>CM069437.1:35835483-38335483 GCA_035610365.1 Aquatica leii | reverse complement strand
GGAAAACGAAAAAAATAATATTAGCCTCTTTAAAGCAGGTAGGTACTTACTTTATTTTTAGAATTTGTTTCTACGTAAATATTATTTAACAATACGTATTATGAATACTATGCTAATAATCTTTTTCTTGAAAAACCCCTCAATATCTGAAACAAATTCAATGACATTGTAATGCAATCTTTTGTCGCATTGTTATTCAGGTAGAAACGGGAAAGTCCAGACTTCGTTCATACCGTTTCAACTTATAAAATTCGACCTAATTTATTGTAAGACAGTGAAATTTTAAAATTTCATATTAATTTATTTTTAGAATATGCAAAATAAATCGTGTTTAGCTTAAATATGCAATGTTGTTTGAAATAAGCAAAAATATGCAATATATGCATCTATATGCACTTTGCATATATTCCGCTCTCTAGTAATGACTAAGCAATTTTAACAAAAAAAACTTACGTTCTTTATTTATTTTTATGTTTTAAACCACAATTATGTCAAGTTTATTTGTATTAAACTAGCGACAACTGACACAATCACAAAACAAAACACTGGCTTGATTTTTAAATAAAAGTTCAAATTTGATTTATTAACAGTTACCAAAGTTTTAATAATCCGTCGATGCTTTCCGCCTTGCTATATAATTTGTCGCAGAGGCTATAATAATACATTTTCAACTTTGGTACATAATATACTATTTTATTTTGTCAGTTGTTTGTTGTGTATTTATATGAAAATGTACATTGTACTTAAAAAACGCATTTTATTTCTGTTTTTATGACACAAATAATTGTATTTATAAGAATAAAGGTAAAATACAGTAAGCAAAAGTACTCTAGAGAAACGAAATAATCAATTTGTAATATACGGCCAAGTTCTTGCGTCGCATTGTAACCATCGTTTAAAAATCGATTGGTTGTTTAAGTAATTTTTGGTAACGGACACAGTATTTGGATTGACGATTTGCATTTAATGTATTTTGAATTTGGTTTAATGTGAATTTTAGATTGAGTTTAATAAGTTATTTTACGATTTTAAATTCAAAGTTACAATGTAATTGTTGATAAAGTTTTGTATTTTGTTACGCCGTAAAAATTCCAGTTGTGAGTTATGTTTTCCTTCTGAGATATAATCGTAATTAAATCTATTTTCGCCGTTTGTTTATTTTAAGTGGATTTAAAAGTTCTTTGTTCGAGTACATTCGTACTTGAATTTCTTTATGTCAAACGTTTAGATTACGTGGAAAAATTAAGTCGTTATCTTAATTTATTAGGCAGTTTAAATTCTTGTAATATAATAGTTTGTCAAATTGACAGTTTCACGTACAAGCGAAACGCTGTGTCCTAATTATATAAATATGACGTAATATGATTGTTTGTCTCTTTATTGCACTTCTTCGCGAGAGTATTTTGGTGTTTGAAGTTTCGAACGCAGCCTTTGTGGAAAGGGCAGTCGACGAAAGTTGATATATAGAGGTGTTTTTGGTAAATGTGAGAGTGGGAAGTTAGTTGGTTGACGGTCATAAAAATGTAGATCACGCAGGTGATAATTCACCTTTTCTAATAATTACCGTGGAAGTAAAAGAAGATGGTGCAGTGAATTTAAGTGGAAAACTTTCCTTTTTCGTAATTACGGTTAATTAAGATCACTGTTTTGCCTAAATTAATATCGCATGTTTCGTTACGTGAATTTGTGCGTGAGTTTGTTTCGCAATCTCATCCTTCGCCTTGAGGGCGGATTAATAAATCTTCCACTGGTAACCTATTGTTTGGGAAGCAGCCAAAGTCCATCGAGGTGTTAGCTTTCAAAACCACTGGACCCAAAGTTCACCCGGTGTCACCAATTAAGAATTAAGGTATTTATCGATTTTGTTGTTTGATCGTGCAGTGTCCCGCGATTAAAAATGCAGTAAAAGCTTTCAATTTTGAGTCAATTGAAATTACGACTAACGTTGAATTTAATTATTTCAACGAACACGTATAGTGTTTGCGCGAAATTAAAATCAATTAATTTTGTTTTGGTGCGTTTGAGAAATAATTCGTATTTCGAATATATGATAATGTAACGACTTATAAACTATATTTTGTTTAGTTCGAATTAAAGTTCGGACATATATATGTTATAAACTGTATTGGCTTTTTTTGTGTGTGTTATTTTATTTGTTTGTTATAAATATGCGGTCAAGATCTTGAGATTTAATTATATTTGACGTCGAATTAACGCTATTGTAGTAGCATTTCTTTTTATAAATTTTAATGTAATGTTTTGTGTGTAAATTATTCATTTTTGTTTGCTTAAGATTATTTCTTTTCTTTTATTCAAATTTATTTGATATCAATTAGTACTTGTTATTTTATTTTGTCTTGGTTTTAAATATTCAATCAATAAATGTTAAATTGTTAAATGTAAAGAGCTTTTATTCATTTAGCCGCCGCATACGTAAATTTTTGTTTAAGTGTTTTTCAGAATTGTTATAACCCAAGGTAAGTTCTGGGGTTATAACCAACCGGATGAGCTTTCAGGTAATCAGGGGTTTGAAAGCTTCCTATTATAGAAATCCTTGATTGGCGCCCTTACCGATTATTTGACGATTTTACCGTTCTAGTTCCATTTTTACGACGATCGCGTTTCCAATTTTTCACGGAATTTTAAATAAAACCCACCCTTCTCCATTGAGCTAGTGGCACAACCCCCGTTTATGTTACCACATTGCAGGCAGTGACTTTGGGTTAATTTTGGAATGTAACATAAATAATTTGGCGTCTCCAGCGTGTGGCCTTTTTCGAATTTTAGTTTGCCTGTTAAGTTTCGTGATTTTTGGAAGATTTTACCGTTTTGTAATTTCATTTTAAAATGGGTTACAAATTGATCGTTGATCGTTTATCGCATAACGAATTACGTTATGAAATTTTGATTAGAGGTGGTGATGCATCTTTAGGTGTTGTCGTATTACGAGGTTTACTCAAGAATTTCCTTATTGAAGAAGCCACCGGAAAAATATCTCGTCCCGTGTATCCGTTTGATTTTAATGCAGATAAGTTAGCGATTCGTGAAGGTATCGATGAGCTTAGAAAATTAATAGGTTCATTGAAAGTTACTCCGACTACAAAAATTTCTTCTACAATTGAAACCAAAATTAAATATTTGTTAAACCGTATTGGCAATTCAATTCCTGTTCAAAGTGACGATTCTCAAGTTAAAGATGAGTTTTTAAAAGATTTAGTTGTTTTAATTTCGCAGTATGAACTTTTGGATAAACAAATTGTTGTTTCAAATCCGTCTACTTCCGCCGATGAAGTCATCGAACCTGTCGTTCAGCCTTCTTTAGTAGTTGATAACGCTTTACCGACGTCTTCTGCTGTTAGTCAAAATTTTATTAGTCATGTTAAGAGTGTTTCAGTTTCAAAATGGAACTTAAAGTTTTCTGGTGATGCAAAGTCAATTTCATTGAATGCATTCTTAGAACGAGTTGCCGAACTTCAATTATCGCGTAACGTTTCAAGCCATCAGCTATTTTTGGAGTGTACTGATCTTTTTACAGGTCATGCATTGATTTTTGTTAGGTCTATTCGTAGTTCAGTTAATTCTTGGGAAGATTTAGTTAAGTTTTTGCGTGAACAATTTCAGCCTACCGATTATGACGAACGTCTTATTGAAGAAATTAAGCGTCGTACTCAAGCTAATGATGAACCTATGGGTATTTACGTTGCAATTATTCGCAACATGTTTTCACGTCTCGATGAGCCTTTTTCTGAAGAAAAGCAGTTAAAGATTTTATTAAGAAATATTTCTCCCGTTTATCAAACTCAGCTTGGTTTGTCGTCAGTTACTTCAATTGAGGAGTTAATTAAATTTGGTCGTATTATCGAGGACCGCATGCAAGCTATTGAAGCTTACACGCCTCCGTCTCGTAGAAAGCAGGACATGGAGCCTGATCTCGCTTATGTAACATCTCAAGTTAAGGACATTGCCGTTTCTCGTTCTTCGAATAACGTTAGTAGTGGTGAAAAATCTACACCACCTGTTAGACAACATTTACGACTACCGTCTTCTAGTATCGCACCTTCTTCACGAAGGTTAGCTATCGTTAATGCGCCTGCTTCTTCTAATCGAAGTAGTCCGCAATTGTGTTGGAATTGTAGGAAGCCTAATCATCGAGCTGCTTCTTGCAAAGAACCTAAGAAAGGTTTATTTTGTTATCGTTGTGGAAAACCTAACGTTACGGTCCGCACTTGTTCTAAGTGCTCGGGAAACGAGTAAAGGACGTACTAAGAAGCCGTTTAGTGACGTCAGAGGTTAAAGTTAAATCGGCTGTCTATTTTAATAGTTTACATTCTTCGAAGAAAAAGAGTTTTGTCAAGAATAAAGTCGTGTTAGATTATGTTTTAGAGTCTGCTGAGTCTGACGAAAGACCTTTTGTCTACGTTAAAGTTTTTGGTCACGAAATTTTGAGTTTATTAGATAGTGGCGCTTCTCGCACTATTGTTGGTTCTAAGGGTTGGGAAATTTTTAGTCAATTAGGTTTGAAGTTAAATAAGTCAGTCAAAGTTAATTGTATTGTAGCTAATGGTAAATCAGTACAAAGTTTAGGTTCACTTCTCGTCCCAATCGAAATTAAAGGAAAAATTGTTGTTTTAGAAGTTTTAGTTGTTCCTGACGTTCCGCATAATTTAATTTTAGGCGTTGATTTTTGGAAACAAGCAGGTATCGTTCCTGATCTTAGAAAAGGTGAGTGGCGTTTCGAAAATATGGACACCATTTCACAATTAGAAGATAAAGATTCAGTTATTAAGTCTCGTCTCGATCTTTCCTCAGAACAGCTCAATCAGTTAGATAATTTAGT
Source organism: Aquatica leii (assembly GCA_035610365.1). Taxonomy (NCBI): domain Eukaryota; kingdom Metazoa; phylum Arthropoda; class Insecta; order Coleoptera; family Lampyridae; genus Aquatica; species Aquatica leii. Next base: position 38,330,646 of record CM069437.1, on the reverse strand, counting down.
TAGTAATCATTTTTCTTCGTCGAATGAAAATTTTGGATGCACCAACTTGATCAAACATCAGATCAAGACTACTTCCGAACCAATTAAGCAACGGTATTACCGAGTTTCGCCGTTTATCCAGAAACAAATCGATCTGGAGTTAGAGAAAATGTTGAAGTTAGGCGTTGTAGAAAAATCAAACAGCGCTTGGTCGAGCCCGATCTTATTGGTGAAGAAGAAAGACAACTCTTATCGCTTTTGCGTGGACTTTAGAAAAGTCAACAAAGTTACCGAAAAGGACGCTTATCCTTTACCTTACGTTTCGTCTATTTTGGATCGTCTTCGTGACGCAAAGTTCATTTCATCTCTCGACATTAAGTCCGCTTATTGGCAGATTCCTTTAAGCGAAGAGTCTAAGCAGTATACCGCTTTTACAGTTCCGAACCGTGGGTTATTCCAATTCACGCGCTTACCGTTTGGTTTAGCTAACGCACCAGCTTCTTGGCAGAGGTTGATTGATCGAGTTTTAGGTCCCGAATTAGAACCTTACGTTTTTGTTTATTTAGATGACGTCATTATTTGCGCTCCTTCCTTCGAGAAACACATGGAAGTGTTAACTGAAGTTCTTCGTCGCCTTAGAGAGGCTAATTTGATGCTAAGTAAAGACAAATGTCATTTTTGTAAACCTGAACTTAAGTATCTTGGTTTTATCGTCAATTCTACTGGTTTGTCGGTTGACCCGGAAAAGGTCGATGCAATTTTGCGTATTCCAGTTCCCACTGGTGTCGCTGAAGTTAGAAGAATTATAGGCATGGCCTCGTGGTATCGCCGATTTGTACCGAATTTTTCGACCATTATCGCTCCATTGACGTCTCTGTTAAAGAAGAATTCCAGCTTTAATTGGACTAGTGATTGTGATGAAGCATTTCAGATCATTAAAAATTGTTTAGTTTCCGCACCTATTTTGTCTTGCCCTGATTTCAATGTTCCGTTTACAGTTCAAACTGACGCTTCTGATTTTGGTCTCGGTTCAGTTCTTACACAGTTTATCGACGGTGAAGAACGTGTTATTTGTTACAATAGTAGGTCGCTCACAAAGTGTGAACGCAAGTATTCAACTACCGAAAAGGAGTGTTTGGCTGTCCTGTGGTCTATTGAAAAATTACGCCCTTATCTTGAAGGAACAACATTCACTGTAGTTACCGATCACGCATCATTAGTCTGGTTACATAATTTAAAGGAACCTACCGGTCGTCTAGCACGATGGGCTGTTAGACTTCAGCAATTTGATTTTACGATCATTCATCGTAAAGGAAAGGATCATGTCGTACCTGACGCATTATCTCGTTCAGTACCGGCTATCGACAATATTACTACCGATTGTGACACTACCGAACCTAAGTCTTCGGACAAATGGTTAACGAAACTTATGGAACGTGTACGTTCAAAACCTAACGCTTTTCCACAGTGGAAAATTAGTAACGGAAAGCTATTCAAGCATGTTACCGTAGACTATCCCGATCTTCGTTCTGAGAAGGACAATTGGAGAGAAGTTGTGCCTAAGTCTAAACGACTCGAAATATTGTCTAAGTTTCACGATGAGCCTACCGCTGGACACCTTGGTATTTTTAAGACTCTCGAACGAATTGTTCCGCTTTATTATTGGCCTAAGATGAAGGCTGACGTCATTCGTTACATCAATGGTTGTAAAGTTTGTATCACGCATAAGCCAGAACAGAAACGTCCTGCTGGCCTTATGACCCGTCATCCTATTGTGGACAAACCTTGGCAGTTGATCTCTACCGATCTTGTTGGACCATTACCGCGATCTAAGAGTGGTTATTCATATATCCTTGTAGTTGCCGATTATTTTTCGAAATTTGTTTTATTTTTCCCGTTACGTTCCGCTACTGCCGCAGCAGTTACTAAACGTCTTGAAGAAGATGTATTTTTAATGTTTGGAGTTCCTCAATATCTTTTGTGTGATAACGGCACACAGTTTCGTAGTTCAGAATTTACAAAAATGGTTTCGTCATATAAGTCTAAAATTATTTTTAACGCTAATTACCATCCACAAGCGAATCCAACTGAAAGAGTCAACCGAGTCATGAAGACAATGTTATCGTCGTATATCGAAGACAACCATCGACATTGGGATAAGTATCTTGCTAAAGTAGCATGTGCTATTCGTACCGCTGTACATGAAGTCACCGGCTTAACGCCGTTTTTCGCTAATTTCGGACGTGAAATCTGTCTCGACGGATCACGTCATGGAAAAACTACCGATTCAGACACTATCGACGATCTAGCTTTTGCTGATCGTACATTTTTGGCCGAAAGAGGCCCAGCTTTTAGAGAAGTTTACGTCGACATTAAGAATCGCTTGAATGCCGCTTATGTCCGCGCTAAACATTATTACGATTTACGTCGTCGTCCAGCACCTTTGAGGTGGGAGACACAGTGTGGCGGAAGAATTATGTCCTTTCTGATGCATCTCGATATTTCTCGGCCAAACTGGCACCTAAGTTTATCGGTCCGTTCTACGTGAAACGGAAAGTTTCGTATCAGACCTATGAGTTGTCTGATGACACGGGAGCATCAAAAGGCATATGGAACGCCAAGGACTTAAAGTTAAACCCGACTGGGAATAAATAGTTTTAGGTTTTACCGTTTGGATTTTTTCTTTTGTTTTTGTTCTATCGTTTATTTAGGTTAGTTAGTTTCGTTTTTGAGTTCCGTGTAGAGACGGACTAAGAATATTTCTCTACAGTGGGGACACCACTTGTCGTAAGAGGCGACTAAACAACGGTTCTTTTATTTCCATTTTTCTTTCTTCTGCTATCTTGTCTGTCCTCATCTTTTATTTCTGTAGTGTTTGCGGCTAGGTGCCATCGCTCGGTGAGGGCATTAGTTGTGGGAAAAACGCAATGCGCGGATCTCGTGAAGCGCAGCGCGCCCTCTTCTATTGTGCAGCATCGAGTGATCTGTGTCGAACCCAAACATATGCTACCCTTCTTTTGTCGTTTAGTTCTCGTTCTTTTAGTTTTGTTAGGGGTTCTCGATGATTGCGAGATCGCGAGAACCATAGGTTTAGTTTTCGTTTAGTTTTAGTTTTTTTTTTGGGTTATGGGTTTTTCGTTTCGTTTTGGTTTTTCTTTTATTGCTTATAGAGTGATTTGAGAAATCCCTCTTTAAGTAGGGGAGGTGTAACCATCGTTTAAAAATCGATTGGTTGTTTAAGTAATTTTTGGTAACGGACACAGTATTTGGATTGACGATTTGCATTTAATGTATTTTGAATTTGGTTTAATGTGAATTTTAGATTGAGTTTAATAAGTTATTTTACGATTTTAAATTCAAAGTTACAATGTAATTGTTGATAAAGTTTTGTATTTTGTTACGCCGTAAAAATTCCAGTTGTGAGTTATGTTTTCCTTCTGAGATATAATCGTAATTAAATCTATTTTCGCCGTTTGTTTATTTTAAGTGGATTTAAAAGTTCTTTGTTCGAGTACATTCGTACTTGAATTTCTTTATGTCAAACGTTTAGATTACGTGGAAAAATTAAGTCGTTATCTTAATTTATTAGGCAGTTTAAATTCTTGTAATATAATAGTTTGTCAAATTGACAGTTTCACGTACAAGCGAAACGCTGTGTCCTAATTATATAAATATGACGTAATATGATTGTTTGTCTCTTTATTGCACTTCTTCGCGAGAGTATTTTGGTGTTTGAAGTTTCGAACGCAGCCTTTGTGGAAAGGGCAGTCGACGAAAGTTGATATATAGAGGTGTTTTTGGTAAATGTGAGAGTGGGAAGTTAGTTGGTTGACGGTCATAAAAATGTAGATCACGCAGGTGATAATTCACCTTTTCTAATAATTACCGTGGAAGTAAAAGAAGATGGTGCAGTGAATTTAAGTGGAAAACTTTCCTTTTTCGTAATTACGGTTAATTAAGATCACTGTTTTGCCTAAATTAATATCGCATGTTTCGTTACGTGAATTTGTGCGTGAGTTTGTTTCGCAATCTCATCCTTCGCCTTGAGGGCGGATTAATAAATCTTCCACTGGTAACCTATTGTTTGGGAAGCAGCCAAAGTCCATCGAGGTGTTAGCTTTCAAAACCACTGGACCCAAAGTTCACCCGGTGTCACCAATTAAGAATTAAGGTATTTATCGATTTTGTTGTTTGATCGTGCAGTGTCCCGCGATTAAAAATGCAGTAAAAGCTTTCAATTTTGAGTCAATTGAAATTACGACTAACGTTGAATTTAATTATTTCAACGAACACGTATAGTGTTTGCGCGAAATTAAAATCAATTAATTTTGTTTTGGTGCGTTTGAGAAATAATTCGTATTTCGAATATATGATAATGTAACGACTTATAAACTATATTTTGTTTAGTTCGAATTAAAGTTCGGACATATATATGTTATAAACTGTATTGTTTTTTTTTTTGTGTGTGTTATTTTATTTGTTTGTTATAAATATGCGGTCAAGATCTTGAGATTTAATTATATTTGACGTCGAATTAACGCTATTGTAGTAGCATTTCTTTTTATAAATTTTAATGTAATGTTTTGTGTGTAAATTATTCATTTTTGTTTGCTTAAGATTATTTCTTTTCTTTTATTCAAATTTATTTGATATCAATTAGTACTTGTTATTTTATTTTGTCTTGGTTTTAAATATTCAATCAATAAATGTTAAATTGTTAAATGTAAAGAGCTTTTATTCATTTAGCCGCCGCATACGTAAATTTTTGTTTAAGTGTTTTTCAGAATTGTTATAACCCAAGGTAAGTTCTGGGGTTATAACCAACCGGATGAGCTTTCAGGTAATCAGGGGTTTGAAAGCTTCCCCTTATAGAAATCCTTGATTGGCGCCCTTACCGATTATTTGACGATTTTACCGTTCTAGTTCCATTTTTACGACGATCGCGTTTCCAATTTTTCACGGAATTTTAAATAAAACCCACCCTTCTCCATTGAGCTAGTGGCACAACCCCCGTTTATGTTACCACATTGCAGGCAGTGACTTTGGGTTAATTTTGGAATGTAACAGCATAATAAACTTCTAAACTTATTTAAAAGGAAATGAAACAAAACTTGGGGTTTTACTAACAAGATTAAACGTTTTAATGCAAAATGCAAATTAAAATTGTAGTGTTATTTTTAGGTGGCAAAAAACAATTGCCTCAAAAAAACAGAATGTGAAAATGTCAATTGTAATATATCGACATGTAACTTGCTTTTGTAAGAATGGTAAATAAAGTGTTCAATTCTGTGTTATAGTTTTAATACATAACTAGTGATGCAAATAAAATAAAACGAAACGTTTTTTTTAGAAAAAAAACAATGCTTAAAATTTTTTTTCTAATTATCGTTTTTTTCTGAATCTAAAAAACTAATTGAAATTAATATGACAAGTTATTTATTTAATACGAAACAGAAAAGAGTCTGTCCAAATATATTTCATCTGCTATTTTTTCAATAAAACAGTAATTTAATGAAAAAAACGTGTACTTGGCAGAAAGTGTGTAAAGAAATATTTCGAAGATAAGCAATTTATAATTATCGCACCTAGAACGCCTGAGCATTTTTATAGTAATCGCAAAATTGCGATAACATGTATTTATCGCATAAATGTAAAACATACCATATATACCTACAGAATCTTATTTACTATTACCATTTAAAGAAAAACCAACTATGTTGAGTGTTTATAAAATAACCACTAATAAAACGTGTCAAGCTGGTCCAATATACCTAGTCATCATTTGAATTTTCACTTGCAGTATTCGCTTAATACATTTTTTTTCAATCACAAATTTTTCTTATGTTTGTCAACTTTAATAATATCTAGAGAAGTAAATAAAAAAAAAATCCTATTAGTGCTAAAAAAACTTTTTGGAAAAAATAACGCATTGTTTTTTTTTTCAACTATAATTTTTTTCTGCACACAAGAACTACCTATAGACATAATAATATTGAAATTCATGTGATACATTATTCATTTATTGAAATACACAGAAAACTGAGTCTGAATATAAATTATTCTCTACTATTTTTTCAACACTGCTGCTGGTGGTCGTAGTTCTGGAACTGTTATCCAATTCCCAATCTGCAACACTGGCAGTGTCCGAGTTATCAAAACTTTTTTGTAAAAGTCCACTGCAACTGGAGCTGGGCTGAGATAAAATTTGCACATTTTTTGTATCTTCCATACTGCTACTGGTTTTAATAGTTTCTCTCAAAAATTTCAAATTTTGAGCTATATAAACAAATTTTCCAGCTCTATCATTTGTTAGTTTATTTCTTTTAGAAGTATGTACTGTCCACCATGTTATGGAACTTACGGAATTTGCTGATTGCCACAAAAATTGTTTACTAAATAACCCACTTTTTGCTCTATAATTAGCTACATTTGCCAGCACAGTTCTTTCTAGCTCTGGCCTTTTGACAGCAGCATTATAAATGATTTCCGTTGCGTCAGTCTCAAGTTAAAAAAATTCATATTGTGAATTTTCCTTGAATTGTATGTAATTTACCTGTTCTTCTGAGGATCCCCAAATAAAAACAAGGTTATAATTTCAAAAAAGTTACTGTAAGAGAGGACCTCAAAACTTTGTAATGTTATACATACATGACTATGTACCTGATTTTTGTTGGCGATCTTATCCACATAAGTTTTCATGGGATTCAATGTAAGAGTTCGTAATTCACCTTTACTAGTAGGAGTAACTGACGAGAACTGTATTTGCTCTTTTTGACCCGTTGTTTTTTTTACTATTATTGTATTTATTTTTTACTGTTAAGAAACACTTTAAACATGCCGTAATATGTTGTTGTATTCTGGTCCCACTTTTTGAAAGTTGTTTGCAACAAAAGCTGCACTGCACCCTAGCTATCTTTCCCTTAATCTCAACTTTTTTAAATAAACAGGAAACTTTAACCTTTTTTTACCGGACCCATCTCTTTTGCCCATTTTATGGATTTTAGAAAAACCAAACACTGAAGCAGACAGTTACCAAATCGAACACTGTTTAATTAAACCTTTGGTTACACGTAATTTATTTGCGTCTTGACATTGAGCGAAGAAATTTTATAGTGAACAATTACGAATCGTTCCAGTGCAAAAAATAGACGTGAAATATAATTTAAAAAAGCAGCTAAATTGAATCTGTGCGAACTCAGAAAGCACTATGTGTTTTGTACGGTCTTCTGATTAATTAAACGATAATTCATCAAATACAATAAATACACGGTTTCGGTTTACTGTTTATGTTGAAAAAAAGTATAATGAAGTATTAAATTTCTTTCTATTAAAAACTTGCATTTTATTTTATATTTGTAAATCTTAGGCCAAATATAATTAATATACAAAGCAAATTTTAAGAAATGAAGTTTGTATCTTATTATTTTAGTAGCTATTCTTGAAGTGAATTATGATAAGTTGTTTTCACATTACTATTACAAAGATGTGCACTCTTTTATCGCAAGTGTCTAAAAGCGAGTTCTCTAAGAAGGTAAGAGCGATATGGTATATTTTTCCCACGTGCTATATATAGTATACAATATGATATCCAGTACTATTCTGTAAAGAAAAACAATCGATGTTAAAATGTGACGAACGCCTAATTAAAATTTGTTATGGCATGGTTTACATTTTTTCTGTATTTCAACTTTGTTATCACATTAGTGTCCTAATAATTGTCAATCATATTACTAAATTAATAAAATGAATGGTGTTATGCAACGATTTATAGGACTTTTATACAACGCTCTGTCGGCAAAAAAAACGTTTTTTTTTGTAAAAAAAAATCAATTTTACGACCAGTCTTTGAACTTACGCGTGTGCAATCATTTTTGTCTGTGTCCGAAATTAATAAAGTTTAGCGTGGTAGTGAAAGTTAATAAAATTTCGTCTGTTGGATTGGCAGTCGTTAATAGTCAAGAAATGTCGCTAATAGGATATATTGAACAGTTAAACCCTAAAGTCTTGGAAGTAATTCAAAGAAGATTGAGAAATCAGATGATGGGAAAGTGTGTTTTTGTTGCGGAAGAAAGCATGATTCTGATAAGTGTCCAGCTAAAGAGTGGGAATATTTTAGCTGCAGGAAGAAAGGTCATATCAATAAAGTATGCAAAAAAGGAAATGTCCACAACGTCGAAGAAACGCATGCTGGTTCTTCGAAAGGTGACTCTAAATCAATTTTTTTAGATTTAGGATTTTTATCAAATTTAGATTCTAATATTAAAGATACAGTAAAGGTAAATTTAGTAGTAGAACAAAAAAGAGTAATTTTTGAAATTGATAGTGGAGCTTGTCATGTACATGATTTTGAATTTTATGTTAACCAATTGGAGGTATACCCTGTCAGATACGATTTAAGAATGTTAACTCGTCAAAATGTCAGTATTCTAGGAAAAGCTATGGTATCTGTCAATTTTGGTAGTCACAATTTTAATTTACCTCGTGTAATATTAAGAGGCAACCATAAGTTCTCTCCGTAACTATGTCGAAATAGGTTAAATGTTTTGAATCCTAAATGGAGAAAGAAAATAAATTTTAGTGAGATAGAGAGTCAAGTCTCATTTCTAGTTTAAAATCTCAATATAAAAATGTTTAAAATTATAAGCGACTTTCGGCTTAGACCGCGTCGTAGTAAAACACCCAGACTTAGGCTTGGTCATAGTCTCTTCTTGAGAGCCAAAACAAGAAGTAGAACTTGGCCTTTGCCGTATTGTCGTTCGTGAACCCAAATGTCAGTGACATTTACCACTCTGAAGATGCAAGCTGCAATGTCTTGCGAAACGTCAGTTTGTTTGGGTTCACGAACGACAATACGGCAAACGCCAAGTTCTACTTCTTGTTTTGGCTCTCAAGAAGAGACTATGACCAAGCCTAAGTCTGGGTGTTTTACTACGACGCGGTCTAAGCCGAAAGTCGCTTATAATTTTAAACATAACAACCGCGAAAGCTTAAGATTTTATAATATAAAAATGTGTTCAGTGTAAAGCAGAGGTCAAGTATTAAAAATGTCCAAGTCGAATTAAATTCGAAAGAAGGTGTGAAGCCAGTTTTTCATGGAGTTTATGAAATGCTATTTGCTTTGAGAAACAAGCTTAAATCATAATTGTTAAAAATTTTAAATGTAGACATTTTAAAAAAAGTTAATTATTCGAATTGGACAAGTCCCATAGTCGTAGTTCCAAAAAAAAGCTCAGAGATCAAAATTTGTGTATATTAAAAAAAAATTCAAATAAAGCAATATGTAGTGATCTTTGTGTCTTGTCTCTGCCTGAGGACATATTTGCCAGTTTAAAAGGTAATAGTTCTTTTACGGTAATCAATTTGAAGGGGTGCTTTTCAACAGTTGATACTTAGTTAAAACTCTTTAAAAGTAGCAATAATCAATACACATTTGGGTTTGTTTTCTTTTACGAGACTAACTTTTGGTATAAGTTCCGCTCCTGGAATATTTCAGGCGACTATGGATAGTATTTTTTCCGGTCTGAAAAATACTACATGTTATATTGATGATATTTTGATTTATGGTTCATCCTTGCAATATTGTAATAAATATGTGTTTACAGTGTTAAAAAGGTTAGATGAGTTTAACGTAAAAGTCAATAAAAATAAATGTTTATCCTCTGTAAATCAAGTAGATTTCTTGGAACATATAATTAATGATAGTGAAATTTATCCAACTGAACAGAAAATTAAGGCCATAAGGTTGGCTCTTTCACCAAGAACCGTATCCGAACTTTTCTTGGATTATTAAATTACTATGGCAAATTTATCCCCATGTTGTCCACAAAATTTAAACCCTTTTATAACTTCGATGATATGTCGAGTTTGCAAAGTGCTGGTTTTAAGAATGTGAGCTTGCTTTTCAGTCAAGCAAAAAGTTGTTAACGTCAGAGAGTGTATTTGTTTACTTTGACCTTACTTTGTGTATTTTTGTAACTTGTGATGCTAGTAGGCGCTGTTTTAAATTACAAAGTCGACGGTGATGATAAACCGGTCTTGTTTGCATCCAGTACATTGTCAAAAATAGAATAAAAATAAAGTAATTTAGAACGGGAAGCGTTGACCATTATCTTTGCTATTTGTAAGTTCAATAAATATTTACTTGGACAGAAGTTTACGTTGATAACAGATCATCAGCTCCTAATGTTTGTTTTTGGGAACAATAAAGGTGTCCCGATTACATCGGCTGCAAGAATCACTAGATGGGCTGTATTTCTTTCAGGATATAATTATGATATTTAGTATAAAAGTGGAAAATTAATATGTCATGCCGATGGATTGTCTTGCTTACCCTGCAGTGAGAAGTCGGAAATACCTTACTTTTTATTGTCGTATGCCATTGAATGGTAATGATTAAAGAGCGGATAGTAAGGCAAGAAAAAACACAAAAAAGGTAGCATAAAAGGCATATTAAACCTGCAAAAAAGACAATAAAAAAGGCACAAATATCTCTCAAAATTTAAAGTTTGTTTTTTTGTTTTACAATGTTTATTAAGTGCTATTATTTTCCGAAGCACAAATCAAATATTTTTCAATCTTTTGACGAAGAAGCTGTTGCCTTTTATCATTTAAAATATTTTTATAGAAGGAAAAAGTTCTTTCGACATCACCTCTCCTTTTTGAATTTCAGTCAGTTGTTTAAAGAGGTCAAAGGAATAGTTTTTGATTAATTTTTCTTTCTATAGTCCCTGAACATGCTTTTTGAGATCTAGCAATTGCTGCAGAGGCCGTCTCGTCAAATAATTCAACTACCTGAAGTAAAACAATTCAAATATAAAATCTTAAGCTTTTGCGGTTGTTATGTTTATGATTATAAGAGATTTTTGGTTTAGACCGCGTGACATTTACCGCTCTAAAGATGCAAGTTGCAATGTCTTGTTTGTTTGGGTTCACGAACGACAATACGGTAAAGGCCAAGTTCTACTTCTTGTTTTGGCTCTCAAGAAGAGACTATGACCAAGCCTAAGTCTGGGTGTTTTACTACGACGCGGTTTAAACCGAAAGTCGTTTATAATCCTAAGAAAATTCAATTATAGTATGAACTGTACTTCTTTAATTTTTAAAAAATGTGTGGCATAAAAAATGCAAGCAGATAACCAAGTTCCCCGTCTTGTTATGATAGGTTCCGGTGAAAGTTTAACATCTAGAAGTTTTTCTTTATAGGCCCTTATCAGTAATGGTGCTTTCACAAAAACCTAAAACAAGATCCAATAATCAAAAAGAGAATCTAATACGTTAGAGATTTTTACCTTTTTGGTGGCAGAAATAAGCTTGTTTACTATTGCAAACTCGTCTCCAATGAATTCACACACCCTATGTATTCCATGTGCTAGACAAGTTAAATGTTTTAAATTCCGATAAAATATTTCTAATGCTTGAGCGGATTTGATCATATAAGGTGCTGCATCAGTTACGCATAAGAAAACTTTTTCTTTTTTTACGCCATTAGGATACAGAAGTCCTACAAAAATAAAATTATATAATTGTAATTAATAGATTGGATTATATTAATCAATCAATTAAAAAAAACCTTACGTAAACAACCATCGAAAAAATTTGCAACTGTTTTGTGACTGGTCTGTGGAATTTCTTTAGAAGCTAGCAAATGAGCTTTTCCTGGTTCTATATATCGACCTCTGCAATCGGTTCTTACATCAACCGAAGTCCAAATGTAATGGTCCCCAATGTCATTACTTATTGTCTGTATTTTCTATAAAAGGTAAACCAGCATTTTGAAAACTATTAATACTTTTTAAACTGCTATTGGTAACATAGGTCTAAATAATTTTTTCTCAAAGTTGATTCACCTGGAACCACTTGTTCGGTGTATTTTACAAGGAAATTGCGAAAATTGATATTATCAAGTTTTTTAAAAGGAAGTTGAGCCGACATCAATGCTTTGCACAAATCTAGAGCAAAAATTGTTTTTGATGGGCTAGATTTATTCTGTTGATCTTCTATAACGTTTTTTAACAATGGTTGTTTCATAATTTTTTTAATATTTTTTAAATGTAAACCACTACCCAAGTGTTGTTTTACATGGTACTTTTTAGTAGCACCGATCTAAAATAATACATATACTAGTAATTAAAAGCATTTAAATTAAGATAATACAAACTTATTGATTTTGAACAAACTTGACAAAAAATATTTTTCCCGTCGGTTGTTAATTTATTCTCGAATTTACTCCACTTGTAATAATTTTCAAGTTTTGATTGTTTATTAGGTGGCATTTTTTAAAACTTACTCACAGCACAACAGCAATAAATTATCACAGTGTGACAATACCACAGGTATTTATGACATACAAAGAATATTTTAGTCATGTGTTCTAGTCATTAAAGGAATCTCACTGGGCAGAATTAAAATTATCTATATTTGTTTGCTTTACTTAGGTACTGAATAGACCTATGAAATATGATTCATTCCAAAATCCTTCCGGTTTTGTAAATAGTGTTCTGTTAGACCTGTCATTGTACATAATCCTAGTATAAATTCTTACAATAGTTCTTCTCTATAAGCGGTTTTTGTATTTAATGTTTTCTGGAAAACTTTGTTTAACAAAACATGAAAATACCTGTTGTTATTATAGGTTCGTGGTAAGACCTTTTGAGCAAAAACTGTTAATTATTCTGTAATGCGTTATTGTCATCTACCTATTAAAACACTGTTTGTACAAACTTTTCAAAGTTTATATGTAAAAAGGCAACATAAAATAATACTCTTTAAAAAAGCAAAAAAGTCAAAAAGTTACACAAAAAGGCAAAATAAGCAGGCTCCAGGCATTTACCTGACTGTCCGCTCTTTAGTGATGATATTGGCAAGGAAACAATATGAGATTTATTACTCTTAAAAGTCAAAAGAGACGTCATGAATTGTCTGTAGAGCAGGACTATATTCTTGTAGGTAGTAGGGTTGTTATTCCTAAAGCTTTAAGAAGGGAAGTTTTTGAACTTTTTCACGAACAGCATAGTGGTATTGTTTGATACAAAATGCTTATGCGTTTCTATTGTTTGTGGCCTTAGATGAATGTTGACATTAAAAAATGCATATTTTTATATAATATTGTAACCGGTCCTGCGTTGTGATTTTCTGTTTATTGCGACAGGTGAAACGCAGGTTCCGATCGTTGTAATAACCGGTCAGGATTTAATCAGGTTAAGCAAATGCTCCAGGTACAGGCGGTGACCGTTTACGGGATTACTGGTAAACTTACGGTTCGTTTTCAGGATTGGCAGGCGGTTTTCAGGATGTCCGAGGTGTCTTCAGAAACGCCGCTCGGATGACGACGGAAAGATGCCGATATACGAGGATGGGGATAAAGTACATGCACTATTCTAAAATTTGTTTTCAATTTTTCCAAAATGGTGAACTTTATTTTTGTCTCGTTACATACCATCCCCTCTTGGGTAAAGCTAGTGACAAGGGGTTGACTTTTGCTACCTTCTGGTTGAATTTGAAAAAAGGTCTGGAATACTTGGGGGCTAGTTTTTCACTAATTTTCTTTTTCGGAAAATGGCCCTATCTGGTTTTGTAGTACATCAGTCATGACAGCTATTTTCGGCACTGATACGCTGCATCATTTCTTCAGGCCTGCTTCGATACGGACTTGGCATTTAATTCGCTCGTGGTTAAGAGCTAAAATATTTTCGGCCACTTCTATTACTGCCTGGTTTGAACACAGTAAATCCAGGCCAATCAGGAGGTCCGTGTTAAGGTTCGCTAACAACTAACATTCTAAGCAAAAATCTTGTAAGCCCATTTTACTGGTGATCACATAATTTTCACTGGTTGCGCATATGTTGTCGTTGGCTAGTTGTACTATACTCCATTTATTTTCTGGCGGTTGAGAATCTTCTGCGACAAGTTTTTGTACCGCCTAGCTAATTGCGGCGCCGGTATCTAAAAGAGCCTGAAACTCTTGTTTTACGATGGTGACAGGTACAAACAATCGATTATCGACAACGACGGGTACGGTTTGTCTTTGCTTAGAATAAAAATTTCTTCCTCTATCTAACTAGGAGGCCCATTCAGGGTTATTTCTCGGGTTTCGGACGGCTGCTGGCATCGGTAAAGACTTTTCTTGCACAGGTTCTGGCTTGTAACGGTTTGTCGGTAACAAATCTTGTTTGGCACTGATAAGTGCGGCTTCTAAGAGTACTTCTTTTGTTACTTGTATACTGGGACAAACAGGCTTACTGACTAAACGTTCTCCGGTTTGGATCTGATTTGAATGCTTTCAGTTTTTGGAGCAACTGTTCATGTCGCATACTATTAATCCATTTGGACCACATCTCGGTTTCGGATACGGTTTTCGGAGTAACTTCTACGTGTCTAAACATTGTGGATTTTCGGTACAGAATGCTCGAGCGCCAACCAAAATCTCTAAAAATGGAATTAATTATTTACTTACTGGTATTGCAAGTCAGGTACTGGTGTTCCGGAGTCCCTATGCTTGGGCGTCAAATGTAACCGGTTCTGCGTAGTGATTTTCTGTTTATTGCGACAGGTAAAACCCAGGTTCCGATCGTTGTAATAACCGGTCAGGATTTAATCAGGTTGAGCAAATGCTCCAAGTACAGGCCGTGATCGTTTACGGAATTACTGGTTAACTTACGGTTCGTTTTCAGGATCGGCAGGCGGTTTTCAGGATGTCCGAGGTGTCTTCAGAGACGCCGCTCGGACGACGACGGAAAGATGCCATCCTAGACGGTGCAGCCGCTTTTATATCCTTTTTCCTTCTTTCAGTGCCGGTTTTAGAGCGGGGATTGTTTTGGCGCTGGTGAGGTATACGAGGATGGGGATAAAGTACATGCACCATTTTAAAATTTGTTTTCCATTTTTCCAAAATGGTGGACTTTGTTTTCGTCTCGTTACATAATTTGTCAACAGTTTCAAAAATTTAAGAATTTTAATAAACCAATTCCATAGCTTGCGGCTCTTTGTAACTTATTTAGAAATTATATAGATTTCTTTTACAAATTTAAATTTACTTTTCTTATATTGGTAAATCAAAATTCTAAATGATTTGAGGTTAAGCTAATTAAAAATGCAACTAATGCATTAGAAACCATTCTAAAATTGAAAGATAATTTTTCTACATTTGGTTTTTACATAAATTGCGTTTACACTAATACACAACATTGTTAGTGTTAATAAATTATTTAGAATCAAACGTTTTTTAATTTCAAAATGTCATTTGTTACGTGGTAAAGAATGTTACCGTACTTTAAAGATGTTTGCGTCAAAGAAAAAAACGTAGAAGAGAGTCAAATAATGACAAACTCGGTAAGGCGCCAAATAAAGACACGACATTTAATAGCTTCTAGGTCTTTATTCGTTAAGAAACTTGCCCGGTAGCTTAAATTTTCATGGGGTTTACCTTTGAGAATTATTAATATAAAATCAAAAATTATACCTAAACAAAAAAAAATAAACGAGACCGGATGTAAAGTAAAGGTTTTAATTACTGACACCGGATGAAATCACAAAATAAAATAATTTCTTGTAAGTTAAATTAAAATTTAAATATTATCAACTAAACATATTAAAACATGAAAATACAAGCCAAAAAAAAATTAAATTTGAGTTAATACACAAAAGGAAATTAACTTAAATTAATGTAAAGCCCATATTTTGCGAAAAATTCAAGTGGCGTACATATATCACAATCAACTAAATTTAAAATTTTAATCTTTAAACTAATAACTTGCGTACTAGCGTTCGTAAAATAAAATCTATACATTTCTATTTGAACTAACATATGATTAAATTTCAATTAATCGTAACATCACAAAGAAAAGTTTGATTATTTCAATTACATGAAAAAAAGATGAAAGTTATATTATAACGTAAATTGGGTTCTTAATGCCTTTTGCTCACACTTGCAGACATAAAAGTTGACGTCGATTTAGCAAGCGGTAGAAGTGACAAGTCGAGCAGTTGCAAAGGAAGAGACTTTCAAACAAACCGATAGATAATTTTAATTCTTTTAAAGCGCAAAATGCGAAATTGAGGCTATGTAACGATACGTGATACACACATGTCACCATAAACTTCACAAAACCGTAAATTAGATTAACTCCTAAAATTTTTTTTTAGTATTTTAAAACAGTACAGATGGTAAGGACTGCTGGCGCAACTGTAACTGTATGTCTGCCTGTAAATTTGTTTTTCACTTCAAATTAATCAAATTTTGTTAACTTGACCAAAGACACAAGCATGACATACAAATCTTAAAAAACCAAAACAAAAATAATAAACCAAACAAGGATACACTAGAAAGTATGACGTAATTTTATGAGATAATAGCATTTTTTTAAGTTTCTCATAAGGAACTTAAAATAAATGGATATAAACTTCTAGAAAAATCATAAAATATTTGATAATAAAGAAAATCTTAATATAAATAAAAATCCCGATTGTACTTGTAGTAGTTCTTATTTGTAGTAAGAAATGTTCTAAAGTTTCTTTTGCGAATTGTAAAAACATAACATTTTATAATGTTAAACAATAGTATGTACAATTTCAATTAAATGATAACATTTTGTTTATTATTGTTAACTGCAAGCAAAAAACATCAAAAAAAGTTTTAATTAAACTAGAAAAACTGTAAATAACAATAAAAATAAATGACTTATAAGCATAATTGTGTCAAAAACTAACATTAGTTGTACAATTACACAAGCATTCGTTTGTACTTAAATAAAGAAAATAAAATAAAGTAAAACTACGTTTTCTATAAACGTAAATTGCTATCCCATAAGTTACAGTTCAATAACATGAAAGCACTTCAAATATATTTACACAAAAAGTCAATTGCGTCGTACATAAAAATTGAAACAGTTAAACAAACAATACTAAAGAAAACGAAAATGATGTTTGTTTGTAATAAATAAAATAAATCGACTATGAAAAAAGCAAAAATATCAACAATATACGACGGTTTACCAATTCAGAAAAATTCATACATTTTAATGCATCCCAACACGTTTAAAAAAATACTTTTACAACACCTAAACTAAGCAAAAATAACTTACGTTCAAGTTATAAATTTGAATTCGCAAATAAATTATTGAAATTGACAAAAACGTGTAAAACTTTTTAAGTGTCGTTTCGAATTCAGTACCAATAGGAAGATTGAGCTAAAACCTTTTGAATAAATTGAATCAAACTTTTTAGTGTTTGTTGAAGTTTTCGATGGGAAAATGTCAAATGTTGATTTGTTAAAATAATCCTAATTTAATAGATTATGATTTTTTATATATTATAAAATTATAATTAATGTTATTATTAAAACAGAAAAAAAATTATAGTCCTAAGATTTTAAATAAAAGTTGTAATGAAAAAATTAAATATTGAAGGATTTATTAAAGTAAAGTAATTAAAATTTCTTTACTTTAATAAATAATAAGTGCACTAATACAACGTCAACAAATAAGATATTGTAAAAATATAAAATCAAATACTATTAAAAGCTAGAACTTTTTTCTTAAAAAGTTTTTTTATGTTTTAAGTAATTTAAAACTGCCGAGTTTGCTAATATGACGTTTTTACAATAGATTTAGACAATAACTGATTCAAAATTACACAAATAAATAAAATTTGTTTTATTAATATTTTCTATATACTTATTTAAATAAACATTTTAAGAAATTTGTTTGAGGTGAAATATATAAAAGAAACGCGACACGTAAACCATCGTCATTTGATCTTTGTTTGACGTTTATGATTCAATGTTTATTTGTGGCTTAACATTTGTGTGTAAACACATTTCATAAAATTAAACTATTTACTTTGTATTTTTGTGTTTATTTCTCGTTTCTGAAATATTGCAACAAGTTATAATCTCAATATAGCAAAATAGAAAATAATGTTCTTTAAAAAACGAAAAACAATTAAACAAAAAGAGTCAAACAAATCAAGTAAAAAAATTTTCAATAATCCAAATCCAAAAAAATCCAATTGAAAGAAACAAGAAATTCTATGATACACGTCAACTTAAACCAATTGAATCGTAAAAAGAAAAGTTTAAGCAAATAATATCGCACGAGGTATTGATAATCAAATGCATTTTCGGATTTAACAAATGAAGATTGGGAAACGCAAATGGTTTAGTTGATAAGGTTGGGGAAAGTATAACGTCTACGGTGAATGGCGAATTCAGAAGTAGCTGAGCGGAAAACTGAAGGAAATGAAGCTATAGGTAACGATGATTAATCAATTATTGACCTCGGTCATATTGTATGCCCTGATTATTCATACGGTATACGAAAACATTTTTTTAACTACAACTTATGCAACTAATTATACACTTGCGTCAGTTAAATTGCTTTATATTTTCTAATGTAGAATGGCAAACTCCCAGAAACATTTTACTCTTTTATCAATAAATAAAAAAAATCAAATTTGAAATAATATTTTTTTAAATTTAAGTTTAATCTTTTCATATCTGTCACAAACATTATAAAGTTACGTTTTTGTTGCATGTTACGAAAATACAACAGGAAAATTTAGAGCAATGTTACGCCATCAATTGTGTTAAACTTGAGGAATTTGCGAGTGTGGCCTTTGAGAAGTTGAAACAGACCTATGAGAAACATTTTTTATCAAAAACATGAGTTTTTTGGTGGCACAAATCATTTTTGGAAGGCTTAGAAAACGTTACAGATAAAACTCGTTTAAAGAAACTGTCAACTTAAAAAACCGACGAAAACGTCAAACGTATGCGTGCTGTTGTGAGATTAGACCGATGTTTAACAACAAGGATGATTGCATTAGATTAAACTTAAACATTTTTACTAGATATCAAGTCTTGAGCCAAAATTTGCACATGCTAATTTGTGCCAAAATGGTACTAAAAAACCTTACAACCGAGCAGAAGAACAATCAAAAATTACCAATGACTACGAATGGTTCAGTCGTGTGATCACAGTGTTGAATCCTGAAGTCTTGAGTACGATAAACAAAGCGGCAAAGCGAGTGACACACTGAGACATATCCTCAACCGAAAGAAGCCTAAAGGTGCAAATTAAAGATCAAAACAATGCTAATTTATTTTGGTCGACAAGTGGATGTTTCATTATGGCAATGTCCCATGTCTCACGGCCACTTCCATCACAAAATTTTTGACCTCAAAAAGCATTCTTCTTGTTTCACAGCCTCCTTATTAACCTGATCTAAGTGCCTAAAACTGTTTTCTTTTCTTAAATGGACGTGATTCTAGAACACGACAAGTTAAAAGCCTTACCAGTTAAAGTCTTTCAGCGCTGCTACCAAACCTGGGTACTACGACTTTGCAAGTATATAGCTGCCGAAAGTAGCTACTTTAAAGAGGACAATATTGCTGTTACCCTTTTAGTAAACCTGAAAAAAAAATCGTCACAGGCAGGATTTGAAACTATATTATATTTGTGAATTCATTTTAAATTACAATTTAAATATCTGATAAACTGTTAATGTTAGAAATTTTTTGTTTGAATAAATTGTTAGAAAGAATAGCTCTATAAGAAACTGTAAAAATAATTCGAATAATTTACATACGTACAAAATTATATAAGAAAAACTGTTAAAAATGGCGGATACACACACATCGTACTCTGTAAACCAAACATATCAAGGAGGTTTAGCTACTCAGAAGTAATAAATGATTCAAATTTTATTCAAAGAATCATGTGGTAACGGCATATCTGACGTTTTTATGTGTCTACTACTTTTGGTATATTTTAATATTTAATAATAATATTTAATATCAATATTATAATATAGGTTATAATCGTCATAGACAAAGAACTGAGAGACGAAGGCAAATAAATGAGGTGCAGGAAGGCCATCTTAGATTTATAGCAAAGATAATTTTTCTACATTTGGTTTTTACATAAGTTGCGTTTACACTAATACACAACATTGTTAGTGTTAATAAATTATTTAGAATCAAACGTTTTTTAATTTCAAAATGTCATTTGTTACGTGGTAAAGAATGTTACCGTACTTTAAAGATGTTTGCGTCAAAGAGAAAAACGTAGAAGAGAGTCAAATAATGACAAACTCGGTAAAGCGCCAAATAAGGACACGACATTTAATAGCTTCTAGGTCTTTATTCGTTAAGAAACTTGCCTGATAGCTTAAATTTTCATGGGGGTTTACCTTTGAGAATTATTGATATAAAATCAAAAATTATACCTAAACAAAAAAAAATAAACGAGACCGGATGTAAAGTAAAGGTTTTATTTCCTGACACCGGATGGAATCACAAAATAAAATAATTTCTTGTAAGTTAAATTAAAATTTAAATATTATCAACTAAACATATTAAAACATGAAAACTCAAGCCAAAAAAAAATTAAATTTGAGTTAATACACAAAAGGAAATTAACTTAAATTAATGTAAAGCCCATATTTTGCGAAAAATTCAAGTGGCGTACATATATCACAATCAACTAAATATAAAATTTTAATCTTTAAACTAATAACTTGCGTACTAGCGTTCGTAAAATAAAATTTATACATTTCTATTTGAACTAACATATGATTAAATTTCAATTAAATTAAAAGTTATATTACAACGTAAATTGGGTCCTTAAAGCCTTTTTGCTCACACTTGCAGACATGAAAGTTGACGTCAATTTAGCAAGCGGTAGAAGTGACAAGTCGAGCAGTTGCAAAGGAGAGACTTTCAAACGAACCAATAGTCAATACGTTTAATTCTTTTAAACCGCACATTGCGAAATTGAGGCTATGCAACGATACGTGATATACAGATTTCACCATAAACTTCACAAAACCGTAAATTACATTAACTCCTAAAATTTTTTTTTAGTATTTTAAAACAACATCGCAGTACAGAAGGTAAGGACTGCTGGCGCAACTGTAACTGTATCTCTGCCTGTAAATTCGTTTTTCACCAAAACTTCAAATTAATCAAATTTTGTTAACTTGACCAAAGACACAATCATGACATACAAGTCTTAAAAAACCAAAACAAAATAAATAATAAATAAACAAAATAATAAATCAAACAAAGATACACTAGAAAGTATGACGTAATTTTCTGAGATAAAAGCATTTTTTTAAATTTCCCATAAGGAACTTAAAATAAATGGATATAAACTTCTAGAAAAATCATAAAATATTTGATAACAAAGAAAATCTTAATATAAATAAAAATCCTGATTGTACTTGTAGTAAGAAATGTTCTGAAGTTTCTTTTGCGAATTATAAAAACATAATCTTTTATATAATGTTAAAAAATAGAATGTACAATTTCAATGAAATTATAACTTTAATTTATTTTATTCCAATGTTTGCTTTCCAAATGATATTTTAAAAAATTTGCCTTTTGTATTTATAAGTTTATAATCATTTTTGTTTTGTTCGTTAAGGATGTTAACTGTAAGCAAAAAACATCAAAAAAAGTTTTAATTAAACTAGAAAAAACTGTAAATAACAATAAAAATAAATGACTTATAAGCATAATTGTGTCAAAAACTAACATTAATTGTACAATTACACAAGCATTCGTTTGTACTTAATAAAGAAAATAAAATGAAGTAAAACTACGTTTTCTATAAACGTAAATTGCTATCCCATAAGTTACAGTTCAATAACATGAAAGCACTTCAAATATATTTACACAAAAAGTCAATTGCGTCGTACATAAAAATTGAAACGGTTAAACAAACAACCCTAAAGAAAACAAAAATGATGTTTGTTTGTAATAAATAAAGTAAATCGACTATGAAAAAAGCAAAAAATATCAACAATATACGACGGTTTACCAATTCAGAAAAATTCATACATTTTAATGCATCCCAACACGTTTAAAAAAATACTTTTACAACACCTAAACTAAGCAAGAATAACTTACGTTCAAGTTATAAATTTGAATTTGCTAATAAATTATTGAAATTGACAAAAAACGTGTAAAACTTTTTAAGTGTCGTTTCGAATTCAGTACGAATAGGAAGATTGAGCTAAAACCTTTTGAATAAATTGAATCAAACTTTTTAGTGTTTGTTGAAGTTTTCGATGGGAAAATGTCAAATGTTGATTTGTTAAAATAATCCTAATTTAATAGATTATGATTTTTTATATATTATAAAATTAATTAATATTATTATTAAAACAGAAAAAAAGTATAGTCCTAAGATTTTAAATAAAAGTTGTAATGAAAAAATTAAATATTGAAGGATTTATTGAAGTAAAGTAATTAAAATTTCTTTACTTTAATAAATAATAAGTGCACTAATACAACGTCAACAAATAAGATATAGTAAAAATATAAAATCAAATACTATTAAAAGCTAGAACTTTTTTCTTAAAAAGTTTTTTGTTTTAAGTAATTTAAAACTGCCGAGTTTACTAATATGACGTTTTTACAATAGATTTAGACAATAACTGATTCAAAATTACACAAATAAATAATTGTTTTAATAATATTTTCTATAAACAAACATTTTAAGGAATTTGTTTGAGGTGAAATATATAAAAGAAACGCGACACGTAAACCATCGTCATTTGATCTTTGTTTGACGTTTATGATTCAATGTTTATTTGTGGCTTAACATTCGTGTGTAAACACATTTCATAAAATTAAACTATTTACTTTGTATTTATTTGTATTTTTGTGTTTATTTATCGTTTCTGAAAAATGTTCTTTAAAAAACGAAAAACAATTAAGCAAAAAGAGTCAAACAAATCAAGTAAAAAATTGTCAATAATCCAAATCCAAAAAAATCCAATTGAAAGAAAACCTGGATTTTATTACAAGAAATGCTATGATACACGTAAACTTAAACCAATTCAATCGTGAAAAGAAAAGTTTAAGCAAATAATATCGCACTAGGTATTGATAATCAAATGCATTTTCGGATTTAACAAATGAAGATTGGGAAAAGCAAATGGTTTAGTTAATAAGGTTAGGGAAAGTATAACGTCTACGGTGAATAGCGAAATGAATCTATAG
This sequence comes from Aquatica leii, assembly GCA_035610365.1. Lineage (NCBI taxonomy): Eukaryota > Metazoa > Arthropoda > Insecta > Coleoptera > Lampyridae > Aquatica > Aquatica leii. Next base: position 38,307,665 of record CM069437.1, on the reverse strand, counting down.
ATAACGATGATTAATCAATTATTAACCTCGGTCATATTGTATGCCCTGATTATTCATACGGTATACGAAAACATTTTTTTAACTACAACTTATGCAACTAATTATACATTTCCGTCAGTTAAATTGCTTTATGTTTTCTAATGTAAAATGGCAAACTCCCAGAAACATTTTACTCTTTTATCAATAAATAAAAAAAAATCAAATTTGAAATAATATTTTTTTAAATTTAAGTTTAATCTTTTCATATCTGTCACAAACGTTATAAAGTTACGTTTTTGTTGCATGTTACAAAAAATAGAACAGGAAAATTTAGAGCAATGTTACGCCATCAATTGTGTTAAACTTGAGGAATCGGCGAGTGTGGCCTTTGAAAAGTTGAAACAGACCTATGAGAAACATTTTTTATCAAAAACATGAGTTTCTTGGTGACACAAATCATTTTTGGAAGGCTTAGAAAACGTTACAGATAAAACTCGTTTAAAGAAACTATCAACTTAAAAAACCTACGAAAACGTCAAACGTATGCGTGCTATTGTGAGATTAGGCCGATGTTTAACAATAAGGATGATTGCATTAGATTAAACTTAAACATTTTTACTGTATATCAAGTTTTGAGCCAAAATTTGCACATGCTAATTTGTGCCAAAATGATAATAAAAAACCTTACAACTGAGCAGAAGAACAATCAAAAATTACCAATGACTACAAATGGTTCAGTCGTGTGATCACAGTGTTGAATGCTGAAGTCTTGAGTACGATAAACAAAGCGGCAAAGTGAGTGACACACTGAGACATATCTTCAACCGAAAGAAGCTTAAAGGTGCTAATTAAAGATCAAAGCAATGCTTATTTATTTTGGCCGACAAGTGGATGTTTCATTATGGCAATGCCCCATGTCTCACGGCCATTTTGATCACAAAATTTTTGACCTCAAAAAGCATTCTTCTTGTTTCACAGCCTCCCTATTAACCTGATCTAAGTCCCTAAAACTTTTTTCTTTTCTTAAATAGACGTGATTCTAGAACATTAGAAACATTCAAAAGAATGTCATCGACAAGTTAAAAGCCTTACCAGTTAAAGTCTTTCAGCGCTGCTACCAAACCTGGGTACTACGACTTTTGCAAGTATATAGCTGCCGAAAGTAGCTACTTTAAAGAGGACAATATTGCTGTTACCCTTTTAGTAAACCTGAAAAAAAAATCGTCACAGGCAGGATTTGAAACTATATTATATTTGTGAATTCATTTTAAATTACAATTTAAATATCTGATAAACTGTTAATGTTAGAAATTTTTGTTTGAATAATTTGTTAGGAAGAATAGCTCTATAAGAAACTGTAAAAATAATTCGAATAATTTACATACGTACAAAATTATATAAGAAAAACTGTTAAAAATGGCGGATACACACACATCGTACTCTGTAAACCAAACATATCAAGAAGGTTTAGCTACTCAGAAGCAATAAATGATTAAAATTTTATTCAAAGAATCATATGGTAACGGCATATCTGACGTTTTTTTGTTTCTACTACTTTTGGTATATTTTAATATTTAATAACAAAGAACTGAGAGACGGAGGCAAATAAATGAGATTCAGGAAGGCCATCTTAGATTTATAGCAATAAGAAACCGATTTTTTACTGACGGCTCAACACTTACATCAAGGTTTGGAGTGGTTGTAACCGTTGTTTGAGGTTGTTCGATTACTTTCGTGAAAGACACGGTAGTTAAATTGACGTTATTCATTTCATGTGTTTTCGAATTGTTTTATTGATTTCAGATTGCTTTTAAGAAATTATTTTACGTTTTTAAATTCAACTTTATAATTCAATGTTGTGGATAAAATTTGGTATTCATTTATTTCAAAATTATTACGCAGTTGAATCATTCGCATTCTGCGGTTGTGTTGATTTGGCATTTTCTTTGTTTGGTCAAAATTTCAGTTGTAATTTATGTTTCCCTTCTGATATATAACGGTAATTGAATATATTCTAAGCAGTTTGTTTATTTGAAATTTGTTTTAAAGTTCTTTATTTTAAGCACATTCTCCGTAGAGTCGTATTTATTTTCTTTGTGTTAGTTCTATTAAATTACGTGGGAATGAAGTCATTCTTTTAATTTATTACACCGTTGTTATGATCTAGGTCCCAAGAATAATCTTTATGACAGTAATGAAATACGATATTTTGACAATTTAACATTTCACGCAGAAGCAAAAGCAGTTGCCCAACACTACTTTTGTAACGTTATTTAATATGTTTGCATTCTCTTAGCACTTCTTGGTGGTATGGTTTTTTAACGGAGTTTGGAACACAACCATTGTGGAAATGGTAGTCGAATAAGATAAAATATATTTATATTAGTGATTTTGGTGAGAAGTAAGTTAGGTAGTTGGTTGACAATCGTCGAAATGCCTTAAGAAATAGTTAAGTTAGTTGGTTTAAGGTGGTAAACTCACCTTCTTTAAAGGAAGTAATTCCGCGGAAGTAATATGCCGAAAACGTGAGTTTTTACTACGGTTAGTGGAGTTTTGTTTCTCCTAGTTTGTAAAATCTACGGATTTTAAGAGAATGTCACGTGTATGGCGCGGTTATATCTTTGCCTTGGTGGCAGTTATTGAGAACCTTCAGACAGTACATAGTCCTTTGACTTGATCAACCACAAGTTCTTTTCTGGATTTATGAAGACGACAATTTTAAGTGTTTATTTTGTACTGATTAATTAAATTTGGTGAACTTATTTACACGGTTTAAGTGTCTTAAAAGTTTTGGATTTTAAGAAAAATAATGAGTGCTGCGAATTAACGATTTTATCGATAATACAATTAGTAAATAATAAGTGTCCGTATTTATTAAAACTATGTGACAAAATTTCTTTGTGTACAAAATTTATGTTTGACGTTAACCGGAAAATTTACTATTAAATTTTTATCCTGGTTTTAAAATAGATGAATTTATTTCATTTTGTATCTAATTAATATTTATTTAATGCGCACACGGCCGTGCATTAGTTAATTAAGATTTTCTATTTTTTTTAATTTTATGATTTTATTTACGTTTCAGTTTTTTACATTTTTGTTTGTTTTAATACAATCATTTAATTTACGTTAATCTGTTTAATGTATATTTAAATGTAAACAAGCTTTTATTGCCGTAGGCCTCCTCGTTATGTAAAGTTTATTTCAGATTTTAGTAAAATACACTCTACAAAGGTAAGTCCATTTAATATGAATCCTTCAGGAGCGGGTTTGTGGTTAGCAAGGGTTAGAAGTCCATTAAGCTGTACTTCTTCCTTGCGTTCTTTTCATTTTGTTTTCTGTTGAGTTTTCCAAACCATCACGGAATTTTGAATATAATCCACCTCGTCTTCACTGAGCACCGACAATAACTTTGTCTATGTTACTTTATTTTAGGCAAGTGTCAGTTTCAGTGTAGGTTGTTCTACTGGAATGACAGTAGATTTCTGAGAGGTTTGTCAATTCTGTTTAGGGATGCATGATGGCCGTATGAAAGTCAGCCAAAAACCTGGAAAACGGAGCAATGTTCAATTTTTTGTTGAGCGGCATTTGCACCACACTATGAGGGGTGCTATAAACTTTGGAAGTAAGTCTCGTTTAGTATTCCCCGAAGCAATATAAACGTTTGGCAATATGTTAACCAGACGGTAGAACCCCACATCCCTCCATTTTTTTAGCAGTTTGAAATGGTGTAGGACATTATGTATAGAAGACTAAGAAACTTAGCGCATCCTCCACCGACACAGAAAACTTTCGGTATGAATTGTAAGTTACTTGAGATACAATAACTTTTAAAGAATATCGACTATTAGTTGGAATCATTGGCACAAAGATTAAATAAATGTGAAACCAATGGAAGAAAGAGGGGAGTTTAACTAAGACATTAAATAAAAATTGTTTATATTTGTTTTTTCTTTTTTCATTTATTACCTCTAAGCAGCTAAACCTTTTTCTCACGTTTGCTCACAAAATTTCCACTTCTCCTTGGTGTTGCAATTTGAATGTTACAAAATAGTAAACTTCACAAAATAACAAGAGGTTTACAAAACTAAAAATTGAAGCACTAAAGGGTAATCGTAAGTTTATTCAAATGCTGTGACAAGATGATATTGTTCTTGCTGCTTCCACTAAGGTTCTGTTATCTCGTTCAGCTGAGCTATTTTGCTCTGGCGTGTATGTAACACTTCTTTCATGCTCTATTTCATGTTTCGTGACTATTTCTTTTATTTGAGCGTTAACGAATTTGAGACCATTATCTGGTTGACTTCTGATTTGTTTTCCTAACTGGTTCTTTGCTTTTGTCACTAAGTCGTTAAAACTTGCAGTTACTTTAGTTTTGCTACTGAAAAATAGACCGTACTGTACTGTGAATACTCATTTTAAAGAGTAAGAAATATTTTGACCCTTCGTACGATTTCGGATTCATGTAACTACAAAGATCTGAATAGATTATGTCACCAAGCTTTTCGGTTTGTGCTTGACTTGTTGAAAATAGCTGTCGGTGTATTTTTCTTAAAATCCATGGCTCACAAAAAAGTCTTTGCTGTTCACTTCCACTCCGAAGTCTTTAATTAACGCTTTTACTTGTGCGACGTTTTGGTGAGCTAACCTCTCGTGCCTCAACTGTAAGCTGTTCTTAGTTTCACTGACGTTAGCTTTTTCTTCACTAGTTGTTTTCAGAGATTTAGTCGTAAATTTCATTTTATATAAGTAGAGTAGTTATCGGCTCTATTGCGTTTCTGTATAAACCTGTATAGATAGGCTTGACTCACCGCAATGCCTGTTATTACTTGTATTTTATGCATCTGTTCATATTTATATCTTATGTACCCGATTACATTTTACAACTCTCTACCACGTTTTTGTAAAATTAATAAAAAAATTGCTCAAATAACCTAAACTGTGTCCAAATATAACCCACAAGTAATAATTTGTTGATAGTTTCCTTCCGACGAAAAAGAGTTGTTACGTGCAAAAGTTGAGACAATGACACTTGCCTGAAATAAAGTAACATAAACAAAGTTTTGGCGGTGCTCAGTGAAGACGGGGTGGGTTATATTCAAAATTCCGTGATTGTTACAAAAACTCAACAGAAAACACATTAAAAAGTTAGATCAAAGCAAAGAGCACCAAGAAGGTATAAAACTCAATGGATTTCTGGCCCTTGCCAATCACAAACCCGCTTCTAAAGGATACACTCTAAATGGACTTACCTTAATTGAGTGTATCTTAATAAAATCTGAAATAAACAAAAATTTACAAAACGCGTAGGCCGACGGAATCAAAAGCTTGTTCACATTTAACTATTATCATTTATTTCATCAATCAACACTCAACAATAAAAAACTATATAAATTAGCGCTAAATAATAAAAAAAATTGTTAAAATAAAAAAAAACTGTAAGTTAAACATGAAAGTAACAAAAAAATTACAGTAAATTGAATAATCGTATCAAAACAAACAAAATTTAAAGAAATGAAAAAAAATAACATAATAAAAAAGAATAGAAATTCTTAATTAAATAATGCACGGCCGTGTCCGCATTAAATAGAAATTAATTAAATACAAAATAAAATAAATTCAAATCTTTTAAAACAAGAATGACAATCTTAATAGTAAATTACAACATTAGTCAATTTCCAGGTTAACTTCAAACATAAATTTTGAACATAAAGAAATTTTGTCACATATAGTTTTGATAACAACGATAACGGACAATTACCACTTACTAATTGTATTATCGATAACATCGTTAATTTGCAACACTCATTATTTTTCCTAAAACGCAAAGCTTTTAAGATACTTAAACGCGTAAATAAAATTCACCAAATTTAATTAATCGGTACAAAATAGATACCTTTAATTGTCGTGGTAATAAATCCAGGAAAAAACTTGTGGTTGATCTTAGGTTGCAAGCTATAATTAGGAAGAAATGCTGAAGGATTATGTTCCGTCGAAAGATTTTCAAACAAAAACGTTACCAAGGCGAAGATATAACCGCGTCGTACAACTTAACAAACACGATTCTACATTACGTAAAATAAAACTTGAAAGCACGTGAATTTTTTTTAAAAGCCGTAGATTTTGCAAACTAGGAGAAACAAAACTCCACTAACTGCACTAAAAATTCACGTTTTCTGTATAACTACCGCGGTATTACTTCATCTACTGGGAGTAAGTTTACCACCCAACCAACTACCTTCCGTTACTTAGGGCATTGTTGAACGACTGTCAAACAACCATCAACTATCCTCTCAAACCAAAATCATTTATATTTATTAACTTAATCGGCTACCCTTTCCTAAAAGTTGTGTCTTAAATCTCCGTGCAAGAAAGCAATACCACCAAGAAGTGCAAACAGATTTAATTACGACACAAAAGTAGAGTTAGAAAACGGTTTTCCATTCTGCGAGAAATGTCAAATCAGCAAAATGTTTTATTTCATTATGATCATAAAGGTTACTTGCTGAAATATAATCATAACAACTGTCTAATAAATTAAAAGAATGACTTCATTCTACTGTAATTTGATAGAACTAACACAAGGAAAATAAGTACGACTGTACTGAAAATGTACTTAAAACAAAAAACTTTTAAACAAACTGCTAAAACATATTTAATTACAATTATATCTCAGAAAGAAAACATAAATTACAACTAGATTTTTTTACAGAACAAAGAAAAAGTCAAATTAACGTAATTGTAGAATCCCAATAATTAAACAGCGTAATAATTTTTAAAATAAAAGAATACAAAATTTTATCAACAACTTTGATTGACTAAGTTGAATCTAAAAAGTTAAAATAACTTTCTTAAACAATTTGAAATCAATAAAACAATTTCAAAATACATGAAACAAATAACATCAATTTAAATACCGGGTCTTAAACGAAAGAAATCGCACAAACTCAAACGACGGTTACAGAGTGTAAAAATTAAGATAAAAGTTAAGGTGAGCATTTACGCCAATGGTATTAGAAGTTTTAAAAACCATTTCGGGCCGGGACGGTTTTGTTAAAAAACAATTTAAAAAGACAACAAAGATGCGAAGACTAGAAAAAATTTAACAATTAGACAAAAGCAATTTTAAACCATAGAAGGTTCGGATGCAAGAATTTTTGACAAAAACTGCAAGAGCGTCCAATTACCAAAACCCGCGTTTGTTGTTGAAAATGCAAATGCAACGGCGGCCGTGAAATCAACGACATATAAGCTGATTTAACGTAAACAATTTTTGATATTTGTTATGTAAACACATAACGTAAAACTAAATTACGTAGTCTTTTAACATTTTGTGTGTTTTATTCTGCAATAACAATTATTTTGGTAATTCTGCTGACGCAGATGTATACTATATTTTTTAACTAGGAAGATCAAAAGTGAATATCTTTCTTATACTATGCAGAATTTTCAAATTAATTAAGAAGAAGATACCAAATGTTCATTAAGTTAAAACTATTAGTACTGAGTTTTAAATCCATATTTACCAATTGTACGATTTTTAGGTTTTATTTATATACTTTGGATCAAGTCGAAACAATAAAACACGAAAAGACAATAAAGTTATTTACAAGGACAATTAGTGCAGGTTATGTCAATTGTTCTTACTTTTTCATAAATAAACTTTGTTTGTCAATAGCCAAATTTAAATAATTTTTTTGTAATAAAAAAATAGAGTTAAAGAACTAATAAAACAAAACATGAATTGATTATAAAGATTAACTTTGCGAAAAAAAAATTAATTATACATAAATCAGTAAACTATTTATACAAAATAATGTTATATATGTATTTGTGTTTAAAGTAAACAAAAAATGTATAGTACTAGTTTTCCTCTAGCTAAATATAAACCACATGTAAAGTTCAAACATTGCATAACGTATTTGAGTTTTATTTGTTGTAATTAAATTTTTTTTCTGTTTTTTATTTGTACAAAAACAAAAAACAATTATGTATTTTGTATGTCAAAGGTTGAATGTTAAATATAACAATAATTTATTTTTATTAATATTTTACAAATGTAAGCTAAAATTACACGATGAAATAACGTAAATAGAAACAAAAACATACATTTACACATATTAAAAACAGATGCATACATTTTGAAAAAACAGCACAAAAATTCTGGAGAATTTGTAGAAAATAAAAAAAAAATACTAATCAGCATTTCAAACTAAATAAATATTACTCAGACACAAATGCAAAAAATATATAAACAAAAAAATTACAACTAATAGCAAGCTTTGCAAAAGTAAAAACTACAAAAAAGCACAAATACAAATGCAGACAAGTATCTAAAAATTACGAAACAAATACCGTACACACACACTAACAGTTAACAATAAATTAAAAACATAAAACGATTTGACAAATATAACAATTTTACAAAACAGAATTAGGCAAGTTCCTAAAACAGTTGACACTTAAAAAAGAGAATATTTTTCACTAATATAAAATTTTGTCTAAAAATTTTGTATAAAAGTTAAATCAAAACTTTATTTTACAATTAATTGAGTAATTCAACAATATCCCTTTTAAGTGCCCTTCCTCAGGTAAAATACACTTCTACACGTCTTCGGTTTATCTTCGGTGATGCTCTTTAATAACCTCGTTGTCTCATTTTTAATTGTTTTCACCGCACCCAAACGCCGCCTTCAATTCAACATCTTACATTGAGAAAACAAAAAAAGGCACATAAAACTAAATTGAACAGATATGGTTGGTGCTCCATGACTTTTATTGAATTTTTGGCCAAAACTTCACGTAAAACTAGTGGTGTATACGATGACGCGTTGTCATGATGCAAAATCCAGGACTCGTCAAATCCGGCCGCATACAAAAATGTGCGTTTTCAGCTTGTTTAGTACTTCAACATAGAATTGTATATTTACTGTTAGTTTTAGAGGAACAAACTTATGACAATGCCACGGGTATAAAAAAAAATAAGCATAATTGGTTCTTACTTTTTTCGATTTGCTGTTCTTAGTTCATATTTTTTCACTCCATGCTTCGTGGTTTCAATTTAGGGTCGTTCTCGTAAAATAACGATTCGTCTTCAATTATCAACAAAAATATATGTTTCTTATTCTAACTCTTCACAACATTGACATCTTTTATTTTGCTGATCAACTGACAAAATTCTCGAAACAATTTTTTTATCCCTAAATGTTCTCCCATAATCGTTCAAACTGTGTTTTTCTTTAAATTAAGTTGTTTTTCTAGCAGTTTTTTGTCTGTTTTGCAACAGGTTTGCAACACAGTAATTTTGGCGCGATAAACATTCTCGTTAGTTTTTAAAGTGGTAGATTTTTTATTGTATTTTACGTTCTCCCGACCTTTACGAAATCGTTTTGCCTATTTAAAATTGTTGGTTCTTTAAACAAATTCTCTCTATAAACTGTTGTCAAATCTTGAAAATTTGAAGTTTATCTTTACCAAGTTCTGTGAGAAATTTGATGACGATGCGCTGTTTCCTCTTACTGGAAATTTCTCTAGCAACAAAAATCTGAGAAAAGTGTAGGAATAAAACGCAGCAAAAGTGCTTGACTGGCTCTTTGGCTGCTTGGTTCTCTACTAAGGTTTAGTTAGGTTATTAAGAAAAGGAGAGTGGCCTGTCTTGTACCTACTTTTCTTCTCAGAACAAACAGACGAGCACTATATTAATATTTTAGACATACCTCTACATGAAAATGTTACACAAACTTAAGACGGGCATCAACTGCATTAATCAGCATGTCAAGCTGCCACCCTCCTAAAAGTAAAGAGCATTAAAGCAATAATAAACCGTCCGCAGAGTAGACAACAAGTTTCTCAAGTTTTGCGTCTTTACAACAAAGACATTTTTCTGAAGAGTATAAGCTAACAAAACATGGCAAACAATTTTGATTATTTCATTCAGATTCAGACTATAATCAATTGTTAATTTAATATATGCAGTACTGCATAATAAGACGGACACTTATGTTCAACTACTTTTATAAGAAAAAAAAAATTTACTAAAGCTTTGCCTAGAATAATTACTTACAGATTTCAAAAGAGGCATGATAATTATCATACGTCAACAATATGTTAACTCACAACACTGTGGGTACTTTTTCCATTTGACTAAATGTACTTTCGAAAGAATCTAATTAGACCATTTAAAAAAAGGTATGCAATCTTTATTTGATATACTCTGTATGCTATCTATTAGTTGGTGAGCAACGTTGCGTTATATCAAGCTGGCCAAATGTCAGTAATCAAAGTTTCCTACGGCAAACTTTTATAAGTGTTTCATAAGATTCTTCACAATTATTTCAATCTGTCTTGCAATAAATGGCGATATAAAATGTTGGTAAAATGGAATCTTGTTAAGGTAAAGATGGATTTTTATTTTTTGGTATAAAAGTAGTTTTCTACATCATTTTAGCACGTTTTGGCAGCTTGTGTTGGACATTTATTAAACTTTGCTTTGTAGCCCGTATTACACTTTGCGTGGAAAAGGTTTAACACTACGTACTGGACACGTCTTGCATTACTTTTTGTTTATCCTTTTTAGCTGTCGTGGTAGTATTTATCAATTGTATAAATAGGAAAATTATTTGATCACATTGATGGTTGACTCCATTATCTACCACGTTGTGGAAAACTTTTATTATACAATTATATCAATAGTTGTACGATACATCGGTACAGTACTACTACCTTTTTGTTTTAAAAACACGCTTGCCATTTAAACATTTAGTATTTGTATTACCATTTTAATATAATCGGTTTTAATTTTTAGGAATGTAGGTAGGCCAACCTCTCTAGTACTAGACAGAACAATAAAAACCGTAAATAACTTCATTGTTTTTGGAGTTTACTCCTTAAGAATCGATTTGCATATATAAGGGGCCCGGTATGAGAAAAATTTGAGGAGTAAAATCTATCGATGAATGACTTCGTTACGTTTTTGGTGCGCATCCTATGTCGCGCAACTCAGTGTCGACATACTTATATTGCTGTTTTTATTATAAATATTGATAATTAATATTGTTATTGTGAAGTTTTAATCTTTATCATTGTGTTCCGCTAAAGTGAACTGAAAGTATTTTCAAATAACTATGGCAGAAAGAGGTGTAGATGATATTGCCGGAACATCTAACAAACACGTGGCTGCAAGGTACGTTATAATTCATGTATTATATGTATGAGCATGTGCAATTTGTATTTATTAAATATTTTAATAATTATCGATGTAGTTCATATAAATATATATTTGAGAACAACACATAAAATTAGATAATTAACCCAATATGAATTATCGAGCGCATCCACATAAAATAGAAAATTTCTAACCTAACCAAAAATTATTTTTTTTGTCGATGTCTATAAATTCTTCCAGGTTATTATGATTTATTTTATAAATAATTTTTAAATATTAACAATTCTAGTCAATAATTCGATAATATTATCAGAAAAATCGACAATATTTTTTCATTATAATAATGTTTTCATAAAATTTTCTTTCGAAAAGTTATTTTTTAGCTTATTTAAATAATTTTAATGTACTATTTATTATTGTACGTAAAAGATTTAGTGACATAATTATCTTTTTATAGCCATTTTTGTTAATTATTAAGATAATATTATATTTTAAATAAAAAAATTATTATAATAATTTTAAAAAAATGTTTATAAAAACATTTTTTTATCAATTTTCTTAAAGTTGGTAAATAAACTCTTTTTGCGTCTGGTTAGACTATCGAACTTAAGGAGTAAACTCCAGTCGTGCGTCGGAGCTGACACACACAATTTTTTTAAATAAATGCTGGAGTCAATCGTGTTATGTTCGACCAAATTATAGCAAAGTGCATTACATCACAAATATTGTAATCAAATTTTATTTAATTTTGGTTTGGGTGATTGGGACCGAAACCAATTCGGATACAAAAAACGTATTTACAAAAAAGTGTTTAATTATTTTCTGTTTCCTCTCTTAGATGATGCGATGCTACACCAACGCTGAAGATAGAGTATGTCTAGTAGCGTACACTCTTATTGTTGTTCTACGTAAGCAAGATCTGTGTCAATAAATTTTAGTCTACAGAAGTGTGATATTATTAGAAATCTTTTGTTGGTATTGTCGTCGTCTTCACCTTCTTTAGCACTGTTAAACATTTCAATAATTTTTTCATCGGCAATCATCTTTATTGCACTAATTACGAATGTTTTTGCCGTTAATTTAATTTTCAACAGGTAGCTCATTGGCTAGTTAAACTAAGTCGTTCACATTCTTCTGTTGTGGGACTTTAGGGGGTTTATCTACGCCAAATAAATGTTTCCATGATTTTTGAATGATGGCAGTTTTTACACTATTCCAAACTGCAGAAAACCGGTATGTTACTTTAATTTGATTTGCTTTAGGGTTTTCTTAACAGTAATTTTTCTTTATCGTTTCTAGAATTTCTTGGTCTAGGAGTTGTATAATCAATGTCACAATATGGAGTAGGAATATAATTTTTATCTCATCAATGCATAGTTCTTTGGCATCTGAGTGATATGGCGCATTGTTCAACACTAAAATAGCTTTCCTGGAAAACTTATTTTTCTCAAAAATGTTTTAATTACAAGAACAAATTAAAAAAAACTGTCCAAAAAATCGTGTTATCCTTCCATTGCACTTCCGTAGTTACGGTACGTAGTTGGCAAAGAGTTTCATATTATTAAAATTTTAAAACAAATTTCAAATCAGTAGCCAACTATAATTATTAATAGACCCTCCTTTGCTCAACCGTTTTCTTACATTAAATTTTTTTTTCAAGAGAAACTACAACTCTATTTCGTTTTCATATCATATCCAAACACAGAAATCCATAAAAACAAAAAAAATAACATAATAACGTAACCACCAGACTAACGAATTAAAGTGACGACGGCAATGCGCAGATTTCTTTAATAGTTATATTTATTCTGGCGATGAAAAATTGCTGTTCAGGCTAAATGTGTATTATTTCATCTAGTTCTTCGTATTTTTTTAATCTTTGTGATTTTTCTAGGTCATGTTTTTTGATTTTTAATCGACGAAGAACTAAAAACCTTACAGGATAGGATGCGCAACACGGGAAACATGCAACACAAAAGATATAGTAAGATGAGAACAAAGCCAAAAAAAATTATGACTAGAAAACGTAGAACAATAGGCAAATTAAGGGTTAGCAAAAGCGTGCATGACCTATGTTATGTTACAAAACCTTGTTATAGTTTCTAACGCTGTATTTGTTTTGCTAAGTTTATACTCCGTCAACGATTTTGGATTTTCTTAGCATCTTCGTTTTCCGTTAAGATTAAGAAGAAACACGTGTTAGCAAAATGCTCATTCAAACTTTACTGAAAAATTTTTAAACATGTGAAATGTGAAAGAATCGCTGAGGTAAACGTGCATTTTTATTATGCGGCGAGATTTACTTTTTTTGTTATAATATCATTATAATATTGTCATGTGTTCAAAAATTACTTCTATTAATGATGTCAGCTACTATTATCCATTAAATAAGAAAGTCAAATCCAACGTTTTTTTTTGCACACGTGTTCAGCCAACAAATCTAAGTTGAACATCAACTAACATTGGAAACTTAACGCATATTGTGTTTTCAACACTTTCGCAGTATGTTTGTAGTACAGGGTTTTCATAAATACTTGTATCGTATACGTGACATATATGTTAAGCAACCAGCAGTGCTTAGATTGGTATTAAGTAAAAAAAAATAATAAATTAGAAATTAGTTTCTTCTTACAAATGCAATTCTGATTTAAAAATTGATTAATGAAAACTTGTTTGTTGAAAGTATCGTAAGTAAAGTTTGCTTTTGGGAAGTATTCGTTGAACTAAGCAATGCAACTTTGAAGAGAATACGATTAAATTCTATCAGGATTGCAAGTACCACTTCGAAAATGTGTCATTACAATGATCGTGTGTTGTTCAGAAGAAAACGTTGTAAAATGCTAATAAAAAATTATTAAAATTAGACAATTTTAAAACTACAGCTGTTATTCAATAATTATTTAGAAAAAATACAAAGAGTGTTACTAAATGGTAACACCGGGTAATAATACAAACCTACAACAATGTTGATGCTCAACTGATATGTCACGTAGGAAATGGGTTTTAATGAAGTTTTTGTAGCACGGTAGTATATCTATTACTTTACTTTCCAATTTTTAAGGTTATGTGTTTATGTCACTAGCGCTAGCAGCATTGTTGAAGTATGTATGTACTCTCTTTCTGTATTTAAACATTTCTGTGTCGAAGGTATGCACAACAACTAAATGTACGTTTACTGTCACAAGTAACATTTTTATTATTTGTCAAATTATTCAAGCTTGGAGCTTAAGCAAACTTGCACTTTGCTTTTTAATTTGCATCTTCTTGATCACTTAATTTAAATATTGAAAACAGACAAAATTAAAATTAATATGGTACCTACTAAAAAATCTAGTAAGATCTTATAACTTTTCTCAGGAATCTACGATTAAATAGAAAACGTATAGTTTAACTAACAATAGTTATTTGTATCACTAGTCCAGAAAGTGTTATTTTGCGAGTATGAGCTTATTTGTAGGCCGAGGTGAAGCCGAGGCCTACAAAAAGCGAATATTCGCAAAATACTTTTAGGACGTGTGATACACAACATTTTTTGTGCTGAGCTTTATAGTATAAATTAATTAAAAGTAGTTATTTGAGTATTGATTTTTAATAAAATTTAATAACATATGTTGATAAAACTGAAACCTGTAATGACGAAACATAATTGTTTTTTAAATTAATTTGACAATTACATAATAATATTACAATTTCACTTATATGAAAATAAAACCTTTGTTGTTTTTAGCAATTGTAAGATATAAGCAAATCTGTTAAATTTGTTTAAAACAATTTTTGTTAGTGCTACTCTAAACAACAACACAGATAATGGTGTATGTTAATAAATTTGACATATTGACAGATGACGTTTATTGAATTAATGATTACTAGTGCCAACTTTTAGTTATAAAATTCTACTACACTTTACCGGCCTAGGCCGGAAAAATAAAATTTTCGGCCGATTATGATGCATGTAAAATACGTCAAAAAGGACGAAAGCACAAAATAGTTTTTTGTATCACTAGTCCAGAAAGTGCTATTTTGCGAGTATGAGCTTATTTGTAGGCCGAGGTGAAGCCGAGGCTTACAAAAAGCGAATACTCGCAAAATACTTTTAGGACGTGTGATACACAACATTTTTTGTGCTGAGCTTTATAGTATAAATTAATTAAAAGTAGTTATTAGAGTATTGATTTTTAATAAAATTTAATAACATATGTTGATAAAACTGAAACCTGTAATAACGAAATACAATTGTTTTTTAAATTAATTTGACGATTACATAATAATATTACAATTTCACTTATATGAAAATAAAACCTTTGTTGTTTTTAGCAATTGTAAGATATAAGCAAATTTGTTAAATTTGTTTAAAACAATTTTTGTTAGTGCTACTCTAAACAACAACACAGATAATGGTGTATGTTAATAAATTTGACATATTGACAGATGACGTTTATTTATTTAATGATTACTAGTGCCAACTTTTAGTTATAAAATTCTACTACACTTTACCGGCCTAGGCCAGAAAAGTAAAATTTCCGGCCGATTATGATGCCTGTATATATATACGTATATAATACGTCAAAAAGGACGAAAGCACAAAAAATATATATTAGTTATTTGCTTAAACCACGTTTATCAGCAGCGTTTGTAGTGTTTGTTCCATTTTTATTTTCCACCTTTTGCATCATTTTATAAAAAGTTTTTTTTCAACTTAAATTTACCAGATAGAAGTTTATGACAAAGTTAGGTGACTAATGATTTAGCAAAGCAACTTAACATAAATTTATGTTATAAACCATTAAATTTACCTTAGACTAGGATGATTATTTTGTTTAAAAACTCATTTTTAAAATAACTTTAAAAATTTAAATTTCTTACAGTTTGCATTGCATTTGTAAAATTAAATTACTTAGGAAAACAATTATATTGGATAATCAAAAGTCTGATGAGTATATTTAAATCAAAGCTTAGAAAAATCGTTTGAAAATTTATTATTGTAAACAAGTACGATGCATAGCAACTTAAATATTGAATTTTGTTTCACGTACAAAAGTTTGTTTTATAGAAATAGCCGTAAAGCATCAAAAGAAATTTAAGATTAAATTTTTACAAAGTTTTTGCAGTTCAAAAATTATTTACACTTTATTTCGGGCGTGTTCAGTGCTGTCAACAGTTCAATAAAAATTTACACAATGACAGTGAACAGAACTAGCAGGCATGAGCTGCTAAGAGAAATTTATAAACCACTGTTGACTCTAGTCTTTATGCTGAAAACGTTGTACGTATGTATTGCTGTTGCAAGTAGAGAAAAAAGAGGAAACAAGTTTAGGGTAGAGAAAAGATACCCCAACCTGCAACACGTTGCGTTGAGAATAAAATAACAAGCTGTTATAGTAAGATTATCTTAATTTATTCAAGACTACATAAAAATATATAATATTAGTTAAATTTAAATTACAGTTAACTGTAAGTAACAATCAGTTAAGGTTTATTCTAGATCTGGAAGTAATTAAAACAATGCCCTAGATTGAAATACGAAAGAAAAACATTTTTAAACCCGCAGGTTTCGAATTAAATAGCTAAATTTAAGTTGTTTAAACGTCTTTGCACTCGGCCATTTTTCTTGTAATAATCTCAAGAGAACAGGTGAAGTCAGCCGTGTAAACTAGGTAAAATTTGGTTTAATTAACCACTCTTAATGTAACGTAAGCAACATATTTCCGAATCTCTTTACAAAAAACAAAATAGCAATTTTAATTAAATGACATAAAAACATAAATTAAAACATTTCCAAAAATTACGTTATCTTTGTAGCAAACAGTTGTAAATCGAATCCTTCATGTAACAAGTAATCCGGAAATTATTTTTAGGGAAATTCCAGCAAACATAAATTAAGTCTCCACACTGACGGTCTTATTCGATTGCTTGACCTGCATAAATTAACGTTGGGTAACAAATAAGGAGCTAAAAAGAAAAAAATTATAACCAACTTTAAGTTGATCTTCGTTTTTAATTGCAACACGAAAATTAACATTGAGCAGGCTTCGATGAGGTTTATACGTTTTGCATCGAGAAAAATGTTTCTTAAAAGGATTGACATAAAGTGGTTGTTGATGGAAGACAATTTCACCCTTATTGAATGTTGCTCTGCAACCTTTGACAAGCACAAGATTCCAATAAGGATAGCTTTTAATCACATTTGGATATCTAGCCTGTGCTGTCTCCTTTGCCGTAGCAGTCCTTATTAGCAATTATCAGTCAGAAATATTTCTAATTTACATCTCAACAATTCTTTACAAACTAACATGCATTTTACTTCTTTAGAGGCTATTTTCATGTTATAGTCGTTGCCACGAAAGATAACGCCTGCGTGGTCATTGTGCGATTTTAGAAAACACGTTCCATTATTCGAATGTACAACATACGTAACATCATTTTTTGTTTATGTTATAAATAATTGCTTAAATAGCTTCATCATTGATTGTCATTAGTTGACATTTGTCGTACTCCGTTTATTTAGATTTCCAAAATTTAGTTCAATCGTTGATTGTAGTATTTACTGGAAGGTAACCAACATTACGTCGTATTTCGTGCCAAAAAAATATGCTTGTCGCTAGGAAATTAGCATCGATCCATCTGTTGGCCAGCATATTTACTAACTATTTTGTTCATTGTTGTAGACTACTACAGAATCTCCATTTTACGTTATAGCGATGTTGCCATGCAGCACTTGAGTTACTATAAAGTCTAAAGTTTTGTTTATCGAGTGTTTATATCTTTATCAATCTTTAATTGTAAAATAATTTTTTGAAAAACAAAAACTGTGTCAAAACGAATTAACAATTTTTGTTATGCATTAATTTATTTAACATAAATAGTTACATGCAAGTAATAAAACTATCGTAACAGAACAGAAAAATATTTTTATAAATCGGTAATACTTGAGATATGCTGACATCTACAACCTTGACCAACCACAACTTTAATCTGTGATAGTTAAAGTAGTAATAAGTCACGTTTGCTTCTCCGATAAATGACGAAATTATAATAATAACAATTGAAATTGTCTTACTAAATAAATATCATTAAATATTAATTCATTTACTTTCAACAAATTAAAATAAAAAGAAAACAATGAGAATTGATCAACATCTCAAATATTTTGAAGTGGTAATCTGTGCTTGCACTCTCGTTGCGTGATCAAGATTTGTAGTTAAATTAGGCTTAAAACTAATCATTACATTACATATTCATTTCGTCAGCATATCAAACATAAAGATTAGAATGATTAGTAAAGAAATTACCTACTTTCATAATAGTGCCATATTTCTTTTCAAAAATTATTAAAAAGGCTATTTTGATAGTAATATGAATATAGTATAACAGCAGCTCATCATCAGCAGTTTCGGTTTATAATGACAAAAATAAATATCATCTCTAGTAGTCATAAAAGTGCACAAATCTGCCACGTTTGTACTGCTAAAGAAAAAAATCAATTGTTATGTTATTTAAAATAGTAATAAAAATAAGAAAATATAAAATTAGAATAAATTTAAATGAGACCACGGCAACTTCGCTTGTAAAATGAGCAATAAATGATAAAATATTTTTAAGATATTGTGATAACCGTTGGAAAAAAGTCATGTTTCACGCTTATTAGCAGGTAGTTGGCATTTTCCAGTAAATGCTACAATCACAGGTTCTATCGAGTATACATAAAACAAGAAAAAACAAAGCTTGCTTAATTAAAACTACTCTATAACAAGTACATAAAAAACAACTATTCTTTGCAGGTTAGTATTTTTACTATAAGGAAAGTATAGCAATCGCAATGTTTTTTCAAAAAAACTTTTATTGCATAATTTGTCGGTGTGTAACGATGTACCCACGATAACTTTCAAACCAAAAGTGTTAGTAACTTGAATTTTGGTATGGAGTTGGTTTTTCATATTCTCTCGGTTCTATCGATGGGTTTGATAAAGAAACCGGAAGTAGGTGTATCCGCCATTTTTAACAGTTTTTCTTATATAATTTTGTAAGTATGTAAATTATTCGAATTATTTTTACAGGTTCGTATAGAGTTAATTTTTCCTAACAATTTATTCAAATAAATTGTTTTTCTAGCATTAACAGTTTGATATTTAATTTATAATTTAAAGTGAATTCTATATACATATAATCCTAGGTTCGAACCCTGCCTGCGACAATTTTTTTTACTGATTTACTGAAGGGGTAAGTAATATCGATGCGGACAAATATAAGGGTTAGTCAATATGATCTTACTGAAATCGAAGAGAAAAAAAATAAATTATAGCATGCTAGTAAATCAAACGTGTACATATCACTTCAAAATGGTTTTATGACAACATGACAACCTTAAAAAAATAAGTAGACATTTCTTCATCATTCCTTATAGGAAAGTTGTGTGGTGACCAGACCAGTTTTTTTAAAAGCAATTAGCATTGCCAACACTAGATTATTTAGTAAATTTTAGTTTCTAACCAACAAATGCATTTTAAAGTAACTGATTTGATTAGCGTGGTTTTACTAAATTTAGATGCATACGAGTATGATGTTGGAATCTTCTTTCTCGGCAACGACTATATACTTGATGCAAGCTTGCATTAGTTTAAATATTTTCATAAGCATTTGTTGTAATTAAACTTCTGTTTCAGCAATTAGTATTGTATCCTTGACGTAACAAATTATATTATTTTATGCATCTTGTGCTCTGTATGCCCTTTTGGTTTTCATTTCTTAAATCATTTTGTTCATCATTAAATTAAATAACAAGTATCCTTGTTTTATTTGTGCATTTACTCGTACGGATCCTAAATGTTGCCCATTTGTCTTTACTATAATTTTGTTGTTTTCATAAGATGTTTTTAATCTAGCCAATAATTTTTTCTAATGATTTGTTAGTATTATTGATGTATTTGTCAGTAATATTCTGTCGAATACTTTTTTCATGCTTAGAAAATATATTAAATTGTATTTTTAACGAGTTACTGTATTACATTAATTGCACTT
Organism: Aquatica leii; assembly: GCA_035610365.1. NCBI lineage: Eukaryota > Metazoa > Arthropoda > Insecta > Coleoptera > Lampyridae > Aquatica > Aquatica leii. The sequence continues at coordinate 38,287,507 of CM069437.1, read as the reverse complement.
TTAAATAGTAATTTACGTAACAAGCGTCAAAATTACAGTATAGTGTAACCAACGTTAATTCAACGGAAGGCCACACGGTAAAACGTTGCATGTGAGTAAGTTGTGATATGAAACTTTCGGCGAGAGTAACTTATATTATTTTTGTGTTGCTCTTTGTCAAATTATATAAAAATACCAAAAATATAATGTTGGTACTACATTTATTACTAAATCTGACAAAGTTGACATTAATTTTTGTTCAATTTTAATTAAATTTCAAGATTTTAAATGATTTTACCTACCTGTTGCATGTGAATTTCTAGTTTTTATTTTGCCACTCTAGAGTTTTTTTTAGAGCTCATTACATAACTACAGTAACAAACGATTATTGATGTTTACGATGTTGGCAGCACAAAAATGCGTTTTAATATGTAAAAAAAATGAAATGGTCACTTCTATTCAACTAAAGCTGTATTTTTTATCAATTTTAAACTTCTGATGCTATTCTTATATTCTATGTTAATATTAATGTTTTTTTATACAAACCTTGTTGTTTTCATACGTCAACAAGAAACTAATTGTTACTTTCAAAGCGTCATAGTTATCACGCTAAAAAAACTGCAAAAGAAATAAATAAGCATTAAAAACTATATTTTACTTGCAAAAATTATACATCATATACTAAGGACTATATAAAAAACTATAACATAAAATATTTTTATATGTTGTATTTGTTACTAATATAACGTAAAATAATAAATAAGTAATACATTTTGTTACGCAACGTTTTATTTATAAACAAATAAATATATTACAAAATCTAGCTCAAGAACGTAATTAAATTGAACGATTTTTAAAGGTTTAATTACTTTTGTAGAGCGCTAGATACGAAATCGTTAATTTAAAAGTTCGTTTAGTGTGTTACTGGTTAGTATTATTTTTCTGTTATCTTACGTTTTATTGCAAGCTTACTGAAGAGTCAATTGGCAGCAATAAAATGTGGTTAAAGTTCTACGTGATTTATTAATGTTTATACAACACTGTATAATTACATCTTAATTAAGATTAAAGGATAATTATTTAATTGTTCAGTCTGCTTTAGTTTTAAATTCTAGATGTAGTACAAGTACAAAATGTAATTAATTGCAATAAGTTCGAGGATTGATTAGTTTTTGGATAACCAATAGTACTTCCAAAATGTTATTAATTTTCTATGGTTTATGTAGCGTGAGATGTTAATAAAGCATGCTTTGTGCGTTAAAATTTAACATAAATTATGATTACTAACAATAAGTGCAGTTATCTTTAACAACTAAAAAATAATTGCAGATTTGAAACGTGTAAGTATTGTATAATAATAAATTAGACAAGTAGAAGATTTATTTATAAAACATCTTTGTATATAAGTTTAAGGTTATATTCAATAACATTAATACGCCATTAAAATTATTTTCTATAAGTTTTGTTGGTTTTAATAGTAATTAAGAACAGTGACAATGTTTGAGACTATTAGAGCCCTTAATGTTGGCGATACTTATGCTATTTTTTCCCTAAATTTATTAGATTATCTCAATTATTTAAATAATTTTTTATTATTAGTAAAAAAGTAACGATGAATGAGTAAATCATAATGATCAGATAAGTAATGAATAAAAGATCACTTTTCTTAGAAAATTTGTTTACAGATTATTTATTTTGCAATTATTGTTTTGAATTTCAATACGTAAACAAATTACTAAATAAGAAGGAAGCAATTACAATAAATTTCCGCAATTGGTCGATGGTAATTTTTATAAATGGAATTTTAGAGTATTAACTATATTAGAGGAGAAACAGATAAAAGATGTCTTGGCAAGAACTGAAAGCGATTACACACTAGATAAGGAAGTACAAGAATTTAAAATGAGAGATGCAAAAGCCAAGTCGACAATTTTCAGTGCGTAACAGACAAAAATTTGAATTTATTCAAATATTCTAAAACGGCTAAAGAAATGTTGGAAACTCTGGATAGTGTATTTGAAAGGAAAACTTTATTTACAAAACTAACACTTAAAAAGGAATTGCTTACATCAAAGTTGAAGAAAAATGACAAACTGGAACATTATTTTTTAGCATTCGATACATTAGTAAAGAAACTCGAAAATATTAGAAAAATAATGATATTAGCATAAAAATAGATGAATCGGACAAGAAATGTCATTTTGTTGTTTCTTTTAACGATTCTTATGGTTCAGTAATTACGGCAATTGAAACACTGAATGCGAATGTAACAATGGACTTTGTAAAATCTAGATTGCTTGATGAAAAGCTGAAACAAAAAAGCAAGAGTGGAAATATGAGTGTAGTAAATGTAGAAACCTCATTTAAATCTAACATTATAAAATGCTATACATGTGGAACGGATGGTCATAAAAGTTTGGAATGCAGACAAAGAGGAAGTTTCCGTAATGTAAGAAGAGGATCTAGAATAGGTAGATTTAGAAATCGTGGCTGAGGTCAATCAATTGAAACTGCTAATGAAGCAACGCAAGGAGTATTATCTGTAGCGATGAATAGTGTGGCATTAATTAAAAACAAAAATTTGTTCATTTTAGATTATGGGTACACAAAACATTTACTAAGTGATAAGTTGGAACAATACATGACTAATATAGAACTGTTAGATGATGAAGTCAGTACTCAAGTAGCAAATGGAGAGAACATAGTAGCCACAAAAAAGGGAATATTGAAAGGTATATGTCAAGGAAGGTTAATTACACTTAAAGCTCTAACCGTTAAAGGTATGGTTTATAATTTGCCCTCTGTGTCACAATTATCAAAGAAGGGAATAAAAGTTTTATTTTGTAAAAACAAAGCAAGTGTAATAGAAAATAACTTTAGACTAAATGCGAAACGTTAAACAATTTATTTGTGCTTCAGATAGATATGAAAACAGAATCTAATAATACTACAGTAATAAAAAGTAACTTATGGCATCGAAGACTAGTTCATTTAAATAGTAAATACTTAAAATTATTGCGACTGCCAACTAGTAATAAAAGTTGTAAAGATTGCGTTGAAGGTACAAGGAAGCCATTTTATCATTCTGTAAGGTCATATAACAAATTGGAGATTTGATACATACTGACATAGCTGGACTAGTAACTCCATGTACTGCAGAAAGCCACAAGTATTTTCAGGTGTTTATTGATGAGTATTGTCCTTTTATGATAGTAAACTTACTAAAATATAAGAATGAAGCTGAACAGAATATAATAGATTTTGTAAAATTAATAAAAACGCAGTTTCGTGCTTACACTAAAAAAGTTAGGTGTGATAATGGAGGCCAATCAAGTCTGAAAAACCACTGCAAAATGAAACGAATATTACTAGAATACACCATTCCATATAGTCCACAACAAAATAGAATCTCGGAAAGAATCAAACTGATAGGCAAAGTACGCACAAAATTTGTTGAAACTGGTTTACCTAAAGAATTATAGGGCAAAGCTAATGATGGTGAATCTTCTACAATGAGATGGTATAGATGTAAGGACTTGACAAAGTTGAGAGTATTTGGATGCAAAGTTTGGGTAGTAAATGTGTCAAAATTAAGTAAACTAGAAGCGAGGGCAGCACCAATAGTAATAGTTTGACATATAATAAAATAATTAATTCACGAAATGTGATGTTTGATGAAAATGATGTATTATTTGATAGAAAATGTCAAAGAGTAACAAAAAACAAAGATAAACATATAGCAGCAACAGAAGATAATACTGAAATGAACATTGAAGAAACAACAAGTAAAGAAAATGTACAAAACAATAATGGTTCAAGTAAAAAAGAAAGCCGATTACTAATATGAAGAAAAATAAAGAAACCGTCGTACTTAAACAAGTACGGACTGTACAGTGCTTATTGTTTGATTTCTAATGAATATCAAGGTCTACAAAGCTACAGCAAAGCTATCAAGTCGGAAAAATGGAAAAACGCAATCAAAAACTAATTAAACTCACATGAAAAGCAACAAACAGGGATTGAGTTAGACCTACAAAAAGATAAAAAAACCTGTTAAAATAAAATGGGTATTTTGATGATAGAGGTAAAAAAGCCAGATTTGTAACGAAAGAATTTCAGCTTGAGGAAGAGAACTCTTTCGAACCCTTATATGTACTAGTAGCTAGAATGTCAACTATAAGATTGCTGTTAGTTCATGCGGTACAGAATAAATGGAATTTTAGAGACCGACATTTATGTATATCTACCAGAAGGACTAGAAGTGACAGCCAATTATTTAAAACCAAATCGCTCATTATATTGTCTGAAGGAAGCTCTCAAGGTATGGAATAACAGATTTAACGAATTTATTATAATTATGGGATTCAAGAGGTCGAAATACGATTGTTGTTTGCATTGTGGCAAAGATGTTTAGTCACTTCTATAACGTAGATGATATTTTAGTAACGGGAAGCTCGGAAACAATTAAAATAGTAACAGCAGCATTGATAAACAAATTTTAAACTATAGATAGATTTAGGCATGACAATTATAGAAAAGGTGTTAAAACTATTTAATATGGAAAACAGTAAAAGACAAAGTACTCCAATGAAAATGGCATTCAATTGACAAGAGATGATTAATGTTCCATATAGAAAATTAATAAGATGTTTATTGTATTTATCCACCGGTACTAGACCAGATATTACATTTAGTGTATCACTTCTCAGCAGAAGATTAGACAATCCAACAAAACAAATTTGGAAAGCGAGTAAGAGAATTTTAAGATATCTTCAAGAAACAAAAGACCTGGAAATAGCAATAGCAAAAAGGATCTCAAAAAATTAAGAACCACTGATAGCTTATTGTGACTCAAATTGGGCTTCAGATCAAATAGACAGAAGAGGTGTTAGTAGGGGAATCGTGTTTTACTATGACAATCCAGTGGCATGGTTTTCCAAAAGGTAAATGTGTGTAGCGTTATCAACAGCAAAAAGTGAACACATCGCAGCAGCACTTACCGCTCAAAAAATTGTGAGCATTAAAGGTATTATGAGTTATTTTAAAGTAAAAAACCTACTTGCATTATTGTGTAATAACCAAAGTGCTATTTATATGTCTAAATTATTTGAAAACTCAAAACGTGCAAAACACATAGATATAAGAAATTATTCTTTAAGAAATATAGTTACAAATAAAATGTTAGAAATAAAGTATGTAAAGTCATTAGATAATATAGCTGATATGATGACTAAACCTTTAAGTAAAGATGTATTGTTGAAGTTTAAACAAAACTCCAAGGTTTTGTAATGTTTTTTGTACGATTTAACACGTTGTTTGTCAAATCGAGGAGGAGTGTTGAGGATATTGATTAAATGATTACGTTTATTTTCGATGTAGAATTAACTTGCATTATTCGATGTACTAAAAGAAGCGCGAGAATGTAAGAAAAATGTCTATCAAGTAATCCAATGTATAATTTAAATCGTTCGTAAAATAATATTTGTGTTTGAATTCAGTAAACAAAAACCGTAATTCTTAAAATTGGAAGCCTACAATGGTAAGTTAGATAGGAACGAGGCAGATTTCTAAAGTTTTCAATATCAAATTGTTAAATACAACACGCTTCTAAAACTCGAAGAACAATTAGATTTAGTCAAACACAATTTTTTTCTCATCTTAGGAAGCAAAAACTAAAGTAGCACCACTCGTAATTCAGTCTATTTTTTGTTTATAGTATAGTAATTTAGTCGATTTAGTGGTAAATGTCTAAAAGACTATTTGAAACCTTGTATGGCCCTTCAGGTTGTATTCCGACACAAATTTTAATCTTGTTCGTGTAGAACACACACAATGTTAGCACTTTTAACTCATATTTATTCGGCTTCAAAACGATATACTGACGAAAATCGCACGTTCCTCGAAATCCTGCAAGCATCGCGTCTACGGTCATAAATTATGAGGGATGGAAGCCGTTCTGACAATTAGCAACAAAACGGTTAAAACTATTGCGTGTAAGAGCCAATTTACCTGTTTCCTTTGGCATTGCTCGAGTATCTTTGCTGTTAAATCTTAGACAACGAATAAAGGATTTAAATCTTTGCAAACTCACGGTGAGGCAAAAAATCTTGACACCAGACCCATCACTACTCCAAAAGTTTTTGACATCGAAAACGAAAGCACAAGTTTTAATTCAATTAGTTGGTGTTAACAACACGTTAATAACAAAAAGAAAGATTACTAGTTGATAAAGATACATTCATACGATTATGGCTAAAAGTAACGTTGAATCAATTGCTATCGAAAACTAAAGTAAACGTTCAAGCGCATTTGCAAACGTGATCTTTATTTACAACAAAATAAAAAATTAAAAAACTTTAGATATTAGAGGTTGAGGATATTAATTCGATGATTACGTTTATTTTCGATATAGAATTAAGTTGGATTATTCGATGTACTAAAATAAGCGCGTATTAGAAAATGTAAGAAAAATGGCTATCAAGTAATCCAATGTATAATTTAAATCGTTCGTAAAATAATGTATTTGTGTTTGTATTCAGTAAAGAAAAACTATTAATACAACACGCTTTTAAAAACCGAAGAGCAATTAGATTTAGTCAAACACAATTTTTTTCTCATATTTAGGAAGCAAAAACCAAAGTGACACCACTCGAAATTAAGTCTATTTTTTGTTTATAGTTGGGCGCCGCAGTGTTATTAGCTAATTTAGTCGATTCAGTAGTAAATATTTCCTTGCCATTTTCCATTGATACTATCCACTTATTTTCAGACTCAGAGATAGTTTAATCTTAGATTATAACTCCAATGTAACTTTTAAAAAATTTTGTGTGTAGCAGGATTATTACAATAACAGAAAAACTTCAAACTATGTTAGACCTTACATTATATCAAAAAACAATCTTACCGACCTTTCTTCACGTTTTGTTAGTCCATTGTTAGTCCATATATCAAAATATTTTGATTTGATGATTTAAAGTTTTAAAATAGCCACATTCTTCTTCACTTTCCGAGAATTCAATTGTTTAAACAAAATATATAAAACATCAAGTTTTTTAAGATTAAGTTGCCTTTGCTTAGATAAGACGTTTCATTCACAATTTCCAACTTTGAGATGGCGTACGTATTTCTGGATCGTTATCAGTAACAGAATTATAAAGTATTTTCTTTTTCTTCTAAAGTAACTATCTCTCGCCCTTTTTCACAGGTAGACGTAGACGAGCCCTTTTCAGTAAGATCAAACCGTTTATCCTGCCGTATGTCGCACCATTTAAGATATTTATTATATGTTTTTTAATACATTTCTCTTAATTTTTCGACAACTAAGGTACTGTTTTTTGCTTTTTCTGCAGCGTTATTAACTAACAACTAACTAACGGACACAATATAAAACTAAGATTTCAGACAATATGGCTATGACTGTTTACTTGCTACCATAGTTACGTTTCAAAACTCAAATGTATGTACCACGGGCGTAACTTGCTTTTATCGCTTATGACGTGTTCTTATTAAAATTATTAAAAATCACGTTTCATTTGCGTTTCCGCTAGCTATTATGTATATTGAAGGAATAGTATTTATGCCAGTTAATACTCATGGCATTTGTATCACTTGTATATCTGGTTCCATCTGTATTGAAAAACTAGGCATATCTATGGTATTTGCATTTTTTAGCTCTCTCGATTTAACCTTCCGATAGTCGCGCCCTAGAGTCGCGTCAAATGTTTAAATTTGAGTAGTCGTGTTGGTTTCACAAACCGTACAACCTCATTAAGCCCCAAATAATTAGCGAAATGTACTTTTCAAAAATGTGGAGACGTTTTAACAATACAAGAACGACCAAGAAAAAGAAAATGATGTACATTTGGCTAATTTTTCCAAATATACTAAGAAATCTTTAAAAGTGTGTTTTTTTTAATACTGCACTTTATTCAATCGCACAAAAAAACTTGAAATAATACGAAAATTAAAATAAATACAAATATAACTGTTTTACAACAAATAAATATAAAACAAACATGATCAAAGTTAGTGAAGGACTCTAAATAGCTATAAAGGTGGTAAACGTTGTAAGTCAATTTTACACCCACGTATTTCTAAATAGTTTTGAATAAAACGGAATAAAACCACAACGTAAAACACATTGGGGTTAGGGAAGAACATTTTTTCTGGACTCCTGACAAATGCCAATAATATGCTTTAAGCATATATATTTAATGAACTTATAACAATGAAAGCGGATTCTGAAATTTTTTTTTTTTTTTTTGAAGTAAGTAAACATTCTGTGGAACATCAGGTTTGATATTGGACTCAACAATTTCTTGCAGTCTCAACCTTAGGTTTTGAAGAATTCATAGCAGAACGTACATGGTAATGGAGTTTGACTAAATTCTTGTCTTAGAAAACACCTTCTCAAAATGTTTTTGTTAAAGTGCACACGTTCGAAAACTCAAACATTTTGGTATGTTTCGGTTGCTCAGCTGGTTGAGAAAACTCTAATGGCAATTTTTTTTTCTGTTGGTTCCAATTACTGTAAGATTATGGTCATGTAGCTTCTTTACAAGAGATACAGAGGTAAAAAAAAATGTGTTCACAGAGTCGTAGAGCAACATCTAAAAGACTATTAGAAACTTTGTATGGGCCTTCAAGTTGTGTTCCAACGCATGTTCATGTAGAACATTTTGGCATCACACAATGCTAGCGTTGTTTACTCATATTTATTCGGTTTCAAAGAGATATATTAGCGAAAACCGCACTTTTCTCTAAATCCTGCAAGCATCTCGTCTACAGTCATAAATTATGAGGGATGGAAGCCGTTTGGACAATTAGCAACAAACCGGTTAAAAACGTTGCGTATAGAAGCCAATTTTTCTGTTTCCCTTGGCATTGTTCTAGTATCTTTGCTGTCAAATCTTAGACAACAAATAAGCAATATAAATTTTTGGAAGCTCATGGTAAGGCAAAAAATGTCGATAGAGGGAAATTAAACTAGCTAGCATAAAACGAAAAGTGTAAAAATTGAGTTTGTGTAACTGCGAAAACCATAATCAAAAACTATTGAACAGCTGTTTCGTTCTATTAAGATTCTTCAGCACTAGGATACTCTGATGCAGTTTCCACATTTACAACAAACAAATTCCGACATAGTTATATACGTTTGGTATAAGATTGAATTGCAAAATCTGTGGTCAACGCCACCTACGTGGATTAAAGAACCACTAATAGTTAATTATATAGAGAAAAATATAAAAATGTACAAAGCTTTTATTAAAACCCATTTTCCAAGTAATATATGAGTTGAACATCAACATTGTTTAGTAACAACTTTTTGACATTCTCGTTTGACATTCTGTTGACATCGGGTATTATTTTTCGTGGTTTTCCTTACTCTCTATTTTTTATATTTTAAAACAGTTATAATCATAACTATTTAGCACCTTTAGTGTTTTTGTTGGTAAGTACTGAATAACACCTATAACTTCGAAATCTAATTTTTGTAATTTTATATTAGATAATAACATTTCACGTAAACCTGGTGATTGATGAAACTTGGTCGTATTCTCTTCAAAGTTGCATCAATAAATTCAACGAATAGTTCCCAGATGAAAACTTTACTTATGATTCTTTCCGACGACGTAAACAAGTTTTAATTAATAAATTTTTAAATAAGAATTGCATTTGCAAAGGGAAACCTACAGGAAAGCTTGCTGTACTCATTACAGCTGTTATCAAAGAAATTTTCCATTGCATGAAACAAAGTTTTAATAATACGGTGGCAAAATTATCTGCGCGCAAGAGGTATAAAGTCATTTTAATTTGATTTGTAAATTATAAGCATTCAATTTTTAAGATTATTAGTAGAAACTTGCCGCAAACCACTAAAAAAGAACATTTCGATGATTCCGTACCAGATTATGGTTCATCAATGTTTTCCGAAATTTAAAGAGAAAAATTTACACATGTATTGCAGCTAAAGAACAATATATTGAACATCAGTTATAAATTTTAAATAAACGTTATTACCCATTTTTATTTCAAATAAACAGGTATTGTTATTAATGTGTTGCCGTTTTTAATAAATTACTTAACCTTAATTTAGACGTTACAAATCAAATTTTTGATTCAGTGTTTTTTTACGTTATACCAATACAAGCAATGTTAGTTGCCTAACATATATGTCACGTGGGATCCAATCATTTATGAATGCCTTGTAGTTAGTATTTTGAATTTAAACCACACAATTTCAAACTATTGTTTAAATAATAGCGCAAAATTAAATTCGCTAACATAAAACGAAAAGTGTAAAAATTGCTTTTGTGTAACTGCGGAAACCATCATCAAAGACTAGTGGACAGCTGTTTCGTCCTATTAGGACTCTTCAGCACTAGGATACTATGATGCAATTTTTACACTTTTCGTTTTATGTTAGCGAATTTAATTTTCCGTTTCACGTTTTAAACAATTTTGAAGTAATGCATTTAATATGTCAATATTATTTTTGAATTGAAGACAATTTAATAATTTTGAGTAGATACAATATGCGGACTTATTCGATGGCATTCGCTTAAAATAAGCTAGTAAAACGTTTTCTGTGTAGTTTTTTACTTTTTTGGCAACACACCAATTGATAAATTTATTATATGCATCTTTTTTTTTACTAAAGGCAATAACTTATCACCCATTTCATTTTCGCTATCACTAATCTTTTGAATATTCAAAATGTGAATTCCAACAATAAGAAATTACACTTCTTTAAATAAAATTGACGTTTAACTTATGGCGCCCTCTGTTAATGTTAATTTCAGTTAAGTTGAATTAACACAAATAATAATTGATAAATAAACAAAAATCTAGAACGTCATATAAAATTACATTTTATTTCATTTTTACTTTTTTCATCAGTTTGAAAAATCCTTTACAATGTTCGTGCTTAATCTGTTTTACTACGCTCGGCCTTTGCGGTCGGGCTTTAATATAGTGCCCCCACGAAGTAAAACACTTGAATACGCACTTATATTATCAATTACTAGTACACATCGCAAATCATACTTTTCTAAGAAGCAAAAAAAAGTATGTGCACAGAAAATTTTTTTTTTGTCAAAATAAATTATTATAATAAATTATAGAAAAAAATTGAACTTAATCAAAATAACTAAAAAAACAAAAACAGTATTTAAAAAAAAAGATACATTGTTATTTTTGTAGTAACAACAATTTGCTGAAATTATATATCTAATTTAAGAGTATTTATTATACGCAAAAAAATTACGTTGTTTAAAGAATCACAAATTCTTATAAAATTTGCATGTTTTACTACTGAAAACGTTTTTAAAACAAAAGCAGTGTCTTTAGCACGTGTCGGTGAATCCATTTTCGCCAGCTCGTAGTAGTTAAGAGAAAACAGCAATTCCATTAACAGGTCTGAATGTCCAAGCACAAAATCGATTGTTAGTAGATATTTTAAAAACACTGTTTATGCTGTTATCGATAGAGAGAAATAGTCAAATAAAAGCAAAGAATTAACTTTTACGTTATTTAATACAATGTAATAGTTCACGTAAGCATAAATTAAATTATTGAAATGAAGAATATAAAAGTGGGACAAAAAATAATATAAAACCTATTTAAAAAGCAAAAATAGTATATTAATACTTATTTAACAAAGTGTGCAATTAAATAAACAATTAAAATTTTAATACTATATGAATGTTTTTCTAATTAGACATCAAAAGACAATAAAGTGCAGTTCATCAGTAATAAAAAGAACTATAAAAAGTTAAAGTTTAAACTAAGATGTAAGACAAATTATTCATTTTTTACTCGTACATTTAAGAAACAGTGTTTTCTTGTTTTTACACTTTTAGAGTGCAATTCTATATAAAGGAAAGCTTTGTACTGTGGCAAAATCCTTCTTTGAACAACTTTTCAATCTGTACAAAAACTTGATCCAAATAGATAAACGAGTGTCTAACTTTACAAAAAATGACTTCTATATTTTTAAAATTGTAGCCGTTTGTAATTTTATTAAAATATATATTAGTCATTAATTTTTGTTTTGGTCTTCACGCCTATCTGCCACTAATCCTATTGTTTTTATTTTAGTGGAATCTGTATAGTTTAGTCTATAAAAAACTGCACTAACAATTTTGCTATTTTATTTCGGTGTCTTTTACTTGGTCCAGCAATAAGCAAATTTGTTTTTGTAGTTAATTTTGTTTTTAAAATGCCAACAAGAATGGTAAAGTTGTACATGCTAAAATAAAAAGCAGAATCTGGCAATTTTGGCAAAGGCAAATAATTCAAGAAGTCGAATGAAATACTTATCAAAATTTTCTTTTTTTCTTGAAGGATTTAATAAAATGCTTTTCAAACAGTTACATTATTTTTTTTTTATTAACAACATTCTATTGAAATGTAAGCAATATATGTGGCTTAAAATCCATTCTAATTTTTGTGATTTTTTAATACTGCAATGTTTGATTATAAAACTGTTCAATTTTGGTTTACATTCTTAGCTATTATGACGACCAATATTTTATTTATAGGTTGTAAACTGCCGTTTTTTCTTTCAAAATTGATAGGTCAAAGTTTCGACCATTTTGTATATGTTTATTTTATGTATTTTAATTCATGTTAATAAATTATACGCAACATAAAGAATAGAAGGAAAACACAAACTAAGTCAGTAAAATTAAACAGCAAAAAAAGAACAGTAGTTAGATAGGTTAAAGATGGCGCTGTAAAAACAAAAAAGTTAAAAAAGTTTAAAAAACTATGATAAAAAACAAAAGAAATGGAAATGTGACTTCCTCTTTTTCTTCATAACGTCTTATATTCACTTTTGGATATACGCTTCTTCCAAATTGTGTCTCCAGCTGTGTCTATTTTGAGCTGTCTGGATTCAATTTAGATTTGCAGTTAGTTTCAGATCATCTACCCATCTCTTATGCGAGCATCTTCTGGCTCGTTTGTATTCATAGGACCTCCACGCGATACAATTAACACCGAAGAAGATGCAGCTAATGTTGGTCGATTGACTATTCTACATGCATGAATATGTGCAAGATGCAATGACATATGTTTATCATTATGGTCGGCCAGACCTATTCATTACATTTACGTGTAATCTTAAATGGATAAAAATTATTCAAATACTGCTCCCCGGACAAACATCAAGTAATCGGCACGACATCACCGCACGTGTTTTCAAGCAAAAAATTCATTCGCTGATGAATTATATTCTTAAGCAACACGTCTTTGGGATTACTCGATGCTGGATGTATTCAATCTAATGGAAACAAACAAAGTTTGCCGCATGCTCACATTCCTATTTGGTTAGTCAAAATAATGCGACCAGATCAAATAAATGGTATCATATGTGCTGAAATTCCTGATTCCGAAACAGATCCAGACCTACATAATGTTGTTATTACAAATATGATTCATAGACCATGTGGCACAATCAACCTCGAATCACCGTGCATGGTCGACGGCAAGTGTTCCAAACGTTATCCACAAAAATTGACGGCGGAGACCATCACTGGCAACGATGGGTATCCACTGTATCGGCGTCGATCACTCGATAATAACGGTAAAACTATTACAACAAAAGTGAAAAGAAATGGTTTCGTGGTCGACAACAGTTCGATCGTTCCATATTCGCCACATTTTTCATAAACATTCAAGGCACATTGTAACCTTGAGTATTGCAATGCGGTAAAGTCCATTAAATCCATTTGGAAATATGTCATGAAAGGCAGCGATATGGCCGTTTTTGACATACAAACACCCAATACCAACGATGAAATTACGCGTTATCAAGTTGGTAGATATGTGAACTGCATTGAGGCAATTTGGCGTATATTTTCAATCCCTATTCACAAACGTCATTCCATTGTTGTACATTTGGCGTTTGTTCGTGGTCCGACATCATTTAAATCACTACAAATTGTTAATGATATGTGTGCCCGACATTTCGTGCAGCATGTCAATTTGCTTGAAAACGATACTCGTTGAAACACGACAATCGCTGAAGCAATTATTTCTGCATCTCCAAGTCAGATACGCACATTATTTGCTATCATTATTTCTACATGCTTCCCATCTAAACCACGTGACCTGTGGAACAATTACAACGATAACATTTCAGAAAACATTTTACATCGAGTTCGTGTTAGTTCAAGGAATCCTGATCTTGAGATGAATGAGGAGATCCGTAACAGGGTTTGCTTTTGATCGAAAATATGTGTTACCTCATGTGTGGTAGAGTATTAGTCAGATTAGGAATGCCAGCGTTAGATCGGGAAATGAATGACGCATCTCATAGGGAATTGAAACGTGAACGTAAATACGATCGACATAAATTAAACGCGCATTAGAAGCTCTTGATAAAAGATCTGCGTAACGACTCAAGAATTTTGGATGGCGCAATAATTTTACTATTTTGCAATTTTCGCCAAACACTGCCAGTCATTTCAAGATTGATTGCTGCCGATGAAATAAACGCTTGCTTCAAATCATCAAATCTGTGGCGCTATGTAAAGAAACTTCAACTGGTAGCAAACATTTGCATTGCATTGCATTGTTAAACGACCCATATCCTGAAGACTACTGCAAGCAATTGCTGATTGATTTCATTTCCTCAGAATGTTTGCAATTTCGTCTCATCGAAAGAAGAGCTCATCAGCACAGTATTTACGAACATCATTGCTAACTACATAAATAACAAATGGTTAACTGAGCGAGCAATTTTGGCGGCTAAGAATAAAGATGTGCATGACTTAAACTTTATAATTCAGAATGAAGTCGTTGGTACTCTGCCTTCATTCAAATCAATTGGCTTGACTTGACTTGATCAATTGACAACAAACAAAGACAAAGCCACTAACTATCCAACTGAATTTTTAAACTCCTTGGATGTGCCTGGTTTACTACCGCACAATTTACAACTGAAGAGCTGGCTTGGTAGTCATCATGCTTCGAAATCTAAACCAACTAAAACTATACAATGAAACGCGCTTGGTGATAAGAAAACTAATGAGTAGTGTGATTCACGCGACGATACTCAAAGGAAAATTTAAAGATGAGTTAGTTTTTATTCCGAGGATTCCAACGGATATGCTCTTTGAGTTTAAACAAATTCAGTTCCTGATTAGTCTTGCTTTCGCCATGACGATTAACAAATCACAAGACCAATCCTTGACTGTTTGTGGTCCCAAGTTCATTTATGTTTCTCTCATGGTCAGTTGTACGTGGCATGTTCACGTGTCGACAAACCATCTGCTCTATTTGTTTTTGCGCCTGATAAAAGAACAAAAAATGTCGTATATCACAAGGTGCTTCAATGAGGAGAATTAAACCGATTAACATAGTTGATTTTTGTACTTTTATATAATTAATTTTATAATCTAAATAAAGTACTGAACTTAATATTTATTTTATATTCATTGTATTACTTTCATAAAATTTAGTTTAATTAATAAGTAACACGACATTCATTGACTGTTAGGCGTATAGCAAGCATTTTCATAAAGCGTTTGTAAAGATGCAATTGAAGACTAATAGGTTGTTAATTCTTTATCTCTCTTTTATCTTCTTTTTTAAAAAGGATAATATTTTTTGATCTTTTCAATTTGCTTGTATTTTTTCTTTATGAAGGCATTGATTAAATAGTTTTACTAGAATATGAATTAGTATTTCTGA
This sequence comes from Aquatica leii, assembly GCA_035610365.1. Lineage (NCBI taxonomy): Eukaryota > Metazoa > Arthropoda > Insecta > Coleoptera > Lampyridae > Aquatica > Aquatica leii. The sequence goes on along the minus strand of CM069437.1, from coordinate 38,271,829 downwards.
ACCCTCTACAATCATATCAGTATAAATTTCTCTCACCGAATGCTTTGTTTTCCGTCATATCTTTAAAGTTTTCCTTTATTTTTTCATATGTAATTTTTTGTAAATCTTTAGATACTATATTTATTAATTTTTTTAACCGTCTGCCTCTGTTGTTGGATAGAGGTTCTTGCAGAAATTTCTATTATTTTAAATGTGTCTCTTATTTGTAATTTCTTTCCCTTTGTTATTGATGAAAGTTATTATTTGTCTTCTGCCGAAACTTGATCTTAGACATTTGATATTTGTATTTCTCTCTATAGTATCATTAATGAAGGTTACTTGTTCCTTCTTTTTATGTTCCCGTATGTTTTTTCTAATCTATTTATTTAAATCGTTATATTTTCTTGTTTCTTTTTTGTTTTGCTTGTTTAGCTTTCTTTGCTCATGTATCAGACTTTGTGTTTGTGTGTCTATCTTAGTTTTTTTTTGCTGGTGTTGTTTGCCTCACGTACACTTTCTATTAGATTTTTATGACATTTTTAGCAACTGTGTCTATGTCTGTGTTTTTGTATAGTGTTGTTAATTTTAGTTTCTTGTGTAATCATGTACGAAAAATTACTGAAGTACACCTATCAACTACCGGGATCGTAAATAAACGTCTACTCGCTAGCGTGACTACTAGTAGGCAAACGCCAAAAACTATTATTTAAGGACATTTTTGTTTTTAGAGAATCGTGTAATTTTTTAATTGTAATTGTTTTTACTAAGGTAATAAAGTTATAGTTTTGCAAAAACAACACATATCGTTCTTGTACACATTTTTAGAAAATAACGTTTGTTCCTGATATTTAAGATTTTAGTTTATGATGGTAAAAAATACTATGAAATTTAGTTTCAATGTTGTTCTTAATTTGTTACAAAAATAACTCGATCAACAGTGACCTTAAAAACTTCTAACGAATTAGTTTTATTGTACATTTTTTTTATAGAAAGCTTGATAATAATGCTTACATTTTTAATGTACGTATAAAATACTTTTTTTGGATTTTATACAACTATTAAAAAATATTTTATACATTTATCACATTTTCTAGATTCAATACAAAACCTCATAAAATTGTTAAAACGTTGTCATAAAACTGAATCGTTAGTTTCATTCGTTATTTTCAAGAATATGTAATACAATAAAGAAGTTTAAGTACCGCTACTTAAAAACTTCTGTTTTAATCTTTAATAACTATAATATCCAATTATTCAAAAATTATTTAAGAGTTAAAATTAAAATTTATACAGGGTGGGCCAATAGTGTGTCAAAGCAAAAATACCATCTTTGTTATACAAAATACAAAAAAAAATATTTACACAAGATGTAGGGACTTTAAAGATCTACATTTTAAAATTATTTTTCAGTATACACAGGTATTCCATATCAGGACAAAAAAAACATTTTTTATATTAATACGTTTTTAGAATTATTTAAAAGTCTACTTTATAACGATATAAAGTTATAGGCATTTTAAGTTGGTTTTTACAAAATAATAAGTAGTCTTAAAATTTTGTTTCTAAATTTATATATTGACAAAATACACTTTTTGACAGCTATCAATATTAGATTATTTGTTAGTAATCTAGTATGCTATAAAAACAATTACAAATTCTCAATGCTTCTATATTTTGCATTAAAATGAATTTGTCTACTAAAAAAATAATCGACATGATTAATGTGCTTAAAACAAATCCAAAGCCGAAAGAATGAACCAAAAGCGGTTTTCCGAAAGAAGGCAAGCAAATTTAATATGAATGAGCTGGATTAGTATAAAGAAAATCAATTATTTCTAAGATTTTGCTTTTTCACTAAGTAAATGAAAGAAATCTATTCACGTCAAAGTCAAAGTTTTAATATTTAACAGTGTTTTCTTCCGACAAATACCATGTTATAATGTAAAGGTTTTTCTTAGAAACTGCAAAACAATAATACGTAGATGCGACTCAAACGTTAAAAGAGAGATTGTAATTAATAAGTGTTATTTTTAGAAATGAAGCTTTACCAACTAAGTAAGTAATATAAAAAATGCAGTTAAAGAATCAGTGGTTTCAATACCATTGTTTTAGACTATAAACTGTTTTAATCTTTTTATTATAAACATTTACGTTTACAAAGTGCAAGATAAAAGTATAATTACCCCGATTGATCGAATATGCTACCTAACTTTTACTGCAAAATTCGTTTAAATACAACAAACTTTGCAATAAAAAGAAATTGTTTACAAAACAAATGTACTGTAGCTTAGCAATCTTGTTAAGAAAGTGATAGTATAGAAACAAACATAAAGTGAATTACAGAGAAATAAATAACTGTAATTAAGTGCTTTAGTTTGTAACTACTTTTAATTATATAATTTTTTCAATCTATAAACGATTTACATTAGTATCGTAACACATTGATATCACATCAATTTACAAACCAGACCCTTTTCATTCTATACGTACCGTCAAAACTAATGCAACAGCATTCACACAACCCTAAATAATTTTATTTTCAAATTTTATAAATGCATGGAAATTATGCTTTTATAATTTATTATTTGACTTCCAAAATAGCAATAAAACATTGCGCCATTATTGGCTTATACTTGCTCAATATTAGCCCGATCATGAGTATGTAGCATTTTGCGATACTGTGCTTATACTAAAATAGAATATTCGGTCAATATTCATGAAAATGTGGGTACTAGTAAAAGATAATTTGGCCAACATTGCGTATATATACATATCGAATCATTAATGATACAGTATTTACTTTATTGTATCTGTAGCTTATTTTAATTTCGACAAAACATCAAAGTGCTGTATTAGTTTTCTATTTATTACTAATAGATAGTCAACATAGTAATTATAATTGGACTCATGTTTATTTAATATTGGTTTGAACAATATTGGATATAGATCGAAAATTTACGTAGCCTCCATAATGGCTCAATGCAATATAGTTTTGCCAAGATTTCAACATTGACTCAATGTCGAGCCGTTTAATGGCCAATGTTTATTTCTACTTAAGTTTGACTTATACAAAAATTACAACGTTGGCTAATCGTTAATAAACGTACAATGTGTCAAATTTTCTGTAACTCGTATAAAAAATATATTATATTTAACACAATAAAAGAAATTTTTAAAAAGATTTTGTTGTTCTCATCAGTCAACAGTTCTATGTATTTTTCTAAGGTTATTAACAAACAAACAACATAATACAGAAATTAAATATTTTAAATAAATTTTTGAATAAAAGAGCAGAAAAAATTGGCAACGAGTAGACGACTTTAGTATAGAATAACCGCAAGACGTAAAAATGTAGATTTCATAAACTATGCAAGTGAAAGATTTGTCAAAAAAACTTCCTATCAATAAAAAAAAATATCAATAAAAATAACAATAAATTTGTTTCGTTCTACTAAAAAGTTTATGATGTAAGCAATTATGCGTGCACGTGTGTTGGTAGTAAAAACAGTTTTTACGTGCATGTTTGCTGTTTGTTAGGTTTGCCTTAATGATAGAATAATAAATAAATTTAAAAAAATTGCAATATAATAATTTTTGTGTACAAAATATTTTTGCACTAATAAAATGCAACCGTATTTTAAAATAGTTTTCAGTCATTTAGTTACTCAAAATATAAGTAAACTAATTATTTCAATTAAAGGCCTTTTTGATGGTATTTTGAGAAGAGCGTTTATTACTGGAATTACCGATGGTAGATGTACGGTAGATATGCAAATTTGTATCGAACACACAAACGTTAACAATATTTTACATTGAATATGCTTAAAACATGGCCCTTTTCTAAAAAAGTGCGTTTGTTGTTAAAGCCTTGATAATTGAGATAATAGCAATAGTACTAGTAAATAAGCAATACTTTAGTGCATTTCGCGTTTGTATTTGATTGGATTTTTGTACCGATTGCCATTGCAGCCTTGTTCACTGTTTCTTCCTTAATTTGTAATTATAGTTTACACCATAGAAAAGACTTTAGTTTTTGCTATAAGCGATCAAATAGATAATTCGTTAGAATTGAAGTTTCTGGTAGCATTCAATTATGCACAGTCTTTATATTGATTTGCAATAGGTAAATGCAGGCGCATTGTTAGATGAATCGTCGGACAATTGGAAAAATTTTTGTGATTTTGTTGCATAAGTCGATGATGTCTTTTGCTCATGCATTGTTAAATACCAAAGTTAAAAGTGGTTCTTTGTCACCAGCAAGCTTCGTTAAGTCAGGAACACATCTGGAGACAAATAGTCGTAGAAATGTACAACTGCCTCGTATTAAACTTTCAAAATTTGATGGGTTTTGCTCGCCACATTGATACACAAAAATAATTCGTTATCAAACATAGAGAGATTTCGATACTTAATTTCTACCTTATCAAAAGAGTAGTAGATCGTTACCAAAAGACTCGCGTTCTTGCTTTATTATATTAGCAGAATATAGCAAACGCACCCAGAATTAGTTTGCAAGCACCACGAAATCTGTTAAATACATGTGTGGAAAATTTGGCAACCTCGATTAGATTGATAAAATTTAACGTCGGGATTTTACTTGGTTTAATGGTCATTTTTAAACTCAGTTTCCAACTTTTGAAATGCTTAGACAGTTTCTTAACAAACATTGTTGCGCTTCAAAAACAAATTCGTTTAATAGTAGCATTTGGCGACAGATTCGACGAACAGTTTGACTTCAAGTAAGAGGTCCTCTAATAATAATCCCACAATTACGCTTCTAGCAACTGTTTGTCTTAAAGTTCAGGATCGTTAAAGAAAGTTTCAAATATTTGTGACCAAGTTAGTCAAATTAGCCTTATCACAGAAAATTTTCGTAATCGTCTTGGTATTTCGTATAGTCGTTTGTCAGGAGCAGTCTTCTGTCTAGGCGACACAGCCATTGTCCGTTCGTAAACACATTAGTTTAACATTTGACCGGTCTTTAAAACCTACTTTGCGCATTTTAACCACAATAATTCGTAGTATTTGTTTGAAGCTTCCAAGTGTAGCAATTCCTAAACAATCTCGTTTTAAAAACATGAACTTGGCTGATCCCGACTGGAACGTCACCGGAAATATTAATTTTTTTTTTTGATACTGACGTACTTGCACGTGTCGCTTGTAGTGGTCTTTTGCGTTTTGAAAACGGATTGCCAAATCAATGGTCGAGTCGCCATAAATACAATATTTGGTTTTGCTTTTATAGGTCTTGTGGTTAGTAATGCTGTTACACCACTACATTAGTTTCTTGTTTGATAAAAGACTAGTCTTGATGACACGTTGAGTTTGCTTTGGTACTTCGAAAACGTCTCTAACAAATGCCCTCGTCCATTGAAAGAGAAACAGACAGAAAATTCGTTTATTAGAACATGTTACAAGCTTATAGGTCTTATAAACCTTGCACGGCCAACTTACAGTCGAAAATAGGGAAGGTTCAAGTAAATAATAATTAAGGGCGCCAGATCTTTTATAATTAACACTTCTCCCTCGATCAAGACAGTGGGTCTAAGCTCGTAACGCATTTTTAGGTTCGTAATCCTTGTTACTCTGATGTTCGTGTAACCACAATAAAAGAGAAAGGTATGTTACCATAAAAGAAAGATTAAACAGGTATAAAAACTTTAATTTAGTAACGTAGATTATTTACAAGAGTATATCTAATTCTCGATTCATAAATGCCAGAAGTATCGGCAACACACAATACATAAGTTGAGTCAAAGTGAATAGCGAAGAAAATTTCGTAATAAATATCGTTTGTACATAGCATGCGATACACATAAAATAATTAATGAAACTCCCATATGGTATTAAAACAATGATTGTAATTACGAAAATTAACATAAACAAAAGTTCGGTGAGTGACTTTTCTGACAGCGACAAAATAATTAAATAAACTTACCCACAATCCACTCACGAAAGCAAGATCTACAAAATTGTTAATTACTGTTAAAAGAAAGTACACAAACAGAATCCGATTATCGAATGCTGTTGTACACATTCAATAAAAGTTGGTTTCGCAGGTGTTTGCCGCATGAGTAGGATCTCAAAGAAAAGTTTTTGTCTCCAGTTTTTTTAGTTTTAGACGTAGGCCTTATAGAGTTATACTCGTCCCATGAAGGTATTTATCGATATTAATCCCTCATTATTCTTTATTGAATAGAAACATGTGGTTAAAGCGTGGCGGAACGGCTATCAAATTAACAAAGAAGTTACAAAAGAATCCTAACAAAACTGATGTAAATATCTTACCCTGTGACGAATAAATTACTGCAAACACACAATGAATTCACTATTTGATCTCCATTACAAAGGATGTTATTAGAAAACTTGCAGTCTTTACACGAAACAGGCCATTTTATGCAATTCTCAGCTTAACGACTTCGTCGTAAAATGACAGTCACAAGAAAAGATCGGCAGAGGGCGTTAAAACCAGAATCTAATTTTAATTCAATATACAGGGTATTACGTTATAAAAATTTTGCACGTAACAGAATTCTCCCCCAGCAAGATAAAAACGTAGAGCGGGGATAACAAAACAAAAGCTAAAATTAAGACAAAAATTTAGGCATACGCCAATGATAGAACCTTAAAATTCAAAACCAACCCAATTCCAAGAAACCCAACCTTGTGTAATCTTATCAGATTACCACAAATACAGAAGGGCCAGAGATTTTCCAAAATCTTAAGAATATCGACAACCAAAACTGTAACAGAAGCGCACGAAGTAAATGGTATCTCCAAGAACCCAAAAGTAATTTGATCCGAAAGCAAAGAAGAATACCAACACGGTATACTAATTTCCAAAGCGCAAAAAGCGATACCAAAAAGTAAGGTACAAACAATCAGTAACCCAATACAGTAAGGACGTAAGCATCAAAAGAATTTCAGAGAAAAGAAAAGAATATATGAAAGGTAGAAGTTTAGACAAGCGTTCAGGATTAAGTTTCCCTAAAATCCCTTTAAACCCCAACTCTTAAAAACAAAACCACCGTTGAAAATGGTTTCAAAATAAGTAACCCAAAGTCCTAAGTACTAATAATCTCCAAAACTAGAATTTGAAGAAAAGGAAAGAAAGAAGAGAAAAAAAGAGAATGTAATAACTATCAATTGCTAAACGAACACTTGTTAATTATCGATCACTGTGCTAGACTGTAACAATGAAACTTATAAGCCGATAAACGGAATAGAATATCTCAAGAAAAAAAAACAAAAAGAAAATTAGCAAAAAAGATATCCTAAGAATGACTAACAACATCCAGAGAAGCCGAGCAAGCAGAAGTACATAAAGTACAGAAAGCGGAGTTGTAGTCTGTCTCAAGTTTCAGACTTACACAGCGAAACGAATAACTTACTAAGCCCAATGTAGCAAAAGAAAGAATTAGCAAAAAGGAAAATAAAGAGAAAAGAATATAGTTGCAGTGAGTCATAGAAGAAAAAAAAACAAGGTTTAAGCTAGAAAGAAGAAACTTTTAAAGCAACCCAAAACAAAACTAATAGAAAGAAAAAAAAAAGAAAAAGAAGTATGAATCAATATAGAACAGAAAACTTCACTTGCCAATTGAGCATTGTGAGTCCGTGTTCGTTGTGTTGGAATGTTACATTAGAACGTAAATGCCGAAGAACGGATTAGAATAATCCAAGAGCAAAAGGAACCTAAAGAAGAGAAATATTCTATCGGTGACTGACAACATAAAAATTCTGACTAAGCGGAAGTACCGAGTACAAGAAGCGACGTTGCAGTACATTCCAAGCTCCAAACCAAAAACAACAAAACAAAAACCCACTAAACCTAATAAAACGGGAGAAGTTACTGAGAAAAAAAGCAAAAGAAAAGAAACATAGTTGCGTGAATACTAAAGAAGGAAGTTACTAAAAAGAAAAAAAAAATAAAGTATTCAAGCAACAAATTAAGATAAAAGACATAATCAAAATAGATAATTGCCCTAAAGGCAAACCTTCAAAAGCAAAAAGAAAAAATCAAAAGTAAAGAAGAAAAGAAAGAAAGAAAAGAGACAGACAAAGAAAGATAAGACAAGATGTAGAAGTCTGATTCGTTCTTCTCTCCGTTGAAAAAACTAAAAGGGAGTGACCAGCCCTTCATTGCCCAACCAACCGCGCATTAAACAACAGAAAAAAAAACTTAGAAAGAGAAAAAACAGAAAGCATAGTTGCAGTGAACACTTAAGAGAAAAAGTTATCAAAAAGAAAAGAAGCAAGTGTTCAAGCAACAAAAGAGAAAAAGAAAACAAGAAAAACAGAAGGAGAAAAGAGGGTACAGATGTTGTTGTACGGCTCGACTACTTCTCCCTAGATCAACCCTGAGTGATCTACCCTTCAATGCCCAACCAACCGCCCAAGAGGCAAACCATAAAGAGAATCAAAAGAAAGAATAATGGTTGGCACAAAGAAAAGATCGATAGGCCCCAAGAAGAAAAAATAATGAAAAGTAGAAAAGATAATAGATAGAGAAAGACGGAGAAAGATAAGGCTTGATGTAACTGCCTGATTCGTTCTTCACCCCGTAAAAGAACGAAAAGAGAGACCTTCCTACGGTGCCCAACCAACCGCCCTATTCTAAAAGAAAAGAAAGAAAAAAGAAAAGATATCAGTTAGTCAAAGAACGAAAGCGTACCAATTGCTGTTCCAAATTGGAAAGTATACTTCACGACTTTAATGCCGACGAGCGGAATAGAAAACTCAAGAAAAAAAAAACCAAATCCAAAAGCAGAAGAGAGAATTCTATAGATGACGTACCAATCTAAAAAGGCCGACTAAGCAAATATAAATATATACAGACGGAAAGGTACTCTGTCCTGAAGTAAAATGGAAAAGAAGGAAACCAAAACAAAAAGACTAGAAACTTAAGCAAAGAAAAGAAAATCGGTGACAGCAATTTGAAAGGAACAATTGGGTAGCATCCAAGCTACAACCAACAAGATACCGACCACGTATCCAAAGACTCGAACCACCAAAACCGAAAGAAAAAACCAAAAGAATAGCAAATTAACATAAACAGTGAGCCTGGAATAAATTTAAATAGCAAATCGTGTCAACACAATGACTCACGAAAGCAAGATCTACAAAATTGTTAATTACTGTTAAAAGAAAATACACATAACAGAACCCGATTATCGAATGCTGTTGTACACATTCAATGAAAGTTGGTTTCGCAGGTGTTTGCCGCATGAGTAGGATCTCAAAGAAAAGTTCTTGTCTCCGGTTTTTTTAGTTTTAGACGTAGGTCTTATAGAGTTATACTCGTCCCATGAAAGTGTTTATCGATATTAATCCCTCATTATTCTTTATTGAATAGAAACATGTGGCCAAAGCGTGGCGAAACGACTAAATTAACAAAGAAATTACAAAAGAATCCTAACAAAACGGATGTAAATATCTTACCCTGTGACGAATAAATTACTGCAAACACACAATGAATTCACTATTTGATGTCCATTTTATGCAGTTGTCAGCTTAACGACTTCGTCGTAAAGTGACAGTCGCAAGAAAAGATCGGCAGAGGGCGTCAAAACCGGAATCTAATTTTAATTCAATATACAGGGTATTACGTTATAAAAATTTTGCACGTAACAAACAGATACTAGAAACCATTCAAGTAGTTTCGTAGTTGCCGTTTAAGAACATGGAATCAATGTCTGTCCTTGAGGGCATACGAGAAATCGCACGTTGTCGTTTTTTATCACTTGAACGTTGCTGATCGTTGAACCTTTTCATACGGAAAAAAAATAATAGAATTATAAAGGATTATCTAAACTCAAAACACACGTCGTTGATTTCTTCAATTGGAACCAAAGAGTTTGCAGGATTATTACATTACGCACTATTGTATCTTTAAACAAAATGATACATTATCTAAAATTTGAGTAGTATTTGATGCATCATATAAAAGTTTCACTCAATGATACACTTCTTGCTGGACCGAAGCTCCAAAAGGATGTTATGATGATATATAAATGATATACACCAAATGTTTTGTCAAATGGAGTTTTGTCTGTGCATAGAAAGTTTCAGTTGATTTTTTGGCGTTTCTCACCTACAGAGTTCATACAAACATATGAATTGAACACAGTAACTTATGGTGTTGCATCTTTTTCTTTTCTAGCCATTCGCACGTTGTGACAATTGGCCAGAAGGGCAAGGATAATTTTTTTCTTGCTTTGCAAGCGATCATCGACAATTTGTACGTAGATGACTTCATATGTGAAGGCGCCACGTTAAATTCGTTAATATTTTTGTGTTGTTCGGAATGACCAAATCTAAGGTCGCACTACTTAAAAATTATACATCCTTCGTTTATAACTGTTGGCAGTAGAGAGAATTCTGGCGCAGCTTGTGAATTAAAACACTTGGTATTTGCGGTACAACTAGTTTGTAATGAGTTTTTCACTTTACTAGATTTTGATTCGTTATTGCACAAAACTCAAAGAATTATTACATATTGTCTGCGATTCATCGCAAATTGTACTTACGTTAAAAACCATAATGGTTTAAGTAGACCTGAGTTGAATCAAACACTCATTAGCTTAGTCAAAATAGTACATTTGTAGACATTCCAAAGAGAATTTAAAAATAATTGTACAACAAAATTTTTCGATGATATCGGCTCGCCGAGTAATTCGTCGTTTATCACATTGTCAACGTGCTTTAGAACTCGACCTATTCTACTAGTGCCCTCCATGGCAGAATTGCCCCCCACTTCGTGTGAATCATGTAAAGACATTTAGTTGCGTTGTAGTAGATTATAGCAGTTCTTTTCTAATTCTTATTTCAAAACGATGCAGTTCTAAACATGCCAAAGTTTATTTGAGTTGACTTCAGATTTAACAAGTGAGACTTTTTTCGCTGCGCTACGTAGATTTATTGCACGCCGCAGTTGTTGCAGTCGTACCTTCTCTGATTGTGGCACCAACTTCCGCTTTACATTTTGTTGGTTTGTGGGAAAATGGGATCAAATTTGTTAAAACCCATATTTTGCGGATAATTGGGAATCAAATTTTCACTTATAAATATGTTGAGTACCGAACCTAAATTTGTCACATGGCGCAGATAGAAAACTGAATACCTGCACACACTATATCAACGCGGAAAGTGATCAAAATCAAGAATGCTTGAGCCAATAGATATTGGCACGTTAGCCCTAATCAAAGACGAGTTGAGTCCACCTCTAAATTGGAAGATGGACAGAATAGTTGAATTGCATCCTAAAAATGATAATATTGTTAGCGTGGCTACAGTTCGTATTGTTTTATTGCTTTATACGGTGGTCTAATCACAGCTTCTTTACTCATGATACAATAACGACATGTTCTTGCATGCGCTAAATCACTTCTTATTATTGCATCCGATTGAATAATCACTTTGCCTTGTAATACTATATTTTGGGAGCCGCATAAAACAGTTTTAATATTATATAATATTATATATTATATTCCCGTGGGTTGAGCTACCTATTCGGCGCGTCTCTGTCGTGGCAAGAGCCAACACTGGGATAACGTTGCCTGCCGCTGCTTTGCTGACTTTGATCAGCAAGCACAGCAGCCAAACCCAAACCTCTTGCTGCTGTGGACATGTCTCACGAGCAAGCAGTGTTGGGGGGTCTTGGCTTAATTGTCCGGACCAAGAGGAGACAACCTCACCAAAAACCTAAATCTAAGGTGGAGAGGACCAGGCCGATAGATGCGTGACTGGATAGAAGACCAGTCGTCACTGGTTTCAACCTCGGGGCACCAGGCGAACCCCGTTGTATATAGCCTTCCGTGCGTATCGGGGCACTGCGCACGGCGACCTTCTTTTTCTCGGCACTCGTGGGAACATATATGGAACCATCGACCAAAAATTTAAATTTAAAAAAAAACGGGGGGGCTTTGTATTATTTAATATTGTTTGCTCTGTTTTTTATGATTTTGTATTATCACATTTTGTATATTTGTATTATTTAAATTTTGTTTTTTTTTGTATTTTACACTTTGTTTTGTTATAGTTTTGTAAATTTTTGTTTTAACCATTAGTTTTTATGCAATTTTAGATTAGGACAATTTAAATTAGCGAATAAGCAAAATTATACACAGGTAATTTCAGGATTATTCTGGCATAGATTTAGGAAGATGTAATTCCGAAAAGCGGGACATCTGCGGACTGCAACCTCATAATCGTATGTTTTAATAAATAGTGATGTTATAGTTTACATAAGCGTTGGTGTAGTGTATCTTTGGTATATTTCATAAAACAAGTTAATGGTTGCATTAAGCTGCTTGGTATTGCTTTGATCAGTCAAAACTTGGTATGTGACTTGGTATTGTTGAGTTAACAGAGAAAATTTTAGGTATGCGTCCAGAATTATAATTACCGGCACGTTTGTTTATAATCAAAACGATCAAAAATTGACTAGAAGTTTATGTATATGTAAGAATTTAAGGCTTAAACTTAATTAATTTTGCTACGAAATTTTTTGTAAACATGCTTTAATACATCCATTTGTTAGTACTATTAAACGCATAGTAATATAACATATTTCGTGTAGGGAAAGATTTTATTTGCTTCACTAACTTTAAGATGAGTTGAAACGCCTAGCAGTTTATTAGTCCTAGTTTGCAGCATACTAAAAACCACGTTTCAAAATTAACTTTTTTGATTCTTGTTAAACCTAAGTGCCTCGATTTAATACTACATCGATACATAGAGATCAGTGAATGCAATTAAATGTATGTATAGCGTTTTTTAGTAATGCTATGTCCGTTACATTTGCAGTAACATTGTATTATATTTAGTCGTTACTTTAAGATTTTGTTTAAGATTGCTTAAAAACTGTTTACGCGTCCTCTTGTAAAGTTATGTAGTTTAAAAGTTTGTTTAAATTAGTATTTGTTGGTGGTTGAACATCACGGTTGCACTGTTGATTTTGGTAGGCCGTATGTTTTGTGCTACTGAAAAGCCTGTGATCTAAATATTTATGCGCGCACTTGTGTAAATGGTAGAGAACAGTTTTTATGAGTGCGTTTAGTGAATAGTTACGTTTGCTTTAATGAAAGAATAATAAATAAATAAAAAATGGCAATATAATCATTTTTGTGTGTAAAATATTTTTGCACTAATAAACTGCAACCGTATTTTAAAATACTTCGTAGTCATTCAGATACTCAGGATATAAGTAATCTAATTATATAAATTAAATGCCATTTTGATAGAACTTTGAGTAGAGCGTGTTTTACTGGAATGGCCGATGGTAGATGTACGGCAGATATGGAAATTTGTATTAAACACACAAACGTTAACAAAATTTGCGTTAAATAAAGTTGTTATGGTTAAAACAAAATAAGAAATGCTATTTTAAAAACAGATAATAATTATTAAAGGTAACAATGTCTATGGTTCTTTATAAGAAGAATTAGTACAAACATCATTATGTTTTTTGTAAGCAAAATGTTTAGCTATTCTAGTTCAAACCTTATGACCAGTTTATCCAATATAAAAAAAATTACAGCTACCACAGTTTAATTTGTAAACACTCAATTTGTTCAAAATATCAACTTAACTTAATTAAAATTAGATGAAAAAGAAATGATATGTCCAAAAGATTTTTTAACTAATATTTAGAGAAACATTATTATTAGCTAATTTATAAATTTGGTTCTTTCTATATAAAAATTTAATTTATCAAGAGACATTTCGTGTAAAAGATCATAAAAAGAAGAAAAAGAATAACGTGGTCAGTAGTAGTGGTATTGACACAATTCAGTTTGAAATTATTCTAATTAATATTGCCCAAAATTTTAATTATTATTTATCACAAAAATATAGCAAAATGAATTGTAAAATATTTAATAATATTCAAACAAAAGTTAATTAAGTTTAACAAATGAAATACAAAAACACTAATTTACATATAGTAAGTGTGGTATGATTTTATACTTATTTCAGTATTAAAAATTCTCGTTTAAACATGTTTAGCTTTCTCATCTCTATTTGCAATTGCAACTGTGCAAATGAACTATTTTTACAATTGCAAAAACAAATAAAAAAAACAAACAAAAACATTCATTGCGTTTTTTAATACTAAATTCGGTATTGAAACAACATAATGTTGTGGTTTTAATAAAACAAAATACTAATAAACGTTTAAATGCAATAAGAGTTTATAACTGTTAGAATGTGACTGAGTTGTTAATTTTCCGGTTCCAAGAACATTGCAAATGACCGCAAATGCAAATACCATATAAAATATATGTATATATTAGTCTAGATTAGATTTAATCTTTCATACCTAAAGCACAAACTTTCCCAAACTCTTAGACATCAATATATTCACTTATAATTTATTTTAAAAGTGCATGATACTTTCTGTTATTAATTTTTTTTATTACAACAATATAGAAACAAACGCAAAAAAAATGAAAAATGACTAACAAATTTGTAGCTGTAAAATATGTAGTGTTTAAGCATAGAACAAAGTAGAAAATTATTTTATTAAAAAAAGAAATATCTACATTTTAACATATAATTTCTGCGATATCGTATTGCAGTTAGAATTTGCTACTATTTTTAGTAGAAAATAAAGGTACAACTATAAAACTCGGATCTAACGTTCGTTGGAATTGTATTTCACGTAAAGCTATTACTGACAAAGTATATATTAAAGCTGCTCGAAGGATGTGCTTAAACGTAGGGCGATTACTCACAATATATCCCATCCAAAAACCTTAAGAAATTATAACCTCAACGTTTTATTCTTTATTACTTATGCACTAGAAAGTGTACTTTTATAAAAATTGGATTGCTGTATTTGACGCGTAACGTTTAAAAGAAAATATATTTTTACTAACCCAAAAAGTCGAGATTGAATCAATATCGTTATTGGTTACTATTACGATTGCGTTTGAAAAATTGCTGTTCGCGTTTCAAATGCTGTACTTGTAGGAATTTTACATTGATTTATTTAATAAAAATTTTTGAAAAGATTCGATTTTAAACCCAATTTAAAATTGCACTTTAGTTTACGTATTTGTTCTTGCATTTTAGAATATTTGTTTTATGTAAGAAAAGTATGGTCTGTATACGTTTCTGGGTAGTACCGTACTTTAAGGTATTTAATTGTTTCCAATTACTAATATGACAAGTCAAGCGAGAACACACGTGAGAATAAACCATTGCTGTGGAATATTTTTCACGTAAAGTTTGGCGGATTTTGCAGTAATTTCAGCGTAGCGCATACTAATTTAAAGTGTTAATTTCTAATTGTGCTACGAGGTCACGGGCTGCGTAATAACGTTACTGCGTTACTTCATTTCAACTTTGAGTATCATTCGATATCCTGTAAATTAAGATTACTTGTGTTATTTAAATTAAGCTTATGTCATTAATTTATGTTACTATCGTAATTGTATAACTTCGTCCTGTGTGGCGACTGGGAAGTACCCGGCGTTTATGTTTTGGTTAATTAGATCAGAATATGTTAATCTTGCTTACACGTTTGACGTGTTTTAATAATAAAAATATTCCAACACATTTACTTCCAAATCTCCGATAAACGTTATTAATGTATGCGATAGAACTAATAAAAATTGTTATGCAATTTAAACGATATTCGGGGATATCGAACATGAATAACAACTAATTGTAAGATTAATTTACTGTAGATGCTACTGTTTGTTATCTTTGACGTAACTACGACATAAGAATATTTTATGTATTGTTAATGCAGAAGATTACCGACCATTACTATGTAGCCTAGAACTTTCCTGTGATATCTTTTCATCTTTCTTCTCTGTCTGTCAGCTGTTAATGCAATACTATCCAGATTATATTAAAATTTAAGTCTGGTATAACTTTAGGTTGTTTTATTTCTCAATGCACAATTGGGATTGTGGGTTTTGTGCATTTTTCTTTGACTCAGACTTTGCTTTCTTAACGTGGCGCAGGGCACTGACTCATCCGACTAAGTTGGGTACTTACAACCTTACCAACGACCATCTACAATGGATGCTAGCCAAATAGGTTAGTCGACAATCTACTTTAAAAATTTTTTTTTCACCTACACATTGAATGAAAAAAGCAGTTACATTATTTCAAAAAAATACTGCAAGATCGCAAAATGAACAAGCATTATATTTAATGCTTGTAAAAGAGAAGAATGTAAAAAATAAACTGGCTGTTAAATTGAACAACATGCAACTGCAGCTAGAAAATCTACATAAATTATATACGGAATTGCAAACTAAATATAAAGGGTGTCACAAAAGTACAACACAAAATACAAAACATTCAACAAGTAACGTAATTGAACAAAATGAAGCTCCGTTTTACACAGATAAGGAATAACTAGCAAAAAATCGGCGTAGATAAAAAAATGGATAACTCACTCACTCTTCTACAATCAAATCTAAAAGTTTTGCAAAAAGAACAAGAGCAACAACCAAAAATTAAAAAAATACCACAACCACCACTAATAATACTAGAAGGAGTTAAACATTTTAATAAACTCTACGAACTCATAGCTAATATGATTGAATTCTAAACTGAAATCCGTAATGACAAAAACATCAAGATTAATGTTAAAGATGGCAAACATTATTAATCCTTCACTAAGATTTTATACGAGAAAGAATA
The DNA here is from genome assembly GCA_035610365.1 of Aquatica leii. Taxonomy (NCBI): domain Eukaryota; kingdom Metazoa; phylum Arthropoda; class Insecta; order Coleoptera; family Lampyridae; genus Aquatica; species Aquatica leii. The sequence continues at coordinate 38,255,191 of CM069437.1, read as the reverse complement.
TTCATGGCATTTCTATAAAAATAAACAAAATCGACCAGTTAAGGTAATGGCAGTTAATCTTTACAATTCTTACTATCGCAAGGTAACCAAGAATATGACAAGAAGGGGTTACAAATGAATTAAACCTACTAAAAAGCTAAAGTACAAAACAAAACAAAACAGTAACTGAACATGCTGTCATTGAGAAATGACGAAGATGGGTGATTTCGTTCTAATTGTGACTTTTTTTAATAAAAATTTTAAGATTTTGAAATTAAACTTTTCAAATTTATTTTATGCATTTTATTCATCTATTTTACCGTATAAATAAAAATCTGAGAGAATTTTACTACAACTTCACAACGTCAAGAACGAGAAACAAATTTTAAACTTTCCGTTCCACGGTACTGACTCATTTATCCACGGTACTGACATAAAATAAATTTTATAGAAATTCTTTAGGATAATTATTTATTAAATTTATTTATAAATTCTGTAATAACATTTTTTAAACTCTTTTATAATAATTATTGAACACATTAATATAACAATTAACTTTATAATTTATGGCAACTGTAATCTAATTTATAGAATTTAACAAAAAATAAACTAATGAATTAAATTAATTAACATTAAATAATTTAATAAAATTAAAGAAATAAATAACCTAATTAATTTTCAATTAATGAGTATATATAAAAAAACTTAATAATTAATAGGTAATTTCTAGAAATGGACATGACACGGTACTGACATTTAAGTGATATATTGTAAGTTATTTCTGAGTGGCAAGTTATGTTATATAAAAATTAGGTTGGAATATGTTTATAATTATCCGATTAACACGAAAATATCATTATTAGATTATTGATTAATGACCAGTGAGAACAAACAAAAAAGGACATTAAAAATCACAATTAGAACGGAATCACCCATATGTCAATAAAATATTTTTCATTACTGGCATTATGAGTATAAGAATACAAATTCAACTAATTAAATAATTTAAATTAGTAGCGGTGCCAAGCTTATGGTCATACAAAAAAATACTGTGCTAAAAAACCAAAATGTATTAAGTGCACTAAAAGACATAGCACAGCAGATTGTGAAAAACCAAAGTGGAAAACATCACCCCGTTAACTATCGCTGGTGTATAGTTGTAAAAGAACTGCAAACAATTAAGAAACAGCAGATTAAGAAACAGAGCTTACCCAAACAAACTCAAAGATCTAATCAAACTAAACCAATACAAATGCAGCTTTAGTGCAGCAAGAAAACGGAACTGGAAACAAGACCTACAGTCAAGTAGTGGCCGACAAAACAGGAAACAAGAGAAGAAAGCGAATCAAATAAATTAATCTATTAACAATACGCTTTAACGAATACTTAACAAGTTGAATACAACGGATTAACGTATTTCCAAATTGGAATATTGCGCACAAATAACAATTCTTAAATCTACCAGTTAAGAATATTAGAATGGAATCCCAATGAGCTGCTGCAACATCAACAAAAGTTGCAAGCAGTTTTTGACATAGAAAAAATTGATGTATATCTCATATTTGAAACTCATTTCACAAGAAAGTCATACATCAAATTTAAAAAATGTAAAGCCTATCGCACAACCTACACGAACAATACAGCAAGGAATTTATCTTACATCATCAAAAGATGGTTTACCAAACAGTAGAAATACAGGCAACATCACAAAAACATATAAATTAATAATTACGTAAATATAATGCTCACCGAGACACGCCCTAAAAAGGTATGTAGACTTTCTCAAGAAGAAAATAGATTCATTATCGACGATGACTTTAACGCAAGACACACTCACTAGGGATCTAGACTGACTACAATTAAAAGTAAGAAACTTTTAACAGTATTTAATCAGCTTAAATGCAAAGTGTTTTCAACTGGGAAACCAACGTATTGACTTACTGACTCTCACAAAATTTTTGATGTTATAGACTTTTTTGTAATCAGGAATATCTTATCATATTATGTCTAAATTAAAGAAGCGTAGGATATAAACTCAGATAGTTCTCCAATACTTCTTACATTAAACGATGGTGTAATCCAAAAAGAAAACCCACCGATTCTAACTAACAAGGAAACAAATTGAAAAACCTTTTCGTTCCGCTTAGAACAAAAAAGCTGCTAGATGACGAAGTCGACCTATTTGTTAAAAACATACAACAAGCAGGATAGAATAACACCCTTGCACAAAATCTTAAAACAATAGAAAACAAATACTCAAAAGAAATTAGAAACCTTATCACAGAAAAAAGGAAACTTAGACGAAAAATACAACAGACCAGAGTACAAACTGATAAAACAGCTTTAAATAATGCAACTTAGCGACTAAAACGCAATATTTAGCGTATCAGGTCACCAAGCAACTAAAAAGACCTGTTTTGCAAAATCCACCAATCCGAAATTCCAATGAAAGTTGAGCCCGACGTAATACCCAAACAACTTGTAGGTTTGCAGAACATCTTGTGATCATTTTCCAACCAAATGATAGAAAAGAACAAGGTTGGAACACCATAACAAGAAAAGATTATCATCAGATTCACTTCACCGAAGGTAGGCTTAGATGGAATTAAAACAAATGTTAACCCGAATGTTCACCTTGGTTTTAACTTAATCATTGGTGAAGTTATGAAACAACTTTATAGAAAAGCATTTATCAATATAATTAACACATCTTTCAGATGGAAGTACGTTCCTAAGGTGTGGAAAGTAGCAGAAGTCATCATGGTTCCCAAACCCGGTACATTTCTAATAACGTAGTATCGTATAGACCTATATCGTTGTTACCAGTCACCTCAAAATTATATGAAAAAATACTCCTCAAGAGACTGAAACCAATAGTAGCAGAAAATAACTTGATACCTTTCCATCAATTTGGATTTAAAGACTCTCCGCTATTGATTAAGTACACCAAATCACAAATGTCATTGAAAAATCACTAGAAAAAAGAAAAGTCTTTTTCGAAGTTGCTCAGGATTTTGGCAAGGTATAGCATGAAGGCTTGTTTCATAAACGTAACCTGTTCTTTTCACAACAACTTTTACAGTTTCTACAATCATATTTATAAGCAAGATATTTCAGAATTAAACACAAAGATGCGTACTTAAAAGGGGGTACCACAAGGTAGTGTGCTCAGTGCAGTACTCTATCTATTATATTTTAGTAATATCCCAAATCTTGAACATAAAAAAGCTACCAAAAAACTTCAAACCTCTATTAATAAAATTAACACCTGGACTAAAACTTGGCAAATCAATATAAAAAATAAGTCTGTACATGTAGACTTTACCAATAAACAAAAGCAACCTCTACCCATCCGGATCAACAATACCTAGATCCCCCATGCTGAGTAGGAATGACATTAGACGCAAGACTCCGCTGAAAAGTTCATGTCAAAAAGAAACTTGGAGAACTAGACATCAAACTGAAAAAATTCCAAGTTATCTACATATAACAAAACTGCTTTTGTACAAGCAAATACTGACACTTGTTTGGACTTATCGCATTCAACTCTGGGGTTGTGCCAGCAAAAGCAATATACAAGTGATCCAACGTTTTCAGAACAAAATACTAAAAAACATTGCTGATGGACCCCGGCACTGCCAAAACAAAGACATTTATCGGAACTTTCAAATGGAGATTGTTGATTAAACCATTGCCAAATTTGCCAGTAGCCACAAAAAAAGACTGCTAAACCATGATAACATAAATTTAGTAAAAAAAAGCGGATCAAGCCTTTTGAGTCATAGTGGTAGTGCAAAGCAGAGGATTGTGCGGTATTTGTGTTACACGTTATTCCACATGTAGGAAACTATGAAGTTGTTAGTTAGATAGTAATTATTAAAACCGCGAATTTCAAAAAATGTATTTGAATTAACGCGGCATAATATTTCTAACTGTACTACGCAAGTGCAAAAATTTGTTTATATAATTGCAGAAACCATCTTAGAGACCAGTGGACAGCTGTTTCGTTCTATTTGAACTCCTCAGCACTGGAATACTCTAATGCAGTTTCCACAACTATATAAAACAAATTGCCATAGTTTTAATCCCATTCGGGTGTTAATTGATTAACAAATCTGAGGCTAAACGCCATCTCGTAGAAACGGAGCTACGTACGAGTTATTCCACATGTAGGAAACTATGAAGTTGTTAGTTAGATAGTAAATATTAAAACCGCGAATTTCAAAAAATGTATTTGAATTAACGCGGCATAATATTTCTAACTGTACTACGCAAGTGCAAAAATTTGTTTATATAATTGCAGAAACCATCTTAGAGACCAGTGGACAGCTGTTTCGTTCTATTTGAACTCCTCAGCACTGGAATACTCTAATGCAGTTTCCACAACTATATAAAACAAATTGCCATAGTTTTAATCCCATTCAGGTGTTAATTGATTAACAAATCTGAGGCTAAACGCCATCTCGTAGAAACGGAGCTACGTACGAGTTATTCCACATGTAGGAAACTATGAAGTTGTTAGTTAGATAGTAAATATTAAAACCGCGAATTTCAAAAATGTATTTGAATTAACGCGGCATAATATTTCTAACTGTACTACGCAAGTGCAAAAATTTGTTTATATAATTGCAGAAACCATCTTAGAGACCAGTGGACAGCTGTTTCGTGCTATTTGAACTCCTCAGCACTGAATACTCTAATGCAGTTTCACAACTATATAAAACAAATTGCCATAGTTTTAATCCCATTCGGGTGTTAATTGATTAACAAATCTGAGGCTAAACGCCATCTCGTAGAAACGGAGCTACGTACGAGTTATTCCACATGTAGGAAACTATGAAGTTGTTAGTTAGATAGTAAATATTAAAACCGCGAATTTCAAAAAATGTATTTGAATTAACGCGGCATAATATTTCTAACTGTACTACGCAAGTGCAAAAATTTGTTTATATAATTGCAAAAACCATCTTAGAGACCAGTGGACAGCTGTTTCGTTCTATTTGAACTCCTCAGCACTGGAATACTCTAATGCAGTTTCCACAACTATATAAAACAAATTAAATGTGGAATAACTCGTACGTAGCTCCGTTTCTACGAGATGGCGTTTAGCCTCAGATTTGTTAATCAATTAACACCCGAATGGGATTAAAACTATGGCAATTTGTTTTATATAGTTGTGGAAACTGCATTAGAGTATTCCAGTGCTGAAGAGTTCAAATAGAACGAAACAGCTGTCCACTGGTCTCTAAGATGGTTTCTGCAATTATATAAACAAATTTTTGCACTTGCGTAGTACAGTTAGAAATATTATGCCGCGTTAATTCAAATACATTTTTTGAAATTCGCGGTTTTAATATTTACTATCTAACTAACAACTTCATAGTTTCCTACATGTGGAATAACTCGTACGTAGCTCCGTTTCTACGAGATGGCGTTTAGCCTCAGATTTGTTAATCAATTAACACCCGAATGGGATTAAAACTATGGCAATTTGTTTTATATAGTTGTGGAAACTGCATTAGAGTATTCCAGTGCTGAGGAGTTTAAATAGAACGAAACAGCTGTCCACTGGTCTCTAAGATGGTTTTTGCAATTATATAAACAAATTTTTGCACTTGCGTAGTACAGTTAGAAATATTATGCCGCGTTAATTCAAATACATTTTTTGAAATTCGCGGTTTTAATATTTACTATCTAACTAACAACTTCATAGTTTCCTACATGTGGAATAACTCGTACGTAGCTCCGTTTCTACGAGATGGCGTTTAGCCTCAGATTTGTTAATCAATTAACACCCGAATGGGATTAAAACTATGGCAATTTGTTTTATATAGTTGTGGAAACTGCATTAGAGTATTCCAGTGCTGAGGAGTTCAAATAGAACGAAACAGCTGTCCACTGGTCTCTAAGATGGTTTCTGCAATTATATAAACAAATTTTTGCACTTGCGTAGTACAGTTAGAAATATTATGCCGCGTTAATTCAAATACATTTTTTGAAATTCGCGGTTTTAATATTTACTATCTAACTAACAACTTCATAGTTTCCTACATGTGGAATAACTCGTACGTAGCTCCGTTTCTACGAGATGGCGTTTAGCCTCAGATTTGTTACACGTTATGTTTAGTGTAGTAAAGTTATTGGAACACAAAGCAATCTAGTGAGTAAAACCTTAGTTTGTTATGTTAAAAGTTAGTAGTTCAATTCTCGAGTATAAAACTTTCTCTTCAAGTATGAAATTTGTTCTTAGAACCCCTAATGTCAAATTTTAGACAGCATATTTAATTTCACTTTCTGTAAGATCATCGACGAGCGATTAAATTTGTGAAGGTTAAATCGAGGTGAGTTTTGTAGATTTCTTTTTATTGTGGGTTTAATTTGATTCTGAGCTAATTGTCTGTACCAGATTACGGTACCCACCACACGTTGACCGTTATCACTGAAGATAACGAACAGGTGGCATAGTTGGACAAACTTCCATGACGTCACGTTGTTGAAAACGTTATTTACATCGTCAAGGGTCGGAAACCTTTAGGATTGTACCTTTTTTGGAGATGAACTACTACGAAAACTTATTCTGTTAAGTCGAAGGGAAACGCTGCGCAATTGCGATCTCAAATATTTAAATGCTAAAGAGAAATTTTATTTGTGTTAACGTTATATGTTTGTTTGTGTTGGATTCAATATTACTTTTTAGGTAACTCAAGTACGGAATTAGCTAATCCCCTACTAGATAAAACCTAACTGTGCGTATTACTATTTGAAATTTTACGATTTGTATTTCGGTAGTCATGTCAATTGTTGACCGTACGTGCATGTTAAGTTAACACAATAAGATATAATAAAGTCATTTTGTGCTTTACAAACTCATATGCAGGGCGCGTTGAGTTTCGAAGGCTTAAATTCATACTTTATGCTTATGTAAAAGTATAGACCGACAGAGTCAGTTTATTGTACAGTGTGTTGCCTAGTATACGGCGCAACTTATATTTGATTCGACTCACGTATCAACGTTTGGAAAATTTAGATTTATGTACCTTTTTCATTCTCTTTAAAATTTATCGTATGTGATAAAATAAATATATATTTTGTGTTATTACTTCTGTGGTGTTATTTGGTCTTTTCCAGCTACGGGTAGAGTTATACGGTATTTCCCTAATTTAATGTTTCATTGTCTTGGCGCTTTTTTTTAGATTTAAGTTATAACTTAGCATCATAAAGCTTGCGATCCCTCTCCGGAGAAGCTGTGCTAGCCGTTGCTTTGTTTTGTTACAAGAAGACCAGCGTAAAAAATATTTGCTGTCCAATTCAAGAAGACCTGATTTTCCAAAAATGTAGCAGCTTAAGTTAAAACAACATTGCTTATTAATCTACTTAAATGATCAGATTGTAATAAACTTAAACGATCTTGTAATGAGTATCTTTTAAATAAAAAAAAAACTTTCACATTTGGTGCGTTACAGATTTTAAACTTTTGTAGTTATAATTGTTTAGATTATAAACGATCTCCAGTTTAGAGATTTTTTATGCTTACTCCTTGTTTTTTTTTTGGTGAGTCAAAACAAAAGGCTAAACTTAGTCTTCGCTCTTTAAAATGTAAAATCAAATAAAAGGACGTTTTGCAAAACGTTGCAGCTGGCATCTTTGGAGCGCTAATTGTTACTAATTAGTGATATATAAGTTCAATTTTCTGAAACTAAGTTTTAGCCTAAGAAGTTTGAGTGTTCCATTATACCGTGGTCTAAGTTCTTAGTCTTCTACAATCTATTCTGTTACGTGTTTATTATAGTACCTTGTACTTTTTTCAAAATGTTTAAATTATACCATAAACACATTTGTTAATATTCGTCAAAAGTAAAGCATAGCATAACAAATGTTAATGCGACGCGATACCGCACGACTGAGTGTTTCAGTTAAGTGAGGTATTATATTATTTTCACCAAAAATATAATGTAAGTATTATCTTTATTACTAAATCTGTCAAATTTGACATTGACTTTTTTTTCAATTTTAACTAAATTTCAAGATTTTTAAAATTTTTTTACCTATCACATATTTGTTCTAATATAGCAACTGACTTTAAACGCTTAGTTTTATGTGAGTTACTATTTTTTACTTCGCCGGTCTAGAGTTTTTTTTCCATTACGTTTCGATGAAACACAGAAAAATATTTAAATTAATGAAAATATTAACAGTTTTTTTTTTGTTTTCATCTTTAATTAATTTGATATTTTGATTGGTTCCTTTTAATATTGAAACATTCTTGAAACTTTAAGATTATTTAAAGCCATTGACAAAACAGACACAATATTCTAAAATGCAAACAATGGAAATTGTGTCAGTCGTAAAGACAAAGTGCGGTTTAACTAAGTAAGTGCAACGTTAGTGTAAAAGAAAAAAAATTAAGTGCAATAATAATAATAATAGTAATAATAATATTTATTTCTGAAAGGTAAAAACAAAATATGTATATATTGTATATTGAAATAACTTAACTTAACTATCCTAGAACTTTCAGAAATAAATGGCTCGGACTTAACTCACAGAAGTAAAAAGTGTGTGTGAGTTATTGAAATAAAAATTTAAATAATGCTGAAGTGAACGTATAATTTCGAATTTAAAATTAATAAATAGTAATATAAAATAAAAATAAATAAAGACAAAATAATAATAATAATAGTATTAAAATAATAAAGTAATTAAAAATAAATACTAATATTTATTAATGCTTAAGTATTTTTGATATTTTTAATATCTACCAGTTCATGCACTTTATATCTTGGTTTATTGAGCAACCATATTTTAAGTTTTGTTTTGAAAATGTTATTGTTTTTGCTGTTTTTTATATCCAGAGGAAGAGTCGACTATGCGCGGACCAAGGTAACCGTAAGAGCGTTGCCCAATAGTTTTATTAGCTTTCTCGCTTTGTGTTTCCGCTTGACATTTGTATCTCGTGTGATAATCATGTGTTATTTGTTTTAACTCGTTTTTTGATTTAAATTGTAAGCAAAGTATTTTATAGCAAAATAATTGTCTTAAGTCAAATAATTTGCTTTCTTTATATAACAAATCACTCGGATATAAAATACTTTTCCCAAAAATGATTTTTAAAAAGTATTTTTGTAGGATGTCTAACCCAGATAAGCGATGCTTTAAAATCCCCCCCCCCCCATCCAACTATGCCGTAGTACAAGTGCGATTCAACTAAAGAATGATATAAAGTTTTCAAGTATTTGATTTCTAATATTGTTTTTAGTTTTTTAAACAGAAACAGTAATGTTCTTAATTTTTTTGCAATTTCATTAACATGTACATTCCATTCTAAATGTTGATCAATGTATATACCCAAATATCTGATTTCTTTAGTTGCTTCCACTTTGTATTGTTGTTTTGTATTTGTAAATACTAAGTCTTCAAAAGTTTGTGATTTGTTTACAGTGGATGTAAAGTGTATGTATTTAGTTTTTTTCAAAGTTGATGGATAAAAAATTTTGATCAAACCAGTTTTTAATAATTGGGAATTCGTGTTCTGCTTTTGTTTTGAGTTCTATCCAGTTGTTAGCAGTATACAGTACCACAGTGTCATCCGCAAAAACGATATATTACCTAAAGTTTTCATATGAAGTAAACTATTTATGTGTATATTAAAAAGAATTGGTCCAAGAACTGTACCTTGAGGGATACCACATTTAACTAGTTGGGGATCGCTCAAATGACCATCAATCTTAACATACTGAACTCCATTTTGTAAATACGATTTAATTAGTTCTAAAGCTACGCCCCGAATTCCTAGTTCATCAACTGTTTTAATTAACTCTGAGTGATTTACTGTGTGATTACAATAAATGACTAATTGTTTTATCCGCGGACAGTGTTTATAAATCTTCAGTGACAGTGATATATAAATTATTTAAAAATGTTTTTATTAAATTTTGTTAATTATAAATGTTACTAGTATTCGTTGTTTGGTGTTTTAGTTTATTAAAAATAGTTACACGTTTACAGTAATTGATAATAGGGTAAATAGTTAAAATTTGTATATAAATTAGTTTTAAAAACGTTACAATATATTTCAGAAGAGATATTTTTAATACAAAAGATGATTCTAACATTGTTTAATTTTTTAGCAATTAAATTGTTTTTCTACTATGAGTTTTGTTCCTATAATTTCTTACCAGCTGCAAAAAAATAATATTAATAGCTACATTTAAGTAAATTTAAATTTAATTTTTTTCAAATTCTCAAATAGAATATTTAATTCCAAAACAAAAAATTTAACCAATTCTATTATAAATCACAACTTTTTTGCTCCATAACTAAAATGTTTTCTACAATGCACAAATATCAAGCTAAAAGTATACGTAAAGAAAATAAAAATACAAGTTAAGTGCATTTATCTTTATTTGAAACGAATTACGGTAAAGTGCCAAATCTGTCGTATTATCTCTAACGGAATAATTCATTTGGTAACAAAGTTTTAAAAGTAGCTATATTTTGAGATTGCTTTTCGCTGCTTTATATTATAACAAAGTAAATTTTAATAAACAGCAGTATTTAGAAAAGATTAATCAATAAAGAAAAGAAATAATTTTACAAACATTAAACGTTTGTAAAATAACGATGAAATGTAGTTTAAGAATTACCAAAAAATGTTTTTAATAATCTAGATAAGAGGCGTAGTGAATTAATTAAACTTGTAATGTTGAAAATGTATTAAAAAATTTTTTAGTATAAGATTTATCTTCGACACGCCCACTTTTCGTGGTTGACTGTCAAATTTTAAAAGCACGAATTTATTTCTTCCGGTAACGTTTGTGCAACACAGACCTCCGTTTAGCGGTGTCTACGCTCAACAAGGCTTTTATCATTAAGTTATTTCACGCAATTCCACGTGAATATGCGGTCAAATTTTGTGTGTGGTTATAATTTTTTTGTATTAACGGTTTACATTGATTCTTTCATAATTGCCTATAGCGGATTTCCATACCCCTCACACGTTTTCTTTATAGGTAGAGATAACACACAAATGGCATATTTGGGAAAATTCCCATAACGTTACGTTGCTATAATTCAACCATTTACACCGTTAAGGGGTTGGAAACACTCACGATTTTTTTTTGGAAGCAACTTTTACCACCAATTACTATATGAAGTCGAAAGGAAACGCTGCGCATTTTTGCTATCTTTAATGATTGTATGATTTAAAAACAGAATTTACTTATGATAACGCCGTATGTATGTTTTTGTGTTAGATTTCATATTACGTTAAAATAATACAGGTACGAAATTAGCTAATCTTTTACTGGATAAACATAACTCTAAATATTATTGTTTCTATTTGTATGAGTACTACTTCGTTGGTCATGTCGATTGTTAGAATAACCGTACGTACATGTTAAGATGTTAACACAATTAATTTTAGATCATGTTGTGCGTCACAAAGTCTTATGCAGTGCGTTTTGAGTCTCTAAGTCTTCATTTTTTTTATGCGTTCGTGATTTTGAATTTACGAATACAAAGTCATTCCTTCTTTAAATGTAAAAGTTAGATCGACTGGGCCATTTTACTGTACGACGTGTTGCCCAGTATAGGACGTAACTTATATTTTATCTGAGCCATATATTAGTGTTTGGAAATTTTATATAATTATACCTATGTACCTTCTTCGTCCTCTTTGAACTACTATCTGTAATAAAATAAATATATATACTGTATTATCACTTCTGTTGTGTTATCTGTTCTTTTTCAGCTGTGGGTAGATTTAAACAATGTTTCCCTAATTTAGTCTTTCATCGTTTTGGCGACTTTTTAGATTTAGTTTATAGTCGATCATCAGGAAACCTGCAACCCCATCTCCGAAAACAACTGTATTAACCGTCGTATACTTTTTTTGTTCCACGAAAACCAGTGTAACAAACTATGTTTTTTTCGTTTAACATCATATACAAACAAACTGAAATAACGGCAATCATTACTTGTCATTGCCAATATATTTATAAAGGATTTGAAGAAACAACTTTAAAAAATTGAACCAAGTAAACAGAAAACCAACACACATCTACAAATAGCTCATTGCCAAATTGTATCATCACCCTGCTCAAAAGTTGGCAGTGCTAAAATAATGAGCCCATGCGGTTATGACCATCAGCAAACCCAACTACCTAAAAACTGAGCACAACTATCTAACAAATGTCTTACAAAAACGGCTATAGAAAACAAGACATAAATAGAGCGATTAACGAACATTATGTAGATTTTTCAAAGCCAGTATCTTTGGATAAAAACATTAAAATGGTTTTGAATGATAATGCTGTTCAAAATTGAAGAAAACCATCGCACTACTTAAAAAAACAGGAGATTACATCATCCCTTGCACGTGCAGGTTGCCATATGTGGAACAAGCAAAATGAACCTTTACTTTCCGGATGAAAAATCCAAGGCGAATACGAGAAAACACAAACCGGTTTGGTTGACGCAGAGTAAAACTTAGAAACCGGACATACTATAAAGTTGAGTTGCCAATCACATAAACTTCTAGCCCCAATTATACAGAAAAGCTATCGAAATCAAAAAGTATGATAATTTTACTAAGGATAATGGCAGCACGAGTATGGATAAACATGTTTAAGAAAAAACTAGTGAACCGAGACTATCAGGAACCGATAACCCGAAACAGGGCAATATAAAAGCTTCCCAGAACTTGATGTCTTTAGTTTCAGTTTTTTGAAGAATAACAACATAACTGTCAAAACGTCAAAATTTAATTTGCAAATTTAGTAAGTATTGTAAATTTTGTAAAAAGTGTTAATAACATGTTCAAAACTCGAAGATCCTTATATTTTAAAACATCATGACCGCAAAAGCTTCATAGTTTTAAATGACTTAATATTACGATAAAATCTAATTTATAATTTAAAATTAATAATTTGAATAATTTTTATTTAAAAATTAATAACGTAAACAAATAAAGAAAAATTGAGAACGATTATTTACAAATAAACTTTGCTTAAATAGAAAATTCTATAATGCAAAATATTATTTAAGAAATATTTCTAAAAGAGATTTATGAATTCAAAGGATTTAATGGATAAAATCGTTCTCAAAACGCAAAATAAGTGCATGACGAAGGATAAAAACGCAAATGTAATTTATTTATCTGGAAATTCCATTTGCAAGTTTATACAAAAACATGAATTGTGTATTAATTAAAAGAGTTTTTGCATTACTGCATAAACTAAATAAATAATTAAAAATGTATTTGTTAAAAAGCTATGCTCTGAAACAGTTATAAAAAATTGTAATTATGACTGAATTAATGTCAATTATTTATTATATTTCAAAAGTATAAAAGTTATTTATTTCATACCTTAAAAGAATAGATTTTTATTTTGTATTGCGTCCATAAAATATAAAGTTGTATTAGATACAATTTGTATAGCAATAACAAACGTTTTGATTTATGACTATTTTGCTTTAACTTTGTTTCTATATATTTTCTACAATGTACAAATATCAATATAAAACTATACGCAAAGAAAATAGAAGTACAAGTTAAGTGCATTTATCTTTATTTTAAACGAATTACTGTAAAGTGTCAAATCTGTCGTATTATCTATGACTGTAAATTTTTTTCTATGTTTGTGTTTTAAACATATTTTAAATAATAAAGAGCGAAAACAAATTGTTACGTAAAAACATTTTGATATAATTTTTGTGCTGTATGAATTTTGTGCAGTTATAAATGTCATTTACAACTGGGAGACTATTGATTATTACATTTCTGCTTCTAACGTTGAGGAAACAGCACGTGAACTGACGCCATGTCTAGTAATACCTACATTTTAAGTATCGTGGATGATCGTTGTTAATAAGTAAATCAATTTTAATTTAATGTATTATTTCTGAAAGATTCGTTGAACAAGTTGGGTTATCTCAACGTGTCAGCCATCTCAGGATTTGTTAAATATTTCTTTCTGTAGATCGATAAATTTGAACATATAAGGATGCCAAAATTAAACACAACACAAGTTTTAATGACTTATTTAGAGTCAAGTTAGTGAGATGTTCGCGAGATGAATAATTAATTAAACCTTGATGGCACACCTTCAAATTTATCAGTAAAAAAGACATTGGAAAGTTTGGCGCATTCTGTTTATAATAATCATCTAATTAACTATTCGTAACTTCATTGTGATATTATATATTTGTTTTTTACACTTTCAGCAATTTTTCGAAAATGTTTTAGATATTATGTCATTAGCTAATCGCACGTAACGAAAAACCGTAATTTATTTTTTTCTATTATCTCATAATTTGTGTTGATGTCAAACATAGATACAAACGACTTAGATATACAGGATGTATAGGACCGCCCGCATCAGTATTTTTTTTATAGAACGGTTGTAGAAAATTAAAATAAAAAAGTTATTATAAAAATTATAGTAAATAATCAAATGAAAATATTATTATTTCTCAGAAAAGTTAGCATCCCGAGTAGTTTTCCTTGGAATGTCCCAAGATCCAAAATTTTAAATGGCACCATAAGTCGAAAAAGAAATTGTTGAAAGCATTGTTAAAAAATAAGAAAGTTTTATAAGAAAAATTATTCTATTAGTGCAACCGCTTTTCAGTAATATTCGATCAAAGTTGTAAAGTTAAATTAAAAAGTCGGTTTTTAAAATCCTCAAATTTTACCAGCAATTACCAAATTAAACAATGTCAAACACAAATTTTAATGTCAATAATTATAGTTAATCATTTATTTAATTAATTTATTTAATTAAGTGAGTTAATAAAAATTAGTAAAATTATGGCGTTTTCAAATTTAGAAGCTTTCGACATGTTAACGGTTTTTTAATGTTTTTCGGAGATTAGCAGCACGTATTTGTACCACAAGGCAGGTGCAACCAGCATACATTCGCGGAAAGCAAATTACACGACATGTACGTAATGACAAAGACCTTGATATTTTCACTGCAGTAATTGTTGATCCGCATATTTCAACGAGAGAACTTGCAAGATATTCCGGAATTAGCACCGTTTGCAAAATTTTGAAAGTTTATAAGTTTCAGTTATACCACGTACATACGCACGAAAAATCAAAAGAAAATAATTTTCAAGCTCAAATCGTTTTTTGTAATTGGTTAGTAAATAAAGATCTTCACTTTTCGAGACTAGTTCTATGGACTGACATAACGACTTTTAAAAGCACTGGAAAAATCAATATTTACAATGCGCATTACTAGTCGGAAACAAATCCTCACTGGCTACAAACTATTAACAATCAATTTGGAGTGTTAATATGTGATGTGTTATACTTCAAGAAAATATCATAAGCCTTTTTTCAAAGAAACTCTGAATGCAATATATGATACGCTGAGATTTTATGTAACGATTTGGTTCACTTACTAAAAAATATCTCGCTTTTAATGCGAGCAAGAATTTGGTTTCAACAAGACGGCTGCCTAGCTCATTTTTCATCACGGTGAATCAATTATTTCCCAATAGATGGATTGGCAGAGGAACTAGAGTGGTGTGGTCGCCAAGACCACCAGATTCTACTTCTCTAGACTTTTTCCTTTAGGGCTGGATCAAGGACATTGTTTACAGAAAAAAACCAACAACGAGAGATGCCATAAAGCTGAGAATTCGCAATAACAATCAATATGCACTGAAGAAGTATTCAGAGCCATTGATATCGTAACTGGAAGAGCTCAACAGTGTTTAGCAGTAAATAAAAAACATTTTGAAAATTTGTGATTTGTTGAATATTACTAAAAAGGGGTAGTAATAAAATATTTTTTCTTATAAAACTTTCTTATTTTTTAACGATGTTTTCAACAATATCTTTTTTGACTTATGGTGCCATTTAAAATTTTGGAGTTTGGGACCTTCTAAAGAAAACTATGTACTTGGAATGCTAACTTTTAAATAATATTGTCACGGGTGGTCTCATTTACCCGATATATTGTCACGATTAATTTATGCAAATATGCTTGTATAAGTACGCGTTAAAATTATTACCGGTGCGCTTTGCTTCTGATTACCAGATTTACATTAATTCAATACTTCTTCGTTTTTTAATCAAATTGTATTCATTAACTTTAATGTTAATGTCTCATGTACTTACGTGTGTGAGGTATTACCTAATTTAAAGATCTGCTAGTACAAACAATACCGTTTGTTTTCTTACGAATTTATTGTATACTTTACTTTCTGATTGTTTTTTTTATTAACCTTGTGTTATGTTGCCATTGCATTAAATATACTGGTGTTGTTCAATTTGTTTACCTTAAGCGTTTGTCATGTGTAAACGGGCATCTGTATATATATTTTGTTTTGGTGCTCTTTTAATTAGTTTTCTAATCATCAAAAATCAAAGTAATTTCTATTAGTTACACATTTACCAGCCCTTCTCCGAAGCTCTAAGCTACCGCTACTTTCTTTGGGTTGATTAAATAACTGGTAAGTGATCGCAGCTTACGTAAGGTTACAGTTGTTTACCATAACAAAATAAACAATTGTTTAATTGTCAACGAGTATTTTGAATTTTTATTAAACATTAAAAGCAAATTAATTTTACGTTTAAATATGTATTTATTCTAGAGAAAAACAGAGTTTAAATTAATTAAAATGTGTTTGATATTCAATAAACGTTAATGAAGTAAATTAATTAAATTAAATATTGAAAACGTTTAAATAACAATTTGAGAGTATTCAAAGCTGTAAATATATTTTAGCCAGACATTGTTAATAACCTTAAGAAATATAAAGTTGAAATTAACTTTTGTATTAGTTTTTACTAAATGCAACATTTTATTACGTAATCTAATTGTACTTAATGGATTATAGAAATTAAGTATGGCGCTATCTATAACTCTCTTAATATTTGTTTTTTAGATTTCTTCAGTTTACTGATTGTATAATCGCTAAATTTTCTAAAAGTTATTATAATTTACATATTTAAAATATTTTGGGGATTTGGTAGTAAAAATACCAATAATCTATTGACAAGTAACGTTGTCAAAATTTCAGTTATAAAGTAGGTTAGAAGCAGTGTAAGTATGAACCAATTTAGAACGCTGTCAGTTCGCTGTCAATAGGTCCTACAGAAGCCATTTTTTTTATTTTACTAAACTTTAGTCATTAAGGTGTACTATGATAAGAATGTCTTCCGGGTTTGGACCATGTTATTGTTGTTGTAACCGAAGTTGCCAAAGTTTCGCCCACTTTCGTAAGGGGCTACATCAGGGCGTGAGATAAATCGCAAAACTCAAACAAACAACCGAAATCTAACTAAGAACTTCTCAAAAGTTAAGTAATCAACTTGTGAACCAAACCAGATTCTAAACTCCGTAGAAGTGACTTAAGAAGAAATAGTCTCCGTATATAAAGAAGAAGGATCGTCACGGATGGTTAAGCTGGGCTCTGATTGGAATACGGTTGCTAAGGGGCGTGTTTTCGATAAATGAATAATGACCGGGAACCATAGAGACCATGATCGCAAGTTATTTGGTGTTTGATGATTTCTATGCTCTCTCAGAACTTCCTGTTGAAAAAGAATGGAATTTTGGCAGTCAACGAAATATTATCAAAATCTATCTTGTGACCTGTAGTAAAATTATGTATAACAACCGCAGACTTGGAAATATACATTTTCCTTATACAACGATCATGTTCTGAAATGCGAGTAATGACGGAACAACTTGTTTCACCAATGTAGACTAAACCACATGAACAAGGAATTTCGTATACATCTTGAGATGAAAGTGCAGGAAATTTGTCTTTAGGAGAAGGTAGAATTTGAGCGATTTTGCCTGTCGAGTTGAATATCGGTTTAGTACCATTCTTACGAAGAAGTTTCCCTATTTGATCGGTAACCATGTGAATGTAGAGTACAAAAGCTGGTTTTGGATTGGATTCGGGAGTAGAAATATCCTTAGATAATCAAGTACGTGGATATAGACGAGGATTAATAACTCTATGAATATCTCGTTTCACATAACTACCTAATTCTGTAGTGCTTCTTTGTTAGATTTTCGTTTGCTTTTTTAAATTATCGTTTTCTTTCTTACCTTTTCAGAGTTTGGATTATGGCTTGTTTCGCAAGTTGATAACCTATTTTTTAAGAAGTTCTTAGTTAGATTTCGGTTGCTTGTTTGAGTGTTGCGATTTATCTCACGGCCTGATGAAGCGCCTTACGAAAGTGGGCGAAACGTTGGCAACTTTAGTTACAACAACAATGACAGGGTCCAAACCCGGAAGACATTTTTATCATAGTATAGATTCCGGTCGTGGAAGCCTTCGCTATTACAGTAATAAGGTGGTGCATTATTATTACAGTACAAAAGCGTTTTTATTAAAATGTAGATTACAGCAAAAAAACGAAAGTGACTGTAACTAAAACGTTTGTTATAAACACAATTACATATTCGGAAGTACCAGAAGCCACATTGTTTCTTTGCATTATTCTGATGCTGCTATGTATTCGGCTTCTGCAGTTGAGCATGTAACACATTTTTGTCTTTTCGTTCTCAAAGTAATTGTACTATTGTGGACATTAAAAATGTATCTTGTTCTTGATCTTTGCCTCACTAGGTAACTAAGAAAATCAGCATCTGTGTAACCAGTTACTACAATGTCATAAGACACGTTTTGCTGAATTTCAATGAATTCTTCTATGATTATAAAAATTTTTACTGAGAACATTTTATATGTACGCTAAATTTGGACGAGCTGGTGTAGCAGTAGAAACCCTACTAATTCACGATGTGGTACTTCATTCATAAACTGTATTTCAGCATTTGGATTACTTGAAAATTTATACCCAAAATACTCTGTAAGTTTGAAACGACTCAGAATACGTTTAATAAATTTACTTACTTTTATTAAGATTCATTTATTTTCTTTATCACATTTAATTTGTAGTCCCATATAAATATTTGGTTTACAAACAGTTACAGTAGTATATTACTTGTCCAGCACAATTTTTATTTTTAACAAATATTAATCCGTTGTCAACATATAAAACTAATATTAAAAGTTTTTTTTCAAATGTAGACTAAACCACATGAGCAAAAAATTTGGTATACACCTTGAAATGAAAGTATAGAAAGCTTGTCCGTGGAAGAAGGAAGAATCTGAGAGATTTTGCTTGTCGAGTGGAATATGGGTTTAAAACCATTCTTACGAAGAAGCTTCCTTATTTGATCCGTCATTTTGTAAATGTAGAGTAAAATGCTAATTTTGAGTTAGATTTGAAACTAAAAATGTTCTTAGGTAATCGAGCACGCAGATGTAGGCAACGATTATTAACTATTTGAATAGCTTGCTTCATATAACCTTTGTTCACCAAGGTTTTAGATGACCGAGTTTTGAGTCTAGATTTTCAGTTTGGCATATAGAAAAAACGCAATGAACGAAAGATTCAATAACAAAACGTTTTTGTGCAACATGACGATGAGACGAATCATGAAGGTATCGGTCCCAGAAGTCCATCGGGTTTACAAATCACAAGAACGTCGATAAATGGGAGAAAACTATTAGATTCAATTTCCATTCTTAATTTGATATCTATGTGTTGATTGTTTAGATGATCAAAAAAGTAGGACAATTCGAGATGACCATGAGACCAAAACATAAACGTGTACGAAACGTACCTAAACCAAACTTTAGGTTTTAATATTGCCGATTCCTAAGCAACAGTTTTAAAAGATTTCATAAAAACGTTAGCTACACAGGTGATAGAGGAGAAGCCATAGCAGCACTAGAGACCTGTTTGTAAAATTTGGTGAACGATGGTGATATGAAGCGAGATATTCAATCAGTTATTAATCGTCGTCTACATCCATAGACTCGACTACCTAAGAACATTTTTACTTCTGAATCCAATCCGAAATTGAAATGTTTATTTTATTTTTAAGAATGGTATTGAACTATTTAACTATAAGAATAATCTCTCAGATTCTTCCTTCTCCTAAGGAAAAATTTTCTACATTATTATTTCAAAGTGTAGATATACCAAATTCTTTGTTTATGCAGTTTATTCTACATTAATGAAATCGGTCGTTCCGCCAATACACGCATTTCTAAACATGATCGTTACATAAAAAATGGTATATTTCTAAGTCCGTGGTTGCTGAATATCATTTTACTACAGTTCACAATATAGAATTTGATAACGTTTTGCTGATTGCAAAATCTCCATTCTTCTTCAAAGGAAAATCCGAGATAGCATAGAAATCATCAAATACCCAAATAACTGTAATTGTGATCTTATTTTTTAGCTAACCTTTCTTTAGTTGTCGATCATTAATCCTTTTTCAAAAACACGCTTCTTTTCGACCATAATCCAATCAGAGTCGAGCCTAATCAGTTGTGGCAATAATTTTTTTTTACAAGTTTACACTCTGATTTGGTTTACAACTTGATTACCTAAATTTGTACTGGTTCTTTGTTAAATTGTCGTTTGGTTCACAAGTTAGTTAGCTAACTTTTGAGAGGTTCTTAATTAAACTCCAGTTGCTTGTTTGAGTTCTTCAATTTCAATCACGCCCTGATGAAACTTTTTACAAAAATAAGCAAAACGTTGACAATTTGGGTTACGGCACGGTTCAAACCCGGAAGACGTTCTTATCGTAGTATCATATACAATTTTTTTGTAAATTTATACATTGTAAGTGCTATTACAGGTTTGATTACTTAAAATTGTTTTAAATTACGCTGGTTTAAATCCAACGTTCTCAAACATTATAACTATTTACAGTTGTATTTAATACGTAGTAACTTACTCTACGAGAGCTAATTAAATAAATTAAAAGTAGAGATAAAATATGCTACAACACAGTAATGTTTAATTTAGCATAAAGTTGCTTCTTCATGTGAAATAAAGTTAATGAAATATAATAAAGGTTAAGGTCTAATTAAAAACTTCTTTCTTTTTCCTAATACATTTTTATCAAATAATAAGAAAATAAAAATATATAACATCTAAGAATATTTAGAAATATAACAAAAAACTAATGCTTACTTACAAAAAAAATTAGAACATTTTTTTAATTAGCTACTGTTGTTTTTTTTATATTAACCAAATAAAAAAAATTCAACAAGAGAAAGAAAACATTAAAGTGAGTAATCATTATAAAAGAGCTCTATACATAAAAAATAATTAATAAAGCGTATAGATAATTGTAATAAATATATATTTATAATACACAAATTTCTGAAATTAATAAATTTGAAAAAAATATAACAAAATCTTACATCTTTATTGCTTATAGAGATTAAATTGCTAAATTCTGATAAATCAAGACCCGACGTTAGAGTATATAAAGTATCATTTCCAATCAATAATGAGAAATGATGATATAGTTTATTTGTTTTATTCATATTTTTATTTTAGCTATCAATATAATTTTAGAATATTATTTACAGTGTGGTTTTTTGTATTTGGTTGTTTTTATATAATTACAATTCATCGTAGATAAATTAAATGCAACAGCATTTAATAAAAGCATAATAGCAGCATATTATTTAACATTATTTTTTGTGCTGTTTTTTGTTAAACGAAAGTTTGTATTTATTTTCAAAAATAAATACAAGCTCAATGTTGGTACTACATTTATTACTAGTGAAATCTGTCAATATTGACAATCAATTTAAAGGTTAGTTTATATTGCTATACTCATCGATCTGGCAACAACGGAAAGCTATGCTCTTCCCTCTGGACAAATAATCACAAGCTGAATTTGTAAACAAACGGTACGCACTACTTGTCAAACGACCATTTTGTTTGTTTACTTTTACATATCCTTACTACAAGCTAAAGATACAATGTATTTATATTCCATGTTTAAAGTATGATTCAATTAATTTTAATATCTACGTATTTCAACGACGAATGTCAACATAAATTGACAAGTAGTGCGTACCGTAAACATAAACAAATGTACTCTTTTCTACATGTTTGAGACAAACAAACACATTACATAAGTATACAGATTACTGGTCCAGAAAGAAGAGTAGCTTTCCGATGTTGCCAGGTCGATGGCTATACTTATGATAGGCAGTACCAATACTAACAACTCCAAAATATATAATACTCTAGTACTTAGATTTATAAAATAAAACGTTTTTTTTCAATTATAACAGTATTTTAGAGACACACTTCTACTTAAATAATAATTGATTTTAAAGACTTAGTTTTACTTAGCACAAAAAAGCTGTAATACATAATTGGTATTTGAAAGGTTTTGATAAAAACATGAAAATTGACAAGCTCGACAAAGCGCAACAGTAACTAAGATTTTGTCATAAAAATTTAATTAGAACAAATAATTTCTGTAAGTTACTAAAATGAAAAAAATCCTTAAAAAAATTATACTTTTGCTGTTACTGTTTTTTTTTTATTTAATTTTTACAATAATTGCCTATTATATTATTCAATTTCACTTTCACTTCAAATTCAACCAAAACTTAGTGTAGGCGGCAGCTCAAAAACACTTTGGAGAAAGGGTTGTAGGTGGTACTCAATGTGTTAATTATAAGATAATTAAAAATGCTCCAAAACGGCAAAAGTATTATATCGAAAGAAAACAAATTGCAAAACAGAATTATAACAACAAATATATTTAATTTAACAAATTTAAAAACGATGTAGAACTATAACTGATAAATAACAATTAAAAGTTCGTCAACAAATATCACAGTTAAAAATAATGATGCAGGCCCATTAGATTAGGTAACACTTCGTTCATATAAACAAATCCATTAGATTAACATTACATTCAAAATGCATTCACGTTAGCAAATTCGACACAAACGTCAAATATCACAAACTTAAGCAAAACAAAGCGCATCGTTTAATTAATTACATGCAAAAAAAAGTTCTATACTTAGTTGTGACAACAATATGTATGTTCAGTCGTGCGTGCATACAACCGATGAAGTTACAAAATAAATTTTAGTTAATAAACAAAGTACTTACAATTTTGCGTTCTATAATATGCGATTAGCTAATAGGAGCTCTAACAAAAATTTCTTAAAATTTCTGAAAAGTAAACTATTACATGTATGCAGCGTTACCACAAATAAATTACTCAGTTTTATAGAATATGCTAAAAACCCAAGTTAGTAGAGATATTTTAATAGGTGCGCTTTCCAATTTGGCCGTAATGCTGTTCGCAATTATAGCAATCAAAACGGTTAATGTTTCCATCTATCATAGGTTTCTAGAATACGCACCAAAAATAATTTTTAATAATCCTTGCGTGCCTTATTATGTGCAGGTAACCAAAATTAAAAGAACACGTGCAGGTGACCAAAGTTGCCTAACAAATTTCTCACAACGACCACATTCTAAACCGCAATTTATTATCAAAATTAACGTAGATGATTTAAGATACTTAAAACTGTGAAAACTGACGACACTAACACATACGTGTGATTTTCTTAACGTAAAAAATGGAAGTGACCTTATTGGTTTTTGGTATATAAATAGACGTATCATAAGGCAAAATTTCTACAATACGAAAACCACACTAACATATTTTACAACATACAAAATCTTGACATAACAAATACTAGAATATTTAATTAGTATCAAGACTACAATACACTTAACTGTACACAAAGAAAAATTACTGACATTTCAAAGTTTTGCATAAATAGAATTCTCTTCCTTTTATGTTGGCTGTTGCCCTCTCTAATAAGAAACCATAAATAAATAAACATTGAATATTTATATATTTATTTCAATACATTGTTACACTGGTTTTCTTGTACCAAAGAATAAGCGACGGCTAACACAGTTTTTCCGGAGAAGAAGTCGCAGGCTTTGTAATGCTAAATTATAAATTAAATATAAAAATGCGCAAAAACGATAAAAGAAATTAAATCAAAGAAATATCGTTTAACTCTAACCGCAGCTGTAAAAAACAAATAACACAACAGAAGTGATAACGCAGAATATATATTTATTGTATCACAGAAGCAGTTGATATCACAAACCAAGTATAAGTTACGTCTTTTGACTGGGCAACACGTCGCACATCAAAGTGGCCTAATCGATCTAACCTTTACATTTGACGAAGGAATGATTTTTCTTAGTTAAGTTACAAGAATACGAAAATCCAAAGTATAGAGAATCAAAGCGCACCCGATAAGAATGTGACACACAAAAAAAGTTTAACATTAATTGTGATTACAACCTAGTATGTACGTGTGGACATTCCAATAATCGACATGATCAACGAAGTAAAATAGAAAATGCAATACTTACAGTTGTGTCTTATCCAGTAAGGGATTAGCTAATTCCGTACCAGTATAACCTGCAATTTGACACCAAGCGTACATACGGTGTTAGCACAAGTAATTTGATTTAATGCATACGATGTTTGACTTAAAAGAATGCGCCGAGCTTTCTTCTAATTAACTTCGCACTTGTGTAAGTATTTCTTCCTATAAAATGGTGTGCAACTCTTTAGCTTTCAGCGACCTGACGTGATGGAAACTTTTCGACAAACAGGTGTTACCAACGTCACTGATAAAAGAATAAATAAATCAATAACTTTAATCCATTCTGGATAATTCCCGTGGTGTCATTATCACACAAGCGTCGCTTTTGTCACACGTCGACTATTTTTTACAATAATTTGTTATTTTTGTTAAAATTTAACCACATCCTATTGATAAGCAACTTAAGATAAATCTTTGTGCGTGCATGATCGAGATGAAAAAGTGTGGGATATTTTATTACGGAGAATCAAATCTTAAACTTTAAAGAAATATTGGGTCATCTATTTCATTAGAAATAAAGTATTCTAGCAATATTTTAGTGTTAAAATTACGTGGTTCATTTAGAAATTTTATTGAAGATAGTTGCAGTAAATTACCATAATATATTTCAATTGGTAGATAAGATCCTATCATTGTAAAGTAAATATATTTTAGAAACTTATATTGAATTTTTTCAATAGCAGTTTTTTGATTCTGGTAGATATGGTTCCATATGAGTGAACAATATTCTAGGTTAGACCAAACAAATGCGTAACATAATGTATAATCTACATAAATATTTAAGAAACTTTGAGAATTGTAATCAAAGAAACCTAACATCTTTTAGCGAGATTGAGATTTGAATTATTTAAACAGCACCAGTTATTAATGTCTTATAAAGCATAAAGCAAACGTTCTGATTTCATAACGTCATTGATTTTATTAATAAATATCAAAATAAAAAAGACCCAAGATTTGATCCTTGTGGCACTCCAGAAGAAGATTACAACTTGGTCTTTGTTGTCTAATACTGCTGCGATGTAATAAGTGAAATAATACAAATTGCTAATACAGGAACTATATTAAAATCTGTTTTTCACTTGGGCTATGACGCTTACATTAATGATGTTTTAGGTTGGTAGTGTTACCGTTTAGTAACCTTCTTAAATAACGTTTTGTTTACGTCGAGTGTCATATATTTTATTATGTTTTCATTATGCTCTATTAACATTTTAAAACAATGATTATTGTAACTATTCAGCAATATTTGAGTTTTTTGTAGATAAGTACTGAATAGCAACTGCAATTCTTTGGGTTATCTATTTTTTGTAATTTTATA
The DNA here is from genome assembly GCA_035610365.1 of Aquatica leii. NCBI lineage: Eukaryota > Metazoa > Arthropoda > Insecta > Coleoptera > Lampyridae > Aquatica > Aquatica leii. Next base: position 38,229,600 of record CM069437.1, on the reverse strand, counting down.
TAAACATTATTTCACAATGTTTAAGATTTGGTCGCATTCTCTCAAGTTGCAGTTCTAATTCATCGTCTTTTAAATAATAATTGCATTCACAAGGCAAAATACACAGGAAGACTTACCATAATTATTGCATCTGTTGTCAAAAGCATTGGAAACTGCATCGAACAAACTGCTAATAATTTGGTCGCAAAATTTGCGGCAGAAAATATGAACTCAATCAATTTTTAATTTATACGCATTAAATTTTTAGGATTGTCAGTAAGCACTTGCCACAAAGCATTAAAAAGAACCAAATTAGAATTTATTAAGAACTAGGTGTTGTGAAATTCTTGCAGCGTGTACAATATTGTAAAAAATTTAATCAACATTTAAATAACAATAGCTTGTTGAAATTAATTTTTCTTACAAACGTAGCATGGTTTTATTTAAGTGAATATGCAAAAAGTCAAAATTATTGCTAGATAACAACGAACTATTATTTGATTATTTTCAGCAAGACAATGCAAGCGCTTGTACTACTTAAGCTACAATTCAATTTATTTAACAATTAAAAGTAAAAGTTTGATAAGCCAAGACTTATATCTGTTACAACCTTTAAACCTTATGCCATTAAATTCTTATCTTTACGTTTACCTACGTTTAAAAAGTACAGTACATAAGAATCAACAATGCACAATTGAAGACTTGGAACCTTCGAGATGTTAAAGCTGATGGGCTTTGCAATGTTTTCAAAAGTTTAAAGAGTAGAGCACAGGTATCGAAGCTGAAGGACAACACATTGAACATCGGTTATTAATTTTAAATAATTACTATTACTTATTTTTATTTTAAATAAACAGGTATTGTTGTTAATGTGTTATTGTTTTTAATTAAATAATTAACCTTAATTTAGAAGTTACAAATCAAATTTCTCATTTAGTAATTTTTGGTTTACTTTATTTGTATGTAAGATATACTAATTTAACATAAATCGTAACATATTTCTATTAATACTAATTTTTGCTTAAAAATAATTATTAACGTAATCACTCAGACCATTTTTAAGTTTATAAATATTTTTCTCGTGCTTAATTTCATCTGGCAAATCATTATATAATTTTAGACCTTTGTGCAGAAGAGAATTTTGTGACTTTGATTTTGAAAATCTTGGCAATCTGAAGTCACATCGACTTCTCGTGTTATGTGAATGTATATCATAGTTATATGTATCACTAATTTTGACATGTAGTTTGGAGGCAAATCATTAATTATTTTGTATACCAACATTAATGAATTGAAATATATCTGCTGTTTCACACTTAACCATTGTAAACAATTAAAAATTACTGTGATTTTGGTATATTTTGAACAATGTAATATAATCCTCATAGCCCTAATTTGTCGTTTTTTTTAACCGTTTTAAGTCGACTTCGTAACACATTAAAAATATATTACTGCAAAAATCAAAATATGGTGCTATAATTGTTTTATAAACAGTAATTCTGGCATTAATCGTGAATTTATTAGATATTCTTCTTAATAGGCAAATCTTATTTGCTGACTTTTTAATTACATAATTCACATGGCTTCTAAAATTTATATTCTGATCTATAACTACTCCTAAATATTTAATTTGCTCAACCGGTTCTAATTCAATATTTTAAATTTTTATTTTGGTTGTTTCGACATTATTATTTGATAGTACCATTGTCTTACTTTTTAGCACGTTTAATTTTAATTTGTTTGATTGTAATCAATTTGCAATAATTTCTAATTCTGAGTTTAACTTTACAATAGCTGAATGTACATTTTTATCAGTAATTGATACAAGGGTATCGTCTGCAAACATATTAATATTACAGCACTTAAGGTTAAGTTCTAAATCATTAATATAAATTAAGAAAAGCAATGGTCCTAAAACTGATCCTTGAGGTACACCTAAATTATTCTGAATTGGAATAGATTAGTAATTGTGGTAAGTAATGGTCTGAGTACGAGATTCCAAGTAAGTTTCAAAACATTGAAGTTTGGTGCTTCTTATTCCATATTGGTAAAGTCTTTTTCTGTCGATAGTTTCAAAGGGTCTTTTATAGTCTAAAAACGCTACTATCACCCAGTTCAATTTCGGATTTCCATTTTTTATAGCAATTTATTGTTTGTATCTTGTAATACATCTTTTTATGTAATGAAATCTAAAATTAACAAAGATGTTGATAGCAATGTTGTGTATTTTGTTCAATCTTCTGAATGCGTTTTGGGTTATGCTGGCCAAACTTCACAGTATTTGAGAACAAGAATGTCTCAACATCGTAAAGATATTAGACAAAATAAAGATAGTATAGTTTTGGCTAGACATTTTTTAGAAACAGGACACAATTTTGATTTTAATACTGTTAAAATTTTAGATAAAGAATTAAATTCAAAGAAAATATTAATAAAAGAAATGTTTCATATAAAGAAAAAACAACAAAATTGTAATAATCATAGTGACATCGATAATTTAAGTAAAATTTATAGTAACTTAATTTAAATTTGTTTTTTTATTTTGTTTTAAGTAAGCATATTTCAAAATAATTTTTTGATGTTTAAAATAATTTAATTTAATCTTGGTGATATATAAAAAAAATGTTATTTAGGTAAAGTAATGTATAAGTTTTATGATATTTTATAGCCCTGAGGATGACTAAATATTAGTCAAAACTGTTGGCAAAATAAAAATAAAAACTTAACCAAAACCCTATAAACTATTTATAAATGTATAATATCAATATTAGTGCTACTGGTCTTACTATACATTTTTTACGAAAAGTAAATTATATTTATTATATTATTCAGAAACAAACACTAAATTATTTGACTTCTACCAAAAATAAATAATAATACATTTTGGATTGCACTATGCATTTGTTTAAAGCAAATTATAAACATTTATTTAAATAAATTGTTTTATAGTGTTAATACTGACATTCACAAATAGAAATTTAAAACCACGATTTTATGTTAAATTAAGTAGAAATAATCTTCTAACAGTACAGAATAAAACTGTTTATTATCTAGAAAAGTATTATAAATTACTTACGGTTCAATTCGGCAAAAAAACGCCACTTACCTAAAACAAAATAAATTGCATTATAAATTATAAAATGTACAAATTTAACTAAAAATCCAAAAAATAAATTTACAAAACGATATTATAGTTGAAAGCTTTTGTGTATAATTGTAGTATTACTCGAAGAAAATAATAGAAAAGTACAATAGTGTGACAAAATAGTAGTAGTGATCAATATTGTTGTGCATTTTTATTTGAAATTCCGTAGATATCTACATTATCTACCAAATGAAGCTTAGGTTGACGTTTTGGAATATTGCTGAAACCTATCGACGTTTTTCAATAGAAGCGTTGTAATGAAAACGTTATCTTTTCCATTGTAGTGAATACAATGCGCAATGATTTATTTTATTTGTTTACGTGTTGTGACAATAAACCAAAAAGTCTTCTAAGTAAACTTATTAAAGTGCACATGATAAAACTTACTAATTTTTGTGTTTTTCACATAAACACAAGCAAATCTTATTATTAAAAACATTGTACCAAACATTATAAATTTCAGAGAGTATTTAATCTTTAAAAACTAATAATAGTGTAGGAGGTAAATAAAAAATTAAAATATAGGTATAGTAGTTAGAACGACATGAAAAGCCAAATTTACAAATAACGAACTCGATAAAAGTTTAGAAACAATAACTATATTGCAACATATAAAATAATAAATAAATTATAAAAAAACATGAAAGGGGGAGAATGGTTTTTACGAACACTCGATGCGGCAAACGTAGCGCTCGGAAAAACGCCCTATAAGTATAAGTTTAACTTTATTCATTGCCATTTGGCTTACAAATTTGGTCGTGTTGTCTATACATATATATTATATTTTCTTATCCCTTCTCCCCCCTTAACTTTTTCCTCCTGCTCCATACTTCCTCCATCCATTCCGCTCCTTTTCCGTTTTCATCTAAGATATCCACTGTTTTCATCACCTCTTCTCTTAGTTCCCTGCATCTCTTTCTCATGTGGTTCAGATCATCCATTTCTTCTCCACATAGCCTGCACAACTTTTCTGGTTCTTCCTTCCAATATTTGTTCCCTAACTCCTCGTTGCCACATCTGAACCTTGCCACCATTTTTTTCCTTTTGTTGCTTTTAATCTCTCTGTCTTTTAAATATTCCGGCACCCCTTCACTCTTGATATCTTTATAATTCCTATTATATCTGCTCTCTTTTATCTTTGTCCTAACGCCCTATAATAAGATTAGTACTAAGCAACCATGGTAGAACGACGACATACAACGGATTGTCAATTAGAAGAAAAAATTGTACCAGAGTTGGTTAACGACCTGTAACATCATTGACTGGGAAGCGAATGCACTGAAAAATAAAGAAGTTAAAAAAGAAGTCGCTAAGGTAAAAAATCAGACTTGACAAAAGAAGTGCAATTGCGTCGATATGTTTTTGGGATCTACTTAGTCTAAAGAGACGTGGGGAGCAATAAAGGCAATAATGACTTCACTGCAAATGATACCCGCACAAGAATGAATCAATTATTATGAACATGTGTTGACTGAAAACAGACCCGAATTTGCAAATGCAACTAGCATAACAACTTTAGTTTAAGACGACCTCTGGATTAAAGAAGAAAAAGAAGAAATTACATTAGAACTAGTCAAGCAAAGTATTCATGGAAGCAAAACAGGAAAGCTGCTGCAATGTTTTATCCTAATGAATTATTCAAAGCTAATTTTGAATTTTGCGGGTGTTAAACTAATTCAACGTATTTACCGTCGTTTATAGCTATTTACAGTTAACTTTAGACACATAGTAAAATTATACTATGAGATGGCTCTGTCATCAAACACTTTTGAATTACGAAGAGTCTTAGACAAGAATGTTGTATATCGCCCATCTGATTTAGAATCTACTTAAACGGGGTACTAGAAAACTGAAAACATAAAGTGCGCCGTTAGAAATATCTATTGGCGATGACAAAATTTACGCCCTGCTTTTTGCAGACGACCACGTGATAGCGGAGGTCAGACACGACATAGATTACATGTTGAAGAAAGTGCACGAATCATACGAATCGACGATAGAGCGATGGCTCAAACGAGTTTGGGAATGAATGCTTCCCCAAAAAGACAACAAAAACATTTAAGTAGTAGTTGGAGAAACGAAGTGGAGAAACGCATAGCCCAAAGGGACTTGAACGTCGGAGACTGTAACGACTGGAAAAACTGGATAAAAGGATGCAAGAAGCCGTGGCAGCCGTAATACATATTGTTAATAAATTGTTAGTAATACATATTATTAATATCTTTCAAATAAATAAAAACAAACATAAAAAATATTGCGGAAACAAAATTTAAAAAAAATAAATATTGACAAACACAATATGAACATATTGATTTAAAAAAAACAATAAAATCGACTAATACTGCAACATTCATAATTACGATTTTAAGTTACAACAATTAAATAGCAAATAAACTTTCAATAAGATTGAAATCTAGTATTATTAGAATACCCTGGTTTAGGGGCGCCAAACTTAAAAAAACGCAATTTTTTAAATACATTTTTTTTCGATATTAAGTCTTTATTTAATAAAGATCAATAAGCACTATTTAGAGAATCAAGAAAATTATTTGTAATAGTCATTATTACCGTGTAAGTGTTCTTTTAGTAAGTCATAGATCAACACCGCACTACCTAAAACCAGACAAAACCTAACTTCCACATCTGAACACAACGGCAAAGCTGTGGTCAAATTGCCAAAAAAGTATCGCAAACAAAACGAAAATGGTCAAAACGCACGATTGGACTAAGGCCGGCGCCACCGCCACGACGATAGAGTTTTTTTAAGACCAGGCAAAAACGCTCACCAAAAAAACGGCCAGCTGCGTCACTAGCTCGCCGAGATGACGAAGAGGTTTGATCGCCTGCTCGACGTCCTTCCAGCACTTGCCTCTAAGAAGAAGAAGCAGTCGTCGTCTAAGACTACTTCCCGCGTTGAGATTCTAGACGTTCCGACGTCTAGTGCGGAACCGATAAAAACCATGGCGTACCAAACTTGCCGCCACGTCTATAGCCGATTTTCCCGCTGTGTCTACCACCATGCCCGCCGCTGTGAGAAGCCGTAAACGCCGCCGAGACGACACGCAGTATAATTCTGGAAGGCCTACGTTAAACCTAAAAACGAAGTCTCTACAAAAACTTTTCTTTGAGATTCTACTACTTATGCGTCAAGCAACTACAAAACCAACTTTTACTTAATGTGTGCAACAGCACTCGATAATAAGGTTCTTATGTGTAATTTTTTTTAGTATTAATTAACAACTTTGTAGATTTTTGGTTTTGTAAATCATTGTGTTGACACGATTTGCTATTCAAATTTATTTTAGGCTGACTCAACGAGGAAAACGTTTTCTTCGAGCAAGTAGGTACTGGATTGCGAGTAAGTCTTATTTAATTACATTTGTGTCAAAAAGGTATCTGGTTTTAACTTACGTACTTCCAATAATTTTTTCAATACCATTGAGGTAGTTTCACTAATTATTTTGTGTATCGCATGCTGTGTACCATTGATATTTGTCATGTAATTTTCTTCGCTATTGACACTGTAAACTTATGTATTGTGTGTTGCCAATACTTCTGGCGTTTATGGAGTGAATAATATAATACGAAATTTCTGAGACTCGTTGTTAATAAACTACGTTATTAAATTAAAGTTGTTATACATATTTTATCTTTCCTTTATGATAACATTTCTTTTTTTTTGTTGGTTACACAAAAACCAGTGTAACAAGAATTACGAACCTGAAATTCGTTACAGGCTTAGACCTTTCGTCCTGATCGAAACAGAAGTTTTACTTATAAAAGATCTGGAGCCGTTTAACTCTTATTTATTTAAACCTTCGTTATCTCTAACTTTATGAGTTGACCCTGCATAGTTCGTAAGAGCTTATAACAAACGGTCTAAGTGACTATCGCCGTTTTTTTAGTCTAGATCAGAAAAGCCTCGCAGGCAAAGTCGATCTTTGATATGACCGATATCGGAGTCGTCTAAATCCGGGTCGAGACCCCGCACTCCGGAAACGGCATCAAGCAGTGCTACTAGTGCCAACGCTTTGGACACTCCGCGAAAAGATGTGGAGGAACCCCTCAACGCGTCAAGCGTCTAGATTTCCATTTTAGTTACTAATGCTCGAAGAAGCTTGAAGAAGGTCTGGCCACGTGCTGCAACTGCAGGAACGACCACCCGCCAAACTACAAAAGATGCCCAGCTTACCTAAGATAGCGACAGGTAAGTAACTACCGCACTAATAGTTCAGCTCTTGTTTCAGCACCCTATCGAACACCTGCCAAGTTGGTAAACTCCGTCGTCTCGTTTGCCCAGGTGACAATACCGATTCACCGTTCCTGTACCAACTATCACCGCCGGACAGGCGAAGACGCGGAAATTTGTCAACGTCGAGATGACCAGAGAAAATCACGTCTTCACCAGAAAGTTGCTCGCCCAACACCGTTCCCGCAACCAGCACGACGAAGAAAACCAAACTGCTTCTTCATCGCGATTTGGAACGCTAATGGTCTCCTTAACAAAAAACTTGAATTTTAAGAATCTCCGGAACTGCGACAATTCAAACGTTTGCAATTACACGAAATACAATACCAAGCAACAAATCCCTGAGGAGGTACAACCGTTCACGTCAAATGGTCTATCTCTCACTACCACATTATCAGAATCTAGAAACAACCCAATTTGTCATTAACACAGCATTCAACGGAGACGTCGTTCTTTGCGTTGCCTAGATCCCGCCCAAAAAAAACGTCTTACCCGCAGATTTAAATGCGATTTTTAACGCTAAGATTCCCATATTCTTGGAAGAGACCTAAACGCAAAACATCCAGGCTAACACAGCAGGAAATCGAACCGCAATGATTGATTCCTGCAAGACCTCGCCAACATCAAAAACTTTGTCATAAACGGGCCCTACGAACCCACAATCCATCCCTTCAACGGACCTCCCAAAATCATCGACATAGCCATTTTCAATCACATCAAGCTACTTCAATATTTAACTACCGTTTCCGACCTTAGTTTTGACCACGAGCCCATGCTTCTACCACTTGGTGATCAAGCAGAAAACGAAATAAACATTGCCATGTGGCTATCTCCCCAATTCAAGAGCTGCAAACTTATCACACAAGTCCCGCTCATAAATAACATCACCCAACTTCAAGCCGCGGTTGACAGTTTTACAGACTTTGATAAAAGATGCATCTAAAAAACCACTAAAACCATTAATAAAATCAAGTTTAATTTGCTCCAACTACCACTTCACATTCGCGACCAGATCACCGCGAAAAACCGTCTAAAACGCAGATGGCAACGCACCCGTCACCCAAACGACAAAAGACTTCTTAACGCAGCTAAAACCGCCATCCGAATTCAGATAAAACAACATCATAATTTTTTTCAATGACAAAGTTTAGTAACTAAATCCACAAGACCACAGCGTATGGCAAATGATAAACATCTTTAAAACAGGAACAAGCTTCCTATGCCCGACATTTACGGCCTCCAAGCTCTGGTCTACACGGATCTAGACAAAGCCAAAGCGAACGTAAAAGTAATTTCCAAACCCGAAAAAAACCACGTCATGCCCTAAAACTACCGTTCAATCAGCTTACTTCCGACGCTTGGTAAATTATTAAAAAAAATAATCCTTACCAGATTGCAGGAAGAGGTCGACACCAACTAAATCATCCTTTAAGAACAGTTCACCAATTCGCGTTGTGGAGCAGATCACCAACGGCTTTAAGCACCGCGACGTTACCGGCGGCGTCTTTCTCGACATCGAGACGGCGTTCGACAAGGTCTGGCATCGCGGTCTGCTCTACAAGATGCGTCTAAGCATCAACGTTTGCATGGTCCAATTCATCGGCTCCTTCCTCAACCTACGCTCGTTTGCGATTAAACTTTGCACCGGAAAATTTCACTCCACGTCACATAGAAGCTGGCGTTTTTCGAAGATTTACGCTATGTTTACTTCTATACAACATCTTCACGGCAGACGTCGCAAAAATCGACGAACTGACATACATCTTCTACGCCGACGATAGCGCCATTTTAGCGACATCCCGATCACCCGCTCAAGCCGAGAGAAATCTTCAAAGCCGCCTCTACATTAAAAGCAACGACGTCCCCTAGGTGAACGAGACTTAATATTTCGGTTTTTCCTTAGACAAGAAATTGTTATAGAAATCCCACATCATTCAAATGCTTGCTTTTTCTAACGGCCTACTGGTAAAGTAACAGCCGCCTCCACATCGATAACAAGCTCTTCATCTACAAGACGATCATCCGCCAATTCATGACTTACGCAGCACAAATATGTTTCTACGCTGCCAAAACTGACATCACTAGAATCCAAATCTTCTGAAACAATATCAACAAAATAATCACAGACGCTCCCGGGTTCGTCCAAGCAGACCGGCTCTATTAAGAACTCGACATCCCGAACATCGCAGATTTCGTCCATCAATCCGCAGCTGCGCTCCATGCGGCCCATCCCAGTCCCCTCGTCCAGCGGCTTTGAGGCTACAACAGAGATGGCATGCCTAGGCATTCTAGATTTAGAATGAAATGTCCAACTCATTGGAAAAGTTCGAAATCAAAGCCGAAACTCGGAGGTGGAGAACCGATCCAACGGAGCTATTTAAACAAACTTTGTTACCGCTTACAATCAATTTATATAAATTGTAATATTGAAATAGCAAATAAATTTGTATTAAATCCGTCATAAAAGTATGCTTGACCAATACAATACGCACATTTTGTTTACAATTAAAATTTTAGTTTATTTGATATTAGTTATATTTAAATTGGTTTAATTAGTTTGGGAAAAAACTTAGTTGTTGGTAGGTAAAAAAGTTTGTTCTGCTCACAAGTAGTTTAAGTTAACTGTTTTGTTTCGCGGATTTATTACAATTTATTTTCAACTAGAAAAGAGTTTAAGTAGTGATAAGTGAGACCGTATACGCACGCGAGGACATAAAGTGTTAAAAGTGCAGCCGTGTATAAACAATAAATAAAGTTTTATTTTAGACATAGAACTTTCACTATAAAACATATTAAAGATATTTTTAGGGTAATTGTTCTAAATAAATACACCAATTACCCTAAAAATATCTTTAATAAATAAAGTGTGTGTTAAAGTTAAGAACAATAATGAGTCAAATCAACCAAAAAAGTTAGTAAAAACATAAGTGATTAACGAGGCACAAAAATCAGCGCAAACGCGTTTGTCTACCGCGACACTTCGGACTTAATCCTCATACACGTAAATACATTTGCTACGTGTAGTTTACGAAATGTCACTTGTATAAATGTTGAAAAATAATGAAAATAATACTAACCCTTGTGGCAGCCCTTTGTATAACCTTATTCATTCCAGTGCCAATGTAAACTTGGCAAAAATTTGCACAAAAAAATTGTATCATAAGCAGCAATAAGATCAACAAAAACAGCTATTTTTTTCTTTTTTTGGAAAACCGTTTTCAGTATGCGTTGTAAACGTTAGAAATTGATCTCAATAGTTTCTATTGGGTCGAAGTCCGGTCTGTTCTAAAGGTAGAGCGTCGTTCCCCAAAAGACTCAACCGATTGTAGATCAATCGTTCTAAAAGTTTATAACAAACACTAAGTAAAGCAATAAGACAATAATTTTCTAGTTCTGATAGTTTAACTACTAAAATCTTTTTCTTTAACTTGTGAGTAATTACCCTCAATTTGTAATTAAAAATGTATAGATCTACAGCAGAACACTATAATCCTTTAGGTACAATGTTACCAAAAATTAAAAAAAAAACAGTCATCGCAAATGTCTATATTGATTCGTTAGTGTAGTTACGTAATAGACAAAAAAACTGTCGAGTGGCAAAATGAAAAGTAATAATCTATATAAAACTAAATATTCAAATCAATAAATATATTAGAATGAGTATGCGATAGGTAGAAAAGTGATTTAAATATCTTACAATTCGCATTAACGTTCGTTATGCTATGCTTTACTTTTAACGCTTGATACATAAATTACTATTATTGTTCTTAACTGTCCTAAATTCTAATTGTTTGATTTTGTAAACCGTTTTTGAGTGTTTTTTGCGCACTTGTCAACATAAACATCAAATCATTCTTGAGAGATTTTGAGCCTTTGGAAGCCTCGTAGTCTCTGTTTGAGCAATAAAATGTTGTATTCAACTTGTTCCGTTTTTTTTCCTTGTGAACTTTTAAAACCGTCGTTTCACTCGGGTTGAAAAATACTCATTCGTACAAAAAACGTTCTATTTACACAAGAACTTGTTAAACAAATAACTATAATTAAATAGTTTGTTTCATTTTAGTTTGCACCTTATTGTACGCTAGTTATGTTCGTGGTTAATTACCAATAACACAAAAATAATAAACTTATATTAATTTTATTTTATATTTACAATTGATCCGTTTACTTCTGCGTTAGAATTATATCTGCTCGATCTTTTACATTTTGTGGTTTTAAATATATATTCTTAAACTAACTATGAAACTTAATCCTAACAACTTAAATGGTTCCTTTTCAGATGCATAAATAAAATATGGAAAAAATATAAAGTTACAGGGGTCATTAACACATGTGCGTCCAGGCTCATAAAACACAAAATACAAAAATGAATTTTAAGAAATATTTGATTAATTTATAACTACTATATTAGGGGAGAATATAACTCGCTAATATAATAAATGTTTTATATACAGGCTGTTCCACTTAAGCGTACTTCCTCGATAGCTCCCATTTCAATAAAAATATCGAAAAATTATCTTAAAATAAGTTTTATCAAATCAAATTTTCCATCTCCTAAAATTATTTTGTAATACAGGGTATTCCATATCTGCTGGGTCGGCCAAACTTCATTTTGTCAAATAAAACAATACAATTTTTATTGCATTTTCGGATTTTTCAGTGAAAATAAGAGCCCGTTTATTAAGCTTTCTTTATACTTAAAACCGTTGGTTTTCAAGATAATCAGAAAAAACTGCTTTTGGAGCGTCTTACGCCATTCTGTTGTAGCCACATATGCTGCCTTACTGCCAAGAGAACATCTTATAATAATTTGTAAAACTGGTTTTGTAGAAAGTGTAGGCACATTTTTCCATTCAGACTTTCATAAAAAAAGTACGGTCCGATACGTTCAGTGACCAACGGTATGGGGAAGTTGTACGAAAAATACGAGGGTTATTAGTATCATAATAATAAAAATTGTATCGGTTAACCAACCCATTTTTGTGGAAAGCCGATTCATCAAAAAAGAGAAGGTTTTTAAAAAAATCCTCTTCTTTGTTACATTTTTTAGTGGCTCATTTGTATTCTTTTAGATTCTTTGCACTGTTGTCCTACTAATTTCAGTTTTCCTGGCTAGCTCCCTTATGTTGGTATTCTAATGTTCTTGAACACACAACAAGACCCGGAATTAATTTTTCTCTATGCGAAACAAATCTCTTCTGTTTCTCGGTACGGGATTTACGGAGACATTGGCGACAAACCTTCTTAATACTTTTTCAAAACTGTTTCGTCCAAGAGCTCGTGTTTCTGGGAAATGCTGGGAGTGAATTTGCTATACCAACAGAGGATTTCTATTACACGCTCCAAGAAGGAAGACCATGTCTATCATTTCGATTAAACTTAAAACCATCTTGAACAACACAACAAGAACGAGACAAAAAAGGAGCAAAAAGTTAAAACGAACAAAAAATAACAATAAAACAACAAGAATAGAACAACAAACACAATGCAAAATTAGAAACACAATCAGGTACGACTGTTAAATTTCTAATGTCATCTTCGCGACTCTGAAACAATCAAATCGTTATCCAAAGCATACAATATTATAGCGCATTCACAGAAATTTCCAAAATCTTTAGATATCTCAAAAACCCCTGGAAATAAGTGACATTAATTTTTGCGTTTTATAGTCATGAAAACATACATCGTTCCATTTAAGAAAAAAAAATACTGAAGTTCTAAAATAATTTTTTTGACAAGTAAAATTTCAATGATTTTCTAACGAAAAGATTTGTGTAAAAAATTACAATCTTAGTTCGTTTCTTCTCAAATCAAATGGCCCAAACCGCATTGTTCTAAGTGCAATCATACTCGAGGTATTCAAAATGGCGTAAGACGCTGCAAAAGCAGTTTTTTTGGATTATCTCAAAAACTAACGGTTTTAAGTACAAAGAAGACTTATTAAACTAACCTTTATTTTTACTGGGAAATCTAAAAATGCATTAAAAATTGTATTATTTTATTTGAAATGAAGTTGGATCCGGCCCAGCAGATATGGGACACTCTGTATAACTAAAAATAATTTTAGAAGATGGAGAATTTACTTTGATTAAACTTATTTTAAGATTATTTTTAATATCTTATTAATAAAAGAGAATCGTGAAAGAATGATAAACTTTGCAATATTACTTATATAGAAAAACGTTTCAGCATCTGAAATTTAAAGAGAGAACTGTAAGATACAATAAAATACTAAACTTCAAACTAAATGCTTAAGGCCAATTCTACAAATCTTGTAACAAGTTATGAAAAAAACTGAAAGCTTTAACAAAAGAAGCTTTAATCCTTTGGGATTGAAAAATTCTATGTAGTTATAAAATATAAATCCTTTGAATAATTCAACTTTACAAATTCGAACTTTTATTTCCGGATAAAATTACACAAGCACATTTTCTAATCCAACAAAAACTTTTACCAAAAACGGCTTTTTAAGAATTCGTTTAGAAAACTTAATAAAAATGTAATTTGCCGAAGACGTTATCTTGTTCAATTACCAGCGGCATATAAAGAAAACGTCTTGTTTTATAGTCGTGTAATTTCTTTGAGAACCGCAAAAGCCTAAATTTGAACGTAATCAAATTGTCAAAGACCTTGCAAATTAAATCTCGTTTGTAAAGCAACTTTCGCACGACGCATTTTTATATAACGCCTAATTTACTATAGCTCAAGTTTATCCTGGCACGTAGTACTTTAAAGTAGTTTTACCACAAACCGCAAATTATAAAAGCAAATAAAACTACTAAACAATTACTTTTTACGTACCTTACTCGATTAATTAAGTTAACGGTAAAACTTAGTTTCGGCAAAGTACCAGGCGCAATCTCCAATAAACGTAGTAGATTATTGACTCACCCAACGTTTTCTTAAAGGTTTAGCTCAGCTTTTGATCGTTTTAAGCACTTTTCTTTGAATTTAAACGAAAGTACTTTGCATAATTGTTAGTTGTCGGTTTAAAAAAGTGGTTCTTTTTGTTGTTATAAAACTAAATGACTGTAAACGTTAACAACCTTATTTTAAAATTTTCAGTAACATTTTTCTAACCGAAAAATGTTGTTTTTTTATTCGTCGATAAAATTTACAATGTTATTATAAAAATTAATGACAACGTAAATGGCAATCCTTTTAGTGAAATTGTTTTTATATTTTATTAAACTGAGTTATAAAAGAAGGTTATAAAAAATACGTTCTAATCTATTATTTTTAGGTTTCAAAAACTTACAACGTAGTTTCGTTTTATATTATCTTATAGATTGTAATACAAAAACCTTAGTAACACAATTTTCTTAAGTAGTTACATAAAAGAAATTTAAAAGTTATAAAAAGTTTACAATTCTGTGTTTGATCACATAATTTTTAAATTAAAATTTCATTACTTAATTTAATTTTAAAAAAATTGATGTTTAATTTATAAAAGTTTTGAAGAGTTTGGTAAGATATTTCAGTAATGCTTTAATACGTTTTTAACAATGTATTTATTTTTGTTATGGATGTTTTAAGTTTTACAACACCAACTTTAAAAGCAATGTTTAATTTATATGAAGTAATTATTAAATAATAAGGGCGATACAAAACACTGGTTTACAGTTTAAATAAAAATATGCGCCAATATTTTATGTATGTTTAGTATTACTAGACTGAAGTCGGATAATTTCTATCGCATAAACATTTTGCACAATTTAGTAATAAAAATTGAACGAAAATGTGCATAACTGTCGTTTGTTACGTGTCGGTAATCATTAGTTTTCCAAAAAAATTTGTATGTTAACAGAATCTTGCCACGTCATTGGTAGGCTAACAGCATTAGTTGGATATTTTGGCGTAAATCGATATTCACAGTGGGAGAATGTTTTAGCGAATACTTTGATCGATCCTTTTTGAAGTTCTACTCTACTCTACAGCAGAAGCTGTACGTAATTTGTATTTTTTTGCACGTCAATTTACTATTACGCTTTTAGCAAATTGAATTACGAATTGGAAGATTCTGCTTATTAAAACTTTGTAATACTCTACAAACTTGTTAAAAATTAATTATGGCGAGAGTCATTTGTTGACAAAGTCTTAGGTGCTACTGGTGCGGTAAACACCTATGATTGGTGCATTTTTATTAAAATGTAAATAGTTAGTTATGTTCGAGCTAAGCATTGTGTTAGATTAATTTAGCGTTTTACAGCAAAACAGTCGCTCTTTAGATTCCTATTTGAAGAAGGTGAAAATATGTACCGCTTCACTTTGGTCTAAGTTCTGGTAAATTAGTATACAATCCTGTAAAAGATAGTTTAGGCGGATGACAACAGATGCCTCGCTAGTCTAAAAATATTTTTCTTCACACAGCTGCGTTTTTTCTATGACTTTAATGTAATTACTGTGTATCAAATTCTATAATTATAATACGTACTATTGGATTCTGCGTTCAAGGAGAGGCATAAAAAACTGCTGAGTTTTTTTATGGCACTAAATGTGCACTTCATCAGGCCACTGCAATTTATTATCGTAAGTACCACAACTATCTAATGAAATAAGTTAATAGTAACTAAATTACAGATGTAAACAGAAAAACAATAAACGTAAGAACTTACGTAGAACATTTAAGCAATTACTCCGAAGTTTGACAAACATAAACACGTCCTAAACTTAATTGACAAAAATGTTCAAATGTTCTACGTAAGTTCTTACGTTTACTGTTTTTCTGTTTACATCTGTAATTTAGTTACTATTAACTTATTTGATTAGATAGTTGTACTTACGTTAATAAATTGCAGTGGCCTGATGAAGTGCACATTTAGTGCACGAAACGTCGCCATAAAGAAAAACTAAGCAGTTTTTTATGCCCCTTCTTGAACGAAGAATCCAATAGTGTTACTTAAAGTTTAAATAAGGAATATAAAGAAACCGTACCATTATATTACGTACGTATTTGCATTATTTGAATTAAAAGAAAGGTATATTTTTAACTTATGTTAAACTTTTAGCGATATTAATTATGTTAACCATTTAGCTGTTTTTTGTATAACTAAGATCATTAATTAATCTTTATTTCAGTCAAGTAGATTGTGCAGGTCTCAGCTAGTTTTGCATTTAAATAATTACTGGGTACGTTTACTGTATCCGATCGAGTTTCTTTAACTATTAAACGTAGTCAAAGTCAGAATTCAGCAAAAACCGGTCGATGAATGTAAACTGACATTCTTCGCAAGTTTTGAGAGTAACACTATTAGTAGCGTGATTACTACCTTTTTACGGGATGCAACTTTAGGTCTAGGCTAAATCTATTATTTTGCAGTAAGTTAAACGTTTACGTCAAATATTTATTAAATACTTTGTCACGACTGCATGTAATCGTTAACACTTGATCAATTTACTCTTTAATTTTACGGTGTTCTTTGTAATTGTACGTGATTCAAATCTGTTAAAATATGTTTTTATTGCTTTAAATTTGTTGACAAAGTTGGCTTAAGTAACCGTTACAAAAAGTGGTATTTTGTTATCAATTGAAAACAACGTATACATATATACCTTTGATTACTTTATCTTATTGGCTGTTGTTTACTTTTCTTCTAATCTTTTCGACAGTGGGTTCAAACGTACTCTTGGTATCTCCAAGGCAAAAATTTTTACTTTACTGTGTGATACCATGGTTTTTTTTTCCTATTACAGTTTTTCAAGTATGCCCACTCGCCAACATCACCAGTTAGCCGTAGTAACGTGGTTGTTATCAACAGAACCCACTAGAACAAAAGGTTGGTAACAAGTTTCTGCTACTTGTTTTGATGATCCTTTATTGGTTATCTGTATTAAATGTTTGTCACAAGTACAGCAGCTTGTATGAGCGTCGACTGACTTGTTTATATAATTCACTCACAGGGTCTATAATGCAGTGAGCTGTTATTGTGCGTTAAGTTTCTTTTAGTATGGCAACCAGAAAGTGTACAAACAGTCAGGACGTATTTTGTTATATATGTGTTTGTTTTATTCATATCAGAGACAAAATATTACAAGTATTGTAAAAAAATTGTATCCTGCTTACTTTGATATCAAACTAGGCCATCAAGATAAATCATAGAGACTACATAAACTATGACGGAAATTGCGTGCTTTCTATTTGCTATTTTTAGGATGTGGTTCGATCCAGTAAGATATGCTAAATGTTACTTTTGTATACGCGTTGTTAAAAATTACAATTCAAAGGATAAAAGAAGACATCAATATCAAGATTCATTATCAAATATAAGAACAATTTTGCATGTACTTTATCTGCCTGTAAATTCTCCACCAGAAGTTATAGAATTTACACCTGTAACCGTTGTTTAAAACAAATGATTAGTTGTTTGATTATTTTCGTGAAGGACCCGGTATTTGAATTGACGTTATTCATTTCATGTATTTTGGATTTGTTTTGTTGATTTTAATAAGTTATTTTACGTTTTTAAATCTAAAGTTATAATTTAAAGTTGTGGATAAAATTGTGTATTTTGTTACGCTGTGAATCATATGTATTCTGCGATTATGTTTGTTTGACAATTTTTTTGTTCGATCAAAATTCTAGTGGTAATTTATATTTCCCTTCTGAGTTATAATGGTAATTAAAGATATATTAGCAGTTTGTTTATTTCAAGTTGGTTTGAAGGTTCTTTGTTTTAAGTTTATTCTCGGTGCAGTCGTACTTGGTTTCTTTGTTTGAATCGTTTAGATTACGTAGAAAATTAAGGCATTATCTTAATTTATTAGGCAGTTTAAATTTTATGACCGTCTTGTAATCTAATATTTTGTCAATTTGACATTTTTACGCAGAAACAAACCCCGTGGCCCAACACTACGTTTGTGGTGTTATTTGATCTGTTTGTATCCTCGTTGAACTTTTCAATGAGATTGTTTTCTTTCATGGAGTTTCGAACACAACCATTGGGAAAATGGTAGTCAAATAATGTTATAAATATATATATGTGCGATTTTGGTGATAATAAGTTAGTTGACTGATAGTCGTACGAAATGACTTAAATATCGGGATGTAGTTGTCAGGGGTTAAAGTCACCTTCTTTAGATGAAGAAGTACCGCGGAAGACTTTAACAATGGTACAGTGAATCGTTCAAGTGGAAAAACTTTCCTATTTTGTAAAGCAATTACGGCTTATTGAATTTCACTGAATACCGGTTTGGTTTCGTATTAACGTATCGTGGATTTGTGCGTAAACTTGTGTTTCATAATCCAATTTTCGCCTTGGTGGCGGCTCATGGAAAACCTCCGACGGTCCATAGTTTTTTTTTGGGGAACCCTTCGTTTCTTCCTGATTACATCTGGCAACCCTGGATCCAACCACAAGTTCTTTCATGTATTTACGACGACGACAATTTAAAGTATTTATTTTGTACCGATTACTTAGATTACTTAAAGTTTGTAAACTTTATTTACGCGTTTAAGTGTCTTAAAATCTTTGGTTTTTAAGATAAATGAGTGTTGCGAACTAACAAATTCATCGATAATGTAATTAATAAATGATTATTGTCCGTATTTGTCAAAACTATGTGACAAAATTTTGTTGTGTTAAGAATTTGTGTGACGTTAACTGGAAAATTTATTATTAAAATTTTCATCCTGTTTTTAAAATAGATTAATTTGTTTCATATATTTTTTTATTGAATTGATATTTATTTAATGCACACACGTCCGTGCTTTAGTTAATTAAGATTTTCAATTGTTTGTTTTTATTATGATTATATTTTTTTTAGTTTCATTTCTTTAAAAATTTTGTTCGTTTTGGTACGATTATTCAATTTACTTTAAATTTTTCTTTTATACGTTAATTTAAATAATTTTTTTGTTTTGTTTAATTTTTGTTCTAACAAATGTTAAATAGTTAAATTGTAAACAAGCTTTTAATTCCGTCGGTCTCCGCGTTATGTGAAATTTTTGTCTATTACAGAATTTAGTGAGATTCACTCTATTAAGGTAAGTCTATTTAGAGTGTATCCTTCAGAAGCGGGCTTGTGGTTGGCAAGGGCCAGAAGTCCATTAAGTTATATTCCTTCCTGACGCCTTTTGATTTGACTTTTTGATTTTGTTTTTGTTCAAGTTTCCCAAAACAATCACAAAGTTTTGAATATAACCCACCCCGTCTTCACTGAGCACCGGCATAACACTGTTTATATTACTTTATTTCAGGTAAGTGTCATCGTTTCAACTTTTACAAGTAACACCCTTCTTCCAATAAAGCTAATGTTTACGAGGTTACGGAAGAATAATATTATTAACTGAAAAAAAGATTTGTTCAATCTAAACTCAATCGTTAAGTATGAGACTAGGGTTTTCTAAAACATGCTGTTGAGCTTTGGGGATTTCAACTTCAAGCAGGAAACCTACTGCTGCAGGTACATCGTTTACATAGTACAAAAATCCTGAACGTCACCTTGTACAGAAAAATCCTTTTGTATATTGCAGTAGTATCTCTGTTTTAACACGTGCTTTAAGTGCTCTAACGTACGTTGCTAGTAAATGAAGACTGTTTATAGACTTCTTTAGGTCAATGAATACTAAAATGCGTTCTCTTACAAAGCAACAGTGATCTTTGAAGCACGTACATTGGGATCAGAAACTATTGTACATAAAAGTTTAGTGAATGCAGATACTTTTACTTTCAATGCATATTTGCACTTTTTGGGTAATCACATTATAAAAAAATTATTGAAAATATGCTAAAAAAAATCTTCACATTTTAGGATGTCATATGAGAATCAAAATTCATTTTTTTGCATGCTTATCTTAATTTTTCTCCAGACAATCTTGGACAAATGATCAAGAACGATAAGAAAGGTTTCAGTAGGGCATAAAAGAAATAAAACAGAGGGGCCAAAAAACGTGGTCAGTAGCACATCCATACCTACCCTTTCACCTTTGGCCACCCCAATTTTAGAAATGTAAAGTGCAGCCTCCCACTTATGATACATCGTTGAAAAGTTTTTTAAAAATGGTATTCAGAAATATCAAAAAAGTGACATTCCAATTGTCAGTTCTGAAATAATTGGCAAATAATAAAGTTTTGGGAGATGTTGTTAACGCTTTAAAAATACAGTGTATGTGAAATTTTATTTGAAAAAATAATTACAAAAACTGTTAAATGTTTGTTGTTTTTTTTTTCAAAACAGAAAAGTAGTCGCAATTCAACTTCTTGCCTTACTTTTTGGAATGTCTTAGGAGTGATGGAACGACAAACGTCAATAATTTGTTGATGTAAGTCTTGTAGATCTGATGGGTTTGTCTTATATCGATTGATATGATGTGATACTATAAAAAAATCTAGCGGTGTCAAATCAAGCAATTACTATAGGCACTTGATTGTTTCTTTACGACTAACGCATTTTCCTGGATAACTTCATCTAATCACTATCTGGTTTGCACGATGTAATCTGGTGAAACACCATCCAGTTGAAGGTAAAGCAAACTTGCATGTAATTGAAGCTCTTTATCTGTTTGATTTTTTAAAGTTTGAACAATCAACGGCTTTATTGTGATTTCAAACAAATTCACAAAACTAACAATTTTATCTCCTAGAATAGCAGCTCAAACATTTAGTTTATAAAGTTATTTGGTGTGATCCTCTTATGAAATACCACAATTTTGTTTCTTAACTTGCTCGTTTAAAAATAATGTGTATTTAAAAAAATAAATGTTTTTTTTTAAATGTTAAGATTGTTAAAGTTTTTAAATCATAGCTTCACAAAACTTAATTTGTCTATCAGAATCATCTTCAAAAAAAGTTATAAGCTTTGAAGACTTTCCGAAACAATTCATGTGACACTTCTTCTAATTCTGCAACTTTGCGAGGCAACGTTGTTGGACACAATGGCGACTTAACCCATAATTTCAATTTGCATCTTAACATTTAGAATTTTTGGCTGCATTACCTTGATATTTGTTACAGAATCAATGGTTTCGCATGTTCGCACAAGAAGTCGCACGTGAAGATTCCTGAGTTTTTTATCCAGATGCTTTACATTTACCGCAGTAGCCGCCTGTACACATCGATTTTCACTAGCGTAAAAGTAGATTACGATATACTTTGAAGTAACAATAAATACTGACGTGTAAATAACTGTAAACAATGAGTACAGTTGAAACCCTCTTTAAATAAGTTTAAATTTGTTCCATTCACATGTTGTGAAGTGGAACGCACATTTTTCGCCTACCAATTAGTGTTAACAGATAGACAGCAAAATTTTATTTTAAGTAACTAAGAAAAACATTTGCAATAATAAAATGTTTTAACTGTAATAAATAATTAAGAAATGTAATAATAAATCGTTACAATTTATAATATAATTCGGCGGTTCCCAACGTTCTAGCAACTTCCCAGTAAACACGGATTGAAACTGTTACAGTCACAAAATTAAAACAATTGTTTCAATACGTTGTTTCGTGTTAGTTCCATTTTTATATCATTTACATGTAACTGACAGTGAATAAATTGAAAGAGTTCCGATTTTTCACAATCAGTTTTAAACCGTTTCAGTACTTGCAATTCTTTTCCCATAATCAGCAACCGTCTAAAAACTGATTTATTAAAACCGAAAATTTTTTGAATAACTAGAATTGCTTGAAGATCGACTAAATAAGATTGAATTATTTTCAAAACAGTGGAATCGTTCTAGTTAAAACGAATACTTTGTCATTAGTCAGCATTAGTCGTTGCTATACTTTTGATTACTGTCGTCAACGCTTGCGCTGCAAATTGATATCTTTTCACTTGTTCGGTTGTAGTTTGATAAGTGATGCTGTGTGTACAATTACGAAATGGAACAATAAACGGTAAGTCGAAACATTTTATTATAATCCATAAATCTAATCAATATTATTATCATTTCTGTTCTTTATGTATTTTAATTTGTATTAAAAAAATGTAAATTAACACACATGGTTGCGTTAAGGTAGATTATTGCGTAAATCTGATGATACTTTAGGATTTATAATTACAGTTCAATTCTTCAAATTTTCTATACGATTATGTACAGCTAAAGGTATTCACAGTGTTTTTATAACTTTCCTATGATTGTTAAAGTGATATTTATATTAAGTTTGTGTTGTTTTTGATTAAAAAAATGTAATTAATTTTGTGTAACTCTATGATTATGTATGTATATAAATGAAATATTTATTTTTATGTTACAGATGCGGTTAAAAGTTGCTACCCAACAGTAACTGATGCAGTTTTCGAAACTTCCGTGAAAAGACCACATCAAAGAAAGTTGCAATATGTAAAAAACTCAATGTGATATTGTATTTAAAAATATTTATTATGCAATAAAATTTGAAACGTGCATTCGAAAATGTATAATTATATTATTGAAAGAATTGTTTTAGTTCATTATTGAAACAAAAAAATCATACATGTATCGATCATTTAGTATCAGTTCAAGAACGAAGCTTTTAAAACGGAAACCGAATGCAACATTTAGTTTGCAACAGATTTGAATTTAAAATACCGAAACTATACTGATTCAAATAAGTGAAACAGCGATGGACTTATAGCTATTTTATTGCAGTTAGGCTTCTTTTATGTTTGAAACAAGAGTGAATCATAAATTTTTTGTTTTGAAACTGTTACTAAACATTATCAATTTTGTGTTTACTGGGTTTGTAGCACTTGAAAGTTTTTGAAGATTTTGACGTACCACCATCACTAGAGAGTTTGGGGGGAGTGGTGTAGATTGGAAAAAAAGCCTCCTGATCTTAAATTTATTTAGAAACACATTTTCTATCAGAAACATATTTATTTTATTTTTTATTAAATAAGTGATAAAACTGGATATGTAATTATTAATTCACTGTTCCATAAGTTTTCAATAACAATATGACAATAAAAGAAAAATAAAACAATTATGCACATTACAGTTTTATTTAATACTCAGATCTATACAAAAACATCTTATATTTATACAATTGGTACAAACAAACTGCCAAAAAAACGTACAAATCAACAAAGATCAATGTGTATTTTGATGAATGCGCAGCTTATTGCTGTTTGTCTGTGAGCAAAGAATCAATTGCAGGAGTAATTAAACTTAATTTTATGCTTAAATCCTCTTCAACATTTTTTAGTTTGCTTTTATATTTATTTTTTATATACAACAGTTCAGAAAAACCACTCTCACACAAGTAACTAGTGACAAATGACATCAAAAACCGCATAACTTTCCGAAAGAGCATTGGATACTTGGATTTACACCCGATCCAGATTAATGATTTCTCTTTAAAGACATTTTTTATGAAACTGTCTTCTGTTACACCGATAAATTCCTTCCTGCAAAAGAATTTCTGATCCAGTAAAGTAAGTAAAGTTTGGAAGAAATATTTATTAAAACTTTCTTGAAAAGCTTTCAAGTGCAGAATTATATCAACAAACACATCTAGGTTTGTAAATATATCATTTTTTTCCAAAAATTATGACAGTGTACAAAATGCTGAAACATTCTTCTCTTGTATTTGCAAACATAAATGACCAACTTTTTCTTGTAAGAGTTTATTTTGTCATTGGCTGTGAAGGGTGTTGTATTTTCTCCCTGAAGATCCATGTTCAGCGTATTGAGTCTATCAAAAATGTCAGCTAGATATGCCAATCTTGACAACCATTCTTTATGACAGGGCAAGTTTTTCATGTCACTATTTTTTTCAGTTAGAAGCACTAAAACTTCTGATTTCAGTTTGAAGAAACAAGCCAAAATTTTTCCGCGAGATTACCATCTTACTTCTGTATGCAAGAAAAGAGTTTTTAACTTGCCACCCATATCTACACACATCAAGGAGAATAGTCTTGAATCAACAGCTCTAGCCTTTATGAAGTGAATAACTTTTACAGCATCTAATAAAACAGAAATCAGGTTCTCCGGCATGCCTTTAGCAGCTAATCCTTTTCAGTGGATTACACAATGTGTTCTAAACACAGTTGTTCTTCAATATTGGAAGACATATCGGCAATTTGTCCCTTCACTGCCGCCGGTAATAAAAGAGCTTCACTTATGGTATGAGACTTGCCATCTTTTGCAATCCAATAATTAGACATGTAGGACGCTTTTTTAAGTTAGCATCCGTATTTAAAAAGCTTGTCATACATGTTTTTCTTTGTTTAAAGAAGTAGATTTTCTTTTAAAAAATCCAATCGGCTTATTGACCAAATCCGAGTGCTTTGTGCTTGTGTGACGCATCAGCAGAAAATGCTTCATGGTTTGGTTCAAAAACGTTTCAAAACAAACAACATCTCGAAGAATAGGATTGTCACTGTTTTCTGTGCCGGACTTTACAATAAAACCATACTGTAAGTAGCTTGCAACGTATTTACGATTGGCCTGCGGCTTAGGTTTCTTAACACTATCCTTTGAAATCCCAGGGTTCATCAGAAAGTGCTTCATAGTTTATTATAGAAGCACAACAAAATCACACACAACAGTTAGTGATGCTTAACACAACATGAAAACGTTACGTTCTCGTTGATGTTGATCGCGGAGGGATAGTCGGCTCCCGGTTGTTGGCAGGACGAGACCACTTGACGCGTACCACTGGTTGGGAACCCATGATGTAATTGATAAGTATTAATAACTTCTGAACTAAATTTTGAAAAATAGTCTACTACAATTAAATAATTTTTTGAATTATTTTTAAATAAATATGTCTCTACCATTTTTCAAAGAACAGCTTGGAGAGGTAGTAATAGTTGGTTAAAATTAAAATGTGAAGCTTTTAAGAATATTTTACATTTACTGACGACATTTTGTAAATCGTTAGAAATGTAAATGGCTGAAATAGTTTATACTTGAATTATGGAGCACGTATATAAGTTAATTTTTTGATGTTTTACTTTTTATAAAAATGCAAACAAAAAAACTTTCACAATTAAAAAGTATCTCTATCAACTGTAAAAACATTACTGTGTGAAATGTTTATCTTTATGCAGAAGTTTACTTTTAAAATATATTAGTTACTATAAAATTTTGTAGTTGTTTATTATTTGTCATTGTTTTAAAGACAAGGTTATAAACAAAAACTGGTAGGAATGGGCGTTATTAAATAAAATTTTTAATTAATTTTAAAATAACAAATAAACAATGAGTTCGTTTTTAAATTATTAAATGACAAATAAAAATGCAATTCTTATTTGACTTATTCACATAATAACTAAACATTTGTCATTCAACTAATTATAATTTAAGAATAAAAATTCAGTTGTTATTCTTTTGATTATGAACGAGAAATTAAATTTTAACCGCAACTTAATTTACTAGTTCTAAACAACAAATCAAATTTTATTGTTTAAATAATAAATTACAGTTGTTAAAAGAATAAAGTTTAAATTTGGTACAGTTTTGTTATAATATAATAAGTTTTGTTAATTTTTACTGCTTCTTTTAGAAGTATTAATTTGTAGTTTAGATTAGCGTTTCCAAGCTTTTTAATTAAAGCTACGTTTTCTGTATGTTAAAATCCTTTCTGTTCTATATGTTGTTTGTAAAATAGATTTAGTGTAACTAAAAAGCCTAAATTGCCTAAAGTTGCAAAATATTTTAAAATTTACTATTTGACGAATTATTTGAAATATATAAATATATACTACTTATATTATTTTTTTAAACAAATAAGAATAATTTAAATTCTACAAAAAAACCGTTAGAAGATACAAAAAAGATAAAAACTAAAAAAATATAATTATTTAATTAATACTTATCTATATATTTAATTTTTATTGTAATAACCATTAAATTTTAATTTGTCATTTAACAACATTTTATTAAAAAACACTTTTTATTTGTCACTCAAAATTATTTAAATAATTAAATTTTTATTATCATTTAAAGTTATTAAGTTAAGAATTTAATTTTTATTTCTAAGTTTTAAGTAAGAAATCAGTGTATCTCTGGTTAACAATTTCTGTGTTTAACTTTTACAGATTACTGTTTTGAATGCGGTTAAACGAGATATATGTTCAATTATAGTTAAAAATAATGACCCGTTGCAAAGCAACCAACAATACATAAATTGTTTCTGTCTCGTTTCAAAAAAATTCCATGGGTGTTTACGTTGCAAGTTTTGCCTTTTTTTATCACGATTATATAAGTACTTGTCACGTACTACAAGAACAGATAAATATTTTCTGCAGTAAAACAAATACTATAATCATTTCCACAATAACAATATCAAAACACACAAATTCTAATACTTTGGACAAAACAAGACAAACCTGAACCATGGTGCTGGTCGCAAACATCTAAAAACAGACAAGCACTTGAAGAAGAAAAAGAATAATAAACAACTCGGTATGTTCAGGTGCAAAAACATTTACTTGAAAGTATTGAAATTATAAAAAAATATTCTTATTCATCTGAGTCACTTAAAACCACATTTTTTAAATTTTGTTTTAAAATTCCGTTATAAAGAGGCAATTCTCAAGACAATATGAAAAAAATTAGTAAATTTCAGTGTCCGCGTTCGTTCTATAAAAGGTTTGTTGTTAAGAGGTGTTTGATATAATTTTGTATATAGTAAGTTTGGTGAATAAGATATTGTCTGCTGTCCGTTAATAACGGTTTAACTGTAATAATAACACAGCTTAAAGAAAGAAAGTATTTAAAAACTAACTCCACCAAAGCTTGATATCGAATAGTAAACGTTCACTTCCCTGCATGTGTTTATAGACAACAATGTGCTTAGTAGGTAAACTTACGTACGACGTTTGTGCCTAAATCCGGTTTTGATTACAATCAAATCGATCAAAAAAACTTGACAGGTGTTATGTCAGCGTACACACAATAGTTACATTAACTAATCTTAACGATGTTTTAAAATTTACGACTGAAAGTTTTAGTATTATCTACAATTAAATCCTTGAATGTTACAAATTAGAAAATTATTGATACGGTGAAATCAAATTAACACATGATGAAGACTGAATATAGAAAATTATAAAATTCACATAAAAAAATTGTTTTCCAGTACAGTAGTTATATAAGATAAGTTTGATTGAAGCTCACGGCAGTAATCGCCATATATAAATTCCACGAGATTAGTTTCTGAAAGTTATTGAACCAGTATCTCCATAAACGGCAAGAACTAAGATTAATAATTGTTATCTCAAACCTTAGCAGACTTGCTAAAAGCATTTCAATTGAATTGAAGCACACGTTGACGCCATCTTAAAAAACTTTACTTGCAACAGTTGAATTAATTTAATAAATCGTTTAATCCGGTCAGAATATTTATCAATCCTTCTATAGCATTATTGCCAAAACGTAAGGAAAATACACAACGAGGAAAATTAATTATAAAAAAAAAACTACTTACAGTTAACCAAAAACGTTTTGATAAAATCAAAAATCAAGGTACAAATAATTGAGTAAAATTTCCTTTGGTTTACGTTTTTCCCGCCGTAACTGTCAATTACGATTACACATTTGCAACAGTGCAGTCGAAAAACCAGTGACGGCTTGAATTTTACTTTCAATGATTACTTATAGCAAATGCATAAATAATACCATCTTGAATCCAATTTCGAATCATTACTGATCACAATATTCTCAATAAGATTGAAGTCTCGAGAGAGAGTTGACCACCTTAGGAGATTAATTGACCCCTATTCTCAAACAATTTGTGCAGTAAAGATAGAAGCAATATCTTGCACTAAAGTTATTACCTCTAAGTGTTTCTAAAAAAAAACCCCTAAAGACTAGGAATTAAGACATTGATGTTCACGTAATCAACTGCAATACATCGTCTTGAAGTCTGTACGTAAAAACATATTGAAATCGTATCTTGTGCTGACAAGTTGACAAAGTTTAACTAGAGCTTCTTTGGAAGATGAAAATGCCGTTTTGTTCAAAAGTATTGTGCTTCAATTACAATTATGATTTATTAATCAAAAATCGAGGTTGGTTTGTGCGTGCGCAATTCTTATTTTAGTTTTACGGCGGGAATCCTGGCATGTAAATTATCAGCGTTTAATCTTCGACCGATAGTGCAGATAAAACAATTTAAATGTAGTCTCTTTAGAAGCTTTTCCCGAGTAGTGAGCAGTGATTTACGTGCTGCTGTAATAATTTTGTGGTCCGTTAGAAAAGTTGTGATTCTGTTTCTACCTGGTCGTAAACTTATTAATGGAAAAATAAAATTATTGTTGTTGGTTTAAAATGCATTTGTTCAAAATGCATTCACATTGACCTAATGTATATTTTTATCAAGTCACAAATTTTTGTTTTAATTAAAACATCACGTCACGCTACGTTGATTGAAAGTAAAGCTAAATTAATACAATTATAACCGTATTGGAAGGGCTACTTACCAAAATAACATAATACATTGAAAGAAAACTTTACGCATTTAGTTTTCTTATTGATTTTATGAACCGAATGGAATGTACTTGTGATAACACCGTATGTACGTGTATGTTTATTTTAGCAAATTTTAAGAAATTCTGGGAAGGTGCTAATAGCTAGTTGCGTTCTTCAAAAGGAAACTGAATTGTAAGTATTATATTTCCTACTTTAATTCTTTTCATCTACCTTGTCAGTCGGTTGCACGCACGACTGTATGCTCATACTCGCAAAATAGCACTTTCTGGACTAATGATACAAATAACCATTTATTCACAATCAGTTAGTAACTTACAAATTTTCAAATTTCTTAAAGGTTGGTAAGTGAGCGATTTTTAAGGCTACTGAGTAAGCGGTTAAATATACAAAAAACGCGTATGTAATAAAACCCCACGGTCAGTAATATACACTTTCTAAACCTGTGAAGGCGTCACTCTCGTTTTAAACTAAAAAATTCAAATTAAAGTATTTAGATTATACAACCAACTTTTCAGACGTGCATAATATGAAGGGTGGGTAAAAGCAATGAATAGGTAAAAACTACACAGATGTTCCTTTATTTACAAAGTGAGGTTGTGCTTATACGTAACGGACAAAGCCAACAAAAAAAATGGTATAAGTATAACGAATTTGATGGCGTTTTATTTAAATTAATATTAATTGTAACATTGTCAACACTTTTAACATGAATAAAAATGCCTTGATGCAAGTTTTTCTTTGAGTTTGATAAATGCAACTGTTGGGTTGATGGACTAGGGACAGCTAGGTGCACGGTTTCATTATCTTTAGTAGAAAGCATGCTTGCAATTTTAAGTTCTAAGGAACTACTCACATAAATTTCAGTGACCGTGCTTGACCACCATCTTCCCGATTTTTTTAAATAAATTTTGTTTCCGCCACTATTTGCAAGCAAAGTTGCTAATGTGAAGCGAAAAGACTGATCAATGTAGGTATTTACGTTGTTTAGTTGTAAATAACTTTTCTTAAAAATTTTGCGCAATTGAATTGTGACCGTACGGTCAACTTGCCATATATTAATAGCAAGAAGAATCGGTCATCTTAAAAATTATTTCGTAGAGTAATATAACATTTTAAAATCTCTACCTATTCAATATTAGTTAGCTGGCAAGTTTTTGTATTTGAAAGCACAATAATTGCTCTGTGTTGTTGTAGATCTACGTCACCAGTTTTCATTTTAAATAGTTCATCACTTTTACATGCACCTGAGATACCAATAACTAAATCAGCCTACAATATTTAAAACTGTGATAACAGCCAAGAAATTGATACCAACGATTTATACCATATGTGGAAGAAACTCAAATATTGCGTTTTTAAAAAGTTTTTAATGTTTTTTTTTGTAAATATGCTGGTTTTTTTACGTTAATATTCCACATTTTGTTTTCTTAAATATGCTATTAATTTAGAATATTTTGAAATATTAACATTATCTTTCAAGTTAAAAGTACTCTTTAACATTGAATACAGAGGCCACATAAAGGATGATTTTTTAATCCTTGCTATGTCGCCAAAATAAGCCAGTAGAACGGCATCAGATGTGTATTTTAAATACCCTGTTTAAAGCATTAGTCGAAAAAATCTCTGTATACTTCTTTGTACCGTACTTTACTTTTTTCAGGTAAAAGATGAAGAACTAATTTTTATGCGGTTTCTCGCAATTCTGGCGGAGTATACTTTCAATATCGGACATATTCTCTGTTAAGAAAACTAAGCAAATTGTAATATAGTGTGTATGTTTCTTTAAACTAATGTAATAAAATGTTATGTACATTGCTTCGAAAAAGTAATTGGACACTTTTAAAGACAACCAAACTTACGTTATAACAAAACGCCTAGTTAAATTTGACAACATTGGCATTGTAGACATTACTTGCAGCAAAATTACGAGGTTACTAACTATTCTTCATAAGCACTGCCTTAAGCGTTCAAAGAACATGTTTCTTACCATCAAATATTTATTTAAATTGTACCCTAAAATTAAAAAATTTTTTTTGCCGAGTTTTCTATTAATTTATGCTTTTTGCTTAAGTAATTAAATATATTTAATTGTTATTATGATTAAATAAGTTCCATCTATAGCTCAAATAATGCTAAACTGTATGCTCAAATGTGAAACTACTGTGCTAATTAGCCTAAAAGTCTTAATATATCCAGATTAAATTAAAGTCAACATTCCGATTTTCTTTGCAAAGGAAGTATTATCACCATTAAAACGTAATTAGTGGTCAAACAATTGCAGATAAATTCCCATTACTTCTTTTAAATTATTTGTATAAAAAATTAGAGGATACATATTTCCCTTTATAACATCAAGTCTAATTTCTCATACAGAACGCTAAAAAAAATCCAAATAAAATTTGAAATTACATACCTATGCTGTAAATCTAAAAAACACAAAATTATAAAAATGCGAAATGCATCTTATCGCTTTTTCTTTGTAACATTTAATTTAAGTATTAACCATTTTGAGAGAATATAAATTGAATAGCAATGAACTGAAATTTGCAATTTTGTAGTTTGCATTTTTTATGTTTTAGATTATTATAGTACGTACTACATTTTAATAAAGATAATACTTTAGATTTTATTATAAATTATACATAAACACTACGGTGCGTATTTTAATGATTGTCCGGTGTTTGAATTTGCCGCGTCGTCATTCTAGTAACAATAATCAAATAATGTTGATTCGTTGACGAATAAACAAGCGGCAAATTCAAACACCGGACAAGCATTAAAATACACGCTGTATTTACATTACAAGAACAAAACTAGATACAGAAAATCCTAATAATAAACATGATTAAACAAGTATTTATTATTTTATTTAAATATTTGTATTTTACATGCTAGTATTGGCATTGGCTTTGGCATCAAATTAATTAAGTTGGCACATACATTAGCTCCTCGAAATATTTCCCATACGGTATTAATATGGCGATGTAAGTTGTTTATATGTATTATTTCTATGTTATTGTTTAGTTCGTCGTTCCATTCACGCACAGTCGCCGCTTACAAATTCACTATAGGGTTCAAATCCGGTCACTTACGTGGTCAACGGATTCTTTCCACTTCTGGATGTTGTAAGAACCATTCTTGAATTACCGCTGCTGTATGTATAGGAGAAATGTCCTGAACAAACCGAATTGGTCCATCGGGATAAACTGCTCGTACACAGAGCAACACAACGTCTTCTAAAATCATCGGGTAAGTTTGAGCAGTTAAGCGTCCATCAACACGAGTCGAGCTTTGTAAGTATTCCTTATTGTTTGCAAACTGCATTGTAACTGTAGTCTTTTGCGAATGGTGGCGAAAGTTGTGAATGGAGTCAAACGAGCATCTTGGATAATGTTGTTTTTTTCAACTCTGGATAAGAGAGATGGCCTTCCACTTCTATGGGCGGTCTGCAAAGGACGATCATTTCTCGCGCCTTGTTCTTCGCGTTGAACCCAATAATGAACCACACTTTTAATTAAAACTGCGCAAAAAGGTTTACGTTTTCTAAAAGTCACCGATAAAGTAATGTTATTAATTTAAGTGAAAAAGTTACGTTTTGCAAGTTAGCAGTACAAGGTTAGCAGAATCTTATTTTTTTTACAATTAATTAACAACAATTTAGCAACAAATTCTACACACATTTTAAACCGAATACCAATTCATTAAAACATTGTTTAGAATAGTGTACTATTAACTTGCCTAATGCATAATTAAAAAAGTAAGAAATTCTTAATTATGTTTTATTCGATTTTGCTAACTTTGCATTGCTAATTTGAGCGACGTGAAAAACCCAATTGCTTTGTAACTAAAACTTTTATAATTTCGTTATAAACAATTTCCTGTGATGTAGGTGAATAATTGTGCAATCTGAATTATACATCATATAATACCAATAAAATAGGTATATATACCTACGTTTTAAAATGCAAAAGACTGCTCATATTAAAGAATATTATCAAAAGCCACATTCTCATAAAGCAATAATTTTCCTTCTAGTTTTTAGTGATAACTTTGCTTGTCCAGGAAGAAGTGGCATTTTACACAAAATTGACACACAAAACAGCACTAAATATTATACACTACAAAATGAATTTTAAGTAACCCCTTTATAAATCCTATCTAGTAATAGCGGAGCCTTGGGCAGAAGAGAACATCACTGAGGGTATGAAATAATTATTTTGTTAAAAAGTGTTATTTCTTTGTATTTTGTTGATGTTATTGTACTTGTTTTATTATTTATTACTTAAAGCAAGATGAAATATTGTTTCTTTATTTTGGGATATTTGCATTTTCTCATCTCACTTTTACACGATATTTCTTTAAATCGGGGGTCAAAATTTAGTGGGACAACTAGTGCGACACATAAATTTGTTTCTAATAGTATAAAACAGCGCTTAAAATTTTGGCATTTTTTTTTAAATTTTTATTGAAAATTTAGTTAAAATTTTTATACTTTCTATTGACCCAATAATTTTTGTTTGCCATTACGTACTTTACATGCTGTATAAATATAAATAAAAATTTAAATAATTTAAAAAAATTTCAAAACACAAAAACGTAAAAAAATCATATTACTTGTGTGGGGCCAGTCATATCTCAAGAGAAAAATGATCATACAAAGGTTTAGTGTTCAAGAAAACAGATAACAATGTTTGAAAATATTTGTAATATGTAAAAGCTTACTCCGATTATATTTAATAAATGTTCCATTTTTTAAATCTCGTTATTTTTCTTATATTCAAATTAAAAAAATAACAGGCAATGTAAACAGAGCACACATTTAACATTATACTTAATCAAAATTCCCAACTTCGTATGAGTGCAACCTATGTATATCCCACGATGTGACATCTTTTAGGTTAATCGTTACTTATAATTATCAGGTTTTCAAACTATTGGGTATTTTAAAAAAATATTTTTTTCTTTAAACCAAGATTGAGACTTAGTGTTTATATTATTAATTTAGAAATAAACGTTGTTGATCATCTTGTAGAAAAAAAAGACTGATTTTTCTAATGTTTGGCGATATATTTCTATAACTTAGTTTCAGCAAAAAACTGCAAGAATTCTGTTTTGATTTATAGGTAACGAAACTCATATTAGTTTTGATTTCCAGTTTAGTTACATCTAACTAAAGATAATATCTTTTAAAAAGAATAATAATTTTTTTGCCACTTGTTCTTTTTGTTATAATATAAATACGATTTCACGAAAGCCGCTTAAAAATAAAACAGGCACAGATAAGAAAATTTGAGTTACGCATAAGTTCTGTCTAATACTTAAACTAGTAGGTTTGATATCATCTATAAATTGGGTTAAATCAGCAAAGTTGAAGCATTTTTTCCGTGTATTACAACAGTGTAATCAAAAAAACAATTGAACAGCGAATTTTACCTGTATTAATAAAAATCCATTTTTTATGAAAAAATGCAAACTACGAATAAATGTTATGAGAATTTGTAATGGGAATTAAGATTACAATTGTTCAACCACTAATTACGTTCAAATGATGATAATACTTATTTTACAAAGAAAATCGAAATGTTGACTTTAATTGTATCCTAAAATATTATAAATTTAGGTTAATTAAAACAGCCATTTTATATTTGGGCAAGCAGTTGAAATTTATTCAAGCTATTAATGAAATTTTTTTAATTTATTTTAATTATAAATCAAATTTTAAACTTTTTTAATTAATCGCTATACACTCATTTAAAACTTAACCAAACAACATAAATACTTAAAAAAAAATTTACTCTTTATAGTACAATTTAGATACATATTTGCAGCAAAAAAATATATTCTTTAAACGCTTGAGGCGGTGCTTATAAAAAATGGTTAGCAATCTTGTAATATCGCTGCTAGTAATCTCTACAATGCCAATAGTGTCAAATTTACCTAGCCGTTATAACGTAAGTTTGGTTGCCTACCTTGCAGGTCGCGCTTAAAAGTGTCCAATTACTTTTTTGAGGTAGTGTATTACCGTTATAAATAAGTGAGGTCAGTAATACTATAGTTTAAATGTAAAAATTTTTATTTACTTTTGATTAAAATAAACAAAGCAAAAACCGTCTACTTCTGATTATCTTGTTCAAATATGTAGTCGATGATAAAACAAAAGAAAACCAGGGCAATTACCAAAACAGTAAAGAATTTTTGTTACATCATCGCATCACCTACGAAATTTCTCGAAAACGAGACAGAAACAATATGTGTATTGTAGGTTGCTTAGCAGGGGGTCACTATTTTTGTCACTGTTTGTACATGGAATTTGTGTACCTATAGTGTATTTGTAAATTAATTATTAGTGTATTCTGTTGATAAAATATATTGTATTGTAAATACACACAAATAATGTTGCAGATTTTATTACCATATCTAAAACATGTACGTATATTTAGATATAGATAAAATAATAATGAGTTTAGTTTTACCTATAATAAAAAAAATACTATAAGTCTTTTTAGATTATACTAATTTAAATATTATTAAATCAAAAATTAGTTTGATTTACAATACCTACAAAACGTTAAAAAAATATGAATCTTAAAGCAAAAAAATCTATTTTTAATTTTTTCAATCTTTCCTTTTATGAATTAACTTATATTTATAGTATTGTTATTTGACTTGACTATATGATTATTTTAAGATCTTTTCTTAATTTTCGACTTATTAACTTTAACTTTTCACTCATGTTAATAATCTACAACTTAAATAAAACAAACAAATTTTATTAGATACGTAAATAGCAGCTGGTTTTGCTATAAATGTTTAAAAATTATAAACGTAATTATTTAGATTTTTATTTTAAACATTAAACAAAAATGATTTAACATAAAATTTTATAAGCGCATCATAAATAATTATTTCTCAAAACATATTTCAAATTAAATTTCTTTAATTATTTTTGTTTAATTAAACTGTATTGTATATTCTTTTGATCAACCAAAAATTTGTAAACGGAAATTAACATTTGCGCTTGTTAAAAGCAAAAAATAAATTAACTTACTACTTATAAAAAAATTGTATTTTAAATTTATATTAAAATAAAAACTAGAAAAACAATTAATGTTTTTGCCTGCAACAAAAAATACGTTTATATAAGATAAAAGACAATATATTTAAATTTTAGCTGCCTAAACTAATTTTTTTCGCTTTGATAAATTAAAAATGTACTTAAACTAAGAGAAATTAATTTTTACATTAAACATTTACAAACCAAAACCGTTCTAAGAGACATTGTTAACTATATTTGTTTTTGTTTGAACCTTCGGTTACCAACAATAAAACATTTCCTTTTTTTAATTCATTTAGTTGGTACCGACGTAATGTATTTTTAAACAATTAAATTTAAAGAGGTTTACTTTATTGCATACTTGTTATTCAAAACATGTTATAAACCTCCGTAGTTTAGAACACAAAAAATTTATTAAATTGTGCTTTTACTTGTAAAATAGTTTTTACGGAAAACTACTCAACTTTGTTCATTTTTGCTGTAGATTTACAATTCGTTATACGTAGTTGCGCTTGTATAATTTATATATGTCACACTATTTACTAAACCCAGTATAAATTAGTTAACATTAAAACAGTAATAAATACCTTAGCATATTGATAACCAACTACTTTTTTTATCTAATTTACATAAAATAATTTTTTTGGTTGAACGGGTTAATTACACTAGGCGTTAATTACGATAATAATTTTAGAAAGTTTCCCTTAACTTAACCGGGTATGAAGCTAACGAGAAATTTTAGAAGCATTAAATTATCAAAATTAATTAAGCAATTATTTGCAGAAGTTTATTCTTTGTTAAGAACAATTCCTTTTCAATTAAGATTTACTGTTCAATCAAATAGATTAAAAATGTTAGTTTTTTAAGAGAAAACAGAATACTTGTTAGTCGTAAAACGCATTTTACGTTACTCTGCAAATTGGCGAAACTTAGCAGTTTGCAAAATGTGAAAGCTTTTTCTAACCAATTATTTTTTTATTGTTTGTTTTAGGTTTTATGGTAAAAAATACGTTTCATTATTTTTTTACCGAAAAAAAATTAATTATATTTTGTTTGTTCTTCTACTTGTTAACAAAATCAGATGTAGTTTTTTATTCACCATTTTAGGTTAGTTACTTTTGTTTGCTTTAAAAAAATTTTAATTAAAAAATTTAATAAATCTTGCACGCTTATTATGTAAATTTATTCTTATTTTAAGAACTGTAATAAGAAAGCAAGGTTTGTTTAATCATTTTAATATCTAATAAAGTAATAATTTTTATTTTAAGAAAATGATATAATAATTGAATTTCAAATTATCTTTAGTTTAAGAGTCTGCAATTTTTATACGATAAGACATCAATTTGGATGCATAAATGGATAACGTTTTGTGGTAATTCTGTGTGACACTTCGTTTAGAAATTCTACTTTGGTGTTATTTTAGGACTGTCAGTCTTTTCTCTTTAAAATTTCTAATTGTCTACTTTAAACGTTTATTTTGTTAAAATTACAAGCATAAAATTAACCAACTTACTTTATAAATTGTTTTTTTAAGTTTTTAATTTATTCAGTCAATAACCTGCTACAGTAATTTCTGACCAAAACTGTATGTAACATATGTTCTTTTACACTGATTACTCAAGTGGCAGTAAAATAAACAATATACCAACATACATACAATATTAAAAAACTAACTAAAATCAAACGACGTAGTACACTATAACGAGATAAGAGAAGTTTATTCAACAATAAACGCTTCCGAAAATAGTCTTATTTTACAAATTTATTTACAATATTGAAACATTCGCGAAGTTATTGTCAATTTTGAGAACGTTCACAAACTTATTGTCATCTTCCAAGGTTTACCGAAGTGTGTAGATAATTCTCGAGAGAGATAACAGAAATACATAAAAACGCTTCAAAGTAATCATTAGTCAGTTTTTCGAAACCGGAAGTATTAAAAAGACTATTTAACAAATGATTAACGCGTGGTTAAAATAAATATAACGGAATTCAAGCGTACGTGCCCTTAATGTAATCAAGTATCAGTTTAAGATAATCAGAAATTATTCGCGGACACTATTTTTCTAGTGATAGTAATATATAAATTAGTGTAGTTATAAGGGTGCAAATATTTCGTAATAAATAAAATAGTTTTAAAATCCGTTAAAATATATTAGCTTTACTTTAATAGAAGTAGAATCTATGGAAGCTACAATAAACAGGAAAAAACGTTAGCCATCATATTGGGCAGCATTAAATAAAAATTAATTAAATACAACATAAAATAAACTCATCTCTTTTAAAATAAAAATGAAATTTTTAATAATAAATTGTGAGATTAGTCAATTTTCCGAATAATGTCAAACAAATTTTTTCACGTAGTCTTAATAAACACGGAGAATTACCATTTAATAAGGGTAATATCGATAAAATCGTTGTTTGCAACACTTATTATTTGACTGAAAACCCTGAGTTTTTAATACACTTAAACGCGTAAATAAAATTCACCCAATTTAATTAGTCGGTACAAAATAAATACCTTAAACTTTTGCTAGTTGGTCCAAAAAAGGGATAGTGGTTAGTTCAAAGATAGACAGCTGTAATCGGCCGAAAGATCAAGAAGCTAACTCCAGTTGACAAGGATCCGACGAAAAAATCTTCACAATCCGCCACTAAGGAGAAATTGGCACCGTGTCGCAGAACAACTTACGATTCCACGGCACGTAAAACAAAAATCACAAATATTTAAGACCTCAGTTCGCTACCGCCTTTCTAAAGGTAAACAATATCACCAAGAAGTGCAAATGAGAGGCAAACAGATTTAATTACGACACAAAAGCAGAGTTCGAAAACGGTCTTTTATACTGTGAGAAATGCAAACCAACAAAAATATTTAATGATTTGATTACGGTCATAAAGATTACTTGTAGAGACCTAAATCATAAAACTGTCTAATAAATTATAGAAATAACTTCATTCCAAATGCAAATTAATATAACTAATATTAATAATCCAAGTATGAATGCACTCTAAACGTACTTAATACAAAGAGCTTTTAAACAAACTTAATATAAACAAACTGCTGAAATATATGTAATTACAATATTATCTCAAATACATAAATTACAACTGGAGTTTTAACAAAACAAAGAAAATGCCAAATCAACGTAAATGCAGAATACGGATGTTTAAGCAACGTAATAATTTCTAAATATTTGAATCCAAAATTTGATTGACAATGATAAATCTAAAAACGTAAAATAACTTTTTTAAACCAACGTGATGTGAATAAAACAATTCCAAAATACATGAAACGAATAACATCAATTCAATTACCGGGTCTTCCACAAAAGAAACGCACTAACTTAAACGACGTTACATTTGCTTACTGTATTAATCATTAGAGAAGAATATTGTACTAACCAAGTGAAGAGAATGCTCCTGCAGGTGTCATGCTAAACAAAATAATGAAATATACAACGCACTGCCTGATAAAAAAAACACTAACATTTAGATTATAAGCGACTGCCAGATTAGATTGCACGTTACGTGCAAAAAGCGCTATTAAAGAAATGCCTAAATTAAAGCAACGTAAAGGATGTTATTGCTTGGTGCTCAATGGAGAAAAGGTGTGTTAAATAAAAAAATAGACGTTTGTTACTAGTTGTAAATTTCAAAACGTAAAATCAAAAGTCAAAAACAAAAAGGAGACCAGAAAGATCTGTAGCTTAAATAAGCCTCTGGATCTTGTCAAAAATCCGCTATCTGGTGTACACACTTTTAAAACTTACCTTACAGTGTTTTACATGTTATTTTTGTATTTGTCAAAACTATTACTTTTAATTAAAATTAACAACTACACTGGTTGTGCGCCGCTACTGTTTTTCAAATGCGTAGCACTTATGACCTTTACGGGTTGGGATAAGTACGATACAGCAAGGAACGTCTATAATTCTTCTTTACCAATCTGATATCGTATACTTTGTCTCAATTGTATGTAATTCTCTAATTAATTAGTCTTGTGCGTACTTCTTATAGTATCGTATAATCCTACGTTTATTTAGTTTAAATTTCTTATAACTAACCGTCAGCTTTAAGCGTATCACTTATTTTATAGAATCACAATGTAGATCATATTGACTCAGCTTACTTTCAGTCGGAAACTTTGAATCATTTTTAACTTTATACTGGGTGTCCGAAAAGTCTGGACTGGGCCAAATATCTCGAGAACAACAGGTTGGATTAACACGATCGAAACGGAACTTTGTCTTTGTCACAATTATCTACCGAATCCTGTTGTAAAAAACCACCCCCACCCCTCCTAAGGGGGTGAACGTAAGGGTAGTTTAAAAATTTTTAATGGGAACCCCCACTTTTTTTTTCATTTTTGGATTCTTTCATAA
The DNA here is from genome assembly GCA_035610365.1 of Aquatica leii. Taxonomy (NCBI): domain Eukaryota; kingdom Metazoa; phylum Arthropoda; class Insecta; order Coleoptera; family Lampyridae; genus Aquatica; species Aquatica leii. Next base: position 38,189,428 of record CM069437.1, on the reverse strand, counting down.
ATTTTGCGTATGGCCCCAAAATTCCACCACTAACCATCGCCACCCCTCGACAGGTGATGAAAAAATGAACAAAATGATTTAAATGAAAATGAAACTGAACAGTTTAAATGCCCAATTAAATCCGCAATGTACATAAACATGACAAAAGAAACATGTAATCCTAGCCACAATTTCACCCCCAACCCCCGCCACCCCTAAACAGGGGATGAAAAAATGAAGAAAATGATTAAAATAAAATTTTTTTTTCATTTTTTTAACCTCTGTTTAGGAGCAGCGGGGGTTGGGGTGAAATTGTGATCGGGGTTACATGTTTCTTTTGTCATGGTTATTTTTATTGAGGATTTAATTGAGCATTTAAACTGTCCAGTTTCATTTTTATTTAAATCATTTTGTTCAATTTTACATCCCCTGTTTAGCGGTGCGGGGGGTGAGGGTTACATGTTTCTTTTGTCATGTTTATGTACATTGCGGATTTAATTGGACATTTAAACTGTTCAGTTTCATTTTCATTTAAATCGTTTTGTTCATTTTTTCATCCCCTGTCGAGGGGTGGCGATGGTTAGGGGTGGAATTTTGGGGCCATACGCAAAATTTATGAAAGAATCCAAAAATGAAAAAAAAATTGGGGGTTCCCATTAAAAATTTTTAAACTACCCTTACGTTCACCCCCTTAGGAGGGGTGGGGGTGGTTTTTTACAACAGGATTCGGTAGATAATTGTGACAAAGACAAAGTTCCGTTTCGATCGTGTTAATCCAACCTGTTGTTCTCGAGATATTTGGCCCAGTCCAGACTTTTCGGACACCCAGTATATTGTCGTTGAGTACGTTGACATGACAAGCAAAGGCACATAATCCTCGTACGTAAGTTTAGGTACATACTACGCATACTTTTTTCTTGAATCAAATAAAAAAAGTAGCTAACGTTGCTGCTTGTGATGAAGAATTGTCGGTTAGATAAGTTTTTGTGCTCATATTTTTATTTTGCGATTTATTATTATTATTGTCAATTGTTAACTTGTTTCGCCACTGCATGGTAAACAAAGTAGCGATTTTTTTAAGTGCAGCCATACTCTTTGTTACCTTATGTTCTCTTTCAGATTAGACACTAGTTTTAATTTTCAATAATAATACAAGCTATCAACTTTACATTGCGCACTGACACGAAAACCGGAACTTGTTTAGTTTAATTATTTTGCCGTTAACAATTTCCAAAAAAACCTAAATATATGAGTTAAAATTAAGCGAGCTAAAATAAAGAAATATTTGTCAAAACTGACAGATACCCAAATTACACAATGCGTTTGCGTTTTCTTTAACTGTAGTCATTGACATTAACATTTTAGTTACAAGTTTTGTCAAACCGTTTGTTATTGTTGATAATTGTTTAAAATGCTTATTTTCACTACTGTAGAATGTGTTAAAATTGTAACAGCATACATTAAAAGTAGGTCAAACAAAGACATCATACATAATTTTGCTATTGCATATACGGATCGTCGGATTCCGAGCAAAACCACGGTTCTTAAGCTTTGCAATGCTTTTTGTGTTACGGGTTGTTTATATAATGAGCACAAAAAGCGGGAAAAAATCCAATTTTGTAACAGAAGATCTAACACTAAATCTCTGTTTGGCGGTTGTAAGTAAAAACACCACAACTGTTGCTATACTGGCTGACAAATTTTTCGTAAGTAAAGTAAAGTAAAAAATGTGCAGAAGCTATTGCCAGGGGATTACTTTTCAAGAATGGAATTCTGTCTTATATGAAAAAAATTAACAAAAAACAAAATATTTTAATTAACATTTTATTTTCTGATGAGAGTACATTTACACTAAATGGTACAATCAACAAACAAAACACACGAATTTGGACAAGAAGAAATTCGCACAAGAAAGTCATACTCGGTGACGAGAAAAAATCAACTTATAGATAGGAATTCTAGGAGATAGGTCTGCGATTGAATAATATGAGGTAAAGGGTAAAATCATGTTTCAACAGAATGAAGCGCTACCCCATAAAGCTCTTATTGACAGACAATTTTTAAATGAACTTTTCTTAGTAGTTGAATTGGTCAATATGAACTGTTTTAATGACCTGCTAGAAGTACAAAATCAGTACAGGAGCTTATTGTATAACGCATGCTAACATTAAATATAATTAGTTGTATGCAGTGTTGCTTTATTAAAAGAATCTGCATCAATATTATAGACTAATATTTGTCGACGAATCTAAAATTTTTATTTAATTATTATATTTCCACCACTTTTTCTTTTTTTAACTCATGCTATCTCGTTGGTAATAAATATATAATTGTTAAACCCGTATTTTGAAAATTGTTTCTTTTAGTGATCGACAGATTTAAACAATCTCTGCCTTGAATGATATTTACTCATTTTAGCGGCTTTTCAAATTATTGTAGGATTAGCACATCGAGACTTGCGACCCTCTTACCGACTTATACTAATAAGCTAGTCGCCTGCATTTAACTTATAAGAAAATTCTCGTAACAAATGTTTAATCTAATCATTAATTTCTGCAATCAAAACTGAATTGACTCGCAAACAGGTAGTTTGATCAAAAACTTCGTTACAAAAAAGCAATTTAGCATTTATTTCATAAATATTTAAAATAACGCAAACAGCATTTTTAAAACAAAACAAATTCGTCACTGAACACTAAATACAACATTTAGTTTAACGTAAATTTAATAATGCGTAAGTACTATGAATAATATGAATATGCTAATAATAAAACCTAAAAGAAAACAAAAGTTTTTGACCGCAAAATGAAATAAAATACGTTATGCAATTAATTAAGAAAACTAAAAATTGACTTATGTGTAGCTGAAGATACACTTAATCGTAACTTAAATGTGTATTTTCGCAAAGTTTACAACGGAATTGTCGATACAGAAAATCGTAATAAGCGTTAACTAACAAACTTGTGTTTTTAGCCAAAGAGTTTTTGCGATTATTAGCAAAACAAACGGTACAATTCGATCAATTGAAGTTATAAATACCTGATTTTTTCAGAAAACAAACTCGAACAACGTGGGTTTTAGTTCAGAGTTTCTTGTAGATAGTCATGCTGTGGGCGAGCAATGTAGGTGTAGCACAAGTTGGTACGACATTTAAAAAACACTTAAATTAAAATTTGTCATTTTTCACTAGATGTAATAATCTAAAATAAACAGATATTACTTGGAATTAATGCAATATAAAATTATAAATTAAATTATTACGATTTAAATTAAATAATAATGACCGACAAAACTAATTAATTAAAATGCGATTTAAATTTAAGACAAGAACAATAGACATAAATAAATTTAATTACTTAAACAATAAAACCTGAAAAACTAAGAAAAATTTAAAACGTTAAACAACTATGTAAAATTGTGTTAAAATAACAATAAAAAAATGAACTAGTTAGAGATCGTTTCACGACTAAAGAACCGTGAGGTGCGCATCGGACAAATTTGGAATTTGACGAACATGCAAAATAAATTCTAACTAAAAACAGTAAAAACATCTGCTGTAAACAATATGTCAACTTAATGTAATAGTTAATCTTTAATTTAATAATGTGCAGACCGCAAAAACCGCATGAAAAGTGCAAACGTTTTAAAGTTGGATAATTTATTAACATTTAAAACTAAATTGGTTTCTGCACCTTAATACCAGAAGACGAATTTCACAAATTACTCTCATAAAAGTAGATTTAAATAACATCAACGTTAAAATCGGTAAGAACCGTAAAACATTAAGTCCGGTAAACCCCATTGTAAAAGAAGTATCAAATGATATGAAACTAAAATTGCATTGGTTAGCTTTGTAACGTACTTTTCTAAATTGTTTTGTTAGTTTTGCATCATCCTATATTTCTTTGGTTTCATTGTAAACGTGGCAACGCCGCTTGCACGTTCTCGTCTCTTTTTGCGCATCCGGTTAACGGCCATTGTGAAGTTTGTTGCACGCTTTACCGCGTGGATCCTGATAATGAATTTTTTTAAATAATGGTGAAGTATTAGTTACAAAAGCCATTTATGGAACGATAAATTCATAAAGCGTTAAAATTTGCAGTTCGGTAATACTCCACGCTGGTGAAGGTAAGCGGGTTTTTTTTCTCTATTTTATTAATTGTACAAGGGGCCCCACGTTGAGCGCCAAAATCTGTTACACTGAAAACTTGTTCAGCGCACTAAAGCTGACAAACCGTATGCCAGGCTACTCACAACCGCCGAAGAGTGGGGTGGGTAGGAGAAAGAAATAAATACGGTAAATGCCAGACTAAACTATACTTTTACTGTTCGGAAGGATCTAGTATAATAAGCCATACAAAAACAATTACTAGCCAAATAAGAGAAACCTTGGGCGCCAGAACACGTTCACATATAACTCCAGAATGGGAGGCTACCTCGTCAACTTCGGAAAACTAATTGGAGAGTCTATGAACCGAGGCATAGATTCGTTTGTATCTCTCCGCTCGGAATTACCTTTCTTGGGATTATCGAAACGACAGCGTACCATTCTTAACTTTCTTTTTGCTAGTGTTCGTGGTGACGAACGTCTTTATCTTCACGTTAAGATTTTAGGTGTATCGTTTCGAGGTCTTCTTGATTCGGGAGCGTCTCGAACAATTGTTGGTGGTCTCGGTTGGAAACGACCGGAAAATCTGGGTTTGATTCGATCCCCTTCTCCTGTCTCGTTGTGTACTGTTGCTAGTGGTGACAAATGTGAAGTACTGGGTTCTATTGCGGTACCATATGGTTTGGAAGGGAAAATTGATATCATAGATACTTTAATAATACTAACAGGGTCGCAATCACTTATTTTAGGAATCGATTTTTGGCGGTCATTTGATTTTATTCCAAATTTTTTATTGACGATAGTCGGCTTTTTTGGATTGGTACGTCATATATAGAATTCTCTCTTCTGCTTTTGAGAGTGGGTTTTTTTTTTCTTTTCTTGAGTTTTCTATTCCGCTCGTCGGCATTAAAGTCGTGAAGTATACTTTCCAATTTCGAACAGCGGTTGGTACGCATTTGTTCTATAGCTAATTTTGATATATTTTCTCATACCTTTCTTGTTTTTTTTTCTTCTTTAATATATGGGCGGTTGGTTGGGCAATGAAGGTTTGGTCACTCCCTTTCGCTTTTTCTACGGAGAGAAGAACGAATCAGACATCTACACCTTGTCTTATCTTTCTCCGTCTGTCTCTTTTCTTCCTTTCTTGTCTTTCTTACTTTTGATTTTTTTTTCTTTTGTTTGAACACTTTTTTTACTTTTTAGTAACTACTTTCTTTATTATTCACGCAACTATGTTCCTTTTCTTTTATTTTTTTCCTCAGTTACTTCTCTCGCTTTATTAGGTTTAGTGCGTTTTTGTTTTGTTGTTTTTGGATTGAAGCTTGGGATAGACTGCAACGTCGTTTCTTGTACTTTGTACTTCCGCTTAGTCGGCATTTTTGATGTTGTCAGTCACCGTTAGGATATTTCTCTTCTTTGGGTTTTTTGCTCTTGGAATATTCTAATCCGTTCTTCGGCATTTACGTTTCAATGTGACATTTCAACACAACGAGCACTAACGCACGACGTTCAATTGGCAAGTGAAGTTTTCTGTTCTTTATTGACTCATACTTTTTCTTTTTTCTTCTGGTTTTGTTTTGGGTTGCTTTGAAAGTTTTCTCTCTGCTTAAGCTTAGTCTTTTTTTCTTGGCTTTATTTGTTTTTTTGCTATTTTTTTTTTGCTACATTGGGCTTAGTAGGTTATTCGTTTTGCTGTGTAAGTCTGAAACTTGAGACAGACTACAACTCCGTTTTCTGTACTTTATGTACTTCCGCTTGGTCAGCTTTTCTGGATGTTGTTAGTAATTCTTAGGATATCTCTTTTGCTACTTTTCTCTTTGTTTTTCTCTTGGGATACTCTATTCCGTTTATCGGCTTATAAGTTTCATTGTGACAGTCTAGCACAGCGATTGAAGATCTACAAGCGTTCGATTAGCAACAGGTAAACATGATTTCCTATTTCTACTTTTTTCTTTCCTTCTCTTAGGATTACTAATACTGGGATTTGTATTCAGGGTGGTTTTGTATTTTAAGGGTTGGGGTTTAAAGGGATTTTAGGGCTACTTAGTCCTGGACGCTGGTCTAAACTTCTATCTCTCCTATACTCTTTTCTTTTCTCTAGAATTCTTGTGGTACTTACCTCCTTACGGTTGGGTTACTGATTGATTGGACCTTACTTGTTGGTTTCTCTTTATGCGCTTCGGAAATTAGTAAACCGTGTTGGTATTCTCTTTTGGTTTGGAATCAAATGACTATTTGCTTCGTGGAGATACTATTCGCTTCATGCGCTTCTTTTATACGTCTGGTTGTTGGTATTCGTAAGATTCTGGAAAACTTCTGTCTCTTCCGTATTGGTGGTAATCTGATGAGATTACACGGGCTTGGGTTTCTTGAATTTAGGTTGGTTTTGGTTTTTAGGGTTCTGTCGTTGGCTGATGTCAGAATTTCTGTTCTTCATTTTAGCTTGCGAACCGTTTTGCTCGTCCCGAGCATTTTATCTTGCTAAGGGGGAGTTTGTAACGTACTTTTCTAAATTGTTTTGTTAGTTTTGCATCATCCTATATTTCTTTGGTTTCATTGTAAACGTGGCAACGCCGCTTGCACGTTCTCGTCTCTTTTTGCGCATCCGGTTAACGGCCATTGTGAAGTTTGTTGCACGCTTTACCGCGTGGATCCTGATAATGAATTTTTTAAAATAATGGTGAAGTGTTAGTTACAAAGGCCATTTATGGAACGATAAATTCATAAGGCGTTAAAATTTGCCGTTCGTTAATACTCCACGATGGTGAAGGTAAGCGGGGTTTTTTTTCTCTATTTTATTAATTGTACAAGGGGTCACCACGTGTTCTTTCTATTGTAGCGAGTTTGGTTGAGCGTTGTTTGCCCTGAATAGCGGTGATTCCCGTATGAAGGTTACCTTCTTGTTGTGCTCTCTAACCTCGCAAGTACAAGTTTGACCGGCCACCTGTAAATCGTTGACATGCTATCCATTTATACCGAATAAGGAAGCTGCGACACCTTTTTTTTACGTTAAAGTATGCAACAGCATCCGATGAACCGGGTTTTTTTTCTTGTGTTGTAATTTGCCTTAAAAAAAAACTAATCCTGTTTTAGATTTTTCGTTTGTGTATTTATCGAGAATCACTGGGCTGACCCGATTCTGTTTAATCTTATTACGATTCCAGGTTTTACTGAAAAGAAAGCGCTTTCTTTCAGTTAACTCACGTGTAACGTAATTTTTTTTTTATTTGTTTGATTTCACCGTAATGTAATTGATCACCTTATATGAGGTTTTGACTGCTCCATTTTGTTGATCGCATGCTGTCACGCTTTTTTTTGTAATATTCGGTGTACTATTTATGATTTCGTATGCGAATTCTACCTGCTGTTAATTGGCCTTTACGTACTTGTTAGGTGTGTTGCCAATGCTAACGGCATTGTTTATCTTGCGAGTAATATTAAATTTGTAAAATTTAAAGTGGTTCATCAAATCAGTTTTGTGCTATCATATGTTCAGGTTTGACAGTTAATTGAATTTGTTTAAATTGTAAAATTTAGATCCAGTAAATTAGCTGCATTTGAATTATAAGTAGCATTACCTGCACAATTTTAACTAATTAATACTAACTGCCTTTTAATTATAAGTAACTTTATCTTTCGCATTTTAAGTAATTAATACTAGCTGCATTTTAATAATAAGTAACTTTATCTTTCACCATTTTAAGTAATCAATACTAGTTGCATTTAAACTGTTGTGTATTGCTATTCATGTGAAAAATTTGTGTCTTGTTAACTATGTGGTAAACCTGAATGGTGAACACCCATTCTGAAGTTATATGGGAACGTGTCCTGGCGCCCAAGGTTTCTCTTATTTGGCTAGTAATTGTTTTTGTATGGCTCGTTATACTAGATCCTTCCGAACAGTAAAAGTATAGATTAGTCTGGCATTTACCGTATTTATTTCTTTCTCCTACCCACCCCACTCTTCGGCGGTCGTGAGTAGCCTGGCATACGGTTTGTCGGCTTTAGTGCGCTAAACAAGTTTTCAGTGTAACAGCTTTTATCTTCAAAAGATATTACTTATGAATAGGTTGCAACTTAAAATCTAGCAACGTGTATTATAATTCCAAGACATTTAAAAACTAAATTCATACATATGAATAATTTGGTCATTATGATACTTAGTAATGTTTTTTTGTAACATAAACATGTTGTTTGTCGAAACAAATTTATTATGATGGATGTGCTTATTTTATCTACTAAATATGCGACATGTTTGAAAAAGATTTAAGTGAAAATTTACGTGAAAAGATGTTTTGAACAAATTTGTTTACAGGTTATTTAAGAATGTACTTTAACGGCAAATTTGTTACTTTTCAAGAGTACCTACTGATTTTTTTTTAAATAAACAATCGCACAATAAAAAAGTACCGTTAAGAAACTGAAACGTATGATCGTACGGCACTGTAGTCTAATCGCGGCCAATGGGCGGGATTTTACATAAATACGTTCTTGCGTCAATGCTATTTTTATTTGGTTATAGTAATAATACAAACAACCTTATTACAGTGTATAACAATCTTATCTTCAAATTTTTTTGACCATTTGGTACCAGGATTGAGTTGTATATCCAGTGCTAATGTTAATATCATAGCTCATAGGTACTTTTGTTTTATTTTTTGTCTTTTTTCGTTATTTATTAGTATTTTATTTAATGACATTGTTGTAGACCATTCTACTTGTTTTTTGTTTTTCATAGGTAGTTTTCTTATAACTATTAGCATTGAATAATAAGTGTAAGAAGAAATGCAACTTAAGGGGCGATATCGTATCGAGTGATTGGATCGAGATATAGAGGTCGCCACGTTCGTATTGGATCGAGATTTTTCAGTTCTTGCGTGTCTGTCGACTTGTAAACTTCGGGATTGAATTGAAAGTTTTTCTTGGGTTATCATTGCGATACGATTTTTGAAATTCTGGTAGTAGTAATGTTTGTTTGAACTTTTATTTAGTTTAAGTGTAAATATATTATTAATTTATTTTTAAAATGGGAAAAGTTACAAATCACGGTTGTGTTTATATTAATTGTGAAAATAATAATACCGAAAACAAAGCTACTAGTTTTTTTTATTTTTTTATTAGTGATAAAGTGCGTGCTAAAGAATGTCAGAAAAACTGTGAAAATATAAACATTGCCACAATGAACTTGGAAGATTTAAAACAAAAAAAGATTGTGAGAAGCACCTTTGGAGATAATTTATAACAATAAAAGGAAATTTTAACACACTGCAGTTCTTGTTCTACACCTTCTATCAGGTAAATATTTTTTTTTCTACCAGACGTTTAAAAATGGTTTAAATTAGCATCGGAGAATCTCCTTGTCCGGTTTCTTTTTCTTCTTCTTGTTGCACTTAATTGTAGAATAACTTAAAATAATTACTGTAAAGCAGTGGCTAGGATCGCTATTATTTTCGACGATCAATGATCGCAATCATGGTATTCACAATTAAATAGTAGTCGACTGTTGGTCATAAATCTAGCCATTAACATTCGATTTTTGTTTTCCGGGATACAATAACGTTTGGAGTATTGAAAATCAACATACCTAAGTATTTTTTAATATTGTTTCTAAACAATAAATTAATTAAAATTTGTTCATATTTAGATTTAAAAAAAATGCAAACTTACGAACAAATAGTTTAAAGCATTAATAAATAACATATTAAAAAATAAAAGTCTCGTTCTTTCGTAAATTAAATGTTTACATTTGAAATTGACCCTGAAAAGATTATTGAGTAATTATAGTCATAACTCCTATTGATATTTGTCTCAAACATAAGATTTATGTATTAGAAATACATTTGCAATTCTTTTCAAATACGTATTGTCATTTGTAGTTAATGTTTATTGTTTTTAACTTCCTGTGTTTTTATGATTTACCTTGGTGTTTATATAAAGCTAGGTATTTTCCCAAAATGCTGAATATGTGACACAAATTTTACAAACGTTTTTTCCTAGAAGAGTTTTCCAATTCTCTTTGAAGAGAATGCATTGTTAAATTTCTGTAAACAAAAAAAATATATAATTCAATGCTTAAATGCATGTTACTTTTTTATTAAAAAATATGTATGTGGTTTAAAATTCTTACGAAGAAAAGAGCAAAGAAGTTTTTTATCTACTTACACAAAATTTTACGATTTTCCGGGAACTACCTGCATACTCAAAGTTTATTATACATTTATTAAAGTAAATATTATAGGTAAAATCGTGTTATATTAGTCTTATTTGTTTTGATCAAGTTTATGCGATAATTAAAAGTATGATTTCTTTTCCACAACCGCAATTGTTATTTTATAAGCGATCAATGATTGCGATCGTTATTGAATAGATGCTCGATGATCGCGATCATTATTTTGTATAATGATCGATTCATCGTGATTGGAATCATATTTAAAATGATCGTTCTGGCCATTGATTTAAATGTTTTTTGTTGATGTTGGCAAATGTCGAATAAAGATATTGTTTTTGTAAATGTTATGGCCGCATTTTTTTAGCACCTTGTCTAATAAATACTTACTTTTTAAAAAATAAAAAAATATATAAACAGAATTCTTTTATGCTTATTTTAGCATGCTAAAAGCACTTCAATACAAATCCAACATTACATAAAATATTTTTACAATTGTTTAAAAAAATTTGCAAAAATATTTTGAAAATACTAATACTAATTGCATTATAACATAACATAATAACGCAAATTCAGTAAAATCTACATTTGCACAACATGTTTTCGATAATCGTCATACTCTTTTTTCTTACAAATTATTCATCATCATTTTAATATCAATAACAAACAAATTCTTGAATTACTAGAGTTCATTTATATTAAAATATCAAATAATTTTTTTTTGTTGAACGATCAAACCAATTTCAATTATGATTTTATACTTAAATTTTTTTAGATTTGTTTCTAAATTGCACCATCTTTCCTTTTTTAAAATAATTAACATTTAACATTTTGTAAAACTTACATTTTTTAATTATCTAGTTACAAATTTTCATATTTGAGATTGTTAAAAAAAATGTAAGTTAAAAAACTTTTTATAAGTTGTAAATATTTTTTGTAGACTTTTCTGAAGATGAGCTTCATTATTTTAAAGCTCGAAACATATGTAAAATATACATTTTGAAAGTTAACGAATTTATTATTGGTAGACTGGTAATTTGAATAATTAAAAAATTGGCGAATAACAATGAATCCCCTTAACAATTTAATTTTAATTTAATTTCCATTGTTTTAGTTATTTCTGTCTTCGATTTATATTACGCAAATAAATAAATATTTAAATATACATATTTTTTTGTTTTCTTAAATATAAAACATGATATTGTTTAAGTTTATTTGACATTGACTTGTGCCGTAACAATACAAGCTATTGTTTATGATATTAACCTTTTTTGAACAGGTTAACGGTAAAGTAAACACAAATATAAGAAAAGGTTCTAACTCGTACTTTATAACAAATAAGTAAGTTCGCAACATAAAAACTACGATTTTGCAGATGGCAGCATGTCTTAGTCTATTAGTTTATGAAAAGAGGGGGTAAAAAAAGAGAAACAAGAGAGATAAAACTACAGTACGATTTTTAACACACTATTTGCGTCTCTTCTTAAATTATTACTCAATGCTATTAGCTAGTTCTTAGTTAAACCTTCTAACTTTTAATAGTGTTAAAAAAGTGTATGATAAATTTAATAACGCCTAATTGTTGCTGTTTATTTAGTTATGTTATTTTTTTTTCAGGTTTGGTTGGCTAGGTAAATTAAACACTCAAGATAAACCAACATATTTCAATTGAACGCTACAAGGACCGAAAAAGATATTATTTATGCATATCGTTTTAATAGGAATTTAGGTAACAAGAATAAAAAGTAAAGCATAACAAAACAAAGCTAATGCGACGCAAGACCGAGCGTTGCATGCGAGTAAGTTATTTTGTTAAACTTTCGACAAAAGTTACTTTCTTTTTTAGAAAAAAAAATGATACATTTGTTACTAAATTTATTAAATTTGAGATCAGCTATTACATAGTTTTTTTTAATTTCATCTGAATTTTAAGATAATTTAAATTAGTTTTGTGTAGATTTCTACTTTTCATTTTGTTTCTCTAGAGCTTTTTTGCCTATTACGTAACTACACTAAAGAATGATGTTTCTGTTAGCAGCACAATTATTATCCTCCAATAATCTATACATAACTAAATTACATAAAAAATATAATTTTATTAACAATATTATTTTGATTCCTAATGTACGTTTCTGTGAAATAAAATTAAAAAAATGAAGTAGTTAAATTAGGTTTAAAAAAAACGAATTTTCAATTACTTTAAACTTAGTTTTCTCTAAAGCGTACTTCCTGTTTTATTACGACTTTCTGGCAAATACTAATTTAATGTTCTCAAAAAAAAATATATCAAAATGCAATTAAAATAATGTTGTTTAAAATGTTAAATTTTTTTTTAAATCCATTTAAGTTATCTATCGGTTACATAGTTTTATTTTAGTTCTTCGATGTGGTGCATTGTGAATACAAAATAACGGTTTTGCCTCTAGGGGATTTAAAAGTTTTTATGTACGTTGCTTGTTTGTAAACTAATTTGAATTTCTAACACAACATAAAATTTGAGTAAAAATAACAATTTTTTTTTGAATTTTTTATACAATAAAAACTGTTTTAGGATAAATGTTGTATTATTTAATTAAAGATTTGCAATCTTTTAAATGTGATTTACGTTCTTCGTCAAATAATAAAAAATAATAAAACAACTTTATTATGTTTCACAGTAAAACCATTTTTTTATGAAAATATTGTAAATAAAAAAATTTGTGAAATATATTTGGGTAACATGGATTATTCAAAAATGTTTATTCTTCTAAAACATGTTTTTAGTTTAATATATTAATACTATATAAAATCACTCGGTAGTGTTTTTAACATTTCATCTAGAGTGTATTATTACGAACAATAATTAACTATAAAAACAAGTTAAAAAGTGCAACACAAACTACATTAAACATATTTGACACTAATTGTAAGAGGAAAACGTCTTCCGGGCTTGGACCGTGTCATTGTTGTAACCGAAGTTGCTAACGTTTCGCCCACTTTCGTAAAAAGCTTCATCAGGGCGTGAAAAAAATTAAAGAACTCAAACCAGCAACCAAAATCTAACTGTTGTCACTTTACTTTTTACTAAACTTTCTATTAAAAATTGACTTATCATCATCGAACCGATTCTGTCTCAAATGGCAAGGACTAGAGTTTGTTTGCTCATATTGATAAAAGTTTATTATCCACTTTCTTTCAATTTGATCACAAGTTTTACGAACAGGTTTTTGGTGTTACTATAGGTTCTCTTCTATCACATGTTGTAGCATTTTTATGAAATCTTTTGAAACGGTTAATTTGCAATTATCAATAATAAAACCTAAAGTTTGATTTAGGTATGTTGATGAGACGTTTATTGTATAGTCTCATAGTCATCTTAAATTGTCTAGGTTTCTTGATCATTTAAACAGTCTACACGTAGGTATCAAATGTACTATGGAAATCGAAACTAATAGTTCTCTCCCATTTCTCGACGTTCTGGTGATTTTTAAGCCCGACAAACTTCTGGGTCATTCTGTTAATCTTAAACCCACCCATACGGACAGATACCTACATGCTTCGTCTCATCATCATTCTGCAGAAAAACGTACTGTTGTTGAATCTTTGTATCACCGCCCTTTTTCTATTTGCACACCTGAGAATTATGTCTTCTTACTAGAACCTTAGTGAACAATTGTTATTTGAAGCAAAAAATTCAAACAGTTATTCATCGTTATCCAATTTAAAATTGGCATTTTTACCCTACAGTTACAAGGTTAAAGATAAAATTGGGAAACCTTTTGGTAAGAACGGTATTAAACCTATATTCAACCCAACAGGCAAAATTTCTCAGATTTTTTCTTCTCCCAAGGACAAATTTCCAACACTTTTATTTTAAAGTGCATACAAAATTTATTGCTTATAGAGTTTAATCTACATTGTCAAAACCGGTCGTTCCGTCATTGCATGCATTTCTCAAAATGATCGTTACAAGTAGTGTAGTGATGTTGGTTCTTGCGCACATTTTTCCACATTGTTTAAAAATTTAAACTTTGACTGTGTTTGTGTAAGTTCAGGAAAGATCGTATTTTTTTGGCCGCGTTCGTGTAAGTTAGGGTACGCGTGCAATTTTCAAATTAAATTTTGTGTAAGTTCGAGTTCGGGTAAAATCGGGAGAGATCGGGTTTTTATTTTCTTACGTTTTTTGAAAATTTGAATTTTGTGTAAGTTTGAGTTGCGCGTGCAACTTTTTAAATTCGAATTTTGTGTAAGTCTGAAATCGGAAAAGATCGGGTAATTTCGAGGTTTTAGAAAGAGTGGTAATGTATTTTTTTTAAGTGTAAACTTACATATTAACGTACGAGTCATTGACACTGTTGTATGTAAAGACTATTTCATTATTTCTTTAATAAAAATCATGCATTTCAGATGAATACATCATTAAATTAAAGTAACTCCATTCATCGTTATTACTATTCACATACACATAAAAATGCTTATTATTACATTTAACTATGATTTAATTCATTTTATAGCATGTATATGCGTTTGAGATGTAATTTCAAGAATAGCCTTTTAAATTACTTGGTTGCGTTAATGGCGGCATCTGTTAAATGAACTCGAGAATAAGACCCCAGATATTTTTTTCGTACTCATACTAGGTGACAAATCGACAAAAAAAAGGTATTTTACGTTAGTAATTTGGCTAACCTCTTTATCTCAAAATACGAGAGACGGTTTTTATCAAAATTATTTAAAACCGCTTTAAAATCGCACATCAGATTATAAAGGATATATATATATTCAATTACGTATTTAGTATTTGAAAATATCAACATCTAATTTTTTTAATGTAAATTAAAAATGACCAATGATCGACTAAAATAAGTGTGTACTATTCATAAATTATTTTTATTGCACTCTTTAATAATTTTGCAGTTATGAATTTTGGTTTTGTAAATTACAATATTTATGTCATTTTTTCAGTAATTTTCCGCGTTCTTGTAGTAGTTCTTCAATAAACTCATTCGTCGTTTTTATTAATATTTATATACAAAAAATTTTATTATTACATTTAATTATTGCGTACATTTTATATTCCAATTGTAGACATTGCAAAAAATATGCTTTAAAAGTTTACACGAGCGTATGTTAAACTAATAATTTGTGACACTAGCCATCATATGCCCAGTTCGATGATGTAGTATTTTTATTACAAACAATACATTATGAGAATTAATGTAATTTTCGCAATTTAAAAATGTCCAAATACTACAAAATTCTTCATATCGTAATCTTCTTTACAGTTCTCGTCCTCATAGTCGTCATTCTTGTCTTTATAACCATCAACGATTTATTTAATTTGTTTTTTTTTTAGTTTTTTGTTTAATCACACGTTCTGCTATATTATCGTAGTACTCTTTTAATTTATACGATTGCATTAATTTTAGTCGATATTTAATTGTAGGTTATAAATTAAAAATGTTGTACATATTGTATTTATCTAAAGTAACTGCTCATTTTAATTTTACATTCTAAATTTTAACTGTTTTGCTATTTTCGATTACTAAACATTTTTGAGCAAATTAATTTTTATTTAAAAAATCAGCCTGCACATAATAAGCAAATTATAATACTATTTCAAATTTAAAAAATCAGGTTTTTTGCATGGTATTGCATTTTATTGTATTTTCATAGTGAGCAAAGTGTAATAAAAGTTTGTTTAGTTATTACTTATTTTAATCGCCATTGTTTTCTATTGATTTCCGCTTATTATATTATTTTAATCAAATTTACAGAGTGAGCCACAACTATTGAGGTTGAGTTATATTTTTTGCTAGCAAACTTTGTATTAAATTTTATTATCTTGAGTTGGTAGCAGTGTCAAAATTTATTACTCATGTTACATTAATATAAAGTTTAATTGTAATTTAATTAAGGTTAACTGTAATACTATCTTAATTGCATACAATAATTACTTAAATAAATGAATGATTTTCATGATTTGATTTTATAAGTGCTAATAATGCAAATCCAGTTTTTTAAAGTATGTAATAAAACAATTTGCTATGCAATAATACCATAATAAATGCTCAAATTTATTAAAATATTTTGTATTTATCGAAAAACAATAATATATAATATAAATTGATAATTTTCATTTAAGTAATTACTGTTTTTATAAACGTTAAAGATGTATAATGCAAATCAACAAAATTATGATTGCCAACGACTGATATAAAATAGAATACTACATGCGGGGAAAAACACTGTTATGGTAGAGTCTTTATAACAAATTGATACAAAATTTAATTGTAGTTTTAATATCCACCGTGTCTTATTGATCTCAGTTATTATTTCAATCATACTCTATAAATTTACAAGGTGAGCTTTATAAACGTATTAAATTTTGTTATCTGAAGTTGTCGACAGCGTATTTAATAGTAATTTAATCATTAAAGGTTTTCAACCTATAATAGTAGAATGAATAAAGCAGTATTACTTTAAACATTAATTGCCTATTTTAACTTTAAATTTTAATTGATTTGTTTATTTTAAATAATAAATACGTAATTATATATATATATATATATATATATATATAGCTATAAACGGTATGCTGTGGAGCCCGATACGTTAACAGGACGCTGTTGAGCCCGGTACCCCGCAAGTATATACAGAACGTTGTGAAGCCCGATTATATACAGAATATATCTTAACCGTTCCTTCATGAGCCCGCCAACGTTGCCAGTCTACTTGGGCTCATCAAGGTACTTATGGTGTATACGTTAAACGATATTTACCTTTTATACTATTTGAAGGGATTTTTCCTGCAAGCCACGACTATTCGAGTTTTGCGCGATTTCATTAAATTAAGACCTTTTTATTATAACCTTTGCCATCTGGCAATATATTTTTAAATAAAAAACTTACTTTTAATTTTTTGGGCAACTTAGTACTCAGTGGACAATTTCCGGAAAAATGATAGTTCATAAAAAATTATTAAGCGAAGTTATAAAGTTCAAAAAACTGTATCTGCTTTAAACAAAACAAAATATTAGGTTTAATACTTTTTGTTGCCGATCAAACAGGATGCGGTTTTGTAATTTATTATGAATTGATCAGATTTAGATTAAATATATTCAATTGAGTTTGTACTAACTTAAAATGGACTTTCCAGCAAAGCATTTATATTTAAAATTCATGAAGATAAAAACGCCTGTTATGTGTCCTTAGAACTATATTTTAAAGAACTGCTTATTTAATTGTTTAATAAAAATTATATTTTAAAAAGAATAGTGAAATTAAATTAGTTGTAATTTCATTATTTTGTTTGCTCTAGAAAGTCCAATTTAATTAGACAATATAAGCTTTCATAACATTGACGTTAGATTACTTGCAAAAATATTTTGGGGCAAATCAAAAGCTATTTTTAAAGAAACAATTGCCTTTATTTAGAAGAATAATAGGATAACAATAAGTATAGATCCCCCTTTAAAATTTTATTTTTCCCTTAATGTGCATACCTATGGATTGCAGATTAAGGTAATTAACTATTGTACCATTAACGATTGCATTTCTATTTGAAATTCCCCAAACAAAACCCAGGTAGTTTCTAATTGCGGTACCCATTTTAATGACACAGGAAATTGATTATTCTTATAAGACTTTTGTTCTATTCATTACAATGTCTTCGTGGTTAACTTCAAAAATGTTACCATTCAGTTTATCAATTTAATTTGTAATGTGCACATCGTTAATTTTTAAGTGATAAATGAGTTCTAGAGCTAAAAAATTATACAAAATGGCTGTTAACAGTAGCGGTAAGTACATTCTAAAGTTTTTTCTTGCTTCGATTTTTGTTTTTTTTATTTCCTAATATTTTGTCAAGGAACTGAAAGTAAGAAAAAAAATTATCAATCTTATTCGCAGGCAAAGAAATTATGCCATTTCTGAAAAAAATAAGTCACGTGCGGCCAGTGAGGAGACCAAAAGCGCAGAATGAAACAACTCAAAATGATTACGTTGTCTGCCAAATTTTGTTTTGGGTATTTTAAAAAGGCCTACCTGAGAAGACATCGAAGTAGTTGTGAATTACGCGCAACAAGTAAAACTTCTGATAAGCGTGAAAATCACTTATCTGAAGCTCAACTATTCAGTATATGTTCGGGAGTAAATCGAGAATTTTATGATTCATTACGATTAAAAGATGAAGTGTTCAAAATTATGAGAACCGACGACATATCCTAAGTGGCCATAAAAGATGTACTTATTTGAACACAATTTCAAATAATTAAGAGAATTAGGCAGACTTCTAATATCTCTTCGCGAAATGATGGGATTAAAGACTCTATTCGAAACTTTAAAACCAGAGTTTTTTGATAATTTAGTTTCAGCTACGAAGATAATCAGTGGATATGATCCATCTTCCCGTACGTTTTCCGCTGCTAGTTTATCTGCACATATGGGTACAACCCAGAAACAGGTAGGTAAGCGACATCGCTACAAGAATGATTATTAAAAAAAGTAAATTGATTATTTGTCACAACCAAGAGGAATGTCTTACAAATATTAAGCGATTAAAACATCTAATCGAAAACCATTGGACTTTGGAAATATCAAGCTTAGCCTTAAAAGATTTGAACAAAAAAATGGGAGAAACCAAAACTGTTGCCATTAACAAGCGATGTAATGAAATTTCAAAAGTATCTTGTAAAAGAAGCCAAGGAAGCAAGCGAAAATATCTTAAAAAAACATAAATTGGTCAAGGAATATAGACGATTATCAGAAAATGTCTTGGCTATGGTGGTTTTGTTAAAAGGTTAAGAACCAAGAATTATTTACATCCACCCGCCTTCGGAAGCAAATTGCATCTGTTATTCAAGTACTGAATGTAACAGATGCGGAAATGGAACAATTTGCTACTTTTATAGGTCACACCAAAAAAACACATGAATCATATTATAGGTAAGTAATAGAATTACGATTTAATATTGAATCGCAACAAAGGTCATAGTTCTTGTTCTTGCTACTTAGTAATTATATTGTTTTAGATTAGCTCAAGGCATTTATCAAATAGCAAAGGTGTCGAAACTATTGTTGACGATCAAAAAAGGAGAAGGGACCAAGTATAAAGGAAAAAGTTTGGAAGAAATTGAGTTATCTGAAAATGATGAGACTGAAGAATCTGACGGAGATGAAGAGAAAAACCCAGATAATTTGCATCATTCACCTTCGAGTTCTAATTCTAATGATCATTATACGTCGGGTTATGACGGGTTATGACCACAAAACTACAAAAACGAAAGAAACAAAATAATAAAACAAGCAATTCCAGTTCGGATAATGTGCACGAAACCGTGAAAAAACAAAAAAACATGCAACAAAAATCAAACAAAAAATAACACAGGTACATTTTCAACATTTATGTTTGCAAATATGCGTTTAATTCACTTTTAGGTAGTACTATAGATCGATCTCTTTCGGAATTGGAAATATCAAAAAAAGGAAAAAAACGCAGATTTAGTCAAAGATTAGGTATATTTTGTATATCTCTCCGCAATAATAATTTTTACAGTACATTCTAAATTTCAGACACGAGTGCAAGTTCAGCTTCAGACAATGCAGAAAAAACATCTAAAACCAATAAAGAAAAATAAAAAAAAATTGTAAAAGAAAGATGAACGGAAGAACAAAAACGATTAATAACGGAACACTTCATGTAAAAAATTAAATTTTCCCCAAAAAAGACGAAGTAGAAAAATGTATTCGAAAGCACGATCCAGTATTTGTAGGGAGAACATAAGGCTTATGTTTATAATTTATATAGACAAAAATAATGTAATGTTTAATTATTATTAATTAACATATTAATTAATTAATATAATTTAATTCATCTATAAATAATTCATTTTATTTTACTGCAGTTCAAATACAAAATAGAATCGCAGTTATTAATATTTTTCTGCAAGAGAGCAAAGAAATAGTAAGTTAAGTCATTGTAATGCGTTCAAACTTCAATCCAAAGTTCATTATATACCAAGCAGCCCTTATAAAGCCCGAACATTGTTGCCATGAGGTGGGCTAAACAACGTCCGTTTAGTCTCACCACAACAGTTGTATAAAAATGCGCCCCCTACAACGAAATGCTTAGCACTAATCTGTATATAATGGTTATGGTAATGGTACGTTGTGGAGCCCACCAAAAACTTTGAATTTACGCGTTTTATGGCATATACCATCGTATTATGATGATATACACTGGGGTACGCTATGAAGCCCGCAAACGGGCTCCGTAACGTTTTTTTGGGCTTGGGAGCGTACGGTTTATATAACCGACGGGCTCCACAATGACCGTTTATATGTCTATATATATATATATATATATAGACATATAAACCGGTTGCTGTTGAGCCCGTAGAATATATAAACGCTACGCTCTTTAGCCCGAAGAAACGCTATTAAGCCCGGTTTCGGGCTCATCTACGTACCCATGTGTATATAATCAAAATACGATTATATAAGCATCAAAACGTGTAAATCCAAAAATTTGGCCGGGCTTCATATTGTACCGTTTATATCTCCATTATATATAAAATAGTTCAGAGTTAGTCGCTGCAGAGGTCGCTTTTATATACAAACTGTTTACAGACACGGACAGTACGTTATGTAGCCCAACATGCGACAACGTTGGACGGGCTTAATAACAAGCAGTAAACGTATACTCTAAGTGTATTTTACTTTAGTATGAATTTTATGCACTTTTTAAGTATCATCACGTTTTAATAATATTTCACAAAAACAATACCAAGTCAAAAATCGGAAGTTGATTTTTAAAAACGTTTGCAATTTCTACGTGATGCTTGTACTTACATATGTAGAATGTGGTACTTTTATAACTATTAAATTAAATTAAAATTAAAGTATTGAAAAAATTATTTGAAAACTTCTAAAGAGATTTGAATCAAAAGCACAATATAGGTAGCTAAGAAACTTTAAAGTTATAAGAATGATTTGTTGGTTTATTCATGATGTGATACCTGTAAAATAATTTGAAACATAAATACATACATTTAATAAAAACGTTATAACGAAAAAGGTATGTCTTAGGATATAATATTAGCATTTCTCATAGAATTTTTTTTCTTTTACTAAAAATCTTTAAAAACAATGTAGGTATCTCGTTTTGTAGTGTAAAAATTCTTATAAGCAAGGAAATTTTTCAATAGTCCGAAAGAGTTTTGTAGAATCAATTAGAAAATATTACTTCTCGTGAAATAATTATGGAAAGTTATAATAATTTTGCAGATAACACTGTACAATTTAAAAAAAATTAAATTTGGTTTACCAACACAGAGCTTTTACAAACAAAATTGAAAAAAAAAAGAATTGTCCTAGCAAAAAGAGAAACAAAACTTACAGCCATAAATTTTAAAATCGACGCAGAGTTTTTAAGTAATTATGATAACAGTTTACTTAAAAGTTAGAAAAATAATAATTAAGACAAACATTTAATCCACTACTTACAAGAAATAAGATATTTTTTTAAAGTTTGAGTCATTTCATATGAAATCGTCTAAAAGTAAAAGCTGACTTATTTTAGAGTCCTAAAAATTAAATCTACGCACATTTAGTTTTGATAAACGCCCGTTTTCACCTGACCGAATTGAAAAACATAATTTTTATTCTTTTTTTGAATGCACAACGAATATTTATTCAATACCGATCAACAATGACGCGCTGCTGAAAATACGTTTTTTTAAACTCATTTTCAGTGATTTTTAACTGACTATAGTGTTTTGGTCGTTTAATGTAAGCACATAATGTTACTCAGAAATTAAATCAGTTTACATATCCTAAAAAGAATAAACCCAACAACTGATCAAAAGAACCCACTTTTTGTACAAAAAAGATGCTTGCAATTCGATAAAATCGCGTTTTTCAGACTACATTGGTCGTCTTGTTGTTGACACATTCTTAGTGCCTACACACTTGGTTTTTTAAAGCTAATATCTAGGTAATTTTATTAGGTTAAATATATTATTTGCAATTGGTTACTTTTTTGTGTGAAAATTCATAAAACATTACATGTTTGTTTTCTATATATTTAGTGTAGTTTTATCTATTTTGTTTGTATCTTATAGTATAGCAAGTAGGTTGAATGTTTTTTAAACGTGATATTATGTTTTCATTTTCATTAAAATTACGTGTATTATAAGTGAGATTTATTACGTAAATATAACATAAGATGGAATATTGATTTTTTTGAAATAAAACATTATATTTTCTTAGAAGGCTTAGCTTATTGGCTTAACGATATTGACAGCATCACAATTACGGAAAACTGAATACATTTACGGTATCAACTAGCTGTGACATTGAGAAACCTAAACTATATTAAATTATTGTACCTTTTTATGTTATTATCTTATTAATACATATGTTACAGCAGCTTGAACATTCACACTCGATACAAAAAACTAATTTTTATGCCAAGAATTTCATTAGAGCAGAAATCGAACATTGTTTCTGGAGTTACTATATGATGATCTGCAGTTCGTTCTAAGCTTTTTTTAATAGTTTTTTTTAATTGTGCCTTCTGCACCATCACATAGGCTTTTGCCGTGAGAAGTAGTAACAAAATACCACTCCGCCTTTATTCCAAAGCCATCTTCATTGTAGTCTATATATGTATAATTTTTTGTAATTTTTGTATTGACCGCTAAAACAATGAATATTTTAAAAGTCTGAATAATTTTGTTTGATGTAATTAAAAAGAAAGTTATTTGAATGCGGTAAACGTTACTGTATAGTGTGTGTTACACAGTCACTAATTACAAAAGTCTCTTTCAAGTGATCCGTTTTCTTTCAAATAAATTACAAAAAGATCTTGTACCAAGAATGCATCATTTTTTGAAAAATTAACTAATGTTTTTAATTTTTTCAAGTAATTTTTTTATTTAAATGAGCCAACTGTACACACACTAGGAATGAAAATAACAAGACGATTAATGTAGCCATTAAAAGTTAAAGGTAAGAACTAAAAATCTTGTGACGGTCCGATTAATGATAAATCTGTTACCTTAACCGGCATTTAACGTCCACATTAAGGAACAAATAAATTGAGTAAAAATGTTTCGGACTACTTATTAGAATTCCTCAAGTTTGTTATTTGAAACAGAGTATTATATTTACAATCACATACATATTTTAATTTCAACTAAAATGTCATGATAATGTTGTATGACATGCTGTATGCCCAAAACTAACCTTTCAATTTATTTCTGATTTATTAAAAAAACTTTGTGTGCGTAAATAAGAATATGTAGGTACAAACATGTAAACAGGTTGTTGTTGAGCCCGTAGAACATATAAACGCTACGTTCTCTAGCCCGAAGAATCGTTATATATCCCAGTTTTAGGCGCATCTCTGTATATATGCGTATGTCATCAAAATAAGATTAATCATTATTTTTTTTATTATGCGGTATATTGTAAGTTTGATTTAAAAATTAATTTGTGCTTGTCAAATGATGACAAATAACTCACTGTACGTTAGTCGTGCAACTTGCGGCAACGGTTAAATTTAACATTTCTTTAAAAAAGTTGCCAAAAACAGAGTTACATGCGGAATTTTAAAGAAAATTATTTAATTTGCTGCCTTTTTGAGTATGTTTTTTTTCAGATAAGAATTTGCTAATATACACAAGTTATAGCTTACAATTTTGAATTATATTTACAAATAAAACAAACTTTGCACCAATCATAAAAAGAGTTTAATGCTTGAATACAGTTTTTATTTTAAATCTGCAGAAAGTTTATTTGTTACGTCAATATTAATCAAGTTAAATTTAAAAAAAAATTATTAGATCGGAAGATGTTTAAGAGAGTTATCTGCAAAGACTAAACGCAAATGTTAAAATTTCAAATCATTGTCGAATTTCGCTTAATAACTACGTTTAGAGCGTGTATAACATTGGCAACGCAGTCGGGATTAACAGCGCGCTAATAACGTCGTGTAGAAAGGCGTTACCGCCCGGGCTCATCGGGCACCTGTTTACATATCGGGCTCAATTGCGTGCAGTTTATAACTATATATATATATATACGTAAGTGTTGAATTATGTGGCACCCACCATACCCATTGCATAAAGGACACCCGGGTGTATAAATTCTTTAATAATATATGTCATTGTGGCATATCGATGTGTATGATGCAATTGGCACCCATTTGTATATAAATACATGTTTAAAATAGTAAATGACACCCAACATTGTTGTCATATAAATGAAATAGTAAAGGTGCCAGTTAGTAAATATTTCGTTTTTAATTAAACTGTATGTATATGATATTTCACTTCTGTTATGCTGCTTATATAGAGTACGGTTTTGAAAGGAACACACCCTTGCTTTAGGACACTTTTGGGAGACAACTTTAAATGTCAGACTTGACATTGACACATTAACCCCCTGAACCCAGCAACCCCTAACTTAAGAATTTAAATAAGGGAAGAGGGTTGAACGAACCCTTATTTAAAGCCTTTTGCAATTTTCTATGAGGACAGCATGGCCGAAAGTGGTTTTCTTTAATTTTTTGTATCCCCATGAAAAACAACCCTCTAGATTAAGTAAAGTGGGGAAGACTAGTTTCTTAAAAAACGCTTTGACAGGTCGATTCTTAATTTTTAGTAAGCAACTTAAGATGTCAAACTTGTCATTGACACATCAACCCTCTAGCTCCAACAACCCCTAACTCAAAGATTTAAATAAGAAAATGAAGTTGAATGATGCTTCATTTAAAGCGTTTTTATATTCTCTATGCGACAGCATGGCCGAAAATAGTTTAATCCAATTCTTTTTCGTCTTTATTAAAAACAACCCTTTAGATTAACTAAGGTGGGGAGACTAGGTTCTTAAAAAAACGCTCGGGCAGATCGATTGTTAATTTTTAGGAAACAACTTTAAATTTCAAATTTGACATTGACACATTAATCCCCAAGCTCCAGCAACACTTAACTCAAGAATTCAAATAAGGGAAGCAGGTTGAATGACCCCTCATTTAAAGCGTCTTTTAATTCTCTATGCAACAGCATGGCTGAAAATAGTTTTTTCCAATTTTTTTCATCTCCATTAAAAACAACCCTCTAGATTAACTAAGATCAATCAATTCTTGATTTTTAGGAGACAACTTTAAATTTCAAACTTGACATTGACACACCAACCCTCTAGCTCCAGCAACCCCTTACTCAAGAGTTTAAATATGGACAGTGCGTCAAACGACCTCTCATTTAAGGGTTTTTTTAATTCTCTGTGCGACAGCATGGCCGAAAGTACTTTGATTAAATTTCTTTGTCCCCATGAAAAACAACCCTTTAGATTAACTAAGGTGGGGTTGTTGTTTAGAAAAAAATCTTAAAACATGCCAATTTTAACTTTTTGAACGGCACATTTGGGTGTCAAATTTGACTTTGTTAGGTCAACCCCCTAGCCCCAACAACTCCCAACAAAAACAAAAATTATAGTAAGGTGGTCAAATAACCCTCATTTTAATAGTCTCTTGATTCTCTACGTGTGTGCATGATTGTTTTTAAGTTTATAAAAATTTTAAAAGTGTAGAAAAATTTAAAACATCAAAATTCAACGTCAGAAGAAATTTTTATTAGTTCAACAAATGCTCAAATTGTGCGCCACCAACTTCCAGAAAGTAATACAAAATACATTTTGAAGGGTCTGTGGCGTAATTTGGCGGCATTCTTCAATATTGCGTCGACGCAATTCTTCCAGAGACCCTGGTTCCGTTGCGTAAATTTTACTTTGTTTTTACTTAGAAACTTGAAGAACGCTTCAAATTAGGGGTCGCTCGACCGATTTTCCATATATAAATTCTTGAGTTAAAGGTTGCTGGAGCTAGGGGGTTTATGTCAATGTCAAGTTTGACATCAAATAAAATAATTAAAAATACAAAACTTGAATATAATTAATTACGAAATTTAGTAGGAAAGTTGTGATCTCTTAATGAATAATCCTGTGTTTTGCGTTTCTTAAAATTGTAATTTTCGGTTAATACATTTTAGAAGGGTAGTTTATGGTGTATTGATTTTTATACTCATCAATGGGTATCTTGCTAATTACTTTATTTAAATAATTATAATTTTAAAATTGTAGGTTTAATATAAATCTTCATCAAATCTTTGTCATAAGAAACGTTAGATGTAGTGTTCGTTTTGTTTTCTTATGTTTTGTACGTACAAAATTACGAGAAAGGATCAAGCTAAATACTGAAAAAATTAAAGATAAAAGTCAGAAAGATTAAAAATAGAAAACTAAAAATACATTTTTTTAATATTAAATTTGTGTTTACATTTATCAATAATGTAGCAAATTTTCTTTGTGGACAATGTTTACGTCTAGCAACTTTAAAGAACTAACTACTGTTTAGGATGCGGCTGTTAATTTGTAAATTTCTCCAGCTTGTCTCTGATGTTTTCGATTTTGGTATTTAATAAAATTTTTTTGTTCGTTTACATTAACAATCTATAAAATGCTCAAGAAAAGTCGAATATAACTGCAAATAATATACATTTGGTTAGGTTTTCCAATATGGTAGTATCAATCATAATTTTGATTGTTAAATTTCAAGTTATTTTTAACATTGAAAATAAAATGTTTAATTTCAAAAATCTTCAAAAAATAATATTTTTTGTTTACAACACTTATATACCAATTGAATAACAAAAAACAACAAAAAAGATAAATCACAGTCATGATACTAGGGTTAAAGCAAAGGAAAACCGTATAACAAAAACTAAAATAAGAAAATGGGTCAGAAATTAATACAATTTATAGAACCTCGCATCTTTAATCACATATCCATGCAACTAAAAAATATTATAACAGTGAAACAATTAGCAAACAAGATTAAAAAGTAGATGTTTCAAGAAAGAACAAGAATTCTAAAATCTCGAAGTACTTAAGCTAGTGTCTAGTTCTAGGGACATTGTTATGAATTTTGCTAGCCACCTGTGCTCCTAACCACCAACTATTATAATACCAAAGTTGTATGTTTAAGATGAAAAGAACAGGAAAAAAACTAAACAATTTCGACTGTAAACTAAGTGAAAATAACTATTAAACCTCAAAATAAATTTAATGAGATGACACATTTCAAAAGATAATTTTTTACAGTTCTAAAGATTACGATCTTTTATTTATTTTTTTTTATTTATCTAATCATATGCAACAGCACCACGGTTAACGTAACAACAGTTTAAGTTACAGAAAGTAAGTAGTAAAAGACGTTTATGTATGCTGCAGAAACAGAAAAAAACTCAATTAGACTCAATCTTGCAAAAAATACACATTAGAAGCAAAAAAACAGTTCTTTGAACGGATGAATCACAGTTTAAAGTTTTTGAAAGCAAATTTCGTACATTTCTGTTTATCAACAACTAATAAAAAAAAATAAAAACTATAAAATATGGAAATGAGAGTATTATGATTTAGGGTTGTTTTTAAGTGCAGTAAAAACTTCATAAAATAGCTAACAAAATGATAACACTAGTAAAACAATTACTTACTACTTTAAACTTACTTAAAAAATACTCTTCTTAACGCTTTATAACACTTTAAACAACAAAAAATTGTTTATTTTTTGTTTAATAACTTTTTGTTCTAATATATTTTATTTACAAAAATCAATTTTCAAATACAAGAAACTTAAAATGGAAAATAATATAAATGTCAAATTCCTATGCTAAAATATGCATAAATTATTACTTATGAAAAACTAATTAAAACAAATATTTAACATTTAATATTAATTAATTTTTGTAAAATTATTTTTTTTAATATTGATATAATTTTGATACATACAATATAAAAACTATCTAAAATATTTTAATTGATAATTTTGTTAATAAATATCAAATAGTAGAGTGCTTTAAGTTAAATAATTAAATAAAACAAACTGACATCAAAAAGCATTATCAAGTTGTTATTAAATCAAAATGAGTTACGCAAGTTATATTTTAGTACATTTATTTCGTTACGATATCGCACTGTTCAACAATGTTGCCGCTAAAAATGGTGCCACAATCTACAACAATTATCGGGGTGCCATATAGTCAATACGTCAAAATTATATACACTTATATATCGCACAACGCCCTCTGTGTTATTATGAATGAACCAAACTGTATAAAACTGACCACTAATTGTCAAAATGGCTCCCGAGCAATTTTTTGCGTACGAGCTTAAAAAGTGTTAATAAGCTCTAAAAAATTTTTTCATGCAAAAGTACAGTGGCTCCCAAACTTGGGTGCCTCTTTGTATTTTTGGGTGCCACAATAACAATGAATACCCAATTATGGTGCCACAATGACAAATTTTATGTATATATATATATATATATATATATATATATATATATATCTATATATATATATATATATAATCCTAAGTTACTTTAATTTAATGATGTATTAATTTGAAACGCATAATTTTTATTAAACAAATAATGAAATAGTCTGCACATTATAACAGTGTCAATGACTCGTATGTTAATACGTAATTTAATACATGAGAAAAAAAGTATACATTGTCACGTTTAATTTTTCAAGTTTATTGTTTTTTTTCTTACTTTTTTTAAAGTTTAGAATCTAATTTGGCTCACAACTACTACCTAACTTTTGAAAGGTTTTAAGTTAGATTTCGGTTGCTTGTTTGAGTTCTTCGATTTCTGTCACGCCCTGATAAAGCCCCTTACGAAAGTGGGCAAAACGTTGGCAACAGTAGTTACAACAATGACACAGTCCAAGCCCGAAAGACGTTCTTATCTTAGTATAGATTCCAACCGTGGAAACCTTCGCTATTATATCTGCCAACATTTAAAACAACAAACTAATTTGTTAATAGTAGTTTGCAAGATACTCACAAGATGGTAACTATTACTATATGCTGTTGTACTGTTGTTAACTAATCACATAACAATATTTTACAATATTTACAAACTATATAACCATCAACCATCTATATAACCTTAAACACTGGTACAGCTTTTTAAATAAAATAAAAAGTATTAAATTTTAAGCTATGTTCATACGATTAACATTAGTTGTATTTACGCAAACATAAGTAATAAATATTTTGTTTTATTTTTTAGTAATGTTTTCTACAGCAATTTACATTAATTATAATAAATAAATAATTTGCAATAACTATTTTACATGTAGTAAATTTAAACTACGAGATGGCGCTTGCTATCGCATTTCTTAAAGAATTTCTTTTTTTGTTTTTATCATAAACTTAATTAAGCAACCTATTTTAAAATATCCAATATTATATCGGATTTTTAAAAAACAATTTTAAAATTAAATTGTTTGTAAAAACTGAATTATGCTACAAGTTTCCAGCAAAATTTTAAATTGTATAAAGACAAACCAATTTTGTTAAATTTATTTTAAAAATCATTTAATAATTAACTTTTATGATTTACAGTTAAAGCATTGGTATTTTTTGTATTTTCAGCTTGTTCGTTCGTGTTTGGCTAAGCTTTCGATTTAACAGCGTGTGAAAATCTCTCAATAAATGTTCGTTTTGTCACGTTACGTACACGTTTTCTCGCTGTTATAACATAACTACATATGTAGGTATCACGTTTTTGTTAATTTAATTAATTTGTTGGTGCACAAAAAAAACAAAAATATAGTTTAAAACCAATCTTTAATGTTATGTTTAAAAAATCAAGGTTTGCAATGTTTACGTAATATGTATACATAAATACTTACAATCTATTCGTTCTGCAAGCTCTTTTGTATCTTCATAGAAAAATTTACACGTACCTAGAAAAAAACGGCCAAACATTAATTATTTGAAAGTAATAAAATACAGTTAAAGTAATACATAAATGCGTAACTAATAAATAAAAACAACAAAAAATTATCTGTAAAATGCAGTAGTAAATAGAACAAAAACATACTTCTGCTCATTGTCAGCAATTTTTAATTTTTAAAATACTACTTTTTTGTATTTTAAAATGTTTTTACTGGTATTAAAATTCCTACGTTATCACATAAATTAAGATCGGTAAATATTTGAGTTTTTGAGTTTACTGAACTAATGCAATTTTACTTTTAAATAAGCTAATTAAAATTTTTGAGTTTTATAAAATTTTAGCAAAACATTCCTTTCCTTCGAAATGTTTTTTGTACTCGAAATATTGTTTTATTTGTTAAATGTGTGCTGTTAATAGTTACATTAGATGTATGCTAAATACCCCTATTGTCTATTTAATTAATTTTAGATTCAGTTTTACATGATAAATCTTGTACTTTGTAAAACTAGTACACAGTACGTAATGTAACGAAAATTAAGGCAAATTTATATTAATTTTATTAACGTATGATTTTCTTATACATATAATATTATAAATTGTAACGTCAAAATATTGTTAAAATTAATTTTTGTGCTACACCTCACATTACCGCAGGTATGAATAGAATTGTTTATTAAATTTTGCAACTGTTTTTTCACTGATAATTTCTTATTAATTATGTATGTGTTTATTAAAAAAATAGATACAAAATATTTAAATACAGTAGAACCTCGTTTATTCGAATTAGTTCACCCAAAGATGTTTCGGATAAACGAATTAAGTTTAATTAAAAATTGTATTTTGTAGATTTATTACAAAGTGTATTAAATATTTCTACAAAAAGGTACATTATGACACATTTTTTTGCCTATTATCTATATAACAATCAGAATAATATCACATTCTATGAGCTAATTTTATGTATAATTAATTAAGGCTTGATGAGAAGGGATCCAGTGATATCACCTTTAAGTTACTCTATTGAATCTACTGCCAAATTCTTTTTTAATCTTCTGGTTTGGAGTTTATCTGCTAAAGAAGTTGCTGTTACATTTGGATCATTTTCCAGCTCATTAATATATTTCATTGCTTTTATTACATTTATCGCGAATGAAATGTTGAGGCCCTTAGTTTTGTTCGACACGTACCACGGAGGGTTAGATAGCATTCTAAGTGTGTTAGACTGAAATCGCTGTATAGACTTTTTAAGTTTATTTACTAGCACATCCTCAAAGTTCACAACTATATAGCCAGATAGGACAAATTATGCACTTATAAATTAATGATTTGTTATCTAATGTAAGGGTCGAGTTTTTACCAATGAGCGAATACATTTTGTTACAACGTAGGTTCATTTTCTTAAGTTTTTTATTTATATAAACTCTCTATTAGGTTATGGTTAGGCTAAATATGATACAAAAAAATTGTTTTTTAAAAATAGAGTTTTGATAACAAGAAATACATACCTTCTTGCTTCGTTATAAGATGTGCAAATTCTGGTTTAAATATGAGTTACGAGTTCTAAATGTAATACCCTAAAGTTAGATTTCTATTTTTGACGCCTTCTAGGAAGTTTATTTTTACTTCATTTCTAGCCAAGACGTCACACCGCAAAAGACTTAATATCGTGCTTGTAATGGGTTAACGTTTTAATTTTCTAACATTATAGGCGTTTATGGCAATAAAAATATAATTTGAAAACGCATTTCTAGTAGTTTATTCGTCATAGGGTAAGCTTTTCCTATTAGTTTTTAGAATTCTTTAGTAATATCCTTGTTAATTTTGATAGCACGTCCTGTCACGTGTTGACTGTATTCGATGTATTATCGATCGATGAGGGGTTAATATCGACCAAATACCTTTATAAAACAATTATAACTCTGGAAGGCTACGTTCAAACTAAAAACAAAGTCTCGGC
Source organism: Aquatica leii (assembly GCA_035610365.1). Taxonomy (NCBI): domain Eukaryota; kingdom Metazoa; phylum Arthropoda; class Insecta; order Coleoptera; family Lampyridae; genus Aquatica; species Aquatica leii. The sequence goes on along the minus strand of CM069437.1, from coordinate 38,157,429 downwards.
AAGATCTTTTTCTCCGAGATACTACTCGTTATTCGCCAGTCGATTACGATATCAACTTTTACTTAATGTATGCAACATCATTCGATAATCAGGTCTTTATGTCTAATTTCTTTTAGCATTAATTAACAACTACTTTGTCGCTGTCAGAAAAGTCTTTCATAAAATTTTGCTTGTTTTAACTTACGCAATTACAATAATTGTTTCAATACCATTTAGGTATTTTCATTAATTATTTTGTGTATCGCATGCTGTGAACTGTAGATATTTGTTCTGTAATTTTCTTCGCTATCAACACCTTATGTGTAAACCTAGTATTGTGTGTTGCCGATACTTCTGGCATTTATGGATTGAATAATGTACTACAAAATGTCTGGTGCTCGTTGTCATTATTCTACGTTATTAAATTAAAGTTGCTATACATCTTTATCTTTTTCTTTTTCTGGTTACACGAAAACCAGTGTAACAAGGATTACGAAACTGATTTCGTTACAAGCATGAACCTTCTGCTTTACTTAGAACGATCTGGCACCCTTTAAATTTTATTTTTGGAACCTCCCCTATCTCCGATTAGTGTGATTTAGCCGTGCAAGGTTTGTAAGACCTATACCTTGTAACAAGTCCTTTTTGAGGGAACGCAACGGCAGTGAATTTTAAATTGAATTCATCAATTCAGTTTTTTTTTATTTGTTTTACTAATACAAACACAAACACTGGTAATATAATAATCCGGATTCACTACGAAGAAGTAAATGAACGTCGAGTTTCACCCCTTTACACATCCAAGTACCCTACTATTTAGAGCTTTAAGACTTATAATCCTGTTCACAATAAAATTTAGGCATATTTTTTCGAGATGCAATCCTTGCACGGATAAAACCGTCTCTTGCTGCACAAACAGCTGTAGATGCTTCAGTAACTATTTTACCGTCCGTTTGACACTTGTAAGGTATCAACATGTATGTAGTCATCACATTCAAAGCGAAGCTTTAGTGTTTCAAATAATCCCGGTTTGTTTGACCTATTTTTTTGCATTTATTATTCTTTGCAACCTCTGCTTACGAATATGCTTTCTGTCGTCAGTAATCATCGCTAACAATATGTTTTCAGTATGTACGAAGTAGGCATTTTTTTGTATAACTGGATCAACAATATTCCGTAGATTTTCCGACAAGTATCGAGAATTCTTAATTAGTGCGATGTCTAGAACCATCTTTACAAGAAGATGATGCTTTAATTTTGAACCAGGTTAGAGCATAAACTTTGAAAACGACTTTCCGTCAAAAAATTAAGTCTAAGGATGCGATTGACAGCTGTCAGCCATCGAGAATGAGTTAATTTGTCAGGATTCTTTAATGAAGGATCTACTGAACAATGACTGCTAATAACTGCATTGCAAACTTGTAGCAAATAACTCTGATCTGTGTTTTAATTTTTTCTATTTATAAAACTGAGCTTCGGTTCTTGACTAGCTTGGTAAATAACAACTGGCATTTTTTTGCATTTAAGCAGTAATTTTTCTATCCGTCTTGTAATGTGACCATCAACGTGTTACAATAAGTGCCGGAGTGGTAATTCATTAGCTTGTAGTTGGCAAATCAGTTTTCTTAGAGAATCTTTTAGCAGTCTAATGATGTCTCCTTTGAGTCCCGTATTGACTGCCGTCCTATTGCAACCAATTGCACACAAATTTTCCATATTGATGTCACTACTTTGAATGAAATTAAAAACAGCACGGAAAATATTTACTGTTGTAGAAGTATTTAGTAATACATGCCCCAAATATGTATGTGGTCTCTGGTTCCGATGTCAGCATAATATTCGCTTGTAATATAGTCTTGCTGTAATGCCCTCCTAAGCCAAATAGACGTTTCTAATTATTACTTAGCTTTAGGCTTTTTATCAATTTAAAATTCGCACCTATATGACTTAAATTTTTCAAGATTTTTATTAGCCAATATTTTATAAGTTTAGAACTTAGTACTAAAAATAAAGTTACGTTTATTTACGCCTGCGATAGAATATCATAATATTCATATTAATAGGAAAAGACAGGCCAATTAAAAAAAACAACATATATTTAGACCTATGTTTTCTACATAGGTACAAAAAAAGGAATAATAACATTAACATTAACGTAGGTGATACAAATAATATACAACTCTTTACTTTCCATTTGAAACTGAATGAGATTCCCAAAACTGCATGCGATTTTTCATAACTCCTAGCAAATTTTTAATTATATTGATTTTCTTATCTCATGGGATTCCAATATATTGAGTTTGTCTTTTAGGCCGCGGCAGTTTTTGAGACTTTGTTATTTTAGCTATTAAAAAATTAAGAATAATTGATAGACCATCAAAGTCATTTTTATATACGACATTGTAGGATTCTCTACGGTAGGCCACGGTTATCATGTTATGTAAATAAAATCTTGGGTTTATACGGGATAACTTGTATTGAGAAGAAAAATCTTTGCATTGATGAAAATGTTGTAGCACCATTGGAAAAGTGAAAAGTTTCAGTATTACGACCTGATACAGTTTTTTCCCCATTATTTTCATGGAAACTTGGGCTCTATGGTAAAATAAATCGGCTGCCATAAAAGTATAGCCTGGTTCAAAGTATTTGACAATAATTTCATTAGCACTTATTTCATCAGAATTAACAATGTATAAAAAAAATCACAATTTTTATTTTGAACTCTGCAATTGTCCAACCATAAAGTAATTTTTCTCTTTTACTGAGAAGAAATTGATAGCAAGTACTTATGAATTCTTCTTTGTTTCGTTTTAACAGGTCTTCATGTCAGAGTGCTGCAAAAAAGTTTCAGCTTCTTTTTTCTCAACTGGCACAAAAGTTTTATTATACACTGCTAATCTATTAGTAAATATTGAACTTTTAAACATCTCCAGCTTGGGCAGCATTATAATTTTTTCCAAATCGGCGCAATATACTACTTCTCCTATCTGATCGTCTCTTTCCACATCTTCTTTGTATTTTATTCGAGATTTGTTAGCTTTTTTATTATACTTGATCTACCAAAAGCAAGCATCACAGTTTTTATCGAGATTGTCTTTTCCATGAGACTTATCATGTAATTAAAACTCCTAGCAAGTCTCACATTCCACGTGGCCTAGGTTAGCAAGTGATATATTTATTTTCTTCACAACCACTCTATATTTCTCCTAAGAACATTTTAAAGACGGATTTTTTGCAATAAAGTCTTCGTGCATAGCAGTAAATGTAAGATCACTCGGCAAATAAAGGCGATATGGTGCGTGATCCCTGCGATAATGAGAAATCGTTGGGATTTAAAAAAAATGTGATTTCGAATAATTTCTTTGACTATTTTATTATAGGGTTCTTTTGTAGTTCTCTTGTCTACCACGCTCTGTACGCATTTCTTACTTTTCGTTAACGCTGTACAAATAAGCTTGTCGTTTTTATTAAATCCAAGCGTTGTTAAAAAAAATGTTTGCAAACTATATCAGATGTGTCATCTGTATCCTTCAGCATGTAATTATAAGAATTATTTCTGCGATACGTCGTTTGTTGCTTTAGTGCAAATGAAGAAAAGTAAAATAAATAAAATTAATTTTTTTTATTACGCCACATTCTCCAAAATTGGTCGTTTATAATTGTTCTTCTTTCTTCTGATATTTTTGTCATACACTTTATTGTACACACCTCTCCACAGCTTTCCTTTGAACTACGTTTTCTTTTGCAAAGGATTCAATAATTTCTTTCTTTCTTTTAATAACTGATGTTGCATAACGTGTTCTCTTTCTCTTCATACCATTTTTAGAAAAATTACTTCTTTTGTCTTGGTCACCAAGTTCTCTTATTTCACCCACATTTCCTTCTTCTTGCTGCTGGGGTTCTATTATTTTACTTTCACTTCTTGTATCTTGGTCCTCCTCCGGTTCTTTTAGTCCACTCTCACATTCGTGTTTTTTTCCTCTCAGCTTTTTTTTCTGTTATTTTATTCGCAGTAATATTACTTGCAGAATCACTTCTTTCCGCTATTTCCTCGTTTATATCAGTCTCATCAGTTGATGGTACATAATCAAAATCAGATTCATTTATTCGATTGCTATTTGGTTTTTTCGCAAATTTTTGTTTCGTTTTTTATTAAGAACCATGACTACTAATTTTAGTCCTTGACTTTTTTTTATCATTAATCTAAAACAAATCGAATTGTTAAAGAAACATGCTACTTAACCTCAAACTGAAATTAATAATATATGTACTTAACTAAAAAAAGATATAATTAGATTATATGTTAAAGCAAACAGCATCAAAAATACGTGGCAACCGGCGAAATTATAAACTAACGATAAGATACGGCTATTTTTCGTAAATTGGCAGAACGCGATGACGCAATTTTTGACGACAGCTAAATCTTACACATTGTTTGTCATTATCACTTTGTGTCTTAGTTTTACGTGACGACATAGTTTATGCACTATTATTTAAGACGATTTTAATGACAGTAACAACCCGGAAATACAAATACAAGCAGCAAAACTCGAAGCTAGTCCGAAAATACTACAACACGCACTGTCAACTGTCAAGCGCCAACTAATTAAATTTTTTGCTTATTAGCTCATAGACACTTGCCCGTAATATATTACGCATGTGCTAATATCATACGGTCAACTTTAGACAAGTTTTAACTTTACTAAGATAAGAACGTCTTCCGGATTTGGACCGTGTCAATGTTGTAACCAAAGTTGCCAACGTTTCGCCCACTTTTGTAAGGGGTTTCATCAGGGCGTGAGAGAAATCGAAGAACTCAAGCAAGCAATTGAAATCTAACTAAACACTTCTCAAAAGTTAGGTAATCAACTTGTGAACCACGCCAGATTCTAAACTCAGAAAAGGTAAGAAAGAAAACGATAAACTCGAAAAAGCAAACGAAAATCTAACAAAGAACCACTACAGAGTTAGGTAATCAACTTGTGAACCAAGCCAGATTCTAAACTCCATAGAAGTACTCTGTAGTGGTTCTTTGTTAGATTTTCGTTTGCTTTTTCGAGTTCGATGTTATCTTCTTGGATTACGTCATCGGGTAACAAAGTTTGTAATAATGTATGTGCAGTATTTTGCCATGTAATGGATTCTACGCCTGCGTCGTCTTTAACCGTATGGAAAATGCCCGCGTTTGGTCTGATCCTCTGTCTTGAAATTTTATATGTTACGCCCCATGCGTCCAGCTCGAGTTGCGTAGTTTATCCATGCGGCTTCTTATGATGATCTTAGTTTATGTTTATTTGTATTTTTCTTTGGCTTCAATAAAGCAATGGGGTGGTGGAATTGGATTTCTTCTTCGGTTTTTGCCTTTTGGTATAGTTTGCGTAGTTTGTTAATTTTGCTTTTTAGCTGCTTAAATTCGGTTGTCCATGTAAATGTACATCTTAATGTGTGACATCGATGTTAGATGTTTTGCCATTTCTGCCCATAAACGTTTGCGGATTGTTTGCCCTGTTAAGTATGTATAGGTCTGTTTTGCAGATGAGTGCCTCTAACAGCTCGCTTCTCGTATCGGTAAAATTGCTATGCCAGAGCTCGGACTTTGCGTTTGCGTCGGAAGCAATTAGAATTAGAACTTGCTTATAGTTTTGGTTAATTTGTGATATGATGTTAAGATACGGTTCTATTTCAGAAAATTGACAATAGATTGACGCTAAAATCCATTCTTCCACATCAGGTCTTTGTATATGAATACAAGTAAAGTTCCTTTATGAGAACTTTGCTATTTTTGTAATTGTGATGTTTTGTTTCGTTATTATAATATCAACTAATGGATCCTTTTTCCAGTATATTTGTCTATATTTAATTGGTATACCCGTCAGTCGTCCCTTGTTTGAGTACGGTTCTTGTAATAACGGTATGTCTAGCTTTAGGTCGTTTATAAATTTTCACTGAGACTGAGTTTTACTTTTACATTTGAAATTCTTGTGTGTGTTACGCACCCCGGCCATGGTTTGCTATGATCCATAACTATAACTCCGTTTGCCATCACGAACTGCGCCCATATTTCGTTAAGTCGAATTTCTCTTCTTTGCGCTCGAACACGGCCTGGATAAGTTGTGATTGCTCGGTCTCTGATGTTGGTAGCCTCATGGTTTTAAGATATATTCTGTCGACTGCCTCGATCGTGGGAAATGTAATTGTTTGCCTTTTTGGGTGTGATATTCTTAGTTTCTTCCAATTTTGCTAGTCTCATGCTTTGCTCTATGCTCCTGTATATTTTTGTCGTATCGATGTTGTTATAGGTACCATTCTGATCATCATGTATGGCTTCTTTTTCACACATCTGCAGTTTATCGGGAGGGACATCTTTGTCTACTTTGGTTTTTGTATTTACGGTGTTAGTGCTCGTTCCTTGGTCTTTTTCCAAGCATTTTACTTGTCTTACAGGTCTCGGTTTTCTATTAAGAAAATTTCGTATTGTCCATATGGATGGTTTTCTGGATCGACTCCTACGTCTATCTGGGTGTAAATCGTAGTTGTACTTAATTTGAATTGTTCAATATTGTTTTGTCTGTATTTGGCGGCTCGAAACTCGATTTCTTCAAATATTTGAAGGCGCTTTTGTTTTTAATTTTGCCTTCTTTTGTGCTTGATGTCTTAGAAATTTGTGTTACTTTGCTTGTTAGAGTGTCAGCATTTCGTATTTGATCTCCGTCTTCCTTTATTGTATGCTCTGTATTATCGTTAGTGAATTTACTCTCCATAATCAGTTTGCATGTATTAACTCTAAAATTATCACAGTTATTCAAGTAAATATGAGAGCGATCTAATATATTAAAACTGATATCATGAACTTTTTGCGGTTTTGTTTTATTTTGGCATGTACTGGGACATGCATGGTATAATCTTTAAGACAATCATGTGACTACTTGCACGAACAACCAGGGCAAGACTGCAAATGTTTTTGTCAATTTAACAACAACACTTCAGACTCTACTATCACGTTTCAACCTGTCTACACATGCACATGACATGAATTCGAGAAGCTTTATAATAAGTAAGACATTCTTGATCAGTATATGATGATGAATTGATAAAGACAGTGAGGAAAGTGACTACTTTAGTAGTTCAGTATGTTAAACTTATCAGATCTCGTAACAATTTTTGTGTAAATAGCTTTCAAAAGAAGTCTTAAACGACGGAAAAAAACCAAAACCTGAAAACGGTAGATACCTAAAAATAAAAAATGAAGAGGAAAAATGTATGTTACTAGAAAAGGAATTAAATCAAAAGTAATGTGGAGAACGTACGTTTATACTTACATATATGAATATAAAACTTTTAATAAGAAAAACAAACAATAAAAACTCTAGGAAATGCATAATTAAGACATAAAAACAAACTTTTTTGCATCATGTATTAAAAAAGCACCTGGACGTATTAAAGTTGGTTATATCAACTGAAGATATTCGACTATTGTCACACTATTGAGCAGAATAAGAGTATACCAAAAATTTTATTTTTTAAGATTTGACATTATAGTCGATTCAAAGTTGTTCCGTTTCTACGAGATGGCGTTTAGCCTTAGATTTACATATTAAATTGTTCCTTTATCGATATATTAAAAAAGGTAACAAACAGATTCTACAAACAATATTATTCATAATGTAATTTCAACTACAAGTTTGTTAAAATAAAAACGTTGCAGAAATAAATTATGTAAAAGCTTAAACAAACAAAATTTTATAAAAAGATATAGTAAACAAAGAGTTTTTACCCAGTTAAACCAAGTTTATCTTAAAAATATTTACGTTGCGAAATTTAAACTTTATAAAAAAATATAACAGTAACGTAAATCAAATCAAGGTATAAAGAATCAGTAAATAAAAGTATAAAACAAATTTACTAAAATCTAATTAAATTACCATTGCGTGTGTACAAACTCTGAACTAATATTATCAGAATTGCATAAAAGCATTACAGCTTTTGATTTGTTATAAAAAGGGATTTGCATACTTTACATTATTTTATTATCAGTTTAATTAAATTTAGTTGGATTATATAAACGCATTGTTACTATTATTCTACTACAAATAGGTAAATAATTTGTTATTTTTGTATTCGTCTTGTTTACTCTAAATATTTTATTAATACAATATCAACTAAATTTAATTTAAAAAAAATATATATATAAATGGTTTCTTTTATTTATGTAAACTAAATTTTAGATCTGTCTATAGTTTTAATTTTTTTATAATTTTTTTAATGTATATTATACCCATATAATTCTAATATACAATGATAGAAAATTTAATTTTATTTAATATTTAGTTTCTAGACGTGTTTGGGTATTAAATATAAATTAAATTTATTTATTATTTAAACAACACGTTTATGATTTCATGCGATTCAAATGGCGTACTGTCAGTTCTGAAAAATATTTTATATCGCATTAAATATTGCATTAGCAACCGCAAAAACCATACATTAGCATACATTGCAAAGATTTCTATTAAAACTGGAGCGTAAAATTTTACAGAAAATGTGTTAGCTTTTGTTAGGAGTCTTAAAAGCACTGTTTTATTTATTAATTAAACACAGTTATGCAATTAACACTTAAAGCCAATGTAGAGCAAATTAAGTTAGAGAATTTTATTAAACATTCAAAACTTGAACTAAATAATAGAAACACTTAATTAGTTTAGAAACGTATTCAAAATTTTTGTTGGGGCATTTTATAAACACCGAGATAAGTATATGTCTGCCACAGATACCAAGTTAACATCTGGAACAAAAAACCTTTCAAAAATTCGAAACTGTATTGAAACGAATCAAGATTCATTTTGAATTTGCGTATTGATTCTGTTTGGAAACTATTTAGAAACATAAACGTGATTTTTTGAAAACGACGAACCGTAAATATTTTGAAAACAAAAACGTTATGTGCAAAATGCCTAAATTTATTAATTTTGGTTGTGAGGGAGACACTTAATTAGTGTGGTGCTAGAGCCACTGCAAAGGTTTTTAATGATAGGCATTCAGATAAACATTTAATCCACAAATATATTACTCAGTTTGTACAAAAATTCAGACACGGCATCAGTTGTAAATAAGACAATTGATATAATACGCCATATTACTGTCGATCCCACTAACTCGTTGCGCCAGACTGCTATATTTCATATCTATCAGTTCGTAAAACAACAAAAATTTTCATTTTTATAAAATAAAAATTGTCGAATTTAGTTCCTGCAAACCCAAACTTTGTAAAACATATCTGTATCAGTAATGCATGCAGCTTTACTTTGCATGGCTTTGTTAATAAACACAATGTGCGTTACTGGAGGGATGAAAACTCCCATTTGATCAGAAAAGGTCATACTCAGGTTCACCAAAACCTGAGTGTTTAGGCGTGAATGCTGTCATTAAGCTCATGTTTAAAAAGGAAACAATAACTGGTAACATTTGCTTAATTATGGTAGAAAACATTGTAGATCTTTTAATAACTATAGACATAGAAAATCAACAAGATTTAGAAGAAAATCAAACGTTTGACAAAAATTAGTTCTTTTTTCAACAAGATGCAACACTGTCACATTATGCCTTAAACGTTCGTAATTGGCTTAACAACCAATTGCCGAAGACTTACGACAACAAATTGCTGATGAATGCAAGCCAATTCCGTGAGAAACATTTAAAAAACTGAGACAAGAATTTGAAAACCAGATTTACTACTGCACCGTTTTCTTTCAGGTACCAGGCCTCGAACAAAATGATGCTCATTTTAAGCATCTTTTGTAAAATTCAGCTGTTTTAAACGATACGATTTGTATTTTTTAGGACATTTTTTTATCATTCATCGTGATACGTTTAAAAACACTCGGATAAATGTAAAATTTTCGCTAGACACAATCAATTTTAGAGCCAAAGTGAAACTTTCAGAAATTTAGCCAAACTTTTATTAAATACGCTTGGATTAAATAAATCATTCAATGATTGAATAAGCAATTTATATCGCGTGATTCGTGACAATTGCTTCACCACACTCTAACTAGTTGATGCGCATTTAAAAAAAAACAACAAAACTAAATGATTTCTGGATTTTACCCGAGTTTTATGGCAGTTCACAGTTCTACAACTTCTAAGATTATGACACGATTCGAACTACGTTGCCACATCCTTTCTTATGTAAAATTTGCAAAGTGGAGATTTCATCTTTGGAAATGTGCATCCACAGTTTAAAAATTGAACTTTTTTCAACAGTTTGTCGCGTTCGCGATTCATTGTCATATCTAAAGAAAACTTACAGCAGATTGAACTTGAAATAAAAACATTTTGCGACGCGAAATAATCAACATGCTTTTTTTTTACCAATTCTACACTTTTTTCTCCTATTAATATTAGACAAATGCGCTACTGACGATAAAAAAGCATTAAAGGGATGAACTTTACTTTAACATAAATCCTTTCTCTAGTCTTAACAGGTTCATAACGCTAATAATCTTTATAATTGTTTGACTGTTGATACAATTCTGACATTCAAAATTTACTCAAATTTTATTTTACCTGCTTTCGTCCTATGTTGATACTTTACAATGAAATCTTTTATGATTTAAACTAGTAATTACTGATAGTTTTTATTATAAAACTTTATAAATCAAGTTGCGTTGACGAATTTTAAAATCTATACATAAATTATCGGTTTAGTAGAACATGTGTGTTTCGGTCGAGTTGCTTTTGGTGACCACCGCGGCTTGCTTTGCGGCTAAGAACAGCTTTGTCAATGTCGTAATATTACACCAGCATCGAAACCGCCACAATTTTTGTATTGAAATAATTTGCTTAATAATTTAAAATAACCAATAAACTATTACCCTAAAACGGCGCAAGATAGAAGAAAGTTACACATATACATTTTTATAGAAGACAAAATTTACTATAAAAAAATCGTCGGAAGGGTACAATTATGTTCAATAGTTTAGAAGATACAACTGTGCAAAGTTGCACAAAAATTGTTTAAAAGCCGGTTGCACAAAGCAAATCAAAAATGTAACCACTGATTATTTGTCAAAACAATTGCTGCATAGCCAATGAAACCATGTTTATTGGTGATATAACAATCGATTCCACTATTAGATATAATTATACACTACCGCGGACTTTTCTGTAGTAAATTTTGTGCTCGATAAATTGTTTATGTAGAATTTTCATCTATATTGTACTGTTTTTGCAGTGTACAACGCGGAAGCTCGCGCGGATCATTTTTCATTACTGCTGAACGAAATTAAGACTTATATTTTTAAAACATAAAACGAATCATAAGGAATATCTTGTTTAATAATAATAAACACTGCATCCAAAAAATACTAAAAATGAAGTGAAATTGGGTACTACGGTAAGTTCCAGATTTGTTTTATTATTATTTTATTAAACTCTCTATAAGTGGCTACTACATACCCAGTAAACACAAAATTGATAATGTTTAGTAACAGTTTCAAAACAAAAAATGTATGATTCACTTTTGTTTCAAACATAAAAGAAACCTAACTGCAATAAAATAGCTATAAGTCCATCGCTGTTTCACTTATTTGAATCAGTATAGTTTTGGTATTTTAAATTCAAATCTGTTGCAAACTAAATGTTGCATTCGGTTTACGTTGTAAAAGCTTCGTTCTTGAACTGATACTAAATGATCGATACATGTATGATTTTTTTGTTTCAATAATGAACTAAAACAATTCTTTCAATAATATAATAATGCATTTTCGAATGCACGTTTCAAATTTTATTGCACAATAAATATTTTTAAATACAATATCACATTGACTTTTTTACATATTGCAACTTTCCTGGATGTGGTCTTTTCACGGAAGCCTCGAAAACTGCATCAGTTACTGTTGGGTAGCAACTTTTAACCGCATCTGTAACATAGAAATAAATATTTCATTTATATACATACATAATCATTGAGTTACACAAAATTAATTACATTTTTTTAATCAAAAACAACACAAACTTAATATAAATATCACTTTAGCAATAATTAGAAAGTTATAAAAACACTGTGAATACCTTTAGCTGTACATAATCGTATAGAAAACTTGAAGAATTGAACTGTAATTATAAATCCTAAAGTATCATCAGATTTACGTAATAATCTACCTTAACGCAACCATGTGTGTTAATTTTACATTTTTTTATACAAATTAAAACATGATACATAAAGAACAGAAATGATAATAATATCGATTACATTTATGGATTATAATAACATGATTTGACTTACCGTTTATTGTTCCATTTCGTAATTGTACACACAGCATCACTTATCAAACTGCAACCAAACAAGTGAAAAGATATCAATTTGCAGTGCAAGCGTTGACGACAGTAATCAAAAGTATAGCAACGACTAATGCTGACTAATCACAAAGTATTCGTTTTTCCTAGAACGATTCCACTGTTTTGAAAATAATTCAATCTTATTTAATCGATCTTTAAACAATTCTAGTTATTCCAAAAATATTCGGTTTTAATAAATCAGTTTATAGACGATTGCTGATTATGGGAAAAAAATTGCAAGTACTGAAACGGTTTAAAACTGATTGTGGAAAATCGGAACTCTTTCAATTTATTCACTGTCAGTTACATGTAAATGATATAAAAATGGAACTAACACGAAACAACGTAATGAAACAATTGTTTTAATTTTGTGACTGTAACAGTTTCAATCCGTGTTTACTGGGTAGCCAGAAAGAAGTTAAATAAACTTTTCAAACAAAAAACTTCTTAACCCTCTGTTGCATTTAAGATTTTTGAGGACACTGGTGTCCCGGTCAAGACGGCCTATACTAATTAAGTGTCCCCATCACAAGCCAAATTGACCAATTTTGGCACTTTGCACATAACAATTTTGTTTTTTAGATATTTATAATAGATCCTAAAAAAACATGGCTTGACAAGTTTTTTTTAATAACACATTTTGGGGATTTGAACCTGGGAATTTTTAAGCTTGCACAAGCACTTGGAAGCAATTGTTTGAAGCAATAGACCATTAAACTAAACCAAAATTAAATAATAGTTGTTTAATATTACTTAATGTTAAGAATTCTGCATTGTAACAAATGTAAAACATCAGGATGTAGGTTAAGCGATAGAACCAAAAAGATTATATTATATGCAAGTGTTGTATTTTTAGTTAGTAGTTATTTGTTGTAAATATATCATAAGGCATTTAGGTATGTTATAGAATAAAGCTGTAAAACGTATTTATTAAAAATGCGGTATATTTAAAGTTTTAAATGTAATTTTTATAGAAACTTGTATTTTTCGAGTTATAAACATAAATTGTTGATTTGCGCGAAGTAAAAACGGCGATTGTAAAAACATGCCACATTTCACTAAACTAATAAAAATAAAAGTGTATATTATATTAACTAAGAAAGTAAAAAACACAATAAGTGTTAAAAAGAGCTATAGAAGAATAAGCTTAGATAAGATTTATTATTTCTAATATTTATAAAAATAAATAAACGAGACCGCTAAAAAAATCGTGTCAGATACTAGTTTGTGTGGCGCACACAAACTAGTATCACACAAATATCAATGTCGTATGTACTAATAAACAATTTAAGTAAGTAAACAACAAACATAAACAAACATAAAATATAACTACATATTTAAATAAACAAATAAATCTCAATTGCACATAATTTAGTATTATAAGTGATACGGAATATATTCATTAGATTAAGTAAACTTAGTAATTCTCTGCAAACGACAAGAAACGGACGTGAGACGTAGAACATAAGTAGAAATAATAAAACACTACAGAATTGGAATTATGGGACTGAGTTAAACAAGACAGACATTGCCAAAAAGGTAACTACAATTTATATTTTTCAGAAAAGTTTATCAAACAAAAAATAAAAGAAAGAGTAGGGATAATAGTATCAGAACAACTAGAAAGAAAAGTTATTAAATACGAAGCAATAAATTTAACATTTATGAACATAGAAAGAGACCTATATTGGAAAAGCAGTACTATATATACTATACATGAAAATGGAAAAATATAGAGACAATATCTTAAATAGAAACGAAAGAAAGTTAATAGAATCTGTTAATTAAACAACCTATGAATAGAAAATAGCTGCTGACAACCAATATTAGAACGACAAATACATATATATAGCGTAGAAAAGAAACGCCAAAAGCATAGAAGACTACATACTATATACGCAAGAATTAGAAGATAGTATACAACAGGTTAAAACAAAACCGAGAGTTGCATTGGGAATACACCATAGACTAATAACAGCAACAATTAAAAATATAGAGTTATCTTTAGAGAGTACAAAACAATATGAACGATTGCACGTGTATAAATTAAGAATTGGTTGCACAAGAAAAAATATCAAAAACAAAAACAATCGGAGAAAAACTGAGGATTATCGAAGAGATAGAAAATATTTAAGGAAATCATCTACAAAACAACAAAAAAGGTATGTAAAACAAGAAATTTTACAGTCGTAGACAAAAAACACTTCGGTGGAGTAAAAAAAGCAGTCATAAATAAATAGTTGTCATGGAAAAGACACAAACAGACAATGGATAAAAATGATAGGTAGGAATACCTAACTAAAAAAATATAGCAAAGAAAGAAGTAAGAAGAGCAAAAAGAAAAAACTGGCTCAATTTTAGTGAAAAAATAGAACAGACGTATTAAATAAACAACAGAAAATGTTGGAACACAATAAGACCAATACAGAAATAGAAAAAAAAATCGTAAAAGAAATAAGGGGTATAGGCTAAATATTTTATAAGGCAATTTAAAGTAAAAGAAATTGAACACGATAAAAAAATACAACATATGAAGAAGAGGATAGTCAAAAAGAAGACGAAAAGGTTACTCTTAGGGAGATAAATAAAAAAGAACTTGCTAAAGCAATAAAAGACATTAAATTGGAAAAGGCAAGTAGACAAAATAAACTGAAACGAGAAGAGGTGATACAGTATTTAATAAAAAAGGTAGAAAATGATTGTTAAATATGTGTAAAGAAACATGGCAGCCAGAAGTAATCGCATAAAGCTGGTGGCAGAATTTTTTCCTAATTTAGTTGCTGGCGACTAACTTAGTTGAATCGGTACGCGGATCGCAGATGTCGATGTGCTAATTATAACGTAAGATTAAAAAGGCGGCAAAACAGTTAGAAAATATAATGGTAGACACCATTTAAATGTATCCAAGGCTGGAAGAGAACAAATCACAAAATACAAATTTTAACACGAATATATTTTTATTTGATCACAGAGATGTTAGAAAAGAGAAGTCAAAGTAGATGCGATCAATTGCTATTATATATGTAGGTATAGATCACAGACAATAATTGTTCATACAAGCCCCTTTTGATTGGATAACACGTCGTATATAAAACTAAACTTGTCGGTCTAACCTGTACATTATTATTGGTGCTGTAATTAATTCCAAAAAGGATTGTTTAATTAAGAAACACGGAAAGCCCAGCGTCAAGTTTTGGGATTCGTTATTGCTCACTTGTGCATTTTTTGATTTCTTGCTTATACCCGTTCGTCTCTAATTAATTTAAATCCACAACACATCGTCGTTAGCCTGGGATTAACCATTAGAAATTTGCAATTAAAAGGTAATAAAGGGACGCTACATTGTAACTTTGTTCTTAGAACTGACTTGCTGTAACTGCCGCTAGATGGTGGAGTTTCACTTATATTAAAAGCGTTATACAGGAGCCACAAACAGTAACGTCAACGACGAGAACGCTAAAATGTAGTTTTTTTTTATTTACTATATAATTAGAGGTTTGATTTCGTTTATTGTTTAACCACTGGATTAGGTAGGAGTAACAGACAGTGCAACAGAGATGAGCTTTCGTTTACTGAATAATCATTGACCGAATCCATGAATCATTCTGAATCGTACATCATTCTAAATAATATTGCTCGTTGATGCAACTACATATTGTAACGATTATTAAAACTAATTTATTTATACTAAAAATATGTACACGTTTATAACTAACCGAACTAATTAAATCTAAGGATATTTAATAAAAACACTTACACTAATTTGAATAGCACGATCACTCGAAATATAATGTCCGCGGATAACTTCTATTTATTTAAACACTGACGCTTGTTTACATTAAAGTCACACACGATTTTAATTTGTCGTATTTATTTAAACTCTTCTTAACACTGCCGACTTCGAAGTACTGAAATAACTGACCTATGATTTTGTACCGCATATATACGATTTAGACATCATTCGAGAATTTTCTATAGATTTCGGTGAACGTTCTGGAATTGTATAAAAACTTCGTGAAGCTTTTAATATCATATGACTTTCATAAGCGTGCTACAAAATTTTTAATTGCAAAATACGAATTACATAAAACTCGTGCTGTTTTTAGAAGGATACAAAATTTTAAAAAGCATACTACAATTAATAGTATATAACATAACATTAAAAACGTGTTTTTTCAAATGAACTTTAATACAATATTTACTTGTACTTCAAGTCAAATATTATTTAAGAAACAATTACGTTCTATAATAATAGTAACACATAATAACCTTCAATCCATCGTAATACCCAATATCTTAAAAACTTCATCAACAATTACTTTTATATTTCATTTTTTTAAGTATCAAAAAATCTAAATTTGAAATAATTTATAAATAAAACAAACTACAAAAACGGGTATAAAGTGTTGAGAATATTTCAATTTATAAAACCACATGTTTTAAAACTATCATAAAAGTTTTATCGTTTGTTGATTTTACGTTTATCAATACAAAAAATTGTAGATTTATGTAAAAATATTTTAATTTATTGCAAAAATAAACCTATTTGCAATTTTTGTTGTTTATGAAACTATAATAAAAGTTATTAAATGTTAACAGTATTTTAAAATATAGAAATAATTTTTTTATTAAACACTCAGTCATTCAACAAATTTTTTTTTGGTTCTAAATGACATGAACAACTAAATAATGTTTTTAATTTTTGCTAATATGGCAACTCAATTTATTTGATAAAAGTAAAATGAGAACAAAATCTTTAAATAATCTATTGTAAAACAATTGTTCTTGACATACCAACACTACAAAACAGTTTGTAGTAATAAAATAACACAAACCTGCAATTTTACAAACAACTCAGAAAATAAAACGTGACAAACATTTTTGCAACTATTTTTTGTTTGTTTTATTTTGTGTGGATGAGAAAACCACATACAACAAAGAATAAATTTAAACAATGCATTAAGATGAAATTGTTAATTTAAAACTAAAATAGAAGTGAAACGTAAAATAATTAACCTTAAATTAACTATCTAAAAATACATAAATCGGTAACGTAGGCTGACCTAATTTTCAGCGTAAAGGTAAAATCATAAATAATATTACAAGAACGTCACAGCAAAAACTAATATTAAATTAATAAGTAAACGTGTGTATACAAACTATATAAAATGTATCTACAAAGTTTTTTCGTTAATTACAAGTACTATTCAATGAACTACAATTTCAAAATAAACGCCTTGAGCTTTCGTATTTTTATTAAATAACATCATTAAATTCCTTTTTTAAATTATTCGTAACTGAGGTTTTTAATTAAACAACACAGTTAATGTGTATTTTAAAAAAAATATTTATAAGAGCTTTTACTTAAATGCATTTACTCTATATCACTAACGACTAGCACCATCAATAACAATGACTAGGTTTGTTATTAAGCAAATTATCAATTATTGACTAAATAGAAAACATAAATTTCAAGTTAATTAACGGATACTGCACAATTTTAGAAAAAAATTGTTACACCGCACACTCGATCATAAACTAGAAATTACTAATTTGCGAATTGTTTTAGCTTTAAAAACACAAAACATACAATTAATTACAAACAAAAATGCACATACACCCTTAATCCTCAAAGAAAAACAAATGAATGTAGAAAGAAGAGTCAAGAATGTAAAAAGAAAGTAATCATAGACGGCGTCGTACGGAAACAAGTACTAAAACAACAAAACATAATCACATCTTCTTAGGTTATCAGAAAGCATTTGATTTTATTATTGGTTAAATATAAATATTAAAAGTATATATAACACTGACCTTTTTATTGAAAAAATAAATTACATACGATGACGGAGTGGTAAAGAATTACAATACAATTAAATAAACAACTAGGAACAAGTAAAAATAAAACCTTAAAACTACCAAAAAAATACTTAAGCAAAACAAAGGTTTTCGCGGGCGGAGTCGATGCTAAGATTATAACGTCTTCTGGGTTTGCATGTCGCTTAACTTTTTACCAAAAATTCTATTAAAAATTTGCTTATTATCATCGAGCAAATTCTGTCTCACCATGGCAAATATTTGAGTTTGGTTCCTCTTATCGATAGGTGCTTACTTTCAATTGAAGTTTTACGAACAAGTTTCAAGTGCCGTTATAGATTCTTCATTATTTCTTGCTGTAACTAACATTTTATAGAATCCTTTGAAACGGTTTCTTTGGAATCATCGATGTTAAAACCTAAATTCTGGTTTAAGTATGTTGATGACACTTTTATTGTTTGGTCTCATAGTCGTCTTGAATTGTAGGTTTTTTGATCATCTAAACAACCAACACCCTGACAACAAATTCACCATAAAAATTAGAAAAAATGGTTCTCTCGCATTTCTTGTACGACTTTTAGACCATTCCGTTTATCGCAAACTCACACATACAGATAGATTGTATGATTTGTTTCATCATCATCTGGCACAGAAACGTTCTGTTATCAAATCTTTCTTTGATCACGCTTTTTCTAATTGCTAACCCACGAATCGAGATTTTAAACATCTTAATAGAAGCTTAGTGAACAATAGTTATATAAAGCGGGATATTCAGGTACTTATAAATCGTCGTCCACATTTCTGTACTCGAAATTTATCACAGATCAAATAGGAAAACTTTTTCGTAAAAATGGTAAAATTCTTCCTTCTCCCAATGACAAACTTTCTACATTTTTATCTCAAGACGTATACCAAATTCCTTGTTCATGTGGTATTTCAAAACAAAATTGTTGTATAAAAAAGCCATATTTCGAAATCTGCCGTTGGTAAGCATTATTTTACTACAAGCTACAATATAAATTTTGATAATGCCTTGGTTATTGCAAATTCTTAATTCGTCTTCAACAGGAAAGTCCGAAAAAGCATAAGTCAAGAAACACCTTCATAACTTTAATCGTAACAACGCTTTTTGAACTATCTTCTCTTTGGTTTCCGGCTGTTACTGGTTTATTAAAAACATGCCTCTTTTCGAACGTAATCCAATCAGAATTGATATCATTTTCTAATACTTTTTCTATAAATACAAAGACAATTTCTTCACGGTCATTTTTCCCAGATCACGCCATTCGCCTGCTTGCAGTCAAATTAAAAAACAAAAAATTAACGCTCTCATGCTAGAGGGTTACCGTTGACGTTTATGAAGAAACGGCGGTAGGCACTACAAGTCGCAATGATCTTGTCGATAAAATAAAGTTCTTAACAAATATGTTAAGGCGTATGATTTATTTAACAAATTTACATTACTAAGACTACCGAAAGATATATGTACAAAATATTACTATAGACTACACTAATATTGTCCTTCACGTTGTTAACGGCAGAGAAGACTGTTTGTAAACTACCAGGCATCAATCTGTCTACTCCTGGTACGAACGCGGCTTGGGGTTTGCTGTCTAAGAAATGCTACTGAAGATATGCCGGACGACCAGACTCAGTCGCTCATTAAGAGAAAGTGTCTTGCTCAACACGATTCCCCAAAGTTGAATGTTGTTTGGCGGTTTGCTGCTTCTTTTAAAGCCTTGCCAATAGCTTCAGGTGGTAGCGTGAAGTAGGTCAGCTTTGGAGTGCGTAGTAGAGGTGGAAACGTCGGTGGGGATTGTTACGATATCAAGAAGTAACGTTCGACGGCGGTGAGGGCACGCGTCTTACTGCAGCTATCCAACATGGAAGATCTGGGTATTGGTTTCGACCGATAGCAGCTAATTTGCATCAAACAACTAATTGTACATTGGTGCATATTTTTTGAAGGTAACACATTCCAAACTAGTATTCTAATTGAATTTTTTATTTCAATTTTAATTGAAATTTAACTCTTGCTTTTTCAAGCAATTTTTACAGAATTTTCAACGCACTTAAATAAGACTTAAATGATTTTTTAATCTTTAAGTACGATTTAGCCTACCATGGACATCTCGACTACTGCCATTACAAATGAAAAATTTCATCGCTGCGAAATCCGTCAACAAGAACAGGTAATAGCCAATCAGGTAAAAGTCATTCTGTCGTTACAAGAATCCATTGCTTTTCTAACTGGACAAATTAAATTATTCTACTAAACCACGATAAGCTAAAGATGTTGAAATCAAAGAAACAAACTAGAGGCGTTCTTAAGATTAATGAAAATAAAAATTAAAATTTTCCAACTCCATGCAAAGCTCATCCTGCGTTTCCAGCACCATTACCAGTCATCTCGCAAGTAAAAGTAGATAAATGCATCATTCTCGATTGTGCAATAACAGCCACTGACTATGTAGTAAGCAACGCCACTTCCGTGGAAGAAGCCATTGCTTCTACATCCGCTCAAATTGATGATGGTTTTACTACCGTTTTCCATAAGAAAATATTAAAAAATTACGTCATCAATAGAAGAACCAAAGCAAAGCACTAGGAGACGCGCTCCAACTCCTAAGGTAAGTATAACACGGATAATAAAAAAGATTACATCTGATCCACGACGCTACTACGCAAAGCAAACATTCAGATTCAATTTGCAGCAACCACCAAACAAAGCATCTTATTTAACGTTTGTTTCAAAGACGACTGCTACACCGCTATCAGGATACTGGAGCAGCACGTGAGGGAATTTTACACTTACATGCTGCAGTCAAAGAAGCCACTGAAGGTCGCTATCCGTGGCGTTCCAGTCAGCAATAAAAAAGAATGAAAATGACCTAAAGCGTAATGGTTTTGACATCATCAGCGTAACCAGAATGAAGTCGTCAAGGACTAAAGCAGGCATCCCCATTGTAATGGCTCAACTCACAACCCGATTTTCATTCAGTTGGGGAGAGTCTATCATTCCTCGTTCTGTAAAATATCACATTGTCATATCACTAGCTATTAAGTACGAAGTAAAACGCTTTCTGCCAAAAATATTTAACATCTAGAACCCACGACAACTGGAAAACGCGGTAAGCGAATTAACCAAAGCAATTCAATGTGCTATAGATGCCGCATCGAAGACGATTACCAATGACAGTATTGACTCGCAGCAACTGCCGCTTAAAATCAGAGAGACGATCAGAACCAAGAATCGACAACGACGCCAATGACAACGTACTCGTAATCCCAAAGACCGACGTCTCACTTGGAAAAAGTACATTAACATTGTCACATTTACGGCTTTTGCCGTCATCGCCAAGCTGTACTTGATTCTAAGTGAAAACAGTGTCCTCTCAGTGGACAGTAAAACGCGTCTCTGCAAATGATACGGCTCACCACATTACCAAAATGCAGATCATCCTGAACAAGACGCTATGAATTATCGTTAACGCACCATGGTTCGCCAAAAACAGCCTACTACATCGATGTCTACAGATGCCGACAATCAAAGAGCTATTCCACCAGACAGCGCAAAAGACCGCAACAGACCTACCGACCCACCGAGAAAGTAAAAAGACTCTGGAGCCATAATTTGAAGAACGCGCTTACGCCACATTTACAACTATTGTAGTGACAGCGTTCGGCTTCTTCTTTGCACTGTTCTCTGCAAACGCATTCGTTTGCATATTGCAAATAATTGCGACATTCTTGTTGTTCTTGCATTTATATATTACAAGTGTTTTATTTACTTTTTTTTACAGATGTAAAAAATTGTCAGTAGTGACGTTGCAACCGGAGTTTAGATATGGTTGCAATTTCAACACTACTTTTCCCAAATAGTAAGTTTGTTGGCCGCTGTTCATTTTTATCCCAATAAGAACGACTATTTAAAACCTTTGGATTTTACATCAGTTGTTAGTCAGAACTTGATGCCAAATTTGCCCGGGTTACTTGCCATGTATCCGATGAATTTGCACAAGACGTTACACGGCAGAAACTGTTTATTAAAGGATATTTTTTGTCCAAAATTACAGCACAAATAACAATCTTTAATCAGTTTATTGGCACAAAGATTTGAATGAGTTAGTGCATCGTGGGCATATAATAGAGTGAAAAAAGTATCTACGTAAAACTTCTCAATGTCCGCTAAAGAGAGAGTTGAATTGAATTGCGTAAAACTATATTTTGAATAAAAATTATTACACTCGTAACTACATTGTTTTTTTTTTCAAAACACTATTACTGCGATTTTTTTTCTATTGGTAAAAACAGGTCATTAAGATAAACTTATACTTGTAACTATTGAAATTATAAATAAGAATTCTTATTCATCTGAATCATTCAAAACCATATTTCTTTATTAATATTTATTAAAATAATACGAACAAAATATCGGAATTACAAGCTCTAGCGTCTATTATTTTGCTCCATATGACATAAGGCCATCTCCTTGTCCATCGTTTGCATGTGTAGTTTGATATTTCTTGATCTATGGCATTCACACCGCTTTTTGTTTCATTACAATATTATATTATTTCTGGTTTCTTCGTAAAGTCAAAAATAGATAATAATGATCTCCATTAATGGCATATCCAGTCTCTGTTTCTCACAACCAAAACGTTTGTATGCCATGTTTGCCGGTTTGCTTGATACATATGTCTTGAGTAATTGCTGATGAATTCTAACAACATTTTTTGGCAGCATTACAATCTTACATTGCTTCAGAAATAAATTCTAAATATGACTTACAAAAACTAATTATTCTGTTTTTTATCAATAAACCCAAATTCTCTTGTCGTCAAATCTCAAAATTTGTTTTATATTTTCAAAACAGTTTACGGACATGGTTGATTTGTAGATTATATTAGACAGTTTATCAAGAAAAAACTCTCGTACTAGTACGCCCCAACTTTTTCTGCTCCAGTCATGAGTAGAATTCTGATAAAAACCTCTATTTCTACTTTATTAATTGGGTACCAAACTTTCTTTTGATGCAAAATTTCTTTTTTTGTTTATTTCTCAAAAGCAATATATTATTAAAAACTTAAAACGCTTAAAAGCTATTTACAAATAAGCAAACAGGGCATAAATAAAATTTCGAATATATAAAATTAAAAATTTTTAAAATATTAAGTTTTAAAGTAGCGTCAATGTTAAAAAGACTCACGCTATGCATCCTAGGTTTAAAACACTACTGTTACGTGCAAACATTTCATAACGTAATACCCTGTATATTGGTTGAATTAAAATTAGATTTCGGTTTTGACGCCCGCTGCCGATTTTTCTTTTCATTGTCATTTCATGCCAAGACGTTAAACTGACAATTACGTAAAATGGTCGGTGTCATAGAATAATTTAAGTATGGCTTGATTCTACGAGCATCCACGTTAATCGAAATGAAATTATAATTTCAATACGCCGTTAAAGTAATTTATCCATCACCGAGTAAGCTATTTACATCCATTTTGTTAGGATTCTTTAGTAATTTCTTTCTTAATTTGATAGCCGTTCCGCCACGCTTTGGCCACATGTTTTGATTTAATAACAAACAATAAGGGATTAATATCCATAAATACCTTCACTAAACGCTTAGTATTCTGAAAGGCCTATTATCCACACCGACAGCAAAGTCTCGACCAAAAATTGTCTCCGAGATGTTACTTCTTATACGTCAGTCGATTGCGATACCCACCTCTTAATAATTGCGAGGAACAGCATTCGATACATCAGGTTCTTATATCTAATTTTCTTTATTATTAACAATTTTGTAGATTCCTACCTTCGTGAGTTATTGTGTTAACATGATTTGCAGTTCATTATCATTTTAGGCCTACTCAACGAGGAAAACGATTTCTTCGGGCAAGTAGTGAATTGCGGGTAAGTTCATTTAATTATTATGTCGCTGTCAAAGAAGGTCACTCACAAAATTTAACTTCTTTAATTTACGCAATTGTAATAGTAGTTTTAATACCATTTAGTTATTCTCACTAACAAATTCTGTAATATTGCATGCTGTGAACCCTAGTTATATAACGTGTCATTTCTTCGCTATCCATATTGTGTAGATTTATGTACATATTGTGTATTGCCGATACTTTTAGCAGTTATTAATGGGAAATTTCTAAGACTCATTGTTAATAGCCTACGTTATTAAATTAAAGTTTTTTATACCTGTTTAATCTTTCTTTTATGGTAACATACCTTTCTCTTTTATGGTGGTTACACGAACATCAGAGTAACAAGGATTACGAACCTAAAGTTCGTTACAAGCTTGGACCTTCTGTTCTGATCGAGACAGAAGTTTTATTGAGTAAAGATCTGGCGCCCTTTAAATATTATTTACTTGAACCTCCCCTATCTCCGACTATGTGAGGTGGCCGTGTAAGGTTCGTAAGACCTATAAGCTTGTAACACTACTTAAGTTATGCTTTCGTGGTGTTTCGCTCTTGTGATATTGTAACTGAAAATACAGTTACTCACAACACAATTCAATAACACTAAATAAACAAGACGAGTGATGAAATGATTAAATTTAGTTCTAGAAGTAACAACTAGGTTTAACTAAATTGGGCACGGTTTGTATTAGAGTTGGCTAATGTACAGCAAAAATTCTGTGGTAAGTGCAAAAAAATCAAAAACTGTTACTAAGAATAGTGGGTTATTTGGGTATTAAAGTCATAGGTTAATTTTGGGTCGTTAGTAGGAATAACTAAAATTGGTTATTAAATTAATTACAGTTGTGGGTTTATATACAACACTGAAAATCAAAACTGTAGGATTATCAAATATAATTTTAGTTAGCTGATTACAAAAAAAAAGAAGCGTTTGTTCATAAAATCGGAAGGGCAACATTAGAGTTGAAATCTTTGCAGAATTTCTTTAGAATTGATTATTAAGTTTTAAAATTTACAGTGTTTTTAGTCGTCTTGTTATAATGTTAATTCATGTAAACTTAACCGTAAAAATAACTCTCGTTAATTCTTAGAAATTTTATGTTTTTGTGTTGATTAATTTTCTGAAATAAATAATTCAATCTAAAATATCTTCAAAGTTATTTCATATACATATGTAAAAAAATAGAAATTTATATAGAAGAAAAAATCACCGTTCAAACCATGTCTCTTGACTACAATAAAAAAAAATAGGAGTTTGAAACTGTACTCCACGGGAATGAATTTTATGGTATAAATTTTATGTAAAACTTTGTTCTCTTGCAAATGAAACGTGACGTGATTTTTGAAATGTTAAGTTTTTGTGCATGTATACAGTATATATATATAAACAAATTAAATATGTAAATACATTAATAAACATTTGTTTAATGGTATATATAATATTCCTGTATTATAAAACTGATTATCATTTTATGTGCAAAATTTCACTAATCAAATCAAATGTAAATTTAATCTTATGCGTCAATTTTAAATTGATGGTTTTTTTACATTTTTAATTTAAAACAAAGTTACTTTGACCTTACCAAAGAATATAAAAATTATATTTTATAAAATTTCTAATTTGTTAGTTAGATAGTAAATATTAAAACCGCGAATTTCAAAAAATGTATTTGAATTATACGCGGCATAATATTTCAAACTGTACTACGCAAGTGCAAAAATTTGTTTATATAATTGCAAAAACCATCTTAGAGACCAGTGGACAGCTGTTTCGTCCTATTTGGACTCCTCAGCACTTGAATACTCTATACCTTATTTAAAAACTATAAGGAGCGATTGCAAAAGATTGATTTACACTGCTAAAAGTCACCAGATAAATAACCAAATAAATTGAGGCGATAAATTCGAAAGAGTAGGTTTCCATAATTTTAATAAGATAAACGATTAAAAAATTTCTGTGGCAACTGTGGTTGAAAATAAGTTGCTATAGCGCTATTAGTTCATCATAGTAAAATATAGAACATGTTTATTAACGTAAATCATAATACAAGTAGTAAAATAACACGGCTTACAAAATTTTGTGTTACAAATAATGAGTACTATGAACATAAATAAACACAACACCGACCAATCATCCGGAATAAATAATCGTACAATTTTAAATGCATTAAAATGTAAGCCAAAACTTACAAACTACTGTCAGATTCGGAATTTGAAGTCGTATCACTGTCATTATTAATAGATATTATCAGTGGTTCTATTAAATTATCGACTATTCCATCTAACGTGCACATTTTTGCTTCTTCTTTGATGACATGTTTTACACAATTTTTCCAATCAGTACTGGACACATTATATAAAGCTTCTTGTAAAAGAATTTTTACTTCAGACAACTTGAAAGATTTATTTTTAGTTGCCACCTCGTTTTTCACTTGAGCCCATATCAATTGTATCGGATTTAATTCGCAATGATATGGTGGCAGTCGTAACACTGTTTTGTTAACTTTCTTTGCCATTTCATCAACTGTATACAAATTATGTTGATACTTGTGTTCACGAATTAGCTGCAATAACTACGACCGAACTATGTCTGGTTCAAATGCAATATTCTTTAATTGTAATCAATTTTTCATATCAATTTTTTTTTTTATGCTGATGTAGGAATTTTTTCCACTCTTTGACTACAATTACAGCTCCTTTGAGTAGTTTTGTTAGAAATTCCAAAAACAATGTCTCAAATACTGCTGAGTTTATTTCTTCGTGGTAATCTCCTGATTTCTTGCCTTCAAAAACTAATAATGCGTTTTCGACAAAACCCTGCTCGGAACCTGCATGTAAAATTATTAATCGTCTTCCTTTTCGTGGTGGATTCTTGAATCCCGTAGTTAACCCTTCAATGAATGCTTGACGCTTACTTGTTATACTTTCGTCGACCCATATTTTTTGTTTTGTGTGACATTTATTTAACCAAGTTTTATCAAGGTAAAATATAGGTTTGTTTGCTGTTCTGTACTGCTTTATGGTTCTTAAATATTTTCGTCTCCAATTAATAATGTCGTTGCTTTCTACTAAAATGCTTTTACGACTTCTTTTCAGATATCTAAAATATAAAAAATACGATTTTTCGGAATGGTTGTTTTCAATCAAACTTACTTGAAATTCAGCTACTTTAGAATAGTGTATAATAATGAACGAGACATTTGTGGCAAATCTGACCTGTTTTTTAATGCGTTACTAATCTTATCTAGTGTCGGGATTTCATTTTCAAAAAAGAATTCATGTGCTATTCTTCGAATATTGTTTTTAACTGTCTCATTGAGTGTTTGGAGTACTGCTGGTCGGCCACCAGAATGTTGAGGACTTGTAACAGTTCCTGTACCTTTGTATTCTTTTAAAACAATATACACAGTTGATTTTGCAATGCCTATAAAGAATCTACAATTTAGAACCTTCAATTTATACCATCAACAGAACATACCTGCTGCTTCGAAAATTTTAGATACAATAACAACAGTTTTTGTATTTGCATCTTCACTCAGAATTTGCTTATACATATTAATGATGCACTGCTTTTCTGCGACAGACAAGTAGCCTAAGTAGTCGTTTTCGCTTTTTTGGTGGCGATTTAACTACACCACTGGTACTCGGCATTGCGTAATCCATAATCAAATATCGTAATACAAAATTCTGAGTTCTTAGAAGAACTTTTTTAATTAAATGCAAGAACGCATGTTTAAAATACAAAAATAGACGATACAAAAGCAAAATGGCGTAGTAATAAAACAACGTTTGTGGCTGTGTAAAAAGGGCTGTAATTTGGCCAATAGAATAGCAGGAATTAGGCGCCATAAATTTAAATTGCTCCTCGTAGTTATTAAATAGGGTTTAATGCAGTTTTCACAACTATATAAAACAAATTGCCATAGTTTTATCCCATTCGAGTGTTAAATTGATTAATAAATCTTAGGCTAAACGCCATCTCGTAGGAACGGAGCTACGTACGAGTTAATCCACATGTAGGAAACTATAAAAGTGTTAGTTAGATAGTAAACATTACAAACGTACAGTTAGAAATATTATGCCGCGTATAATTCAAATACATTTTTTAAAATTCGCGGTTGTAATGTTTACTATCTAACTAACAACTGCATAGTTTCCTACAAAAGTCAAAATGTCACTTGCAGTTATTAATTAAGTTCCTGTAACCGTCAAATTGAAAACTTCAATTTATATGTACATTGTAACTAGTTACATCTTACGACTTTTATTTTCAATTTTAAATTTTAACATTTAATTGGGGTATAGATTACAAATTACGGGATTTTATTATAAGTTTATTCACGTTTTAGTTAATGTAAATTCCTGTTAAGAGCATCAGAAACCAAAAAATTATTTTTTTTTTAAATTTAAAAGCATCAAGAACATAGAATCATTTATTTAAATCAAACGTGAAAGGGAAATATACTACTGTAGTGGGAATTGTTACCTTTGTGTAGTATTTTTGCTGTTATGGATAAAATCTAATTTGGTATTCAAGGTTTTATTTAAATTTTACTTTTTTTAACATATTACAGCTTTATTAGTGTTTATGCTTTGTAAGTTAAGCAGTTTCTTTTGTTTTTAATTAGTATTTTTTTACAAAATTATTATTAATATTAACTATATTTGAATATTATACTTTAAATATTGTTTTGCTTGTTTTAATTTTGTCGTTTTGGTTTATGCAGTTTATCATTGCTGATTCAATTTATAAATGTAAAATAGTCTTGAGAGTTTTAATAAATTTTACGTGTTTTGTTATTGCAAAAATGATACTGTTAATGCTTATAGTGCCAAAACAATAGTAAATACAATTTAATAATTTGAATAATAAGTAATAAAATATTATTTTTGCATATGTTAATAGTTATTTAACCAACAAGGATAGTAACGATGGCGATTAATAATCTAGACATTTCCAAGCGCAAGCGAGCGAAAGCGTTAATATTGTCGAAGTTATTAATTGCATATTATCAAACAAATTGGTTTTTGAATTTTCCGTCGATCGGATATTATTAATTTTTGCCTTTACTTATAATTTTACAATTTCATCTCCCTAAAGTAATGGGAATGTTATATAAGCTCAACGCGCCAATTAAATTTCAATTGAATTGTTTATAAGCAGTTTCGAAAACATCAATATTTTTTTTAGATTAATGTGATTAACAGTATTGCTAGGAAATCGAAAAAAATTACATTTTGAAGCATCAAAAAGTTTTCTTGTATGAACCTAAAGGTAATCGTGTGATTGTTTTCTTTATACACAGAAGCAGAACTTAATGTAAAAATTAAATTGAAATATTGGATATATATGCAAAAAAAGTACACATAGCTTTGTACAAAATATAAGTTGTTATTTAATGTAATAAACTAAAATCTGTTTGTAATTATTCTCATATAAAACATACAAACGTCACAACTTTGATAGTAGCATTGATATTAGGCATGTTCGGCAAAAGCAACTAAAACTCATCAATAACACCAATTGACAATTTCTGTGTTCATAATCGTTAGATGATAAAAACCAAAATTATTTTTAATACGGGTTTTATTTGTCAGCTTCGTTTAGCTATTTGGTTTCTCCAAATTATATTATTTTGTTTTTATTTTAGCGATCAGGGTACAATTATTGTAAACAACCTAATTAAAATATTTAATTATAATGATGCATAGGCGGATTCTTTAATTTATTTTTTATTTAAAAACATCAACTAATACAATTTACGTAACCTTATAAAAATCATAATTCTCTTCTACAATTTTATTAGCTAGGAAAAATCAGACAGTAATAGAAATTTGTTGATTTCATTGATTCAAAAGTAGACCGGTAATAAAGGCTATGACCCTTCTACTTTTAATACATTATTATAGGTTAATATAAGTATTAACAAACGATCGACGAAAATCGTTATTTGTATCCTTCGTCCAGAAAGTGTTATTCCCAAAATACTTTGTGCTGACCTTTATAGCATAAATTTATTAAAAGCAGTTATTTAAGTATTAATTTTTAATAAAATTTAACAACATATGCTGATAAAACTGAAACATCTAATGACAAAATTCAATTGTTTTTAAAATTAATTTGATCATATTATTATAATTTAACTTAAATGAAAATAAAAATATTGTTGTTTTTAGTAATTGTAAGATACAAGCAAATTTGTTATATTTGTTTAAAAAAAATTGTTAGTGTTATTCTAAACAATAACACAGATAATGGCTTAGGCCGTAAAAGTAAAATTTCCGGCAGATTATGATGCCTGTAAAATACATCAAAACGGACGGAAACACAAAATAGTTATTTGAATCACTAGTGCAGAAAGTACTATTTTGCGAGTATGAGCATATTAAATACGAAATAAAAACGAAGACTCGCAAAATACTTTTAAGACGTGTGATACACAACATTTTTGTGCTGATCTTTATAGTATAAATTAATCAAAAGCAGTTATTTAAGTATTGTTTTTTAATTAAATTTATTAACATGTGTTGGTAAAACTGAAACCTATAATGACGAAATACAATTGTTTTTGAAATTAATTTGACAATTACATAAAATTATTACAATTTCACTTATATGAAAATAAAACCGTTGTTGTTTTTAGCAATTGTAAGATATAAGCAAATCTGTTATATTTGTTTTAAAAACATTTGTTAGCGCTACTCTAAACAAAAACACAGGTGTATGGTGTATGTTAATAAATCTGACAAATTGACAGATGACGTTTAATTAATTTATGATTGCTAGTACCAACTTTAAGCTATAAAATTCTACTACACTTTACCGGCCTAGGCCGGAAAAATAAAATTTCCGGCCGATTATGATGTCTGTAGAATACGTCAAAACGGACGGAGGCACAAAAAAAAATATTACAACATCCAATTAACATTCGAATGTTAAAGCTAAAAATTGAATCAATAAAAACTATAATATTAATTTTTACATTTAATTATTTTACGATTTAGTATTGTTTGAAATTTTGTGTTTTTAAAAATTTATAAAAATTTATTTAATAAAGTTTATACCGATCTAATTTTTAAAATAAGAAACATCGTGGATTCTGTAATACACCAACGACAATTCCGTATTAGCAAACTTAGCCTTTTGTTAATTTGCAATTAAACGTCTGTTTATATACTAACATATGATAGTAACAACAACGTAAAATTTTGTATGGTTCTAAGGTTGATAAGTAGACTGTTTTTAATCTTTTTAAGAGGAGAAAACTATTTTTGATGGAAAATTAAAACTGTAGATAACCAAATGTAGGTTCAGTACCTACAATACACAACAATTTGCAAAAACGAATTCTAAAATTTTTTTTACTACAATAAAATATATAAAATTTGTTATGTTAAAAATACTTTTTTTACTCATCACTTTGCATCGTTCACTTTAAATTCAGTTGACAGCGTTAGAGTGACGTAGCAACTTTATTTTCTTCTGGTTTTTTACGTTTTCTTTAAAAACTGCAAAGTAAACACATGTGACTTACTCGTCAGCAATGTTTTCTGAATCAATCGCCATCCCGTCGGTATGTATTGAAATTCGAATGCAAAATAACCGATACTTATGAGTCGCTGAGGTATGATGCATTTAGTTTTTAAATTTTTGTCTTTATTTATAGCATGTTACCGTATCTACTAAATCCCTTGTTTGACACGTATACTAATTCCCTCATGGATTCAAATATCCGTGCTCTTTTAAATTATTGTTGTTGTAGACATCTTTCATATGTTAAATTTATATTTGAAAATCACTGTTTCTATTGTGTACATTTGTGTCTAACTCGAGGGTTTAGTATATTCTCTATAATTTGTTTTTTGAATTAAGTTTACTGTGATATTGAATTTATAAATTTTGTTGACTTTATACTTTACACATGCTAATTTTAAAATAAATTTAATGGTAATTGCAGCACTTCAATCAACTGCACTAATGCACTTTAGTAGTTTTAAAATTACAGATTTTGATTTAATTTAACAATTTCAATTTATTTAAGAAACTAGAAACATTTTAATCTTAAAAATTGAAAGTCAAAATTTTTAAGGTAGTAATTAAAAATTAGGATTAATATGTTTTAGCAATAATTGTTATACTTACGTTAGTTTTGAATCACTAACGTTGTGTTTTTATAACAATTATAAAATGTATACGTTGCATTTGTAGTGCCATATTCTAAAAATTATTTAGTTAATTAAAATTTAAAATTAGTTGTCGTATTGGAAAGCATCGATTGCATTTGCTGACACTTAATAGTATGTGTCGGTAGAAAATTGGATTGAATAATTACCTCTCTGTGGGTGTTACGAGATAGTTATAAATTCGACCATTTTCAGTAAATTACTATATTGCTTTTGAACATTGTTATGCTTTTGTAACAACGTAATAATTTATAAATGCACATCTATTAGTTATAAATAATAAATAAAAAAATAAGATACTATAACTTTTTGAAAATTCTTTTTTATGTTATTTACTAATATTTTTTATTTTAAACATTTTGTATATTCTATAATTAAAGTGTCTATTTTTTTAGTAATTTTTTTTTTATTTTCTATTTAACTTTTTTACTATTAAAATGACAAATTAGGTAATTAAGTATTAACCTAATTGCATAAAGAAACATGTCAACTTTTGTTTACCTTAGAGGAATTTGCAAGAAAATGCACGAAATATACAAGACAGCACCGACAAAAGTTTATCAACAATTCTAATAATTTCTTTGACAATACATATCCTAACTTGCCTTAATAAATTAAAATTAATTCAAATAAAATCTTTTTGCTTAAACAGAACGAATCAAATCGACCTGGTCACCTAGATAGAGTGGATAAAAACTGAGTGATCAAGAAAAGATGCGCCTTAGAAGTGTTAAAGAAGAGACGCGGCATGTTAAATATCTCTCTATTTTGATAAAAAATTTTGTGTAAATTATTAAAGCTGCTATATTAAAAGAGCAATTTTTTTCTGAAAATATCATTACTTAGCGCTTAATTATAATAACAAACAAAAATAAAGTTGCACTGTTAGACGCCTGGCTGTTCATTGCGATATTCTACGTTTAGATATGGTTTTAATGAATTTTTGCAGTAGAAGTATCTTGCCCGGATTTATGTTTCTTGAAGTTAATGAAACCTTCCAAAAATTGATAAAAGCATCTTGGAAGCATGTTTACAAAAGTTTTGTCATTGTTTAACCATGATGTGCACCATGAAACTAAACTAAATACATTAAAAATTTAACAGAAGAATCAACTTATGGTAATGTTGCATTACAAATAGTTTTACAAATTTTCTTGCAACTTAATGGCAAGCGACTAGCTCAGTTTGATTGGCAAACGGATCGCAATTCTCAGTGTGCTAATCCTATACTAAATTGAAAAGAAACAAAAATAAATAAATATCAGACCTTGTTTAAACATATCGATCACCAAAAAGAACAAATTGGCAAAACACAACTTCTAACAACAATCGATTTATTTCAAACAAGACAAAATAGTCGTTAAAATAAACAGAGAAAATAGTAGACCAATAACAATTATCGATTTGTTGACTAATATAGTAATGTAATAGCTATAATAGTAATGTAGGCTTTTTCGTTCAAGCAACCCACTATACAACTAATTATATTCAATTGCTAACAAACGTTATAAGTGAATGACTTTAATTTTAATATAAATATTACTAGATTAAGCTATCTCGTTTACTATGCAGTCGCGAAATAAGTCGACAATCAAACATGATAATAATAAATCGCAAAAAGAAGTAAAATATAAACACAAAAACTTACCCAACTGACAATTCTTCGTCAACAGTAGTAAATTTCACTACTTCGTTTATCTAATTTAAAAACAAAAATATGCGTGGTATATAAGCTTATGTACGATGGTTAATGTTATTTTGTTTTTGGCTATGACTGCATTCAAATGATCAAAGAAACCTAACGAATGTCACGTCAACGTACTCAACGACAATACATTAGGTTACCGATGATATAAAATTTGCGACTAAAAGTAAATTTAAGTCAGTATGATCTAATATAATTACATAAAATAAATTATAGGCTGAAAGCAAGCAGTTAGTAGAACAATTAAAACAAATTACATAAAAGCAAATTTATACCTTACCAAAAAATAGTACGTACAAGGTTACATATCCCGTAAAACAACCGGGTACAAAGATAGCATGGCAATCTTACGAAAATTGCTGAAACGTCGCGTAATTAACTTAAAAACCGAATACGTTTTCTCTAGCACATCCGAGGTCTTAAAATAACACTCTGATACACAAACGTTTTCAGGTGTTTCAGGTAAAGAGCGAGTAAAATAGCCGTTAGTTAATATATCGCGTTTATCCACACTCGTAAAGAGAATCAGTCACGTGTAAACGTTTAAACGTTTGTATTGTTATAAACGTTTAAAAATCACTAAACGTGTAAACAATTTTTTTATGAAAGTATTTGCCTTAAGTTTTAGAAACAAAGTAAGTGTTCAGTAATCAGTAAAAGGGTGCATCAAGATGCTTGGATTTAACTATTTTTGCACGCGTATTATTTGTTCTAAACTGTAAACAAAAGTATATTAAAAAATGTTTGGAATCACTTTGCTAAAGTGCAAAATAGAAAAATGGTTCAATGTAAACTATGTAATAAAAGATTAACTCATAATTCCTCAAGTACCAGTGCAATGGGAAATCATCTGAAGTTATTTCATTCCACAGTTTTGTCGGATGTAAATACTAAAAGCAGTTTGACCGTTAAATCTCAGTCGTGAATATCTGCCTTTTGCTTGCAAAATCGTAAATAAAGTGAAAGTAGAAGCAAGCAAATTACAAAGCTTATTAGTGATGTAATAGTTGAAAACTGCCTTCCTTTTCGAGTTGTTGAATCTGAAACCTTCCAGAGATCTGTTAAATAATTGCGACCAAATTATAAATTGACGTCACGCGACTCGGGTATAATAAAACTATAATAACAAGGAGAAAAATTAAAAAAAAAATTAAATACGTGCTGTCTGTTTCATTAACGACTGACTTTTTTACAGCAGTTACTGCACATTTTGTAGATAACGAGTAGGAACTCAAAAGCGTAGTTGTATGTACTGCTCCAGACGACGAAGATCATACTACACTAAATTTAACAAACACTGTTCATGGAATCTTGGAAGATTTTAATTTAGAGAATAAAATAGTGTCGCGTAAATGATAATGCAGCGAATATATCACGAGCAAAACATCTGAACTGCACAGCTCACTGTTGACAGTTAAAGATACACAAAGCGTTTGAAAATTAAAATCAAATAACGTCAACCATAGCAGCGGCAACTCGTTTGGTTGATCATTTTAAGCATAGTAGCAAGGCAACTAAATTTAATTTATAACAGCATAAGTTAACACAAAGATGCGTAGATGGAACAGTACTTTTGACATGTTTAAGCGACTAACAGAAGAGCGTTGGGCAATTTATTGGTGTCTTAAGCGATAGAACTGCAACTAAACTCTCCGACTCCAAAATTTTGGTAATGAAAAATGTAGAGTGAAGAAGAAGATTTGCTACCTGTTTTGAAACCTCTAAAAATAGCCACTGTTGCATTTTCAAAAGACTTGACATTTTCGTAACCATGTGTATTACCAATTCTGTTAGCTCTGGTAAATAATTATCTAAAAGAATTTGAAGAAGACTCTCCTGTTATCACAAACTTTAAACGAATAACAAAATTAGATATACCGAAGTTTTTTGAAATATTTTAACATCAACAAATATCAACAAAAACTGAGCCCATATATTACAGCATTTTCAATAGATCCAAAACATAAGCATCTTTTGCTATTCAATAAACAAACAAACAAAATTATTTATAAAACGTTTAAACATTGTCTGACATGCAAAGGAAATAGTTTCTGCAAAAAGCAGAAAAACTTAACAATAATTCTGCAACATCGTTAAGTGCCGAGATGGTTTTTATATTGGGACACATTTTGGTATGGATCAAGATAAAAGTACTAATAAACACAGTGAACTGCAAAAATTTTTAGCATGTCTTGTGACGCTACTAAACAGCCTTTAATGGTGAAGTCAAAACTAAAAAACTTTAAGCATGCGCCCGGGAATATGTAACTGTTCCTGCAACGTCAGTAGCTTTAAAAAGAATAGTTTCGGCGGTCGGACGAATGCTGACTAAAAATAGGTGTAACCTCTCAGGGCAGAAATTAAAAAACACTTATAGGATGCTTGATTCGAAAGTTCATGTAACGAAACGATAAAACGCTCAGATGAAACAAAGCTGGAACTCGCGGTGGTGCTCAATTTCACTTCATTTTTTCTCTTTTTCGGAAGTAGTGTTTATTATTATTAAATAAGATATTCT
This sequence comes from Aquatica leii, assembly GCA_035610365.1. Lineage (NCBI taxonomy): Eukaryota > Metazoa > Arthropoda > Insecta > Coleoptera > Lampyridae > Aquatica > Aquatica leii. The sequence continues at coordinate 38,120,954 of CM069437.1, read as the reverse complement.
TTATAATTCTTTTTATGTTTTAAAAATATAATAAGTCTTAAGCAGTGCTAAAAAAGAATTATACTAATTGCAAAATTAGGTCCGCGTGAGATTCCGCTTTGTACGCAGCAAAAATGGTACAATATGGATGAAAATTGCACATAAACAATTTATTGATAACAAAATTTACTACAAAAAAGTCTGCACGAGTGTATAATTATATCTAATAGTTTCAGAGTTACACAGATTTAATGTAATGTGAGACATTTTCGTGCAACTTTTTTTTTATTGAAGGTAATTGTACCCTTCTGGGGACTTTTTTATAGTAATTTTTGTCTTCTATAAAAATGCTTATGTGCAACTTTCCTCTATCTTGCACCGTTTTAGGGTAATAGTTTATTGGTTGTTTTAAGTTATTAAGCAAATTATTTCAATTTAATAATTTTTTTATTATGCAAATTAAATTAATTAAAATTAAATTAAAAGTTAAAAAAAAATTAAAAAAATTAAAATTAGAATTAATATAATTTTCAATTTCAATTATTCAGAAAAACAACTCCAGACCTGGTGTAATATTACACCGACAAAGCTACCCCTAGCCGCGGTGATCACCAAAAGCAACTCGACCAAAACACATAAGTTCTACTAAACCGACAATTTTAAAATGGATAAACGAAGTAATAATTTAATAAATCTGATTTAAAGTTTATAATAAAAACTATCAGTAATTACTAGTTTAAGTTATAAACGATTTGACTGTAAAGTTATCAACATAGGACGAAAGTATGTAAAATAAAATTTGAGTAAATTTTAAATGTTGAAATTGTACCAAAAGTCAAAGCAATTGTAAAGATAATTAGCGTTATAAATTTGTTAAGGCTAAAGAAAAGATTCATGTTAAAGTAAAGTTCATCTCTTTATTGCTTTTTTATAGTCAGTACCGCATTTGTTTAATATTAATAGAAGAAAAAATTATAGAATCAGTAAATTTTTATTACATTTGAAACACAAAGCACCGCTCAGTAACAAAACGTACCATATTAAGAGTAGAAAGAAGCATAACGTCGCTTTCAACGGATTGAGTAAAAAAGGAAAAACCAATTGACAGATTTGGTACTGAGAGGGTTGGCAAACTTAACTAATCAGAAAAAAACGTACAAAGAAAGAGGAGAGTTTTAAACAAAGATTTTAAAAACTTTGACGCGGTGCAAAAACGAAGAAAGTTCCAACAGGAGTTCTTCTTTTGACTTGCTGGCGAAAAAGAACTTAATTTACGCGCTGGTTTTTTTACCTACTTGAAAAAGTTATTTACGCGTTAGTTTTTTTTACTTGTGCAAAGAAAAGTTACTGACGGGTGGTGTTTTTTTTCGTACTCGCGAAAGGAGAGATTCTGAAGGGCTGGTTTCTTTCACGTACATTTATTATTATTCTTATTTTCCTTTGAGTGTACGTTTTGTATAATGTTATTAGTTAGTGACAAATTGTTACGTGGTTGTCAACCTGCGTTTAGTCAACACCCAACAAACCGCAATACATAATCTTCAATTTGAAGATTCGCCGGCATATAATAAAGTCAGAAATTAGTTAAATTTATTTGTAATTGCGTTTGTAAGTTTTTTATTTGATTATTGTACAAGAGATGCGGTGAACTGCGATACTGTCTAACGCGAGAAAATAGAGAATTATTATTTAAATTTAATTATATTGCTTAAGCAAGGTTTTTTGTTTGTTTTTTTGTTGTAAACGAAGAAAACAATTTTTTTTCTGTGTCTTTGGGAATTAACAAGTCGCATATAAGGTTAGTTTTACTGTTTTTCCACCGAAAGATGACGCTAAGAACACCTAAAGAATTTGCTTTATATCTTCTTTAGATATGACGAGAAATCGCAAACGCGACAAACTGTTAAAAAAAATCTAGTTTTTAAACTATGAATGCACATTTCCATAGGTGAAATCTCTATTTTGCAGCTTTTACATCTGAAACGATGTGGCAACGTAGCTCAAACGTCATAATCTTAGAAGCTGTTATACTGTGAACCGCTATAAAACTCGGGTAAAACCCAGTAATTATTTAGTTCTGTTGTTTTTTTTAATGCGCGTAAATTAATTAGAGTGTGGTGAAACAATTGTCAAAAAATCACGCGATATACATTGTTTATCTAATTATTGAATGATTTATTTAATCCAAGCGTATTCAATCAAAATCAGGCTAAGTTCTCAATCGTATCTAAGCCAGCAGAAAATGACAGTCAGTTTCAATTTTTTGACCTTTCCTCACGTAACATGCTTGTGAGCGCAATATTATTTTTTGAGCTTTGCGAAGGTGACTTTTTGCCTTGAAAATATTTTATGTCAAATAAAGTTTGATGTTTTGAGATTTTGTCGTTTGCTTTGTGTTTCTTACCGTACATCACTTGGAAAACAAAACCTTAGCGTTACCAACATAAACCAAATATTTCTTAATACCTGTTGCCTAAACAAAGCTCAATGTTGATGCCAACAGTGAGCTACTGGTAAAATAAAGCGAGTCGCAAACTTATGACAGAGTTCATTGAGCATTTTGTTAACGATTTAAAAAGATTATCCCAAAATACTCATTTTTGTGCTTCTCTAGAAGAATTTTCTATAAAAGATGTACCCTCCAGTTTGCAATCATTTTGCACTAAATTATTACATACTACTAAACCTATAATTGGGAAACAACAGCCGGGACTGTTTGGATTTTGAGTTTTTAATATTAATTCAATGCCGAGCACAATTTCCGTTCCTCTTGGAGAGATAAAGGGCAAACAAATTGAACTACAAAAATGGAAAAAATTAGTGACGCCGGTCTATTTACATGCCGTGATGTTTTTTCAATGGCATGGATTTAAGATAACGCGATCCAGTTTCTCTTCAGAAATGTCACTTAAAGCTATGTTTTATCATCGCGCAGCGATTCTTGATAATGAACGGTTTCGCTCATCATTTGTTATCACAAAAAAATCTCTATAAGTCATTGGTGTTGCTGATTCATCATCTTCCAGCAATAAAGAGGTTATGGGAAACAACACTCAAGCATTTCATGTACAAACTTTAAATGCAAACAATTGGTGAATTAGCATACGACTCTATTCACGTTTAATATGTACCTAGAATACTAGTTATTTGTGTTTTTTAATTTTTTTATTATTTATGTATGCATTCTTATTTTTGAAAATTGTAATAAATTTTGTTCATTACATTACGTAGGTAATAATATGTTTGTTTTCAACACCTTCCGATAATTGCAAGATTTGCGATATCTGTGGTTTTTTTAAATTTTTTTTTTAAAAGAATGTAATTTTACAAAAGGCAAAACAAAAAATAATGTACGTTACTCTTGTCGAAAGTATCATAGCATAACTCAATCACATGCAACGCTTGGCCAACGTTCGTTATGCTATTCCTTACTTTTGACTCTTGTTACATATATTACTATTGTACGTTTGTCATGTTTGAAATTTAAATTTGACGTATTAAATAAATGCTAACTGTTACGTAGATTTAACCGTAACGTAGTGCAGTCGACAGCTCAAATCACGTCGACAAGAAGATTGCAGGTAATACTCGGTGTGCTAATCATATAATAATTAAAATAACGCCAAAACGGTAGAAAAACTATTAACTACAGATACCGTTAAATCTATCAAACACTGAAAAAACAACAAATATGTTTATTTTTAAGAAGGAGCTAAAAATGAGGTATAATAATAGCAAATAAATAGCGACGTACGTTCGTCAAAGTGCACGATATGACACGAAAAATTTTGTGTTTCCAATTAAATGTTTTATTCACATTTAAATCTTTGTTGACTCAGTGGAGTGAGCCTGATAAAGTGTTCATCTTGAACACGAAACATCGCAAGAAACTGAAGTTTGTTGCTTCTGTCCAATCTCCTAAACAAAGGGATCATTAACCCTTGTATAACAAGACTGTGTCATTTATGACACCTATCACTTTAGTTTGTACGCAAGCGCTCAACGGTGCAGATCACATGGTTTATACCTCCAATACCTTTCAATCCAGTATTCATCGGGATGTCGAGGTAGTTGTGCGCATCAGATTCGCTCAATTTTAGAAATAGTGATACAGTATTTTGAAGAGTGTTGTAGTAGGTGTCAGGCGTGACACTGCCTTGTTGTTTACGTTGAACTTTTTTGTTATTTTTTTCTCTATAGCATCAAGGCGATTTTTAACAGACGAGGAACTATTGTATGAAATAGAGCATCTAGGTGAAAGTGAAGATGATACTACGTCAAATGACACTAACAGTGAACTTTTGATAGAAACTGATAATGAAGAAGACATTTTGAGTGACAATGAAGAAGTAATGGATATTGATTACAATAAGGATATAGTGATTGAAGGTGATATAAATTTTATGTTGAGCAAAGATTTAGAAACATTATGGGCAGACAGGCCGCTGACTCATAGAAACGCTAGAACTCCTAAGAGGAATTTGGTGACCCATTTACCTGGTCCTAAAGGGAAAGCGAAAGATCTTAGAAATAAAGTTGAAATATTTCATTTGTTTTTTTCAGCTGATATAGTTGAAAATATAGTTATTTATACAAACCAAGAAATAGAAAGGTTAGCCCAAAAATTCAATCAAAAACAGTATTACATTTTAAAAACTGATGCTAAAGAAATGAATGCATTTTTTGGTTTACTGCTCATGTCTGGAGCTTTAAAAAAATCTGGTTTGACTACAAGTGATATGTTTTCTGCCATATTCGGGCCACCAATATTTAGGTGTGTTATGACAAAGAACATATTTGAATTTCTGTTGAGAGCTTTACGTTTTGAATCGAAAACAGATCAATTAGAGAGAAAAAGTAACGATAAATTTGCAGCATTTAGAGAAATTTGGACACTTTTTGTGGCCAATTGTGAAAAATATTACACCCCATCTGAATTTGTTACTATTGACGAGACACTTTTAAGTTTTCGTGGTCGTTGTCTGTTCAGGATGTATAAGCCTCAGAAACCAGATAAGTATGGACTAAAGATTATCTCGATGTGCGATGCTAAAACGTTCTACTTCTGTGGTGGAATACCTTACACTGGTAAGGTAGAGATGAGATATTAAAGTATTCTGCTGCCCACTGAGTACACTCTAAAACTTACCGAGTCTATAGTAGGTACCAATAGAAATGTAACCACTGACAATTAGCATACTTCTTATGAACTGGCTCAAGAATTACTTAAACGGAAGTTAACCCGAATGAGAACGATGAAGAAAAATAAAAGAGAGCTACCGCCACAGCTTCTTAACACCAAACGTCCTATTAAGTCATCACTTTTTGCTTATGATCTAGATGTTATGTTAGCCTCGCACATTCCAAAGAAAAACAAGAATGTTGTTTTCTTATCAACAATGCATTCAACGGGGGAAATTGATAAGGAAAGTGTAAAACCTGAAGTCATTTTATTCTATAATCAAACTAAAGGTGGAGTAGATGTAGATGTATTTGATAAATTATGTCATGCTAAAACAACGACACGAAAAACCAGACGTTGGCCTCTAAGGTATTTCTTTAGAGTGTTGCATGCTTCAGCTCTAAATGCTTACGTAATTTACTAGTTGAATGGAGCTCATGACGGTCAGAGTAACTTCTGTCGTTCAAAATTTTTGAAATATCTTTTTTTTGTCCTGATAAAACCATATATAAATCAAAGATTTTCAAACAAGTTTCTTTCCAGAAACCTTCGTGCAGAAATGACAAACCTGTTAGGAAAAAGCCTAACTGAAATAAATCCAGAAAATACACCTAATCAACCACTGGGAAGACCCAGTAAATGTACTTTCTGCCACTACAAAAAAAAATCGAAGAGGTACACGATACTGTGGCAAGTGTCAAAAAAGCATATGTGGTGATCAGGAACGACAAGTTTAGTTGCCCCGACTGCAGAGAATCTGAAAATAACTGCCGTCAATGATTTTGTTCGGTTTGTTTATTTTTATTTGTTTTCATTTCATAAATTTTTTTTGAAAATTTTAGTTCCGTTTTTATTTTCATAATGAACTAATGTTATATTTTGGTTTTGTACTTAAATAAAATTTTCTTACATTTTTATCTTCATTTTTAATAATTTATTGGTTATAAAATGCTATTTATTGAAATTACAACAATAAAAAGTTGGTAATTATAATACAGTAACCTAAAATATGAGTCAAAATAAGTCAGATATTAAGAAAATGGTAGGTGTAATAAATGACAGTCTCATTAAATTGGTCCTTTTACAGTGCTTTGTTAATCAAGGGTTAATTTGATCAAATTACTGTTATATGTATCGTGTATGTCAAGTTCACTATGCACGCAATATCAATGTTAACTGCAGTTAAATCAGACCGTGAATATAGGTTTATTAACCAAATAATGTTCATTGGGTACTTTTTTAGTTTTTTCACTCTAATTTGATAGTCAATAAAACTAATTCTATTATTATTTTAAAAAAAATTTGTAGTTCTTGCGTTCAAAGGTTTAAAGAAACGATCGCGTTTTGACAATTTTATTAAGTGTGCTTATAACGAAAAATATTACATTTAATTTTACTAAAACAATATATTATTGTTAAGAAAGAATGTAATAAAAAATATAAACACAATTTTTTTTAAATTATAATTTCATTTTACATTTTATCAAATAAAATATAATATATAATACCGTACCGTAAATTTATTTTTAAAACAAGAAAACGTATTTTCTTCTATAAATTTCAAATATTTTGCAACATTATTTATACCAGGCAACCTTTTTCAAAAAAAGTATTAAGAAAAGTGACAATTGACAAGTTTGTATTATATAGTAGTATCGTAGTAGAATATTTTCAGGAAGATTCTTTTTTCTTATGTATAGTTTTTGTATTTAATTAATGATTTAATTGCACAAGATTGTGTAACACTTTGTGTTTAAATTTGTTTGGTAAGGTTTATTACTTAATTTACATTACAGCGGAGGAAAAGGGTTCACCTTCGGAAGCAAATATCATTTTCTGAACCTAGCTCTGAACTAATTTCAAAGTCGTAATCCTACTAAACTATATAAACCTTGTATTTGTAGAAGTATAGATATCAAATTTATTGTGAAATCTGTTATATTTGTTTCGATTTTATACAATATTTGTGGGTATGTAGAATAAAAAGCGCTTAGCCGTTGTAACCGTTATAGAATTTTTATATTCATTTATAAATCAAACTATTTTAAAAGTCTTATGACAAATATCAGTTTATGCATAGTTAAAATTTAGTAAAGTAGCATTTGCGCAACTTTAAGTTTTATTATTATTATTGTTGCTGATTTTTTTTCGAAGAAATTCTTGGAACTATACCAGCTGCAGTTGCAACTGTTGCCGAAGTTAGACCTCATAGCATTTGTACATTTACTGACAGAAAATCTTTTCTTGAACATATTAATTTTTCATTAAAATGTGTTAACAGAAACGTAATTTTTTAACTACAGGAAAATAAAGAATAAAATTTTACATAAAAGTTTTACCGTGCAAATTTAATATAATAATCTACAAGCTTTCGAACTTGAGCTAAGTTGTTCGTCAGGCAGTATAAATTAAATTGAAAATTATAAAACTAACTTCCGTTATCATAATAACACGTTATAGTAACTTTAATTAAAGTTCGCGGTTTGAAAATGGGGACCATCTTTGTCCCTCCGCGCATGCCGATTTTTGAATTTGTAAGCGCTTACAAAAAACTTATTTTCTCAAGAGTGGTAAGTCATAGACTAGTTTTTCAAACACCATTGTTTTTCTTATAATTGTATCTTTTATGTTATATTTATTATTTGAGATTAGTTTTTGTGTAAAAGGAGAAGTATATTAAAGTTAATTTTTTGCATGATAATAAACTTAACTAACCAGCTTGTATTAAAAGTACTCTTAATCCTGATATTTCTTACCTTATGTTTTATAAATTTTTAAACTTGAAATATTTTTGTAAACTTTAGGTTTGATGGGGAACTTGATAAAAATATTATTTTTTTATTATGCTGTAAAAATTTCAACCAGTTTTTGAGTACTTTGGTAGATACGAATTTTTGAAATAATAACGCTTGAAGTCGCGTTCATTATTATATAACTATATAGTATATTTAGAAAAAGCAAGTTTTTATAATATTGAAACTATACATTTACATCATACAAAGTCCATGAGTAAGAAACCCAATTAGTAATCGTTAAATTAATTAGTTAAAAAATTCAAATTCAATATATTTCTCTTTTATTTGGGTACAGTCAATAAATTAAAAATCGAGACACTACCTGCGTCCGAATACAAGAATTTAGTTGTTTAAATGGGGTTTAACCCTATCAATTACAGACCCCAAATAATTTCAAGTAAACTATTTATTGTCCATACTTTGCAATCTGCTAGTTGTTTTTACTAAAGAATGATTTTATCGTTTACGTTTGTAATGCACTGCTTTTGGCGGTTACATTTTTAAAGAAATTTAAATTTGGAAACGCATAATCAAATTGGTTAGTAGTTTAAGCTTGATTATTAAGATAAACAACTAAAAGACTAAAGTAGATTTAAGAAAAGCACAGCATTATTATTAACAGATATAATAATTAATAGATAATCCACAATTTTTTTAAAAGCAATTACTTCATTACATCAGCATATCATTGCTTAAATACCTACTAATGCTAAATCGTTGAAGACGAAACGGGTTATTGAATTGTTACGATCATTTTATTTGTTCTGATTGATTTTTTGTCATTCAATTTAGATCGAATAAATCAAATAGCAGAAAACAATTAGTTTCCCTATAAATTAGACAAATCGTTAAAATGTAAAGTAATCGTATTCAACAAAAAATCGTCTACCAATGTTTGTTTTCTTAAATGTAGCAAATTATTATATTCAATACGGTAAGTTTTTACAGACATTTTTAACTACAAGTGATCATGAATTAATATTTTTTTCTAAAAGTGCAAGGACACGCTTTGCCTGCATCAATATAGCAACAGTAGGTAGAGTTCATTCCAAGACTAAAGAACCGCTGCGCAGAAACCAATTTTGTTCCGAATTTCAGTACACTAGCTAAACAAAAAACGTTTGCACTTTTCATACGGCGTTTGAGGTGTCTACATTTATTGCACAAGTTGTTACCAACTCTATTTCATCTTTGTATTTTATATTTTTTTATATTATATTAATCGTCTTGAATTTCAGTAAAATTAAAGATAAACTATTACAGTTAATGTACATTGTTTACAGCAGATGTTTTTAGTTAGTATTTATTTCGCATGATCGTCAAACTCCGAATTTATCCGACGCGCACCTTACGGTTCTTTAGTCGTGAAATGATCTCTATTTAGGAAATGATATTCGCTAATTAGCTTTTGTGTGAGAATTTCTTCAACACAAGATTCATGTATATCATTAATCTGTTTTTTTAGTTATTTAAGTTAATTGTCAAATTTAATTTATAAACCAACAAAATTCCAAGATTAAATAAATTCAACTATATAGAAAACGTAACAAAAAGTATACAAAGGTCATTAATAGTAACAAAAGAATCGTGAAAATACCGGAAATGTATTTATTGTGATGATAATTATATATTGTATAAAAACTTCTTAACTCATGGTATTTGGGAATATTGATTTAAATCAACTAAAATTTAGTCTACTAGTTATGCACGTTTTCACACTCAATTATAATGTATAATAAATTCCAGAATTTCTTAAAATCGCAATCAAAACAATTTGTCTTTAAAAAAAATAGCATTACAAATTTACAATTAAGTAAGAAATCTTTTTTGATTATTATTTTGTCACAAGGTAATCTTAAATTCTGACTGTGTTATAATACCTAAATGTTATACAATAAACTGATACTCATATTCGTTAATGAAGCGTTTATTATACTAAAATATTGTATAACCATATGGAGCATAAAACTAATAACGATATAAACTTCTTTGTTTTGAATACATTCCTTTAACCGCCTGGGTATGGATGCTATCAAGTGATTTAAATATTCCACACCAATTGTCTCCCAAGCATTTTCAATCGCTCTAACTAATTCATTTACGATTTTTAGGTATAAAGATGGGACCTTGTTGTTCTTGAAGATATACCATGCACTTTGCTTGTTAGGGTAACACATTTAGGTTATTTTTGTAACCAACGACGAACCATCGTGGATGCGTCTATAGGCACATTGCCCTTGTAACAAAAAAAGTGTCAAAACCATTGTGTCAAATCAAGAAAAATTAAGTTTATGATATATAACAGAAAACTTATTTGTTGAAATACATAATTTGTGTCATGATATACAATTTCGACAGACGGCTCCATAACATCCCGCAATATATTCAAATAGCCCTCAGAATTTAGTCCACCATCGATGATCCAACAAATTCCTGGACCTCTCAAGCTAAATCAACCCCACACATTCACAGAAAAGTAGCCACTACGTTTGGTTTTCCTAACACGATTTGCCCCATAACGATTTTCTCGGGATCAATACGCTATAACAGGGCCATTGTTAAAACTTTTAAATGTTTTTTCATCGCTAAAAATAACGTGATTCCAAAGCTCTAATGGCTGGTTGACATATTGTCTGGTGAACTCATTAGTGTAAGAAAAAAAATTCTAAGATTTAAATAACCTCATTCATTTTAGTAAGTATGCAAGGATAACGAAAGAATTGGAAAAAGTTGACAGGTTCAATTACAAGATATTGCCAAATCATTGTAGAAGTGGGGAACCAAGTTTCCATAAATACCGATGATAACCCTAATATATTTCAATGTTTCGATCGTTATTTGAAATGCCTGCACATATAAATACTGAGGTAAGGGTTCGAATTGTGGCAGAGTTGGCTAATGGTGTTAGTGTTCGCGAAATAGCGCGTATGTTGAATGTTTCGCGTGCTACTGTAGGACGTGTGCGTGTTAAATGGCTTCGTGAACATACAATTGATAGAGTGGTAGGTAGTGGCAGAAAAAGAATTTCCACTGTAGCTCAAGATGAAGCATTAAGAGCATATGTGATTGAAAATCCATTTTCCACTTGTAAAAATGCTATACGTCAAACAGCATTTCCTGGATGTGCAGTAACAGCTTGTGCAAGATTGAAAGACAGTGGAATTAAAAAAATTACAGCTGTCTCTAAAGAGAAACTTAGTGAGCAAAATCGAAGAAACCGCTTAGAGTTCGCCAGACAATATGTCAACCAGCCATTAGAATTCTGGAATAATGTCATTTTTAGCGATGAAAAAACCTTTAAAAGTTTTAACGATGGCCCTGTTAAAGTGTATCGATCTTGAGGAAATCGTTATGAGGCCAATCGTGTTAGAGAAACTAAACGTAAAGGCTACTTTTCTGTTAATGTGTGGGGTTGGATTAGCTCGAGAGCTCTAGGTATTTGTTGGATCATCGATGGTCGACTAAATTCTCACGGTTATTTGAATATATTGCGGGATGTTATAGAGCCGTCTGTCGAAATTGTATATCCAGACAGAAATTATCTATTTCAACAAATAAGTTTTCTGTTATATATCATAAACTTAATTTTTCTTGATTTGACACAATGGTTTTGACACTTTTTTTGTTACAAGGGCAATGTGCCTATAGACGCATCCATGATGGTTCGTCGTTGGTTACAAAAAATAACCTAAATGTGTTGCCCTAACAAACAAAGTGCATGGTGCATATCTTTAAGAACATCAAGGTCCCATCTTAATACCTAAAAATCGCAATGAATTAGTTGGAGCGATTGAAATTGCTTGGGAGACAATTGGTGTGGAATAGTTAAATCACTTCATAGCATCCATACCCAGGCGGTTAAAGGAATGTATTCAAAACAAAGAAGTTTATATCGTTATTAGTTTTATGCTCCATATGGTTATACAATATTTTAGTATAATTTTCGCTTCATTAACGAATATGAGTATTAGTTTATTGCATAACATTTAGGTATTATAACACAGTCAGAATTTAAGATTACCTTGTGACAAAATAATAATCAAAAAAGATTTCTAACTTAATTGTAAATTTGTAATGCTATTTTTTTTAAAGACAAATTGGTTTGATTGCGATTTTAAGAAATTCTGGAATTTATTATACATTATAATTGAGTGTGAAAACGTGCATAACTAGTAGACTAAATTTTAGTTGATTTAAATCAATATTCCCAAATACCATGAGTTAAGAAATTTTTATACAATATATAATTATCATCACAATAAATACATTTCCGGTATTTTCCGATTCTTTTGTTACTTTTAATGACCTTTGTATACTTTTTGTTACATTTTCTAAATAGTTGGATTTATTTTAATCTTGGAATTTTGTTGGTTTATAAATTAAATTTGACAATTAACTTAAATAACTAAAAAAGAAATTTAATGATATTCTTGTGTTTAAGAAATTCTTACACAAAGCTAATTAGCGAATATCATTTCCTAAATACCTACTGGTGCTATATTGTTGCAGACAAAGCGTGTCCTTGCACTTTTAGAAAAAAATATTAATTCATGATCACTTGTAGTTAAAAATGTCTGTAAAAAATTACCGTATTGAATATAATAATTTGCTACATTTAAGAAAACAAACATTGGTAGAGGCGTTTCATTATGTCGTGAACTGTGACCTTGAGTCGAAAATCGGAATTAATATGCTAAAAGTCAAAAATTTGACAAGTCTATCTGAATTCCAAAAACGTTAGTCTGTTGAAAAGACACTCACGTCAATAAAAATCAAAAATAATCAGATATTTATTTATTAAATAAAAATTAATGTACTTATAATGATACTTAAAGACTTATTAACAGCAAATACAACGATAAAAACAAAGATAGGTTACAAAAAATGTACCGGCGTATGTTTGTAAGACGGATAATAACAATCTTTTGACATATACAGACTACAACGCCACAGTTCACGAGATCCTAAAAGACGTCTAGACGATTTTTTGTTGAATACGATTACTTTACATTTTAACGATTTGTCTAATTTCTAGGGAAACTAATTGTTTTCTGCTATTTGATTTATTCGGTCTAAATTGAATGACAAAAAATCAATCAGAACAAATAAAATGATCGTAACAATTCAATAACCCGTTTCGTCTTCAACGATTTAGCATTAGTAGGTATTTAAGCAATGATATGCTGATGTAATGAAGTAATTGCTTTAAAAAAATTGTAGATTATCTATTAATTATTATATCTGTTAACAATAATGCTGTGCTTTTCTTAAATCTACTTTAGTCTTTTAGTAGTTTATCTTAATAATCAAGCTTAAACTACTAACCAATTTGATTATGCGTTTCCAAATTTAAATTTCTTTAAAAATGTAACCGCCAAAAGCAGTGCATTGCAAACGTAAACGATGAAATCATTCTTTAGTAAAAACAACTAGCAGATTGCAAAGTATGGACAATAAATAGTTTACCTGAAATTATTTGGGGTCTGTAATCGATAGGGTTAAACCCCATTTAAACAACTAAATTCTTGTATTCGGACGCAGGTAGTGTCTCGATTTTTAATTTATTGACTGTACATTGAGCAATCTCCTGATTTCTTCACAAAGCTTCGGAACACTTAATTTTTTTAGAACGTTTTGAAGAAGCACCTAAACCTTATCACAAGACGACTTTTTGAAAAAAATTGTTGGTTCATCTGGTTGGTAGAAAACCACATTAACATCATTATGCTCTAAACTTATTTCCATAACCTCTCCAATCCACCATTGGCTTTTATAAACACATACAATGATATCATGAATTTCTAATGCAATATTAACAATAGATGTTGTTACATGATCTTCAAAATTAACTGATTTTGATGTGAAGTAACATCTCAAGTAAATTTCAGATATAGCTTAAAATTTGTGAAACTGTCTTGTGTCAACTGTTGTTCTGCACTGGTCGAATCTGTTTTTTAACTGTGCTCCGTATAGGAAATACTGTTGATGCAGAAGTTGATCATCTGATCAATATCAAGAATTTCATTTTGTATAGTTTTTTGTAAACAAGTTCGTGTACCTTCCCGTTTTGTGGTCCCACCAATATCATCACGCATTTTTCCAGCAGAATGAGGCAAAAAATGCCATTCCCTTTCTTGTGCGATAAAAGATGTTGACAACGTTTTTTTTATTTTTGTACTGTCTTTCACTTCCATCAGAAAAATAAATGCATTTTTCAGTTGTTTGATCTCTTCAATGTCGTTGTACTATGTTCTCTGCACTTGCTTAAAACGCACATGCTATGACTTTTAATTGCATCACCGTCTTTTAAATACACAACAAAATATTGTACTGTGACTTGGTCATTTACCCAATGGTATCATAAATTTCATCCAAAAATGTGAAGTAAAGTTTTCAGAGAAATCTACTAGTAACACGCATTCAGTATTCATAAGATTTTCTTTAATAGTTTTCAGAGCTCTACCTTAAACTTTTAAAACAAAATGATGACTTGAAATTTTGTAGATGGTCCACCAATCAATCAAATAATTAATAATTTATCTCGACTTTTGATTACTTTTATCATTTCTGATCTGTCACTTTTACCTATTGCTTGAATTCCTCGTTTTCAGATCTTCTTTCTTAGATTAGTTGAACATGTCAAATAGTGTTTGTGTTCCTGGACATTTATTGCAAATATTCATCGTACAATCATGGTTATTTATGCCACAAACTGTTAGTTCCGTCAGAACTTTGCAAAAAATATTAAGTTTTGCTTCATCAATCATTAGCTTTACGTTCTAATAATAAATACATACATTGTGCTTTCCCGATGCTCTAACTAAAATACACCATTTTGCGCGTAAACAGCAAAACCTGAATCTTCCCATTTTGCAATCTGAGTTAGCTGCTTTAAAAACAACATACATTTCATTCAAATTACAGAGTACTAATTGCTTTTGTTTTGCTACTTTTTAGCCATCTACTTTAATTAAAACACAATCCTTCTTCTATAGTCACAATTTACTGTTCTCATCATCTTCATAAGATTGGATGACTTTCTGTACTGCATCTACTTTAATTTTAGTTCCTGATTGTTTTCTCAACTCTGGAAGTATTCTTTGTTCCCTTACAAACTTCGCTGGTTTTCGATTCTGATGACATTTTACATTTTGACATGCATTTTAGAAGGAAACATAATATTTTCATTTTTTTATGATTAGTTGCAACTTTACATTTATCTTTTAAAGATTGAATTACTTCTAAGTCTTTCTCAGTCAAAGCACTGTTGTCATCCTTTTTATGTTGATCAAAGTTTGTTTGCTCAAAACAATCTCTAAGATTTTACTTTAGTTTTTCAGATACTTTATAGACCTTCACTTCAATAACTTCAATAGCTTCAGTTCTTTAATCATTGTTTAGTTTTCTTGATTTTGATGCAAGAGATACACCAAGAGTTGCACATGCTGAATCTAACTGAGAAATCTTTCCTTCTGGTGGCATAAAAATTTGATCAATTTCATCGCATTGATCTACTTCTATATTTTTAGTTTCTTTAAACACAAAAATCATTGTATAACAGTGCATATTGATTTTTTCTAGGAGGCGTTTATGTATTGATCTGTTGGTTTTAGATAAACTGAATGTATTATAGTACAAGATCCTTACTACATAACTACTCATCTGGTTTACTTTCTATTTCTACATCAAGAAAACGTAAGGTACCACTAATTTCTTTTTCAATACTAAATGTTATGTATGGATGTTGATGGTTAAGGTATTGCAAAAAAATTATAGTTCATCTTCACCATAAGACCAAATCGCAAAATATCATTAACATGTCTAAACCATAGTTTCAGTTTTTTATATAAAGACTTTAAAGCTTTTTTTTTAAATGTTTCATAAAGTAATTAGCAATAAATGGAGAAATTGGTGATCCCATTGTAGTGTTCACCATTAAACAAAAATGATTCATCATAAGTTTATTGCGTGAAGTACAGTGTTACATGCAAAAGTCGAAACAATGTCACTGCCTGAAATAAGGTAACATAAATGATGTTATGCCGCTGCTTAGTGGAGACGGCGTGGGTTATATTCAAAAATCCGTGATTACTTGGAAACGAGATTGACAATAAAATCGAAATAAAATAGGGTGAAAACTCAAAATCGGTTAGGGCGCCAATCAAGGCACGATGATAATAGCTTCTGGACCTCTAATAACCCAGAAGCTCATCTGGATGGTTACAACCCCTGGAACTTACCTTGAGTTGTAACTTGCTAGACTCTGAAATGTACTCTTAAAAATTTACGTTCGCGGCGGCTGAATGAGTAAAAGCTCTTTACAGTTTAACAATTTAACATTTATTGAATTAATAAAAATAGAAATCAAACAAACTTGAATAATAATAAAAAAAAATGAAATAATAAACAAAACAAAAATTCACAAACTGAAAATAAAAATTAGAATTTAAAAAAAAATAAAACGTTAACTTGTTTTTCAAAAACAAAAAAAATAAAATTCAAGGCCTTGTCCGCATAACTGAATCCGCAAATTTAAAAAAAAATTACATGTTACATTTTGTTACATTATCTTTCATGCACAAATATGACTTACTTTTACAGAACACAAAAAAAATAAATTAAATAAAGCGAAATTCACGCAAACTTAAACACCTTCAAGTGTTTCTTGAAATATTTAAAATTAGCCGTAAATAAGTCGGCTCAAATTCAAAGCTTTTAAATCATATCAATCGCGGTTCACTTCACGATAACATCAAATTTAATAAATACCTTGACTCAATTGTTTGTACCAGAAAATCTGCTGGGCACAGCGGTTCCAGAAGCTTTTGAGTTTAGGCGATAAAGCGACCCCGGGACGGTCTAGGTGTTCTGTAGTCAATCGAGATTTGATGGGACCCCCAAACAATGGAATGACGGCGGAAGATTTCTTTTAATACTGAATTGAAATCCGCACTAATTCGAAGACTGGATTTTTAGCACAACACATCGATAGTAAATCCAAAAAAACGTGAGCTTTATTTTGGATACCATGAAGTTCATTAAACCGTAAAATTACGAATTTGGAAAACCAATATTTCCACCACACCACTTAACTTTCACGGTACCATTTGTTTAACTTCCGCGGTATTGCATAACGGTAGGGTAAAGGCACCCCGAACACTTGACTACATTTCGATACCCGATATTCTTAATTGCCACCAAAAATCTCCCTCAAAATCAAAATTTTACTCCTTATTACACCTCGTAATCCCACTTAATTCAATAAACTTGCGCCGTAAAATCTTTGTAAAAGATGGAACACGAAACAAAGTAAATTAACAAAGATGAAAAATATTGTCACCACATGCGTCACGTCACGTACGCACACGAAAAGAAAGAGCATTCCCATGAAAATCGCTTACTTAGTTAAATTAAAACAAAAGTAGATTAGATAAAGTTGTTATTCCAATGAAATAACCAGAAATAAAACACTAAATCATAATCAAGACCACGGACCTTTATGCGTTTAAAAAAAATAAACCCATAATAATTGTGAAAGAACTATTAATTACAAATCAACTTAAATTGACGTAATGCAATTAATCGAGTGAAACGTTTTCGACGCTTTCACGGAACTAATCAATCGCTTAAAAAAAATTAAGCAAAATAAACTTGCATACAGGGTTTTTTACAAAAGATTCACGACCAAATTTCAACACCGGTTACAACAGGAGACCTCGAGCTCGATTTTTTAATAGTTTAGCCAATTTTCGTAATGTTATTTTTATCAGTAATTTAAAGTAAAACATTTGATTGATCGATGTAATCTACTCGAGTAGAGATGAGTTAATAACGATACTTGTAAATCTGTAGTAATTTACTTATGACAATTTTAAAATTTTTAAGTTTGTCAAAATCAAGTGCTTCACTCGTGAATTAGGAGAGAGAGGCAATTGCTCACATTGCCTGGCGCATCTGCGCCTAAAGTGGAAAACAAGTTTTAGAATTCAACAAGACTGTTAAAAGAACTTGCCAAAAGTTAATTTAATAATTAATTAATTACCTTCAAAATTTGATTAACATGATGCAGTTCTTTTATAAATTTTAATATCTTTGTTGTATTATTAACAAAATCTAATTAAAATTATTCAATTTTAATGAGATTTAATTAAACTCAAATTTGTAAATTTGTGCATTTAAAAAAATTCAAACATGAAGTGCTTCCTAATGCCATTGAAGAAGCATTCGATGTTGTCAGCAACTAACTTTGACTAAAGTTAATAAAAAGATAGGGAAGTTTGAATATTAATCGACATGATTCGAAATGATCAAACACGTTTTACACAAACAAAATTATATTTTGAAAATAATAATGTTTAGTTATATTAGCAAATTTCTTTCTATTTAAATTTTTGTTAACAGTAAAGAAACTGGAATTTATAAAAAAACTATTGAAACGTTCGAGAAATTATACTCAAATTCAAGAGCCTTCACAAAGTTTTTATCTATTTCCAGAACGTTCACCGAAAGATATAGAAACTTCTCGAACGTTTGGCTCAAATGTATAAATGCGGTACAACGAAATCATAGGTCAGTTATTTCAGTAATTCAAAGTCAGCAGTGTTAAGAAGATTATTCAAGTTTAAATAAATAAGTGATTCACGCGTGTCGAGATAAATAGGAGGAATTAAAATCGTATTTGATTTTAATGTAAACAAGAAGTGTTAAACTGAAGTTACCCGCGGACTTTATGTTTTAAGGGATAGTGCTATATAAATTAGTGTAAGTGTTTTTTTTAAATATTAGATTTAATTAGTTCGATTAGTTATAAACGTGTACATATTTGTAGTTCAAATAATTTAGTTTTTAATAATTGTTACACTATTTTTGATTTGCCTTCTTTTTTGACAATATTTGTAAACTTGCAGGATAGATATCAATTTGATTTTGTCTTATTACAAATATACTTTGTTATTTTTTATTTGAAAGTTAAGTTTTATTAAATTACATAATTCTGTGTTGTGGTAGATTTTAACAACATTGCAAATGTTTTATGTTTTTAGCGCAAGTTACATATATATGGAAATAAGTTAGAAGTTTTTTCTTTACTGCTTATCCGTTTCGGATGTGGGTGAGATTACAGAATATCATTCAAAAGAATCAAATAGTATTTAAAAGAGCAAGTAATTTATAAACCCAAAAAACTCTTCTTCTATCCGGTCTTTTCCGTATCTCTTTTGTTACAAGATAACATCTTTATCGATATTTCGTTCGTACTGTATGTATATTGCTGCATGATTAGAAACGGTTGCGAATTCCTTATATTTTATCTATTTGTCATTTAGTTAAAATATTCTAAATTTAGTTCTTAATTTAACAATTATTTTGATAAAAAACGCTAAAAAATCGTAAAATAAAAATTCATTAAACTATTTTTATTTTGATTGGTATTTTGATATTCTAATACAGCATCAGCAAAATTTAAATAAAGCTACATATTGTTGGTTGTGCACGCATCCGGTCAACGACGTTAAAGTTTTTTTACACTTTTAATCAATTTTTTTAACAAACCAAATAAATAATATTCCAGTTCATAGGTACACGGAAATTGGCAATGCTGCAGTGTATATTAGCAAATTTTTTTAACGGTTTGTAGTTTCATTTATTTTTTTTGTTATTGTTTTAAGCTGTTTCTTTTCAGTTATGCGTGTAATAGTTAATCTAAGCTTTGATCGGCAATCTTTTCGATATTGCGGACTACTAAATTCGCAACTTTACGGACTACTAACACAGCTTTTAAATACGAATAAATACAAGTTTTGAGTATACACATAGTATATCTATTTGTGTATAATCATTTTAATTACATTCATTTAACGGTAACGAAAAACGACCAATAAAGAAGAAAAATATATAAGCATTAAAAACTAGTGCAACATTTTCTGCTTTGCTAAATAATAATTTATGTAACATGCGTGGAAAGTGAAACATAGAATAAAGAACGTTAATGCTGCATTATAGTGGATTTTACTATGAGACTTTCGACGATAGTGACATACATTATTTTTGTCCTGTCCTTTGTAAATATATTGCATAAATTTAAAAAAAAGAAACTAGATTGAAAACATCACAAATACAATGTTGGTAGTACATTTATAACTAACTGACTCTGTTAGATTCAAGTCAAGTTCGAAATTTAAATATTTTACATAGTACCAACTCCTAAATATATAATACACTAATATTCAAGTTTATGACATTTTTAAATCGTTTTTCTTCTAATTTTAACTAAATTTTATAACTTTTAAACAGATTTTCTACTAAACACATTCTTCTACTTACATAATAATTGACTTTTAAAGAATAGTTTCACGTATATTGCAATTTATAACTTTGCAACTTTGTTCTTACACCTACATAACTACACTAACAAACAAACGTAAGCGTTTGTAATGAGGGCAGTAAAAAAAATTATTTTACTAATCTTGGTTTTTAATGATGTCACTGCAACAAGTAAAAGAAGTCGTAAATAAGTTCAAAATTTTTAAGTATTTCTTTACTCAGTATTTGATATTTTTTGTAGTAACTCAAGAATGAAATGACTTAAAGATTAGTTAAACTAAAGTTTGAAACTACCTCTGACAATAATTTGATTAATTTGTTTTCCTTTTACATATATTCCCCATGCTTAAAAAATGGATATAGGATAAACGTACCTTTTTCTGACGCATTAAGACACAGCTCCATTTAAAAGCTTTGTTTTTAACCGTGTAACGTTTACATTTTTCGATTGAATACTTATTTAATTTAACATTTTTGGAGTCCCTGCGTGCGCAAATCACTGATGCACATTACTCATGCGCGATTCGTAGCCATTTTTGTTTTAAGTCATCTTTCGCTGAGCTTCCAAAAGAAGTTCCTTCATAACGTGCAGAAAATTTCCTCATGTTAAATTTGAACTGTGGAAATCTGCTTTAGTAGTCATGCACTGAAAATATCCGCTTTAGTCGCTTTATTTTCGCTTTCGTCTGTTTCAATTTCGCCTTCGTTTGTTTAAAGACACCCGTAATCTAAAGGGTTTTTTAACTATGGGTTACGATATACTCTGGTTGATACGTTTGATTTGATTTGTTTGAATACGTACAATTTCGATGGTTTTACGTTACGTTGTTTGAATACAAATATTACGATTTATGTACGATACGATTATGGAAAATTTCTGATACGTACGTTCCCCCTATACGTTTATGAAGTTATGGTTAATGATCATCGATCTAAGGTGATATGATAAATCAAATTATACGAAAACAATAGAAAGCAAATCCGGAAGATTTCCAAGTATTGCGTAATTCAAGTAAGTCACGTGATGACCACGCCCTGCGCTGAAGTTACGAACAGCAACAAGTGGTAACTAACTTTCAATAACACGTATGTACCTAAATAACTAAATTAAGTATTGGTTTTAAGATTTGTTCATTTGCTTTGTCTTTTGGTTTCAATATTTAACCGTTATAAATTTAATATAAAAAATATTGTGGCGTCCAAATTATATTTCAAATTATATTTCAAATTAGAATTATAAATATTAGTGTACGAGTAGAATACCCCGATCCTGATTATAATTAGTAATATTTCTCATCGCTCTAATGTTTGTGTGTTGTTTATATATATGTAATAAAACCATAAGAGCTATCACGGTGCATTATTATTATTTTAATACGTTATAAAATAGCAACGATAAATTGTTGAAAGTAGTTACAACCGTACGTTAAATTGACATCAAAATTTGTTTGTAGTACACATACATATTTGACATCTACTTGTATATAATTTTGTCACTGCTCATAATTCTGACACTACTTCTGACTCTAAAATTGACACATTTCACTAGGGTATATAAAAAAACGTAAAATGATGAAAAACAGGTTTATTATAATTTATCAAATAGGTATATTTTAAATGAAAAATAAAATAATAGAAAAAATAACAGTAATATCATTCGCATTTGTGTTAATGATGTTTCCTCATTTGTGGGACCCAAAAATTACCCCTATTATTAGCAGGGATTGATTCATCATTTTTTTTCAGTAGCTCTTTTGATCGTACCAAATCTGGCCAGATTGATTGATCTATTTCCATTTGCCAAGTCCACTAGGAACCTAACGCTTACAAAAAAATTATTTTCATTAACTTGTTTTACGATTCTTGGAACTATGACATATTCTTTAATGTTTATTGCTTCATCAGTTTGTGATATATTCGAAGAATCCTTGTCAGATTTTGTCACATTGTTCTTCTTTTATTCACTACAAGTTTGCTTCTTTTTTCTACCTTTTTTCTTTTGCGCTCTTTAAGTAAGTGTTTCCATTGTTGTAAAGAGCAAACACTAAGATTTTTTTCTATACATCTTTTAGGTTTTTTTATGTTAACGATTCTGGCCAGAACAACACGGTCTTAAATGGTGTCGGTATAATTAGTTTCTTTTCCGTCAAGAGTTTTTTCTGTTGTGAGTAATGTTTCCTCTTCTATAAACTTTACTGGTGTTATCGGTTCTAATACATATTAATCATTTTTAGTCGCTTTTGGTGTTTTTTTTATCTTTTTTTCATTAATATTTGTGTTCAGTTCACGATTCAACGTGTTATTGTCATTTTCTATGTTAGTTATAGTTACATTTAAGGTAGGCTTTTCCTTTTCTGTATACTTGTCTGTCGTGTTATCAGTTTCCACTTCTTGTACAATTATTTCGTTGTTTTTACCCATTTCATTATTATGTGAGTTCGTGCCAGTTTTGGTATTAATTACAATGAATGTAAAATCATTTACATTATAAGAATTTTTTTCGTCTAAGTTGGGTTTTGTCTTTTTTAGATGGTTCTAGTGCTTTTGCAGTTCCTTGTTCTTAATTGCTGTTATCGTCCACTGATATTCCAAGTTCTTCTATAGTCTTTGCTATTTTGCTATTTAAATTATTCCTTGCTTCTTGAACTCCATGTTCTAAAAAAAAAAATCTTGCAAACTATTCTCTTTATCGTCGATGGCATTAGAGATAACATCAGGTATAGTAACGTCAATTAGAGAAGTGTCTTTCAATTGTTTCCAATAATGGTAAAGGCTTGTATGTTCCATATCTCCCTGCCAAGTCGGATTATTTTTTTGACTTCTAAACATTTCAAGTAACTTATTATCAATATACGATTCGAACTGCTGAATGTTAAATAATGGTCCGAAACTTGCAATATCTGTAACCGAATGTTGTTGGTTTTCATCCGTTTTTAAACTCAGTGAATCAGATTTAAGTATTTTACTAAAATCTACTGTATCTGCATTAAAAGGACAAAGTCCGGTTATGCGGAATGAATTCTGTTGTATTTTATTGCCCTTTTGAAATGTTTTTTGTAATGTTTTGAACAACAGTGGTGCAAAATCTTTTCTCTTTAAATTTTGAATTTTATTTTCTAACCGCCAATTATAAACTTCGCTTTTCCAGCGACTTTTCAGAGGATGAAATACTCCTACATCAATGGGCTGGAGTATGTACGTAGAATTTGGCAACAAACTTGTTAATTTTATTCCCTTTTATATTCAAAATCACTTAAAGAAAAATAAGCGCGTTATCAGCAATTTCAGTATACTACAAATACGCCTTACCTTAGTGAAACTTCTTTAACGTAATAGATTTTAACGACACCACTTGTTAATTGCCATATTTGATTTATTTTGCATATATTGCAACACTGAACCTTTTTGGTTAACTATCTGATAGGTCTGGTAGATGGCACCAAAACACAAATTTAAAAAAAAAACAAGATATTCTTAGTTTCTCCAATTATATGCGGTTGATGTCAAATATTCAGTCAGTGTCAAATTTTAGCTCATTTACCCTATCATTCACATATTTTTATTTTGAGGTCTTCTTTCAAATATTAATCGGATGTATTGGACATCGTGGTTATGCACAACTGCAGGCACAAGATTTTGATGGTGCAAGAGCTAAGATCGGACCACAAATCTGTGTTGGTACAACTTGGCAAACCGACTGTCATTCAACCCGAAGAGTACAACTTCGTTGTGTGGCCAGTTTACGAAATTAAGATTGAGTCGTTCCTGTCCAAGGTTTCAGTCATTGCTTGCGCAGCACAACTGGAACAAACCGTAAACAATCTAAATCTAGCTATTCGAAGTGCTTTAGAAGCCGCATCAAGGACCGCTACAAAAAACAGCACCGGCCCGCAACAACTACCTCTACGCATTAGGAAGATCGCAGGAAACAAAGACGGATATTGTCGAGCATCGCAACCGAACATGAAAAACAAAGTTCGAGTCGTTAAACCCCGAACACGACAGCGCCTAGAAGATGGTAAAGATGCTGCAGAATTTTGGTGCGCCAAGGATCCCTCCACTATGATGACCCAACAGAATCCCAAAATCGAACAATGACAAAGCAGTTCAGTCCCTGGCATGAAAACATCGAACCGGCAAGGATTCAACGCATCAACAGACTAGTTTGAAATCGATTATCAGAGGTTTCCAACAACGAATCGATCACACGACGCCGAAAGAGGTAAAACAGATTATTTTCAGGCTAAAGAAGAGGAAATCACCCGGACCAGATGGCATCAGCAACCGAGCGATCCGACTCCTCTCCTCAAGGTGCTATTTTTAACGCTCTCTCAGACTCCTCCTGTTTCCGACTTATTGGAAGACGGGTCATGTCATTTTACTCCTAAAACCGTAGGAAAACCTCGCGATGCCGCAGAACTACCGTCTTATCAGCTTGCTGACAACGTTATTGTATTTTTATAAGGTTATGTTGTCATAAAACCATTTTAAAGTGATATGTTTGTATTAAAAACAATTAGTAAATCGCCAATTAACCAGAGTTTTGTGCAACCGGCTATTTATTTTTTCTAAAAAAAAATCGTCGCAGGCAGGATTCGAACCTAGATTATATAATGAAAATCACTTTAAATGATAAATTAAATATCTAATAAACTGTTAATGTTAGAAAAAAAATTATTTGAATAAATTGTTAGGAAGAATTATCTTTATAAGAAGACACACACACACACACACACACACATACATTACAATAATTCATGCGTTTTAATTGTTTATACAAATGTTCCAATATGAAAGAACATGTGCAGGTATCCCAAAGTTAAAGAAACATGTGCAGGTAACCTAAGTTAAAAAAACACTTGCAGGTAACCCAAGTTGCTCAGCAAATTTTTTACAACCACATTTTCAACGGCAATATAAGTCCTAGCAAACCTATCAGGAAAAACACAAAAGTAGGATACAGAAACAAGAAAAAAACGCTACCAAAACCCACAAAATTAGGAAATAACCTAAGAAATCCAATCACAGCCTAAAGCTTTCTCAATGTAGTGCCGGATAATTATGTGACGTCGAAGTTTTAAACTAGTATTCGTTTAACCACAATAGTTTTCCTCCCACCCAAGAACCAGACCTAGGAGATTGCTCCACTCTAAATGTAGATAAAAGAAAAAGGAAAAAAGGAAGGAAGCAAAGTTGCCTTAAAACTAAAATAAAAGGACTACAGTCTACAGACGCTTGACTGTAACCGGAATGGGTGCATTCTGTACAATCACAATATCTTACCTGCCCACTAAAAAAACGAACCTTCCCGAACACGTAGCTGTCAGGGTGGATTCTTTTCACAACCCATTAACACTAGACTTAGGTAGAAATATAATGCTGTTTAGTCGTCTAAAGACGCTTTGATATCCTCTCCAAAAAACAAAATCAAAGCCTTTTATAGGCGAAAAAACTCAAAGCTCCAAATATACTAAATTTACAAAAGAAATCAAATTTGTTATAGATCCCAACAAGGCCTGTAAGCAAGAAAACTAAAACCAACAAAAAAATATCACTAATAAAAAACCTGGTTACAGTCGACAAAGTCGAATCACTCAACTCAATAAAGTAAAAAAATTAACTATCAATCGCATTAATCATTTTATCTCGAACCAAAGACTAGAGTGACAACAAAAAACCAATTCTCTACTGTGAATTGATTCATTCACAATAGATACTATCAAAGACAGACATTATATTTGCTAAACAATTAAACAGAAAAGCTAAAAAAAAACAAAAAAGAGTAATCCAAATCGAAAGTAAAGTTAATCGTTCAAGGAGGCTATAGAGATGTTTCTTTCTCTAACTGTAAAACGCTTTGCACTGCATTCCGTAACGTAGAAACGACTACATTGGAATCAATACGGGATAAAAATCTGATGGATATGTGATGCAAATATATGTGCAAAAACAGTCAAATAAAGCGCGTGCGGTTAATCAAGGCGAGAACGTTGTTCTTCAATTGCTCCAGAAATGCGCCGGTTCAGGACAAACAGTGTACGACGATAATTTTTTTTTGTCATTTGATTTGGTCACGGTTTTGATAACGAAACGGTTGACATATGTAAACTCCATGCGCATAAACAAAGCCTACATAACAAATAAGATGTTAAATCCAAGCCGGGATGTATTTAGCACAATATTCGGATTCCACAATAATAAGTCTTAGAGTTCGAGGAAATAAAACCTAAAATAAAAAATTAATGAAAGATGTAAACCAAAGCAGAACTACGAAGCCAAGTCCTGCAACAACGAAGCACAACTTTGAATAAGTCGAACTCACTAATGATAATAAAAAAATATGAGGGCGTGTACTAGTGTACACACGTAAGAAGTGAAACTTCTTTATGGCCTTATTTTTCGCAAAATGATCTACATGCAACTTTTCAGAAATTGGTTAAATAAAGTTAAATAAATTTTAAACAAAAGGATTTTATTATCATAAACATGAATACAAATTTTTGTAAATCAATTAACTAATTTTTGTAGATTCAATTTCATATTTCAGTTACCATAAGCCATTAATTACAAAACAACAATTGATCGTATCTTATAGCAACGTTTTGATCGTGTACCTTATAACCATCCGTTTTGTGACCTATAGTATGTGCCTCCGTGGCGCAATCGACTAGCGCGTTCGGCTGTTAACCGAAAGGTTGGTGGTTCGAGCCCACCCGCGGGCGAACTTTTTATTTATTTTACTACCTTTGAACACCTTGTACAATTTGTATTTATTTAAAAATATTTTAGAATTTTATAAAAAAAAGATGGCGCGTAACGAAAAAAATGTGACGGTAAATTTTTTTCCAACGCCGATAAAAAAGTTTCACTTCAAAAAGTAAAAAAATCAATAAAAATAGAAAGAATTATAACTGCATACACGAAATCGAGCCCCACGTTGGGCGCCAAATTTTGTTGCAATTATGTTTTTTAATTCAATTGTTAGCGATCAACTCATTTTGATTTGGTGATTGGATCGTAGGTTTCGATGTGTCAATTATACAGTCGTTTAAAAAAGCGTCAAAACGGTGACAGATTAGAATGGAAGATACCGTTTAAATATATACAGAGCTGAAAAAAATGACGACAAAACTTGTAATAACAAATATATTTATATTAACACAGAAAGAGAAGTTAGAAAAAAATAAAAAATAAATTTACGTAGGTGCGATTAAACGCTAGAACGTAGGCCAATATCACACACAATAGTTGTAAAAGTAAGCTCTCTTTAGCTTGGTCTAACTTTTATATTCCAAAAGAATGAATTTACATTTCTAAATTATAACACGAAAATAAAAATTTCGATAATATAGATTCAAAGCGCACCGTCTGATGATATGTTATACACAAAAAACAATTGTTAATTGTGATAACAACCTGATATGTACGTACAATCGTGTGTACAACCGACTGACAACGTAAATGAAAAAAATTAAAACTAGAAATATAATATTTAGAATTTAGTTTTCCTTCGAAAAATACAAATAGCTAGCAGCACTTTGGCAGAATTTTTTAGAATTTGCTGAAATGTAACAAACACGTACATACGGTGTTATCACAAATAAATTTCATTCAGTTGATACGATTAGTGAGAAAACCAAATCCGCCAAGTTTCTCCCAAATTTATTATATTACTTCGGTAAATGAACCTCCTAATACGGTTGGAATTATATTAATTTAGCAAAAGTTTCGATATCTTTAAGCAACGTAGCGGGCGTTATCATAGGAGTTTTTTCAATAAACGAACATACTACACTCATTTATACCATGGATGAGTGTGAATAATTGGAACTAAAAACAGTGCTGGGCACTTATATTAGAACATGTACGAAGCGTATCACAAAGACCGGAAAAGTAGATTTTTTCCCATCGACCTATTGATGTCAAAATTCCCATTGCAACGGGAAGTGGGCGTTTTTGAAATAAATCTTATACGGTACAAACATCATGCCTAAACACTTTTAACATAACATAGTGTTATCATCCTCAGTGTCGACTTCAAGGAACCGAACTCAAAACTTTATTTATCTGTACATTCTTTACAATCTTTACCAAGCTAAATCTACGAAGTTATTAATAGTCGACATATTAGGTAACACTACAGTTAACAGTTTGTTGGGCTGCTGTGCAACGTTGCGTACATTAGTATAGGTTGCGCACGCGGCCTTTTTTGCTCGGGCCCTTACGCTTCAGCGTACTATGCGTACCGGTATATCTGTCGTTGTTTAGAGATCAAACTAAAGGAACATAAAACTCATACGCAGAGAAGATATGATATCAAGATCCGGCATCGCGCAACAATCATGGGAAGAACAACTCTAACGCCTAATTTTGAATTTTATTTGTCGTTCAAACTCATACGTTAAATTTTATAAGACGCCTATGAAAAACCTGTAGTTAACTGAGTTATCGTACATATCGCGCAAAATCGTCATGCGCAAATAGCAATTGTTTCGTTCTTTTCAATTGTACTGTTGGCTAATCAACACGTTGTGAAATTTTTTAAGCATTCTTAATGTAATTAAAAAGGGTAAGCATTTGTTAATTTTGTAGAATTTATTGTAATTTTGTTGTGTCGTTCATAGCTTCAAGATTTAGTTTTTGAAAATCAATTGGATCGCTTATTGATAGTCGATAATTGTAGTGAAGCATGATACATTTAATTGAAGCAAAATGGCGTTATCGAATTGTTGTATCGATCCAACCTCGTAATTGTAAATCTCGTTAGAGTTGGAAATAGCATTACAATTGAGATATTGTCGTAGCATAAATGGATTGTCGCTTTTATCGCTACAAGTCGTTCGTTATTGTATTGAAGATTTGGAATCTTATTGTCGATAAGGAAAACTTCTAACTTCATCGCATACAGAAGGTATGAAAATTCGTCAGTTCGTAAATTGTATAAGTATCGAAGGATGTACATTCATTACATTTCTTCACCATCGCTTTCGTCGTTATTAAATTAAAAAATAAATAAAAGCCTTTGTCGTCAGACAGCGCATTCGTAATAGTATCGTAACATTTGGCTTTTGTCGTAAAACAAAACATTTGCAAATTCGTAGTATTATAGTTACATTTGACCTTTCTTGTAAAACGAAGCATCGTAAATTTGTAAAAAAACCTTTCGTTATTTGATCGTTTAGATCAAAATTGATTTCAATAAATTAGCATCGTAACATTTTGTAAATAATTTAGTTTAATAAGTTTGTAAAAGGCAGATCTGATCTTAGTTTAAAATTAGAAAATTTAGTAGTAGTTACTCATTTAAACAATGATTATCTTACTTATTCTCATATTATAAACTTGTAACTTATATTTTTGTATATATCTTATAAATTGTTCGACTTATTTCTTTTTGTTGGTTTATTGAATTTGTGCATTTAGTAAATAGATGTGTTTATTTAATATTGTGATTATATTTTATTGCAACAAAAATTGAATGCACAAGTTTTAGTAAAAATTGTTATTGATCTGTTACCCGAACATGCCAACTGCCCTATACATAGAAAGAAGTTCAATGATCAACGTTGTTTAAATCGTTTTTTTCGTATTGGTAAATATAGTAAACGATATTATTGTTAGTATCAGTTATACAACATAAAATGAATGGCAAAGATCATACACAGAAAAAAGCATTGGTGCAGAAACAAATTCGAAGAAGCAGCTAGTCATCAACAACAAGTAAGTCAACCAAGTGTAGAAATAGGTAACGTGCGGAAGCCGCTAATTGAACTTTTCAAAGGACTTAAAGTACATTAGTGTTTCCATTAGCTAATTTTTATTTTGTTTAATTTGCTTCATTAATCATCTCTTTAGTATATAAACTTCAGTAGTCTCTAATTTTGTTAGTATTCACTTGATGAGGATTGCAGATACTATAGCATTCGAAATGTAGTCTATATTCGTTTATTTGTTTGTGTTATTTTATTATGCACTGTTTTGGTTACGTATAAAATCGAACCGTTTAATATAACTGTTTTCTGTTATTATATTGCTACGGTTATCAAACAATGTCTCAAATAATCATATTAAGCAAATGATTTCTATTATTAAAACCAATGTAGATTTTAATCAACTGTTTTGTTTTAAAAGTAGCAAAACTGTTTCCAATGTTATGTAGAGTAACTGTTTCTGTAATAAAAATTCAAAATTGAAACGTTATTTTTTTATTTGCGTTGTGTAATATCGCAACTATAACGGTTAATAAGTTTTGTTTTTTCAATTTGATTTAAAAAAAAAGAAACTGTTTTGTTTTTACGAATCGAATTTGTTTCATACCAGAGCACAGTTACTGAACCGAATCTTGGCGGAAACAAATTTACTTAGTTTCATTAGAAACTTAACTGTTGGTCAACAGTTTTGGATTGAGGAAATGCCAATGAGACGACTTCGTTTTGTGTTAATTGGGTGAATTTATAACTCTAAAAATTAGTCGAAGAGAAATAAAAGCCTTCTAAGTTTCACGTAAAGTTATGAATTTTAAAATCTTATACCTACCTATATGTACTTTATACAAACCGTTTGAAAATATCAGATTGTGAGTTTTGGTATCATTATAACAGTGGCATTATCTCTGTTAGCTCTAAAAATATCAAGAAAATTTGAACTCAAATTTATCCAGAATACAAAATTCTGACAGTAGTTAAAATTTTATTTCCATTACAGTACGCTAAGATAAGTCGATTTGCAATTGCTATTATAACTTAATCACTCCGATAAAGTACTGTTTAGGTTAAATGTTTAAGTTTAAGTAAGCCAGAAATAACGATCATAAAGAATAATAAAAACGTGCAGAGAAATAAAAAATTGAATTGAAAAAGAAAGAACGTCACGACGTATGGAAATATGCGATACACATTTTCCTGAGCTTGTTAGTGAATCTACATACGTTCAGTCACAATGCACATATATGAAATCAAACGCTTTTGAATATTAAACACGGAAGAATAGATAGCTGAGCTTATCTTTGTCAGACCCCTCTGATGTTTAAATGCATCTAATGTAACTGTAACGTATTATAAAATTTGTAATTGGCGCAATCTTCAGTACTCAACGTAATTAATTAATATAATTAATTAAAAATCGTTTGAATCATATCTATACGTATAGAGACAATTTCAAATAAAATTATTCAAGCTTGTAAATTGTATAATTTGGTTTTGGTAATAAGACTTGTTTTATAATTTTTGTTTTATTTAAGCACCTTTTTTTTAAAAAATGCAGTTATAATCATAACAAAAAAAGAATTAAAATTATTTTTCCAAAAATGGTTTTGCTATAGATACGTTTCTTGTACCTATTTAAAACAATAGAATAAAGTCAACGCGTAAAAATAAAGAAACGTTTGTGTATATCAGAATACATGAAATAACGTACCTTAAAAAATTTCTCCTGAATTTACACACGTTATTTTTACGTACGTATTTTTTCTATTAACGAAAAGGCGTCGATCACTCGCTCGTAACAAGCAAAACCGCACTGAAAGGCGTCGTGACGCCTGGGCCTTGCTCACCCTACTACCCTTAGCAACCATGTTTCAGCGATTTCAGGTGAACTCATTTCCTATCTATAAATATGCGTAAAGTAATTAAACTAATTTATTTATTAAAAACAAGTTTGAGAAAAGACAAAAAAGTTGTACAAAACTTTTAATTGTGTTTCAGGAAATCCACAAATTCAGATTTTAATTAGTAGATATATTTAGAAGATAATTAAAACTTTTTAGAGAGGTAAAACAAGATGTGTAAATAATAGTATACATATTATGTGACAGATTTCTCATTTCAACAAAATCAAATTTTATCAACTTTATTAACATTAAAAAGACACATAAAATTTAAAGAATGTTAATGAAATTGTGTATTTTAATGACTAATTTAAATATTTTTGCGTTTGTTTTATGTTTATTGTGTGCAAGTACGTTTTTTTGGTCATTGAGAAAACCTACAAAATTAACATTACAGGCGTACGTGTGCTTTTATAAAAGCTTTCTTGCAGACTTTTTTATTTTTATTTATGCGACAATTTTTTTTGTGAAAATGGGTTTTGTTTTACTGAAAGTCGTGTTACTGAATAACAGGTTTATAGGTTTTTATGCTGTATATATAGTATAAGCCTGTTAACCAAACAATGCATTGGAAATAATCTTTACTGTTTTATTATTAATGTTTAATTTTAAAAGTAGTTATGTAATTTAAATAGCAATTTGTATGAGACTTGCGTAAATCTTATATTACATTAATTAGTTAGTATTTTTAATTTAATATTAGTGTCGGTGTTAAGCACGATGATGTTGGTGGATAGCTTCGTCTTCTTTTTTGCCGTGGAAGAACAAATGTTAAGCACGATGATGGTGGTGGTGGATCCAGGGTGGATCCAGGATTGATCCGGCTCGAAGGACCAAATGTTAAGTTGATGGTGGTGATGGTGGATCCAGGGTTGATCCGGCTCGAAGGACCAAATGTTAAGCACGATGATGTTGGTGGATAGCTTCGTCTTCTTTTTTGCCGTGGAAGAACAAATGTTAAGCACGATGATGGTGGTGGTGGATCCAGGGTGGATCCAGGATTGATCCGGCTCGAAGGACCAAATGTTAAGTTGATGGTGGTGATGGTGGATCCAGGGTTGATCCGGCTCGAAGGACCAAATGTTAAGTACGAACCACCATCGTGCTTAACAGTCGGGTAAAAGAATATATTGTATAATAAGTATGAAAGTTTGCAGCCGATTTGAAGGCGAGGCTCCAATTCATACAAGTTGGCAATGCACATTTCTTACAAATTATACACTATACTTCTTTTACAACTACATATTTAACATTAAATTGGTCGTTAAACTGTAAATTCGCCGACGTTATGAAAATGCTGTATTATCGTTCTAGTATCGTATTGACTTTGATAGTGCACTATTATAGGTTTTATTGTTGTTCTTATAATAACTCAGAATTAATGCAATTTTGGTAACGTCATAATAACGTTTCTTTACGGTTATGTGTAGAACCGCTATAGAAGCGTCTAAAACGTTAGTTTGAAATAGTTCGAAATTAGTCCTTGTAATTGCAAAAAAATTGGTTAACAGTTCTACAATTACCCGATTGTGGTTTACCCCACTGATTCCAAGAGGAAGGGCGCGGCATTTCCTTTTATAAACGCGCTTAAGCGAGACGGAGTTAACTACAAAACCCGCTGCATTAACTCTGAAGTTTTTTTGAAGCCCTGTTCCTGGTAAAACTTTTTCTACGAGACCTGTTCCCGGTGAAACCTTTTTCGAGATCTTTCTCTGAATTTTTATAAACACCTTAAACCCCAAATGACGTTGACAAACGCTCGTACCTGGATTATTCTACCTAAAATTTTGACGATTGGCAGTGGCTTAACATCCCACGTGTTTGTCTGGTTAGGCGTGTCTTTCTCTGAAATACGATAAATAGTTATTCTGACTACCTGAGATTTAACTGAAGCTCGTCAGATGATTTTAGATAATTCCCTCATTAAACAGTAAATTAAAACTCAACAATTACATAAAAATTTATAAAATTTGCTACACACACATGTCCGAAGTAAATAAGCAATTTAAAATCATTTGCTTACCCGCGCACATATATTACAATCATCCAAGTTTATTACATTCAACCTTGATACAGCAACCACAATTATTTTATTTAATTAGCCTCCTAATTACAATTATCCACCAATTGAGTTCTACTAAATTAAAAGTTATCACCCGTATCGATTAAGACCGGTAAACAAAACCTAGCTACCGTATTTGAATTACGACAATCGACGATATCGTAATTGCATAATCATCGAGGGTCAACGTTCACCGATCAAAAGAATAGCCACTATTGTACTTACCTAAAACATCCGAAATTTTATAGACCCGCTAATCATTATTATTTGCTGTTAAAACTACCCGAAATTAAATTTAAAATGTATCGACCGGCCTTACGTTCAACAGGTAGAAGACGCTATCTTTTTTGTTGCAAATGCAGCCATTTTGTGTGAAGTGCAGTTGAATCTAAATCACCGCATAAATATAAACCCCCACAATAATTTATTATAAACGGAAGTATCATAGAGAATGTACAATTTACATTACTTGAATTACGTTTCTTATAAATTATATTTTATGAAAACATCTGTTACATGTCGTTATTTATAAATTTGCTAAAAACAATAATTTTAATTAAAATTCACGCCTACACTGGTTTACCGCCTGTACTGTCTTTGCATGCATATTATTTAAGACATTCCCGGGATTGAAGAGAGTTGCGCAAATTAAAAAAAACTTTTATTCGTCCCTTTGCATATTTGACATTGCTAGAAACGTTTTGTTGTATCGGGACGCTATCCGCTACACTGTAAGTAATTCTTCTTTCTATTTAATTTTTTTGTTGGTTATTTCTATTACGCTTTTAGCAAATGTGCTGTTAAAAAATTGTTTAATGTACTAATCTGATTAAGCGATTTTGTTAATTGCGTGGCGTTCTCAGGTAAAGAAGAAAATTATATATAATTATATATACATATATTTTATATAGATATTAGCTTGGAAGAATCATAATTGTTTCTTTGTAGATGGGGATACTCATCTAGTAACCTCCAGAAGCTTTACAATCCGAGTCAATACATTAATACCTGTGGAATCCGCTTTATCTCTAAAACCAAAGATGACAAAAGATGACTCTAAAGTTCTTTGAGATACTAAAATTTTTTAATTGTATTTGATTTTCTAACTATCAGTCAGTCTTCAGCATGTGTTTATTTGGAGCAGTATTGCTTGTTCTATTTAATCAAAGTAGATCATACTAATTTATTTTACTGTCTTTGATCGTGATTCAAATGTGATTAAAGCCAAATTTAGGCACATAGCATCGTACATTAGCTTAGATATTACGCATATTTTTGTCCATAAACATATAAGAAGTAGTGAACGTTGCTATATGTGACAATGAACTTTGGTTGGGTAAGTTTTACTACTTCTTTTATCCTTTGCTATTCATTATAATTTTCAATTATTAATTCGTTTCGCAACTGTATGTAAACGAAGTAGTTGATCAAGTATGTTCGAAGTTACTGTGATTGTAAATTACGTTATTTGCTCTTCAACTCTATAAATTTTATCATTTTGTTAAAATAAAATTATGTGCATTGAATATAGTTAACTGTACGAAGTGTTGTTTAATCTCAAAGGCTTACATCAGTATTATTGATTGTGATATTTGTCGTCGCATTCCTAATCGCTATTTATTTGCTATCGTTTTACTTTGTTTTAAACGCTTATTTTCTTATTTCAAATAAATGTATTCTTGTTATAAACTATGTTTTGCAACTTGTTTCCTTTTAATGTTCGACAGATTTAAACGAAATCTGCAATTAATAATTTTCTCCCGTTTTAACGCTATTTTAATGACTTTGTGGTTAGCACACTGAGTATCATCTACGATCTTCTCGCCGATGTGTTTTGAGCTGCAGACTGCACTAAGTTACGGGTAAATTCACCTAACACATTATATGTATTAAATTGGCGTGTTTGGTTATTAAATTTTCTCTACTAGCTACCCGAGGCGAAAAAAGGAAGTAACGACGACAACAATAATCAGTCAGACGATACATTTGACGACCGAGCAGGGACCGTTGAAACGCTTTGAACATTCAGAAAACTATAAAACACATGTAAGTAAATAATTAATAATTCTAATTGTAGAAACTTTGATTGGCGCTCGAGTTACCGGTACCGAAAATCTACGATGTTACAGTCCGTAGAAGCTACTTCAAAAATTTTCTCCAAAATTACATGTGGTCAAAATAGATTGGTAGCATGCGGCCGGAACAATTGATGTACTAACTGAAAATACCAGTTAGATACAACCGGCTACAAAACCGAATAAAAATTCCACCTAGCCATTAAAAGCCCGATTGTAAGCCCGGAACGCCAACAGCAGTTAGAAGACGCGATACGAAACCGAATAAAAAAAACAGCAAAAAAGTACATCAATGCGTTGAAAATGCTTATGCTACGAACACATGGCTACCACTACTCAAGTACAATTAATTTATGAGTATTTACGCAGATCTCACAAAATGTACATTAACCGCAAAGATTTTTCAAATTTACAAGAGTGGGAGGAGCTAACTCGTGACTGTATCAATGTGCGTTTGTTCATCTGTTGTGGTACAAGATGGCAATCGGCAATGGTCCAATCGTTTAATGCGCCGGAATCTCTACAAGATGATTAACTGCTATCGGATGGGCTAGCTATATCTATTTCAAGCATAGTTTGAAGTTAAGTTTATCAAGAGCAAAACGTAGAGGTTTGCAAAAAATTTAAAATCATGGAGTAATTTGTCATTTATTTTATACTTTTTCAAATGTTTGAAGAACATTTGGCGCATTAAATAATTAATTTCTTTTAGAAGTCTTTTTGGAGAGTTTCTGTAACGTAATGGTTCTTGATATAACATAAATATTAGAGTATCTTTGCTCTGGTGTTGTTCGAGCTTCTGTAGCAATGTTGTTAAGTTGATCAATAAGTTTGTTGTTTCGCTTACTTGCTAGAAATTGATAATGATACAAAAAATTGCAATATAAGTAAATATAATAGAAAATACAATACTTACATTTTTTTTCGCGAACTTGCTCTGACTTGTTCAATTCGCCACTCTATAAATACGAATTCACAAAAAAATTTAAAAAAAAGGTATTTTTGTCCATTGGTCGTTACACTGTGTGACAGTTCGGATTACTAGAATGTTCGGATTACGGTATACGGATTATGGATATTGCACTGTACATACTTCTCTATATAAAAATTAAAATTTTGTATTATTGCTAAAGTGGAACTAGTGAATTTTTACACATGACAGTCGAATGTACGTAGAGATAAATTGCATAACAATCTGTTATTATTATTCGTTGTATAATATTTTATTTTAACATTTTTTGTCATGTTACTTTCAAATTTCTTTAAAGTTCCATCGTATCAAAACTTTAAGTAACATTCCCGTTCTCACATTTATTTATAATCGCTGTACGCCTATGCCTGCCAGACAATCTAAGACCATACGATTTAAATTTGACTTTGATTTTTTAATATACAGCTGCTGGACTTTATGTGTTATTTAAATAGAGTAATTTTGCCCACACATGACTGATGCCATGTCCGAATCTAAAACGAAATGTAGACAGTACAGTGTTGATTATTTGAAACTAGGCTTCATTCCATCATTGTCGGACAATCAATTGCCTATTTGCCGTTTCATCTAGGCTGCCCCAGCAAACACAAGGTAGCTTAATTTAGTAGTTTATTGGGTATTGAAAAGTCATTTATAAGTAATTTAATTTTTTTCGTAATTCAAGAGTAGTCTAAGCGACGTTTAGCAGTAATTTAAATGGTTACTAGTTTAAAAGTAGTAAATGAAGTAGTTTAGAAGTATTTCAGTATTGTGGTAACATTAAAAAGTAATTTAACTTAGTAGTAATTAAAAAATTAAACGTTGTAGTTTAATGATAGTTGAGTCACCATTATACCACACAGTAATTAGAAGGTAACTAAGGAGTAATGTAATGGTGGGTAGCTTAAGAATAGTTTACCCAGTAACTTAAGAGTAATTAAAAAATTGAACATTGTAGTTTAATGGTAATTGAGTCATCATTATACCACACAGTAATTAAAAAGTAATTAAGAAGTAATGTAATGGTGGGTAGCTTAAGAATAGTTTAACCAGTAGCTTAAGAGTAATTAAAAAATTGAACAGTGTAGTTTGGCGGTAATTGAGTTACTATTATACCACCCGGCAATTAAAAGGTAATTTAGGAGTAATGTAATGATTGGTAGCTTGAATAGTTTACTCAGTAACTTAGTAGTAATTCCAGAATTAGATTGGGAAGATTAATGATAATTGAATGCCCATTAAAATACAAGGTAAATTAATAGTCAGTAGTAATAGAGCTGCAATATAAATGTTAAGCTAATTATTTTAAAAATAATCGTTATATTTGCCAAATCTGCTATCAAGCAATTGCTTGAAGAATGTATCAAAGGAAGGAAAGTAGCAATTATTATCGACAACTAAAAAGATTTCGTACAATTTACGAAAATACTAATATTGAAAAGTCAAATAGCATTGGTCAGTCTGCGGCAACATAAATATAAAACAAAAAAGTAAATATTATAATCTATGATACACGAATATCAATATTGTATGTACCTGTCGTATCCAAAAATATTCGGATTATATAAACCAATTCAATCCTGATTACAGAATAACAAAAACAAGAAGTTTATAATTAATACGTAGCGATGCAAATGTACATATTGGACTGATTCATCATCAGTCTCATTGTCATGTGAAATATTTAATGGTTCACGTTGAAAGTAATAACTCTGGTATTTAATAACGAATAAGTTACTCGATTTTGTATACAACATATATAATGTGTAGTTAGCATTTATAGTATTAGGTCAGTTAGAGTAGTGGTTAACACGTTTAGGTTGCAAGGGATTTTCCTGATGTTCGTGGGATCAAACCCCAGGTAAGTAATTAAATTAAATTCTAGTTTTAAAAAAAATCTCACAATTTATCAATCATGTGCGTCAAATTCTATCAACGAAATAAATACAAAATTACAGAAACAAATAATTAACTAAAAAAACTATTTTTTAAATAATTTTATAGTTTTGATAGTAATTCAAATTAGTACTTTATGGTAATTTCAAAACAGTAGTTTAACAGTAATTTAATGGTAATATAACAACAGTATTTTAATAGTAGCTTATTAGTAATTTAGAAGTCAATGAATTTTTGTCAGTTTAAGAGTTGCTTAATGGCGCCCTTTTTACTGTTTAAATTACTACTTAAATTACTGTAATTTAATTGCAATTCAACAGTGTTTGCTGGGGCAGGATCATCTGAGAAGATGTCACCCTGATAAAGCAGATAAAGGTTTGAAATACTTTCAAACACTCAAAGATAAACTTCAGAAGAGACCCACGCTGAACATAATGTTCGCTTTGACGTGACAAAGAAACGATGATGGTTTGCAAGCGTCTTACAATATCTTGCTACTTATAGCAAAATCCGGAAAACCGCATACTATCGGAGAGAAGATAATTTTGCCAGCCGTTGAAGAGGTATTAAAAACTGTTTCAGACAAACCTGCATCTAATCTCATTAAAAGAATTCCCTTAAGCAACAATACTGTTGAAAGACGTATTGGTGAAATGAGTTCTGATATTGAAAGCTTATTGTGTAATTATTTCCAAACGACCCATTTCTCTATACAACTGAACGAGTCAACTTTACCTAGCAATGCAAAATTATTATTGGCATATGATTGTTTTACTATGAATCAAGAAATCTACAAAAAACAGCTCTTCGCAGGAACTTTGACAACCGACACTAAAGGTGAATCAATATTTCGTGTTTTGAAGGATTACTTCATTGAAAAAGTAATCCCTTTATCAAATATAATATCAGTAGCTACAGATGGAGCACCTGCCATGGTTGAACGTTATCGTGGATTTATAAACTATGTATTTAAAACAAAATGTGTCAGGGTGTTGCGTCATCCATCGACAACATTTAGTTGCTAAAAATTTAAGTGCTAGATTGCATGAATCTCTTCAATTAGTCATTGATGCAGTCAACCGAAACCAAAGCAACGCGTTGAATACACGGTTATTTGCGCAGTTGTGTGAAGAAAATGTCGACCACTTTCATCAATTACTCCTTTACACTGAAGTACGCTGCCTGTCGAAATACTTATGTTTGCAAGACTTTTTGCA
Source organism: Aquatica leii (assembly GCA_035610365.1). Lineage (NCBI taxonomy): Eukaryota > Metazoa > Arthropoda > Insecta > Coleoptera > Lampyridae > Aquatica > Aquatica leii. The sequence continues at coordinate 38,080,852 of CM069437.1, read as the reverse complement.
CTTTTTCAGACTATTTTAGAATTTCTGGATACTAAAGATAAAATTTTAAAAGACAATTTAATGAAGTGGAATACAGACATCGCCTATTTAACAGATTTGTTTACAAAATTTAATATGGTTAATTTGCAGTTACATGGCGACAATCTAAATTTGATTATAATAAAGTCCATCTCATCAGCGTTTCTTGCCAGAGTTAAATTAATTAAGCCAAATTTTGGACGGGGCGAATTTTCCCAGTTCCCCAATTTGTCACAGACAAGCTGCCAGGAAAACGACGTTTCAACCTACGTTCAACATTTATATGCCCTCTATTCAAATTTTGAAACTAGGTTTGAGGATGTTTTGACTATGGTAATACCACCGTGGATAATTAACCCATATGGTGACATAGAAGAAACGAAGGTCATAATACAAGAGGAACTGACTGAACTAAGTACAAACGAAGAACTTAAGGTTCAGTTTAAAAACGGATATCAGCAATTCTGTCTGCAAAACAACATACCCGTTACTTATCCGGTATTATGGGATATAGCGAGGAAAGTTTTAATTTCTTTTCCATCGTCATACCTAGTGGAAAGGGGGTTCAGCGCTGTTACCAATCTCCTAACAAAAAAAAAGAAACAGACTTGACATCATTAGCCGAGGAGATTTAAAATTAAACCTTACAAAATTGACTCCTTCTTACTAAAAACATTTACTTATTGCTTAGTTTATTTTATGTTACGTATATTTTATATAACAGATACAAAATTTTATTTTGAGTAGTTTTAATTTAAATTCAATTAATAAATGTATAAAACTTAAACATGTGGTTTTACTTTAAGTTTTTAACACTAAACTTCACTACAGTTAGAAATTTACAAAAAATCAATATCAGGGAAGTAGGGGGTCTACCCAAAACCGAAAAACGTGGCAACGAGTTTGCGACACAAAAAAGTTTGGGAACCTCTGCTTTGCAGTAACTATTTAGATATTTTTGAGTTAGAAATACGTAGTAAATGTCTTATTGTTTTATAGTTCTGTAAACGTTTCTACTTGTTTCAAAAACTGATATGTTTTGTATTAATAAAACAAATAACTATAGTTCATAGTTCAACTAGGTAATAAACGTAACATTATTATTCAATTCCAAAGACAACAAAATTGCTCGAGCTAAAACTAAATTACATTATATAGAATATCAAAGCATATGTAGGTTTATCAATAACATAATTAGATAAAATTATGGAGTAAAAACTACACGCGTGTATTAACAGTAATAATTTTGACATTCTAAAATGAAAAAAATGTACCACATTCAAAATTATGTTAAAATAAATATTTGTCATTTGTAAACTAAGTTAAAAAATTGTTTTAAAAAGGATGAAACAACATAAAAGCAGACTGAAACTAATCTTTTGTAAAAATTTTCGTTAAAAAGCAGTTGCCTCAACCCGGAAGATAGATTCTAAAATTTATTTACTTTAAATTAATTATCACGCTTAAATAATGTTCCGTTCTAAATTTTCGCATAAATTCGGTGTATTTATTAATATTGTTTAGGCCGTTTTATGATTGATGATGTAGAGAAAACCAGAACAATTTTTCTCGTGTAACTTGCAAAGTTATGTTATTATATAAATATAAAATCAATAAATCAATTACCCGCAAGCGTAAATTAAAATAAAGTTCCTTTAAATATTTGAAATCTATCAAAAAACGTATTTTTTATAACGCAATGTTTAGTAATAAAACAAGCCTATCAAATAAAATTTGATTTATTATTGTAAAAAACAAAATGCAATTTATAGAAACTTTTTCTTTTATTTTCAAAAAAAGTAATTATTAATTTGGGGATGTTGCGTATAAGTAACACAACTGCAAAAAAATATTTTTTATCGAGCCCTGACACTATTCCGGGTGATTCTTATGTAAAATGACGTCCTAAATCCAAATATGTTTTCCGTTTTCTTCCATCACCCACCATTTTCGAGGGTAATTATAATTTATTTATCGAACGATAATAATAATTATAATAATTATTATAATAATAAATATATGGACATGAATTTAATTTAAATGAGAAAAAGAACTATTTTAGCTATAAACAGTAATAAATAAAAAGATATTCATCGTTACTTGGTGCTTGCTTTTTTTTATACCCTGAGGTACAGCTCTCTCGTTTCAAAAACCAGCAGTACTCCGGTAACATGCTTGCATTCCACTTCCCTAAAAATCTCTTCTCCAGCTCAGCGATGTCTTGATGGAACCGTTCTCCGTGTTCATCCGAAACTGCTCCCAAATTTTCAGAGAAAAAGTCTAGATGCGAGTGAAGGAATTGAACTTTAAGAGACATGTTACATCATATGTTCTTGTACGCTAAAAGCAGTTCCTCGACGTGAGCGACATAATCTTCACTTTTGTGGTTACCCAGGAAGTTCTTACAAACGTTTTGAAATGCAAGCCAAGCTCGTTTTTCTTTTCGATTTAGGTGTTCAATAAACGTCGAATATTGGAAGAGTTGTCTAATCTGGAGACCAACAAAAACGCCTTCTTTGATTTTAGCTTCGCTAAGACGAGGAAATTTAGTTTTTAAAAATTGAAATGCGGCACCTGTCTTGTCCACTGCTTTCACAAACTGCTTGACCAATCCAAGTTTAATGTGTAAAGGTGGTAAGTAAATATTTTCCATCGGAACCAAAGGATTGTGGGCGACATTTTTCTGACCAGGAATAAGATTTTTTCGCAGAGGCCAGTTCCGTACGATGTAATGTTTATCTCGGGCTCGGCTATCCCATTCACAAAAGAAGCAGCAATATTTTGTGAATCCTGATTGCAGGCCCGTGAGTAGAGCAACAACTTTTAAGTCAGCGCAAAGTTTTCACTTATAATCATGATAACTAATTTTATCAAGGATTCTGAAGATGTTTTTGTACGTTTCCTTCATATCAACAGAGTATGCAACTGGAACTGATGGGAAGTCATTCCCATTTGCCAACAGGACAACTTTTAAGCTTGTTTTTGATGAGTCTATAAACAGTCTCCATTTGTCTGGGTCACATGGCATCTGTAGCTCATCAATAAATTTGCATTAGGGCAGAACACTAAACCTTTATCTTTTGCAAATAGATATTTCAGGGTTGCTTGTCTGGTCCTGTAAGAAGATATTTTTACTCCCTTTTCTAGAGATTCCAGTGTTGAAGTCGCGATCTTAAGAGCTGAGATTTAGTCTTGGGTAACTGCAAATCCCTGACAAGATCATTTAATTCCGATTGAGTGAGGAAGTGAGGTTGCCGAGAAACTAAATCTGCGGAATACTCTTCATCATCATTGAACGTATCACTCGAAGCCCCAGGTTATGGCTCAGAGTCTTTTAAATCAAATTCCGGCTCTAGAGTATAAGTGTTTGGGGGCTCTGAGATTGGCAAAGTATCGTTATGAGGAACAGGTCTTAAAGCTGACGGAATATTGGGATACGGAATTGTATGCTTACTTTTGCTAAAAAAACCCGACGGTGGAAGTCATACAAAAGTAACAATGACAGCGAGGTTTACGCCAAACCATGGGCACAGCAAATGGCATTGATTTACGGGTACCTTTGAGCCATTTGGTCAAACTACTGTAACAAGTCGTACAGCAAACTGATGGAGCTCAAGTCTTGTCTTGGTCGCCAACTTGACAATCAAAGTACAATTTATAAACTGTTTTAACAAGCGGAGAAAAGGGTTTTCGTTGCTCTTTTAAAGTTAATTCCCCGCAGACATAGCAGAAACTATCGGGATGATTTTTACACTCGCGTGGCGTAATTAAACAGTAATTCAATGCCTGACATTAACCAAAAATCACACTTAGTCACTTGAAAAAATCCGGAGTAAAAGTAGTTTTACTGTTTTACACAAATGAACGAAAATGAACACAAAATCCAGCACGTTTAAAACGTCGACAAGTTAACTCTGCAACAGCTATAGATGTACTGATCGAAGCAGTTAAGCAAACAATGTAATATACTATAATGAGAAGAGTAGTACAAGTTCAAGCCTGTCGAAAATTCCTGTTCAAACCTGCATGTGGTATTGAGATCGCCAGCGTCGTGCAGTGAATCTTCCTAACTGTTTATTGATATTTTTTTACTGTTCTTATATATTTGTATTTTATTGTTGTTTCTATATACATTTTATAGCAAAACTTTTGCCATATACTTTGGTATAAATTTTATTACCTGCTTTGGGATGTTTAACGGCTATAAGTTAAAATTCTAAAAAAAATGCAAAAAATAAAATAAAAATGGGGTCCCCCAAAATAGGTGGATGATGGGTAAAAACGGAACTCATTTTTGTATTCAGGAGGTCATTTTACATAAGAATCGTCAAGAATGGTATCAGGGCCGATTTTCATGCAGACCAGTGTTACATGTTTAAAAGTACAAAAAGTCAAATTTCACAATAAAATCGAAAAAATATCTCTTTAAAATTTTTTTTAAAGCTTGTTTTTAATTTTTTTAAAATAAACTTTGATTCATTTATTAAGAAAAATTTTACTTAAAAACATTTTGGTGTTTTACTTAATAACATGAATGTTGGAGGACATTTAAAACGAGACTCCTCAACTGATTGTGCAATTTCTTCTGATGTATCTAAAGTATCGTTCAGTTACTGATTTATAATCTGAAAAAGTTAAGAAATCTCAATTTCTTACTGCCAATTAATAAAATATAAGTTTTATATTATTGTCCATCTTCGTATTTTACTTTATATTTTTTCGAATATTTAATATTATTTATATTAAAAAGCTTAATATCGCTTATAGATACAATGCTTTTTATATTGTCGTCGACAAATTTAAAGTAGGCATGCAGGTTATGTCAGTCTAAGACATTTTAAACACATTTGAAAACACCTGAATTTTTTTACCGTAGCTAATCATTATTAGAATAATCAAATTTCAGAATATAAGAAAATATAACTAACAACTCAGACTTAACTTTGTTTGAAACTTTGGAGGCATTTGCATATAGAAAATCATTTTCTTATTCTTATTTGGATATTCATATATACTATCTACTGGTTTCTATTGGTTTTGTTCACAACTAAAGCATTGCATCAATTGCCTATCGGTGCATGTAAATTACCAATAGACTATTTATATGTTTTTATCTTACTGCATATATATATGATCAATTAACACTATTTGAATTAGAAACAGATGAATTGTATACTAATATTGAGTTTAAAACGTCAATACTTAAAGCTGTAAGTAAAGTTACTTGCATTATAAAAAGTTTCAAAAAAAAGTCTAAGGTTTTAAACACCACAGAATCAATAAATATTCCAGCATTTGTTAAATTACCTGATTCGTCTATTGAGTTTTAGTGGCAAAATTTCAGAATTTTCAAATTTTATTGAGCGTTTTATGTCTTGTGTTGATAGAAATCCGCATTTAACCGATGATCTTAAATTAACTTGCTTACAATAATGTTTAAAAGCACCAGCCTCAGAAGTATTAGTAGGTTTGCCTATCACATGCGGTAACTATCAAATTGCGTTAGATCTTTTAAAAGAAAGATTTCAGAATAAACGAATTGTTGTTATTCAACAATTAGAACAATTATTTGAGAATTCAAAACTAAATAGGAAAATTAGTTTGCGGAATTTTTACGATTCTATTGTCAAGCATCTTAACACAATTGATAGTTTAACTTTGCGGAGAGAATACCTAATTTTAAAAAAAGTTTAAATTTTTTGAGTGATAGATGTAGATTAATTGACGATATTAATGTTTGTCTGAAAATTGTGATGATAGATCTAAAGGTAGAAATTTTTTTACAAAAAGAGAATCGATTAAGTCATTTTTTGCTTCCAACCACAATAATTGTCTATTGTGTAAAGGTAATCATTTCCTAAGTAGATGTGAAGCTTTTCTAGAGTTATCTCTTAATGATAGGTATAACACATGAAATGGATTGTACATATGCTTTAATTGCTTGCGACATAATTATAAAAAAATATCGTTCAACGTTGTTAAAAAAGCATCATATCTTGCTTTTGTTTCTAACAAAAATCAAAGGATAGTTGTTTTGGATTAAAGAAGTCTGACTCTGTTTAAAAAAAAAGAAAATAATCTTCAATCAAAGCAACCCTTTATTAAAGAAAATGGAACACAAAATCAAATAACTGATACTAGTAGTTCTATGAGTTGTAATTTCTGCATAAATTCAGACATTTTGTTGGGTATTAGTTAAAAACGGGAGTCGTGTATTACAAACACGTACGTTATTCGACAGTGGGAATCAAAGTGATTTTATTACAAAAAAATTGAGTAAAACGCTGGGTTTGAAATCTATGCCAATTGACATAACAGTTAAAGGTGTTGGTGGTATAACAGCACAAGTGTTTCCATTATGATACAATCAAATAGAAATAGTGATCAGTTTGTTACGAATTGTTTAGTATAGTTAATAGAATAACCGAACATCTACCGGTTGTTTCGTTTCCCAAGGAATATTTAAATATACCTTCTTATTTGTGTTTAGTTGACGAGTCATTTAATATTTGCGAAGAAGTGAATATTTCAATTTAATAAGACTTTATCAAATTTCGTTAGGAAAAAGTATGCCTGTCATGTAAGATACGGCTTTAGGCTCGGTAATTTACAAACCAAGAGGTATCACCCTCGATCAAAAGTTTCTACCAGTTTATTTGAAACTCATGTTAACCATGCTGTTGTTAATGGTGTTGAGAGTGTTTACGATGTCAATCAATCATTGTCTAAATTATGGGAAATTGACCAAGTAAAGCCCAAGTCGAGTTTATCATTACTTTCACGTAAAGAGAGATTCTGTGAAACACATTTTACGAATACGGTGAAACAAAATGAGGAAAGAAGGTTAATTGTTTCTATTCTTTTTAAACGGAACTGCTAGATCTGAATTTTTGTGTCTAGCGCGACGTCTCAATAAAAATGTTGATTTAAAAAACGAGTACATTAGACAAATGCAAGAGTATGTGACCCTTGGTCATATGAGTAAAGTTTCTTCCATCGACTAACCTCCGAGTGATTTATCTGCACATTTTGACACTCTTGACGGTCCTGTATATTTAAAATACACGCTCAACTCTTTTTTAAAATGTATGTTACAGCCTTTGTCGGTAGGTGTATTATATCATTTTAACGTTTGACAAATGATTTTAAGTGTTTTTAAAATACACTACGGGAATTTTTAGAATTTAGTGTTGGCACTGCTGCGGCTGGCAGCATTGCGCGTCATGGGATTTAACCTTCATTTAACGTATAACCACAGTATAACGTATAACAGAATTTTAAACTTAATTTAGATATTTTTGGTACAGAAATAGATAAATAGATTGGTGCAGTACCGGATAAGAAAGTTAGCATATGCAGACGTAACCTTTATCTATATGTAGTTGGACCTTTCTCAATCTAAATTGCATACAGCAATTACAATGTCCAAACATTTTAACACGTGCTGGTTTATAAACAAAGTAAAATTCTTTCAAAATGCTATATTTGGTAAATATTTGATATTTTATTTGTTCAATATATAAGAATTTTATATAACTTTAAGCATACCAGTGTCTAAAACGCAAAGGTTCAAAAAGTGATGTGGTAATGCCACTTCCTAAAATAAAAGAAACCAAATATTAACTATTACTATTGTTGTAGATCAAACAACTACGTTGTGAACAACTATTTAATTTATTGAATATAAAAGAAAAAGTTTATCAGTTTTTTCTTTTTAGGTTACTGAGTTATTCAAACTAGGAGGATCATTTAGTTATGATCTTATTAAAAGGACACTGACCCTCATAATGCTACAAATTATTATACTCTTAGGTACAGCTGGATCAGAAGAAAAGGCTACAGGCCGTTTTTTAAATTAAATATGTCAAAACTTCGTAAGTAAAATTAAAAAATAATATAAAACTGAATTATTTTTTCTGATTTACATGTCAGCTAAAATGTAATTTGATATTGTATACAGTTTCGACAACTAAATCAATAAAATAGTCATCCAATCTATATAAAAAACTATGTTATACAAATTAACTTATTCTCTAATTTAGATTAAATAAAACTATAGGTAATTTTTAGGTTCCGTTGAACAAACCGGGTTGTGCAAATCACAAAAAGGAACTGAAATTTCGATCGAGAACTGCGTAAAAGGAACCTCCAATAGAAGTTCTCTTATGAAAAAAAGTATGACGTACAATAAAACAGTGTTTTATATTTGGTTTTTATTTCATGTGCAGTTTTACCTAAAATATTTTTTGTCTTAAACGGGTTCTGAGAAGATATCTTAAAGATGTCTAAATAAGATGTCTTCAAGATGTACAGTTTAATAATAATCAACGTCTCCAGTGTGTCTTAAAGATGTCTAAAGACGTAATGAGATGACTGCAAGATGTCTTGAATATCTTGACTTGACATATTTGAGATGTATTTACGATGTCTATGTGCTGTTAGGGTAGATAGTATTATGAGTATGATTATGTTTTGGAACTGAATAATGAAATAAGGTATTTCGTTGAAATGTCTGTGGGTTGTTTCAGGCGGGCAGTGTAAAATAATTAATTTAAACTGCATAATTTTTGAATGTTTGCTGGGATATATGTTGGAATTACTGTGAGGTGATAATAAACAGTGTTGTAAATAGATAATTTTTAAATTATATAGATATAGATAAATTTTTATTCTTACAAAAATTATCTAGTATTAGATAATAGATAAAAGATAAAAAATTGAACCTCCTAAGAATATTGATCAATGGTGATAAAATCCTTCAAAGTAAGAGAGGGCGATCGATTACACTACTTTATGTAATTTTTCAAGACGACGTTTCGTGGAACAAGTGTCCACTTCCTCAGGTCACTGTATTTGATAAAACAACAAATTAATACAATATATAGAACAAAGGTAAATATAAACAATACTTAAAGCTAATACTGTACAATTGTTATTATCTTTTAGGATGAATAAAAAACTATGATGTAAGAAAAACATAAAAACTACTTACAAAAAACTTTCAAAACAAGTAGCGATAACATCCGCCAAAACAGTCAATGTTACAAATATATAATAAATAACACTAAACATAAATTATAATTGATTTAAAAAACAAACAATAGTTGGAACAACTCACAAACATCGCAAAGACCAAAAACAAACTAACCAAAAATGTTGGCACTGAAAGGTAACAGATAAGTTCGAGGTCACGACATTTTACTGATTAAGTTATTATAAACAGTACTAAGATTGTTAGTATCTGTATTAAAATTTAAGTTGTTGTTATGTTTTGTGAGAAAAATCATCTCAGATATCAATCTCTTATTAAATTTGGGTTCCACATCTAAGATGATGGGGTTACAAAAATCGAAATTGTGGCCAGTATCAATATGATGCCAAGCAAGAGCCGATTCTGCTTTTTTGTTTTTGCAATCGTATTGATGATTTTTAATCCGATTGATAGTTTTTTGTTTTGTTAGATAAACTATTCGAACTTTATATAGATTAACAGATAATAGATGAAATAATCTAAGTAGTAATAACGATAGATGGAGTTCATTTGAAGAACTACTATGGAATGCGGAAAATTACTGAAGAAAAACATACGTATTGTAATTGGAATTTTACGGGACACTGGATTTTTTATAAATATTATTTAAATAATTCAAATAAAAAGTTATATATATATATATACAGATACATATAACTTATATATTTTGTGATTGTATCTAGATACATATAAATATAGATAAAAAATATGAATCTAGATTAATTTATCTAGATGAATTTATATATAATTTACAACACTGATAATAAGAGTTTAAGTTGAAACGCGAGCAGTTATAAAAGAGCCTTGCAATGGCTACACAGTCGTAACGTACAAATAAATTAGTTAGAGCTATCAAAGCAATTAATGTGTAAAAAATTATAACAAATTATTGTTATTAAAGTAAATTAAAACAATTGAAGCAATATATTAATACAACTGAATCATACTTAAATAACTTAACTGGTAAACTTTACTTATTATAACACCATTTTAATTAAACTTATTACAATTAACTCTAAAAAATTTAACAATAAAGAAGATGAAAATACGAAATACTTTTAATTCAATTTTATAATCAAAAAGCTAATACATTTAAAATTGTATGCCACTAAATCATGTTTCTATATACACCACAGTGCCGTTGTAATTTTAATTAAAAGTACCTTTACGATAATAAACTTTGATCACTATTTTGCAGTGTTGTAACAGATACTTTTTTTCTAGTATCTAGATACAGATACAGATACTTTTCATAAATTGTATCTAGATACAGATAAGATACTTTTTCAAAAAAAGTATCTAGATACAGTTACAGATACTTTAAAAGAGTATCTAGATACATGTCAGATACATTTTTAACAAAATCTTGAAATAAAATTTAAAAAACGTGTCTATTTGGTTCAGCTAAAAACACAATAACTGTATCCCAGGCAGCACATTACGTCTCATTGACATCAAAATTACAAGACTTCATTAAGACGTGTCAGTATCGTTATATGACGTCAGTGTGCTGCCTGGGTATTAAGCAAGATATTACCTTATCCACCTTAACCGCATAAAAAAATACAAATTTACAAATAAAGCTTATTTTGTTTTAAAATTAATAGCATGTTAAATGTCTCGTCATTATATTTCGACGTAGAGTTAATAGTAAACTACTAACACTAAAAAGTTTCTCCACTTCTTTGCTCTATTTGAGCTGATGAAGAAATTCAGTGTTGCCAATTGACTTCGTCGCGATTCCCTGCATAAACTATAAAAGTTCCATAATGACTACAATATTGTAGGTACTCATAATTCTACAAAGTTGAAATATGTTTTCTTTTTTTTAAAGTATGAATTTGGTTTGATGGCATAAATGCTAACACGTCACATTTCTCAAGTAATACTAGATTATATAAAATGTAGGTTCATACAGGATTGTCAACAAAATTCCACAACAGTTTATAATACCCACAACATCTCGGTACTACATAAAATCTCTAAATTTGGCAGAATTCCACTAGAATTGGCGACGCTGAAAGAATTACACTCATAAAACACCGAATACAAAGTCTCCAAATTCAAATTGTAATGTATATGATGAACTGACAGAAAAAACTACCACGGTGTTTAGTAAAAACTTTTACTACTATTTACAATTTGAGCAAGGAAAAGTATCTAAGTATCTAAACCACTCAGATACTACAAAAAATGTATCTAGATACAGATACAGTTACATTTTGTGCAGTGTATCTAGATATGTAACTAGATACTCCAAAAGTATCTAGATACTGTATCTAGATACTTGTATCTAGATACGTCACAACACTGCTATTTTGATATATAAAACGACCAAATTTTGTGTTTTACACTTTGTGTCAAAAATACCTTTCGCGATGTAACAACCACAACGTAAAGTCGTAAAACAATACTGCGCAAGCGTAAGGTCAATGATTTACAAATTCTGCCAAACGTCAAAAGTTGTGAATTGAATATTCTCGCCGACAAAAACTTTTAAGAAAATTAAAGAAAAATGCCTATCGAAAACTTGGAAGAAGATGGATTAGAGAAAAATCCTGATTTGCAGTTGGCGCAATTGAAATTTTTATTAACGTTAAGTGAATATAGAAGCGATAGGGCAACACATGTAAAAATCCTCGAAGGCATCAAAAAAGATGGTACGTACTTATATTTTCTAGTAATTGTAGCTTCATTATGTTGATTAGACATGGCTCCATGGTACGAGCTTGTTTGTCAAGATGCCGGTTGGAAACTGGATGCGGCATTATTAAATAAAATGAAAACTACAAACGTTGAACAAATTAAGAAGTTGGACGAGGCTATCGAAGATGCTGAGAAAAATTTGGGCGAAATGGAAGTGCGTGAGGCTTATCTTAAAAAAGCCGAATATTACAGTAGAATTGGCGATAAAGAAAATGCAACTAACACCTTTCGGCAAGCGTATGAAAAAACTGTGTCTTTAGGTCATCGTCTTGACATTGTGTTTCACATGATTCGTTTAGGATTATTCTTTATGGACCATGATATTATAGTGCGTAACATCGATAAAGCTAAAACGTAAGTCTAATTAAAACGAGTTTTTAGTTTTAAATGAATTTTTGTAGGCTAATTGAAGAAGGTGGTGATTGGGATAGGCGTAATCGTCTTAAAGTTTATCAAGGCGTGTACAGCATGGCTGTGCGTGATTTCAAGACTGCTGCTACTATGTTCTTGGACACAATTAGCACATTTACTTCATACGAATTAATGGATTATCGTACTTTTGTTCGCTACACTGTATACATGTCAATCATTAGCTTACCTCGATATCAGCTAAGGGATAAAGTAATTAAGGGTTCAGAAATACTTGAAGTATTGCATTTTATGCCAGATGTAAAGGAGTACCTTTTCTCTTTATATGAATGCCATTATTCTGAATTTTTCAAAAAATTAGGTATGAGTTTTTGATGTAGGTATCGTATGCAGACTTAAATGATTTTGGTTTCTAGGAGATGTTGAGCGTTTTCTGAGAGAAGATTATTTATTGCATCCACATTATCGCTATTACATCAGAGAAATGCGTATTTTAGCTTATTCTCAGTTACTCGAATCATACCGTTCTCTTACGTTACAATACATGGCTGAATCGTTTGGCGTTTCAAAGGAATTTATTGATCAGTAATGTTATTGCACAATGCTATGCACTTTAATATAATGTTAATGATTACAGGGAACTCTCAATGTTTATAGCAGCTGGTAGGGTTCATTGTAAAATTGACCGAGTTGGTGGTATTGTAGAAACCAATAGACCTGATCAGAAGAATGCTCAGTTTAATGCAGTTGTTAAACAGGGGGATCTTTTATTGAACCGCGTTCAAAAACTTTCCAGAGTTATCAACATTTAATTTTTGAATATGATTTTGTGCTTTTTTTTAATTAATAAAATATTTTATGATTTTCGTTCTTTCGTTTATTTTACTGTAAATAAATACGATTGTGAATTGTAGTAAAAATGAAAATTTGAATTTTTCAATCTTAGGAATATTATATGAAACGGAATTTTTTTTTTTAAACAATTGCGTTAACGGTGATAAGTTAATTTATGCGTTTATTTTAGTTAATTAAAAACTGTTCCTAAATTGAAGTGACCAGATTTGAAACAGCTCAAGGAGGGACAGTCGTAAATGTTTTTAGCTATACATATAGAGATGCAAAATTGACTTTCAAATCGTTTTAAGAGACCTCATTAAAAACTAGAAACAGTTGCTGATGAGACAGAAATCTTCTGGGACTTTCCTTCAAATGAGGGACGTATGGTCACATTCTAAATGATAATTGTATTAATGCCTTGTCCAAGATATTAATTACATTGATTATAGATACTACTAGTTCGTAACAAGATCAAATAATAAGAAATATTAGGTATTACATTTTCAAAATAAGTGCAGGTATTTTAATGTGCTAAAAAAACTTTTTCAGATGTTTTGAAATAGATGGCGCCCATTAAGAAGATCAGAAAAGTATATTAGTTTTGTCAATTTATCTTGCTTATTTGTAAATATATTTGGCTAATTTTTGGCCGAAATATAGTTGAAATCATTATCTATGTCGTGCAGGAGTTATTTTTTTGATTTTCTTTTCTCTTGTTATATTTAAAAAAATGTAAATTTATAGCAAAATAGATTTCCTTATAAGGTCGAATTATAAGTGCTGCACGACATAGAGGATAACAATGCTGTTTGTTACGTTTATTCAAGTATTACAAACTTTTACAGCAAAAATTTATTAACTTAAAATTCTTCGTTATTCTATATTGCTTGTCATTTTACTCTATCTAAAAACGCGCCGACTCAACAAGCGTGTGATTCGCGACATGCGTGTTTTTTTATATACATTAAAATATTTCGACGTTGTCACGTCTTACAAATGAACAAAATAATATTTAAAGAAAATACAACTAAACATACTCCCCCACGTTGAAAGGTAGGGCTTTCAAGAACAACAAAAAAACATAATTAGCTTATTCTACAAATAAGTCCTACTCATAGTCTGTAGGGAGCAAACACAATTTGTTCGTGGCACGTTTCACAACACCATATTTAGTTTTCACTGACACTACTCTGACAACACCATCTCTGCCTGTGTGAACTTCTGTTATACGTCCCAATGGCCAATGAAGTGGTGGTGCATTTTCCTCTTTCAATATGACAATAGCGCCGATCTGTAGATTGGGTTGACGTTGAAACTTCCATTTGCTGCGCTGTTGCATGTGATGCAAATACTCAGTACTCCAGCGTGCCCAGAGATGCTGCGCCATCTGTTGAAGATGTTTCCATCGTTTAATGTGGTTCGTTGGTTGTGTTCGTATATCGTGCTCCGGAATACTGGTGAGTGGTTGTCCAATGATGAAGTGTCCAGGGGTAATCACTTCTATGTCGTTAGGATCTTGGGAGAGAGGGATTAACGGACGCGAATTTACTATAGCCTCTATTTGGGTAAGTAAGGTATAAAATTCTTCGAAATTTAAAAGATTATCCTTTAATACTCGTTTCAAATGATGCTTAACAGCTCTAACCGCCGCTTCCCATAATCCACCGAAATGCGGGGATCTGGGTGGTATAAAATGCCACTGAATACGGCTTTAAAGCGTTATTTGCACCAACAAAATTGGTAGCATTGTCAGAAAAAATATCATGGCAGAGACCTCGTCGAGCTACAAATCTTTTCAGCGCACTAAGAAACCCGTCACTGGATAGATCACTAACGAGTTCGAAATGTACGGCCTTGGAGGCGAGACAAATAAAAATGCAAATATACGCCTTTATTATTTTTCGAGTTCGACCTTTTCCGTCCTTTAGCTCGAACGGACCAGCATAATCAATTCCGCATGACGAGAAAATACGAGAAGGCGTAACGCGCGGCGAAGGTAATTCGCCCATTTTATGAGAAGTTTGAGTTGGTTGGGCCTTGAAACAGGTGATGCATTTACGTATACAAGATTTCACGGCGCGCTTGCCGTTCAATGGCCAAAATTTTTGGCGGACCAGAGATAATGTCGTTTGATTTCCCGAGTGAAGACTACGTTCATGCTCGTATCGAATAATTAATTTTGTGAATTTATGTCCGTATGGTAATACAATTGGATATTTCTGGTTAAAGGAAAGTTGCGAGTGTTTTAATCTTCCTCCGACGCGTATAATACCGTGGCTATCAATAAAAGGATTTAAAGTGCTTAGCTTACTTTTAGGTTTTACCGTGCGGTTTTTGTTTAAATGTAGCAAATCCTTTGAGAAACATTCTTGTTGGATTATTTTGATGAGAGAATTCGAAGCTCTGTCGATTTCGAAATTATTTAAATTTCCGATTTTTCTGGTACCTGGGTTTTTCGAGTTGTATGCAAATCTGAAGCAGTAAGCGGCAACTCTAAGCAATGTGAAAAGACTTGAATAACGATCAAAAATATTGAATTCATCTTTAGAAAAAAATACAGACACACGTTGTTTGCGTTCTGGTACCTCCTGCACAGTTCGTGCAACATGCGCGCCCTCTGGCCACTCAGAGACAGTTTGCAAAATAAACGATGGCCCGTACCACCATAAAGAAGATTTGACTAATTCACCAATAGTAGTTCCGCGAGAAATTATATCCGCGGGATTATGTTTCGAGGATATATGACGCCAATCATGGATATTTGTTATTTCATGTATTCTTGAAACTCTATTAGAAACAAAGGTTTTCCACGTAGCTGGTTCCTTTGCCAACCAGTTTAGAACTATAGAGGAGTCGGTCCAAAAAAACATCGAATGAATTTGAATTTCCAGCACGTTTAAACACTTATTGACTAATTCGGACAACAGAACCGCAGCGCATAACTCCAAGCGCGCTATAGAGATCGATTTTAGCGGAGCTACGCGAGATTTAGCACAAAGTAGCTTACATTGTACCTGTTTGTTTTCATCGATAGATCGTAAGTATACAGCGCAACCGTATGCCTTTTCACTGGCGTCTGCAAAGCCGTGCAGTTGAATTTCGGTTGGAGTTTTAACTAATACTTGCCGGGGTATTTGAATCAAATTAGTTTGAGATAGTTCTTCATAGAATTGTGACCACTGAGTATACATTTCGAGAGGAACTGATTCGTCCCAACTAATATCAAGTTGCCAGAGTTTTTGCATGATCACCTTTGCTCGAATAACTATTGGTCCTAATAATCCTAAAGGATCAAATATTTTGGCAATAGTGGACAACATGCTTCGTTTGGTTACTCGATCGTATGGTAATATCATAGTGTTAGCTTTATATATGAAACAGTCTGAGGAAGGTATCCAAGCAATTCCAAGTGTTTTTACGTTTGCATCATCGCTAATGCTGTATTGACATTCTACCGACTGTAATTCATTTAGCACCTCTGGTGCACTTGATTGAAACTTCCTTATTTGAAATCCATACTCATTTAGTAAATTAGTTACATTGTGCCTGATAGCAATCAAGGACTCAATATCGTTTGAACCAGTAAGGAGATCATCCACATAAAAATCGGCTGCTATAATTTTACTTTCGATTGGCATCAAATGTTCGTTGTCGATGGCTATTTGTTTAAGACACCTTGTAGCCAAGAATGCGGCTGAAGCAGTACCGTACGTGATTGTGTTTAATTGGAAGTGCTTGACCGTTTCGTTTGGATTTTTGCGCCAAAGTATACGTTGAAGATTTCTGTGTTCCGGGTGAACGAGTACTTGTCTATACATTTTGGTTAAATCTCCGATAAGCACAACGTTGTGCTTACGAAATCGTGTTAGAATCGCAAAGAGATCGTTTTGGACCGTAGGACCGACCTTAAGAGTGTCATTCAATGATAAATCAGACGAGGTTTTTGCAGAACCATCGAAAACGACCCTGAGCTTGGTTGTAGAGCTATCAAGCTTTAGTACGCAGTGATGCGGTAAGTAATATATGTGAGAGTTTAGGACAGTTTTATCTTCAATTTCGGTCATATGCCCTAATTGCTTGTATTCTTCCATGAAATCGTGATAGGACGTTTTCAGTTCGGGGTGACGTGTTAGTTTACGCTCAATTGCGTAAAGCCTCTGCAAAGCTTGCTCTTCCGAGTTGCCTAACTTCATGTAGTTATCCCTTAATGGTAGTTTGACTACAAACCGACCGGTTGATTCGCGCGACGTAGTATTATTAAAATGCTCTTCACACTCAGCCTCCTCTTTAGTTAACTGAGAACTATTCGTGCCTTCTTCCACCTTCCAAAACCTTTCTATATCATCATGTAGTTGTATACTACTGACTAAGCAGTTAGTTCCGAGTTGAGATGATTGTTTAATTGCTTTGGGAACGTGACCTGCTACCACCCATCCCAGAATAGTTTTTTGTAGCGTAGGTAGCCTTCTACCTAATTTTATTTGACCGACGCACAAAAGATCATAAAAAATCTCTGCTCCAATAAGCATATCAATTTCTGAAGGAATGTTGAAATTGGGATCGGCTAATTTTATTTCGTTTGGTATATTCAATTTGGTAAAATCACATGTATATTGAGGTGTGGCATCAGTTATGCGATCGATAACCAAAAAAGACAAGCTGCTTTTGAAGGAATTGTGTAATGATTGAATCGAAATGTTTACTTGTCTGGTAATATTGGTTTTTATTTGATTAATACCAGCTACGGGAAGATTTATTTTGCGACTCTTTAAACTTAATTTAGTAACCAAGCGGTTTGAAACGAAATTGGACTGCGATCCGCTGTCTAACAATAAGCGACATTGTACTGGTTGTTGTTCTTTGTCGTACACGAGTACTACTGCTGTTGACAGTAATACAAATGATTCTATAGCGTTTTGAGAAAGATTGGAGCTAACCGTGACACCTTGTGAGATTAAGTTCTCGGCGGGACAATGTGAAACAAAACTTTGTGAAATTGGATTTTCATTGCTTTGTTGCGCTGGGTACAACCACGTTTTCTGAATTTTCAACCGTGCTAGAGCCTTTTGAGGATGAAGCGCTTTTATTTTCAAAATTTCCTAGATTGTACTGGTAGAGGAAAGTGCCGTGTTTTTTATGGCGTTTTTACAAGCGCTTGATCTACATTCTGAAACCTTATGACCCACGCGTAAACAGTTCATGCATAAGTTAAGCCGTTTTATTTCTGCATAACGTGAAGAAACCGACTTGTTTTTGAATTTCTCACAATGGTAAATAAAGTGGGACTGTTTGCATATTGGGCAAGATGTAGATGAGTAGCTAACATTGTGATGATTTAGGTTCGTATGATTTTTCTAAGGTATGTTAACCTTTGCATCTACAGCTTTAAGCATTTGGCATCGTCTAGTTACAAATTTTGATAAACAGTCAATTGTGGGCTTTGCTATTTCGTTACTGTAGATTTCCCATTCGCGCTTTAAATTTACATCAAGCTTTGCGGTTAGTAAATATATGGCCATTGTACCCCAAGCTTTAACATTTTCCTCAAGTGTTTCTAAGGCGCGATAAGGTTTTAAAAATGCATCGAGAAAGTTTCGTAATAATGTATGCAATTCTTTATTTAGATCGGCAATTCAAATATTGCTTTTACGTGCGTTTTGATAATAGCCTTATTGTTTTCATATCAATCATGCAACATGCGCCAAGCTACCGCGTAATTCGTGTCTGATAAATGCAACGAAACAATTACTTGAGCCGCTTCCCCTTTGAGTGATGCTTGCAAATAATAAAATTTTTCAATGTTTGCTAATCCAGAATTTGAATCAACAAGCGCTTTGAAGGTATCATGAAATTGCTGCCAATTACTGTATGAACCCGTGAATTCTGGTAAACGTATTGGTGGCAATTTCGTTGAAGGCGAAGGTGCATGCGAGGTAAACGATGTGTCGATACGAGAATGACCTGCTGGTGACGATTGATCTGAAGGACATTGTGACATGATTTGCTTTGCTAGCGCGATTGAATCAAAATACTTTGTTTCGAATTCATTGCGATCTTTGTCCGATTTATCTGCGTTAAATGTACCGGTCTCTGCTATGATATATTCTTCCAATTCCGTTTGTACATTCTTAAATTGTGCTAAGGTGCCAACAATGGCATCTAAGCGTCCTTCTAATTGCTTAAACGATTGTTTTGTTGCATCGAAATTGTTAACATATTTTTCAAAACGTGTCAATTCAGCTTTAATTTGTCCCCGAGCGTGCTTTAACTTTTTTTCTTCCGACATTTTACGATACGTGTAATTGAATGTAATTAATACTTCACTAAATATACATTCATGCGTTTAGAGGTATACATCAAATAAAACGTGGAGTTTAATGTGAGAACGAGTTAAAATATCGAAACCAAATAGAAGCGATTAAGTAATTCATATATAGGCAACCACGTGGTAAATTAGGTTAGTAAAATGAATAGGTGTGAATAGGACTGACCTGTGATTTTGAATGTTGATTACATCCGGCGATGAAGGACCATTTTATGTTTGTTACGTTTATTCAAGTATTACAAACTTTTACAGCAAAAATTTATTAACTTAAAATTCTTCGTTATTTTATATTGCTTGTCATTTTACTCTATCAAAAACGCGCCGACTCGACAAGCTCGTGATTCGCGACATGCGTGTTTTTTATATACATTAAAATATTTCGACTTGTCACGTCTTACAAATGAACAAAATAATATTTAAAGAAAATACAACTAAACAAATGCAAACACTTTCCATTTAGTTTTAACCGTAATTATTAAAAAATACTCCAGGAAAACGTACATTAAATTCATGCTAAAACACGGTTTATCACTAAAATTTCTTTATGAAACGTGAAACTATGCGCACGTTACAGACGGAGCTTGTAAATGCATTTCTAAATGCAAAACTGACAAATGATTTTTAAAAGTATCATATTACAAAACCTCAAACAGTAAACTAAACACACGAGAACCCATAAAATATATTTTCATTAAAAATTAGAAATTATAAAATTATTATATATAAAAATTAAGTATATAGTAATTAATTACTTATGCACATTAATTGTATATTATTATTTATATACCGTAAGAATGCATAACTTCGGACAAATGGCGTTATTTTAAATTTAAGTCGGGGTGACATCTAGCAGAGAATTTCTTAAACTACTGTATGTATGAATTCTGTTACAATACGGTTTCTACAATAGTTTGTCGTAACCTACATTACCAACAATGTATTAAGTTTGCTTCTAGCACGTGTTGAACTTATCTCGTTGGTTTACGAATTTTAAAGTTGCTACGTACTTTATGAGTAAGTATTGTGTTCTTTTGTAAATTTTGTAAATTAAAATATAACGTATCTTAGAACAAGGCATTCTTGTTACATAAATCTTTGTATTTTAAAGGAAACTTAATTCTTATACTTGTACAGTCATTTTACGTAAAAAGTTAACCTTGCGTCCTAAATTCGGACATCATTTTTTGTTGAATTTCCTAATTTCGGACGGTCCATTTATACAGCTGTTTCCTTATTTGCAGTTGAATTATGGCCCCTATTAAGAAAAAAGGAGCAAAAAATAAAAAGGAACGTAAACATAAACGCATAAAATACCAAAATTATTCAAATGTCTTTTTGGAAAAAGCCTTAACGGATGTTGTAAACGGCAAACTTTCGCTACGGGCAGCAGCAGATAAGTATCAAATCCCCAAATCAACCTTGCATGATAAATATAAAGGGTTTCATGGTTCAAAAATTGGGCGACCAACAGTTCTTAGTGCAGCCAATAAAAAACACATTGTTTCTGGAGTATTAACGGCGGCAAAATGGGGATGCCCCCTAACATCATTCGATTTAAAAAACATTATTAAAAGTTTTTTAGATAGACAGGGAACAGTGGAAAAGCGTTTTTTGAATAATATGCCAGGGCCCAAATGGATGCGCGGTTTCATGCCACGACACAAAAATACATTATCTGCACGTTTAAGCCAAAATATTAAGCGACAAAGATCTGCCGTATCGAAAGAAATAATTGAGGAATTTTTCGTAAGTTTAGAAGAAACGTTGGAAAATGTGCCGGTCACCAATATAGTCAATTATGATGAAACTAACATGACAGACGATCCCGGGCAACAGAAAGTACTCGTTAGACGTGGGGCAAAGCATGCGGATAGAATATTAGATTTCTCAAAAACCAGTACTTCTGTTATGTTTGCCGTTTCCGCTTCTGGCGAACGTCTTCCAGTGTATGTTGTGTACAAAGCTGGCCACCTGCATGACACATGGGTAAACAGTGGTCCTAAAAGAACGTTTTATAACGTTAGTAATAGCGGGTGGTTTGACTCTTTCATTTTTGAGGATTGGTTCGATAAGGTGGCATTCCCATACTTCAAAAAATTAACTGGACAAAAAGTTTTAATCGGAGACAATCTAGCCAGTCACACATCGATTAATATAATTAACAAATGCGAGGAAAACAACATTAAATTTATATTGCTTCCCGCAAATTCAACTCATCTATGTCAGCCACTAGACGTGGCATACTTTAAACCTTTAAAACAGTCATGGAGGAGCATCCTTTTAGACTGGAAAAGAAGGCATCGCGGTGCCATTCCTAAACAATACTTTCCTTCCCTTTTAAAAAAAGCGTTGGATTCGCTTTCAGAATCGGAAGGTAATAACATAAAGGCAGGATTTCGAGCATGTGGAATAGTTCCACTGGACAAAAAACAAGTTCTTAAAAGAATTCTAGATGGGCTAAATCAATTATTAGAGGATAATATCGGTCCTGAGTGGTGCGACAGTTTCGGACAATACTTAAAGGAATCGAGACTATCGGATACAATACCCAAACGAGCTCGAAGAAAAAGACTCAATATTGTCCCCGGCAAAGCAGTCACCTCAGAAGACATGGCAGGTACCAGCCAAAATCTGGAGGATGAGGAGGTAAATCAAAACGAAGCAAATGAAGAGGAAACCGTTGTCGAATCTAACAACTTACGGGATGAGCTGTTAGAAGAAGAAGAACTTAGCCAAGAAACTGATTTAGAAGAAGAACCGGCAGATAACAGCGACAAAAATTCGACAACTTTCCAGCATGTTTTGGAAGTAGGCAAGTTTGTAGTGGTTAGCTTTGTGTATAACAAAAATTTAAAGACTGAAACACAAAAACAATATGTTGCCCAAGTATTAAGAATCGAAAGTGATGCTCTATATGAGGTAAATTGCTTACGTCAGAAACGCGATGTGTTTGTGTTTCCGGATGTAAAAGATGTTAATTTGGTTGAACTGAGTCAAATATGTCGTGTTTTAGAAGATCCGACAGTGCATCGAGGAAACTATAAGTTTGCAAACAATGTCTTTTAAATTCTACTCATATCCTATTAAAGAATTATATTCCTAGAAGTTCCACGTTCCTCTTATTTTTCGTTTTGGAATGATTTATTAATTTTCAAATGTCTATATGAATATTATACCAATGTAACCTAAGATTATTTTTGTTATTCAATCAAAATGCATGTAGGTGTTTTAAATTTACTATAATAAACGCTTGAACACCTACAGAAGTCTTTTTTTTTTAGTTGACGTAGCGCGTTACGATTTACGCGATGTATTAGGGTGTCCGAAATTACGTATTGCGTTACTTAATGACGGACAGAACAATTTTACCTTATATTTAAAGCTGAAATTGGTATGTCCGAAATTAGGTCATATAGGTCGTAATTTCGGACAGTTGAAAAAAATTTTTTTTTTGCGAATTGTTCATGATTTAAAATGTGTTGTTGTAGAAAATAGAATCAGTAAGTTATGCTTGCAACAATACATATTTTTTCGCGATAATCTGATTGTTAGTTTATCGGTGACATTTATCTTAAAGTGAAAAGTGTCCGAAGTTAAGCATTCTTACGGTAAATATAGAATTAATTATAGTACTTATAACAGGAAATAAAAACATCTTCTAGTACGTATACCTACAGAGTAATGAAAAAAAAGTTATTAAAGTTATTTATTTTTTAATAATTCCGGCAACATCTCATTTAAATAATTTTTTTTTAGTTTTGTTACCATCGATGTGCAAAATTCTTCATCTTTGTCTATCTGTAATTAAAAAAAAACTTATTTACAAAAAGTTTAGTCAATAGTTTTTAATGTCACCTTTTCAACAAATAAATCCTTCACAGTCCACACTACAAAATAGCAAATTTTTTTACGTACAATCTCTAATTGTCCTTTGTATTTGATAAAAGTATTTATCATTTCGTTTTACTTATAATGACCTTCATTATTTTTTGTAAGATACTTGATTTTTTTTGACGAAACTGCCTCTGCAATTATTGATAATTGAGCCTCAGAATATGGACATTTAATTTCTACGATGGTATTTTCATCTATTATTCCATCTAGCGATGCTCCCAAAAAACCATATTGCTGGTATACAAAAAAACCACATTCTTTTATTTTTAAATTATATTTACTTTCAAAAGCTCGTTTTGCAATTTCTTCATGTTCTTGACCTCACCGTGTAGCAACTGAGCCGGTAAAAGCTGAATTAATTATTGAATTTATAATATTTTTCGAATTAGTAGTTTCTCGCTTTCTGCATATTCTGCCAAAGTTTGACGCAGTTAATCGGTTGCTTCTTTCGGCTTTCCATAATAAATTGCAAGATTGACCTCTTGTCTTGCATTCTAGCTCGATGATTTCTGTATTAGTTAGACTAAGACCAGAGATAAATTCCTGAACTTTATCTTCTGGTAAAGGAATTATCATCAGCAGGAGCTACAGTTCTACGTTTACTACTTTTAAAAAGTTGTCTTCTGGCTTTTCTCGTAATTTTGCGTTTTTGAAGTTGTGACATATATACTTTCGTAAAATTCCCTGGACTTTTACCAGTGACTGCTTTATGTACACGACTAAAATATTCATCATTGGTGTTGTAAGAAAGTACTGCAGCTTGACAACGCGTACTACAGCTTGTTTTAACAGAAAAATTTTGTCTTTTGCCACCTACAAATTTACAAACTACAGAGTTATAAGTTTCTGCCGCATTGTTATTCATATTTAAAATCAAGCTACCAGCATTTTGAATTAATCGCCCACCACAAGATTGTAAGTCGTTCATTAAACCACATTGAGCTATTTGTGGAACATAATTTATTTCATTACTTTTAGACCCTCCAACTATACAACCCTAAAAAATAATAGTAATGTATCCGTAGTGTATATATGTATCTATACTGGTTAACTTACTACACCAGATAGAGCATCATAATTCACTTTGTAAGATCTTTTAGACCATGCACCATCAGCTATCACAGTTATTAAGCCACAACCATCGCTATCAACATCTCCAAATTGTCTAGCCAATTCGAACTCTTCTTGGTCAGCTTCTTTCATAGCTTCATAGCTAGTCTCGTAAATGTGCTGTGAAATGTTCGAATGATATGTGTTATACTGGCGATAAGATAACTGTGGAAGATTTAATACGGCTTGTTGCTGAACCATTTGCGAATGACCAGTACCAGTTGATATTGCTGCAAACACAGCAGCACAGTTTACATT
This sequence comes from Aquatica leii, assembly GCA_035610365.1. Taxonomy (NCBI): domain Eukaryota; kingdom Metazoa; phylum Arthropoda; class Insecta; order Coleoptera; family Lampyridae; genus Aquatica; species Aquatica leii. Next base: position 38,056,304 of record CM069437.1, on the reverse strand, counting down.
CATCATGTCGCTGGAATCGGCGTTTTTTTCGGTAGAAATTTTTTTATCTATCAGGCAAAAACAGCACTTAAATACTAAATGACTGATAAGCTCTTCGCTTTGTTCTCGTATAAGCTCCATATTAGAAAAATTACAATCAAAATGTGTATGTATATTTAAATTTTTGATCTGGAAAAATAAATGTTGCAAATCAACAATTCTTCTGCCTGTTAATTTATAAGAAGACGTCGGGGGTGTTTCGTTTTCTACTAAGAAACTAGACGTGCTAAAATAATCAAACGAAGTGTTATTTTTTAGGGAAAAGTAAAAAACCTACGTTTCAATATTGGTCAACAAAGGCGATTGTTTTGTTAAATTCTCATTGGAATCATTATTTTGATCAGAAAAACGATTATTATCTTTTTTCATCTTCAGATTTCTAAAAAAAATATCATCAGAGAAGCTATACACGAAACAAGTTCATAAGTTCATAATCAGAATTTTGTTATTTTATGATTTTTAGAAAATTGCTAATAAAAAATAAAACAAGTATCCCAGCGATTTTCTAAAGAAAAATTAATAAACATCACAATTATAAATTTTATTTTATGATTTCTCCCTAGTATGTTAGTAAATAAAATAAACGATATACAAAGAAATAATGAAAAATCGTCAAAAACTGAATTTTCCTACAAAAATATTTTATTTTATATTGTGTAAGTTAAACTTAACTAATCGACGCTTGTCTTCTGCTCCTAATTCTTGTTTTTCTTTGTTTAGGCATTATCACTTTAGTATATAAAAACAGTTCAAATTTAAAAAATACAAGAAAGAACGCTTGTAGATAATTTACATATGCGTTTTACTTACACAAGAGTCGAAAAACGAATGCATTTTTACACTTATTAGTTGTTTTAGCACAAGTTACATTGTTCTCAAAAATTATTACAACCAGATGTTGCGGAGAGTTGGTCCACGTGGACTAAATTTTTATGTCAAAAGAGTCTCAACCAATGACAATGCTGAACGTGTCGTAAATTAGCTAAATATATCGACATTTTTCTTCATTTATATTCTCTTCTTTTCTAACATAAGAACCATCTTAAATACAGTAGTCCACCCACTTGAAAACTAAATTTCTCTCAAGTGATAAAACAGCCTAAGCGCGTTTAATTGTAGTTCTATGTTTTAAGTTGTATGTAAACCTACGGGTTAATTATGTAGCGACTATTAAGCGTCTAAAAAAAATTTGAATTATTTCAAATTTTATTTAGTTTTATCTGAACAAATACGCGGGAAAAATCTTATATAAGTATTTAGTTTAAAATTTATCTTTTATGTCAAACAGAAATCGAAATAATAGATTATAAAAAAAATAATGAAACGTTTAAAAATGATGAAAACATTTCCTGTTACTGCGTACTGGCCCGTAGGCAATTTATTTGTTAGAAGAGGCGATAATGAAAAATGTTATTTCTTCCTCTGAATATCAATTGATGTATTACTTATTTGTTAGAACAGGCAAAACAAAACCCTAGACGGGCAATGCCCGTCATAGCCCCTCTTTATAGCTACGGTCTTGGACGTTGTGTACATTTACGAAAAAACTGGGGGTCAGTCTTCTTATTTAGCATAAAGTAATGTTGGTTGTCTAACTAGGAATATTTTAGCCGTCAGGGTAACTTTCAGCTGAAAATTTTCTAAAGAGATTTTAGATGAACTCACCTTAATTTACAACACAAAACACATCACTATAAAGCCTGTAAAACTACAAAAAACTAATGTTTTAAAAGCAGATATCTTTTACCCCACGCGCCTTTACACTTCGCTATATTAATTATCTATCGGGCATCAGGCAACAAATGAAATCGCTACCGATGCAGCGCTTAAATATATAAAGTTTCGTATATTGCAAGCTCAGACAGGAAAAAAAACCGCGTGTTCTCTCGTTGGCTCGTTGCAAGCCAAATTTCAACTTCAAACATGAATCAGATTTGTTTGAGTTCATATAATTCATGTTATCATATGTTACGTATTACGTATTCGATCAAATAAATTCTATTCTTGCGTACTCTCATTTGGAAAATATATTATTTTCGAGAAGTAATTCGGTTCCCTCGTGTTTTGTCGTTATCTGTAATTGTTTCTTCTTATTAGTAATAATTAATAATCTATTTTTAAGTTTATTTTGTAAGTCTCTGTATATACATATTTCGATATTTCTATACCTATGTGCCAGCTTTTGAATTCGATCTGGGCGTGTCGAGCATTTTAAAATAAGGTGAAAGAAAAGATTGCAGAGTTAATCGGGTAGTACCATTATAGCGGTTAATCCAAATAGCTGCCTAAAGATTAAATGTAAAAGTTGCCGTTGCAACATTGTACATATCATTATATATATGTGCCTTAATTAAATCTTTGAATGGTATGATTATTTTTTTTATGTGATCGCAAACTCGAAGATACCAACCACCCTACCACCGCCGTGGATAAATATACAGTTAATTTATTAATACCTTGATATTAAGGTAAAGAGATTACAAACTCATCATTTGGTCCTTCGAATGGGATTCTTCGAATTATCTACATTTTGCGACACATAATTTTTAATTGATGGAAACATCATAGCGTAAGGTATACCCCTTCGCACCTGTGGAATCGGTGAGTGATTTTCAATCCTCCTTTACAACCAGTTTCCTTTTGATTTTTGTATTACAACGGCTTTGTGTAATATGTATTTAATTTAATTATTTAAATACGTTTGTGTTTGTATGTTTTTATAAATACTTTTGGTAGAACTGTATACGCCTATAATTATTTTAACGTTCTTAACGTCGATTTCTAGACATATTTGTCACGGGCGATTTAAATTTTAAGTCAAGCGTTAAGCGTGTGAAAACCACCCTTATTCGTTGGTCTATTTTTAACTTATTTGATTTTAAATAAGTATAATGTTTTTAGTACGCGTTTTTATTTTGATTATAAATTCGGTAAAATGGCACATAAAGATAAGAAAGCCTCTAGTGATAAACTTTTGTTTACGAAGGGTAAAAGTCTAATTGAAGAATGTGATTATTTTCGTAGTTTTTTAGATTCCTTAACTGATGAATGTATTACGGATTTAAGTAAAAGGCAGGTTCGCGTCGAACTTAATATTTTCAATCCTCTACTGGAACAATATTCAAATTTTCTAGTAGAAAGCATTGCGACGAACCTTGAACTTCACCAATTTCCAACGCTTGCTCAGTTTAGGAAAGGTTATACCGAATTAAAAGTTAAAGCAGAAATTCTTTTAGAAAATAATGTTACTGAAAATAGCGCGGTAATAAATTCAAATAATTCATTTACTTCAACCGGGTTTCACTCGCAAGACCGAGTGAAACTTCCCGTTATATCTTTACCAAATTTCGATGGAACTCATCAAGCTTTCCGAAGTTTTTTCGAAGTTTTTGAAGCCCTAGTAGGAAACAATGGAAATCTAAACGATACAGAAAAGTTTTTATATTTAAAAAACTGTTTAAAGGGTCCTGCTAGACAAATTATCGGTGAGTTAAAAACCAGCGAGATTAATTATCACGTAGCAATTGAGTCGAATGTTTCGAACTCGCGCGGAGTGCGGACGTGTTTATGTGTGCTCGGAAAGTAGTGATTAAATTAAGTTGAAAAATTAATTAAAACTGGTAAAGCCCTAAAGGGCATTACTAGAATAAACTATAAAAATGTCTAAAGCAGCAAGCTGTGCAAAATGTAATGCGGACTTAGTTAAAAGTGATAAAATTGTTTGTTGTGCAGGGGTTTGTGATAGGATGTATCACTACAAATGTGGTAACATTACTACCGACGAATACGGTCTATTGATGGCTAAACGTAATTTTGGTTGGTTTTGTGAACACTGTGTAGATAGAAAAAGTTACATGGCAATTATCTTGGATGGTATGAAAGCATTAAAACAACTGAAGGATGGTGTCCATAAGCAGAATGAAAAGATTGATAATGTTAATCAACAACTCATAGTAAATCAAGATAAAATAAAAAGTGACATAACTGAAATAATTGAAGAACGGTCACAACCAACATATGCCGATAAATTGAAATTAAAGAAACATGAACCAGCTATAATAATAAAACCGAAAAACGTAGAACAGAAAAGTGTGGATACAAAGAATGACATTAAGAAATGTATTGACCCTACGGATATGAATATAACCGGAATACGACCGGTAAGTAATGGTGGTATACTTATTGAATGTAAAAATAAGGATGATGTATGTAAGTTAAAAGAGAAAGCGGAAACTAAGATGGGAGAATCCTACAAAATACAATTGCCAAAGAAAAAGTTGCCAAGAATAAAAATAGTTGGATTGTCTGAAAACTTGCCACCGGAAATAATCGAGGAAAAAATTAAAATGCAGAACAGTCATATAAATTCAGAGAAATCGTCTTTAAAGATTGTACACACAAAAGAAGGTAGAAATCGGAAAAGTTATATAGCTTATGCGGAAGTAAATGCATACACGTATCGGGCTATAATGAAAGAAAAAAAGATAAACGTAGGTTGGGATAGATGCATAGTATATGATGCTATTGAAATTAGAAGATGCTATCGATGTAATGGATTTAACCATAAAGCCTCGGAGTGTAAAGCTTGTCCAAAATGTGCTGGCTCACATGGGTTGCAAGAATGTACTGTTGATGGAGAAGAAAATCACAAATGTTCGAATTGTATTCAAATGGCCGAAAAATTAAAAATGAAACTGGACATTAACCATCCTGTCTGGAGTCAAGAATGTGCAGTATTTAAACGAAAAATGGAAATGGAAAGAAAGAAGATTGATTTTTTAGAATAATTAAACAAGGTGCGAACATATTATATTTGAATGCACAAAGCATGCTAAAACATTTCCAAGAACTAGAAATCTTAATTCAAGATAGGAAACCAAGTTTGTTATTATTAAGTGAAACTCGTGTAACTGAAGACATACAAGACTGTGAAATTAATTTTACAGAATATGTATTAATTCGGTGTTATGCACAAACGAGAAGAACTGGAGGGGTTGTAATAGTTATAAGCAAAAAAATCCGATATACTGTAATCTCTAATTTTGCATTAGAAAATAACTATTGGTTAATATGTATCAAAATAATAGGAGGATTTCAAACAGGATACTATACAGTGGTTTATCACTCGCCAAGTGCAAGTAATGCTACTTTTATAGAACATTTTGAAAAGTGGTGTGAAGATACAATTCCGGATAACAGTCGACATATAATTATAGGGGATTTTAACATAGATGTATCCAAACAAAGTTTTTATGGGTCGAAATTAATACAAGTTATTAGAAGCTTAGGGATGAAACAAATTGTAGACGAATTTACGCGTACAACAGAAAATAGCCGTACAATAGTTGACCTAGTAATTACAAATGTAAATGAATTAAGATCTGTTATATTAAATGAACCAAAAATAACTGACCATGATATAATAGAAATAAATTTAGGTACATTGCATAATAAGATGGATTACAAAATAAAAACAATAAATTGCTATAAAAAATATTCACAACAAAACCTACTTAATCTACTGAGCCATCACAATTGGAATATGCAAAATCAACAGATAGATCAAATAGCAAAGGACATAGTTCAAACGCTTTGGTATGCAGTAAATGACCTAATTATAAAAAAAAATATAAAAACATGAACAAACAAAAGCTGGTTTACAATGGAATTACGTAATCTCCAAAACGAAAGGGACAGACTTTATAAAATTACTAAATTCACGGGAAATGAAAATGACTGGATACTTTACAAAACACAAGAAATAATTTTAGTAACAAAATTAAGATAAGCAGAAATAAATATTACGTTAATAAAATACAGAAAAATAGCGGACAACTTCAAAATATGTGGAAAATGATTAAACATTTAATCAATGTCAAAAAGTATCATATTTGACGAAGTAGAAATTAGTAACTTAAAGGAAATATCAAATAAATTTAACGAATATTTTGTAAGCAGAATTATGCACATAAAGAATAGTATAATCCAGCCCCAGCAAACTTCAAAGAGGCCCCAATATTAAAACCAATCATTAATTTCAAATTTAAGCAAATTAATTTATCGGATCTGAAGAAAATCATAAGTAATATTAAGAGAAAAGGAGGAACGGATCACATTACAAAACAAGTTATTACAGATGCATTGCCAGAAATTGGTAATGCAATGGTAGACCTAATAAACAAATCTTTAATAAGTGGAAAATTTCCTAATTGTTGGAAGCAATCCAAAGTCATACCAACGCCTAAAATTAAAAATAAAAAAGATGCGAAGAATTTCGTCCTATCAATATTTTACCAGTGTACGAACAAATACTAGAATCAGTTGTTAAGGAACAATTACAGTGCTTTCTAGAACAAAATAATATAATTAGTGAAAATCAATCGGGTTTTCGAAGTAAACACTCGTGTGAAACAGCATTAAATCTCGTGCTGACAAAATGGAAATCCGAAATCGACGAGGGTAATAGTGTAGTAGCAGTGTTTTTAGACTATAAAAGAGCCTTTGAAACTATCGACAGAGGAAGACTTATAAATAAACTTTACCAATATGGAATAAGAAGCACCGAACTTCAATGGTTCGAAACTTACCTGGAATCTCGTACTCAGACCACTACGTACCAAAATTACGAATCTATTCCAATTCAAAATAATTTAGGTGTACCTCAAGGATCGGTCTTAGGCCCATTGCTTTTCTTAATTTATATTAATGATTTAGAACTTAACCTTAAGTGCTGTAATATTAATTTGTTTGCGGACGATACCCTGGTATCAATTACTGATAAAAATGTACATTCAGCTATTATAAAGCTAAACTCAGAATTAGAAATTATTGCAAATTGGTTACAAACAAACAAATTAAAATTAAATGTGCTGAAAAGTAAGACAATGGTAATATCAAACATTAATGTTGACACAACAAAAATAAAAATTGAAAATATAGAATTAGAACAGGTTGAACAAATTAAATATTTAGGAATTGTGATTGATCAGAATCTAAATTTTAGAAGCCACGTAAATTATGTAATAAAAAAGTAGCAAATAAGATTAGCCTATTAGGAAGAATATCTAATAAATTGACGATTAATGCAAGAATTACTGTTTATAAAACAATTATTGCACCATATTTTGATTTTTGCAGTAGTATATTTTTAATGTGTTACGAAGTCGACTTAAAACGGTTACAGAAACAACAAAATAGAGCTATGCGGATTATATTACATTGTTCAAAATATACCAAAATCACAGTAATGTTAGATTGTTTACAATGGTTAAGTGTAAAACAGCGGATATATTTCAATTCATTAATGTTGGTATACAAAATAATTAATGATTTGCTTCCAAACTACATGTCAAAATTAGTGATACGTAACTATGAAATACATTCATATAACACGAGAAGTCGATGTGATTTCAGATTGCCAAAATTTTCAAAATCAAAGTCACAAAATTCTCTTATGTACAAAGGTCTGAAATTATATAATGACTTACCAGATGAAATTAAGCACGAGCAAAATATTTATAAATTTAAAAAAGGTCTGAGTGATTATGTTAAGAATAAATTTTAAGCAAAAATTAGTATTAATAGAAATATGTTACGATTTATGTTAAATTAGTATATCTTTACTAAATAAACACTTACTTACTACTACTACTAAAAGAACGCTACGACAATAAAAAATTTCTTATTTTTAAACATTTTGATTTACTATTAGATTCGCCTAAATTGACAAAAGAATCACAATTAAGGTCGTATTATGATAACTTTATTACTCATATTAGAGTTATTGACAATGAAAAAATTGATCCCGTTGAATATAAAAATGCGGTGTTAGCTTATATAACTAAAGCAAAAATTGACAGCCGAACTGCTGAAGAATTTGCAAAATTATTCCCAAAAAGAATTCCTTCCGTACAGGAAATTTCTAAATTTTTATCTGATAGGTGCAATATAATTGAAGAAACTTGCGGCACTTTTCTGAAAGGCCCGCCAGGAAATCCAAGTAAGTCGCATTTTGGTAGCAAAAAAATTATTTCTGAAGCCAAGAATTTTTCATACACTTTGGCACAATCGTCTAGTTCTTGCTTTCTTTGTAAAGAAGAACATTTTTTAAGCAATTGTCCATCATTCTTGACTTTGTCGACTCGAGCTCGTTTTAATAAAGTAAGAGCTTTTAAGTTCTGTACCATTTGTCTTCGCCACAACAATAAATCAAAATGCACGTCTACTTTAAATTGCAAATTTTGTAAGCAGCGTCATAATCATCTGCTCTGTCTCAAGAGTCCTGCTCAACCTAATACGAATTCTACCATACAGGTTGAAGCTCTAACTGATTCTGCCGGCGGCTCTTTAGACTCTACAGAAAATAATACATTTGTATCTGGCAACACAGAGTCTTCCGTTTGTGGCTTTTCTAGAGCTTCCGAAGTCTTATTGTCTACTGTTCAGGTTAATATTGTTAACGGTGATAAATGTTTAACAGTTCGAGGTTTATTAGATTCGGGGTCTCAAAACAACCTTATCTCAGAAAAGGTTTATAAAAGATTGAATATTCCATTCAATCCTATTAATTTAACTCTAAAAGGAATTAATAGCGTTATTTCTACTTGTTCAAAGTACACATCTATTCAGTTAGAATCTACAACTAGAAGATTCAATTTAAATATTGATTGTTTAATAGTTCCTACAATCACAGATAAATTACCTAAAGTCCGTTTCAACAAGGATCTTCTTGACATACCTCTTCACTTGCGTCTAGCGGACAGCTCATATCATAAACCCGGAGATATTGATCTATTAATTGGTTCATCTATTTTTTATAAATTATTATTACCTGATCAAGTATCTCTAGGTGCATCTATGCCTATTTTATACGTTGCTTGGATGAGTCGTTTCTGGTGACTTACCTAAGAGCTTGATAAGCGGTTCTTCAAAGGCGGACAACATTGGTGACGTTACTATTTGTTGCTATTCGACAAATCAGATCAATAAATCTAATTTTGATCTACATCAGTCATTGACTAAATTTTGGGACTTAGACAATCATAAATCTGTTTCAAGGTTATCTTTGCTTTCTCCGCAAGAAAGGTTCTGTGAACACCAATTTTTGGACTCAATTCGTGTAGATGAGAGTGGTCATTTTTCAGTACGCATTCCGTACAGCTCAAAAATAACATTGTTAGGCGATTCTCGCCATATGGCGGAAATACGTTTTAAACACTTAGAGAAGCGTCTCCATAAGGATCCTAAGCTTCTTAAAGAACACTCCAAGTTTATGTCCGATTATGAAAGACTTGGACATATGACGAAAATTACCGAAAAGGAATGCTTTTCGCTATCTGACTTTTTTGTTGAAACGGCTGATGGATCTTTTAATGTTGGTCTTGTACCACCTCAATTTTTTCCTCATCATGCTGTTCTAAAACAGGCATTTTTAACGACAAAATTACGTGTTGTATTTGATGCTAGTGCTAAATCTGCCAGTGGTTTTTCAGTTAATGACGCTCAGCTGGTGGGACCTCAAGTTCAAGATAACTTACTTGACATTTTATTACGCTTTCGCGCGCACGAGGTTGCCATTTCTGGAGACATTGCAAAAATGTACCGCATGGTTAACGTAGAGCCTAATTTTAGAAAATTTCAGCATATTCTCTGGAGAGAAACTCCTGACAAACCGCTTTCTATATTTCGCTTAAATACAATTACGTACGGCACTGCGTCCGCCAGCTTCTTGGCTACTCGTTGTCTAATTTATCTTGCCGAGTTGAATAAGAAAGCGTTTCCCGAAGCAGCGGAAGTTATATCAAAAAAATTTTATATGGACGACCTTCCCCTATCAACTACTTCAGTTGATAAGGCCATCCGCCTTAAGAATGAAGTTTCTTCTATTCTTGCCTCCGTTGGATTTGTCGTGAGAAAGTTTTTGTCTAATAAACTTGAAGTTCTTAATTCTGCTGATACAGCAGCTGTCGACCTTGCTACCGTTACTCTAGGTGAACGATCTGATTCTAAAACGTTAGGTTTGCATTGGGATTCGGAAAACGATTGCTTATTTTGCAAGGTTGAAGTATCTGACGACGATGCCATCCCTACGAAAAGAGAACTTCTTTCTGCTATCGCCAAGGTGTTTGATCCTCTTGGTCTTTTTTCACCTCTCATTGTACAAGGAAAATTAATGATGCAAGCACTATGGCAGAGTGGCCTAGACTGGGACGATCCTATCTCTACCGATCTTGTTTCTAAATGGATTGCCTTTAGAGCTCAATTGTCAGAGCTAGGCACTATAAAGGTTAATCGTTGTGTTATTCCTTCACGATGTACAGATATTCAATTACACGGATTTTGCGACGCTAGCAGCGTTGCGTATGGTTGTTGTTTTTTCTTGCGTTGCCGTACTTTTACCGGCAAGATTATTTCAAATCTTTTGATTTCAAAATCTCGCGTCTCACCGTTGCGCACTATTTCTATCCCTCGTTTGGAACTGTGCGCTGCAGTTTTACTTGCGGAATGGTGCCCCAAGGTTCTTAGCATTTTTAACCTTGAGCCTACTCAAGTTTATTTATGGACAGATTCCAAGATTGTTTTGAACTATATTAATTCTGTTCCCAATAAATACAAGACCTTTGTGGCAAACCGTATCGCTACGATTCAAGAATTTACTAATATTCAAAGATGGCACCATGTCGCTACTTCTAATAACCCCGCTGATTTAATTTCACGTGGATCAAACATTACAAATTTAAAAAACAATGTTTTTTGGTTCCACGGCCCCAAATTCCTTTTAGAAAACGATTTACCGTTTTATACTAATTACGTGAGAGAAACTAATGAGACTGAAGAGCTTAAGACATTGACTGTACTAGCTAATTTTACATCTACTGAAACTGAATATATCGATTCAATTTTTTGTAAATATTCTACGCTAAAGAAACTTCAACGAGTTTTTGCTTACGTTTTAAGGTTTGTTTGGAACTGTCGAAACCCTAATAAGTTAAAAAATGTACTCAGCGTAGGTGAATTAAATAATTCTTTGAAAACGTTGGTAAAATTGTGCCAACAATCTGTTTTTCATACTGAAATCAAATCTATTAAAAACGGAAAAACTATTAAACTGTTACGTATCCAATCTCTAAATCCTTTTTTGGACGCCGATGGGTGTCTCCGTGTTGGAGGGCGGTTGTCACAGTCTACTTTTTCGTTTGAAAAAAGGTATCCTTTGATACTCCCTAAAGGTCACAAGCTTACAGAATTAATAGTACAACACTATCATACGGATTTACTTCATTGTGGTGCGCAGTCGCTTCTTTCTGCTATTAGAGAAAAAATTTGGCCCATCGGAGGATTGAGCTACGTAAAAGGAATTATTAAAAAATGTATTAATTGCTTTAAGGCAAATCCAATCATTCGACATCCTTTAATGGGAAATTTACCCAGTAATCGTGTAAAATTGACTTATCCCTTTTATAACGTTGGACTTGACTACGCAGGTCCAATATTAATTAAAGATAGACGAACGAGGGGAGCACGTAGTTTAAAGGCATATATATATGCTTGTTTGTTTGCATGGCTACGTGTGCTATACATTTAGAACTTGTAACGTCTTTATCTACCGACGCTTTTTTAAACACCTTAAAACGGTTTATTGCCCGTAGAGGACTACCTCTGGTTCTATATCAAGCAATAACGCTACGAATTTTCGCGGCGCCAAATCAAAATTAGAATCTTTATTCAAAATTTTGCACGAGCAGGAGTCGCATAATAGAATTGTTAATTATCTGCATTCGAAATCCATACAATGGAATTTTATTAACCCTAGAGCTCCTCATGAAGGTGGCTTATGGGAAAGTTCGGTTAAGTCTGTTAAAATGCATTTAAGGCGTGTACTTGGCAACGCGAATTTAACATTTGAAGAGCTATATACTTCTCTGACAATGATAGAAGCGGTGTTAAACTCAAGGCCGTTATCTTACATATCCTCTGAGCCTGAAGACCTTATTCCGTTAACTCCAGGTCATTTTTTAATTGGTCGTCCTTTGACTTCCATCCCTGAAGCAGATTTAACTCAAACCTTGCAAAATCGCTTATCTGCATTTCGGAGAGCGCAACAGATGTTTCAACATTTTTGGCGCCGATGGAGTCGTGAAGTGGTTCCCAAACTCCAACAAAGGCAAAAGTGGTTTCAGCGACTACCTGAGCTATTGAAGCTAGATTCTGTTGTTTTACTTCAAGAAGACGATGTTCGGCCTTTACAATGGCGACTTGGGCGTGTAATACAGCTACATCCCGGTTCTGATAACGTCACACGGGCGGCATCCTTGCGTCTGACTAACGGAAGTGTAGTGCGTCGGTCTGTTCACAAAATGTGCGTGCTGCCTTCGAGTTAAATATACTATTAGCATTTCAACACCTGACAAGTGTTTAGTGACAAGTGTTTACCGATTATTATAATCATACATCATCTTATTATTGACTGAATTTTTTTTTGTTTTATTTTTGAAATTTTAGTCATTGATGCAAATTCTAATTATAATTATAATTAATAGGTTTTATAAAATTTGTTTATTTTTATGTTTCTGTTGAAATCTGAATGATTTCAAGGGGGGCGAGTGTTTTGTCGTTATCTGTAATTGTTTCTTCTTATTAGTAATAATTAATAATCTATTTTTAAGTTTATTTTGTAAGTCTCTGTATATACATATTTCGATATTTATATACCTATGTGCCAGCTTTTGAATTCGATCTGGGCGTGTCGAGCATTTTAAAATAAGGGGAAAGAAAAGATTGCAGAGTTAATCGGGAAGTACCATTATAGCGGTTAATCCAAATAGCTGCCTAAAGATTAAATGTAAAAGTTGCCGTTGCAACATTGTACATATCATTATATATATGTGCCTTAATTAAATCTTTAAATGGTATGATTATTTTTTTTATGTGATCGCAAACTCGAAGATACCAACCACCCTACCACCGCCGTGGATAAATATACAGTTAATTTATTAATACCTTGATATTAAGGTAAAGAGATTACAAACTCATCACCTCGCCTCAAAAAGTAAATATAAAAAAATAAACAAATAAGAGACAATGTAATAGCTAGCAATTCCTTACTGGTTTTTTTATCATTATAATTTTTGTTTTGACAATGTTGTTTGTTGCTTTATCTTTTTTTTTACTTTTGTGGCTCTTCGGCGCTTTGGCGCCGTCGTGCACCACACGACTTTGCCCTTATGTACGACGCGAGACTGCTTACACGGTACGAAAATCACACCGAAACACTTTTAACATAACATTATGGTTTTTACAAAACGTTCTTAGTAGAATATTACATAATCGTTTCAAAACTAAACCTGTTGCATAAAATTCTAACTTTCTTGCATTTTCGTGCTAGGTGTGCATATAACCAACCAATCCGCGTCGGCTCTGTCGTGTCACGCAGTGTCACGTGACAACCTTGCGTTTGATTATCCAATCACTGTCTAGCTATATATTTTTTGTCCAACATGCAACAGAGATTACTGCAAATTAGCAGAAGAAATTGTGTTGCGGTTGTGTACTTGATTAAAAGGGAATAAAACAACATGTTGCAACTGAAAAATAATTTAAACTATGCTTTGGTAAGTGTATCTGTCTTTGATTTCATTAGTGTGTGTGTTATTGGAAGTTCTGAAAATAATACCAGCTGGAAAAAAATTGGAAATCTTACAGATGCTGAGCATCAACGTGAGGTGTCACAGTGGTTTCAATCCCAACTCCGTTATATTCAATCTCAAGGACAAAAACAACCTCAAAACTTGCAACAGGTATAGTTTATCTCTTAATTTTAATGTAGATTTTAGTGATGTGCTTATTATTAGCAAGTGAGTGCAGAGTACATCCTCTTTCGGGGTCTAGGAAAATTCCCCGACAACAATTCACCGACGGAAAGTTCCCCGACAAACAATTCCCCGACAAGAAACTTTCCCGACAGGAAAATTCCTCGACAAACAATTCACCGAGAGGAAAATTCCCCGACAAATTACCGCCAGTCACATTATAATGTGTTTTTAGTTGTTTATTTTCTTCCTTTCACACTTTTCCTTGGCTTAGGACAAGCAGCATAATGCTGGCGTGTTTAAAAGTTTTTTATTTTTTTTAATTTTTTTAGGTTTCATATATTTTTTAATTTTTTTTCTTTTTTATATTTTTTTTTCTTTTTTATATTTTGTTTTCTTTTTTTTGTTTTCGCTGTTTTATTGTTAGTATGTAAGATTGTGAGCTATGCCACGCAAATAAGTGTAAAGGTTTTCCTGGTCATAGTTGCTTACAAGGGTGGCAATTTGTTCAGCAATATCTCGGTACTTTTTACGAGCCGGGGGGTCTTCTAGACCTCCAACGTACTGCTCAATCTGAAGCTCATGCAAGCTTTGTTCTCGCTGCAAGGCTTTTATAAATTTCCATATATTAGGATGGTCTGAAGACACTTGGGTCTCGAATGCTCTATGCCACCCTTCTATAGAATTGTTAGTTTTTGGAAGTCCTTCTATTACAGTCTCATAACAATTCCACATTTCGAGAGGAATTTGTGGTGAGCGCCGACGTTGGCGTCTTTGTGGGCGTCCAATCCAAGTGTCCTCGAAGTAGTCAACAATCGGCTGGGCATTCTCGGGTAACACATTTTCTTCACAAAGAGTTTCAAACGCATCGATTACATTTGCTGTGGGTACAAATGCTAACGCTGATAACAATTTGAGTTTTAATGCAAATTCCGCATCGGTTTCGTATTGGTTCTGGAAGAAACGTCCACAATGCTTTAAAGCTGGAAATTCTTCGGCAAAAGCACTTATCATGCCACTTTCAAAATCTGTGAGGATGGTTGCTGGAGACACACCAGGCACAAATTCTTTTAACTTTTGCAGCAAACGAATGTAGGATTGTTTTGTTTTGTCTGGTAATAGCACGTACACCAAAGGAATCGAAATATTTTCTTTTAACCCATGTAGTGTGAATAGTTGGTAAAACAAATGAGGCACCGGTTTAAATGTTCCATCCGCATACCAATGTTCGGTTTGAGATAAAAGTGTAATATTTCTTGCCGTACTAAAGATCAGTAGTCTTTCGTCATCTGGCCCAGAATCGTATAGCAAAAACGGTGCTCCAGTGTATGTTAGTGTGTATTCTTGTGGAAAAACTATGTCTCTTCGATGGAGTGGCAAAATCGGAGCAGCTTCTGCCTTTGAACGGATATTTCTTATAGTTCTCTTCATGCTGGAAAGTTTCGGTAAGCAGGCTGCAGTAGGCTGGCTAAGTCCAATAGATGCCGTCGAGATAACAAGATGTGGAGCGTATTGGGTACTCTTTGCGTTTTCTCGTACCTTATTACAAAATTTGGTTTTTTCTACTTCTCTAATATCTGCAGTGTGGTTATGTTCACCAATTGTTTTTATAACACTATTACCAAACGTTGTAACTCGAGCATTGCACTTCACTTTGTAGTAGTAGTCACATTTCCAATAAATTTTTTCAACTCCTTTGTCTTTTTGATATAAATATTCATCATGCAATAACTTTTGCTTCCCCTTTTCGCTAAGAACAAATTCAAGTGCCATTTTACAATGTTAACGATCAGACGAACTTTTCGAAATAATCAAGTCGTAGAAAGTTACTGTTTTTAAAATACGTAATTTGAAGAACTAAGTCATTAAATCGAAATAATTACAGTAAACAAGATAATTACAATACCTTACAATTAAGTGATTACTTTCATTCTAGGCTGGATTAGGTATCGATTATTTATCAATTTCTGTGAAATTCTTAAAATAAGTAAATCGTATTTTAATTACGATTATGATTACGGTTTACCTACATTAAACAGCCTTTTTCTCGTTAAAATAAAGCAATTTTAGATTTTTGAATACAATGCATTTTTACAATTTTTACAATTTACCTCAGTTTTATGTCTTAGCTATGGCAAAAATTAAGAAAACATATAGGTTTAGTTTAAAATGTATTTGTCGGGGAATTTTCCTCTCGGTGAATTGTTTGTCGGGGAAGTTTCCTGTCGGGGAATTGTTTGTCGGGGAATTGTTTGTCGGGGAATTGTTTGTCGGGGAATTGTTGTCGGGGAACTTTCCGTCGGTGAATTGGGGTCGGGAAATTTTCCGGCACCGCCTCTTTCGTACATAAAATGTACTTAAACAAAACAAATCAAAAATTTTAACGCAGCCAGTACTTAAACTCTCGTTGGTGTAGCAAGCAAATGTGTTACCCAACCATGCCACGACGATTTACTACTTTTACATGACATATAAGTGGCTTTTATGGTTTAATAAATACCTTTTATTAGATGCATCTAATTTTACATTTTAAGATTACATTAAAGATTGAAAGATAGCTAAAACTGTGTTACCATCAAAATGTTTATAATAGAAAATCCTTGTAGATTAACGCACATTAAAGTACTTACATTAACGTACGTACATTTTACGTACATATTAAATACGTGCAGCGTACTTACAATAACATATGTACACTGTACATAAGATGTGCCACAAATGTACGTGCAATAAACGAAAGGTGCTATAAGGGACCAAGTGTAATTGTTTTAGGATGTTTTATTATAGTATATCAACATTCGTAATAAAATTGTTTTGTTATTAATACCTATATGTTTTGTTTCTTGAAATGTTTTGTACAATAAATTACAATTTTATCGCGTTAGTAATTTTATTTAAATTTCATTCCGCAATATCTTGATAACAATTTGCAAAATAATTTCTAACTATACTTTTAATGCAAATTATTTGAAATATTTTTAATACATAGAGGTAGTGTTTGTTAAAAAAAATAATTATCTATTGAAACAGTAGTTTTAAAACCTTTCCGAATGTTTCATTCAAAACGTTTGAAACTTATTCCCAGCAGCGTTTCTTGTGGGACTTTAGAAAATATTACACTAAAACATTTCGGAGATAGGACATCCTGGATTACATAAATGTTTCAGAAACATGTTTGTTCACCTTCGTTTCAATATAAAAGTGAATGTTTCTGAAACGTAACGAAAATTAAAAATTGTTTATTGGGAATAGGTTATGTTAAAAGTGTTTCGGTGTGATTTTTGTATCGTATAAGTTTCGTCCCAGAACGCCTACTTTTTGCTAAATTGAGAGTGATGGCTGTCAGTTAGAAAAAACCGTTTTTTCGCTAATTATCTAACATACGCGCCCGGCGAGGCATTCATTTCTAAATATTCACGGGCATGCGCGTTATAAACCAGTGTAGAACTGTTGCTGCTTATGTGAAATTCTAGTTGGGATAAGAATTGATTCTATATATTTGTGATTTAATTTGATCTTCTCGTAATTGTTATTAACAATTTTGGATACCCACACGTATTCCATTAATACGGACATATTAACACCTGTTGGTTTATATTGTAAAAATTTCTATGCTGACGTCACAATCCACGATGTAGTGAAAACGGTGTAAACCTTTTATTAATCACTAAAATTTTGGGTGTCTGTGTATGTGTCTGCGCGTGTGTGTAACCGATGTACCTACGATAAATTTTGAACCAAAAGTCCTAATAACTTGAAATTTAGTATGAAGCTGGTTTTTCATATTCTCTCGGTTGTATCGCCATTTTCAACAGTTTTTCTTGTATAATTTTGAACGTATGTAAATTATTTGAATTATTTTTACAGTTTCTTATTGAGATAATTCTTGCTATCAATTTATTCAAATAACAAAATTTTCTAACATTAATAGTTTATTAGATATTTTATTTATAATTTAAAATGAATTCACAAATATAATATAGGTTCGAATCCTGCCTGCGACGATTTTTTTAGAAAAAAGTTTTATATCTTGAAGGTAGATATGATACGTTAAAGATAATAGTGTTTACTGATTTACTAAAAGGGAACAAATATAGAGGTTAGTCGATATGACAACATAAGCTCAATTTGCCAAATTTCGATTATATCCTAATGAAATCGAGGAGAGAAATTTCAAAAAAATTATAGCATGCTAGGAAGTCAATACAAACGTGTACATATCATTTCAAAGTGGTTTTATGACAACATAACCTTTAAAAAAATATGTAAACATTCCTTATAATTTTTTATAGGAAAGTCGTGTGGTGACCACACTAGTTTTTTATTTATTTATCTTAACACACACGTTAATCACTTATTTATTTAAACGAACAAAAATCTTCTTCTCGATTCAATTCGAAAAACCTGACCTTAGTTCCTTTTGAATACTTTTTAAATATTTCTGTTATCTGTGTCAAGAGTTTTTTACATCCTTCGGTTAATGTCTCAAAGTTGACAATAACTTTGAGAACGTTTTAATATAGTATATTTTAATTATTTAATAAAACATTTATAATATTTTTTAATAGTTATTTAAACTGTGTATGTTAGGCGTTGTTACGTGCGAAATTTGACCTAATTTTTAAGATTCTAAGTGCATCCACTGTGATGAGTACGAAATTATAAGTCAATTACGAATTTATTGTAATCTATTCGGCACAGGGTAAAATATTTTGCATCCGGTTTATTAGGATTCCTTTGTAATTTCTGTATTAATTTGATAGCCGTTTCGCCACGCTTCGATCACATGTTCGATTCAATAAAAAAACAATGAAGAATAATTTCTATTGATGATACCGTTACCGAACGTTTAAGATTTTGGAAGGCATAGTATCCACAACGAAAACGAAGTCTCGACAAACATTTACTTTGGAGATGTTACTTCTTATACACCAGTCGATTGCGTTACCACCCACCTGTTCGTAATTACAAATAACAGCATTCGATACAACGGGTTTTTATATCTCATTTAATTTATTATTATTAACGATTTTGTAGCTTCCTATCTTCGTGAGTTATTGTGTGACACGATTTGCTATTCCATATCTATTCTAGGCTACTACCGGGGAAAACGTTTTCTTCGCCCAAGTAGATACTGGATTTTGGGTAAGTCTGTTTGATTATTTTTTTTCGCTGTCATAAAAGTCACTCACGGAACTTTGGCTAATGTTAATTTCCGTAATTACGTTTACTGTTACAATACCATAAGGTAATTAATTATCATTTTGTGTGTATCGCATGCTGGGTACAAACAATATTTATTACAAAATTTTCTTTGCTATTTCGCTTCAACTTAACCTATGTATTGTGTGTTGCCGATATTTCTGGCATTTATATATCAAATATACTCCTGTTAATCTTCTACGTTACTACATTAAAGTTTTATACCTGTTAATCTTTCTTTTATGGTAACATAACTTTCTCTTTAAGTTGTGGTTACCCGAACACCAGAGTAACAAGGATTACGAACCTAAAAATTCGTTACAAGTTTGAACCGTCTGTCGTGATCGAGGCAGAAGTGTTAATTAGAATTGATCTGGCGCCTTTAATTATAATTCGCTTGGACCTCCTCTATTTCCGACTGTGTGAGTTGGCCGTGCAAGGTTCGTAAGACCTAAAGCTTGTAACAGCGTTTTCTTTGACGAGTGGACATTTCTAAACTCGAATGAAACGACGGTGTTAAAAGTTTACAAGAGAAGCCCAATGTACTACATAGGAACTAGTTGAATACAACATATTGTCCGAACAGACTACGAAGCCCCCAAAATTCTCAAAAACACTCAAAAATCATTTCACGTTTACGCTAATAAGTGCGCAAGAACTGTCAAAGAAAGTTTACAAAAAGGGAAATTTTTAATTTATGAGAGTTAAAAACAATAACAGTAGTTTATTTAACGAGTTTTTGTGTAAACTGGACGCTTTTTTTCCAAAAGGGCAACTCGAGTGAAACGAGGGTTTAAAAAGTCTCGAAGAAAAAAAAACGTCTAATTTAAACAGGAACGAGATGAATGCAACATTTTATTGTTTGAACAGAGACTAGGAGACCCCTAAAGTCTCAAAATCTCTCAAAAATAATTTAACGTTTATGTTGATAAGTGTGCGAAAACTGTCAAAGACGGTTTACAATAGCGAAAAATTAAAATTTATGACAGTTAAGAACAATAAAAAATATTTCGCACTTTTCCAAAAACGACTCGTATGAAAATCTCAATTACCCCTCTGAACTGTTCTGTCTGTTTTCTTAATTTTTTTCAAGTATTAATGCATAACGAATACAGTAATATTATAAAAGATATTTTTGCCAGTTCAACTTTAAATTTCAAGTAATTAAAAAAAAATAGAATAGAATCGGTAATATAGTAAAAACGCAATGGCGCAATTTTATGTTTTGTTTGGCCTATTTTTTTAAATACTTTTTATTTTATTGATACTTGACCTAATTTTTAAGTAATTTTTATTTTACTGATACAGTATACATAAAACATAAATCTGCCAAATTGTACTAATATATCTTTCTTTTATTAACGATTAGACTAAGCTTGAATCATATATTTCAAAAACACTTTAGATTATAGTTTTCCTCAAAGTAAAGTATGTGTAAGTGTAACATTAAACAAAAGTTAAAGATAAGGTTTTAGAAAAATACTTGCAAATTTAGATAGTCGATTATATCTATTTATCTTATTCGCTATAAACCTATCAGTTAATAGTACATTTTGTAATATCTCAAGAGACCAAATCAGCAAATAGTTTAATATTAATTAATTTTTTGTTAAAGTAACAAAAATTATATGATAATATTATATGTCTAAAATGCCGAACGTTTAAAGCTCCAAATCATTTTGCTCAAACCTCAAGTTCCATTCCGCCGAACATGTTCAAATTACATTACAAAAACGCCGACTCGTATAAAAAGCACCGACAAATGCAAAATGATGTCATAGCGTTCTTAAACGTAACGTTGAAGCCAATATGAATTGATGTTTTAATTTTATCTAAAAATTATCAGTTCACAATCCCTATTAAACAAAACCAAAATGCCTACAACAGGCTGATGTTTTATTTATTTGGCAGGATGTCCGTGTACTCACTTGTAAAGTTCTTTCAAAACGCGGCTTACACATACTAGCGATAGTTTACTGGATTTTTTTTGTCATTAACTGTTGATGAATGAATAAAACATAATAAATATCAACTTATACGACAATATCACTACGATAAATTTTTAAAGTAAAATACAACTTTTGAGAACGTCTGAGTTAAATCAGAGACCGCTGAGAATTGCCAACGCTGACAATAAAATAAGAATATCATTTTCCAACGTACCTGGCTCATTCTCTCTCCGTCTATTTTTTGATTATCTATTTTATTTGATTACATTCGCTCAGTATCATAATTATTTCCATACCTGTTAACCATCCGTTTAATTCATTTCATGATCTGAACCATTTCCATACCTGTTTATTAACCACCTGTTCGATCCATCTCATTATATTGAATTCATCATCAGATTTACTTATTCTTGTAATTCGTTTCGTTCCTGCTCGGGCGCCAATTTGTAATGTTCCGGCTTAGCTCTGCTCACAGCTGAGTGTTGACATCAATTTTTAATTAACGGAAAACTAGTTTATTATTGTTACAAATAGTATTTACAATGAATGCAATATTTAATTTGTTTTGTTTTGCCCGGTGGGTTTCGGGCAGGTTCACTAGATGGCGTTACTTCTATTTCTTTTTTGTTGTTTTCGGTGAATTTTGCTACAAGCTAGAATTAATTATTAAGACAATATGAAAATGGCGATGCTACTTTGTGAAATGATATTAATGAGGTGAATAAGGGGTTAATTTATTAACGGCCCGAGCAAAGAACCTTTTGAAACGGTGACCCAAAAGTGAGTATCAATTAATAATTAACAGTTTTAAATATTTTGGTTGGCGCTCCAAGACCCCAGACCAAAAAATTTCAGAAACTGATGCGCAAGTAAATTAGATTTGCAAACCGTAAAAGTACATCAATTAGAAACAACCGGCAACGTAAACAAATTAAAAACACGTATGATTAATTTTATATGAACCGGAGAACGTCTAGCGAGTCCCCTCACGTGTCCCAGAAGCCGAAGTATTTGCCCCTAACAACACCAAACTCCACAGCTGCACTACTGGTAATATTTACTTTTTCAGTTATCGCACAAGTATGCATATGTGTGCGTCAACAGGGAATAAATTTTGATGAAACACTTGACCCAATCTCGTCCCTCGACCGAATAGAACACCAGAAAATTAATTATGGTATCCCAGGTACTATGTTATTACAGGCACTTCTAGAAATCTTGAAAGGCTTTCTTGTGGTATCGAAATAACAGACCGATGGACGCGTTGAGAAGATTGTACTACCCAATTTAAGCAACGTTATTTAGAATCCAGATACCAACTTCACTTGGAAGAAACTATTCAAAATCGACTTTAAAAAGGAGAAAACCCGGCGATTGATTGATGTCATCCAGACGCTAATCACACGGCATTGCCAGATGTACTCTTAATTAAGTTAACAAGGCTCCAACACCCACTCATTAATCGACGCTTTTAAATCCTAATTAACTTCCCGTCTACCTCATTAATATCATTTCACAAAGCAACACTGCCATTTTCATTTAGTCTTAATAATTATTTCAAACTTGTAGCGAAATTCACAAAAAACGAAAAAGAAACCAGAAGTAACGTCATCAAATGAATCTGCCTGGAACCCACCCGAATAAAACAAATTGAATAATAAAATTATTCTGAATACTATTTGTAATTTTTTAATAAACTTGAATTTACCTAGCTTTCCCTTAATTAAAAATTGATAAAAAATATATGCATTGGTAAAATTTAATTGTTTTCATTTATTTTACAAAAAAATTACCGCGTTTTAATATGCAATAATATAAAATCTTTCAATTAAAATTACATATACTGAGATAACAATAAATAAAAGTGCAACTATTTAAATTGTTAACACCATACAATATTGCAATAACATTTCCGTAATAAAAATAAAAAATACGTATTGAAATACGTTATTTAAAAATAAATTTTACAAATCTTTTAAACACATAAAACAGGAGGTTATTAATTTTGAACAACAAACTATTGTCCGTTATGTATACAATACCTATATACCTAATATTCTATTTACGATTTTTTATAATAAATGTCACTAAAATTAACAAAAAATGTACTTAAACCTTATAAGTTTTTATGTAATACGATTTTTATGATTTATATTATGTAGTAATCTGTTATGTTAAATATGTTTTAGTATGGTATTTGTACCCTGTATAAGATTTGTTCTCGGAGCTTCTCGCCTTACTGGTAGAGATTGATGTCAACGCATAAGACAGCTTTTCTTACGGTAATGTTCGAATAGCACGAATATCACTGAAAGTTAAGTGCACCCAAAAATAAGGCTTTGATGACCATTTGTTTCAAACGCATTAATGCAAGCTTAGACGAAATAGTTTTGTGACTTTAGTGAAAGTCTTTACTAGGATAAGCGTTTGTTTCCGTTTCTTGCGGTTTAATTTAATTTTTTCGTAATTGTCTGTAGCTGATAACTGTTAGTATTGTACTTCCTATTTTTAATTTCTTGTTACTTTGTTCGTTTGGTTGTACCCCCGGCTGTACGCACATACCCGGTCGTTATCACAATTAACTAACAAGTTTTGTTTTGTGTGTAAGATCAGATTAGACTGTGTGCTGCGGTTCTCGACCTTATCGAAAGTTGCACTTTCGGATTACAATATATAACTACAAATTGTTTTTTCTTGTTGTCGTAATGTAAAAGTTTAGGCCAACAAATTCGATTTATTGTACAACCTTGTGAAAATACTTTGTTCCTTACCTTTGACTGTGATAAAATAAACATACTTTTTTTAATTATTTATATGTTGTCTTTTCTTCTACTACGGATCGGCATAGATCCAAGCGGTGTCTATCCACTCATTTCCACTTTCCGTTTTGGCGCTTTTTTGTTTGATAATTTAGCACCACGAAACTCACGATCCAATCACCGAAGCAATTGAGTTAATTGTCACTTTTAAAGTTACGAGAAAACAAGTTCATAAAAAGAAATAAAAAGTTACAAAAAATACAGGTAAATTAATGCTACATGCTAACATATAATGAAAATTATACCTATGCCTGTTGCTAAGGTAATACAAATTTAATCATAATGCCTAGGATACGAGATACGTAAACATGTACATACATAACAAACGGGGCATAATGAAAAAGCGTTATTGATTTATTACGGCCTTCCATTACGCCCTCAAAAACAATAACGTTTTTCTTCTGTTTTGTTTAGATTTAGATGATAACCAATTTTCTATTTTTTTTTGAGCATTTTTCTCAACATATTTGAGTATCATTATTTCACGTACTTTATGAGAGGGAGAGGCTCTCGGGTTGTATCACCTTGTTCACCGGACATAATCCTTGTAATAACGACCTTGGTGCATAAATAACTAATAGGTTGGTTTGTCAGCTACATAAGATTCTATCTTTTTATATTTAGAAAAAATCTTAATTTGGATGAGAAACTTTCCTGGTTATAAATACAGGTGTATATTACCGTACCATCAATTTATTGCAAATGTCAAGTGTTTTAATCGCAAAAAGAGGAAAGCATATCTATATTAGACATAAAAGTTTTACCATAAAACATATTAATAATTTTTAGTCTAAATGGTGTATTTATTTAATACAATTTACATGCAAGCTTTCGAACTCTAGCTAAGTTCTTCGTCAGGCAGTATAAATTTACACTGCCTGATAATTCTAACCGTGTTGAGAGGCCCACTTGTCAAAATAACATAATTAATTTGTGGGCAACTTGGCGCATTTGGTTTTCTCATTAATCGTATGAACCAATGGGATTTACTTGTGATAACACCGCATGTACGTGTTTGTTATATTTCAGAAAATTTTAGGAAATTTTGGGAAGTTGCTGCTAGCTGGTTCCATTCTTAGAAAGAAAACTAAATTGTAAGTATTATATTTCCTACTTTAACTCTTTTTATTTAAGCTATCAGTCGGTTCTACACACGATTGTACGTACATATCGGGTTGTTGCCACAATTAACTATAAAACTTTTTTTAAGTGTAGCATATCATTAGACAACGCTCTGGTTCTCTGAATTATCGAGATTTGTATTTTTAAGTTATAAATTACAAATGTAAATTTATTATTTGGGAATGTAAAAGTTAGACCGGCAAGTTTAATTTTTTGTACGACGTGTGGCCTAACCGAGAGTTTATTTCAAGAACTATTGTCTGTGATATTGACCTACGTTCTAGCGTTTGATCGCACATATGTATATTTATTTTGTTCTGTTTTCTAACTTCTCTTTCTGTGTAAAATGAATGTTCTCGTTGTTTTGTAGATTGTGTTTTGTCATTTGTTCTTTTTCAGCTTTGGATAGATTTAAACGGTATCTCCCATCTTAATTTTTCAGCGTTTTGGCGCATTTTTAAAATCAAAATCTTGCCATTACAACCTTGATAGATATGATTGTAATTCTTTTTATAATGATAAAAACGACAACATTCTGGTTCACGCAAATTTTCCAAATAAATAAGTTAACAAAATATTGCACCTAAATTGCGTATTTTATAAAATTTAAAAAGTTTACCTTTACACAGTATTGCTGAAACTACTTTAGACATTAACAAAATATTAACTACTCTAGAAATCATAAACTTGGGATCAGCATAGTTACATTGCATCACGTTAGCGTTCGTTTTGCTATGCTCTACTTTCGATTTAAATTTCTATTACTGTGAGATTAACGTTAAAACATAAACGTTAACTAAGCATATGTGTATGTATAGTCGGCGCAGTACGCTCTATAGTTGTCATGGAATTTTTTACTGAACTTCATTCTTGTAAGTCTAGTTTTGGTCAATGGTGTTGTAAACAAATTTATTTGACAATAATGTCAATTTTGAATGTGACAAAGGACTATGATGCAAAGTCTAAATTGGACCATAAAATTTTGGCGTTCACATTTGAGTTTCGTCAACTATACATTACATTATTACAGTAATTATTAATTTTGTTGTTTCCAAAAAAAATTACCCATCGGTAAAAAAGAGGACAATATATTGTATTCACAACAATTATAAATCTATCATAATAGATTATTCTAAAAAAATAATATCTATTTCTAACTTGACAATTTTTAGAGTAGGTGTCGAAAATAGTGTTTACACTGCGTTTTATAAAACATGAACTTTGGTCAAAACTACATTGTACTTAATACAATGTTGATTCAACTATGAATCAATATTCTCGTGAAATTTTATTTTGTATACATTACCTCTATCTTATCTATTAATCTCACAGTGAATATAACTACTATGTTCATTTTTATAAATTTTTTTAACATGCTTTTCTACAAATAGTAACTATTTTGACCACTTTAAATTAACATTTACAAACACATAATTTTGAACAAAACCGTTGAACGTGATGCTACAAACAATAAAATCAGTGAGTCAACTCCAGTTGTTGTCACTGCTAGTGTTGCTGAAAAATTCATACCAACCCAATCAAAATAACCGTAAGCTTGGAGTTGATTAACATGAGCCTTCTGCTAAATAGAACTACTATAACAATTTGTAAAAAGTTTTAGATTTAACGTTAATTTTTTATGAATAAAGAATTGTGTAATAAATAGAGTATAGATTAAACCACTTAATACCTAAAATCTTGTCATTTACGGGTAGTTGTAAAAACTTATCACGTTGATAAATTGCATATTTTTTCTAAATAATAACATTTATTTCTGCTAACAATAAAAGTGTTTTGTTAAAATCCTAACCGACGCAATTGAAAAGAATAACAAATAACATCTTTTATAATGGGAAAGGAATGGTTGTCATTGCCAACGAGTATGAAAGTTTGCAGCCGAGCTGTAAACGAGACTGCAATTCAGACGAGTTGGTAATGCACATTCCTTACGAGTTATACACTATATTTTTTCTGCGACTATATATTTAATTATTTATCTAAGTAAAAATTATATTTTTTACAAGACCAAATGACGTGGAAAATAAATAACCTAAAATTAAGAATATGTGTTGGTAAGACCTAAATAATAATTAAAAATTTATATGTCAAAACTTTATATTTATTTTATGTCAATTAGTCTGCGTTTATGTTATAAGTGTTATTATTGTGTAATTTTTGATTTTGAGAAATCATGAGTTTAATTTATGTGCTTTAACTGCATGCAATTTTAGTTAACCTCAAATCATTTACTACTATTTTTTACGGTAATTTTAAATAAACTTAATCTGAATGAGCTGAATCAGTTCAAAAAACATCAAGTATTTACAAAATTTTGCTTTTGCAACCAGTAAATATAAGAAACCTATTCACACCAAAGCCTAAACCGTTAACAATGTGAAGTTGTTGCAACAAATACGACGTTAGTATGTGAACGTATTTTTTAAAAGCTGCAACTGAATAATATAGTAGCAGTTTAACATAAAGGAAATTACCTTACACCCTATTGAGTACCTACAACATATATAAGCTTTTTATATAGGCTCAGCGTCTAGAGCAGCCGATCGAAATAGTAAAAAATAGTCAGAATTACTCAAAAGTGTCAAATAAAGATAAGGTATACTAACATAAGAATGTCTTCCGGGTTTGGACCGTGTCATAGTTGCAACCGAAGCTGCCAACGTTTCGCCCACTTTCGTAAGGGGCTTCATCAGGGCGTGAGATCAATCGCAAAACTCAAACAAGCAATCGAAATCTAACTAAGAACTTCTCAAAAGTTAGGTTATCCACTTGTAAAACAAGCCATAACCTAAACTATGAAAAGGTAAGAAAGAAAACGATAACCTGAAAAAGCAAACGAAAATCTAACAAAGAACCACTACTGAGTTAGGTAATCAACTTGTGAACCAAGCCAGATTCTAAACTCCGTAGAAGTGACTTAAGAAGAAATAGTCTCCGTATTTAAAGGAAAAGGATCGTCACGGATGATTAAGCTCGACCCTGATTGGGTTACGGTTGCTAAGGGGCGTGTTTTTGATAAATGACTAATAACCGGGAACCAAAGAGGGGATATTTCGAAACCATTATCGCGATTGAAGTTATTAGGGTGTTTGATGATTTCTATGCTTTCTCGGAATTTCCTGTTGAAAAAGAATGGAGATTTGGCAATCAACGAAACATTATCAAAATCTATCTTGTGACCTGTAGTAAAATGATGTTCAGCGACCGCAGACTTGGAAGTATACCTTTTCCTTATACAACGATCATGTTCTGAAATGCGAGTAATGACGGAACGACCGGTTTCACCAATGTAGACTAAACCACAAGAACAGGGAATTTGGTATACACCTTGAGATGAAAGTGTAGGAAATTTGTCTTTGGGAGAAGGAAGAATCTGAGAGATTTTGCCTGTCGAGTTGAAAATGGGTTTAATACCATTCTTACGAAGGAGTTTCCCTATTTGATCTGTAACCTTGTGAATGTAGGGTAAAAAGGCCAATTTCGGGTTAGATTCGGGAGTAGAAATGTCCTTAGGTAGTCGAGTACGTGGATGTAAACGACGATTAATAGCTCTATGAATATCTCGCTTAACATAACCATTGTTCACTAAGGTTCTAGTAAGATGACGGAGTTCTGAGTCTAGATTCTCAGGTTGACAAATAGAAAAGGCACGATGGACCAAAGATTCAATAACAGAACGTTTCTGTGCAAGATGATGATGAGACGAAGCATGAAGGTATCTGTCCGTATGGGTGGGTTTGCGATAAACAGAATGGCCCAGAAGTCCGTCGGGCTTACGAGTCACAAGAACGTCAAGAAATGGAAGAGAACCATTACTTTCGATTTCCATAGTAAATTTGATATCTAAGTGTTGGTTGTTAAGATGATCGAGAAACTTAGACAATTCAAGATGACCATGAGACCAAACAATAAACGTGTCGTCAACATATCTAAACCACACTTTAGGTTTTAATATTGATGATTCCAAAGCAACCGTTTCAAAAGATTCCATAAAAATGTTAGCTACAACAGGTGATAGAGGAGAACCCATAGCAGCACCAGAAACTTGTTCGTAAAACTTATTATCAAATTGGAAGTAAGTAGAAGATAGACACTTTTCAATAAGAGGAACCAAACTCAAGTCCTTGCCATGTTGAGACAGAATCTGTTTGATGATAATAAGCGAATCCTTAATAGGAACTTTAGTAAAAAGTGAAGTAACATCAAAGCTCACGAGAAGATCTTGGGGATCAAGTTTTATAGTTTCTAGGCGTTGAATAAAATGCTGAGAGTTGAGGATGTGAGAAGAGGTTTTACCTGTAAACTCGCAAAGAATGTTGGACAAGAACTTGGCTAGCTTGTAAGTAGGAGATTGGATAGTACTAACGATAGGTCGAAAAGGAATACCTTGTTTGTGAATTTTGGGAAGTCCGTATAGACGAGGTGGTTTAGAATCTGATGGGGTAAGTCGACGTTTAGTTTCAGGAGGTAGATTGGAAGACTTGATGATTTGGCTAACCTCGCGTTCAATCCTCGAAGTGGGGTTATGGGTTAGAAGAGCGTAAGTTTCCTCAGACAAAATAGAATTGATTTTCGTAACATAATCAATTTGGTTCAAAACTACAGTGGCGTTGCCTTTGTCGGCTGGAAGAACAATAATATCAGGGTTCTTACGAAGACTTTTTAGAGCTGACTCTTCAGACTTAGAAATGTTGGATTTAGGAATTTTAGATGATTCAAGGATTTTGCCAGTGTTAATACGAATGGGATCTGAGATGTGGCGAGGAAGATGTCTTATAGAAGACTCAACAGCACATAGAATATCTTCTTTAGGAATACGTTTGGGAGCAACCGCAAAATTCAAACCCTTAGAGAGCACCGATTCCTGTTCTGAAGTGAGAACCAAACTAGATAAATTGACAACCGTCTTTACTGAGTTAGTAGTAGAAGAAACTTTACGATTCTTGGATTCCAATAATTGAAACTTTTTGAGAGGACCTTCAGTGGTTAGTCGTAGAGTGGTTTCAGACTGCTGGTAAGTAATGTTGTCAAAGAATTTCCAATCATCCGGGGATAGAGTGTTGGCCAACTCAAGATGAAGATAAAAGAGTTGTTTCGAAATGGTGTCTAACTCTCGCCTAGTTTGCTTAATCCGTTCGCGTATCAACGCTAAACTAGCACGGTGTAGGATGGTTTTAGAAGAACGTGTCTGAATGTGGAACTTAATTTTGAGGAATGCAGGAATGATGTTGTGGTCACGACAGCGACTAAGAAAGGTTAAATTGCACAAAAGTTTGACGAGTTTGTGGCGAAGTTTGGAAAATACGGAGGTTTTAGAAGAAATATTCTCCCCGTAGAGATTATTAATGTAATATCGAAGGCTTCCACGGCCGGAATCTATACTAACATAAGAATGTCTTCCGGGTTTGGACCGTGTCATAGTTGCAACCGAAGCTGCCAACGTTTCGCCCACTTTCTTCTAAAACCTCCGTATTTTCCAAACTTCGCCACAAACTCGTCAAACTTTTGTGCAATTTAACCTTTCTTAGTCGCTGTCGTGACCACAACATCATTCCTGCATTCCTCAAAATTAAGTTCCACATTCAGACACGTTCTTCTAAAAACATCCTACACCGTGCTAGTTTAGCGTTGATACGCGAACGGATTAAGCAAACTAGGCGAGAGTTAGACACCATTTCGAAACAACTCTTTTATCTTCATCTTGAGTTGGCCAACACTCTATCCCCGGATGATTGGAAATTCTTTGACAACATTACTTACCAGCAGTCTGAAACCACTCTACGACTAACCACTGAAGGTCATCTCAAAAAATTTCAATTATTGGAATCCAAGAATCGTAAAGTTTCTTCTACTACTAACTCAGTAAAGACGGTTGTCAATTTATCTAGTTTGGTTCTCACTTCAGAACAGGAATCGGTGCTCTCTAAGGGTTTGAATTTTGCGGTTGCTCCCAAACGTATTCCTAAAGAAGATATTCTATGTACTGTTGAGTCTTCTATAAGACATCTTCCTCGCCACATCTCAGATTCCATTCGTATTAACACTGGCAAAATCCTTGAATCATCTAAAATTCCTAAATCCAACATTTCTAAGTCTGAAGAGTCAGCTCTAAAAAGTCTTCGTAAGAACCCTGATATTATTGTTCTTCCAGCCGACAAAGGCAACGCCACTGTAGTTTTGAACCAAATTGATTATGTTACGAAAATCAATTCTATTTTGTCTGAGGAAACTTACGCTCTTCTAACCCATAACCCCACTTCGAGGATTGAACGCGAGGTTAGCCAAATCATCAAGTCTTCCAATCTACCTCCTGAAACTAAACGTCGACTTACCCCATCAGATTCTAAACCACCTCGTCTATACGGACTTCCCAAAATTCACAAACAAGGTATTCCTTTTCGACCTATCGTTAGTACTATCCAATCTCCTACTTACAAGCTAGCCAAGTTCTTGTCCAACATTCTTTGCGAGTTTACAGGTAAAACCTCTTCTCACATCCTCAACTCTCAGCATTTTATTCAACGCCTAGAAACTATAAAACTTGATCCCCAAGATCTTCTCGTGAGCTTTGATGTTACTTCACTTTTTACTAAAGTTCCTATTAAGGATTCGCTTATTATCATCAAACAGATTCTGTCTCAACATGGCAAGGACTTGAGTTTGGTTCCTCTTATTGAAAAGTGTCTATCTTCTACTTACTTCCAATTTGATTATAAGTTTTACGGACAAGTTTCTGGTGCTGCTATGGGTTCTCCTCTATCACCTGTTGTAGCTAACATTTTTATGGAATCTTTTGAAACGGTTGCTTTGGAATCATCAATATTAAAACCTAAAGTGTGGTTTAGATATGTTGACGACACGTTTATTGTTTGGTCTCATGGTCATCTTGAATTGTCTAAGTTTCTCGATCATCTTAACAACCAACACTTAGATATCAAATTTACTATGGAAATCGAAAGTAATGGTTCTCTTCCATTTCTTGACGTTCTTGTGACTCGTAAGCCCGACGGACTTCTGGGCCATTCTGTTTATCGCAAACCCACCCATACGGACAGATACCTTCATGCTTCGTCTCATCATCATCCTGCACAGAAACGTTCTGTTATTGAATCTTTGGTCCATCGTGCCTTTTCTATTTGTCAACCTGAGAATCTAGACTCAGAACTCCGTCATCTTACTAGAACCTTAGTGAACAATGGTTATGTTAAGCGAGATATTCATAGAGCTATTAATCGTCGTTTACATCCACGTACTCGACTACCTAAGGACATTTCTACTCCCGAATCTAACCCGAAATTGGCCTTTTTACACTACATTCACAAGGTTACAGATCAAATAGGGAAACTCCTTCGTAAGAATGGTATTAAACCCATTTTCAACTCGACAGGCAAAATCTCTCAGATTCTTCCTTCTCCCAAAGACAAATTTCCTACACTTTCATCTCAAGGTGTATACCAAATTCCCTGTTCTTGTGGTTTAGTCTACATTGGTGAAACCGGTCGTTCCGTCATTACTCGCATTTCAGAACATGATCGTTGTATAAGGAAAAGGTATACTTCCAAGTCTGCGGTCGCTGAACATCATTTTACTACAGGTCACAAGATAGATTTTGATAATGTTTCGTTGATTGCCAAATCTCCATTCTTTTTCAACAGGAAATTCCGAGAAAGCATAGAAATCATCAAACACCCTAATAACTTCAATCGCGATAATGGTTTCGAAATATCCCTTCTTTGGTTCCCGGTTATTGGTCATTTATCAAAAACACGCCCCCTTGCAACCGTAACCCAATCAGGGTCGAGCTTAATCATCCGTGACGATCCTTTTCCTTTAAATACGGAGACTATTTCTTCTTAAGTCACTTCTACGGAGTTTAGAATCTGGCTTGGTTCACAAGTTGATTACCTAACTCACTAGTGGTTCTTTGTTAGATTTTCGTTTGCTTTTTCAGGTTATCGTTTTCTTTCTTACCTTTTCATAGTTTAGGTTATGGCTTGTTTTACAAGTGGATAACCTAACTTTTGAGAAGTTCTTAGTTAGATTTCGATTGCTTGTTTGAGTTTTGCGATTGATCTCACGCCCTGATGAAGCCCCTTACGAAAGTGGGCGAAACGTTGGCAGCTTCGGTTGCAACTATGACACGGTCCAAACCCGGAAGACATTCTTATGTTAGTATAGATTCCGGCCGTGGAAACCTTCGATATTACAAAGATAAGGTAGGTTAATTACATGCTGAAAAGTATGCATTTCAATAATCTGACGATTTAAGCATGACATAAGGAAATAGGATAGTCACAAACTTTCAAAAAAAAAAAAAATACGTGAAGAAAGACGAAAAAAATATAATCTGCCGATTTTCATAAGCCAAAGTAGCAAAAATCGTCACCGCATGCAGCTGGAGTAAAAAAATTATTAATATATACTGTCCAAATTTGGACACTGCTGCTATTATACTACGTTGGCAAAGTTAGAGAGTTGAATACTGGATTTGGTAATTTTGACCGTAGAAACACTAAATGGTAAAGGCACTTTAGCCGACACGGTGGAAATAATTTATTAAAATGTTGTTTACAATAAAGATACAATGTCTATGAATATGATTATCAATGAAACTACACAAGACAATGTTTTGGAATCTGCGACTGCCAATGAAACTGTACATAGTAATTTTGCGAAATCATTAGCAATAAATAGAAAAAGAAATCGAAAACGCAGAGCTTTTAACAAAGTACTTGTAGAAAAGCGTCCATTTTAAAAAAAATGGTAACCTAGAATGACCTTGATATATCTCAACGCAATAAAACTCCAAACATTTTTTTTATGTCAAAAGAAATAGATGTTACATAGATATTGTTGCATATGCATAAAATATCTTATGTTTCAATATGCGTAGGATTTTCCCTGGCGTGCACAATCAAAGTCATATTTTGAGCTTCAGTAGAAATTTTTGGCTTACCACTATTAACAAAACTTTCTATTGTATACTTGCGGTTTCATTTTACGTCAATACGAATAAGAAACTCTATAAGTCTTCACCAGAAAACGAAGAAGTGAAAAGTGGTGGTACTTCACCTGAAGAATCCATAGCTAACACACTAAAAAACATAATAAAACCAAAAACAGTAGACTAATCAAAATAGTAAACTAAAAGCAAAAATCTGCTAACACATCTCCGACTAAAAATCACATCAAAATCAAAGTAAGTCAATAACTAAAACAAGTTAGGTCAACGTACTACTAAAAGAAAGAAAAATGAGTATCTAAGCCAGGTCTTGCAAGAGCCCGAAGGAAGCGAAGGAAACTT
The DNA here is from genome assembly GCA_035610365.1 of Aquatica leii. Lineage (NCBI taxonomy): Eukaryota > Metazoa > Arthropoda > Insecta > Coleoptera > Lampyridae > Aquatica > Aquatica leii. The sequence continues at coordinate 38,022,043 of CM069437.1, read as the reverse complement.
TGAGTAAACCAAACCCATTAACGACAACCAATAAGTAGAATAGACAACAAAATAGAACGAATTATAATCGCACAGACAAATTATGACGGGAGACACCGTTTAAACTAACCCGAAACTGTAATAGAACAAATAAAAAGACAGAAGTGGTAATACAGAGCATTATTATTTTATCACAAACAGCGGTTTACGTTAGAAAAAAATACATAATTAGATGTATATAAATTTGATAGCGCGTAGGTCGGTATCACAGACAAAATACTAAATAAGCGTTCGACTAGGCAACACGTCGTACAACAAAGTGACCTTGTCCGCCTAAAGTTTACATTCAGAAGAAAAACGAATTTACTTCGTAAATTAAAATACAAAAAAACGAATCTCGAAAATCTAAAGAATCAAAGCGCACCGTATAGTAATTTGTGACACATCAAAACGATTATATGATTAATTGTGTTATTAACCTAACATGTACATAAAGTCGTCCTGGCCACCAAAACACTAAGAATTAGTAATACTCCACTTTGAGTATGGATTACTTTAACGTTACTAAGAATCAAAACAGAAACTATAATACTTACTATTAGTTTTCTTCAAAACACGCGACTAGCTAGCGGCACTTTTCCAGCATGTTCTAAAACTTAAATTAAATCTAACAAACATGTATATACGCTGTTATCACAATTATAACCCATTTAACTCATACGTTTACTGAAAATAAACGAATGCGCAGTCTTTTCCTCAAATTAATTTCGTAATTTCTGTGTTTTCTCCAATACGGTAATAATTGCATCCCAATTTTCCCAATTACATCTGCTTATTATCTACATAGACAAAGAAGACTTGTGCAGGTATGGAAACCTGCCACAGACAATTACAGAAGAATTGAATTGAGCCACAAATATAAGAAACACATACTTAACCCAAATACAAACTTTCACTCAAATCGCAACCATATTCTATTCCATATTCGCACGGATGTGAATAATTAGCAATGAAAGCTTTGTTGGGGTCACACAACGCTAGATGATGTCCGCGTTATTCAAACTTTACCGTAAGAATAAATCTTATACAGGCGACAAACATCAAAATAAAACACTTTTAACATAACAAACTTATGTTCATCATGTCTCGATTTTTTTCAAAACGAGTGTACAACACGCAGTACAAACAAGTGAGGCAGAAAAAACTAACTAAAACATGCATTATATTGTACTTGTCTGCACCATTTTTATAGACTTAATTTACAAAGTACTACAATATAAAGTCACAAAATGTAACTTAAAGCATTTAAATTTACTGCCAATATACGTATAATCCAAATGTACGTTTCTTTGCAGCGCAATTTTTAAATTGCATGGTTTTTTAAAACAGAAACTTTTATAAGTCATCTTATTTGAGCTTTTCTATTGCGTTTTTAGTATTGTATACTTGCGTAATATATAAATAGCAAAGAATCAGGTACGCGAATTATCACTTTATCTGCAAAATTTTATCGATCTACACAAAACATAGAAATGAAACAATTTTGTGATAATACTTCTCTTATCAACGATTACATGTATTCCAAATTATGTTATAAAAATCCATAGTTATTTTTTTAAAGCAAAACTGAGTGTATGCGATTAATATTTTAGATAAAACTTAATGATAAATTTAAAACATTCGTTTATATATATAGGTAATACATAGGTGACTAAATAGCTTAATTAATCTTGAAGATAATATATCGATATTTATAAAAATACAAATTCGATGATTGACTTAGTTTAGTGATATGTATAGAAAAAATGAAGTTAGAAATTATAATCATTTTTTTACTCCTAACACAAATTTGTGGTAAGTAAAACTAATTTTTTATTTAACTATTGTCATAGTCAAAAGCATCCTTGATTCATTTCTTGTTACTTCTTGTTTCAATGCTATATAATTTCGTCTAAAATGTTTTATTTGAACAATCGCTTAAAGTCCTTAAAGCAATATTCGAAAGATGACAGTGAAAAAAATTGTTTACGTTACAGGTAATTTTGTCTGTTCCTGATTACGAATTTATAAACACAATTACAATAAAATAAAAAAAAATCGGGTAATGTTATCACTTTATTAAAAAAACGGACGGATGTATGCTACTACAAAAAAATGGTTTATAGTAATCACAATTTCCCTTTATGTTATCAATTTTCTTCTTAGGTTTACTTCCATACATGAACCATAACCTATTTTACTTGCATTTTTTTATCGAACTTGATTCGGTGCATGTGAATTCAATTAAAAAGAAATTTTTTTGTTTATTTGCAAGATCGAATAAAATCGATTTTTTTTCTGTAAGTTAATATGGTTTAAAGTACGATTATCAGATAACCTCAGTGTAGTGATTATGTGCTGTCCAAAATTAGCATGGCTGGGCATAAACCCACCCACTAACTTATCTTAGTTGATTGAATAAGTTTTGTTTTAAAACTTTAATGTTTAATAATCTTATCCTAAATAAAGAAAAAATTAACATTTTAAAGCAATATAAGTTGCCAAAAACAAGTCTGCGCAAAAAAAAATTATGAACCAATAATCAGAATAACTAAAACAGTTTTGCATATTTTGTTTTATGTTTGCAGTGTCTTTGTTTATTCGAGTACAAGGTTGATTTTAGAACGCAAATTTGAGATCGATGAGTGTATTAACGAACTGATTTTATTACCGTAGATACAACAGTATAATTTAAAAACATTTTTTGACTAAACAGCAATAGCAATAGATTAATAACATCTAGCGTTTGTTGTATCATCTAAAATACACTATACTAGTAAAAATGGTTTACATAAAAACATGTTATTAACTGATTTGCAAGTTTATTAGCCATTGCGTTTAATTAGTAAAAAGTATGTACAAAAACTTTAAAATATGTTACAAATAAAATCATGTAACATTTTTTACTTGATCTACTTTATAACGAAGAATTTAAAAACACGTTGTTTTGGTTACTCGGTATCATAAACTTCTAGTGAATCAATTTATAAAGTGAGTAGAGTTCATTTCAAGACTAAAGAACCGCTGCGCAGAAACCAATTTTGTTCCGAATGCCAATACACTAGCTAACCAAAAAACGTTTGCACTTTTCACACGGCGTTTGAGTTGTCACCATTTATTCCAGAAGTTGTTACAAACTCTTTTTCATGTTTGTGTTTTATATTTTTTTATATTATATTCATCGTTCATTTTTTAGTTCAATTAAAGGTAAACCATTACAGTTAATGTACATCGTTTACAGATGATGTTTTTAGTTAGAATTTATTTTGCATTCTCGTCAAATTCCGTATTTATCCGACGCGCAACTCACGGTTCTTTAGTCGTGAAATGATCTCTACAAGAGAAACTAAAGTTTAGAAAATGCAAGTTGGAACAAAAACTTTCTTAATTGTAACATTATCACAACTAGTAAAATACAAAACAGGCTAATAGATTAACATTTGCTTAAACAATTAATCAATTTAACATCATCGAAAAAAATAACAAAAACAAATAACATCACAACATATAACAAACATTTAATACAATTTACTTTTTAGAAAATACACTTAAGTGTAAACACTGCAGAGGAAGAACATGCAATAACAAAATACCGATAAAGGATTGCAAAAAACAACTAGGAGCTTTACCATATAACTTTGAACAATTGTCGACATATAACGAAAACGATACAAAAGCATGTGTCGAATTAATGTATGCAAAAGGTAATTTAAAATTTCAATAATTAAATGTACTAATACGGTTAATTCTAGAAAACAAGAAATTTGTTGTAATGCAATGTATCACTTACTCAAATAATTTGTGTAGTCAAATTCAACATGCCTTACCTCCGCTAGTACATTTAGAAAAATGTCTAGTTAAAACAGACAACAGAATATATCTTCCAACTGCGCCAAGAAATGAACGTATAACCGAATCTGCAACCCCACCAACAACTGCACCTACAACCGCACCTACAACTGCACCTACAACAGCACCGACAACTGCACCAACAACTGCGCCAACAACTGCACCAACAACTGCGCCAACTACTGCACCAACAACTGCACCGACAACTGCACCAACAACTGCACCAACAACTGCGCCAACTACTGCGCCAACAACTGCACCTACAACAGCACCGACAACTGCACCAACAACTGCGCCAACAACTGCACCGATAACTGCGCCAACTACTGCACCAACAACTGCGCCAACTACAGCGCCAACAACTGCACCTACAACAGCACCGACAACTGCACCAACAACTGCGCCAACTACAGCGCCAACAACTGCACCAACAACTGCGCCAACTACAGCGCCAACAACTGCACCAACAACTGCGCCAACTACTGCACCAACAACTGCACCAACAACTGCACCTACAACAGCACCGACAACTGCACCGACAACTGCGCCAACTACTGCACTAACAACTGCGCCAACTACAGCGCCAACAACTGCACCTACAACAGCACCGACAACTGCACCAACAACTGCACCGACAACTGCGCCAACTACTGCACCAACAACTGCGCCAACTACAGCGCCAACAACTGCACCAACAACTGCGCCAACTACTGCACCAACAACTGCACCAACAACTGCACCTACAACAGCACCGACAACTGCACCAACAACTGCGCCAACTACTGCACCGACAACTGCGCCCACTACAGCGCCAACAACTGCACCAACAACTGCGCCAACAACTGCGCCAACTACTGTACCGACAACTGCGCCAACTACAGCGCCAACAACTGCACCAACAACTGCGCCAACTACTGCACCAACAACTGCACCGACAACTGCACCAACAACTGCACCAACAACTGCACCAACTACTGCACCAACAACTGCGCCAACTACAGCGCCAACAACTGCACCAACAACTGCGCCAACTACTGCACCAACAACTGCACCGACAACTGCACCAACAACTGCACCAACAACTGCGCCAACTACAGCGCCAACAACTGCACCTACAACAGCACCGACAACTGCACCAACAACTGTACCGACAACTGCGCCAACTACTGCACCAACAACTGCGCCAACTACAGCGCCAACAACTGCACCAACAACTGCGCCAACTACTGCACCAACAACTGCACCTACAACAGCACCGACAACTGCACCAACAACTGCACCAACTACTGCACCTACAACAGCACCGACAACTGCACCAACCACTGCGCCGACTACTGCACCAACAACTGCGCCAACTACAGCGCCAACAACTGCACCAACAACTGCGCCAACTACTGCACCAACAACTGCACCTACAACAGCACCGACAACTGCGCCAACTACTGCACCAACAACTGCACCGACAACTGCACCAACAACTGCACCAACAACTGCGCCAACTACTGCGCCAACAACTGCACCTACAACAGCACCGACAACTGCACCAACAACTGCGCCAACAACTGCACCGACAACTGCGCCAACTACTGCACCAACAACTGCGCCAACTACAGCGCCAACAACTGCACCTACAACAGCACCGACAACTGCACCAACAACTGCGCCAACTACAGCGCCAACAACTGCACCAACAACTGCGCCAACTACAGCGCCCACAACTGCACCAACATCTGCGCCAACTACTGCACCAACAACTGCGCCAACTACTGCGCCAACAACTGCACCTACAACAGCACCGACAACTGCGCCAACTACAGCGCCAACAACTGCACCTACAACAGCACCGACAACTGCACCAACAACTGCACCGACAACTGCGCCAACTACTGCACCAACAACTGCGCCAACTACAGCGCCAACAACTGCACCAACAACTGCGCCAACTACTGCACCAACAACTGCACCTACAACAGCACCGACAACTGCACCAACAACTGCACCAACTACTGCACCTACAACAGCACCGACAACTGCACCAACCACTGCGCCGACTACTGCACCAACAACTGCGCCAACTACAGCGCCAACAACTGCACCAACAACTGCGCCAACTACTGCACCAACAACTGCACCTACAACAGCACCGACAACTGCGCCAACTACTGCACCAACAACTGCACCGACAACTGCACCAACAACTGCACCAACAACTGCGCCAACTACTGCGCCAACAACTGCACCTACAACAGCACCGACAACTGCACCAACAACTGCGCCAACAACTGCACCGACAACTGCGCCAACTACTGCACCAACAACTGCGCCAACTACAGCGCCAACAACTGCACCTACAACAGCACCGACAACTGCACCAACAACTGCGCCAACTACAGCGCCAACAACTGCACCAACAACTGCGCCAACTACAGCGCCAACAACTGCACCAACAACTGCGCCAACTACTGCACCAACAACTGCACCAACAACTGCACCTACAACAGCACCGACAACTGCACCGACAACTGCGCCAACTACTGCACCAACAACTGCGCCAACTACAGCGCCAACAACTGCACCTACAACAGCACCGACAACTGCACCAACAACTGCACCGACAACTGCGCCAACTACTGCACCAACAACTGCGCCAACTACAGCGCCAACAACTGCACCAACAACTGCGCCAACTACTGCACCAACAACTGCACCAACAACTGCACCTACAACAGCACCGACAACTGCACCAACAACTGCGCCAACTACTGCACCGACAACTGCGCCCACTACAGCGCCAACAACTGCACCAACAACTGCGCCAACAACTGCGCCAACTACTGTACCGACAACTGCGCCAACTACAGCGCCAACAACTGCACCAACAACTGCGCCAACTACTGCACCAACAACTGCACCGACAACTGCACCAACAACTGCACCAACAACTGCACCAACTACTGCACCAACAACTGCGCCAACTACAGCGCCAACAACTGCACCAACAACTGCGCCAACTACTGCACCAACAACTGCACCGACAACTGCACCAACAACTGCACCAACAACTGCGCCAACTACAGCGCCAACAACTGCACCTACAACAGCACCGACAACTGCACCAACAACTGCACCGACAACTGCGCCAACTACTGCACCAACAACTGCGCCAACTACAGCGCCAACAACTGCACCAACAACTGCGCCAACTACTGCACCAACAACTGCACCTACAACAGCACCGACAACTGCACCAACAACTGCACCAACTACTGCACCTACAACAGCACCGACAACTGCACCAACCACTGCGCCGACTACTGCACCAACAACTGCGCCAACTACAGCGCCAACAACTGCACCAACAACTGCGCCAACTACTGCACCAACAACTGCACCTACAACAGCACCGACAACTGCACCAACAACTGCACCAACAACTGCACCTACAACAGCACCGACAACTGCACCAACAACTGCGCCAACTACTGCACCGACAACTGCGCCCACTACAGCGCCAACAACTGCGCCAACAACTGCGCCAACAACTGCGCCAACTACTGCACCAACAACTGCGCCAACTACAGCGCCAACAACTGCACCAACAACTGCGCCAACAACTGCGCCAACTACTGCACCATCAACTGCGCCAACTACAGCGCCAACAACTGCACCAACAACTGCGCCAACTACTGCACTGACAACTGCGCCCACTACAGCGCCAACAACTGCACCGACAACTGCACCAACAACTGCACCAACAACTGCGCCAACTACTGCGCCAACAACTGCACCTACAACAGCACCGACAACTGCACCAACAACTGCGCCAACAACTGCACCGACAACTGCGCCAACTACTGCACCAACAACTGCGCCAACTACAGCGCCAACAACTGCACCTACAACAGCACCGACAACTGCACCAACAACTGCGCCAACTACAGCGCCAACAACTGCACCAACAACTGCGCCAACTACAGCGCCAACAACTGCACCAACAACTGCGCCAACTACTGCACCAACAACTGCACCAACAACTGCACCTACAACAGCACCGACAACTGCACCGACAACTGCGCCAACTACTGCACCAACAACTGCGCCAACTACAGCGCCAACAACTGCACCTACAACAGCACCGACAACTGCACCAACAACTATACCGACAACTGCGCCAACTACTGCACCAACAACTGCGCCAACTACAGCGCCAACAACTGCACCAACAACTGCGCCAACTACTGCACCAACAACTGCACCAACAACTGCACCTACAACAGCACCGACAACTGCACCAACAACTGCGCCAACTACTGCACCGACAACTGCGCCCACTACAGCGCCAACAACTGCACCAACAACTGCGCCAACAACTGCGCCAACTACTGTACCGACAACTGCGCCAACTACAGCGCCAACAACTGCACCAACAACTGCGCCAACTACTGCACCAACAACTGCACCGACAACTGCACCAACAACTGCACCAACAACTGCACCAACTACTGCACCAACAACTGCGCCAACTACAGCGCCAACAACTGCACCAACAACTGCGCCAACTACTGCACCAACAACTGCACCAACAACTGCACCAACAACTGCACCAACAACTGCGCCAACTACAGCGCCAACAACTGCACCTACAACAGCACCGACAACTGCACCAACAACTGCACCGACAACTGCGCCAACTACTGCACCAACAACTGCGCCAACTACAGCGCCAACAACTGCACCAACAACTGCGCCAACTACTGCACCAACAACTGCACCTACAACAGCACCGACAACTGCACCAACAACTGCACCAACTACTGCACCTACAACAGCACCGACAACTGCACCAACCACTGCGCCGACTACTGCACCAACAACTGCGCCAACTACAGCGCCAACAACTGCACCAACAACTGCGCCAACTACTGCACCAACAACTGCACCTACAACAGCACCGACAACTGCACCAACAACTGCACCAACAACTGCACCTACAACAGCACCGACAACTGCACCAACAACTGCGCCAACTACTGCACCGACAACTGCGCCCACTACAGCGCCAACAACTGCACCAACAACTGCGCCAACAACTGCGCCAACTACTGCACCAACAACTGCGCCAACTACAGCGCCAACAACTGCACCAACAACTGCGCCAACAACTGCGCCAACTACTGCACCAACAACTGCGCCAACTACAGCGCCAACAACTGCACCAACAACTGCGCCAACTACTGCACTGACAACTGCGCCCACTACAGCGCCAACAACTGCACCAACAACTGCGCCAACAACTGCGCCAACTACTGCACCAACAACTGCGCCAACTACAGCGCCAACAACTGCACCAACAACTGCGCCAACAACTGCGCCAACTACTGCACCAACAACTGCGCCAACTACAGCGCCAACAACTGCACCAACAACTGCGCCAACTACTGCACCAACAACTGCGCCAACTACAGCGCCAACAACTGCACCAACAACTGCGCCAACTACTGCACCAACAACTGCACCTACAACAGCACCGACAACTGCACCAACAACTGCACCAACTACTGCACCTACAACAGCACCGACAACTGCACCAACCACTGCGCCGACTACTGCACCAACAACTGCGCCAACTACAGCGCCAACAACTGCACCTACAACAGCACCGACAACTGCACCAACAACTGTGCCAACAACTGCACCGACAACTGCGCCAACAACTGCGCCAACTACTGCACCAACAACTGCACCAACAACTGCACCTACAACAGCACCGACAACTGCACCAACAACTGCGCCAACTACTGCACCGACAACTGCGCCCACTACAGCGCCAACAACTGCACCAACAACTGCGCCAACAACTGCGCCAACTACTGTACCGACAACTGCGCCAACTACAGCGCCAACAACTGCACCAACAACTGCGCCAACTACTGCACCAACAACTGCACCGACAACTGCACCAACAACTGCACCAACAACTGCACCAACTACTGCACCAACAACTGCCCCAACTACAGCGCCAACAACTGCACCAACAACTGCGCCAACTACTGCACCAACAACTGCACCGACAACTGCACCAACAACTGCACCAACAACTGCGCCAACTACTGCGCCAACAACTGCACCTACAACTGCGCCAACAACTGCGCCAACTACTGTACCGACAACTGCGCCAACTACAGCGCCAACAACTGCACCAACAACTGCGCCAACTACTGCACCAACAACTGCACCGACAACTGCACCAACAACTGCACCAACAACTGCACCGACAACTGCGCCAACTACTGCACCAACAACTGCGCCAACTACAGCGCCAACAACTGCACCAACAACTGCGCCAACTACTGCACCAACAACTGCACCTACAACAGCACCGACAACTGCACCAACAACTGCACCAACTACTGCACCTACAACAGCACCGACAACTGCACCAACCACTGCGCCGACTACTGCACCAACAACTGCGCCAACAACTGCACCAACAACTGCGCCAACTACTGCACCAACAACGACACCTACAACAGCACCGACAACTGCACCAACCACTGCGCCGACTACTGCACCAACAACTGCGCCAACTACTGCACCAACAACTGCGCCAACTACAGCGCCGACAACTGCACCAACAACTGTGCCAACAACTGCACCGACAACTGCGCCAACAACTGCGCCAACTACTGTACCGACAACTGCGCCAACTACAGCGCCAACAACTGCACCAACAACTGCGCCAACTACTGCACCAACAACTGCACCGACAACTGCACCAACAACTGTACCAACAACTGCACCAACTACTGCACCAACAACTGCCCCAACTACAGCGCCAACAACTGCACCAACAACTGCGCCAACTACTGCACCAACAACTGCACCGACAACTGCACCAACAACTGCACCAACAACTGCGCCAACTACTGCGCCAACAACTGCACCTACAACAGCACCGACAACTGCACCAACAACTGCGCCAACAACTGCACCGACAACTGCGCCAACTACTGCACCAACAACTGCGCCAACTACAGCGCCAACAACTGCACCTACAACAGCACCGACAACTGCACCAACAACTGCGCCAACTACAGCGCCAACAACTGCACCAACAACTGCGCCAACTACTGCGCCAACAACTGCACCAACAACTGCGCCAACTACTGCACCAACAACTGCACCAACAACTGCACCTACAACAGCACCGACAACTGCACCGACAACTGCGCCAACTACTGCACCAACAACTGCGCCAACTACAGCGCCAACAACTGCACCTACAACAGCACCGACAACTGCACCAACAACTGCACCGACAACTGCGCCAACTACTGCACCAACAACTGCGCCAACTACAGCGCCAACAACTGCACCAACAACTGCGCCAACTACTGCACCAACAACTGCACCAACAACTGCACCTACAACAGCACCGACAACTGCACCAACAACTGCGCCAACTACTGCACCGACAACTGCGCCCACTACAGCGCCAACAACTGCACCAACAACTGCGCCAACAACTGCGCCAACTACTGTACCGACAACTGCGCCAACTACAGCGCCAACAACTGCACCAACAACTGCGCCAACTACTGCACCAACAACTGCACCGACAACTGCACCAACAACTGCACCAACAACTGCACCAACTACTGCACCAACAACTGCGCCAACTACAGCGCCAACAACTGCACCAACAACTGCGCCAACTACTGCACCAACAACTGCACCAACAACTGCACCAACAACTGCACCAACAACTGCGCCAACTACAGCGCCAACAACTGCACCTACAACAGCACCGACAACTGCACCAACAACTGCACCGACAACTGCGCCAACTACTGCACCAACAACTGCGCCAACTACTGCACCAACAACTGCACCTACAACAGCACCGACAACTGCACCAACTACTGCACCTACAACAGCACCGACAACTGCACCAACCACTGCGCCGACTACTGCACCAACAACTGCGCCAACTACAGCGCCAACAACTGCACCAACAACTGCGCCAACTACTGCACCAACAACTGCACCTACAACAGCACCGACAACTGCACCAACAACTGCGCCAACTACTGCACCGACAACTGCGCCCACTACAGCGCCAACAACTGCACCAACAACTGCGCCAACAACTGCGCCAACTACTGCACCAACAACTGCGCCAACTACAGCGCCAACAACTGCACCAACAACTGCGCCAACTACTGCACCAACAACTGCGCCAACTACAGCGCCAACAACTGCACCAACAACTGCGCCAACTACTGCACCGACAACTGCGCCCACTACAGCGCCAACAACTGCACCAACAACTGCGCCAACAACTGCGCCAACTACTGCACCAACAACTGCGCCAACTACAGCGCCAACAACTGCACCAACAACTGCACCTACAACAGCACCGACAACTGCACCAACAACTGCACCAACAACTGCACCTACAACAGCACCGACAACTGCACCAACAACTGCGCCAACTACTGCACCGACAACTGCGCCCACTACAGCGCCAACAACTGCACCAACAACTGCGCCAACAAGTGCGCCAACTACTGCACCAACAACTGCGCCAACTACAGCGCCAACAACTGCACCAACAACTGCACCTACAACAGCACCGACAACTGCACCAACAACTGCACCAACTACTGCACCTACAACAGCACCGACAACTGCACCAACCACTGCGCCGACTACTGCACCAACAACTGCGCCAACAACTGCACCAACAACTGCGCCAACTACTGCACCAACAACGGCACCTACAACAGCACCGACAACTGCACCAACTACTGCACCAACTACTGCACCTACAACAGCACCGACAACTGCACCAACCACTGCGCCGACTACTGCACCAACAACTGCGCCAACAACTGCACCAACAACTGCACCTACAACATCACCGACAACTGCACCAACAACTGCGCCAACTACTGCACCGACAACTGCGCCAACTACTGCACCAACAACTGCACCTACAACAGCACCGACAACTGCACCAACAACAGCGCCAACAACTGCACCAACAACTGCGCCAACTACAGCGCCAACAACTGCACCAACAACTGCGCCAACAACTGCGCCAACTACTGCACCAACAACTGCGCCAACTACTGCACCAACAACTGCACCTACAACAGCACCGACAACTGCACCAACAACTGCACCAACTACTGCACCGACAACTGCACCGACAACTGCACCGACAACTGCACCAACAACTGCGCCAACTACAGCGCCAACAACTACATCCACAACTACACCCACAACTACACCCCCAACTACACCCAACTACACCCACAACTACACCTACAACTACACCCACAACTACACCAACAACTACACCCACAACTACACCTACAAGTACACCCACAACTACACCCATAACTACACCCACAACTACATCTACAACTACACCCATAACTACACCCACAACTACACCCACAACTACACCTTCAACTACACCTTCAACTACACCTTCAACTACACCTACAACTACACCTACAACTACACCTACAACTGCACCTACAACTACACCTACAAGTACACCTTCAACTACACCTTCAACTACACCTACAACTACACCTACAACTACACCTTACAACTACACTCTACAACTACACCTACAACTACACTTTTCAACTACACCTTCAACTACACTCTTCAACTACACCTCTACAACTACACCTACAACTACACTACAACTACACTTTCAACTAATTCTACAAGTACACTTTTCAACTACACTTTCAACTACACCTACAACTACACCTACAACTACACTCTACAACTACACCTACAACTACACTCTACAATTCACACCTTCAACTACACTTTCAACTACACTTTCAACTACACCTACAACTACACCTACAACTACACCTACAACTACACCTTCAACTACACCTTCAACTACACCTTCAACTACACCTACAACTACACCTACAACTACACCTACAACTACACCTACAACTACACCTACAAGTACACCTACAATTACACCTACACCTACAATTACACCTACAATTACAACTACACCTACAGCTACACCTACAACTACACCTACAACTACACCTACAACTACACCTACAACTACACCTTCAACTACACCTTCAACTACACCTACAACTACAACTACAACTACACCTACAACTACAACTACAACTACAACTACAACTACACCTACAACTACAACTACAACTACACCTACTACTACAGCTCTACCTACAACAACTACAACTGCAACTACAGTTACAACTACAACTACACCCACAGCTGCATCTACTACTGAATCTACGCACAGTACAGAATCTTCGACTGAACAGACGGAAGTAACTACTGAAGGAAATGCAAACATTGCTCTATTATCTTTGTTTGCGTTAACTGTGTCTGTAATTGTCCATATCTTGTTATAATTTTTTGTGAAAGTAGAAAAGTAGTATTTATTATGTTATTACTAATAGCAGCGTAGAAACCTAAGAGAACACATTTTAGAGTGATTGTATAACGGGTGATCGAGATAATTCGCAAGCCACGTGACCTGTCCGTTTATTTTTTAAAGTGATATTTACTGCGTTACTTATTTTACGGGGGTCACGTAGTTTCGGAATAATCTCGACCTCACAGTATTACGACGTAAAATGACGGTGACATAACTGATCGTTTTATTAAGAATTTTTTTATAAAAGTGGGAATTATTATTGTTAGTTTATTACTATTAATAAATAGTGTTTGAGACTTCAGTCTTATTTTGTTAGTTTCACTTTATTATTAACTATGAAAATGGATAGCAAATGAAGAAAGATGACGAAGCGTAAACTTTAAGCAAGAGGAAATTTTATGTCTACATTGTAAACACATCATAGAGGATAAAAAGTAAACGCAGTTATGTGGAACCGAAAAAAGAGAGGTGGAATGAAATCGAACAGGAATTCAGTTTTAAAAATCCTTTTGGAGTTTATACAAATAGTTCAAATTTAAAAATAAAATTAAAGGAACAAAAAAAAATAACAAGAAAACAAGCTGCGACAGAAAAGATGGGAGTATTGTAAAACCGACGGAGGATCCTAAGAATCAACATTGAAAACCTTACGTTTAAACTAATTTTTTCAATATATACAAACAAACTGTATTTGGTTTACTCATTGTTTTTGATGACCATTATGAAGATACGGGTTGACAAAACATATCTACTTATAATAAATCGTCAGATGAAAGTATTCCAATAGACGAAAAAAAGTAAGTATTGCTATTCAATTAATAAGCGCTTTAAAGGTAATCGAACAATCGAATCGACAATTACAACTACAGTAACTGTTTCGCCGCACGTTATTTTGTTCAAGTATATAAAATCAAGTTACATATGCCATGAGTCGCAGTTATTGAAGTGAAACTTCTTTATCGGCGTTGGAAAAAAATTTACCGTCACATTTTTCGCTTACGCGTCACATGGTTACGCGTCACATTTTTTATTTTTGGTTACGCGTCACATTTTTTCTGAATCGCAATAGCGACGTGATAAATAATATATCAATAATAAAGTGATCAACAAAATCAAAGGCTTCATTTTAATTCTAACTCCAGTGGATTTTTAACAAAAGTAAGTAATTATATCTATTTTTCTAATACTTGGGTGGAATTAATTGACATAGAGTATAAATTCTGAAATATGTTATTAATTTAAATTTAAAATATTTAAGGTTAACCTCAGTTTCTGATTGAACGATGACATTTAAAATTTAATATATTTAAGGTTAACCTCAGTTTCTGATTGAACGATGACATTTTAAATTTAATATATTTAAGGTTAACCGCAGTTTCTGTTTGAACGATGACAATGATAGTAATAATTCTATTTCAATTAATGAAATGCTGTAATAATTTTAGTAGCAAAAAGTTAAAGTGAAATAATTGTATTATTTGTATTTATGTCTATTATAATAAAATCCTTTTGTTTAAAATTTATCTAATTTTAAATTTAAAATATTTAAGGTTAACCTCAGTTTCTTATTGTAACTATCGGTCAATGTATATGATTTCATTAAAATAGTATTTATTAATTAATAAGACTGCTAATTTAATGAACATCAATTAATTGATATACATGCAACTTTTCAGAAATTGTTTAATTAAATTTAAATTAGATAAAGTTTAAACAAAAGGATTTTATTATCATAGACATGAATACAAATAATACAATTATTTCACTTTAACTTTTTGCTACTAAGATTATTACAGCATTTCATTAATTGTAATAGAATTATTACTATCATTGTCATCGTTATTATATATTTTTGTAATTTTGTAATGAAATTGAATCTACAAAAATTAGTTAATTGATTTACAAAAATTTGTATTTATGTCTATGATAATAAAATCCTTTTGTTTAAAATTTATCTAATTTAACTTTATTTAACCAATTTCTGAAAAGTTGCATGTAGATCATTTTGAGAAAAATAAGGCCATAAAGAAGTTTCACTTCTTACATGTCTACACTAGTACACGCCCTAATTTTTTTAACATACTCAGTGCACGCGAAGGAAAATGCTGAAAATAATGCAGATAGAAAACCGTGAAAATTTAATTCGGGCCTGATACGTATAGCACCTTCGCTTGTATAATGAGCTAGTAAATGATAAAATATTTTAGCAATGTGCAGTATGTCTGCAGTAATAGTATAAGGTGCAGATAAGTTAGTGAGAGGGATGTGCAGTGAAGATAGTTGATGATACGAGCAAAAAACTATAATTATAGAGACGATTTTAAATCTATCAATTAATTAAGTTTTTGTCGATCGTTTGTTAATACAGTGCACGCCGCACCGACAGCACCAACAACTGCACCAACTTCTGCATCTACAACAGCACCGACAACTACACCTACAACGGCACCTACAACTGAACCTACAACTGCACCTGCAGCAGCACCGACAACTGCACCCACAACTGCACCTACAACAGCACCGACAACTGCACCAACAACTGCACCTACAACAGCACCAATAACTGCGCCAACAACTGCATCAACAACTGCGCCAACTACTGCACCGACAACTGCACCCACAACTGCATCTACAACAACACCGACAACTACACCAACAACTGCACCTACAACAGCACCAACTACTGCACCAACTATTGCACCTGCAACAGCACCTACAAATACACCAACAACTGCACCAACAACTGCGACAACTACTGCACAAACAACTGCATCAGCAACTGCGCCTACTACTGCACCTACGACTGAACCCAAAACGGCGCCATCAACAACACCGACAACTGCACCTACAACAGCACCGACAACTACACCACAACTGCACCAACAACTGCGACAACTAATGCGCAAACAACTGCATCAACAATTGCGCCTACTACTGCACCAACATCTGCACCGACTACTGCACCTACAGCAGCACCAGCAACTGCACCTACAACATCACTAACAACTGCAACAGCGGAAGTAGCTATTGAAGGAGACTCCAACACTGCTGTTTTATCTTTAGTCGTCGAAAATAATGACTGACTGTTCATATAATGTTACAGGTTTTTCTGTTTAAATAAAATTTACTTATTTATATTGTTTATAAAATTAAATTATTGTTTACCAGTCTAGCTTAAAAATTAAAATATATCTAAATCATTTAATTTCTTAATGCAAACTATTTTTAGAGTTTATGTAATTTACTTGGTTTTGCTAAGTAACAGAGCAATTATTGTTGTTGATTTCTCGGTCTTACATTTTCTTTTGAAATATACATAATTTAAAGTACGTTTAGGTACTGATAGTAGTTAGTTTAAAGTAGTTGATATAAGCAAACTATAAAGTAACTTGTAAAACAATCTTATAAAGACTATTGTAAAGTTTTTATTTTAGTAGCGTAGCTGAAAACCACAGAATTTAACAATATTTAAGTTTTGTCAGGAGTCATTGTCTTGCCATTGGCCCTATGATGTATTACTTCACATCAACTTACTTAAGCTAAAGGTCCCCATGTACGTTTGTGATTTTACAGTTTTGCCCATACTGTACAGTTTTGATGTCTATATAACTTTGAGATTCTTTACTTTGGCACGTACACAGCCTCAAAAAAGTTTTTAGATACTTTTAAGCGTGATCTGCAAGATAGGCAACCAAACTTACGTTATAACAGAACGGCTACTTAAATTTGGCAACATTGGCATTGTAGACATTACTTGCAACGATATTACGAGGTTACTAACCATTCTTCATAAGCATCGCTTCAAGCGTGGGAAGAACTACCTGCAAATATGTAACCTAAAGATAAAATTTTTTTTTCGTCGAAATTTCTATTTATGTATTTATGCGTTCTATGCATAAGTTTTAAATGAATGTTATAGTTCTTAATTTATATTATTTTATATTCTTTTATCCTATCCTTTACTTTCAATTTCAATAAATCTACATAGTTTGTAAAACATTACATTTGGCAAACGTAATAAATTTTGTAATCATTTGAATTTGGTTGATTACATCTCAATTATTTTGGAAAACTTAGTATTGTTGATTATAAAACTAGCATAATTACCTATTAAACAAAACAAATGGTTTTCTACTTTTATTACTAGCACTTATCGTATTGAAACGAAAATCAAAGATTGAATTGAAATTTAAAAAAGACAACAAGAAATTTTCTCAAAATTATGCTTGAAACAGTGTTTCCAGAGACCCTGACCCCACGTTCTCTTGAGGCGTATTCCATACCCCCAGTAATGCTCTTTTCTGCTTAAGGCTTCGCAAAGTTTAGATCCGTCATTGATAAGTAGGGTATATAAGAGTTTACTTAAAATTAATATTGTAATGTATAATATTTAGTGTTGTTTTGTGTGTCAATTTTGTGCAAAATGCCACGTCTTTCTAGACAATCAAAGTTATCACTAAAAACTAGAGGGAAGATTGTTGCTTTACGAGAATGTAGATTTTCTATCCGAGTAGGCTCTGCACGTATGAGTTTATCGGTAAGATATTTTTTTCTTTTGCATTTGATAATATTCTTTAATCTTAGCAGTCTTTTCAATTTTGAGTATAGATATATACCTATTTTATAGGTGTGCTAATGTAGTTTTTAAGTTAATGGATGATATGATGTATAATTCAGGTTGCACAAATATTTGCCTATATCACAGGAATTTGTTTATAATGAAATTATAAAAGTTTCAGTTCAGATAACCATTGGATATCAAGTTTTTCACGTCCCTCAAGCTAGCAGTACAAATTTAGCAAAATCAAATAATTTAGGAATTTGTCACTAAATTCTTGCAAAAGAAAATACTTGTAACTTTCTTAATTTTTTAATGATGCGTTCAACTTGATACAAATTAGTAGTACACCATTCTAAGCAGTGTTTTTTAATGAATCGGTACTCGGTTTAAAATGTTGTTAATTAATTGCAAAAGAAAAAATCTGATAGCTTTTTCTTTCGTAACAAATTCCTAACTATATTTTATTTAATTCTACTAACCTTGCACTGCTAACTTAAAAGACTTTTTCACTTAAATTAATAACATTACTTTATCAGTGCCTTTCAGTAAACGTAAACCTTTTTGCACAGTTTTAATTAACTATTATTTATTTTATTAGAAATGTGTGGTCCATTATTGCGCCCAACGCGAAGAACATGGCGCGAACATGATCGTCCACAGTTGAAAAAGACAACATTATCCAAGATGCTTGTTTGACTCCATTCACAACTTCCGTCACCATTTGCGAAAGACTACAGCTACAATGCAGTTTCCAAACAATAAGGAATACTTTGAAAGCTGAAAGAATAAGCTGCTATCGATCTGTACAGAAACCTGGAATAACTGAAGAAAATGCCTACCGGAGATTGCAGTTTTCAGAAGAACATTATATTTAGGTTGGAGAGGTGTTGTTATTTCAGATGAAAAAACCTTTTATTCACAATCAGTTAGTAAAGTACAGCTTCTCAACCACCTTAAAGGTTGGTAAGTGAGCGATTTCCATGGCTACCGTGTAAGCGGTTAAATATAATAAAAATATGAGGGCGTGTACTAGTGTACACACGTAAGAAGTGAAACTTCTTTATGGCCTTATTTTTCGCAAAATGATCTACATGCAACTTTTCAGAAATTGGTTAAATAAAGTTAAATAAATTTTAAACAAAAGGATTTTATTATCATAAACATGAATACAAATTTTTGTAAATCAATTAACTAATTTTTGTAGATTCAATTTCATATTTCAGTTACCATAAGCCATTAATTACAAAACAACAATTGATCGTATCTTATAGCAACGTTTTGATCGTGTACCTTATAACCATCCGTTTTGTGACCTATAGTATGTGCCTCCGTGGCGCAATGGACTAGCGCGTTCGGCTGTTAACCGAAAGGTTGGTGGTTCGAGCCCACCCGCGGGCGAACTTTTTATTTATTTTACTACCTTTGAACACCTTGTACAATTTGTATTTATTTAAAAATATTTTAGAATTTTATAAAAAAAAGATGGCGCGTAACGAAAAAAATGTGACGGTAAATTTTTTTCCAACGCCGATAAAGAAGTTTCACTTCAAAAAAAACGAGTATGTAATGAAACCCCACGGTCAGTAATATACACTTTCCGAACCTGTGAGGGCGTTGCTCTCGTTTTAAACTAAAAATTTCAAATTAAAGTGTCTAAATTATGCAACCAACTTTTTTGATGTGTAGGATGGATAATGGGGCAAAAGCAATCAATAGGTAAAAACAGCACGCATGCGAAGCATGTTTTTTTGTGTTTCCTTTATTTAATTTACAAAGTGAGGTTGTGTTTATATGTAACATACAAAGTCAACACAAAAATAGTATAACGAAGTTTATCTTTATGGTGTTTTATTAAAATAAATATTAATTGTAGTATTGTCACGACCTTCAACATGAAGAGATATGCCTTGATGCAAATTTTCCTTTGTGTTAGAGAAATGAAACTGTTGGGACGATGGGCCAGGGACAGATATGTTAGGCATATTTTGCATGCTTGTAGTATCTTCAGTAGAAAGCATGCTTGCAATTTTAAGTTGTCCGTCTAATGAACTACCCACATAACTTTCAGCGACCGTGCTTGACCTCCATCCTCCCAATTTTTTTAAATTAATTATGTCTCCACCACTATTTGCAAGCAATGTTGCTGATGTGCGACGGAAACAATGTCCAGTGTAAGTATTTACGTTATTTAGTTGTAAATAACTTGCAATTTTTTTAGGAAGTTGCGCAATTGAATTGTGACCATACGGTTGTTTTGTCAACTTGCCATGTCTTAACTGCAAGAAGAATCTGTCACCTTCAACATTTTTGCGTAAATCAATATAACATTTCAAAATCTCAACCCATTCGATATTAGCTACAACAAATGATCTTGGCTGGTACGTTTTTGTGTTTGGAAGCACAATAATTGCTCTGTGTTGTTGTAGATCTACGTCACCAGTTTTCATTTTAAATAATTCATCACTTCGGCATGCACCTGAGATACCAATAACCAAAGCAACCTACAATATTTAAAACTGTGATAAAAGTCAAGAAATTGATACGATTGAAACGATTATCATACCTTATGTGGAAGAAATTCAAATGGTGCGTTTTTTAAAAAGTTTTCAATATTTTCTTTTGAAAATATGCTCGATTTTTTAGGTTGATATCCCACATTTTGTTTTTTTAAATATGCTATTAATTTGCAATATTTTGAAATATCAACATTGTCTTTCAAGTTAAGAATACTCTTTAACATTGAATATAGAGACCACATGGAGGATGATTTTTTCATCTTTGCTACGTCGCCAAAATAAGCCAGTAGAACGGTCTCAGAAGTGTAATTTTGAACTTCCTTTTTAAAGCACCAGTCGCAGAAATCTCGGTATGCTTTTTCGTAGCGTACTTTACTTTTCTCAGGTAAAAGATTAAGAGTTAATTTTTGTGCTGTATCTCGCAATTCTGGCGGAGTACACTTGATTTCACTATCAGACATCTTTACTGTTAAGAAAACTAAGCAAATTGTAATTTTGTGTGTGTTTTGTTTTAAGTAATTTAATAAAATGTGAATACAAGTGCCTAGGTACTAATTTTTTTACTG
Organism: Aquatica leii; assembly: GCA_035610365.1. NCBI lineage: Eukaryota > Metazoa > Arthropoda > Insecta > Coleoptera > Lampyridae > Aquatica > Aquatica leii. The sequence goes on along the minus strand of CM069437.1, from coordinate 38,000,071 downwards.
AAATAAATGGTAATATTTTGAAGGTAGCTTTTGTTCATTTTTTATTAGTTTAAAAGTTATTTATTCTATTTAATGGCTGATTGTGAATAAAATAGTATACAAACCTTGGCAAAAGGATTCCATTTTTGTCTCGAGAACTAATTCACCTCGAGGCTACGCCTCTCGGTAAACTATAGTTCTCTCGACAGAAATGGAACACTTTCCGCCTCGGTGTGTAATGTACTATTATTCACACTCAGTTAGTAACGTACAGTTTCCCGAACCTCTTAAAGGTTGGTAAGTGAGCGGTTTCCATGGTTAAAAAAAACGAGTATGTAATGAAACCTCGCGGTCAGTAATGTACACTTTCCGAACCTGTAATTCGTGTGTGTTATGTTTTAACTAATTTGATAAAATGACAATCATAATAATTAAATACGTATATGTCAATTGTGAAGTGTGCCTACTACGTTTTAATTTTTTACCGAAATAAACGATAATATTTTGGAAGTAGGTTTTCATTCATTTTTTATTAGTTTTATGTTATTTATTTCCTACATGTGAAAACTCTAAACCAAAAGCAACATATCAAAGACCTGGAAAGCTACATGCCCTAAGCGGTACAAAATGTATTATCACAATGAAAAAATAGATTATTATACAATATTTTTCATTGTTTGAAATGTCCTAATGGAATAGAGTCAGTGAGTAGAGTCTGTTCTACATTATACTTTTTATGTCCTAGTTCACCTCCAAATGTTTATAAACTAGAATTTCTCAAAGAAACAAGTTTAATACAAACAAAGAAAATAGGTGGTTTCTATCTCTATGAACTATGATACAAACTTGGACAGAAACTTGGATCGTTTCTAGTTTTAAAAACAGTTTAGACGTGATAAATTTTCTGTTTTACACTATACTTTTTTCTTTGACAAGTTCTTGTTCATAGAAACTTGGATGTAAGCTTGAACGCAAAAAGTATAACGTAGAACAGGCTTAAAACTGTATTGTTTTGTTGTTATAGTTGATGTCAGAATTAAGCTCTTACATTTGAAATTAGCATACTCAGAGACTTCTTTTAAATATGTTGTAACTGTAATTTACCTTAATTTCTAAGCAATTGTATCTATTAGTAATTCTTTTGTGTTAGCTGGAATTTAATTTTAACTTTATATATCCAGAAAAAGTAAATATAATATATGAAACGTGAACAAAAGTAGCTGATACAGTTTTAAGGTCGCAGGTTTTACGCTTATAGTTATGCAATTTACCAAAGCATTAAATAAAATTGGTTGTATATACATTGGCGTCACACAAATAATAATTTTTATATTTGTCAAGATACAGGTCCACAGAGCAAACAAGATAGTTGGAGAGGGGATACCGGCGCTACAGTAGCTTGTATGGTACAATCCCAAAAAAAATATTTGGGCGGTTAATTTAAATTTATATTGTTGGATACACATAAATGTATTGTGTGCTGCATAACCAGTGTAACTTATTTTTTTCTTTACAAAATTATAAAGAAGCATATCTATAAAAGAAATACTTTATTAAACTTAAAACCCAAAACATGAATATACAATTTTTAGTAACAATATTAAATTTTACAGAAACAGTTTTAAATAACTTAAGATTTATAAAACTCCGTTTGCTTATCTTAATTGTATTCAAGTTTGATATTTTATTGAATAAACGAATAAGTTATTAGCTTGGCAATTTTTAGTAACACAAATTAATCATTAAGTTGAAATCAAAATTAATTGAACAAGTGCCTATTTAAACAGATTTATTAATCACTTTCATATTCTTCTAAACTTGTGTCATCTTCCGATGAACCAGTATTTACTACAAATTTAAAGTTTTCCACTACATCGTCAACTAATCCAATAAAAGTTTCGTCAAAATATGTAATTGGTTTTTTATTTTCTCCGAGAGCAGCGTTTTCTCTCAACTTTCGTAGATAACGAGAACGCCAAGCTACGATATCATTGCGTTCCATGAGCAATTTTCGTCGGTTTTCACATTTTTTAAATTTGAAGCCAATTCTTAAAAGATGTTTTCGAATGGTTTCTTGTCGGCCAGTATAATTAATCTTTTCTTGCATTTTACTCACTAAAATTTTTAACGTTGGCACTTGCTTGACAACCATGTAAACCTCTTGCACTGTTCTTTTTAAAATTCCTAAATCGCACTCATCCATCACTATTTTGTTAGATCCTCCGCTTCTCCTTTTTTTCGAAGGTGATTCTAGGAGATTACCGTCAGCTACAGCAGCTTCTTTTCTGATTCTCAAAATAGTAGCCACTGAGCAGCCGCTGCAAGTTCGATTGCTTTGTCCAAAGAGAACGTCCATTCATCAGCAGCTTTTTGACTATCGAAGAACTGGAACATTTTTGATAATGTTTCGAGCCTCAGAATGGATAGTTTTCTTCGTAGTTCCAGTCATAATAATGATAACTTTCACAAATAGAACTTACATTATAATTACATGTTATTAAAACATTTCTAAATACATACCTGTATTTCACAAACAATACAACAAAGTAGTCTTCAAAAAACTGATTTTAATAAACAAGAGTAACACTGGAACACAATAAAAGGAATTAGTAATTAATAAATCGCACGCGGAAAATGTCAGCTGTAAACTGTCATAATTTACTTTTAACCAACTTTTAATTGTGAATGTACCAACTTCGAATTCTTAATTATGATTGGACAAATTATTTATAGCGGCAAAAATTTCAAATTAATTTTTTTAGTTGACATATTTTCCGACTATCATGTTTGCAAAGTGGAGCTGTAGCATGGTATACGGTCCAGATCGGTCGCTCAAACCCAGTGATGGGCATTTACACGTATAAAATAATTTTCTACACGTATACGCAGGAAACAGGTAGAACTTACGTATATAATGTATAATATGTAGACAATGTAGATAATGACGTAAGTAATGTAGCATAATCGCCGTTTTTAAAAACTCAACCTGCCAACTGCCAACAGCTGTTGAAGTTGACATTTATTGATTCAAATTAGCTTAATTCCTATTGCAATTTCTGCTTGTAATCTGGTTCTAGCGTTCTAGTAATACAAGTTTTATGTATTTATTTAAGTCTTTACGAAAACCAAACAAAACACCCAAAAATTTCGAATTTGAATAAAAATTGTTGAATAATTATGACGAAAATGTAAAAAAAAATTTCTTTTCAAGAAACCTATTTTATTTTGAAAGTAACGATTTTCATTAAGATATCGATGAAAATAGTGATTGATGTAAAAATGCGGCTTTATATTCATATTATAATTCAGTTTTACTATATTGTAATTGTAGACATTACGTTATCCTTTTTGTTTATGTACATTAGTAGAAACTAAAACCATTGAATGAAAAGCTTCATTAGTGCGTATCGAGCAGATTCGACACTTAGTTTTAGTAAAGACAAATCTGTCAATCAGTTTCAAACAAATACAATTTTATATCTTACTGTTCTTTATTTATTATATTTTCCGTTTTATTAATGTCGAATGGAAACAATTACGAGTAGAAACAAATGGAATACTAAAATACAGTGCACGCCGCTTAATAGAATCACGTTGGGACCTTTTGATAACAATAAGCGAATAATAACAATATCCAAAATTCGGAAAAAAACAAATAAAGGTTTATTGGCTAGAAAGCAGTAAATACAAAGTGTATCTGATTAACAAGTTGTTAATTTAGAAGATGAAATCATGGCATCCATACAAGCACAAAATGTCAAAATAAAAATTTTGATAAAACGTTTAAAAAAACAAAATTTTGAGCTAAATAAATAAAAAATTACTGACCTGTAACATTAAATAGTTTGTTGACACTGGTAATAAAAAGAAATCAAAAATAACGCATGATGTTTAATTTACTGTTCTTAAGAACTACACATTGCTTCTCAATAATTTGCTGACACTAAAAAAAATACAAAATAACGTTATCACATAAGATGTAGTTAAATGAAATTCTTTTTCTAAGAACGAATATGCTTTCAAAGTTAATTCTCGAAGATAACGTATATTTACAGATGTGTAAAATAAATAAGACTGCAAAAATAAAGCTAAACATTCCAAACCAGTACAATGATAACATTTTTCACTCTCAAGCGGCGTGCACCGTATGTATAATTAATACAAAGGAGTTTTATTACAATACATCAACTAATTTTTGTTATTCTTTCAAAAGTGTTTGAGGGCGGAGCCATCTCATAGTATAAATTTACTATGTGATTAAAATTAACTGTAGATGGCTATAAACGATGGTAAATACGTTGAGTTAGTTTAACACCCGCGAAATTCAAAATAAGCTTTGAAAAATTCGTCGGGATAAAACCACAACGTAAAAGGACATTGGGGGTGAGCAATGTCAATGCAATTGTGTAAACGTTACCAGAGTGAAATACTAGACAGCTGTTTCGCCCTTTTTTTTCAAAGTTTATTTTGAATTTCGCGGGTGTTAAACTAACTCAACGTATTTACCATCGTTTATAGCCATCTACAGTTAATTTTTGTTCTATCCAATACTGCAGTATTTATGTTTTTTTCTTATTTTGATTTAATACTTAACCTCATGAGTAACCAAAAAAGATTATAAAACAGATCAGCTGTTAAAGTTTCTACTTGCACAACCTGTGACTATAGCAATTTAGGATTCAATTTATATTAATTATTTAAGTAATAAATTACTATTTCATTAAAACGTTTCCTTTTATAAGACTTGATATAATTATAATTGGATGCATTGATTATATATACTTCGATTGGATGTAAGAAACTGTGTGATATAAAGAAATTTTGTTTCCACTAATAGTGGATTATAATATATAACGTGATTATCAGCAGTATACATTTCATGTGTAAACCTTAAAATTATTTCGTAAGAATCTAACGTTGACCAGTTCGACTTTTTTTTGGACCGCCAGTCTTCGGCAACATCAGTTTTTTTCAATACTTCACAGAATCCCCTGTTGCAGCAGCAGCAAGTTTAAAAGCTTTTTCGGTTGGAAATATCCACAGCTACAATTTATTTGCGAAAAGGAATTGATGACGTTATGCATCTTTCGTGCTTCAAAACAAACAATTTTTTCAGTTCTGCTTTCCATGGCTTAAAAGTGTAATACAAAAAAATCATTTTAACAATTAATGAATACTGTTTTTACTGTAAACACAATAAGTAACTTATGCTGTGCTAGAAATCAAATCGAGACAATTCTAAACTAAAAAATGCTTACGAAATGTTTTACAAGGTTTAAATAAATCGTTTTAAAACGTAAAAAGAATATAACGAGTAACAACTTAAAATTGAACGAAAACGTCGACAAAATTTATCGACAAATACTTGATGATTTTGAACAAAATTTTGCGGAGGTAATACGTAGGTATATTTTAATGATGTTTTTATGTTTGATAGCACAATAAACACTTAATAACCATTTATCTGTTTTTCTTGGAGCATGTTGCTCTTTCAGAACTTACTTTTCTTTCAAATAATTTATTTCCCGCATTTTATTTGTATTTTATACATATTCTACATAGTTGACATTTTCTACATCAAATATGTCGTGTAGAAAATTGTTATTTTTTTACGCGCAGAAAATTCAATTTTCTACATGATGTAGAATACGCGCCCATCACTGCTCGAACCTTGATAAATAATCGCTGTAAATGTTTTTCATTTTTGCTGCGAGCATTAAACTCACCTAAACTTGAGCGTAAATACATACGATACAAGATATAAACAAGAACACAACTCAAATTGCTGTTTAATGAACCCGTTGGGATAACTATATTATCGTCTTCAGAAACAATACGTTTTTTGGTACATTTATTAGGTGTGGTTTTATCACGTATAGGCACCTTTATACATTTATTCCGTAAATTAATTTTCACTATTCATACATTATTGAAATTAGTATCTACTAATTTCGTAGTTTTGAAAATATGATTACTTGAAGCACAGTGTATGTAGGTGCTTCAAACTTACGCTCTTATAACTCACAACCCCACTTCGAGGATTGAACGTGAGGTCAGCTAAATTATCAAATCTTCCAATCTACCTCCTGAAACTAAACGTCGACTTACCCCATCAGATTCTAAACCACCTCGTCTATACGGACTTCCCAAAATTAACAAACAAGGTATTCCTTTTCGACCTATCGTTAGTACTATCCAATCTCCTACCTACAAGCTAGCTAAGTTCTTGTCAAACGTTCTTTGCGAGTTTACAGGTAAAACCTCTTCTCGCATCCTCCACTCTCAGCATTTTATTCAACGTCTAGAAACTATAAAACTTTAATCGCATGATCTTCTCCTAACTTTATTAGGTCTTGAGTCATGTTCAAAGTTAAGGCTCATTGTACGCAAGAAAAATGTTAATGACTTGGTAAAGTTTAGCACTAAGGATGAATTCATTAAAACAATTCAGAATTATTTGAAGGTCTGGGTAAGTTTAGGGATAAGTGTGAAATCCAATTAAATGATAAGGCGGTGCCGGTCGTTAATCCCCCAAGAAAGATACCTTTTGTTATTCGCGAAAAGTTGAAGGAAACCTTGATAAGTTTAGAAACGAAAAAAATTATTTCAAAGGTTGAAAATCCTTCTGGTTGGGTTAATAACATTGTCATTGTTGAAAAAAAAGATGGATCATTAAGATTATGCTTGGATCCACGTGATTTAAATTTAGAAATTAGAAGGCCTGCATTTGTACTCATTCCCACCCTGGAAGATATCATTGAAAAACTTAAGGGAAAAAAGTTTTTTACAGTCCTTGACTTAAAGGAAGGTTTCTGGCAGGTAGAGTTTACTGAAAAATCTAGTAATTTTTGTGCATTTGCCACACACTTTGGTTGTTATAAATTTAATCGTATGCCTTTTGGGCTAAATATGGCACCAGAATGTTTTCAAGCAGTAAATCAGAAACATTTTGGAGACCTTAAGGGTGTGCAAGTGTACATTGATGACCTGTTGATAGCTGCAGATTAGTCTGAAGAACATAATCAAATTTTAAATGGTGTTATGAAAAGTGCTATTGTAAATGGAGTTAAATTTAATCCTAACAAAGTTCAGTTTAAGCAACACTCTGTTAATTGTTTTGGTCATGTCTTTTCAGCAGATTGAATGTCAATTGACGCTTATAGAATTGCAGCAATTAGGAGAATAAAATACCCTAAAAATTTAAAAGAGTTGCAAAGTATTTTAGGGATGATAAATTTTTTTCGACAGTTTATACCAAACCTAACTGAGATAACTGACCCATTACGCGAATTATTGAAATCTAAGGTCGAGTTTAAATGGTTACCTGCACACTCAGTTGTGTTAGATAAAACTAAAAACATAATTTCAAATGCTCCAGTGTTAGCTAACTTTGACGCATCTAAATCTATAACCATACAAACCGATGCTTCGAAAGATGGTCTTGGTTGCTGTCTTCTTCAAGACAACAGACTAATCTCATTTGTTTCACGTAGTTTAACTGCGAGTGAGCACAATTATTCGCAAATAGAGAAAGAGCTTCTGGCTATTGTTTTTTCTGTAAAAAAGTTCCATAATTTCATTTATGGTCGTGAGGTAAATGTCAGCACGGATCATAAACCTTTGGTTACATTAATAAAAAAAAAAAGATTGGTGACATAGCTTCATCACGCCTACAAAGAATGAGAATAAAGTTACTTAAATATAACTTAGCATTAAACTATGTACCGGGAAAATATATGTTTATTGCTGACTTGCTTTCGCGATCTTATTTGAATGAGCATGAGAGTGAAGGTGATAACCATTGGATCTCAGATTCTGTTCATACTTTAAGTAAAAATCTAAATATATTAGATGCTAAAAGGTTGGAGTTTCAACATGTTACAGCCAATGATCCAATCTTGTCAAAAGTGATGTTATACATTTTTAATGTTTGGCCAAAAAACTGTGAACGCATGTACGGCTCAATCAATTATTTCTATAAATTCCAAGCAGAACTTTCTTTTGAAGATGGTTTGCTATTTTTAAATCATCGTTTAGTAGTTTCAGATAAACTCCGATCCTATATTTTACGTCGTTTACACGAACCTCATTTTGGTATGGTTAAGACAAAGCAACGTGCTAGACAAATTGTGTTTTGGCCTGGCATGTCGAGTGATATCCAAAATATGATTTCAAACTGTTATGTTTGTGAGCGTTACCAAAGCTCCAAACAAAATGATATAATAATTCCTCATGAAATACCAAATATGCCTTTTCATAAAGTAGCTTACGACATAATGGACTATGCTAGAAATAGCTATCTCAGAATTATTATTCTAAATGGCTTGAAATAATTTTATTCAAGAACAAAACTTCATCTGAGATCATTAGACATCTCAAAATACTGTTGGTATTCCAAAGATGGTTATTTGTGATAATATGCCATTTTCTTCGTATGAATCCAACAATTTCTCCAAAGATTGGAATTTTACATTTTGTACGAATTCTTTTAAATATCTTCGTAGTAATGGCCAGGCGGAACGAGCGGTTCAAACTGCTACGCAAATGTTTAAGAAATGTTCTCATAGTAATACTGATATCTACCTGGTATTGCTGGAATTTAGGAATACTCCTGTTTCGGGTATTGGTATATCGCCGACCCAAATGTTAATGAATAGACTAACTAGAACTAAACTTCCAATTCACACCGAACTGTCAAAGCCGGTAATTCCTAAAAATGCTCATAATAAACTTGTAGCTAAACAGGAATATTTCAAGCGTAATAGCGACAAAAGTGCAAACAATTTCACTCAAAATTTAAAACCAGGCGATAATGTACCGATTAAAGGCAAATTTTGGGAATAGGAGAAAGTAGTTGATAAACACTGTACTCCTAGATCTTTCAATGTAAATAATAATAAGGGTAATGTTATTAGAAGAAATTTTAGTCAGCTAAAACCGACCAATACAAAATTTGAAATTGATAATTCAAGTGATCCAGATGATTATGATCAAGGATTGTTCTTCTGATGACACTACGGATAGTAATAGTAATTTGATTGAAAATAATCATAACAATGATAATCATAAAATCACACATGGTGGTCGTGTTGTTAAATTACTAGATTTAAGGATTCTGTAATGGAAATGTTTGTAATGCTTCATGATCATTTCCAAGAAAGGGAGATGTCGGAGTTGGCAACTGTGTGTGCCGGGTTTAGTTAGTTACGAAATGTCAATGTTCTGAATTGATTAAATATATTTTCAAATTATTATTGTCTTATTATTGAGAAGACACAACAATAAAACAAAAAGCGTCTACTCTAAAATCAGTTGAAGAAATGTTATATTCAGTGTTTTCGGGAAATGTTCGTACTAGGTAAGGCCAGGAAAACCAAAATAAAGCTATTGAATTGTTCGAAAAAACAAAAGCTATTGACTTGTGCATATGTAAAGATGCACCATTTTTAGCAGCTACCCCGGATAGAGTATTAGAAAATGAAAGTGCAATCATTGAGGTTAAATACTCTGCAAGCTGCAAAAACTTAACTCCAGAAGAAGGTGTTAAATTAAAATAAATTAAATTTTGTACGTTAGAAAATGGTTTATTGAATTTAAAACAAAATCATAAATCTATGCTGCAAACTCAAAGGCAAATGCACATAGCAAATAAAGATTTATGTTATTTTGTAGTATGGACTCCTAAAGGTATTAATGTAGAAAATATTATAAAAAAAACTAAGAATGTATTCAAAAATTATTACCTAAACTTTCTGAAATATTAGATTCTTAAAGAACAAGAAATTTGCTGTTGCGTGATTATTATTTAAAAAAAGATATTAATTGATAATATCTTTATAAAACCTAATTTTTTAATATTAATTTAGAATTAGAACTTTCATTACAAATTAATTATTAATAAATCGTTTTATCACATTTTCGAGTGATTGTTTTATCTACATTTGACAGTTTCACACTTAAAAATTTACAAATACCTGATTACCTACCTGGAAAAAATAGTTGTATACGTAAAGTAAAATTCATACTAAAAACCGGACCTACTAGTTGCGACATCTAACATTAAAATAGTAAAGTATTTTTTTTAATTTCTTAAGTTATTAGAGACACTTATTATTGAAATGTTTATTGGAAATACGTACGTGTTATTAGTCATTATAATAGAAAATGATTTTCACTCACAACTGCATCATAAAACATAAATTATTTGTTGTTACAGTAAGTCACATTTTTTTAAATAAAATTGATAATTTTAATGCGTTTTCGTATGATAGCGGTTTTTTTTATACTCCTCTCTAGGTTATATGTAATTTTCAATGTGATGAATCTTAAAATGAATTCAGGATTTTGTTTTTAAAAATGTTTTAAATGTAATAGCGGAAGAGCTATTAAAAATACCTATCATTTGATGTATAATAAATAACCTATATTTAATGTACAGATGTAGACACCTTTTTGTTTACAAAATGACAATGTCAGCACTGAAGCCTAAAGCTGACTTACTGCTACACTGTATTGTAGATAAAGAAACAAGAAAACTATGCAACTTTTTATTTATACAATAAAACGCTAACTTTTTTATTTTTTTTTAAATTAAATGCAGCTTTAAATGTAAGCTTTATTGATGCAGATAAACAAATTATTGAGTAAAAATCAAAAGAAACACTACAAAAAATACTAATATTTTATTAGCCCTACGAGTATTCTGGAAGTATAACGCACAGATAAAAAGAAAGGCAATAAATAGATGCACTAAACTTTAAAATTTGTGATAATATATTTTTCCAATTACAATCAAGAAAACTGTACAGTTACTTATTTTAATGTAACTTTTTGACAATAGAATAAAGTCATAAAATACAAATTAAGTAATCCAACACCTTCAAATTTGTTGTTTAACTACTTTTTATTCTGAATATACTGTTAAAAATTAAACGACCCCATCTAGTTATTTTCACGCAGGACCGGCCGCGTACATAAGGGCAAAGTAGTGCGAAGCACGACGGCGTGAGGCGCCGAGGGCACCCAAAAGCCTCAAAACTCAAATGTAAAAAAAAATAAATCAACAAACAACATTGCCAAAACAAAATTTATAATGATAAAAAAACCAGTAAGGAATTGTTCTTTATTTGTTTATTTTTACTCTTTGAGACGAGGGAACCGAAATACTTCTCGAAAATAATATATTTTCCAAATGAGAGTACGCAATAATAGCATTTATTCAATCGAATACGTAACATTATAACATGAATTGTGTGAACTTAAACAAATCTGATTTTATTCATGTTTGAGCTTGAAATTTGGTTTGCAACGAGCTAACGAGCGAACAACCGTTTTCTTCCTGTCTGAGCTTGCAATCTACGAAACTTTATATATTTAAGCACTGCATCGTCGCGATTTCATTTGTTGCCTGATGCCCGATCGATAATTAACTAAGCGTAGTGAAAAGGTGCACGGGGTAAAAGATATCTGCTTTTGAAACTTTAGTTTTTTGTATTTTACGACTTTATAGTGATGTGTTTTGTGTTGTGAATTAAGTTGAGTTTATTTTTTATTTTAGATTTATTAAAACGTTAAAAGCCAAAAACTTGCATCTCAAAAATCCTTTTATATTTGATTATATGAACATCATTGTTAATTGAAGAAAATTTAAACAGAATAACTGATAAGCACTGATATTACTATTTATAAAAATTTATAAATTTTGAGATAACTTGAAATAAGTAACGTTGAGAAAATACTTTCGAGTTTGAATTTGAGACGTCAATACATTTCCATCTTTTATGCATAATTTGTCAATTTGTTTACTTACGTATTAATTTCAAAAAAAGGAGAAATTGTCTGGATACCAAAATTTGCTGAATAAAAGAAAAAGAGAGGAAGAACTGGAAAACCATGTTATAATTACGCATTTTTTTTTAAAACCTGAGTCTACTTTGGCAAACATTAATAACAACAATAATACAGCTGAATCCCAATATTCTGAAACTGTACTTAAAACAAGTATCAGCAGCAGACAAGAAACTGATCTTCTAGAAAGCAATCCACCAACATCGTCAAGTTCCGCTAATATAGAGCAATCAACACCTTCAAAAATTACCAGAACGGAAAATATGAGTCAACTTTTGAAAGATGCTGCACTATGACCAAAGAAATTACGTCCTAATAATATTCAAGAATTAGTAGAACGTGGCCCTGCTCATTATCAAAACAAAAAGGATATTTATCTGAGAGATGATAGTTCGTAGTCGAGGCGTAAGTTTTCCAGTAGTTATTTCTTTATAATTTTACCGAACAACGAAAACATTGAGCGTGTTTTGTTGTTGTATTTCGAAACAAAAAAATCACTTTACTGCTTCTGTTGCAAAATTTTTAATGACAGCGATTTGAAATCTGCCTATTATCAGCATTTAAATGAACATTTAAACATTCATGAAAAGAGCAAGTTACATATCGAAAATGTTCTAATATTGCTAGATCTTTCTAACCGTTTTAATAAAAATGAAATAATTGATTCTGAAATTCAAAATGTAATAAACAGAGAAACTAAATACTGGCAAGCTATTATACAAAGAATTTTTTAGGTGATTCAGTTTTTAAGTCAGCAAAATTTAGCTCTTCGTGAAAGTAGTAATAAGTTGTTTGAAAAAACAATGGTAACTTTCTAAAATGCATTGAAATGATTTGCAAATTCGACCCGATAATGTCAGAACACATAAAACGCTCTCAAATAAAAGATCACAAGAACTATCTCGGGGATAAAATACAAAATGAAGTAATCAACTTGATCGGTGAAAATATCAAATCCAAAATTTTAGAACTAACTAAAAAGGCAAAATATTATTTTATATTATTAGATTGCACGCCTGACTCTAGTCACCAAGAACAAATTTTAGTTTGTATAAGATTTGTTAATTTAAAGATCACGGGAATTACTATAGAATAATGATTCCCAACGTGGTCTATATCGACCCCCAGGGGTCTATGACAACCTGCAAGGCGTCTACTTCAGCGAAAAAAAATTTGGGGGCTCATAAAATGAAAATGAAGGTCCACAATAGTGAATCTTAACATACACTGATAGTACCTATTTACTTACATTATATTATCTTATAATATAAAGACATATACATTATTTATAAAAGTACCTATGAAGTAAAAAAATTATTATATATGTTTATAAAATTGTATAAGTTGTAGGATGTAGGCATTTGCTTTGTGATCGCAATACATTTTGAACTTGTAAAAACTTGTACATAATGATATACCAGTATCATCTTGTTACAAGCAAACGCGCAGTTTCAGAGCTTCGCGAACTAGCACTGACTTTCAATTTCAATTCGTCACTCTATAAATACGAATGTGAGACAAATACGTTTAAATAAATTACGCTAATCATGATTTCAGTTATTAGTAGTTTAATATTCAAATCATGCAAAATTACACGAGTACTCGTCAATAGTTTCTTTTTCAAAGTTTTAGCAATCGTTTATATAAATACAGTGCAATCTCCATAATCCGAACTGCTTGCTGCAAGGAGATGTTCGGATTATCGAATGTGTACGGTAAAATCTAAAAAAAGACAACTGTACATACATATTACATATGTATTTTATTATTAACATACAATATGTTACCACTTTGAAAGATAAATTAAGAAAATAAGAAATTCACAACTATACAGCTGCGTGTTTCATGAAGAATCTCTAATACACACTCTTATTTGTTTTTTTTTCCATAGAAGTAAACTACATATTTTGGGTGGTCACATGAATAAACATGTATGTGTGTCAATGTTTACTTATTTACGACCTTGCTAGGCATTAATTATTCTTTTCTAAATACATATATATCTTACCAAATAATTTTACAAAAAAGTAAAAAAATTGTACTTTTGTCTATTCGTCGTTACACTGTAGGCCAGCTCGGATTACTGGAATGTTCAGATTACGGAAGTTCGGATTATGGAAATTGCACTTTACATAGTTCTCTATACTAAAACTAAAATTTTGTATTGTTCCTAAAGTGGAACCAGTGAATTTTTACACATAACAGTCGAATGTACGTAGAGATAAATCTCATAACACTTTGTTATTATTATTCGTTGGATAATATTTTATTTTAACATTTTTTGTCATGTTACTTTCAAATTTCCATGATATCAAAACCTTAAGTAACGTTCATAACATTCTCCTTGTCACATTCATTTATAATGGTTGTACGTCTGTGTCTGCCATAAAATCTAAGATCGGTATCTGCAGTATCATCTGAAAAGATGCCACCCTGAGAAAACAGATAGATTTGAAATACTTTCAAACACTTAAAGATAAACTTCGGAAAAGACCCACGCTGGACAGAATGTTCGCTTCGACGTCACAAAGAAACGATGATGGTTTGCGGGCGTCTTACAATATCTCGCTACTTATAGCAAAATCCAGAAAACCGCATACTATCGGAGAGAAGTTAATTTTGCCAGCCGTTGAAGAGGTTTTAAAAACTGTTTTACACAAACCTGCACCTGGCATCATTAAAATAATTCCCTTAAGCAACAATACTGTTGAAAGACGTATTGATGAAATGAGTTCTGATATTGACAGCTTCTTGTGTAATTATTTGCAAACGACCCATTTCTCTATACAAATGGACGAGTCAACTTTAGCTGGTAATGCAGCATTATTATTGCCATATGTTCGTTTTATTATGAATCAAGAAATTTAGGAAAAACTGCTCTTCGCAAAAACCTTGACAACCGACACTAAAGGTGAATCAATATTTCATGTTTTGAAGGATTACTTTATTGCAATCCTTTTATCAAATATAATATCAGTAGCTACAGATGAAGCACTTGCCATGGTTGGACGTTATCGTGGATTTATAGACTATTTAAAAAAAAAGGTGCCAGGAGTGTTAGCAATACATTGCACCAACCATCGACAATATTTAGTTGCTAAAAATTTGAGTGTTAGATTGCATGAATTTCTTCAATTAGTCCTTGATGCAGTAAACCGAATCCGAAGCAACACGTTGAATATGACGAACACTTTCATCAATTACTTCTTTACATTGAAGTACGCTGGCTGTTGAAAGGCTTGTGTTTGACAATATTTTTTTCACTTTTTGAGACTATTTTAGAATTTCTGGATATTAAAGATAAAATTTTAAAAGACAATTTAATGAAGTGGAAAACAGACATCGCCTATTTAACATATTTGTTTATAAACTTTAATATGGTTAATTTGCAGTTACAAGGCGAGAGTCTAAATTTGATTAAAATAAAGTTCATCTTTTCAGCGTTTTTTGCCATAATTAAACTAATGAAGCAAAATATTGGACGAGACGAATTTTCCCAGTTTCCAAATTTGTCACAGACAAACTGCCAGGAAAACGACGTTTCAACCTACGTTCAACATTTAAATGTTCTCTATTTAGATTTTGAAACTAGATTTTAGGATGTTTTGAATATGGTAATACCACCGTGGATAATTAACCCTTATGGTGACATAGAAGAAACAAATGTCATAATACAAGAAGAACTCACTGAACTAAGTACAAACGAAGAGCTTAAGGTTCAGTTTAAAAACGAATATCAGCAATTCTGGCTGCAAAACAACATACCCGTTACTTATCCCGTATTATGGAATATAGCGAGGAAATTTTTAATTTTCTTTCCATTGTCATACCTAGTGGAAAGGGGGTTCAGCGCTGTTACCAATCTTCTAAAGAAAAAAAGAAACAGACTGGACATTATTAGCCGAGGAGATTTAAGATTAAACCTTACAAAATTAATTCAATTAATAAATGTATAAAACTTAACATGTGTTTTTACTTTAAGTTTTTAACACTAAACTTTACTACAGTTAGAAATTTACAAAAAATCAATATCAAGTAAGTAGGGGGTCTACCTAAAATCGAAAAACATGGCAAGGAGTCTAGGACACAAAAAAGTTTGGGAACTTTTGGCATAGAAGAACATTTTTGATTGTTTTTTCTTATAGATGTGTTGGGTGAAGGCTTGACAGAATTTCTTTTGTCGGCGTTAGAGAAAAAACTCTTAAATATCAACGATTTGCGGGGTCAAGGTTACGACAATGGGGCAAATAT
This sequence comes from Aquatica leii, assembly GCA_035610365.1. Lineage (NCBI taxonomy): Eukaryota > Metazoa > Arthropoda > Insecta > Coleoptera > Lampyridae > Aquatica > Aquatica leii. Next base: position 37,983,994 of record CM069437.1, on the reverse strand, counting down.
GCGTGGTAGGCATAATAATCTACAAAAAAAAATTTGGATTTCAATCCGCGAGCTTTCTTTGTTCCTTGTTGCAATCATACCCTAAATTTAGTCGTCAATGATGCCGCAAAATCGAATACTATGAGCATCAATATTTTTCTTTAGTTCAAGAATTGTTTGTATTTTTTCAGTTTCTACTAAACGCTGGTCAATTCTGAAATCTAATTTATCTAATGCAACAAATTTAATTTTAAAACCTTTATCGCATACTCCATGGTCGAGTAGAATAGATGCAATAACTCCTTTAAGGTATCAACTTAGGGAGGTTTATGATGCTCTGTTTCAAATAAGCGATGGAAATTTTGAAAATAACGTAAAAAATTTGGCTGCATCGTTGGCCAAAAAATCGCAAAATTTTGAGTTCACTTGCATTCTTATATTGTGGTATAATAATTTTAAGTAAAGCTAACATTATTAGTAAAATAATTCAAAAACCGAACTTTGATGTTGCATAGTGTTATAATCATTTAAATAATTTGAATAATGTTTTGAAAACGTATCGGTCGGATAAAAGTTTTAATGATCTATTGACTGATGCTAAAGAAATAGCATCCAGCTTAGACATAGAACCTAAATTCGAAAAACAAAGAGGTCTAAGACCGCAAAAAATAAAAAAAAACATTTTGATTATGAATGTGACGATGAACCGATCCACGACGAAACTTTAAAGTTCAAACTTGATTGTTTTTTTAATGCTCTAAACGTAATCATAACATCAGTGGATGAGAGATTCCCATTACTTTTTTCTTGCTCTAATAATTTCGCGTTTTTATGGAATATTGATAAATTTAAAAAATATTCTGCAAACGACCAATTACAATTATGTCAAGAAGTTGAAAATTTATTAAACGACAAGAATCGCAATGAACGAGACATAACTGCCGTGGAACTTGTTAAAAAATTGCAGTATCTACAAAATTTTGATGAAAAAGTTATTACGCCTCCAGAAGATACTTTAAATTATATAACAACTTAGTAGATTCTTTTCCTAATACGAGCATAATACTTCGTATTTTATTAACAATGCCGGTTTCTGTTGCTACCACAAGGCTACCACAGAACAATCTTTTTCAAAACTCAAAATAATAAAAAAATATTTAAGATCGACCATGGGGCAAAACCGACTAAGTAATCTTGCTATCGTTTCAATAAAAACGGACCAGCTAAAAGAATTCGATCCCAAAGATTTAATTAAACAATTTGCAAAAATTAAAGCAAGGAAAGTCCAATTCACTTAGCTAAAATATTAATAACAACACCTAATATCTGGATACACGGAGAGAAATGTTTTCAGATATCATTCGTAAGACGCATAACTTATGCGTAATTTAAGCATAAAATACAACTACTACTAGCTATTCATAAATTTACAAACCATCGGTATAATTTGTGAATAGTCATGTTAGCATCTATGATGATTATAATTCATAAGTTATAAAGTAAACGATTTCGTTATATATGCGTAATAATCATATCTTTATGAATAATACTCACAAACAATAATCATAATAAGAATAAAATTTTAAGCAGGTAATCATAATATGTGATTATAATTCACATCCAGTAACGAAGTATTTTCATTATGTATGCTTAATAATCACATTTTTTTATGATTATATTTTTTATGATTAATATTCATAAACTTTTATTAAATAAAGAATAACTTTTTAAGCAGCCAATCATAATATGTGATAAATAAAGTATTGTTTATTAAGTGATATTCAGAATAGTGGATTAACAATTATGAATATTAAGGGGGGAAACTCATCTAGAAAAAAATTTTTTAGCAAAAAATTTTTATTGCTTTAAACTATCAGGTGCGCAACTAAGTTCCCGCTGTTTTTCGAAAGATGGCTACAGCAGTAAGTGCTGGTGGATTGTGGCTTATCCAAAACGTCATAAACAAATTAGTGATTTTGCTTTTGCGTCATATACTTTTGATTATGTGAAAATGTCTGATTTTGTGCCAAATAATCGTCATTTACGCTAAGTGTAGCTTTTCTTCTTTCATTCGAAGAAAATGGCGGCTGAAGCGCATCGAGAACTCATAAAAGTTTACGGAGAAGCTGCTCTAAGTGAAACAACGTGCCGTGATTGGTTTCGTCGCTTCAAAGACGGTGATTTCAATGTTGACGACCGTTGGCGTGCAGAAAAACCAAAAATCTTCGAAAATGCTGAATTGGAGGTATTGCTCGATGAGGATGAGCTGTTGAAACCGAACGAAACCATCACTGGGGAACGGTATCGAACTCAATTGATGCGATTGAGCCGAGCATTGCGTGAAAAGCGCCCACAATACGAGCAGAGGCACGAAAAAGTAATTCTACAGCATGACAACGCTCGGCTTCACGTTGCCAAACCCATTAAAACGTACTTGGAAACGCTCAAATAGGAAGTCCTACCCCACCCGCCATATTCCCCAGATATTGCGCCGTCCGATTATTACTTGTTGCGTTCGATAGTACATGGTCTGGCTGATCAGCAGTTCCGCTCATATAAAGACATCTCAAAATGGCTTGATTCGTGGATAGTCTCAAAAGACGAACACTTCTACCGTCAAGGTATTCGAGCTCTGCCAGAAAGATGAGAAAAAGTTGTCGCTAGCGATGGGCAACTTGAATGATTCATTTGTAACCATTTTTTCACAATAAAGTTGCATTTTCATATTAAAAAAAACAGCAAGAACTTAGTTGCACACCTGATACTTCTTATGTATTTAAGAATGAGCCCTTAAAAGCATATGGCCATCCGGAACTTTTTTCCAAAGATATATTCATTTTAGCGAGTCCATGTCAGACGGCTGAAATACGCCTGTGGCGCGCTGACCGAAATTCACCTTTTTCGACACCCAGCGTTAACTATAATAGGAAGCTATATCGACTGCTGATAAGAGATCGTCGATGGCCCAGGAATAGCTGACTAAATTTGCAGCCGATTTGAGTAAGTGTAACATACGGTTACATGAAGTTAACACTTTAAATGCTTCTCCTGAAAAGTTGTGTTTTTGAAATCGCCGGAACATTTGGAGACCAGAGATTTGGTCGGAATTTATTGGAATTTCGTGGGCTGAATAGAGAATTGAATTCTCTACTTCGGTAACCTAATTATTTTTGTTTAATGTAACCAGAAGTAGTATTTTTTTTAAATAGGTTGAAAAAACGCGAAAAAAGTGATTTTTTTTTCAATTCGAAAATTATTTACGAAAAAAATTTTTTTTAACATATAATGAGGTCTCTGAAATGCGCTGTAACTTTAAGGCCCTATTCTTGTTTTCTGTTTTAGTCACGATCCTGAAATTCTACAGAGGCCGGCGCAAACCGCTACATACGAAAACCGATATTTGCGCATGTAAATAAAACATGTAAAATAAAACATTTTCCAAAAAAATTGTACATGGTTTTACTCTTAAATACATGCCCAATAAGCTGCAAAAACAATGACTTAGTTTCATTCATTTTCCTAGCCGCATTCCACTCCCAAAGTTACTCGAATTTTTCGGCTTCTAGATGAGTTTCCTCCCTTAATCATAATTTCGGAGTTATTTTACTCTTCTTATACAAAATAATCACAAGATATTTCTCCTATATACTTTATAAATTAGTAAAACATATATTTCGAGTTTCAAAAAATGTTTATTTTTTTACGATGATTACACAATTTTAATGCAGCTATAAGTACACCATCATACTTTTACAACTAAATAATTTAAGTAGAACACATAATACAAGAACTAATACATAACTAATAACACATAATATCATTATATAATAATACAGATTATTATAAAAAACAAAACATTATTCAAATAAATAAAATGTAAATAATATAAACAAAACTGAAACAGAAGTTGAGCAACAATTTAAAAAAATAATTTTACATGTTGCTAACAACAAACCTTTTCTTCTATTGCAGTCAAGATAACTTAACAAAAACGGTTTTTTATATTAAAGTTGAAGAACATGAATACAAATAATTTTTGTAATAGGTTTACTTATCATATAGGCAGCAACGTTTATTAAATCCATTATTTTAAAGTAGGCATCAAAAGTTTATAGAAAATTATTGTATAAATGCGTAATATTATCCGTTACCAAAGCAAACTAGATTATCGTCATCCTTACGATCTACTACTATTAGAAATAGTGTAAGATAATTTTGTTTTTGATGCAAAATTATTTCAGTTTATTTATAACAGTACACACATATCTCCCACTGTTCTCACTTCAGAACTAAAAAAACTTCCATATATCTCCAATGCTAACTTTCCATACCTTATTGTCTGTTTTCTTACGGCCTTTAGGTTTTACCACTCTTTGCACGCAAATCTAGAAATAAGAAGTATGTGTATTAGAAAATGTAAATAAATAGAAAGTGATCAAAAGTGTTTCAACTTTCAATTTAATCTAATTCGTAGCTTTAATATTAATCAAAATAGCAATAATAAACAGATAACTTTGAACATCTTGTATATCTAATTCTAATTCAAGTTAAAATAAAAACGCATTGCATGCACACTTTGAGATAAACGGCAAATTAATTTTGTACACCTCATACAAATACATACTTTATAATGTAATATATTTTCGTTACCTACTAGCTTACGCAAGAATTATAAATTTGTATGTGAATGTGTTATAAGTACTAATATTTGTATCTTATGTATATTCGCAGAAAATAATTAATATACAAACATTAGAACTCAAAAAACAAATATATGACAATATTACGTTTTGCCTACCTTTTTATCAGTTAATAAAATCACTTTTATAGATGATGCAATGCACACACTATCTGCGTGTGAAACGTTCTGCTGGTTTTGCTGATGTATCATAATATAAGAACGTTTGTTTATAACTTAAGATAAAATTATAACTATAGTGATAACTAGTAAAATATGAAAACAATTCATAACTTTATTACATTTATAAACCATATTCATAATACATGAATATACGTAACGCATACAAATTGCACTCTTAGGAATGTTATATGCTTATTACGCATAACATCATAATATAATTCATATTTTATAAATTTTATTAAATTTATAATTTATGAACATACTATTCATAACTAGTGATTACAGATTTCTCTCCGTGTATTAACCTTTAAAAGATGACAAGTTGCATTATTAAAATAATATATCGTTTTTTTATTTCTTGTGCTTTTGTATCATATATTACATTTGAAACTAAAATACAAAAATTTTGACTTGTAATACTGTTAGAATATATTTCTGTTTTCTATAAGTTTATAATTATGTTATGTACCTCAATGAAAAAACACTTTTATGGCTTATGGCTTGTACTTGTAAACTACAAAAATTAAAATAAATGCATGAAAATACTTTTTAAAATTATTTTTCAATAGTGGATAATAATACCTAACTTAACCCATAACTGTACTCACGTATGAACGTAATACAAATTTGGGGCGTTATTTTAAATTTACACAAGGGCTTGTTGTCACGTTACATGTTTGCTAATTTGTAAGTTGTGCTGTCTGCGATTTAAAGCTCAAATAAAACGATGTTATAAATAACGAAAATTTCAAAGTCTCACTTTATCTGCAAAATTTTATCGATATACAAAAAAAACTATTTAAAAAATTTTTTCCCGATAATTAATAGTCTCGTTTCTGAACTAGCTGTCAAGCTATATTTTTATCAAATAAAATTTGGTGTGATTAATATTAGGTATCTAAAATTTAAAGATAAACTTATAACAAATACTGATATACCTACAGATAATAGTTTAATTATTTTTCGAGATAATGTATCTGTTCGTTATAAAAGTATAAATCATTTTGGTTGAATTAGTTTAGTGATTGAAATGTTTACAAAAATGACGTTCAAAATTATAATTACTCTTTTACTCGTCACACAAATTTTTGGTAAGTAAAATTATAATTTTTATATTATTTAATGAATCAAAATATTTTTTTTATTGTTGTTTAAATTACAACGAATTGACTTTTTATAGAAGGTTTTTATGTAGTAAAAAAATATTTTTGTGTAAATACTATTAAAAAAATACGGATTCTGTGATTATTTTAAATTTACCAAAAAAGTAATTTTGATATATTATACGTTTTTTTATGTGTTTTCATACAAAGTAATTGTAATTGAGTTACGGATTAAATTAATGATTCTTTCCTATATGAGAAACAAGGAAAATCGAGTCTATTTAATCTGCGACGTTTCGTGCTTATAATTAGTACTTCATCCTGCCGCTCCTATTCGTAATAGCATTTAATATTATAAGCGCCGTAAAGTTACATAGAGCTCATTCTAAAATTAAAGAATTCTGAGATAGGCGTCGGATAAATTCCGAATTTCACAATCATGCGATAATGTATTGACATTTGGAACAAAATTGGTTTTAACGCAACTATTTTTTAGTTTTGAAACGATCTCTAATTTCGCTAAGCAGGTGCTAACGTTTACGATTGCTAATTCGTTTCTTTCTTTTTTTTTCAAATTTATTCTTTTCTTCTTCTTTCTTTTTTTAGCATTTACACGTTTTTTCCTGTTAAAGTAAGAAACAGATAAAAAAAGAATTTATATTTGCTAGGTCATAGATTAAAGAAAAATTAAATGTTATCTACTGATAGTTAAAGTCTAAAAAGTTTAAGCTTAACATAAGATCAAAATATAATTGCTGTATTAAAGATAAGAAATCCTGCGTCAGCTCGTTTAATTGAAAAGAAAGATGTTTATAATTTTTTTTTATTTTATGCAAGAAAGTGATGAATTTATAAAAATAAAAATGTAACAATTGGGTCGACTTTTGATGTTGTCTAGATAGTATCAAAATAATATTTGGAACAAAAACATTATAGTAGAAAGGGGGGGAGTTACACGAAATACTTTAACACTCGAGTATTGGATATGTAGACTAGTACTAGTAGAATGCAAGTATCCAAATACACATACTCGCGTGAGAATAGGAGAACTAACGTTTACTGATATTACTTTATTTTAATTTTACAAATAGGTATTGTTATACATTACATGAAGAGTTAGTATTGAGCCATTGCGCTCTATATAAAAATTTAACACGGAAAAACCACACCGATGTTTTAAAAAATGAGTCAATAATGGACTTTTGTAACAACCATTAATTAAAACTTTGTCTACAAAAGAGTAGGTGTTTGTAAAAACAGAAAATGTTAGATATATAATCGAGTATTTTATTTACATCAATAATGCTTATTAAAATAACTAAATACGATACATTAAATAAGTCAATTAAAAAAAATAAAAGAGTTAAACCTGTGTCTTTAAGAAATAACGCACACCTGTATACTCGTGTTGCATTCGAATTACTACGTAAACGTGACGGTCCAGAACTTCTTATTACGAATTTGTCAAATTGAATAAAAAATTTGTACGCTCCTGAAATTCTTACGAAAGAAGTGACAGGAACGGTAAATCCGATCGTAAGTTGTTTTAAATTTACATCCTCTCCCTTCTGGCGTTGATGGTGTCCCGACTCTTTCGCCAGATTTATTGAAAAACCTCGTCTTCTGATGAGTCAAACTAGAAGCAATGGGTCTCCCATCGGCTCTCTGCACGGACTAAGCGCTCAAATATGGTAAGTTTCTATGATCTTTGGGTTTTCGTTTTTAGTTCGTAGGCGGTAGGTGAGATTGTTTGTAGGACGCGGCAATGTCCATCTCGGCGTAGTGCCAGCTTCCCGGAAGTTTCCCTGTTTTTATTACTGATTCTCTTCTTTGTTTGTCTGCATATTATTTTCCTCTTCCTTGTTCTAATTCTTGAGTTAGAAGAGCTTGTCTTAAAATATTGGTTAGTCTGAGTAGATATGGTGTTATCTCCGCTGTAAAATTATCGAACGTAATTATGGCTTTTTAGTTCAGTTGGAAGTCGTCTGTTGTTTGCAGTTTTCTCCCTAAAGTTAGGTTTGTTCCGTGGTTTAATATTTTATTGTGTTTATTGCTAACCTTATAGGTGTTAAGTTTTCTAGCCAAAACCGATGATTTTCCTTTACTAAAATGACCAGTTGGGGTTTAAAGTCTTTATTTTTCTTCTTCTCCATTGGATTGGCTGAGGGTGATATACTGGGACCAGTGTCTGCTTAATGTCCAGACAGAATGTGAAGCGCCTGCATAATCCAGCTGATAAACTTTGTGTCGTCGTCACTTAACAGACGGCGTGGAGTTCCATATCTGAAGAATATTTCTTGTACCACAGTTTGTGCACAGGCTATTGCGTCGATTGTTTTTAGGGAGAACAATTTGACCCATTTGCTGGTCGTGTCGTCTACGATGAAGATCCATTTTTCTCCGTTTGGTCTTTGTAGAAGGGGCTCGATAAGATCTATGGCTAACGTTTTGAAAATGCGAGTTTCTAGAAGAGTCTGTAGTAGGCCTGCTAGTTTCTGATTTGATGTTTTGCTTCTCTGGCACACGCAGCAGTTTTTCACGCATTTCAGTATTTGCTTGCGTATTCTTGCCCAGAAATACCGCTTTGGAATTCTTTGAAATGGTTGTTCCCCACCGTAATGACCTGCAGTTGGTGCGTCGTGGTACTCCTGCAGTATCTTTTCCCGCGTTTAGCGTCTTTATTCGAGATACAAGAAGCTGTCGATAGTGTATCCGTTACGATATTTATTTTTTAGGGCAAATAGGTAAATGTGATATTGTATGACTGATGAGTTAGGACCCATCGTGTTAGTGTTTAAGAGGGGAACTTTAAAAACATTATCTATTGCGACGGCTGATGGTCGGTGGCTACGGTTATTAGGTTCCTTTGTAACTCTTGTACTTGGTGACGGTTGATACGACCGTACCGTTTTTCGTTCTATTCTTGAATAGTTCTTTTTTGCTGGGAGGAGTAATCTGCTTGCATACTCAACTGGTTTTTTTTTGGTCTTTTTTCTTGGGCCAGGACGGTACTAATTACATATTGACTTGCGTCGCTTCTTATGGTGAATGGCATTTTGTGCTCTTCTTGTTTTATGATGGGCGCTTTGGTGAGTAGTTGTTGGTCTGGCCTTCACGTTAATGCGGCATCCTTTTTAAGCAAATGGGAAAGCGGTTTCCCAACCTGTGCGCAATGAGGTTTAAAGCGCCTGTATCATAAACAGCTTTATAAAAGAGACATTTAGTGCTTCACGTTGCGTGGTGCTGGAAGGCTAATTATAGCGTTGATTTTATCAAGATCCGCTTGTAGCCATTTCAGGGATACGATGTGCTCAAGGTATTTTACTCGGTGGCAGTTAAAGTGACATTTTGTACTTTTTTAAGTCTTCTTTATTGTGACGTCTGACAAGTTTGCCTTGAACCGATCGATTGTGGTTGGAACGTTCTTCAGCCCAAAAAGCATTCGTCAAAACCGATATAGATTAAACAGTGAGACGAATGCCGTTTTGCCTCCGTCTTCCATTTTTACGGTTATCTGCCAGCACCCTGCCTTGAGGTAGTGTAGATATTACTAATAACTCACTAATTCAATCCTTGAAAGTGGATATTGGTCTGACTGTGTGATTGCATTTAATTTTCTGTAACCTGTACCATGAAAACTTGGGCGGCTTATAGAGATTCTCACTCTTCTATGATACCCGTGTTTATCATTTCTTCTAGTTCTTCTTTAAAGATTGCTTGTTTCGTCGGTGTCAGCCCATATATGGTAGCGAGGCGATCGATGAGTGGATATCGGTCACGATTGCATGCTTTGCATACCGCGTTTCTTCTCTCCTTAGCCGGTTTTTTTTTTCAATATGCAAATAAAGATTTCATATTTAACTAAAGGACACTGATCTTTGATTTGTGAGTTATCAGCTAAGCCGAATATAAAGGTGGGCAGTAATTTAATTAGTAATTTAGTATTGATTTTGCGTGTAGCGTAGTAGCTGTTTCTTTCTACGAAACTTTGGACACTTGCCTACACGAATTTAAAGGTGGACAACAAAACGCAGGCAATAAATCCACTCTCTTAGACAATAAGATCTTGTGCACGGCTAAAACGGTAAGCGTCAGGCACAATCTTTCTCCAACCGGCACTCTATGACGGTCGTGCTGCCGCATTCTACCTCGCCCAATCCATTAGCTTTCTCTATAGAACTTGAATCCGCGTCTTCCAAGCGTTGTCGTGAAGACTGTGACGTTGATTCCTGACAAGTTTTTACCTGACAGCATTAAAGAATCCTTTGATACTGACGTTATGCGTCTTACAAAAATCATTTCTGTCTGTAAAATCAGCATGTCGAAATAATCCGAAATGATCGACCTAGTCAGCATTATTTTCCCTCGCGTCACGCAGCAAACTGCTGATATTACCAGTGCCTTAGCAAGCGTACAAATAGCTTTTCCAGTTTTGCTACTGCAATTCTTACTCCTATATCGTACTTTAACACAATCGCCCTTGTTTCTCGTTCGACTGTTGTTATTGTTCTTAAACCTGATTCTTTGTTTAAGACAGCAGAGGAAATAAAGACAATCCTAATGAAAGTCCTTAATTCGCAAACCTATGGCCTACGACTGCAAGAATTACGAAGACGGACAAAAACTATTAGGCTCGAATTAGAAAGAACGGACTTGACAATAATTCTTACAGCCGTCCATGAAAAAGCCGGTCTTGTCGTTAAACCGCAAGGTAAATCCTTACCTCGTGTTTTAATTCCCGACGTTTCCGTTTTGGTTCTCGGGCAAAGCAAATTTTTACTAGATTCTAGAAGTCCTACCAGAAGTCTGAAAATTTTTTATGCCATCACGTTGCGTGTACATCGCCTGGAATGTGTACAGACCATATCCGTGTAGGCGTTGCTTTAAGTGTCAAAAGTTTGACCACTACTCTACAGACTGTAAAAAGGACATACAGTGCGATCATTGTGCTGAAAAGCACGAGATTAAACATGCCCTAACACGAAACAAAACCCTTCATGCGCAAACTGCGTTCAATATGACGATAAAGGTGAAGTTATTAAACATAAAGTCTTATCCAATATTTGCTCAGCATATATGAAGCGCCTCGACACCAAGATTGCAGATACCAATTATGGACAATAAAGGCACTCAATTAACTTTGAGGTTTGCGCAAGTGAATCTTTGCAATTGACAAGTTGCGACTTTTAAAGCTGTAGGTTTCTCCTCCGACGACGACAATGATGTCTTACTGACCCAAGAGTCATACCTGTTTAGCTCAGGTTTAAGGTACAAGCTTGCTGGGGCGGCTGCACCGTTCAACCGGATTTCCGCATCCTCTTCTAAGCGGTACTACTCGGTTACTTTTTTCAATAGTTCGAAGCCCGTTGGAATTGTTACACTTAACTATTAACGAATAACTGCACTGTAGTATCTATGATTACGCTTGGAAACACTTCCTTGTCAGTCGTCGGCGTTTATTAGCCGCTGAGTGAGAATGCACGTATTCATCTCCCTCGCCTCGATAAAATTATTGATGAACTAAAAGACATTCCTTTCATAATAGCAGGTGACTTTAATTTAAAATCTTTGCACTCTCTGAAGAAAACCTCGTGGATGAACGTAACCTCTGTGTTGTCAACAAACCACACCAACCTTTTACTGTCTCTAGTCACTTAAGCCCGACGAATATTGACAACACTTTGTCATCCTCTTCTGTTGCCAAAAAAATCCAAAACTGACGTATTGTCCTAGAAGCTATTGAAAGTGATTACCGACTGATACGGTTTGAGTTAACCGTCGAAGCGTCTCTATTTGAACTGATCCGTAAGAGAATCCTAGATTTCAAACACATAGAAACCGTTTTCTTAAACACTACAATCGCAATTTCTATCTTTAAATACCTTTCACATGGTGCTTTGTGCCACGATCCAAGATCTGTAAACGCCGTCATTGGTAAAGTTGACCGAGATGATCCTCAATTCTTGCTAACGTAGCTTAAACCGCATACGCATAAGCTCTCAAGCCGGTGTGCCGTAGTGGAGCGAGCGTTGTTTACGAAAAAACTACCGAAACGGCCCAGCAGACATAAAACCTAATTGGCTTGCCTATTGCAAGGCCGCGTTTTACCGATACAAACTGGAAGTAAAGTATATCTCCTGGCAAAGATTTATTGAAAATAGCTTGACAACGTACTCCAATGCTGATACCAACGTACTAAAAAGTACAATACACTCATCCAAAACTAAAGTTTCTTTAAGAATATAGTTGTTCGCAAATTTCTTTTCCAAGATGCTAAATAATTGTCAAACTTTATATATGCTATTAGTTTGATTAGCCACCTTGTTGTCTTCAAAATGTACAAATCGTAAAAGTAACTGAAACTTATTTCTATTCATTATACTGAAAATCAATTTGTTTTCATACAAGATGCTTCGTTTCCAATAGTCACTAATTTTTGTATATTTTACCAGTCTCATTTATAAAATTATACCAAAAAAAAGTTCTTCAGCTTTCACCAATGTATTCTGGCGTAAAGTCTGTATATTTTTTTGTAATCTGCGTTACGATTTGTTTCTTGTGCAATCAAGTTCAGTACCTCATCATTTAAGGACAAACAGTAGAAGTGTAATAGTGTCAGGTCGGTTTTATTTTCAAGAAAATTTGCAGCACTATCATTACACCATTCGTTTTCACTGAACGCAGCGTTAAATCTTAAGTCTTTACAGTTTACTTTATGCCATGTATTAGAGACTATATCAGTAAAAACGGGTTGGTCCACGTCCTCAGGAGTTTCTTCAAGGTTTACGTCATTTTCTAAAAGGCCTATGCTGTTATCATCACTACCTGAATCACTTGTATTTTCATTCCATTTAGATCCCGAATCCAAAAAGTCACTTTCTTTCTCCGCTGCTGATACTTCCATAATTTTTGCTATCTCAATATGATGTTCTTTGACTGTGAGTTTTTTTCTATGCAATGAATTGGTTCGGGGTAAACAAATACCAGGTCTCTTCGTTCACGTCTAACCAATCTAGACATCATGTTTTTCAAACAACGAATTTGTTAATTAGAAAAGTTTATTCAAATTTTAATACACACAGTATCTTACAATAATTAATAAATGTTCAGTCGTTAATGTAATACTAATTTTCAACTACTTGATTACTTTTAGTGGTTTGGAGAAATGTAAATTGAGGTAGATATACCTTATAAAAAGAATAAAACTTAATGTTTTCAAGCAATTCAAACATTAAGATAAAATATAAAATTTTATATAAATCCAAGTTTTACATATAACACTATGTACTAAAAACAGTTCAGAAGTTATATATGATTTGTTTTTCAGCAAATTCTTTAAAATGTAAACACTGCAGAGGGAAAACTTGCAATGATGACATACCGCTAGAAGACTGTCAAAAACAAGATAGAACTTTGCCATATAACTTTGAAGAATTATCAACGTATAATGAAAATAATTTAAAAGTGTGTGTTGAACTACTGTATGCAAAAGGTAATTTTCGATATACTTAATGAACTAGTTTAATTTAGTTTATTTTAGAAAACAACAAATTTCCGGTGATGCAATGTATCACGCATTCAAATAATTTGTGTAACGAAATTCGTTCTTCTTTACCTACAGTAGTACATTTAGAAACATGTTTAATCAAAGCAGACGATGAAACAACTATAACTGCACCTACAACTATACCTACAACTACACCTACAACTACACCTGCAACTACAACTACAACTACAACTACAACTACAACTACAACTACACCTACAACTACACCTACAACTACACCTACAACTACACCGACAACTACTCCGACAACTACACCCACAACTACACCCACAACTACACCCACAACTACACCTACAACTACAACCACAACTACACCACAACTACACCCACAACTACACCCACAACTACACCCACAACTACACCTACAACTACACCCACAACTACACCTACAACTACACCTACAACTACACCCACAACTACACCCACAACTACACCCCACAACTACACCCACAACTACACCCACAACTACACCAACAACTACACCCACAACTACACCCACAACTACACCACAACTACACCCACAACTACACCTACAACTACACCCACAACTACACCCACAACTACACCCACAACTACACCCACAACGACACCCACAACTACACCCACAACTACACCCACAACTACACCCACAACTACACCCACAACTACACCTACAACTACACCCACAACTACAACCTACACCCACAACTACACCATACACCACAACTACACCCACAACTACACCCACAACTACACTACAACTACACCACACTACACCACAACTATACCTACAACTACACCCACAACTACACCACACTACACACAACTACACCCACAACTACACTACACCACAACTACACCTACACCCTACAACTACACCCACAACTACACCCACACACTACAACTACACCCACAACTACACTCCACAACTACACCCACAACTACACCTACAACTACACCCACACCACACCTACAACTACACCCACAACTACACCTACACAATTACTCCCACAACTACACCCACAACTACACCTACAACTACACCTACACCACAACTACACCCACACACTACACCTACAACTACACCCACAACTACACCTACAACTACACCCACAACTACACTACAACTACACCCACACCTACACCTACAACTACACCCACAACTACACTCTACAACTACACCCTACAACTACACCCACAACTACACCTACAACTACACTCCACTACACCCACAACTACACCCTACAACTACACCTACACCATACTACAACTACCCTACAACTACACCCACAACTACACCCACAACTACACCCACAACTACTCCCACAACTACACCTACAACTACACCCACAACTACACCCCACAACTACACCCACAACTACACCCACAACTACAACCACAACTACAACCACAACTACACCCACAACTACACCCACAACTACGCCCACAACTACACCCACAACTACACCTACAACGACACCCACAACTACACCTACAACTACACCTACAATTACACCCACAACTACACCCACAACTACTCCCACAACTACACCCACAACTACACTCACAACTACGCCCACAACTACGCCCACAACTACACCTACAACGACACCCACAACTACACCTACAACTACACCCACAACTACACCCACAACTACACCAACAACTACACCCACAACTACACCTACAACTACACCCACAACTACACCCACAACTACACCCACAACTACACCCACAACTACACCCACAATTACACCCACTACACCCACAACTACACCCACAACTACACCCACAATTACACCCACAACTACACCCACAACTACACTTACAACTACAACTACAACTACAACTACATCTACATCTACAACTACATCTACATCTACAACTACACCTACAACTACAACTACAACTACAACTACAACTACACCTACAACTACTACTACACCTACAACTACACCTACAACTACAACTACACCTACAACTACAACTACACCTACAACTACAAATACACCTACAACAACTACAACTGCAAGTACAGTTACAACTACAACTACACCCACAGCTGCATCTACTACTGATTCTACGCATAGTACAGAATCTTCCACGGAACAGACAGAAGTAACTACCGAAGGAAATTCAAACATTGCTCTATTATCTTTATTTGCGTTAACTGTGTCTGTAATTGTTCATATCTTGTTATAATTTTTTGTGAAAGTGGAAAAGTAGTATTTATTATGTTATTACTAATAGCAGCGTCGATACCTAAGAGAACATATTTTAAAATTATTTTATAACGGGTGATCGAGATAATTCGCAAGCCACGTGACCTGTCCGTTTATTTTCTTAACTGATATTTACTGCGTTACTTATTTTACAGGGGTCACGTAGTTTGGGAACAATCTCGACCTCACAGTATTACTACATAAAATGACAGAACTGATCGTTTTATTAGGAATTTTTTTATAAAAGTGAGAATTATTATTATTGTTAGTTATATTATTTATTTTTATTTTTATAATTCTCTAAACCTTCCCATTAATATATTTAATTTTAATTTTTATATTTTAATAAACGCTACATGTTTCGACAGAGTCATCTTCAGGCGTATACTATAAAATCAAAAAATATAAAATCGAATCTTAATTAAATATAAACTTACATTGGAATTGAAAAATATATAATATAATTAACCCATTTTGAGCAACTATAGAATAAATGAAAAAATAAACTTTTTTATTGTTAGTTTATTACAATTAATAAATAGTTTGGTGTTTGAGAATTTAGTCTTATTTTGTTAGTTTCACTTTATTATTAACTTTGAAAATGGATAGCAAATGAAGAAAGATGACGAAGCGTAAACTTTAAGCAAGATGAAATTTTATGTCTACATTGTGAACACATCATAGAGGATAAAAAGCAAACGCAGTTATGTGGAAAGGAAAAAAGAGAGGTGGAATGAAATCGAACAGGAATTGAGTTTTAAAAATCCTTTTGTAGTTTATAGAAATAGTTCAAATTTAAAAATAAAATTAAAGGAACAAAAAAAAATAACAATAAAAAAAGCTGCGACAGAAAAGATGGTGACCATTATGAAGATACGGGTTGACAAAACATATCTACTTATAATAAATCGTCAGATGAAAGCATTCAATAGACGAAAAAAGTAAGTATTGATATTTAATTAATAAGCGCTTTAATGGTAAACGCTATATTAGAAATCTACTGTACCCGGTAGAACCGACAATTACAACTACAGTAACTGTTTCGCCGCACCTTATGTTGTTCAAGTATATAAAATGAAGTTACATATGCAATGAGTCGCAGTTATTTAACATACTCAGTGAACGCGAAAGAAAAAGCTGAAAATAATGCAGATAGAAAACCGTGAAAATTTAATTCAGACATGATACGTATAGCAACCTCGTTTGTATAATGAGCTAGTAAATGATAAAATATTTCTACAATGTGCTGTCTGTCTGTAGTAATACTATACGGTGCAGGTAAGTTAGTGACAGGGATGTGCGGTGAAGATATTTGATGCTAAGAGCAAAAGACTACAATTATACAGACGATTTTAAATCTATTAATTAATTACGTTTTTTGTAGATCGTTTGTTAATACAGTGCACGCCGCTTAATAGTATCACCTTGCGACTTTCTGATAACAATAACCGAATGATAACAATATCCGTCATCTAAAAATAAATGTTTATGGGTTAGAAAGCAGTAAACACATACAGTGTGTATCTGATTAACATGTTATTAATTTAGAAGATGATGATACAAGCAAAAAATATCAAATTAAAAGTTCTAATAATACAGTTAAAAAAAACAGAATTTCGAGCCAAATAAATCAAAAATAACAAAAAGAAATAAAAAACAATGTTATGATGTTTAATTCACTGTTTTAAGAACTGCACATTTCTTCTCAGTAAGTTGCTGACACTAGTTAAATTATGGTATTATTCTAAGAACTACATTATTTTCAAGTACACTAAAGATACAAAGTAACTCAAAGATAACGCATTTACAGGTGTTTAGATAATGTAATGTTACCTACGTCAGTCAAAATACTTGAGTAAATACATAACACTGCAAAAGCACAGCTAAATATGCAAAATAAGTATTTTTAGGACACAATGATTAAATTTTTACTCACTTTACAAGCGTATTGTAAAAATTCAGCTAAAAGACTCATACAAAATAGGTTATTGTTCATGTAAAGAAAAAAATTAAAAAAAAAAAAATGGTAACAACCGAAATTATGATTACTATAAACGACGTTTTTTCTACGTCCGATCCGTTCTTTAATAAAGTGATAATATTAACCGATTGATAACATTATCCGTGATTCCAATAAGCGACGTGCACTGTACTTATATCAACGTGTTATAATGTATCAGAAGTAGACAGGTAATGGCCCCTATTACCGGTCTACTAATAAAATCAACCAGTTTCTATTACTCATGTTTTTTTTTCTAACCAATAAAATCGTCGAGGTGAATTAAGATTTTTATAAGAATATATAGATTGTATTAGTTGAATTTTATAAATAAAAAGGAAACTGAAAAATTTATCTGTGCATTAATATATTTGGCAATTTTAGGTAAATATGCTTGTTTACAATAATTATAGGTTAAGTAATCCGATTACCAAAATGAAAACAAAATTAGATGATTTAGAGGCACAAGTACACAAACTAAAGTGACAAATTTGTAGTCTACATCATCTAACGATTAGTAACACACAGTCTTTTGGAATTTATCTATGATTAAGACTTTCAGTTGCAGTTTCCAAAGATGCCTACTATCAAAGCTATGATAATAAACATAAGCAAATATTATTTTATTACAATAAATAACAATGTAAATTTTGTACAAAAAAATTCTAATCATATAACTACGTTGTCATGATACTTGTATCATTCATTTGCTTAAATATTAAAAACATTACGTATTAGAAAATTTGAGACTAACTAAAAACATTTAGCCATTGTTATTTTCAGCGACATTACCTTCTTCATCTGAGAATCTAATTTTCGTACGTCTTCACCGGTTTGCAAAATTTTGCTAACTATGCTTTGCTTAACACTGTATCAACTCTTATCGTATCCAATTTGTGATAAGGTAGTCTCCTAGTGGTAAATAGGAAAGTAGATAGGGTGTCACGGTACGCAGCTTGACTAGTCGCGGCTTAAAATTTGTACATACTCTAATACTACTGTTACGCAAACCAGCTCCCTCAGCTCAATCTGTCGTATCGTGGCAAGCGTCAACACAGGAGTAACAATGCTTGTCGCTGCTCTACTGACTTTGATCAGCAGACACGGCAGCTAAACCCAAACCTCTTGCTGCTGTGGAGATGTCTCACGGGCAAGCAGTGCTGGAGGGTCTTGTCTTTATTGTCTGGACCAAGAGGAAACAACCTCATCAAAAATTTAAATCTAAGGTGGAGAGGACTAAGCAGATAGATGCGTTACTGGATAAAAGACCAGTCGTCACTGGTTTCAACTTCGGAGCACTAGGCAACTCCGATGTATATAGCCTTTTGTACGTATCGGGGTACTGCACACGGTGACCTTGTTTTCCTCCGTACTCGTGAAACATATATGAAACCATCGACACAAAATTTATTGAAAAACGGTTACTCTGAGCAGAATCCAAAAATATCGGCTGATGCTAAACACAAACCCAAAAAAACCAAAAGCTTTTAGGGGCGGCAAGGCGAAAGCTGAAAAAACAAAGAATTGAAAGCTCAGGCATTGAAATGTAAAATTATGCAAACAAAATTTTTTGAAAAAAAATTGCGATCGCTATACTTTCCTTATAGGAAAGTAATAAACAACAAAAGATGTTGGTAATTGTATAATAAATTTAGCAATTCTCCAGCGATTGTGCCAGTTGTAGCAAATTTTAATATGACAGTTTTCAGGTAATTGTAGCAATTTTTCAGCGTTTGAAGCAATTTTCTATAGATTGTGGCAATTTTCAGGCCATTGTAGCAATTTTTCAGCAATCGTAGCAATTTTTCACTGATTGTAGCAATTTTGAAGTGATTGTGGCAATTTTCTAGCAATGGTAACAATTTTCTAGCGATTGTGGCAATTTTTTGGCGATTGTAAAAATTTTTCAGCGATTGTGGTAATTTTCTGAAAATTGTGGCAATTTTTGAGCAATTGTAGAATTTTCAGCAGTTGTAGCAATTTTTCAGCGATTGTAGCAGTTTTCTGGTAAATTTGGCAAATTTCGAGCAGTTGTAGCAATTTTCGGGCGATTGTGGCAATTTTCTTGCGATTGTGGCAATTTTCTGGTGATTGTAGCAATTTTTTGGAAAATCCACGTAACAGAATTTGACGCCAAACGTAGGCTCGAGTTTGTGTGTGCGGTTATAATTTTTTTTGTTTTTATTGATTTCTACTTATTGGTTGTCTTTAGTGGTTTCCGTTTACTCAAAGTTTATTTCATTTCTCTTGGTTGTTGCAAAACCTAACTTCTATTTCTTCGTTTTAGTACGTTGACTGCAGTGCTTTAATTTTTTTTTTGGATGAACTCGACTACATCGTTTAACACTCTCTTCTTATTAGATTATTTATTAGTGATAGTGTGTGCAATACAATACCACTACTACTACTTGTACTTATTGTTATTTTAATTAGGTTTAGTGGTAGTTTTGCTTCACGGTTAGTTTAATTTTGTTTAAAATTTTGTGGTACTTTTTAGAAAACTTTCAAACGAACTAGTAACTTGTAGGTACACATTTATCGTCGTTGTTTGCATATGCCGCCTAATGACGAAGAAGAAGCAAAATGTCATCGTCAATTTGAACTAACGCTGCAAACCCTATGTAATGAGTTCATCGTTAAAGGGAAGAAAGCTATCAACATTTCGTTGGTTTCTTTTACTAATTTGTTTAGTCCTAAATAGATTTCACTAAAGTCCGGACGGAGAACCACTTCTTCGGATTCTGAGAAAGAAATGGAAGTATCAGTTCAAACTATTTATGCCCTCCGAAGGCTGCTTCTACTAATGCGTCACTAGTTAAGTGGAACTTGACTTTTTTGGGTGAAAATAGGTTTTTGCTCATCGAATTCTTTATGTTTTGTTTTGTTTAATTCTGCTGCGGAAATCCTGACTGGAAAGGCTTTGTGTCTATTTGGGGTAAATAGAGATTCTTTGCGTTTTTAGCAAGATGTTACTTTATTAAAATCAAAATTCTTACCACCTAATTACGACGATTGGTTATGCGATGAGATTCAGATTTGGACAAAGAGGCTTTAAGAATCAATCGCCGTGCATGTGACGATATGGACTACTATAAACCACCTTCTTGGCGGCAAATCACACGACTGTTGGAACTTGCATTGGCGTACGTTAGTGACGCATCGGTCTTTTCTCTTGCTTCTACTTCTAAGAATCATTCGGTACGGTTCAAAGAAAACGCTTTTACTTCATTTTGTTCCTAATTCTTCTCGATGTGGTTTTATTGGTTCTTTTTGCGTTACTCGTTGGAATTGTTGTCAGATTGTACATATCTCTCTAAATTGTGACAAAATTCTTACTCTTCAATGTTTTGGTTGTGGACAGGTAAGGGTTAGTCAACGGACTAAATCGTAGATTCTACACCGTCTTTAAACTTGGATTCTAATTCGAACTTGACTGACAAGCAAACGTTTTCTTTTAGATTTTATGTTTTGTTCGTGATGATGACCGTCTATATCTTAAATTTAATTTTTTAGGTTTTTTTTCTTTGGTCTTCTTGATACTGGTGCTTTTTGAACAATTCTGAGCGGACTAAGGTGGCAAATTGTATAATCTTTCGATATTCGTCCTTCTCTTTCTTTTGTGTATTTTTGTAATTTGGCTAACAACAATAAGTGGTCGGTACTAAGGTCCGTTCCTCTGCTATTTTCTTTGGAAAGCAAAGTGAATACGTTTAACACCTTAGTTATTCCTAAAATTTTATAACAACTGATTTTAGGCATCGCTATGTGCTTCATAGCTCTCTCGTTCAGCACCAAATACTTCCGCCGAACCAATTAAACAGCGCTATTATTTTCTTTCACCTGCGTTGCAAAAGGTCGCTCATGAGGAGTTAGACTCAGTGCTAAGTATGGGTATGAGAGAACCGTCGAGTAGTTCCTGGTCGAATCCAATTATTTTAAGTGAAGAAGAAAGATAACACTTATCGGTTCTGTGTCGATTTTAGGAAGGTGAATCAAGTGATTCAGAAGGATGCTTATCCGCTGCCTTATATTATTTCAATCTTAGGACGGCTGAGAAATGCACGTTTTCTTTCCAGCTTTGGATAATCGGTCTGCGTATTGGCAGATTTCGCCCTCAGAAGATTCCAAAGCGGTAACTGCTTTTACTTGTCTTTCTCGTGGTTTTTTTCATTTCAAGTCATTTGGATTGCATAATGCGCCTGCTACATTTCAGCGATTGATTGATCGAGTATTGGATGTGGATTTGAAGCTTTACGGTTTCGCTTACCGAGACGATATTATGATCGCAACTCCTACTTTCAATGAACATATTAACTTACTAGGGAAAGTGTAAATTAAAAAAAATAATTTTTGGGGTCAACGTGGTCAACAAGAATGGTCTGTTGGTAGACCTGAATAAGGTAACAACAATACTTTTTGAAACGTTACTGATGTCAGACCATTTATTGGTATGACTAGTTAGTACCGTCGCTTTACTCCTAAAGTTTCTTCTTTTACGTCTTCACTTTCGGCTCTTACTTGTAAAAATGTGTTTTTTAGTTGGACAGCAGAATGTCAGACCAGTTTTGATTTTCTGAAAGTTAGTTTAATTGCTGCTGCTATTCTGTTGTGTTCTGCTTTTTCACTTTTTTTTGTGGTACAGACTGATGTTTTGGCTTAGGTGCTGTGTTAAGTCAAACGACTGCGGTTGGTAAAACGGTTGTTAGTTACCTCAGTCGATCGCTCACTAAGACGAAGCGACATTATTCTACGGCTGAAAAAAAAAGTCTGGCTGTGTTATGGACCATAGGGAAGTTCCGTCATTATGTAGAAGGATCCCATGTCACTGTGATAACCAATCATCATTTGCTGCAGTGGTTAAATTGTTTGCAGAGTCCTTCAGGACAATTATCTTTTTGGTCCATTAGATTACAACAGTATGATTTTTCGATAATCCATCGAAATGGAAAGGATAACGTGTTTCCTAATGCGCTATCTTGCCCAGTTCCTGTACTAGAAGCTGTTCATCTCTCTGAAATTTCTTCTATCTTTCTGTTTAAGTTGCCAACTACTGATCGTTGGTATAACAATCTTTTTCAACGTGTCTTAGATGGTCTTTATAAGTTTGTGAAATAGTCTGTTAAGGATAATGTTCTTTATCGTCTTGTTGACAACGTACGGCCGCTTATGTGACAACTATATTCTTTGCGGCTAAATATCATCCTAGGGCTAATCCTGCCAAACTGATTAATCGTGTCTTAAAAACTATAATTTTTTTGTCAGAGAAAATCATCGGTATTGGGATGTAAATCTTTCAAATATGGGTTGCGCTATTCGTACTCCAAAAGTCATTGATCGTACTTATTTTTTTGCACTTTGGCGTAAACACATTATTTCAATAAATTTCTTCAGTTCATCTTCTTCTGATGTTCTTATTTTTGAACCTAAAGTTACTTGTTTAGTGTTTCACTATAAAGCTATCGGTACGCATATACTAAACAACTTTACAAAGCGTACACAAAAACACAAAACAGATATAATCTTTGCCGTCGACATATACGATATACAGCTGGAGATTCGGCATAGCGACGTAACAATACGATTTCTGACGCCACTAGACATTATAATGCCAAGTTAAGCGCTAAGTTTCTGAGACCTTTTATTATTAAAACTGATAAACCTTCTTAGACGTATGAGTTAGTCACTACTACTAGACAATCGGTGGGTTATTATTTTTTTTAAATTATTTTACTTAGGGGTAGTCCCAATATGGTCCCGGCACCGCGACCTGTAGGTCTATTGTGCTCCCCGATGTTTTCTACCCTTCTAGAATACCTGTATCTTTGACAAAGTCCAGGATTTCAGTAGGGCGAATCTTCGTTACTTCCTCTTGTGTAATCTTTTCATTTCCAAGTAGGCGTTCTCTTGCCCTTGTGAATGCTTCACAGTGGCAGATGACGTTGTATAGAGTTTCTTCCTCCTCACCACAACCCCTGCATAACGGGCTATCAGTCAGTCCCATTTTATGCAGGTGTTTGTTTAAACGACAGTGGCCTGTCACCATCTCTGTCGCTAGTTTGATCTTCGTCCTAGTTAACTTTAAGATCGACGTTGCTAAGCCCTCGTCGGGGGTTTCCAGAAAGACCTTAGAATGATCCTGTCCTAGGACTTTCGACCAGTGTCTGCAGTGCTCTTTCGTGAGTATTGCATGAATCTCCTGTTTGGCTGTGTTATATGTAATCTCACAAGCCGGTTCATGGCCTATGAGTGGTTTCGCGCTTGCCGCCCTGGCAAGCCCGTCAGCAACTTGGTTACCCGCGATTCCCGCATGCCCAGGTGCCCACACTAGTGTAACTGTATTACACTTACCTAGTGCGTTTAGCATTTGTGTGCATTCAAGTACTAACCCTGAGTTCACCACATATGATTCTAATGCTGCAATCGCTGCTTTGCTGTCTGTGACTATAAAGATTCTCCTTTTAGAAAGGTTCTCTTTTAATAGTTGAGGAAATGCTGTCAGGATTGCATATACCTCGGCTTGGAACACGGTCGCTTTTTGACCTAGGCTTACAGAGATTCTGCAGCCCTGTCCATTGCTCCTGTACACTCCAGAGCTAGTGCCCTTAGTGGTTTTTGAGCCATCTGTGTAATACACGATTCCATTCAGCTTTGTTTTGTTGGAATTGTTTTCCCAGTCGTAACGGGTGGGGATTATTGTCTTAAACAGTTTAATAGGACAAACTGTTTTGGGTATTCTCTTAGTTATCATACTGAGGTTTTTGTTTTTAGAGATCTCGTCAAAGATGGTCGAATGCCCCACCCTTGACGATCCCTCCTCGCCGTTGACTCTCAGACGGTATTCCCCTCTCCGCCCTAATTACTAGGCGTAGTGGCGGCAGGTCCAGGAGAGTCTTCATGGCTGCCGTCGGGGTGGTTATCATTGCCCTCGTGATTCTAAGGCAAGCTCTGCGCTGTACCTTGCTGAGTATCTGTATGGCCTTCTGGGTGAAGGTCCTATGCCACCACAACAGTGACGAGTACGTAATGATCGGTCTGATCATTCGAGTGTATATCCAGTGAGTCATCTTTGGAGATAAGCCCCACTTGCTTCTGAACGCTCGCCTGCAAGCCCACAAGGACTTTGTGGTTTTGTTTGTTTATAGGTTAGCCCCTGGTCTAATGTTACGCCCAAGTATTTGCCTTCCCTCACTACCTTCGTGAGAAAAGAATGAGGTTCGTTTTTGCCAGATTGACCGACAAGCCCTCTTCTCTACACCACCGTTCAACTAGATTTAAGGCTCCCTGCATCACAACTGATACGGTCTCTTCAAATCTGCCACGTACCACAATAACTATGTCGTCGGCATAGCCAACTGTGTAGTAGCCTGCCTCACTTAATGGCCTCAGCAGTCCGTCTACCACTAAACACCACAGTAACGGGGAGAGAACTCCCCCCTGCGAACATCCTCGTGCAGCTCGGACCGCTACAGAGTCGTTATTAAGCGAGGCCGTAATGTTTCTATGTCTTAGCATGGTATAAATCCATCTACCCACGGTAGTATGTACCCCTTTGCTTTCTATAGCAGTTTTAATCGATTCTAGAAAGGTATTATCAAACGCTCTCTCTATGTCTAAAAACGCCCCCAGAGCCACTTCCTTGCAGGAGATCGCTCTTTCGGCTGCGTCCACTACTCTGTGGACGGCAAGTTCACAGGATTTACCTGGTTGATAGGCACATTGGTATTTACTGATGGGAACAGGCCCCAGCACCTCGTCCCTAATGTGTCGCTCAATGAGTTTCTCTAATAGTTTGAGGAGAAATGACGTTAGACTGATGGGACTAAACGACTTAGCTAGGGCGTATGAGTCCCGCCCAGGTTTGGGTATAAATACGACTTTTAGGTCCTTCCACGCCATAGGTATGTATCCCAGGGCAACGCTTGCCCTTAGTAATGTACATAGTGTGGAGGCTAGCAGGTCTAAGCCTTGTTGTAATAGAGCAGAGAAAATTTTATCCATCCCTGGGGATTTGTATGGATGAAAATTTTTCGCTGCTCACCTAATTTTGGTTAGGTTCACTATCTGATGAGCTAGAACCCAATGTGTCCTGTTCCCCCTCGAGAGGGGTTCTAGAGCTGTTGATACGCTAGCGTCAGATTTGGTGAGAGTCTTTGATTCCGGAAAGTGTGACTGGAGCAGAAGCTCCAAGGTCTCCTTTACGGTCTCTGTGTAACCCTCCACACTTCTCTTTAAGGAACCGATTTTAGCCTCTGTTTCTCCTTGTAAAGCTCTTTAGAGTCTCGCACCTTCTGGATCTGTTCGATTTCCTTGCAATGCCTCCTCCACGAGTCACGTTTTGCCTTTCTTATGGTCTTCGGTGAGTGTGGTTCGGTATGAACCCCATTCCCCGGTGTTTTTTGCTCTATTAAAGAGCTTTCTTGTCTGAGACCGCAATCGAGATAGTCCCTCATGCCACCAGGGCATTTTACTTAAGGATCTTTTCTCTTCCGCGGGACAGCTTTCCTCAAAGGCATCTATGATGGCCATGCGAAGGTTTTCTTCCATGGCCTCCAATCCCGCCGAGTCATTGATTTTGTCGGGACAGTTCTCGAGCTTGACCTTTAGGTTCTCTCTATAAAGGTCCCAATTGGTTCTTCTCGGATTCCTGTATACGGCCATTGCCGCTTCGCTTGATTCAATGTCGAAGCGAATATATCTATGGTCAATTAGCGATGGCTCTTCCGACACATGCCATTTGTGTACTGAGCTGCAGGCAGTCACAGTTCCAAATGTTATATCAATTACCTCCCTTCGTCGAATATTGACGAAGGTCGGCTCGTTGCCTTTGTTGGCCTCTAGATTTTTATTAATAGTATAATCTAGGAGAGACTCACCTCTTTTGTTGATGTCCGTGCTGCCCCACACAGTGTGGTGCGCATTGGCATCGCATCCGAGGAGAATTTGCCATCCTTTCCGCTGACAATGGTCCACCAGTTTGGAGACTTATATGGTTGGTGGTGGATTTCGTTGGTCGTAGAGGAGGTACGCGGATCCGAGCACTAGCTCCCTCTCGCTCCCATCCCTTTTCATTGTCAGCGCGACTGCCACCAGGTCTCTGCAACAGAATTCCCAAAGTGGCAGTAGTTTAACGCTATCTCTAGCTATAATGCACGATCTGGGATTGGTTTCGGTTGGCTCAGCAATGGCCGCGCTCCTCTCAATCCCAGACCTTGTATTTGCCCTTTAAAAGTCCAAGGTTTTTGTACCAGGGCTACATCAATATGTTTATTCATATAAGCACAGAGGGCAGCAGATGCCGCCTTACTGTGATGCAGGTTTATTTGTACAAGTTTAACCATTTAAACCTGTACCTACCAACTGGGGTGCAATGGATGATGCAGTAAGCTGTGGTTCCTTTGAGGGCCCCTCAACCACTGTCGTTTCTTCGCACTGCTTACTGGTCACCTCCCCCCCCCCCTTTGCCTTGGAGAAGAGTTTAAACGTCACTCTAGTGAGGTTGACGTAGGGACTATGGTTGCAAATAACCCCCATCTTGTCCCAGGAAGTTTGGTCCATAAGGACAATCAATGTTTGTCTCTTGGGGTCCTCCTTCCTGTCCACTACACGCCAGTTGCGGGTTACAACACCAGCATTCTGGATCTCGATCCTTTTCAGAATCTTTACCGGTTCCACATAGGCCCCGGGGATCCAAGTGTATGCTCGCACTGGTTTTGGGAGGTCTTTCGTTTTGAGGAATCCCTTCCACGGAGCTACTCTCCTAGCTCCGTTCTCAACCAATCCACGGTTACCTGGTCTGCGCATGTAATTAACAGCGCTCCCCCTCGGTGGCGACACTCCGTGAATTTGTGCGAAACCGCTCCAATGGACAGAGTGTCGATTCTATCGAAGATCCAGGTTTTAATTTGCCCTGTTTCCTCCTCCGACAGCGTGCACTCTAGGTTTTCATTGACAAAAGCTATTTTGAAGCCTGTTCCTGCTTCGCTGAAAGTTCTGGTGTCTTTTTTGGTCCCAGACTTTGCCTTTCTTAAGGTACCTTGGGAATGCTGTCGTCAGATCGGTGTCGCTTTTGCGTCCCAGTCCTAGAGACAGCTTTATTCTGTGAGGTGCGTGGTCGTCCCGCTTTGGGCGATGAAGGGACAGGTTGCTTAAAGCCCCCTGGTTCTCTCATTGCCTTTCTTAATTTCAGGCGCGCTGCCCCGGAGAGTTTTTTACGCTCACCAGTACCAGCAACCTTATCCCTAGCATTAACCTAAGCATCACATACGATCATTCACTTAAGCCGTTCCTCTATCAGTCATCTAGGGACGCGCCTGGTAGGGTGCTACCTCTCACTCGGTGGGTACTTCATCCTTTGATTCAAATGAGATTTCACACCAGGTAAACCGTCGGTCTGTCAACGTCTCGTTATTATATCCCCGTCGGCATAAACGACGTAAACTACGTCAACTGTGGCTTCTTTGGACGACTAACTTTGCTTTTTCTATTTGGGTTATTTCTCTTCGGTTCTTTTAGTTTCTAAGATTAACTATTAAGGTAATGTAATATTCGTTTTTGTTAGTGTCTATTATGTTTAAGTGAATTGATAGTGGAGAAACTATGTTTTTGTGATCGCTCTAGTCATGGGCTTGTGGTTTAGTTTCTGATCGGATTACTGGTTAATTCCTTTACTCAATTAGAGTGATACGACTTTTGTCGATTGTGACCAGATTACTGATTAATAATATTCATTTACAGGTTTTAGCTTTGGTCCTTAGTGGTCTTGTTTAGATCTCTCATAATTTTGATTTCTTTTTCTGAACTTAGTATGTTTGGTGCTTTTAGTGAGTTTGCCCTTTTGGGAAGGATATCATACCTTCTTTCTGTCTTTTATTCTCTTATTTAGATCTGTCACCATAACTTTGGGAGGGGGGGAGGCGCCTGTTGGTTGTCTTTGACCCGGTAGCCTCAAGCTCTGAAGCAGGCATAATTTCTTTCGGAGGCCGTAACAGCGGATTTGATGGAGCTTGCCGTTAATTCTTGGTAGATCCAACGACGCGTTTTTACATCTTGACGTGAGGGTTTAAAATGTGTTTAAAACTTCGACGCCACTTAATTGTACGGCATTTTAACGAGAAAACTTTCGGCTAGGATAGAATTCCTGAGGTATTTCCTAGTCTGGTAGGTATATTCCTTTTCCTTCGTCCTATAGTACTTTTGCCTTTTTTCTGATGGGTCTTCTGTGATTAA
Source organism: Aquatica leii (assembly GCA_035610365.1). Classification (NCBI taxonomy): domain Eukaryota; kingdom Metazoa; phylum Arthropoda; class Insecta; order Coleoptera; family Lampyridae; genus Aquatica; species Aquatica leii. Next base: position 37,955,058 of record CM069437.1, on the reverse strand, counting down.
TATTCAGGGTTAGATTTGTATCTGTAGGTTGGGGTTTTATGAGATTTTAAGGGGTTGGCCTGGACTGTAGTCTAAACTTTTCTTTTTTTTTTACTTATTTTTCTCTTGGTTTGCTTAGCATTGTTCTTCAGTGATGTCTATGAGATTGCGCTGTTTTCTCGTTTTAGTAGCGTAACGACTGATGTCGACTTGCAACAGGTACTTTTTTTTGATACTTCATTTCTGTTGATTGGTATTTTTGGGTTTCTTTCCATCCATGTAATAAATTTAGTCTGTTGGTTAATTCCTGTCTTTAATGAGACTTGAAAGGTTTTAAACATAGTATGCCTAATTACTGTCTTATATATGGTCAATTACTGTTAAAAGTGCCTAATTACTATACATTTTTAAATCCTTTATTTGAATTGTTTATATTTTTTTATTTCCAAAGTAATCCTATTTAAAAAAAACTGGTGTGGTACACGTGTAGATGTTTGTATTGACTTCCTAGCATGCTATAATTTATTTGAAATTTTTTTTCTTGATTTTATTAAGATATAACCGAAATATGGCAAATTGAGCTTATGTTGTCATATCGATTAACTCCTATAGTTGTGCGCCTCGATATTGCTTTCCTCTTTAGTAAATTAGAAAAAATTATTATTTTGTGAATTCATTTTAAATTATAAATAAAATAGCTAATGAACTGTTAATTTTAGAAAGTTTTTTTATCTAAATAAATTGTTAGAAAGAATTCTCTCCATAAGAAACTAAAAATGATTTGATACTACATACGTACAAAATTATATAAGAAAAACTGTTAAAAATAGTGGGTACACCTACTCCCGGTTTCTTTATCAAACCCATCCTGATAGAACCTAGAGAATATGAAAAGCCAGCTCTATACCAAATTTCAAGTTACTAGGACTTTTGGTTCGAGAGTTATCGTGAGTATATTGTTACACACACACACACACACACACCCAAATTTTTTTTCTCAAAAATACATTTCTCTGATTCAGGAGACCTTGAAACGTAAAGCTATGCAAAAAAAGAAAAGTAAAAGCAGTTTACGGAATCAGAAATAAATTTGACATCTACGACATATTGTTATTTTATTTTAACCATCTAGTCCTTCTCAAGCTACATATTTGCAAATTTGTATGTTGTGTTGCCTGCGATTGAACTCAAACGATGACAAAAAATTAAATCCGCTTTTATCTGCAAATTTTTATCGATCTACTGAAAAACTACTTAAAAAATACTTATATTATATATTATTTCTTTCATTAATAGTGTCGTTTTTTAGCTAGTTGTCAAGCTATATTTTTTTAAATAAAATTTAACGTCACTGATTAATATTACCTAAAATTTAAAGATAAACTTTAAAAAATACTGATATACAGATAATCAAGTAGTTTAATTATTTTTAGCGATAATATATCTGTTTGTTATAAAAGTACAAATCACTTTAGTTGACTTAGTTTAGCGATTGAACTGTTCAAAAAAATGACGTTCAAAATTATTATTACTCTTTTACTCGTCACACAAATTTTTGGTAAGTAAAATTCTAATTTTTATCATATTTAGTGAATTAAAATATAATTTTTTGAAAATTGTTTAAATTACAACGAATTAACTTTCTATAGAATGTTTTTATAAAATAAAAAAACAACTGTTTTGATTATACGTATGTGTACATAGGGCGTGGTAATTTTTGTGTAAATACCATTAAAACTTAAAGACACAAATCCTTAAATTATTTTAAGTAAAAACATCTTTACAATGTTGATTTCTTATACATTTTCCTGATATGTATTTATACAAAGTAACCGTAAATATTGGTAAAAAAATATTAATTTTCATTAAATATTAATTTTCATTAAATTTTAATTATAATAAAATTTGAAGCCAAAAGCGTTCTATGATTTTATGTTTTCATACTGAACCAACCTAGAAAGGCGCATTAAAACACGCGTCTTGGCGTCGCAAAATTACGTAACTCCGCTAATTTACCATTGTTAATTCGTATCTTTCATTTCTTCTTCCAAATTTTTTTCCCTCTTACTTCATTTTTTAGCATATGCACGTTTTTTCCTCATAAAGTTAAGAACACACCAGAAAAAAATTTAATCTATATTTTTTACGTCATAGATTAAAAAAAAAATAAATTTTATCTAAGTACTTTGGCAAAGTTTAAAGTTTAAAAAGTTTGATTTTTGAGATAATTTAAGTAAATCTAATATAAGCTCAAAATAAAATTGCTTTATTCAAGATAAGAAAACCTGCGTTAGCTCATTTAGTTTAAAGGAGAAAATGTTGGTTTTTTTTTATATTATGCAACAATGTGATGGATTTATGAAAATAAATATATAAAAAGTTATGTCGACTTTTTATGTCGTCTATATAGCATCAAAATAGTACCTACTTAAGCAAACAAATCAAACATAACTTTTGCAAATAACTTGTATTTTGAATCACAAATAAAAGAGAAGCTTGTGGGCGATAATGTAAAACGAATCTTTTAATTCTGTTTTATGAATGTTTACAAATTTGTAAAACATATTTTTTGTCCTTTTCTAATTAACGAAACATCAAAAATATGACTGAAATTATAACGTAAACAAGAAACTGATCAATGAGTAATATTGTGCAAACTTAAATTAAACACTGCAATGTCTTAGGTTTTAACGACTTATTTACATTAATATTGGCGAGTACACTACCATTAAATTAACACAAATATTAAACTAGTTCATATAAAATCTTAAACTTTTGCTTTTGCTTGGTTACGATTATAAGCGAGTTTCAGCTTAGACCGCGTTATAGTTGAACATCCAGAATTTTTTCGGCTTGATCAAAACAAGTAGTACAAATTGGTTTTTGCCATATTGTTGTTCGTGAACTCAAATAAACTGTCGTTTTGCAAGACATCGCAGCTTGCATCTTTGGAGTGGTGAATGTCACTGAAAGGTCAGTTTATTTGGGTTCACAAACGACAATACGACAAAAGCCAAGTTCTACTACTTCTTTTGACTTGGCTCTGATTTAAGTTACTTAAGAAACCTTTAGATCATGTTTTTAAAAACATTTTTTGTACCAACTTTCATCTATTTATGCCAATTACGTTTTCATCTGCGTAATCTACATCACTAACTGTTATCAAGAGGTCTCTTACCAAGAAATGGCCAGGTGTCAAAGGAAGAGAATGATCAGGATTATCACTAAAAACTGATAATGGTCTTGAATTTAAACATGCCTTTATTTGTTTTAGCAATTTTTTTTCTAAATCAAAATACCATCTCCTATGACTCGTTTTAAATGAGCTTTAGCACAATTAATGTCTACTTCCCAGAGTCCACTGAAATTTTGCGCTCTTGAAAGTATAAAGTGCCATTTGGTCGACTCTAACGTTAATAATTCAGCAGCTATCTCGTGAGGTAGTATAGATTTTGCACTGTTAAAAGTCTTACGTAACATAACATTTGCTTCAATCAAATAAGTGCCATTATCACTATAAAATTTGTGAGATGCGCCTCTGCGTAAAACAAATTGCTTAAATGCAGTAATAAAACCATTAGCAGTAAAATCAGTCGCAGCTTCTAAGTGGATCGCACGAGTCGCCATGCAAACTAACAAACACATGTATCTTTTATAAGATTTTGTTCCTCATTCTGGCGAACCTTAATGGGACCTGCGTAGTCAACCTCTGAATTCTTGAATGGTTTGCTTGGTTTCAGTTTGGTCTCTGGTAATTAACCCATCAACTGTGTAGTTGCTGCTTTAGAGTATCTTAAATAAATTGTATAATTTCTGTAACATCGTTTAACTATATCTGGTGTTTTAATATCCAAAATCGACTTCTCAAAAAACTCATCATGACTTGAGGTCCGCCATGGAGTGTCTTTCAATGACCATTTTCAGTTATTAACTTGCTAAGGTGATGCTTAGCAGGCATATTAATTAAATGTTTTTGATCGTAACTCACTTTCGCTTGATTGATATGTCATCCTACTCTTAAATAAGCTGCAGTGCGTAGGCTACATGAAAACGCGTGTAAGTCAAGTTTTGATTTTTTAACAAATAATTATTTTCGGGTTTTGAACCGCGTTCCATATTTACACTTTTCACAAAATTTATAAAACTTTGAAAAATTTACAGTGTTTGACGTTTCGACAGTCATGTCGCTGTCTTCTTCAGAAAAAACTGAAACTGAAGATATAGGATCCTGACAAGTCTCTATATTACGCCGTTCGGGTCAATGGTTCGTGACGGTTCCGATTCATTAGTTTTCCGGAAGATGTTTTTCCATATTGGCGCTAGATTGATTCCATTATCCCTATTAAAATTGTCATACTTCTGGATTTCAATGACTTCCTTGTATAGTCTAGGCCAGAAGTTTTGGGATTTGGCCAACATTGTTGCTTCTTCAAATTTTATTGTGTGACCGGTGTCTAAAAAGTGTTCCGCAACAGCAGATGTTGTGTTATGTTTCTTTGTATCCGCCTTATGCTCTTTTAATCTGGTAGCTATGTTGCGTCTCGTTTGTCCTATGTAAGCCAGCCCAGTGGTGCTTTTGTTTCTTTTGATTTTGAAAAATTGGCGGATATTTTATTTGTTGCAGTGAAGATCACTTTGATATTTTTCCTTCCAAGTATCCTGGCTATTTTATCGGTGCAGCCTTTTATGTAAGGAAAGAAGGAAGTTGCCACGGGTTCCTCCTTCTATAGTTTTTCCTTACTGTGTTTGTTCATTGCTCAATATATGTTTGTTTTTCTGAAACTGTTTTTTATTAAGGCGTTTGTTAGGTGACCTAGCTCGGTCTTTAACGTGTTCGGTTCACTAATCGCCTTGGCCCTGTGTACTAAAGTTTTTAGAACTGCAAACTTCTGAGCTAGATGATGATGTGATTCGGCGTTGAGGTATCTGTCAGTATGTGTCGGTTTCTATATACTTGATGTCGCAATTTGTTGTTCATATTTTGAGTGACCAGTACGTCCAAGAACGGAATGCTTCTGTTCTGTTCTGAAACATTCCGTAAATCGGAACCGTCACGAACCATGGGCCCGAACGGCGTAATATAAAGGCTTGACAGGATTCTATATCTTCAGTTTCAGTTTATTCTGAAGAAGACAGCGACATGACTGCCGAAACGTCCAACATTGTAAATTTTTTAAAGTTTGTAAGTTTTCTAAGTTTAATAAATTTTACGAAAAGTGTAAATATGGAACGCGTTTCAAAACTCGAAAATAATTATTTGTTAAAAAATCATGGCCGCGAAAGCCTCAAAAATAAAACAAGTTTTGATTCTTTAGTTAAGCAAACCCATCGTAGAATTACAATTATTTGAAGATGTTTTTACTAGTTTCTAAATTTTAACACTCAGTCATTAAGTTTTTTGGTAATTCGTTATCCCAATCCAGACTTGCTTTCCACAATTTTTGAATAAAAATTTTAGCAGTATAATCACTACCGACACAATCCATCCGGTAAGATCATACAGTCTAGCAATGTCTGAAAGAATTTGTCTTTGTGTAATAGGCTGTTCATGCTCAAGTAAGTTTACTCTATATTCTAAGTTATGCGTAATTAACTCATCTACGTAGTAATCTGTGCTGCTAAAAGATATTTATTTCTTTCTAGTTGTGCTAATGTCTGTAAAGTTTTACAGCAAGATAAGGCGCACAAGCAGTTTCAAATGTTAAAATTAATGATTTGCAATGTTGCCACTAAAGCAAAAGATGTCGTAAGTACTGTTGAAATTTAGGGCCTAATAGAAGGTCGTCGTTAAATGATACATTCTTAATCCCTTGATCTAAGCATTAAATACAACTTAACTTTTACTGTATTCTTTTCTCGAACCACCGCGTGGTGAGACAAATATACGGCAGTGGGATTTTTGATATCGTTATTGTCTACTAATTTTATGTAATTTAGCGTAGTGTACCTTGCTGTATTTATTAAAGGGCATCCATCTAGTATTCAAATGTCACCAAAAACGTCGTGTCCTAAACGTGGGAAAAAACATTACACATTTTTTACTTTGAGAACAACGACACACAACTATATACTATATGAAAAGAGATATAAAAACTTATATTGTTTTGTTAGAAACAGCTGTTGTAAAGACTAATTGTAAAATCGTTTTATTTTTTGTTTTTCGGGCCAACTTTTTGCTGATCTATCATTTGCAAAACTTGGATAGGTAGACTTGTTGCTCGTAGCCGACGTTTATGGAGAAATATTAGCAGATTGTATTAAAAAGAGTCACTACTAAAATTAAATAGCTCGAAAAACTTTATTTAGATGAATTTTGTTTGTTACAAGAATTAAACAGTCAGAATATTAAAACCTTTCAAGGTCAAATGAAGGAAAACAAGTTAAAAATGTTTTAAGGTAATTGGTTTATTTATTTAGTACAATTAAATGCAAGCTTTCGAACTTGAGCTAAGTTCTTCGTCAGACAAAATTAAATTAATTTGACAATTGTAAAACTAAAATAACTAAAAACAATAACTCGTAAGGGAACTAGATAATAGGCGCAAGTTCATTTAGCTACAGCATTTGCTTGAAGGTCTAAAGGAAAACCACCATAAAAACGCTAGACGCAGCTTTAGTGGAGTGTACCAAGTCCCATGCACCTATGGCAAGGTATATATTGGCAAAACTGGTAAAACTATAGATACGAGATTAAAAGAACATAGAAGACATCTTTGTTTACTCCAACCTACTAAGTCTGCCATTGACGAACATGCACTTGACACTCTTCATGATATAAACTTTGAGAAAACTAAAACAATTTCTAAAACAAAGAACTGAAAATCAAGAAACATTAGAGAAGCTATTGAAATTATTAAACATTCTAACAATTTTAATAGATACAGTGGTTACGAACTATCTGACACCTGGTTACCTGTTATTTCCTAATCTCAATTTGTCTATTTACACTAAAGCTTAAGCTACGTCTAAAGTTTTTATGGTAGTATCATTTAATGACGACTTTCTAGTAGGCTCTAAACTTCAACAGGACTTACGACATCTTTTGCTTCGGTGGCGTATCTTATATGTATTGTAACTGACTTAGCAAAAAATGTATAAATAAGTTTACGCAAATGAAAGAATTTTGTGGAGAATGAGACCTGAGATGCCTATGCAACATTACAAATTATCAACTTTAACATTTGAAACTGTTTGTGCGCCTTATCTTGCTGTGAAAACTTTACAGACATTAGGACAACTAAAAAAAATTAATATCTTTTAACAGCATAGATTACTAATCGGGATTACTACTTAGATGACTTAATGACAGGTTGTCAGACAGAAAAAGAAGCCTTACATATTTACGAGACAATGAGTAAACTAATGATTTCTGATGGGTTTTAATTAGAAACGTCGAGTAGCAACAATCAATATTTTTTGAATCATATTGAAAAGGACAAGTTAAATACACTACAATCAATAACAACTAAAACTGTATGATCCTATCGGATGGATTGCACCAGTACTGATTACTGCTAAAATTTTAATTCAAAAATTGTGGAAAGCAAGACTGAATTGAGATCAAATCACCATCAGATAGTATTTTAAAAGTAGGAGAACGTATCAATCAAGCGAATATGAATTGCGATCAAAAACATCCAATTATTATGCCCGTTAAGCATTATCTTAGCCAGTTAATAGTTGGAAATGCTCATCTAACGGCACTCCATGGCGGACGTAAAGTCATAAGTTTTTTGAGAAGTCGATTTTGGATATATAGTTAAAACATATTACAGAAATGGTGGGATTTGTTTAAGATACTATAAAACAAAAGCTACACAATTGATGTAGAACAATGACAGTGCTTAATGTTTTCTGGTATTATTTATATGGTTTTTGAACATATGATAACATGCGTTTAATGTTTTAATGTATTTATTTAATCTACTTCTTGATTTTTTACAATATGTCATACCACTAATAATTGCTACTCAGAACTATTTCAGCAAAAAAAAAATACTTGAAATTAAAACTACCCTCATATAGGTAATCTTTACTACCACTGTAACATTGGGCGCACATAATCTTAAATCTAAACATAAATCGCCCGCTTTGGGCGATTTTGGGACTTCAAAAATTAACAATAAGATTATACTTAATTCTAATTCTAATTAACTGTCAATTTGTAAAACACAGATTTTAGAAACGGCTCGTTTGAAAATTTCGCGTTTGTATTTTACTACCCTAACTGTTTTGTCTTTTCCGAGACGCACGTCTAAAATGCGACCACAATTCTACTGCATCGGGTGCATCATCCATTTGGTATGCTGCTGCAGATTTTGTAAATACTCTAAGCTCCAACGGTTCCAAAAATGTTGAGCATTTGCTAATACTTGGAGAGTCTGGATGATAAAGTGCTTTCTACTTGCGCTTTAACAACTATATTTACACTTGAGTCAACAAAAAAATGTCCAGAAATGAGTGGTTCACCATCGTTTGGATCATTTAACATTGGGTAGATAGGACAATAATTCAAAATATGTTCAACTTGTTATAATACAGTATAAAATTGCTCATAAGTAAGATGTGCATTGCCAAAGACTAGTTAAATGATTAAATAAAAAGTGCCACCTTTAACGCCGATATCATTTGAAAGTTCAAGGATGATTTTTCTCTGTCTTTTTAAATAATTATTAGCTCTGACGAAGTTTAAACCATTATCCCGAAATGCGTTTTAAATAAACTGCGTCTTGAAATAAATCTCTTTAAAAACGCGTCGGTTGTTAGATCACCTGCAAGCTTTGTAAACCTTGACTAGTTTACTATTTCTCAGTGTTTTTTGATAAAAAAATTAGGTACCAGTCAACACCACATGTTAAGAATCGGCGTGATGGAGTGACGCGTTCTAATGGCAATTGACCCATAAGAGACGTTATACCTTTGGAGTTTTTCTTAAAATAGTTTACGCTGTAATTGTATTTTTAGCAAAACAGCCACTATGGTGGTATCATCAGTAAAAGTGGCTATTGTATCATATTTTGATTTTAAAAATTGCTAGTGTATACGAGTATCAGTTCAAGAACCAGTTCCAACACGAGGTCTTGACACACATCCGTTTTCATGTTTTTTTAATTTGGAGTAAGAAGATTTATGTTTAATTCTAAAAGTTCTATCTGAAATTTAAGACATTAATAATTCTGCAAACTGTTTTGGAAATATTTTGCTTAATTTAGAAATTAGTCTGACATGTCAGAAGCTATCAAGACTATTATTTCTTTAAATAACTTTTCAGATATGTTTGTGATTTTGTGAATTTGGTCTATAGTCGAGTGACTTTTCTTAAAACTAAATTGATGCGTTGTTCTTATCTTCTATAATCGGTTTCATTTTTTAAACATTATTTTTTCAAATAATTTAGAAATTACAGGCAATAAGAAGATTGCCTTGTAAGATGAAGTTTCATTCGGTGGCTTTCCGGGTTTAGGAATCATTATCAGTTTTGCTATTTTACATATCTTAGACACATATTTTGATCTAAAAAAAGCACTCATAAAGTATATAAATTTTACAGTTGCTGTAAACTCAAAAGTCTTATTTGAGTTAATGTTTTCTTTCGTTTTTGCTGCAAACCTAATATTACCGTCTTCTCTAATAAAATTCTTCTAGTTGAAAATGTTTTCACCGTCATTTGGCTGGAAAGTGATTTTTAGGAGCTTGGTATATGTGTTTGTCTTTTGTAAATAATTTTTGCTTTATTTTTAATTGATATGTGTCTTAAAATTGTTTTTTAGTTGATTTTCAAAACGAAAAGTCAATTTTGTTATCATTTGACAATTTACTTAGGTGTCTAATGACTCATACTTGACCAAATAAAAAATTAAAATAATATAGTAAACCTTTTTTACTTATTTTTTTGCTGTTAAAGAAAGATAGTTAAACTTCAGAAAGTATGTAATGCTAATCTCTATAATGTAGGTTATTTATAACGCCAGCTTACGCCGATGACTTAATCAATTTCTGTCAGTTTGTGTCAGTTTAATTCACATTAAATTAAATTAACTGTTAAGCATAAGTCAAAGAATCGTAATATCGTACATATTAAATATCAAATTTTTTAAAAGTTTTATTCCGTAATACAATTAGTATAATTATCTTCATTTCGATCCTAGCGTTAGACTTAGAAAGTACACATGATAAGACCGCAGTACATTAATTTTATATTATCCATTTAATAGCCATGGTCTTTCATTGGGTTAAGTCACATACGTGTAACCAACAAAAAACACGAAAGCTGCGATATTCTGATTAAAACAATTCTTGTTTTAAAATACGTTTTTAGTGATCCTAGATATAACTCGTACTGTGTCATTCCTATGCTACAAATTCAAATTAATGCATTTTTTCTGGTCAATGACGTTGTTAAGTTTTAATTTCACATGTTCAATTACTTAAACAAATACAAATCATCATGACTATTAAGTAACTATGTACTACCTCTTAATAAAACATATTTTATTTCATCTTAAAACTTTGTTTTAGTTCACTCAACTGTTTTTGCTACATAAGTTGACAGCTGTTTTCAAAACCTCAATATTATATTTTATTGGTATGACAGGAATTATGCATTATGCGCATGCTAGTGAATAAGAACATGCGTTTTAAAAATTTTAAGTTTGACAAATTAGTGCTATAGAGATCTTAGCATGTTGGTAGTTGGATTTGCTAACCCCGAAAATTCGAAAATCGTATCGAATATTAACACGGTTGTAATCCACCAACGAATATATGTTATTAGAACGAAATATGAATATAAGCTATAGAAATATATCAGTATAATTGTGGAAATACAGGAAATACATCAGAGAGTATTTCTCAGTGCTGATGATCCCCAAAAGGGTGAAACGGCCAAACACTGGTTCTCTTTCTGGTAATTTTTGCAATTGTACTGATATAGTTACTTTTCACTGTATTCGTTGGTGGATTGCAACCGTGTTAATATTCGATACAATTTTCGAATTTTCGCGGTTAGCAAATCTAACTACCAACATGCTAAGATCTCTATAGCACCAATTTGTTTATATTTTATACGTGGGCTTGTTAACCACGAGATGGCGACAGCCACAACACTTTTATATGTTTAAATTTTACGTTACTTCCGATGAGTCATGAGATACCTCCCGCGCTTACGACTATAGTTGCAAATACAGTTATTTTTAATTTTCTGTATCTTTTTTTTCAGTCGTGTTACATTGTTTTAATCTATTTTTATCTGCTAAGAATTTAGTTTGATGCCGTATTCTATCTTTTTATGTAATGTTTTTTCTTTCCTTTTGGCATTTTCATCCACAATCTAGCTAAATAACAAACCCACTTTTCTTTAACTCAGAATTTTTTTTATCTAAATCTAATCCAAAAACTCAATATATTTTTATACGCTTTACACATTTATGGTCCCCTTTCTCACGTACCGGCGTATATGAATTTAAGAATTTTTACAGGAAGCATAAATGTAAAAGTATATCTTAATGAATTGCCATAGCGTGCTTAGTTTTGAATTTACGGAAACGAAGAGTTATGTTTGTATTTATATAGACTGTTACGATAATGTTCACTATTAGTTCACAATATAATGTTATTGACTTTTTTTAAATGCAAAAAGTGTAGATACGCCTTTACGTGTGATTTACTTTTTGCATTAATGAAAGATATGCCTCTTCAGACTTAACAATGAAAAAATCTTTTTTTGACAAAAATGGGGCTAATTTGAAGAACATGTAAGTTACGAAAAAGCATATACTCAGTGACATTAGAACTGTTACACTCAGAAGAAATAATTGCTTTAACTTGATTTTTTGACAATACGGTAGTCTTACATCAAGAATGAAACAATAACATTTGCAGGAAATTTTATTAATATAATCCCACACAGAAGTATACTTCTGTACACGTCTAGGCATCGACAAAATGAGATGGTTGATTCTGCTTGTGGTAATTTGTTCCAAGTAAATTGAATTTTATGGATTAACTGTGCCAGAATCTGTGTTGCATAGTACAAAATGAACAGTCGCCACCCTATCACATCCCACACATGTTCGATAGTATTTGAATCCGGTGAACAAAGTCCCACGTCAAAACATTAACGCCTGCCTCTTGATGGAAGTCCACAGTTTGACGAACAATATGGAGAAGTACGTTGTCTTGCTGAAAAAGAACGTGTAGACAGCCATCTAGATAAGGCAAACATGATTAACATAATGCGCAGCTATCATACTGCCTCAAATCAAAACAAGTGGTTATTGTCTAACATAAGCAATATCTTTTTTATTATTATTACTCCAGTCCTGTGTACAGGCGTTTCAACAGTAAATCCAATATCACGTCGCTCTTCACGGCAGCCTCTTATCTTTCTACGGCCTTCGTGCATACATACACGCGATTCGTCGCTGAAAACGACATTATGCCATTCTGCCGTTCTCTGCACCAGTTCAAACGTTGACTACAGTGGTTTGCAGTCAAAAGAAGTACTAATCGTAGACGGTTTGAAAAAAGTCTAATGGTTCAAATGCGGAAATATAGTGTACGCATAGTAACAGACTTACCGTCTTCTCCAAACCATTGTTCAGCATTTTGACGCGTAGTAGTAAAATGATTTTGTAGATCCGGTTGTTTGAAGCGCCTATCCTGAGGTTTTGTGGTACACCTCGAGTGACCAGCTGGTTTTTGATGTGTTTTTTTTACTTTCTTTTATCCACACACGCATTACCGTCATTGTAGTACAATTAATACGGCGGCACTGTCAAAGTCGAAAACATATTGATAATTTTTACGTTTTTAAACTCTAGGGATTATGTTACGCTTAACACTAGTAGACGGAAGCACAATAACTTAAACTATCTGTACTAGTCAAGTCTAATAATCGGTTTTCACACAAAAATCGAAGAGTTAAAATTTTGTTTCCGCAAAAAAAATTATCAAAGACATACAGTTGACATAGTTGCCACAGCATGCTTTAAATTTAATTATTCTTTTGCCAAAAAATCAAGTTGAAAAAATTATTTCTTCTAATGCTACTAAGTATATATTGCTTGCAAATAAAAGATTTTGATTATGACAAAACAGTTTCCCTTGGTAAAAACAAATAATACACAAATATTTTAATCCAAATAAGAATAAAAAAGAAAATTTACTCATCCATATAGGACAGATTTATAACACTTTTTATGTTTTTTAGCGTCATCAACAGGTTCATTGCCGCTGCATAATAAAACTAAATCTTGATGTATTGAACCTTCAGGTAGAAGAGGCAACAACTCACAACTTGGTTTGGTTTTTAAACGGAGACGTTTTGTGATGCTATTGTGCGTCTTCTGCCTGAACGTTCAATACAGCTAAGTCAGTAACTAATATTAGAAGAAAAAAAAACATTAACCAATATATATTGATATTTTTGTTTCGTAAGCTTTTGTGGTTGGCGATTTAATGGCAGAAGTTTAATCTTACTGTTTTGAGAAATGATTAGTTTTGATAAATATTTTATTTTCGGTTTTCTTGGCAACCATATCTTCTTTTATACAAGGCCACATTACCTCATTCCCTTTTTCGGTGTTTCGAACTGATAAAATTATTAGTTTGTTTAGAAGTATTCGAAATCCATAGCACATAGGTATGACAACATACATTGGATAGAGTATATAAATTGCTTGCTTTGTTTATTGAGCAGAAATCGCACTATGTGCTGCGTTTTCTTCGCTCTGACCGTGGTTTGTTTTGAAGTGTTTCAACGATATTTCTTTTAAACAAAAAATTTTTTCAGTGCGTACATCATCATAGCAATGACAATGATGATCCTGCATTGGCCGTAACAGCCGTTAGAATCTGTTTTCACTTCACAAATCTTCTACAAACATAGAAAACATTGTAATTCTATTTTACTAAAGCTACCAATATGAAAAATTATTTTATTTCTCATAGCCATTTTTCTCTCCTTTACTTCACTATTCTTTTGTCTACCGCATTCTCTAAAATGGCCTTCTCGTTTACACGTTCTACACATTTTGTTGGTGATTCCTAAGGTATTAAAAAATAACCTTTTGCTGTGTTATTCACTCTTAGCGAATATTTAATTGTATGCTGCTTTCTTTACACTTCTTTGTTTGTGGTTGTTCTTTTAGTTTTCATAATTTGTAAGTCCTTTATCAGAAACTCTCTTTGCTTTTGTAGATTACTAAAAAAAATTTCTTCTTTGTTCTTTCGTTACTTTAAAACAAATCTTTCCCAAATACCTGCATGTTTGTGAATGACAGCGACTACCCATTTTTTTGTAGAGGTGCTGACATATTACTGACCTAAATTTCCACTAGCACATATTATTGGCGGTGGTGTGGCTGTAAATTGTAACATAGGTATCTACCTGAACTTTTTAGGCATTTTCACTGCTTCTGTTATTAATTCTCGGCGCTTTTAAATTACTTTCTTTTTCTACTTTAATAGTAAACGACTTGGGAATTGTTTTGGAATTTAATTCATTATTGGTAGTAAGGACAGAAACCTGCTTAAAAAAAAAGAATTACAAAGTCTGATCCAGAGGTAATTTATTTAGGTTGCTACACTTCATTATTAGCAAAATTGTTTCCATTCTGAGATAAATTTTGTGGAGTTTACCCACAATAAAATAAGTCACGTATATATCTTCATTTTTGTTAATTTTTTGCGGAGTCACTGACTTTACGATATTCCATACCATATCGACTTTGGTATTGCCCTGGTTTTTTTAGAATCTTTAAGGTTTTCTTTGTAGTTAGGGTTTTTGTTGATTCCTGATGTACAAAGTTTTGGTTGTGGTTCATTAATTTCTAAATTCATACTATTATCAACAGTGGTGTTGTATTCATCTAAATCATTTTCAAGCGTCATCTCTGTGCCGCAGTACCGTCGCTTGTTGTACAAAATTGTTATGCGACAACCGACACTGATTGTTTTGCATTTTACTCGTTTTACTTTACTAGCCAAAATTTTGTTTTTTGAGATATTTTTGCAGATATGTTGTTAGTTAAACATATAAACAAACAAGATATTCTTAACACTACTACAATACGACAATGGTCACTCATTCTTAGCGGCCATCTTCCGTTTTTCTTTGTTATGGCTCTACTACCGCCCCGGTACTCTAATACACTTCATTTCCTCTCTTGTACGTTACAATTTAAAATAGAATACAATAAAATAAACAATACATAATACAAAAACTTAATTTTTATTATTAATTTTATATATTGTATAGTAATTTTTGAGGATTACTGGTTTTGAGACTTTCCTGCCTGATCTAGTTCGAGTTACAGTGTTATTAGACTTATTAGAAGTATTTACAATAACAGTTTGATTTGCAATTTTGGGTATCAATTCATAATTAGTGTTGTGAATAGGATTAGGTGAGATAGGTATCACTGTTACGGCAATGCTCAGTGTTTTGGGAATCAATTTTCTAACAACATGCCTTCTCCATAAGTGTCTCTCCTTTGTTTCGCATATGTAGTTTTTTGTTCCCTGTACTTCTCTAACTATGCTTTCAATGAAGATTGGATTATTCTTGTTTTTGTAGTCTTTAATTAATACCTTCCCCTCCCTTAAGCGTTTGAGTTTTTCTTTTTACCTCCAGTTTTTCATTCTTGTGCGGTTTCAATAAATCAAATAGAGTTCTCACTTTCCTACTCATCATCATGAATGAGAGTGCTTCGTTTGTTGTAGAATGTAGCAAATTAGGATAGTTGATTAAATATCTACAAACTATTATATCTGGAGATATGCCTTTATTTCTCTTGTCTAATAATGATGCTTTTAAACATTTTTTGAAACTTTTTACCGCATTTTCTGCAGCTCCAGTGCTGGATATGGTGCACTTCTAATGTGTATAATTCCGTTTTTTTAATAAAAAAAATATTAAAATTTCTTGATACTAACTGCGATCCATTGTCTGAGAGAAGAGTTTTTGGAATTCCCCATTCTCGTGAATGATTCTCTTAATTTTTGAATTGTTTCTTTCGCTGTTATGTTGTTCATTTTAAATATTTCTGAATACTCTAGGTGTATTCTTTGCCATGGTCCTTTTGTTTTATTCCGCGGGATTGTTATAGATTTACTTAGGTTATTTAAGATTGTTTGACTTGAAGTACATGCGTTATATATTTCTTATACGCATTTATCTATTTTGGGCCAAAAGAAATACGATCTTGCCATGGATTTCATTTTTACCACTTCCATATGACTTGAATGCAATTCTTCTAATAATTGATCTTGAAATTTCTTTGGAATTACTACTCTCTATCCCCACATAATACATCCTTGCTCATTATATGATTCAAATCGTCTTCTGAAAAATGGTAAAAGCTCTTCTCTCTCTATCTTTTCAGGCCATCCTGTCACGATATGTTTTAATTCTTTGCTTAATGAAAAATCCTTCCTAGTTTCGGTAGCAATACTTTTGAAATTAACTGGTATTTTGTCCGAAATCATTAAGTTGATATACGCCGACTTTGCGTTATAATCGTCTGGATTATATTTGATCTTAATTGGGTGTCTACAAATATATCTGCAACTTGATTGTTGTTTTCGTTTATATATATATGCCAAACCTGACAGAAATAATGCCCAACGTTGTAACCGTGTTGCTGCCATTTGCGGAATGCCATTATTCTCTCCGAAAATTGATGTCAACGGTTTATGATCCGTTTGTATCGTGAACTCTTCCCTCATTAAGTAGTGACATAATTTTCTTACTGACCAGTATATAGCTAACGCTTCCTTATCCAATGTTGAATAATTCTTTTCTGCCGACATTAGCGTTCTTGATATAAAAGCAATAGGTTTCAATTGTCCATTTGAAAATTTATGCAGTAATGCTCCTGCTATTCCATCTTGACATGCGTCCATTTGCAGAATTATTGCGATTTTTGAGTCAAAATGAACTAGTATTTCATCCGATCCTATTATTCGTTTTATATTTTAGAATGCCTTACCACAAGCATCAGTTCATATGTACTTGTTATTTTTTTTAATAATTCAAAAATGGGCTTTATTATTATCAATAATTTTAGAACACACTTTCCATAATATGTCACCATACCAATAAAACTTTTAAATTGGGTAATATTTTCTGGTCTAGCTGCATTGATACTTGCCTTTTGCTTATCTGAGTTTTTTTCAATTCCTCCTTCAAGATTGTATATCCCAAATAGCTTACTTCATTTTAGAAAAAAGCACAATTTTCTTTTTTTATTTGAAGTCTTGCATCTTCCAATCTCTTGAAAACTTCTATTGTATTTTTTTTTGCTATTTTCCCTAGTTTTGCTCGTCATTATGATATCGTCTAAAAAATTTGCAACACCTTTACATCCTTGTCATAATTTTTCCATTTCTCTTTCAAAAATTGCACTTACAGGTGTAATGCCATATGATAATCTATTCAATTTGAAGATACCTCTATGTGTGCTTTTCATTTACACATATTTGGTTGTAGGCATTGCTTAAATCGATTTTTGTAAACGACTTTGCCTCATTAAGCAGTGAAAAGATACATCCAAAGTATTTTATCTGATGCTTTTAGTATTATTACAGACTTTTGATAAATGTTCTATTACTTTACATTTATTACATGTGTAGTTACTGTACTTACAATTTTGCTTACTTGTATGAAAATTACCACATTTACATTTCCATTTACCCGACCTGAAATTATGTTCTTGATCCATCTTATTTGAAAAATTTCTTGCTGTACCCCGTACTTTTTCATACTTCTGCTGTTGCACAGGTTTCTTCTTATGTAAAAAATGCACGTCATTGCTTTCGATTTCCTTGCTTGAGCAATCTCTAGTAATTTATTCAAGGTTGTTGTAGGTTTTTCTTCACAAAGTTTAAAATGTTTTGTAACTGTACACCAAATTTACAATTAGTTGACACATTATGTATTTTTGCGTACCAATCGTTAACATTTTTATATTCTTCTTGTTTTGCACTGTAAAATTTTATACGTTCTCTAAATATGCAAGTTGGCGAAAAATGAGTTTTTGAAAGATTACATAGATCTGCATACGCTTAAGTCTGGCGTACACAAATCTCTGAGTATCCTGTAAGTATCGAAACCAATAAGACTTCATAATGCACGTACACGTTTATCTAATTTTCAAGCTGATTGATTATCAGATGCAAAAGTAGCACCGTAAAACGTAAGTTGAAAATTAATTCCGCTTTTCAAATAAGCAGGTGATGCCCTCCAACGGTTAATGGCAAAATTACCACCCCCCAAATATCATTATAGTAGACAACTATAAGTATTAGTAAGGTGAATTAAACCGTTAATGTGCAACTTATTTAGCGGTAAAAATTCTTTAATTATAAGGTAAAAAAACATAACATTTAAGACCTGAATACTTCTAGGTGCATGATGACTCTCACAAACATTAGCAAGTTGCGGTAGTTTTTTTCTTAGACTCATTTACCATCACAACAATAAACTAACCTACAATTCTGTACCGCATATTTCTTCCAGTGGCGTACTAATTAATTTTTTTCGGGGTTTTTAGGGGCGACTTGAAAATGGTTCGAACTTACAATAGGAAAGTTGGAAGTAAGACCTACCGTAATTTTAGTGACGACGCTTTGAATACGGCTATAGCAAGGTACAAAAAGAGTAATTTAAAGCAATTAAGCGAAGAATATGGGATTTCTTATGTGACGTTATACTGAAAAAGTAATAATATTAACATGAATAAACCAGGAGGCATTACTGCATTGTCACAGAATGACGACAAAGCCCTCGTGAAAGCCATTTGTAAAGCATCTGAGTAGGGATATCCGTTTGAACCAGAAAATATCAAGGATTTAGTTCACGACTATATAACTAGAAAGAAGTGAAGCAGTTTAAAAATAACCGATCTGGTGAAGGCTGGATGCAAAATCTCCTAAAACGACATAAAGACCAATTATCAAAAAGAACCTATCAATCAATAAAAGAAAGTAGAGCAAAGGTTAACTATGCCACAATTAACGCTTACTTTGACAATTTATCAAAAGTTCTTGAAACTGTACAAGTCAAAGCAATTTTAAATTACGACGAGACCAATTTTACCGATGACCCCGGTCGGGTAAAGGTTATTGTCTGGAGACAATTTAAAAGAGCAGAGAAAGTTATGGATACGTCTAAATCCGCAACTTCCGTTATGTTTGCCTGTTCGGCTTGAGGCATTATGCTCTCCCCTACATGGTATATAAAGCGGACCATTTATGGAGCACCTGGACCGGAAATGGCCCACGTCATGCAAGATATAATAGAAGCCAATCAGGTTGGTTCGATAGCAATCTATTCGAGGACTGGTTCCTAAAAACAGTACTGCCCTATTTTTAAGCTCTACCTGCTGGTTGTAAAGTATTACACAAAATGTGAAGAGAACGATATTTCTTTTGTATTGTTACCTCCTAACAGTACTCACATGACACAACCCTTAGATTTCAGTGTTTTTAGGCCAGTAAAAATTAAATGGAGACAAATTTTAAGAACATGGAAAACTAACAACAAGGGTGTCATAAGAAAAGACATATCTCTAAGACTTTTACGGCAGTGTTTAGAGAACGTGGGTGCAAGTTGTAAAAAGAATATTAAATCTAGTTTTGAGGCCACTGGAATTTTCCCGTTGAATCGTAAGAAAGTCACCGATAGATTACCCAAAGTAGAAGAGCATGCAGCTGCTGCAGGAGCAGAAGTTGTGATGGCACATTCTCTGGTAGAACTATTTGAAAAGGCTAGGCTTGGAAAATCTGGAACAGCTAAAGGAGAACGAAAAAAAAAATTAAATGTAGAACCCGGTCAAAGTAATAGTCAAAAAGATTTTCAGAAGTCCTTGGGTACAGTTTCTAAAGAAAAGTAAAAAAGAAAACGTCAGAAAAAAGTTTCAGAGTAAAGCTCTAAAAGTGATGCAGATATTGATATCCTGCCATCTAGTTTACAGAGGACTAACAATTTTGGGAATGAATCAGACTATAGCTGTAGTGATATTGACCACGAGACATTTTCTGACCTAGATAATGATGACGAAAATGAATTTAACGATATTCCAACAAACGATATGGTCACAGGAAGCAATGAAGAGAAAAGCTGCGCTATAGCTGAAGAATTAAAATGTAATGACTATATTCTGGTAAACATGAGAACAGAAAATGGGAAATTTAGGAAGTATGTTGCTAAAATAATTTCTCTAGGAGAGCACGGCACCTATTTGTGCATTTGTGACACCTCTATTGTGGACAAAAATGAAATTAAGAAGAAACTAATAGTGCAGAAATCTCTAAGAAGGGGGCAAATTATATTTACAGACGCTTTTTTTTTAAATTGTTTATGTGTTGCTTATACTACACTTTAAATGTGTTAAATTAAACGGTTAATACCGAAATTTATATTTTTGCAATAAAAGTTTTTTGCCTAATATGTTATATTATTACATTTGTGCCCTGGAATTTTTTGGAATACTGTAAGAGTTTCCTTAGGGTCCAAAGTTTCCAAAAAGTTTTATCAAGTAGCCCCGTTTTACGGCATGCTTTTTTTATACCATTTATGTTAAAAAATTGCTCTAACTGCTCTTGATATATAATCTAGCTGTCCCTTTTTGGATTGAAACTATCTATCGAACGAATTAATGCCATTGTAGTATTCTTTTCGTTATGGATACTTGTCCCACGTGACTATTGTTAGTTAAACATATAAACAAACAAGATATTCCTAACGCTACTACAATACGACAATGGTCACTCATTCTTAGCGGCCATCTTCCTT
Source organism: Aquatica leii (assembly GCA_035610365.1). Classification (NCBI taxonomy): domain Eukaryota; kingdom Metazoa; phylum Arthropoda; class Insecta; order Coleoptera; family Lampyridae; genus Aquatica; species Aquatica leii. The sequence goes on along the minus strand of CM069437.1, from coordinate 37,934,282 downwards.
TTTTCTATGTTCTGGCTCTACTACCGCCTCGGTACTCTAATACACTCCGGATAGTATTGGTGGTATTATCCCGTCGTAGAATAAACTAACATCTCGATAAGCGGTTTGTTGAATATTATTAAAAAAAAATTGTTTTGTCTACCTACTCTTTATTTCTTAACGGAAATGACGATTTCATATTTCTTTGTTCATTCGTTTACTTATTTGTCAATTTAGAAAGCATTTCTTTTGTATTGTTGATTAAGCTTGGTCATTATTTTTGCTTAATATGCTTCTTACAATAGATTCTGAATTTTTATCTTGAATAAGCTGTTTTGACAATTTGCAGGTAATGTTTAACAATTATATAACTGATTTGGGAATTATGTTTTTCAAACAACGCATTAGTCAATTGGAAAAGTTTAGCATAAAGAAACGTCCTTTTGCAAAAAGTTTAAGTAGTGTTTCGGTAAAGCTTTTAATTGGTTTTTTATTTAATTTGGATAAAATATTACACAAGCGCAATTTTCTGGAGGACTAAGCTCATAATTTTGCGTGCGGCAGTTTAATTTAAACAAACATATCTCATACTTCTGTTTAAATTTGCTTAATTTGATTATTTTTTTTTACTTTCTATATTTCATAAATAACTTTTTGTAATTGCTTGGGTAGTAGGAAATGTGTTGATATTTGGGCCCGATTAAAATAATTTTAAGTGACATTTTACTTTTAAATAGTTATTTTTAACTAAAAAATTAGAGTACACGTTATTCTAGTTACCTACATCGTAAACTTCAAGAACACAAAATTTAGCAATTTAACATAAAATTCACAAGTAACAGTTATTTGACAATTTTAACAAAAAAATATAAAATTAAATTGAACATTTTAGATAAAACACAATTTTTTACCTAGATTTTAAAATTAAATTATAAGTAATTATATAATTAGTACAATTAACAGTTATTTGACAATTTTAATAAAAAAACATGAAATTAATTTGAATATTTTAGATACAATACAATTTTTTACCTAGATTTTCAAAAAATTTAAAATATACTAATAGATTCTGTACTTTACAAAAATAATAAAATATATTGTTTTAAAACAATTCAAACATTAATATAGAATATGACATTTTATATAATTCCAAATTTTACATATACCTCTATGTATTAAAAGCTTTAGACATTACATGATATGATTATTTTTTTAGCAAATACCTTGAAATGCAAACACTGCAGAGGAAAAGCTTGCAATGATGACATACCGCTAGAAGACTGTGGAAAACAAGATAGAACTTTGCCATATAACTTTGAAGAATTGTCATCGTATGATGAAAGTAATTCAAAAGCGTGTGTTGAACTACTATATGCAAAAGGTAATTTTAGATATACTTAATTAACTTGTTTAATATAGTTTATTTTAGAAAACAACAAATTTCCGGTGATGCAATGTATCACGTATTCAAATGATTTGTGTAACAAAATTCGTTCTTCTTTACCTACAGTAGTACTTTTAGAAAAGTGTATAATCAAAGCAGAAGAAGAAACAACTACACCTACAACTACAACTACACCTTCAACTACAACTACACCTACACCTACAACTACAACTACACCTACAACTACAACTACACCTACAACTACAACTACACCTACAACTACAACAACACCTACAACCACAACTACACCGACAACTACAACTACACCTACAACCACAACTACACCGACAACTACAACAACACCTACAACTACAACAACACCTACAACTACAACAACACCTACAACTACAACTACACCTACAACTACAACTACACCTACTACTACTACAACACCTACAACTACAACTACACCTACAACTACAACTACACCTACAACTACAACTACACCTACAACTACAACTACACCTACAACTACGACTACGGTTACTACACCTACAGCTGAATCTACAACTGAATCTACAGAAACTACAGAATTTTCAACTGAACAGCCAGAAGTAACTACCGAAGGAAATGCAAACATTGCTCTACTATCTTTACTTGCGTTAACCGTGTCTGTAATTGTTCATATCTTGTTGTAAACTTTTGTGAGTATAGAAAAGTAGTATTAATTATGTTATTACTTAAAGATTTAATTTATTCTTTGTTAAATTGCTTTAAAACTAAAATATAAATTACAATTTTAAATTGAACGTATTTGTAAAAAATTATTAATTTACTCTTTTACACATTATTCTAGTTAACAAAAAAACGATTATGATCAAAACTTTTTCGTTGTAATAAACTTAAAAAGATAAAAACTAATCAAAAAGTAATTTAAATAAATACTATTAAAAAATCAGTCGGGATAACAAGTTACTGGTTATTGTGAGACAACGGTTCATGACAAATTTTGATATCTAATCATGTTAAAATATTTTTTACGCTCTATATACCAGCATTCGTGTAATAGCTTTTAATAAGCGCAACCTTTTCGTTTTCAACTTCCTTTTTCAATTATAAACGCAAATCAAAAAATATAATCACCTAAACCAAAAAAACACACTTGTGAATTTTATCGAAGTAAAATAATAAACGCAAAAAAAATGTTAGAAAGCAGACAGAAGTTTGATAGTAATTAACTGCAATTTAGCAACATGTTGCACTTCAACACAAAACGACTATATATAGCAAAACGAAACCTTCTACAAAAAACAAAAGAACTGTAAACTAATTATGTATTAATTTTTTTATTGATGTAAACTTCTGTTCAGATTTGAAAAACACACTAAAAATAATTATACTTTCAAGATAAATAAGTAATCTTAGCAACTAAAATAAAAATGTAGGATACTTAAATATTAATACAAGTGATAAATATTATCCGTAAAGAAAAAGCAACGGCAGCTCTGGTACTGGAGAGTGGCGTGGATAATACCACCACTACAAATTAGCTTGTTTTCGATGTGTAGATAGAATATTTGGGTATGCAATGTCACAGGTAATCTAGAAATTAGATTTGCACAGGAGTTACCACCACGTTTTGACCACGTCATTTTGTATGTATAAGTAAATACTAGAATCGGTAAAAGAAAATTATTTCCAACCGCAAATCGTAAATGTGCATCATACCTCAACAGTTCTTAATAAAGCATCGATGGATTCTAGATTCGATTTACGCCATTAAACAATTGGATGGTACACGATTTTAAAAAATTTCGTTGAGAATTTAATCTTACATGTGCTTACTATGTAGTCTAACTAACAATAAGTAATTGTTTTAAGAGTTATTCTCAAACATGTTAAAAAAAATATACAAAAAAATTAGTTATTATCTAATTCTGAAAAAAATATAAAAATATCATTTTTGAAGATGTAATAACTGGTTGTTACAAAACGACCTCTCAATATGCCCCGGTTGTTTTATATATATATTTACGTATTTCCTATCCTAGCCATTACGCGTAAATTATAACAAAGTGAAAAATAAAATTATATTTATGTTTGTTATTGTCAGGGTCTTTGTTGCAATTGGCGTATACCCATTTAAAACTATAGAAATAAATAGTTTTGCTGCGCGTTGCAGTACATAAAATCAAGTTAGATTTGAAATAAGTTGCAGTTATTTAACATATTTAGTTAACGCGGTGAATGCGGAGCAGGTAATTTAGTGAGAAAAACGCGCGGTGATGAAATTTTTTTTTTACAATTAGCACAGATTTTAGCATTTTTCAGTACATTCTACAATCAATGTTAAAACTATGTTTTTTTAGTTAGCTAACATATATGGCTGCGGTTGTGTGTAAACAAAACTCTTCTGTCGAGCAAAAATTTACAGTTATAGAGTCGATTGAAAATCAATTAATTACGTTAAAAAAGTTATCTCTAAAACGCTGTTATCGATAAAACATGTTTATCACTTTTTTCAAGGAAAAGTTAGTCAATATTTTTCAGGTTTTAAGTAGTTAAGATATGCACATTTACAAACGCAAAAATTTTATACCAAAACAAGGACAACGAAGCTAAAATTTAAATCTACAAAAATTGATACTTTAATACAATTTTCTATCTTATTGTATAAATTGGTTCTTGTCTAAATAGCGTTAATCCTCTTTATAAAAAGTTGATTGTTTGCTTCGCAAAATTCTAAGATTCAAATCTTTGTTATCTTTTTACTTAGAGATAACGATTGTACTTCTAACCTTTGCTCAATCAACTTCTACTTAAAATACTAATAAGCATGATAAGCCGGCAATTGACCGTGTAACAACACCAGAAATACTTTATTAGTAGCTTTAAATGAGTCATGTGTTAAACTCATATTCAAATTTGCTGTAATAAATACTCATGTTCTTGATAGATAAAGTTTAGAAAAGTATGTATTCTTTCAAACTAGTTTAAAATGATTTACACATTTAGCAAACAGATTTTTAAATGAGATGAAGCAAGCAAGTAATTGTTAGCCAAACTTTGTTTTTACTCGAAGAAGAATATAGAACAACTCTAAACGAAGTGGTCTTTCAAAGACAGTCAGTAATAAAATAGCATACTGTATAACGAGTTAGAATTTATAGTTATTGCCAACGAGTACAAAAGTTTGCAACCGAGCCAAAAGCAAGGATGAAATTTAGACGAGTTGAAAATGCACATGATACACTGCATTGTTTATGACTATATATTTAATTATTTATCAAAATTAAATAAAAATAAACCATTTATACGAAGAACATGTGACTCAAAAAATACGTAACTTAAATTTATAAATTTGTGTTGGTCTTATCTAAAATAAAATCTTAAGCCATTTACTACTTTCATTTTTTTAATACGTTAATTTCAAGTAAAACTGAAAAAACCAGCCGAATTAGTTTAAAAAGTATCAATTATTTACATTTTAGTTTTGCATTTAGAAATTTAAAAAAATATAATTATGCCAAAACCTAAATCAATCAGTTTTTTGAACTGCATGACAATTCAGAAGAGACCAATTGTCTTTTGACATTTATCGACAGTTGTAAGATACCAACATGTTTTTCCCAAACATGTCTGATAGGTGTATGTTGCAGTTTTTATAAGTATTAATAAGTATTGATATATACTGTGTATACTTTTACTCTGTATTACATTATAACTTTAAGAAAACAATAACAATTCACAGTGTCGTTACCAGATAAAAAAATTTAATTGGTTCCATCGCATATAATTAATAAAACTGCATATTTAGAAAATAATTGCAAACACTTTCTATAGGTCTTACGAACCTTGCACGGCCAACTGACACTAGTTGGAGATAGGAGAGGTTCAAAAAATAGAATTTAAAGGGCGCCAGATCTTCCTAAGTAAAACTTCTGCTTCGATCAAGACAGAAGGTCTAAGCTTGTAACAAAATCAGGTACGTAATTCTTGTTACACTGGTTTTCGTGTAACCAAAAAAAAATATAAGTATGTATAACAATTTAATAACGTAGATAATTAACAACGAACGTTAGAAATTTTGTAGTACATTATTCAATCCATAAATGCCGGAAGTATCGGCAACACACAATACATAGGTTTACACACAGGATGTCGATAGCGAAGAAAATTACACGACAAATATCTATGGTTCACAGCATACGATACATAAAATAATTAATGAAAATATCTAAATGGCATTGAAACAGTTATTGTAATTGCGTAAGTTAGAACAAGCAAAATTATGTGAGAAATTTTTCTGACAGCGACAAAGTGATTAAATAAAACTTACCCACAATCTAGTACTTGCCCGAAGAAAACGTTTTTCTCGTTGAGTCGATATGGAATATTTATGAATAGCAAATTGTGTCAACACAATTACTCACGAAAGCAAAAATCTACAAAATTGTTAATTAATGCTAAAAGAATTCAAACCCGATTATCAAATGCTGTTCCACACATTAAGTAAAAGTTGATATAGTAATCGACTGAAGCATAAGCAGTAGTATCTCGGAGAAAAGTTTTTGTAGAGACCTCGTTTTTAGTTTGAACGTAGGCCTTCCAGAATTATAATCGTTCTATGCATTAACCCCTCGTCGATCAATAATACATCGAAACATGTAGCCAACACGTGACAGGACGTGCTGTGATGAATAAACTACTAGAAATACGTTTTCAAATTATTGTTTATTTTGCATAAACGCCGATATTAGAAAATTAAAAAGTTATACCATGACAAGCACAACTTTAAGTAGTTGACGGTTTGACGTCTTGACAGAAGAATGAAGTAAAACTAAACTCCCTACAGGGCATCGAAAGTAGAAATCTAACTTTAGTTTAATGAATATACAAGGTATTACATTTAGAAATTTATGCACGTAACAACTTTACACTTACAATAAATTGTAACGTCCCGTTTGAATTCATTACAATTAAAATTCAATTTTACAATCGTTTATTTTTGCAACTAATATTGCACTTAAATTTATTAAGTTTGACAACGTCGCGTTGGATTTCGGAGGAGTCTGGGTAGTTGACTTGAGTGAAGGTTAAACTTCACTTCCGTGTGAACATCTTGCGCGTGTCGTAGTGATGTAAGGGGAAGACAAAATTTTCTTGATTATGGCGTAAAAACCCATGTAATTTAATTTTTATTCATTCCATCTAATTATTGGTGAGTTTACCTTTATTTTGATATAATTTTTCTATTGAATTCAACATTTTTAGTGCTTTCAAAGTATTGCGCAATTGTAAGACAAAGGAAATTTGTTTTGAAGACCGTTGCTAAGTGTAAATGCAGCGTAAGTACCTGATGTCATTCAAAAAACTATTCTAATTATTTGTATTTAGGGTCTTTTTCTTTTATTTGGATCTTTTATTTTTATTGGATCTTTCTTTTTATTCTGGATCCTTTATTTTGGTTTTGTCGTTTAATTACTGGATGAGTTATTGAAGTTTATTATACATTGGTATTTATTCCTGTTGAAGAATTTTATCTCAAGAACAAAGTATGTGCTAAAAATAGAAGATATCCGATAACGTTATACTACACCTGGTGAGTCAACTAAAATTAAGATACTGCATCAAATAGTTGAGTTGTTTTATTAAAACTGTTCCCTCGATAACAAATCAAACGTTCACGACATTTGCATTTAATCAACGATTTAATATCAATAATTAACAATTAGATGTAAGATTTTACGCTTTTTATTTATCACTTTAATGTGGTTGGCGTCCAATATTTTATTTTAAATACTGTTTTATTTTAAATATGTTTAATTCAATTATTGTTCATTGTTCTCTAATGTAATAGTTAGTTAAGTATAGTTAATAAATTAACGGAGTTCACGTCTTTGTAATTATTTCGATTCAACCCATCACCTTGAGGGTCCGTGCTAACGATTGCTTGCCGTGGTTATATTATTTTTACTTTTATTAAATGTATTTTTACTTTTTTATTACAAAATAACACAAATATATACTACAAAAACAGTTAATTTTTATAGCGTCAACATGTTACTAGACTAGTCCAATCACTCATTACAACATTGAAAGAATTATATACTTCAAAGTAAGTAATTATAAGACAAAGCATTTAATTATAGTTATCCTTATATCTGTAATCGAAAAGCTCTATTAAAACATTAAAAAAAATCAAAATTTTTCGCCAAATAAATTGTAAATTAGGGAAGTGTAGTCTTCTGAGTGCGTTTGACACCACGAATAAAAAAAAATTTTCTAAGAAGTGCAAATTTTTTTCCCGGCGATTTGCTGACACCAAAAATAAAAATAAATATAAAATAATGTTATCGGATTACGCGTAGTTAAATTACTCTGTTAAATGATGTTACTCTGCATATTCTTTTCAGGTGCACTAGATAACACCGAACATTGGATAAAACACAAACGTCTAAACGTTGCGAAAATAATTGCACATTCTGTCTAATTAAATTGCATTTGCTGCTGCAAAAACTCGGTTTTGTAGCTTTTGTCTATTATTTTCGGGGGTTTTGTTTACTTCACCTTTCACATAACTTCAGAAAAAGTCTAAAAAGTTTATATGACTTACGCTGGTTTTCGTGTAACAAAAAAATAAGCGACGACTAATACAGCTGTTACCGGAGAGTGAGTTGCAGTCTTTGTAATGCTAGATTATAAATTAAATCTAAAAAGGCGCCAAAACGATGAAAGACTAAATTAGGGAAATATCGTTTAACTCTACTCGCAGCTGGAAAAAAAACAGATAACACGACTGAAGTGATGACACAGAATATATATTTATTTTATCACAGAAGTAGTTGAAGAGGATGAAGAGAGTACATAAGTATAGTTGTATAAACGTTACAAACAATATTACATGGGTTAATATCACAGGATAAGTATAAGTTACGCCCTTGACTAGGCAACACGTCGCACATCAAAACGAAAGAAGTTACATTACAAGAATACGAAAATCAAAAGTCTAGAGAATCAAAGCGCACCTTATCTGGTGATATGTGACACACAAAAAAAGGTTTTAGCAATAATTGTAATTACAACTTAGTCTGTATCGCCATTCTAACAATCAACACGACCAACCAAGTAGTGCACGTATAAATACAAAATGCAATACTGACAGTTGTGTATTATTTAGTAGAAAATTAGCTAATTCTGTACCAGTATTGCTCTAAAACGTAATACGAAATCTAACACACAAGCGTACATACGGCGTTATCACAAGTAAATCCTGTCTTTCATACGACAATTAAAGTAAATGAATGCGTCAAGCTCCCCTTTAATTAACTTCGCACTTGTGTAGATATTTCTTCCAATTAAATGGTATTCAACTCCAGGACTTCAGCGACGCGACGTTATGAAAATTTTCCAAAAATCACAGGTGTTTTATCAACGCCACCTATAAGAGTCACAAGTAGAGGGGAGGCGATTCTCTAAAGAATTAATTTAAACCCTCAATACAAAAAGAAGTTATATAAGCACATACCCCAAATAAGCTTTCAGTAAGACACAAAATCCGTTAACACGTAGAATCGCGCGAAACAACTTGAAGATGAAAGCCTCGTTGGGCGCAGACACTGCCAAAATGGAGGTTTGTGTGTTGTACATGAGGTTATCGAAAGAAGAGTGAAAATCGCGCTTTTACATATTTGACAATCGACCACAAAAAGTGGCCGTGTCTAGGACAAATTTTAAACTGGAAAAATTATAACGTACTAACTTTTTAACATAACAGGGTTAACCAGACCTTACCGCCGTTTCTTCCAAACCAACAACCCCTAAAAATGATATTTAAGAAATTGCAAACGGGACAACTTACTTGAGAAGCAGATATAAACTTCAAAAAAGTACAAGTACAAGTTTTCTTAGTAAAGTAAATGAACCAATTAAACTATTTCTTTAAAATACCCGCCCAACTCGTAATACAAAACCACCACTGAAAGTTACTTTTTTGAAACTTATGAGGGTTTTCTTTCAATATTAAGTTTATTAAAGGAAACTGTCTATTAAGATAATGCTCAATCCACAATCGTGTAGTGTGGAGGTTATAATTTGATTCACCGTACATTAAAACAGTATCACAGTTGTACATAATAAAGAAAATTTAAATTAAATATTATGCAGTACAAGTACATTAACACCAAACACTTAGTATCAACTAAAGAAATTTTGCATTTAATTTTCTAACATATTCTTTTGGTTACAGCCAAAGATAAACGTGATCGTGTACACAAAGTACATTTTGTTAGGCTAGGTTAGTAATACTGCAAAGAAATAAACGTTACTGTTAGCTTTAATTATTTTATTAATCATTGATTTTGTAGATGATGGAAAATTAAAGAAAACAATAATTAACACAAAACATTAATACGTTTTACAGATTTTAAACCCATCATTTACCGCATAGTTACAATCAATAAACAATTTCCATTTGTTTAGATAGTCAGAACCAACCTCAAAACTTTAATTGCAAATATCTTAAAGCTGGGTCACATTAGACCAAATCTTTAAAGGAAAAAATTTCATTCAACGCTACGTACTCTTTGAGTTTGTATTCGTATTTCAGATACACCCAGTATAAGTATTTTTCAATAATTCAAAACATTATATACGAATTTAATTTATAAAGACGTGATTGCATAAAGCATCGTTAGCCCGGAACAAAACCTATTAAACACTAGTAGATGATTAGTCGAACTAAACGGTTTTTTGGCATATACTATCAAACTTTAGTGAAAACCGGTGGCATCTGTAGGCACTTTTAATTACAAGTTTTTAGTATTCTGATATTACAGTATTTGGTATTTTCTTTTGCTGATAAGTTTAAGTAAAGGAAAAATAGTTGTCCAGCACACCAAAGCATTACAATATCTTTTCTAAAGAAGTGTATTAAAATGTATCCAGTAATTAGATTGAACCTTGGTGCTTTTTTTGGATTTAGGTTTATTTTTATTTCCTCGGCTATTTCTCTTGGGATATCTGGTGTGGTATTCTTAGATCTTATGTTTTTCTTTTCATTCATAGTATGATTTATTTGCCCATCGTATAGTTAATATCTCAGCCAAATGCTAGACAAGCAAGTTATTTTTTTGCTTATTGTCTGTGGCCCATGGACTATCGTTGTTTCTAATAAGAGAAATATAGGTTACAGGTCTTTTGATGTTCTTGGTTGCTCTCCAAAGCGAATAATCAGTTTTTTCATATGCTGTCAATGCTTGTAGATAGGATCTTATAGATTCTTTTTTAAGCTCTCTTATTAGCTGATGAGTCTTGTATTAGCTATGGCTTTGTTAGTGGGATCTTTCGGCTACTGCCATCTTCGTTTAGCTCTTTGTTTTTTTTAACAAGCTTTTTGATATCGGTTGGATAATTTATACTTTTGGTTACATGTGTTACCTCTTTAGTGTTGTTATATGCCGGAGTTTGGATAAAACTGGTAAAATATTCAGCTTTTTTTCTTTTTCTAGTTGACCTTGTATTTTAACGCTGAGTTCGAAACCAAAGTTTCGGTCGTATATTTTATGACTTTTGAATTTTCTTTTGTTTTGTTGTTGAATTTACGGATTAAGTATGCGGACAAGGCCTTGAATTTTATTTTTATTTGTTTTTGAACAAGTTAGCGCTTTATTTTTTTTAAATATTGATTTTTACATTCAGTTTGTGAATTTGTTTTGTCTTGTTTATTATTATTTCTTTTATTATTTTTATTCATGTTTGTTTGATATTCATTTTATTATTTTATTAATACAATAAATGTTAAATTGTTAAACTGTAAAAAGCTTTTACTGATTCAGCAGCCGCGTACGTAAATTTTTAAGTACATTTCAGAGTTTAGCTAGTTACAACTCGAGGTAAGTCAAGGGGTTGTAACCAACCAGATGAGCTTCTGGGTTATTAGGGGTCCGGAAGCTTTTATCATCGTGTCCTTGATTGGCGCCCTAACCGATTTTGGGTTTTTACCCTTTTATTTCGATTTTATTGTCAATCTCGTTTCCAAGTTATCACGGAATTTTAAAATATAACCCACCCCGTCTCCACTGAGCAGCGGCACAACATCGTTTATGTTACCTCATTTCAGGCAGTGACATTGTTTTAACTTTGGCATGTAACAACCTTTGGTCGTAATTAACTTAAATTCCCAGCCCACATGTTTGAGTTGATGTCCCCTCCAACAATGAATCTTTTGTCAAAGTGTTTCAAAAGTGTTAGGTAATTTCCTTTTTTAAGATTGTGTCTTGGTGGGCAATAAAGAGCCACTCTCAGTTTCTGTTTTAGAGACATGATTACAAAAACTGTTAGTTTAATATCTTCTCTTTGCAGATGGCATTCTTCATAGTGGTTGTTGTTGTTTTTATTATCTACCCCTGGTTTGGTTGTCAGGCGGAATGGTGTCATATGTTTTGTATCCTTTTATTTTAAGGTAGGATTGTTTTGTCATATATGTCTCAGAAGTGAAACAGACATCAATGTATTGAGTGTTCAAAAATACTTCAAGGTCGTGTTTTTTGTTTAGTATGTCATTGTAATTCCAGGTAATAATACGTAGGTCTTTTTGGTCTATAAACTTATTTTGTTTTAGGTATAATACCAGTGCTCCTGGCTTATAGTTTGCCGAGTCTTGTATTGACCTGATCTAATGTTTTTATTATATTCTGCATAAGCTGCATTATAGACAGTTCAGATGTTGATGGAACAAGTACTTCTTTGACCGATTTTTGTTGCACGCTTTGAGCATAAGGTATCTTAGGTTTCACTGATGTATTAGAGACAAGTTGTCTTGGTTGAGATGCAACTTTTTTGGTCTTGACACCATCTCGTCTTTTCTGTAGATCAATTACTAATTCACAACCTTTGTGATCTTTTTTTGCAGTCAATGCACTTGGCATTGTGTCTCTCTGGACTTATTGCATTTTGCAGTTAGGTAAACTCTTGCACATTTTACCGAAGCAGGCGATCTTTTGCAGAATATCCATGTGTGACCGTGTCTTTGTCATTTTTTACGTCGCGGAATGAGTTTTTTTCTATGATCTTGTATTTTTTCCTTCAAGTTCTCTTAAAATTTTTTCCACAAAAGTAGTCGGATGCAAATTTCTGGCCATTACCTTAATACGCCGAGAGGATTTGTTTTTATATGAGTGTCATTCCATGTTGGCCTCGTTTATTAAAATTGTCAAAACTATATTCTTCATTAGAGTTTACATTAACTTTAATTTGGTTATTACTTATCTTGCTGGTTTTATAATTAAGGTTGGCTCTAGTTAAGCTATCCTTGACAACTTTATAATCGTTTACATTGTTTAAAATCATCGGCGGTGGCTTAACAACTTTTGTCAGCTTTTTAGGGCGATTCAATAGCTTTTTGTTTTTTATTCTTGTTTTTAGATTTTTTAGATCCGGCTAGCAGCCAGTCCGTTTTTCTGGAAACAAGATTCTCTGGCTACGCTTTCCTTGTATTTGACTCCAGTAGTTTTTCATTTTGTGTTTTTAATGTATTTACTTGTGTTTTATCTGGTTAATTTGATTCACAGCTTGCTGTAGTTCCATTTGCAGATTACTGATAAATGCATTACCGGGCGTTTTCGAGACAGTCATCATTGTGATTATAAAAACACCATTATTCTGTTTAGCTCCCGGTGTTGCTTGTTGCACTGGAAACATGTTATTTCGGCTACAGTCTGATGACCCCGGTCAATACCAATTAAATGAACACAATTTTATTTTTATTAGATGTATGTACGTAGTCAGATTTAACTGTAAATTAATGAGGTTTGGCACTCAGCCATGTGTTATCACTCCGGGCGCTCTTTTATAATAAACCGCTATTTGCGGCTATGAAGTAATGCTATTTATTATAAATCTATGATTTCTAAACACAAGAACTACAAAGAAGTCAAAGTAATTTTTGGTAGGACCAAGAGAACCTTTATTTATGTCGTTAGAAAAATAGACTATGATATTTTCTTTTTTTTCAACTATCATAACTGCTTCAAACAACGTATGGTATGCTACAAAACATTTTACATGAAGACCGAAGTTACATTTTTGACATCTAGTAGTAGTTTTGCTATGACAGTGACAGCATTTAGTTTGTTTATCCTGGGCAATAACATAGTGATTGACTTTGTCATATAATATTTTCTAATTTTCTCTATATGTTGTCTAAAGGTCAGATAGTGCATAGTACAATTGTTGTATTTATTTAACTGCCAGGCATTGTGTACTGCCATATCTACGCATTGTGATATCAACGGAAAGTTTCTCTCATTGACGTTCTGTAAAGACTGTCATTCTTAGCCCAACGGTCAACGCCGCCCATATTGGCATTATATAATCAAACCATATGAGGTTGAGCAACATGCCCAATTTTTTTTCTCGCTGAGAAAATTTTTTAACGTTGTGAATAGATTGCGTTCTCGTTGCGTGTGAACACATTGTTACTATGCAGTTAGCGTTCCATTGTGTTGCGACTACTTCGGGTAAGCTGAACATTTTGTTCTCATAGTATCCACGAGGCTTATTTTTCATATCTATTGAAAAAATGGGTTATTTGACACCCTATTGGTTTTAATCGTTACCGTTCTTTGTAAGTTTTTCTCAGACAAAGTACTTAGAAAAAGCAATGAATTGAAAAAATTATCAAAACATAAATGAAAGATTGTTAGGGTGAAGATTGTCTTCATCTCCAGAATCTTCATTAGTAACGTTTCCACGTGAATTTTCTGGGGGAAGTGTTATCTGGGCTGTAGTTCTTCTGGTTGGTAATTTGCAGTTAGTTGAAAACTTTTCTTCGTTTTGTTCTTGAACTTCTCTCCAAATATGGCAGAATAAACGCAACTGCAGAATTTTGCATTGTTTTTTTTTAGTTGTGCGGCAGCTGTTGGATTATTTTCAACGTGGTAACGATGCATCAAATAGTTGAACAAATGTTCAGTCTGATAAGAGCATGCTTAACCCTTTTTTTGATACAAAATATTAAAAAGATGTCACACTGTCAACATTTCGATTAAACAAATTTCTGAAAATACACGAGAAGAATTAAACAAATAATTATCCAAGTATTACACAAGGCGTTTCACCAGAATAACTTATACACTATTAGGTATACATATCTTTAATGAAACACTCTTTGTATGTACTAATATCAATATTATAAATACAATGCAGGTTACATACACTTATTTATTTTTATTAAATTTGTATGATTTCTGAAAATACTGGAATTGACACAAATGTGAAAAATGTTTCCTCAAATTAGAAAAATTTAGACATAATGAGTTTTACGATTAAATTATTTAAACTCAAAGTCTTCTCCACAAATGAAACTTCTTGATTTAAACACTTCTCTTCTTAATCCTAAATTTTAATTTTAACTTGAATTTATTTTCTTATCACTTCTGGCTGTATGTTTATTGACAGTTTCATTTATTATTTTTGACACTTGTCAGTTCAAATTTAATACTTGGTATGCTCTTTTAATAATGTAATGCAGCGGTCGGCAACCTTTTGGTAGTCAAGGGCCACATAGTACAAAATAAAGTTAAGGTAGGTCGCAATTTCTATTAATTTTGTGAATGCATAATATTGATATTAAAAGTCAACTCTTGCGTAAAAAACACAATAATTTATGGATATACTCTTTATTAGGGATCATAAACAATGAAATGATTTTTTTAAACATACAATTCTAATGTACTATCAAAGAGAAGGACAAAAACATTTTGTTAGTGAGACCTTTGAGGCTGTATTTGACTGGCAATTTGTTGAATGTTTGCTTTCAAATTCGATGTGGAAATTCGAAGTATGGCACTTAAATGTTCATCAGTGAGACAGGGGCAATGTTTATTTTTTCTATAATTCATAATAGAAAAAGGTTGCTGATATATGTACGTGCTGCCAAAAAATGTAATTATTTTTTGAGCAAACGTTTTTAGTTCGTTAAAATTAGATAATAAATTGCCATAAAAAGTTATAAGATCACCAATTTCACGAAATGATGTTTTCAACGTTTCATTTGATATCAATTCAATTATATCTATTTGTAAATTACTCGGAATCTCTTCAACATTACAAGAAAATGGATTTACAAAAATCTTTAATTGGTCAGAAATCTTTTCAAAATCCCCAAATCTGCTGTCGAAGTCGTTTTTTAGCCACCAATGAAAGTTTATTTCAGCTTGTTCGATAGCTTTCCTGCAATTCGGGAAATGATCGAGTTTTTTACGTCAATATGATTCATGAAGAGTTTGGTTTTCATTCGAAATGCCTTAACGTTACATATCACATATTAATTTGTGTTTACCTTGAAGTTTCTTGTTGAGTGTATTCAACTCATTAGTTAAATCTGTTAAAAATCCAAGGTCTATCAACCACTGAGGTTTTGAAAGTTCTTGGACAGGTTTGCCCTTCTCAACCATAAAATTGTTGATTTCTTTTCTTAAATCGAAAAATCTTTTCAATACTGCGCCCCTGCTTAACCATCTCACTTCGGAATAATAAAGAACATCTCCGTAATGTGCTTCCATATCCGACAGAAAATTTTGAAATTGACGATGTGTCAATCCATTTTTTCTGATATAATTCACTGTAGATATAACGATGTCCATTATTTCTTGCCATGCAAGAACTTTGCAGCATAACGCTTCTTGATGTATGATGCAATGGAAAAATAATGGGATATCGCAACTTATCTCTTCCATTTTAGTTTTAATTCTATCTATCAAACCTTTGTTTTGTTCACTCATGTTTTTGCCACCATCAGTTGTAACGCTTACCAATTTTGCCCATGGTAAATGAAACAATTCCAACGTCTTCTCTAAGTGGTTTTCTGTAGTCCTTCCTTTCACACTGCATAATTGTAAAAGCTCTTCACAAACATTAAAACTTGCGTCAATTTCACGAATAAATATTAATAACTGCGCCGTATCTGAAATGTCAGTACTTTCATCTGTAGCTAAAGAGAACCATTCAAATAATTGCAACTTTTCCTGAAGTTGCTCGCTTAAATTACTACCCAACCCCTTAGTACGCCGAGTGCACGTTCTGGCTGACAGACTAGTACTTTCTAATTTATTTTACTGCTCAGGACACACTTCTTCAGCAATAACCAAAACGCATTGTTTTACTAGTTCGCTGTCAGTAAACGGGCGGCCAGACTTAGCGAGTATTTCTGCTACCCTTAAACTGGCACGTACACTGGACTCGTTATTTTCAACTTGAACCTTAAAAATACTGTGTTGAGACTTAAGTGACGATTTTAACGCGTTAATTTTATTTTTGCGTAAGTCATCTACAAGAGATGCAAACTTTGCTTTATGCTCTCTATCATAATGGCATTTCAAGTTATATTCTTTTTGAACAGCAATCGTTTTTTGGCATATTAAGCACAAAGGTTTTCCATTGAAATTAATAAAAAAAGATAAACCCGTCCATACGTCGTTAAAAAATCTATTTTCTTCCACTAACTTTCTTTTCTTTGAAGCCATATCAAAGAAATATCAAATAATAGAAATAATAATTATTAATTTAATTTTAAATTAATTTAACACAATCAAACACCGCTAATAACTTGTCAAGATTCGTCGATCAAAACACTGACTCACCTACTGACTGCCGACTGGGTTGCGTGGGGGACTGAATAGCACGAGCGCGGGTGGTGATGCGGGATACTAAGTACACAAAAATATAGAAACGATTCATGACGCGACAGTACTACATTTATGTGCTACTTACCTCGGGGCGCAAAGAGGAAAGCGGCGGGCCGCATGCGACTCGCGGGTTGCCGACCGCTGATGTAATGTATTAACTGTATTTTTTATTCATAAGTGTTTGATGACAGAGCCATCTTATTGTGTGCTTTTACTATGTGTCTAAAGTTTACTGTAAATT
The DNA here is from genome assembly GCA_035610365.1 of Aquatica leii. Classification (NCBI taxonomy): domain Eukaryota; kingdom Metazoa; phylum Arthropoda; class Insecta; order Coleoptera; family Lampyridae; genus Aquatica; species Aquatica leii. The sequence continues at coordinate 37,916,992 of CM069437.1, read as the reverse complement.
GCTATAAACGGCGGTAACACGTTGAAATTAATTTAACACCCGCGAAATTCAAAATATATTTTTGAATAATTATGTGGGATAAAACCACAACGTAAAAAGACATTGGGGGTAAAGCAATGTCAATGCAATTGTGCAAACGCCACCAGAGTGAACTACTAGACAGCCCTCATCAGCAGTAGGAAACACTTGTATTTATAAACGGCGGTAACACGTTGAAATTAGTTTAATATAAGCTATAAAGGGTGTCAATGCAATTGTGGGAACTACATTAGATTGTATCTCCTACTGCTGATGAGCCCCAAAAGGGCGAAACCGCCGTCCAGTAATTCACTGATGGCGTTTGCACAATTGTATTGGCATTGCTTTACTCCCAATGTCTTCTTACGTTGTGGTTTTTTCCCGCAGAATTATTCAACGCATATTTTGAATTTCGCGGGTCTTAAACTAATTTCAACGTGTTACCGCCATTTAAAGCTATTTACAATGTATTTTTAATAATTAATAATTTTGTAGTTATACTGATGATGACATTTAAATATTTTGAAACATGTTTAAAATAAATTAAAAATAAAACATATTTGTGGAGAAGACTTTGAGTTTAAATAATTTAATTGTATATACACTACTCTACTGAATTGATTATTTTAACGTTATAATGAGTTTTGTAAAAACTTTTATGTTTAATGCATGCGGCAATAGCTTTAATACAGTATCTTACCAACAATAATATTGCATTGTGTTTACATTTATTTATTTGAGAAATCTTGAATTTATTTATTCTGAAAAAAGCGTAAGTGCGCTATAGTCTAATAGCGCGGCGCGGATTTATTCTGAGTGGACATAACATGCACGTGCGGCGTCTGATAAAAATAAGATTTCATAAATGGGGCTGAATGGGTCTACAATTTTTGATTATGATATTTAGCAATAACCAAGGTATTTTTTAGAATTTTTTTTCCTACGTAGGATATCATTAGTGACCATTTTCAACAGTGCAGTCATCCCTATGCTCACATATGGCTTAGACATGTGGTACCACAGACTGTGACATATTCAGGAAACTGGCATCTCTGCATTCCCTATTCCTTCGTACGATTCTTGAGGCATATTGTACTGTTTTTATCGATTCCTTGTGCGTTGTAGCAACATATTCTTCTTTGCATCTGTTATTGCAGGAAATATACTGCTCTAAAATTCTTGTAAGAGCTGGCACATGCACATTCTTAGACTAGCATATTTTGACCTCAGATTTTTCTTCTTTTTAGACCGTCAAGCGCCTTCTCAAGATTGATTTTGAATAGGAGCGGCAGTGGGATACATACCATAAAGGACGTAACGATTATTCCTTGATTTCAAATATCCTAAACTAGATCAACATCTTTCATAACCGGAAACGAGCGTCCGTCCAAATTCTCACATCGCACGACGGGTTCCATTACGGCGAAGTAGGGTATTTATTTAGCTATTTAACTGCATGTGGCTTATTTTAGAGTGTTATATTTTATTATTTTTAGTTAACTAACATTTTCTAACATTAACTTGGTTTTCAGCCTGACATGCAAGGTTAAGGCACCTATATGGTGTCTTGTTGAACTTTGTGCTCACATAGCACGAACTTAATGCACAGCCCATCCGGTTCGTCTAACTAGACAATCTTTTCTTCTCGTAACATATCCTAAATCGTTCTATCCTATATGTGGCGAACTTGAATCAAGCAAGTTGAGATGATTTGGTGGGTCCACATCCTCCTCGTCCTTACTATTGACTACAGAAACTTTTATTTATTATTTGAATCTTACACAATACAAAAGGACTACACGTGGACAACATTTCTCTATGACCCTCGGGCAAATTCGCTAATTTTGGAATGTGCCGCGTTTGTATTGAGAATTTAAACGTTACATTATTTGCAATTGTAAATTAAGAATGAAAGTTTTAGTATTTTTTTGGGGCGATTATTGACCAAATGGCATAACGGAGAAGCCGCCATTGAGATCAGGTACGGTTTTGTTCTTTTTTAGCTCGTATATTTGTGCGCCTCAATATTGCTGTACCCTTTAGTAAATCGTCGCAGGCAGGATTCAAAGCTAGATAATATTTCAAATTCATTTTAAATTATAAATCAAATATCTAATAAAGTGTTAATGTTAGAAATTTGTTTTATTTGAATAAATTGTTAGGAAGGATTATTTCTATAACAAACTGTAAAAATAATTCGAATAATTTACATACGTACAAAATTATATAAGAAAAACTGGTAAAATTGGCGGATACACCGACTTCCGATTTTTTATCAGACCCATCTTTTGATAGAACCGAGAGAACATGAAAAGCCATCGTGGGTACGACGTTACACACACAGACATCTAACATTTTTTTGTCAAAAATACATTTTTCTGTTTCAGGAGACTTTAAAACGTAAAATTCTGCAAAAATTTTTTGCTTTAACACTACCTTTGTATTCTACGTTTTCTAAGCCAATTAGTTTTGTAAATTCTTTGAATTGATGTAAGGACAAAATAAATTCGTTTGACATTAGGTTCCATAAACTGAAAAAAGAGCTTATGACCAGCACAGATGTTGCAAGTGCATTATACATTTTATTAGCGGGAACTGATAAGACTTTTTTGTTTCTCCAAACAAACTTCACTAAGAGAGAACAACTTCACATTCAGCACCATCATGATCTATGTAAACAATTGGCATATATAGAGAGACAATCAACATACCGGTATATACACATTAATGTACATACCTTAACAAAGCTTTTTGACAAACTTTACTTAAAACACAAACTTCTTTTAGACATAATAACTAGTCGAAATCTGGTTATAAAATGCGTTGAAGTAGCAATGAGCAATTGTACAGCAAAGTCTATTGTTCGGAGGGCTATAGCAGGTAGAAATTTTGTTCAGTGAGATTATGATTTTACGAAAGGAAGCACCCTTTATCTATTTAAGTACCAGTGAAATTTGAAATACAGATTTGTACTTTCATAAAATCAATTTTTGGTTTCTTTTTGCAGATTCTGGCCCACTGTGCTAAGTTGAGAACGTCTTCCGGGTTTGAACCGTGTCATTGTTGTAACTGAAGTTTACAACGTTTCGCCCACTTTTGTAAGGGGCTCTATCAGGGCGTGAAAAATCAAAGAACTCAAACAAGCTACCGAAATCTAACTAAGATCCACTAAAGAGTTAGGTAATTAACTTCTAAACTAAGCCAGATTCTAAAATATAAAAAAGTAAAAAGGGAAACGATAAACTTGAAAAAGCAAATGACAATCTAACAAAGAACTATTACAGAGATAGGAATGATTCTCTCACGCGCTGATGAAAGCCCTTACTAAAGTGGGCGAAATGTTGGCAACGTTGGCAACAATGACACGGTCCAAACGTGGAAGACTTTCTCATCTTAGTGTAGACTCCGGTCGTAGAATTATTTAAAAAAAATTTATTAAATTTGTTTATGCAACAAAATAACCGATTAATTTACGTAAAAGAACTTCAGTTCTGAATTAATGTTTTATAAAAACAAATTCAGTTTATAAATTTATATTTTACACATGTACTATTTTATTTGTAACAAATAACTACAAAACATTATGTATTTTTGTTTTTATTAGAGTTTTATACATAATAATGTAGAATAATACAAATTGCTGCATATTTATGCAAGTTCGATTACACTATTACAAACGTAATCTACATTGATCCCACTATTATTTTTATTTTCTATACAAATATTTGTGGATTGATTAGCTAAGGATTAGCAACAAAATTAGGGTTTAATTACTAGATGGTAATGGGATGATATTGAGCAATTATTCTTATACACATATTTACTCAAAATAAATAAAGCTATAGAATTAGGCCATTTGGAAGGTATCCACAATAATAATTACTACTAACACATTTATTTAATATTTATTTTATTTAGACTGTATTTATTAATACCTTCACAACCATACGAATGTTTGTGTTGTTAACAATTGCTAAAAGAATTTATGATTTTTAAGTTTTTAATCACAGCGTTTGCAAGCAGTACGACTTTTAGCAATTGTTTAGGTTTATCGTTTATTTATGCTTATTTTTAATTAACGACTACCAGTCTTAATTTATTGAACAGTTTTTATCTATTTGTTTTAATAAGGTAAAGCATAAAGAGCGCTGAGGTCTACAGGTAAGAAGACAGGCACGGCTGTAGTAAAGGCAGGCATGATATGACAGTTCTATACTTTCTAAAAACTAGATGAGATTGTTCAAAGAAAGCAAACGTAATGAAACCTTGTTATAATTTTTTTTTCATAGTACAATACATGGATTATTACTTACACGCACATAAAACACTTAATGTTATTAATTGACATTAGTGGTTTTTTTTATAATTTTGCATTTTAAAATTTTTGAGTGGGTTTTCGTTGCTTGTGACACATTTAAAAAGTTTTTTTAATTTAACATCGTGACTTGACTTTGTTTAATGCATGCTAATTTACCAACGAGATATGTGCTAATCAATACAATCTTTCATAAAAAAATCACGCTTCAATCGCTAAAAAAATTAGGTCGACTTTATAATGAGAACGAGGAAACACAGACTACACGCATATTATACGCTTAAGCTTCAGTCTTTTTGGTTTTTTAGTTTTAAAACACTGTTTAATTAATTTTCAGAATTCGTTATCGTCTACGTGTTCTGAAAAAAAATTGTTGCACATATTATCACTTCCGTGTATATTACACACGTTTTCACTATTTATAAAATCTTCGACGTCGTCAATAATTTGTTTGCAAATGTGGCCGTTAATGTCTTTTAACGATTCTTCGAAAGTTTCTTCTAGAGTGTTTGGATCTGGTAAAATTGCGTTAGAAATTTTTTTACAGAGTATATGGTGTCAGAGGTTCATCGAATCGCCATCAGATACATCCACTAGAGGCCAATCGCTGTCGGGACTCGATGGTCTACTTGAGTTTGTGGATGCGCTGTGTACGCTATTAGGCGTAAGCGGTATCACTTTCAAAGGAGTGGCAACTTTGGGTAATGGTCAGGCGATTGTAACATCAGGTTCATCAGGTTCCGGCGACCAACAATTATCGGATAACCAACATCCTATTACTACAGTTACTAGCCCAATTAAAAGCGCCAGCATTATGTAGACTTCCGCATTCCCTAAAAATAAATTTTATTAACACGTCGGTAATGAGTCAACGACTAACCTAATTGCTTGCGAATTCCGTTCCCCATTTTGCTCTTCCACAAACTGTTAATAAGAGTGGGATCCGCACGGCGCCAGTCTCTCATACCTCCGTAGGTTCTTCTAATTCCACCTACGCCTCCTCCACCTCCTAGGATAATACCAGGACTTGGAGTACTCTGTGAACCTGCTTGAGGTTGACCGTGTGAACCACCTTGAGGCGAAGGAAAACCCATAACTATAAACACACAAAAATTACTTAAGTTTCACAAATTCAATTTCTTACAACACAATGAAAGTAAATTGTTTTTTTTTATAAGTTAGTCAACTTCAAACATTCCTTTAGAGAAAACGTAATAGAAACTCCACAAGTGATACTAGAAACGTCAGTAAAGATTAAATGAAATTAGTTTAGTTTAGATATATTGTATATACCCTACAATAAATTTCACGATATATCCCAATTAATTTCATTGTGGAAATAGAAGAAAAACATACATTTTTTGTTCCCTGTGTATTCAATAATAATAACATAATGTCCCAAGCGCTATTTTAATCAACATTCCATAAGAATAATCTCTTCAAGGATCATATTTCATAATAATTTATTTTAAAATACAAATTCTCTAGAGAAATGTATTTTCTTTTTAAAACATTCTTTCGGTAAAAGTATGTGCGGGTAATACGCAATAAATGTTTTTTCTTTGTGTTTTATTGTTCATTTGATTATATGCTAATAAATGACGAAAATTGGCGACCCTTAAAAATTCAATTTAATTTGTCTATAAAAAACATCGTTAAAATACTTTAGTTAAATTATGTAGCGTTTAATAATGAGGCGCAAAGAGAACCTGCTGAAATTTTATAGTCTGTGGTACGTATAACATATAGTTTTCAGGCTTATCTTTATGAATGCAAAATGCAAGTGAAGCTTTTGACAAAATATGTTCTGCGATGCAAATACTGACATCTTCAATTAGTAACGACTTTGATTTCGAAATGTTTTGTTACAGAATTTCCATTGCGTTGACTGTAAAGGTAGGACCGGTAATTAATATTTTCGACAGTATTTTTTATTTCGGTGTATTTTAAAATTCTATAAACATAAAACGGACGTCCTTATGCATATAGGTTATACGTTTATTGCTAAAAGACAAATGAATTATGTATTGGATGTCCAACCGAAAGCTTACGCGACCTATTATCTTATAAAGTGCATACAATATTTTTATAAAACCTTGAATGTACTTATAGAAAATGGTTTAATATCGCCACAAAATATTTTTACATTTTTCCATTTCCGTTTATACTTAATTTGCTAAAATTGTTTTTGTCGAAATTGATTATTTCTGTTAATGTGGTAATTAATTTCTGTGCCGATTTATTTTACATATTTTGTTAATAAATTAATTAAGAATTGGTGAAAATTGTTGAAACACTACAATATTGAATGTGTATCATCCTGTATATAAAATAGAAATGGCAACATTGTATTTTGATAAAAGAAAATTACTGTTGTTAATAAAACCTTCAATATGTTTTTACTTATTTAACGAATATTGTTGTTAATGATCGAGAGATTTTAACGCCGTGAGTGAGTGCAACGGACAAACCCGTTAATATTGTTGAGATTATTTGTCGCCGATTAAGAAACGATTGAGTTTTAAAGTTTTTCAGTTGATGAAGTTAATTAAAACTTTGCAACCACTGAGTAAGCATAGAAAAAAAACATGACGGTTAATGAGTCAAGTTCTAATGTCGAGACAGTTATAGAAAAATTGAAAACTTGTGAAAGGTACGTCATGAAAAAAAGCGTTATCAGAAATAATACTTTATCTGGATAAATCGACGTATGTGCTTGTTACGCAAACAAAAAAAAATTGCAAAACATATGGAATGTACTTAAAATGGCATTGGAAAACAAAGGTCTACATTGAAGGTTGTAGTTATTACAAAGTTTATCTTCACTTAAACTTGAAGACTTTAGTAATATAGAACAGTGTGTTAGTAAAATCATAACTTTTGCACAGCAAATTATATTGATTGGTACATCCATTAATAATGAATTTTTTGGTGTTGTAATGTTACAAAAACTCATTGAATAGTATGAACCAAATGGTAATAGCACTTAAAAATTCAGGATTAGAAATAACTTTAAATTTTGTCAAAACAAAAGATAAAATGTGGCAAAATAGTAAATATGACAATAATTCAGCATTTGTAACAAATAATAGCAAGTTTAAGAAATCTCACGGTTATAGAATTGTAAACAAAAAGAGCACTACAAAAATATAAGAAACAACATTTGATATATTGATAACAGTGCATCATCTCAAATGACTGACAACATAGACAGATTAACAAATTCAGGTTCAGAAATAGTAGTAACAAATAGTATAAAATTGTGTGTTACTAGAACTAGATAAAGTATGTTTCAAATCTTTTAGTAAATCTACTGTCAGTTTATAATGAAACGTTCAGCTTTGAGAGCATTCACGAATTTGTTATCAAGAACTAGAACGTTTGCGAAAAATGTAGAAAATTCTCGAAAGATAGCGGAAATGTATAAAAGCGATTATAACGAATCATAGGTCAGTAATTCAAAGTGAGCAGTGTTAAGAAGATTATTCAAGTTTAAATAAATAAGTCATTAACGCGTGTTTGAGTTAAATACAACGAATTAAAAACGTACGTGATTTTAATGTAAACAAGGTTTAATCTGAAGTTATCCGCGGACATTGTCTTTCGAGTGATTGTACGATATAAGTTAGTGTAAATGTTTTTCTTAAATATCTTTAGATTTAATTAGTTCGTAAATATTTTGTGTTTAATAAATTAGTTTTAAAATTTGTTACAATTGTGTCAGGTGTGGGGTTGTATAATCCCCAAAGAAGACGTGGTTTGTCGCCAAAGCTGCAGAGGCAATGGGAGGGCCTTTATGAAATCGTGCAGCATATTAATGACGTCATATATCGTATCCGAAAACCACCCAGAAGCAAGCCAAAAGTGGTTCACATCGATCGTCTAGTCTCGTTTGCTGGCGATTACCACATTACGCAATTTCCGGTCCGAACTAGAGTAATAACTAGCAGAACCAGGGGTCAAGTCAAAGGAATGGACTTCAATCAGTTTATGAGTATTTACAAACACAGTTACAACCGAGGAACATAAAATACTGTTCCAAGTTTGGGCGGCTAGATGGATTACGAAAACAGCAACCAGCAGTTGGAAAAGCTTTAAAACTACGTGGTGACAGAAGCTTTGTTTTCTACCTACTAAGAAATGCTTACGTACCAAGCCGTTACACGAAATTCTGTGGCAAATCTCAAAAGAGAAATGTAAATATTAAGAAATTGGCAGTACCCAAGCTTGGTTATGGCTTAGATCGACTGAATTGGAGAACGGTTCAAAATATGTTGGAGGTCGTCTTCTGATAAACAAGCGTTCAAATGTTGGTCTGCAGCTGTCAACCAAGGAGAATATCGGGCCAGGAAAAGTCCATTGACTGTTTCTTCTATGGTCAAGGAAGTTGCCAAAATAGAAAAAACTGCCGCTATCGCCACGATCCTTTCTACCGGTGTCACATCCAGTTTCCTGTTCTGGGACAGAATAGTCTTAAGAAGGAGACAATGAAGCGTTCAGCTTTAAGAGCATTCACGAATTTGTTATCAAGAACTAGAACGTTTGGTAAAGATTTAGAAAATTCTCGAAAGATAGCGAAAATGTATAAAAGCGATTAAAACGAATCATAGGTCAATCATTAGAAGTGGGTAGTGTTAAGAAGATTATTCAAGTTTAAATAAATAAGTGATTAACGCGTGTTTGAGATAAATACAATTAATTAAAAACGTACGTGACTTTAAAGTAAACAAGTGGTAAACTGAAGTTATCCGCAGACATTATCTTTCGACTGATTGTACTATATAAATTAGTGTAAGTGTTTTTTAAATATCCTTAGATTTGATTAGTTCGTGTAAATATTTTGTGTTAAATAAATTAGTTTTAAAAGTCGTTACAATAATATGGTTTCAAAAAACTGTTGTGTATATTTCGTCTATAAAGAATGTACCATTTTAGATCAAAGAAAAACCTGTTGCTACCTCAACAAATGTTAATGTGCTATAGAAATTAGACACAAACAAACATTGCAAATGTGCCAACTGTACAGGTACTTTAGCACAAACTTCTAAGGCATCTTAACCTCAATAAGCATAAGACTTCTAAAGAACTGGTCTGGCAACTGGTATTACTTAGCAAGAAGATGAAATCAGGTTTCAACGTTTCAATCTCTATAGCCGTTTACTATTTCACTCATCATGACCAGTTCATTTGTTAATATAAAACTATAGGACTGTCAATGCGTTTGTGGAACTACAGTAGTGTTCTCCCACTGCTGAAGAGCCCCAAAAAAAAGCGAAACGGCCGTCCAGTAGTTCACTCTAGTAGCATTTTCACATTTGCATTGACAAAGAGGATGTAACTAAAAATAAGTTAAAGCTAATCTATTTCGTTCACGTAGGACTCATGAAAGTTAAATCGTGGAGTAGTTCCATAATTACTTTAGATGATGACAGCACAGGAAAAGTATTTTGTTATTGTGAGATCAAAATGTAAAGTCCCTGATGTGTTGAACCCTTGCAGTACTGAGCTAACTTAAATCGTCTTACTGCACAATTATCTAGCCTTTTAACAACAATAAATATTGAAAACAGACGTAAACACAAAACAAACCTACAAAAGTTTTGACAATTCTGGCATTTAACAGTAACAAATTCGTTTCTGTGTTTAGGACAAACGGGTTATGACAATCAATGTACTTAATCTTGATTTTATGGTTTCAAGTTCTTGGGCATATCGCACGACATTTATGTGTTCGTTGACAAAGTTATGTGTTGGCAATTGTGTTCATGAGGAGTATCTTCTATGAGAATGCCAAGATTCCTATCACACAAAAAGTGCTTTTGTGCATTCCTGAAGTATTGTTTAGTCTGCGTTTTACATAAGAAGTTACTAATTCAACGGCTAATGTTTGGAAAAACATTTTTGTCTACTTTTCCTTTTTGTTACTCTGGATATGTTTTTGTCTACAATATTAAAACATTTAAAATCGCAATATCTAACATTTTTATGAATAAGTTGCTATATTTGAGTTTGGCGTACACAAAAATACTGTTTGGTCATTTTGTCTCGAGCATCGAAAGCATTTTTGATATTATTATAATCACTTATAATTTGAGACTTTTTCTCGTGATTATGTAATACCTCTTTCTCTAAATGTTCGGATACTAATCAAAAAACTCATTTTTTTTATAACAGACGACAATAACGTCAATTTATTTGCAAATCCGTACAAAGCTGAGCCAACAGGTTTATTTTTAGTAGGTAAAAATTCTTTAGGAATTACAATATTATTTGACCTTAGTGTTTCAACGAACGTCGGATTTTTCACTAAAAGTTCTTTTACCAAAAGAACTGACGTGACAAAAGTTATTTGTTTATGCCTCTGCCTAAACCGTAAAAAGATTTTACCATCTCTAATACAACACGATTTGTTTAGTTTTTCTCTTTTTGATTTTTTATTATGCCAGTATATAGTTAAAGATTGCAAACGTATCCCGTTTTTGTATCTGTAGAAACTTAAATCTCCATACCATATCAACCTTATTGGTAGACTAATAATTTAACCAATAACAATGAATCTTTTTAACAATATTTTTAGAATTGGCAAAAATAGTAAATTTATCAAACCACCATAAAAATATTTTTTTGTTTATTTTCCGACAGCAATAAACAGTATTTTTAAAATAAGGATTTAATACGTAAATGCAAACGTATCAAATTTTAACGTATCTGATGCACTTTTCAACTTGCTTACTATAGCTGCCTTTACCCAGTTTATTACCTAAACTATTTTTACACATTTATTTAAAAAGCAATAAAAACATATTAATTCTGAAATACAATATTAGCGTAGACTTTCAGAAACCAAAAACAAAATTATTATACTATATGTAAATACAAATTTGTAATCAAAACTTAAGTTAATTTTCCACGCAAATAATGGAAAATAATCATTTCCTACGCAAAAACATAATCTTTATTTATTGATATATTTTTTTACGCTAGTTTCTATAAAATATATAAACTTTTTAATACAGTTCCTTTAAAATTTGTTAGAACGAAAGAATCACTATCACCAAAGAAAAGAGAATCATAGTACAGAACCACTTCGAGCGATAAAGTTCTAAAAGCCAAAGGCTACATTGGTAATAGAGCTTGAGAATTAGTTATACTTATCTCTTCGGCAAACTTCTCAGCTTGTCCAACCCATAATTTGATCGATAAACTCAAAGACGTCTTATTGGTCTTCTAAAAATACACATTTCGAATGATTATCAAAAACATTTGTGTATTTGATATTATATATTTATTTATAAATAAAATTATATAAAAAGCTTTAGCAAGTAAAAGTAACAAATAAATAAAATCAATAAAAAGGTGAAATATAAATTAGAAACGTTAATTCAGATTGGCATCTCTAGAATATACTTTTATTTGCTAGTATTAGTTTAGCCGAGGCTTTTATTTAATATAAATGATTAATTAGCTTTATATTTTTAAAAATAATATTTAAATTTGGATCTAAATTTAGTAACGAGCTACAGATGCAGTCAACGGTAAAACGAATTAAGTGAATATGTATATCAAAGCTTTACTAAAAATAAATAATAACTAAACATAAATGTTAGATACAAATACAATCTGATATATAATGTAATTTAATATTTTATTATTTGCACGAATAGTATAACATACGTATAAATTAAAATTACCTATTTTAGTTAAACTTTCAGTACAAAATACATAAACGTAAAATTTAGTTTGTCTAAAATTTTTTTTCAAATTTGTTATTTTAAATTTGAGCGTTTTTAGTATACCACTAGTTTGTTTTTATAAAAGCAACAATTTTGACAAACTGTTATAACTTGATACATAATCAATACTTTTATAACATCGTAAAATATGTTTAAAAAGAGCAATTTTTATTTATTTTCAATAGGCAAATTTTATAGAGAAAATAAATTGCAATTTTATGTTATTGCTCAAAAATATAAATTCTTGTATAAATATTAAAAGTAATCAAAAGCTTAAAACTAAAAATTTATAATAATTAATATAATGTTAAAATATAATTAATTTTATTGATGCGATAGAATGTTCTAGTCCTAGATGAAATAATAATATAGAAGGTACCGGAAAGAAGTTGGAGATTAGTCTAGTCAAAAGCCTAAAGTGTAAGAAAGACTGCCTTTGCTAATCACATTTTGTCTACTAGTCATTGTTTTTCTCTTGATTTTAATATTAAATTTCTTTATTTTTGTAATAAAGGCCATTATCTCAACAATCGTGAAATTTTAGAAATCCATCGTCTTTCTAATGATAATTCTTCTACGTGTCTTAATGAAGTTCTTGATATAAGCACTTCTCCTCTTCTTAATCTTAAATTTTAACTTTGCTTTTTTATTTTTTATATTTAAATTTATTTTTTATCATTTCTGGCTGTGTGTTTATTGATGGTTTCAATTTGTTATTTTTGACATTCGTCAATTTAATAATATTAATAGGTATGCTCTTTTATAATTTATTTGTTAGCTATATTTTTTTTAATATTTTGCACTATTTGTAGAGTTACTGACGATGACATTTTATAATGTCGAAACATGTTTAAAATAAAATAAATTAAAACTAAAATATTTTGGTGGTAAAGAGATAAATAATTTAATTTTATGCTTACAAACTATGTTTCTTAATATTTAGTCAACTTAAATAGAGACCGTGTAACCTGTAAAAAACGGAAGAAACGAGTAAAAAAAAATACCAAAGTTGTTTCTTCATTTACATATAAATAAAAATAATATATGATTACTGTCATCATTTCATTGATTGAAGGAAACGTAATTGTCACTCTCACTATCACTTTCTTCTTCAGACGATGTGTCCGTCTCTAATATCTCAGCCGTTGTTGGAGGAGTTGGATCTACTGCTGCAGATGAGGCGGATGATGTCTCAACTGATAGTACTTTTTTGGAGGTAGCTGTCACAAGGAAGAAATGAGGAGATCTGAATTAATTACTAGCCGATTCAACAGGTTTTAATTGGCCAAAATTCTTGAAAACTTGCACGTATGATGTTTTCTAAAATATTATAGATCCTTATTGCGCGATTCCTGTGCTTCCTCAGTTAATTGTCGATTCGTCAAATTGCTTCTTTGATTATTATGGAACTATGCAAAAGGCATGTAGTACCAAGGATACTTGCTTACATATAAAGTTGCAGTTTCTAAAGCGCATTTATTGAATCCGTCAGAATTGACGGCATATCCAACAGATAGCGTACGCAAAATTACGCCAAATATCTTAATTAGCGTTTTATCAAGTTCAGTTATAGAAGCGACCAGAGAAAAATCACTAAAAAATTTTTCGGCGGTGTTGTCATCATTCGTTGTTGCACTACCACTAGTTTTTAGAACATCGACCAGTTACCCCATTATTTCACAGTTTTTATTTTTCCTTTCTTCAAAACGTGTTTTTGTTTCTACACCGCGCATTTGCCATTTTTGTATATCTATATCCAATCTATACGATATGTGCAACAAACATAAAAAAATCGTATCCATGCATGAAGAGACGATAACGCAAACTTTAAAGTATTTTTATGTACTTCTTTCTCAAGAACTTTGTCTATGTTATTTATCTCTTTCGGGGCTGTCTTACAAATACAGCAAGTTTGTGCTAAGGCAGTTTTCCAAATAACATTGCAAACTTTATCATTCATTATAGTCATTACGTAAACAGATGACACAGACAATTCTTTATTTTGAATTTCGCATTTCGTGGGGACAGGTTCTAGAATTTAATTATTTACATAATTTTTCTTGTACAGTTAGTGCACTGGATTCTGTCTGGAACTGAAATCTGATTGGTCGGCAAAATCTAGAAGAAGAGAGTCGTTAATTTTGCCATGCTATTATTTTTTCCGCTTTCGGGTTTTCTGCGTATAGTTGCAAAGGAACCAGAGATGTCAAAAACAAATCACCATCACCTATTGAGGACTCTAAAAATACTTGCTTGTATTCAGAATGAGTTCCATTGCAACCCCATTTTACAACTTATATCAAACTATTTAATGCTTTGTCGTATGGTTAAGAAAGTCTTGCAATAGAACTTTTGCAGAAGATTCTGTTAAAATTTGACCATACTTTCGAAGATAACAGCTGGACTTGGCCTCTCAAACTTAGCACTTTGCAATTTTTTACTCTTATGCCAAACTTCTTGTATTTTAGTGTCCCTTGTGGGATTCGTTAAAACTGCCTCGGCATGAAGTTCGCCGCAGAAGCTTTTCTTTTGTGCTTCAAGCTTTTACTTGCTGCTGATTCAAGTTCTTTTGGTTCATGACTTGCAATTAGTTGATCAGCTTTTCTTCGTTTTGTTCTTGAACTAATCTCTGAATATGGCAGTATAAACGGAAATGCAGAATTTTGCTTTGTTTTTTTTTAGTTGTGCGGCAGCTGTTGAATTATTTATTTTCAACGTGATAAAAATGCAATAAACAGTTGAACAAACGTTCAGTCCGATAAGAGGATTCTTCGGCCTTTTTTGGATACAAAATATCAAAAAGATGTCTCCTTGTCAACATTTCGATTAAACACATTTCTGAAAATATACGAGAAAAATTAAACAAATAAGTATCCAAGTATTATACAAGGCGTTTCACCATAATAACCTATAAACTATTAGGTATACATATTGAAATCTTTGAGAAGTTATTCGCAACTTCAAGAGCCTTCGTGAAGTTTTCTAGAACGTTCACCGAAGGATGCAGAACATACGGGAACGTTTTGTAACAATGTATAAATACTGCACAAACAAATCGTAGGTCAGTTATTTCCGTAATGCGAACACTGCAGTGTTAAGAAGATTATTCAAGTCTAAATAAATAAGTCGTTAACGCGTGTTATAAATAAATCTACGAAGTACGTGACATTAGTGTAAACAAGTGTGTGAAGCTATCCGCGGACTTTATCTTATCTTCGTGTAACTGATATAAATTAGTCGAAGTGTTTTTATTAAATATTATTAGATTTAATTAGTTCGGTTAATTTAAAAGTGTACATATTTTTAGTATAAGTAAAAATATTTTTAGCAGTTTAAATAAATTAGTTTTAATAATAAAATACGTTACAATATGTTTACTGAAACACTCTTTGTATGTACAAATATCAATATTATAAATACAATGCAGGTAGTAACACACTTATTTATTTTTATTAAATTTGTTTTACTTCAGAAAATACTGGAATTGACACAAATGTGAAAAATGTTTCCACAAATTAGAAAAATTTAGACATAATGAGTTTTACGATGAAATTCTTAATCTTCTCCACAAATGAAAATGAACTTCTTGATTTAAACACTTCTCTTTTTAATCCCAAATTCTAGTATTTACTCAGAGTAAATCCGCGTCGCGCTATTAGACTACAGTGCACTTACGTCTTTTTCAGAAAAAATAAAAAAGACAATGCAACATTTTTAAAAGAGCATAAGTATTAAAATTGAACTGACAAGTGTCAAAAATAATAAATGAAACTATCAATAAACACACAGCCAGAAGTGATAAGAAAATTAATTTAAGTTAAAGAGTAGACACAGCATGCACGTGTGGCATCTGATAAAAATAACAATATTTCATAAATGGGGCTGAATGCGTCTACAATTTTTGATTATGATATTAAGCAATAACCAAAATTTTTAGAATTTTTTTTAGAGCGGGAACTCATAGGACTTTTTTTGTTTCTCCAAACAAACTTCAATAAGAAGGAACAACTTCACATTTGGCACAATCATTGCCATATATAGACAGACAATCAACATACCAGTATATATACATTAATGTACAGTCTTTGACAAATGTAATGTCCATCAGACACATAGGCAACCAAAGTATCACATTCACGATCGTAACCGAAGATTTATAAATAACAAGGACGGTTGTTGCGTTGCGCTAATTTGAAAAGGTAGTTTTGTTAACTGGCAAAAGTGGTCCACAATAGTAACTCTGATAAGGTGGAACTTGTATTACTTCTTCGTGACGTAGCATAGTAGATATATTTACAAACATTAAAAAACGAGATATTACGTGTATTAGACCAAAAATCTATTAACAATTCAATTCAAAAATGCAAATATTAAATTGCTCAACGGGCGACAATATTACAATAATTATATATTATAAATTACACAAGTCTATTGTATAATTAGTAAAAAAAATAGATAGCTTGTTTTTAATAACAAACAATTCCGTTTTAAACGCCAATTGTGAATTTTGTATTTTTGAGAATAGATTAAAGGCGCATTTATATTTACTTTCCTTTAAATACGGTTTCCGACAAAATAGATTCTAAACGGTTTCTACCTATTCACATTACCCTTTTGAGCTAAACAGTCTAGATTTTATATCAAACATTTAAATTAATCAAAAGGAAAAAAATGTAGTTTGATTTTGAACTAAAAAAATTTTAATTTTGTGTGTGGTAATATTATTTTGTTAAAAAACAGAAATAGCTAGGAGCCTTACCAATACTGCAACCAAAGCCACTGGTTGAACGCTAATGTATTACACCAATTTTTAATTTTGTATAGATTTTTCTAGTTTTAAAGTATTTACTCACTTGGGACACTGGTTCATGCAATTTAAACAGAATGGTCAATTCATTCAAAAGCAGATTTACATGTTATAAATTTACTTTATTATATAAAGGAATTAGATAGACACATTACCAATAATGACCAAAAATAGAAAACTTTATTCTTAATAACCCTCACAATAAAATATTATATTCTTCATCTTTGTTTACTATATTTAAAACAGTTTTATTCCTCATTTGTTTTTAATTACGTTGTACTAAAAAAATTGTGACGTTAAAGCAGTCAACTTTAAGTTACATAAAGGTTTGAAATTTGAACAGTGGTTTCTTCACACAGTGTAATTATTTATTACGCGAAGTTACTAACATATTTTTTTTTATTTTAAAAGCGATAAGTACAATTTATAGTTATGCAAGGAATTGAGATGATTAAGATATACAAATAGATGTTTGCGCATAAAAATAATTTATCACATAAACGACAATCGACTTAAGAATAAATATGTAATCGTTTTATTAAAATACATCGCAGCAAAAAGAGAAACATAATGTAAAGAAAAAATATTAATTTAACTAAGATGAATAAACTACGTAAAGTGAACTTACAGAAAAGATGTTTCTGCAGGAATGAAAGGTAATATGAACAATATATGCAATATAACATGTAACCATATTTAAGTTATACTAAAAATTACAACTTATTTATAAAATATACAATTCGTAATATGAAAGTTGATTGAATTCCCTATTGCACTAAATTGTAGAAATGACTTAAACTGAAGATAAGAAATAAACTGACAAATGTCACCAACCTCTCACATAATTGGCTAATTGAAGATCGAAATATTAACATGCAGTCACTAATTTGGCCTGACAAATGCCATCCTTTGGCTTAAATATATTATGGCTAAATTGTAACAATTTAGGTAGTTAAAGATAACAGATGACAGTTACATAATTGTGGTGTATAAATATAATCAAGTTACTTTTCATATAAGAGAAGATAATTGAATGTAATATCGATAAGCTGGTTATGAAACGTTTAAAACAAACTACAAGTTTACGTTTATCAATGATATTCCATACATAACATTAATACTTTATAAAAAATTGAAATAGTATGGAAATGAGATAATCAAAATATTTTAATTACAGATACATCATACCGCGATTTGATAATCAATGTGAAAGTAATTGGCACGACATGGTCGTGGTCCCGCGATTTGTAGTTAATTCATATATTTAGTTATAAAATTGATCTAAACAGAGAAATTAGCATCAAAAAAATTTACGTGTAAAGTATTAATCAGAATATGAATGTAACTCATTTATATTTTGGGTAATAAGAACTAAATTATTATTGTTTTATTACATATCAATTATCTATGGACATGTAATATAAATGTAAGTAAAGGCAAATTAAACAAAAAAATAGTGATGAACACCCTAACATTAAAAATTAAACATAATATTAATGTGTTAATTTTTTGTTTAAGTTGAACAAGGAAAAGTAATAAAGGCTAATTATTATTTTGTGTAGTATCAATCGGATTCAATACAAGCTTGAATGCGAGCAGGCATGTATTTACCAATCTTATTATTACCAATGTTATTCAGGTGTAGAGTATTCCAAGTACGCATAATATTTGCGTGAAGTTGGTCTATATTTCAAATCATGATGTTATTTTCCCGTTCACGCACAGCAGCTGTCCAGAGATTTTCGATGGGGTTAAGATCTGGAGACCTGGCTGGCCACTCTATGACGTGTATCTCTGGATGTTGTTCGAACCATTCTCGAACTATTCGTCTTCAATGAATGGGAGAGTTGCCTTAAACGAAAACTATTTCGCTTTCTGGATAAATTGCCCTAACCGATGGTAACATAACATCTTCTAGTATGGACACATATTCCTCAGACGAAACCCTGAGTTTACTTGGACAAGCTCCCCCGGACATGCTTGGCTCATCCAGCACCAATAACCTGTACTTATACGTTTTATGGGTTGGATATTTTCAAAATTGTATCTGGTACTATTCGCTCTCCACAGTGTTTTTTGGAAATCTTCCGAAGAGCAAAATGTTTTTTCGTCACTAAAAATTACAAGCTGCGTCTTGCGTTGGCTTGACAAAATTGTGCTCGACGTCGGGCATGTTCTTTCGTTATCAGTGGCTTTCTGGCAGGAATGCGACTGTGAATTTCAATACTGTGTAATTTCCTAACCTCAGTCCTGATATTTCCAAGTAAGCTGTAGATTATCTCTAATCATGGTAGACGTGCAAAATGGTCTTTCTGCGCAACATTGCCTTATGTTGCTCTCGTTATTATGGTTTAAAATTCGGCGTCGTCCAGTACGTTTTCTCGTTTGTAAGAGACGATTATTTTCGGCTCTCTTTTGTTCCCTTCGAATCCATCTCCAAACTTGCGTTGACTACAAAAAATAAGGGAGTCGTAAAATATAAATGCAATTTCTCTTAACTCGATTATGACGCCAAATAAAAACCTAAATGTCGTTATTATATTTGAATAATTTCAAAAAATTTCCTGCAATAAGCAAATATCTCAATTTTTATCTTGAAGTATTCTATTTCAATAAATGAATTAATATTAACCAATGCATACAATCGACTCTTTGATGTAAATCATTCCCATCAAATTAACAAATTAATGTCTCATATCAATGCTATGAACGCTTAATCAGTTGAAATTGATTGCCAAAAAAGTAATAATAGTTTGCAATGTCCTGGCGTTAGTTGTATGCAATCATTATTAAAGTATTTCTTAATTAACACTAAACGATGATCGTTTTATTTCCTGAGAAAAAAACTAAGTTTATTTCTTTGATTACATAGGTTTATAGAATAAAAAAATCTTGTTTTTGCGAGCTGGACACCGCGCCAAACAAATTTGTCGTGCATATTGGTATATATTATTCAATTATTGAAAAAAGCTATTAAACAATTATTAAACATATACAACAGTACAAAAATTTCCTTCACACTTCCGCTTTTGAGAAAAAGAAATGTTTGTGATGAAATATAGTAAGCATTAAAACAAAATCAGAAATTTATAAACGATTTTCCGTCATAAAAATACGTGGATTAGCTAAAGTAAAAATTTAATTTTAAAGAACATTTTGTGTTTTATCTTCCTTTTGTTTGAAAACGTAAAGATGGTTGTTTGCATAATATTCCGTTCATTTTTTCTTTAAAAACCAACGGAAGAAATAAAGTTCTATGTGCAGGTCCAGTTTAAATAATAAATAAAGAGCGCTAAATACTGGACTAGGATTACGAAAAATTAGTTTTCTGCAACATTCAATTTATAGGTTTGAGCGATAATCACGGCATGACTACTTGAAACACGAAATAGAAATATTTTTTTTTAAATAAACAGCGTTTTTCCAGAAAAAGCTAGTGTTCTCAAAAACGGGTGATTGTTACTAAACAGCACAGCATTTTATTATTAGCTTTTTAGATATTTCAAAAATACGGATTTTATACTACAAACTTTATATGGCGACGATTTAAGCAAGATTAAATGATGTTCAATGATTAAAATTTCTATTTCGTTAAATAACTACACCCCAAGAGCAAATCAACCCTCTCTGCTATTTCAGTAACTGGAACACCGATCTCCCATAGCGCAACTATTTTTCCTATGGTCTTCAAAGATACCATCGATTTCCCAGAAGTCTAGTTTTAAGAGACTTATTTTAAAACAAAACATTTTAACAGTGACAAATAAAAGAAAGTTCAAAAAAGGTAAAAAAAAGATATACTGATAGGCGTCCGTATGGTATGCGCTTATCTATAACTTTATTTTTAGACGTTTTCTTTCTCACTTATAATTACACGTATACACTCATAAACCACTTTTCACATTTTAGGTAATTGTGATTGTGTGAATTATTACAGCGTTGTAAATGATGCATTATTTTTGATAATCCATTAATTAATGTATCATTTTTTTACAGGATGAAGATTTTATTGTATTATTGCATAGTTTGAAATAAAAAAAGATTTTTTATCAATTAAAAAAATTATTTTGAATGCATTCAGTAATACAATAAAAATTTACAACTACGATATTACGAATAATAACATAACTAAATTTATAGAAAAAACATTAAAATATTTTACTTTATTAAAGAATAAATAAAAAACTGATTTTTTGAATGACTAGTAAATAATAAATTTTGTGTATTGCAAAGTAAGTAAAAACAAATAAGAAATAAAATAGTTTTTAAGTATTTTTAAACGTATTAACAATAAATTATCTCGTTTTTTGGTCATTATCTATGTTATCGAAGGTGCTCCAAGCTATTTCCTTTATATAGAATTTTTATTTTTAGTTCAAAATCAAAGTACTTTTTTCCTTTTGGTTAATTTAAGTGATTGATATAGAATCTAGGCTGTTCAGCTCAAAAGGTAATATAAATAGGTAGACCATATAGAATCTATTTTGTCGGAAACCGTAATCAAATTATGCAAATATAATGCGCCTTTAATTTATTGTCACAAATTTAAAATTCACAATTGCCGCTTAAAACGAAATTGTTAAATATTAAAGACAATATATCTATTTTTTTATTAATTATACATGTGAACATTATTTTGTAATATTGTCGCCCGTAAAGCAATTTATTATTTGCGTTTTTGAATTGAATTTAATTAGATTTTTGGTCTAATACAGGTAATATCTATTTTTTAAGCTTTGTAAATATGTTTGCTATGCTACGTCACTTAGAGGTAATACAAATTCCACCTTATCAAAGTTGTTATTGTGAATCACTTTTGCCAGTTAGCAATACTACCATTGCAAATTAGCGCAACGCAACATCTGATCGTCCTTCATGCGTCTTTATTTTTAAATCTTCGTTTACGATCGTGAACCTGATGTTTTGGTTGCCTATCTGTCCGAGGGACATTACTTTTGTCAAAAGCTGTACATACCTCAATAAAGCTTTTTGATAAATTTTACTTAACACACAAACGTCTTTTAGACATAATAACTACTCGAAATCTGGTTATAAAATGCGTTGAAGTAGCAATGAGTAATTGTACAGTAAAGTCTATTGTTCGGAGGGCTATAGCAAGTAAAAATTTTGAAATTGTGCTTTCAGGAAGGAAGCATTCATTTCTATTTAAGTACCAGCGAAATTTGAAATACAGATTTGTACTTTCATAAAATCAATTTTTGGCTCCTTTTTGCAGATTCTGGCTCACTGTAAGACGGTGTACGTATATAAATCTCTAGAGGTCGTCATAAATAAATAACTTGTAAGTAAGTATACTTACGTGTAAATAGTTAAAAAAAAAGAAATTAGTTTTAAAAATTTGTAACAATTGGTGTCAGGTGTAGGATAATATTACGGTAATTTAATATCGCCTGTATGGTTATTGTGGTGTTATTGTTTCCTTAAAAAAACAATATCAATAACATTTAACACGTTTCAATCTACTTTATTATTATGGTTACACATTAACTCTTTACGTTTTAACATCTACCAGAAAGACGCACTTTCATGGCCGTGCAACAACTTAAATTCTCTTGTCATCGTCCGCGTCTTCCCGTTTATTTTTAACGCTAATGGAACATCCCATTTTTTATAAACGCTTAAACACACATAGTCTTCTCAATACAATAGTTTTGAAACTACTGATCTACGTACCATTTCAATTATTGTAGTAATCATAAAAGTGGTAGATTTCTTATGGTCATTAGTAAAATTATCGTTTTTGTTACTTTTTATGACAATATTAAAATGCTTAAGACTAATGTTATTCTGTGATAACTAATCACCGCTCTGTTTAGCATCATTTATTACTGGATCATCAAGTGAAACACTTGTTTGATATTCATTTTGTTAATAATACGGTGCGGGAACCAAATGCCACTGATTCCGTCTATAGACCCCAGTAATTTATCCAGTACGTAATTAAGCTTATTTAACAACGGCATTGGAACGCTACGCAGTACTGATGAATATATGCTTACACTCGAGCTCTAACTTGATTGACATTTTGTTTTTAAATTCACCTATCTCGTTAAATATGTGGTAAGTAGGAAAAAGCTTATTTGTCAAAATTTAACATCTGTGGTAAAAAAAATCTGTGTGTAAAAATTGAATGTTAAGTTCTAGATGCATGATCGGCTGATTAACATAAGATTTAATTATATCATTCAAATGTATGTTTTGGTGTACCTACTTTGAATTGTCTTATATTATTTTAATAAACAATGTTGACTTATACTGTTAGAATCACAAGTTTAGATAAGAAAAAACGATCTTCTATAAACACATTTTATTCATAATGAGTACAGTTCATTGATTATTAATAATTTTAATTTTTGAGAGTGGTTGTTTCATTCTCACTAAACTCTTCTATATTTGGGTACGTACCTTTAATTTCAACTATTTTAAGGTTCTGATAGAAACCTCTAAAAAACAATAGAAAAGATAATACGCAACAGAGGAATAACAATGAATGACGCAACAACGATAGCCAAAGACAGGAAAAAATTAAAAAAATGGAGGAACAAACTAAAATAGTCAAACCCCTACACTAATAATGGTACAAAAAAAGCATCTGATTATTTAGAATATAGAAATCTCTAAATACTAAAGATATGAGAGGCAAAAGATCTAACAAATTGTTTTTCATCTCTGCTGAAATGGGTAGTGTATTTGAATAGTATATTAAAACACAAGTTACAGAATGAACGCGCTTCAAGCACGAGACCGGGTTTCATACACGAGCCGCGCAGCGGTGAGTTTATGAAGCGGTCGAGTGATTGAAACGTATTCTATGACGTGTGTTTTATACTATTTTCTCTATTTTGATACAATAATTAATATTTTTCGTATAATTTTAATTTTAAAACAACATTGGGAAACTTTATTATTTTATTGAATTGGCAACACTTACACTTTGACATATTGAAATTTATGTGTTAACCTAAAATCATACGAAATTATCTCTTTATACCTTTATAAGTAAATAAATTTGAATTAATAAAACGTGTTTATTTTATTTTGGCGTCAAAATTGGAATTTCAATTGTTCAATTCCAATAATTTTGATTTCTTTTTCATGTAACGTCAACTTACGATGCAAAGATACCAACTTTGAAAAAACTAACATTACTAAAATTCGTGTAAGAATTTGCTTATTCTTACACGGATTTTAGTGTAAGAATGGCTAATTCTCATGTCGAAATAGAGAATAACATTTTCTAGACCTGGGATTTCTAACACGCGGCCCGCGGCTTTCCTGCATGCGGTCCGCGATTTTCATTAATAGTAGCTATATAAATATATACCTGTGCGAATGCGGCCCCCTATTTACTCTATGAATCTAATGGCGGCCCTCGGTCACTCATCAGTTGGAAACCCCTGTTCTAGACGTTAATGTTACGTTAGTCCTTCCACGTCTGCCCACACAAATTCTTTTAATGGTGCTTATTCGTCCAGTGATTTTTAAAGATTTTACCAGGTTTAGAAGTCTATCAAAACCACTTAGCATCATGCCATTTAAAAAGCTGTCTATCAAGGTCTTTTTTGTTTAAGACCAGTGACTATATGCAAAAGTTAGAAAAAATTAGAAATTTGTTATGTGTCTGTTTCTTTACCACAAATTTTTTTTTAAACAATTGGTACCAGTTACGGAAGTGACAAATTTGCGTAAATAACATCTTTTTTTGCTTCTCTATAAGGGCATGATCAACGTCACACTCCATGTGACTATGACCACTGACCATCAATTTGTGGTTGATAACTTTTAAACTTTGACTTCAACATGTACCTGAATAAAAAATTACTTTCTCAATTTCCGAAGTTAAAACAAACAGTTCTTAGAAGATACATGTAGCTATTTTATTTCCACGGCGTTCCTATTCAGTTTCATGCCACATGTGACTTCTCCAGAATCTGCGTTATGAAACGTAAGGTTAAATGACCACAGTGTTCTTTTATAAAATGCTACCGAGGTGAATAAATGGAGTAGGTAGACATTGCTGGAGGCGTATAACATCTGGTATTGAAGTTCTCTTTAGCAATATTCTTGTCCTGATCTTTTTTTAAGTAAGCATTATTTGCTTCCGCATTTACTTCTTCTTGGATGGAACGTTTTTCTTCTTTGTTATTAGTGATTTGCAATTTCATCTGCAAAACATCACATTTGTGACACGTGTCTACCTTTGGTTGTTTAAATGCCAACTTCGAATTATAAAATTATGTTTCATATATTTTTTTTGACACCGTTTTATCTCGGCTTTTTGCAATAAATTTTATACATGATCTGTAAATTAAAATGCGGAGGTAAGAACTTTTTGCTGTTATTAGTGTGATTCATATGACGGAAAATATTTTATATGAGCTACAGTTTTTCCCATAGTTTCAGTTAAATGTTTGTTCGAAGGTTCACGTAAACCTTTCTAATCATTATATGTAGTAGCCATTCAGTTTCCTACTGCCAAAGTAACAAACATATGGGTCTTTTATAATTTTTTTGTAAAACAGCCTTTACAGACTTTTTCTCGTTGTCTATTGATTTAAAAATAATAGATATGATTGTACATTCTAAATTTTTGCAAAGATTTGGAACAAAATAATATAGATGTTGATTCGTTTTTGTTTAAAGTTAATGTAATGAATTTTGGTATTTTTATTAAGAAAATAGATACAAATTCTAGAAAATTGATGACAATTCTTAAAAAAAAAATTGTTTGAAACTTCTAAAGGTATGTATGAAAAATTATTAGAAAGCTTTTAAAAAATGGAATAAATACGGAATAGCATTAAAATCAAATGAAAACCATCGAGGAGCAACAAGCAAGTACAAAAACGAGATTAAAATTATTCAAAAGAAAACTCAAGCAAATATGTTACATTTAAGAAAAGACATGTGCAAAGCGTTAAAAAAATAACAGGCAATGAATGACAAAATAAAAACAGTAGGAGGCAAAATAAAACTTCTTCAAAAAAAGATTAAACCAAATGAATTGCTATAGTGAAGAAGAAGTAGTGTCACAAGCGAAAACTTACTAGTAGATCTTTAGAAAAATACCACTCACATGTTTAAGTTTGTACCTCTAAACTTTGATAATAAGATTCTATGGTCAAATTACCACAAACAATGTGAAGCCGCAGCTGTAGCTAATAGTTTAAGTAACCAGCAGAAAGCGACGTCTTCTATAGTGGCGTTTGGAATTTTGCAGATTGTTTCCGACCGACTCCATTAAAATTACGTGAACGAAGAGTGGTTACTGCCAGGTTAAATAGGAGCCCAAAAACCACGTTCTTTTCTATTTTGCGATGGTTATAGCTTTATATCCGTACTGCAAACGATACGGAAACAAACTTGCTTTCGACGAAGAACCGCCTAATAGACAACCAAAGATAAACCTCAATTCAAATTGAAGTAGTGTTAAGAAAAGCAAGTCTGGCAGATAGACAGCTGAATTCCGCTTAATTAACAAAAATGAAGCTACAGAAGTAAACGTGTGCACTCGTACTATAAAAGAAAAATTATTTAGTTCAAGACTAAGAAGATGTAGAGCATGCTGAAAACCACTGATTTTTGAGAAACAAAAACAATATTGTCTGTTTGGGTTAAAAAACACAAAAATTTGACAAAAGAGCATTGGAAAATTTAGTGATAAATCGGTGTTCACTATTAATAGCCATGGTGAAAAAGTCCATGTAAGAAAGCTTCCTAGAGAAGAAGGTTTCTCAAAGTGTACAATTTAAATTGTCAAACATTTTTATGAAAGAGTTGGTTAGCACTATATCGTTTGTGGCAAAAAAAACTACACAAAAACAGAGTTAAATGAATCAATTACTCACACGTGTTTTTATGTTATTTAAAAAAAGAAACTGAGAGAACTCGTCAATTCTATGCCAAAAAAGGTGCAATAGTGCAACGAAGGCTGGTTAACCAAGTAATATAATTACTAGATAAAATGTCGTTTACGTTGTTAGAGGATTTGTGTTAATTGACATTAGAAACGTTTTTATTTTAATTCACAATTTTTTAGTCTTTTTTTATAAAAAAAAGATTTAAGCGCACGATTGTGATGAAGTATTGGATATAGAAAATGTGCAAATACACAATATTTAAAACAATTTAAAAAAATGTACTACATCTTAACTTATTTGAATCTTGTGAAGTAATGCAAAACTTTTTAACACCACTGTACGATCGGAATTAGTTTGTTGATGTTTACTGTTATGTCTCTTGACATGTTTAACGCTCTTACGACGTTCAACCGTTTGGTGGAAATCATCTTGCAAGGATTGTACTGCAACACGTGTTTGGTTTATTTAGACGACGTGATTGCAATTGGAAAGTCGTTTGAAGAACATTTGAACAACCAAAAAAAGTGTTCCAATGACAACGTGAGACAAATATAACATTAAATCCAACAAGGTAATACATATTTAATAAAGAAGTCGATACCCTGGCCACGTCGTATCTAGAAATAAAGTAAAAGGTGGTCCGGACAAGACCAATCGACAAACATCAGATTCGCAAATTGCAAAAATATAACTACGCCACAAAACAACGTGCTAAAAGCAGTTCATAGAACGCTGATGCTTTGGAAAGGAGATCATGTCCGGGAAACTGCACCCATTATTCACGTTTTGAAACAAAGTTGAGTATTTCCGAAGAACTGCTATGGTTGATAACTAGTGGAAACCTGAGCACTTTCCGGTTTAAGAATACTCCTAAACTGGAAAGCAAACGGTCGACCACCGACTTAGGAAGAAGTAAGTGTTTTGGGCAAAAACATCAAAGCAAACTAGACGCAGTGGGATTCCTTAAGAGTAGAAAATCGTCTTCTTAGATAATGTCGAGAGCACGGAAACAGACTGCAGTTGGTAGTGACCAATTTTGAGTGTCAGAGGTGTTGTAGCATCTGCACGATGGTATATCAATAGAACAGCGTAAAAATACATTTAAAAAAGTGCAGGAAAGTTTCTATTCCGTAATATGCAAAGAAGACGTAATATAATACAACAAGTGCACGATCTGCGTATCAGAAAATGACCCAGTAAAAAAACGCTAAGCACTAATGAAACAATATTAGGTGGAAAGTCTTTTAAAAAGAGCGTGGACTGACATTGCTGGGTTGTTTCCAGAATCTGATTTGAAAAACAAAACACATCTTGGTGGCAATGGATTATTTTACCAAATAGACGGAGGCTTGCGCCATACCCAATCAAGAAGCAGCTACAATCGCAGACGTTTTGTCGAAAAACTTTTTCTACCGGTTTAGAGTTCTGTTTAACCTAGACCGCAATTTTAAGTCGACTCTGTTCTAAAAAGTTTGCCGACTGTTGGGAATTAACAAAACGAAGACGGCTGAATTGAACAACGAGGAAGTACTTAGCCAAAGTAGTGTTCGAACACTAAAGAGACTGGGATCAGTATTTGCACCTCTTCTTATTGGCGTATCAATCATCACAAAAGTACAGGTCAAACACCATTTTGTGTTATGCTCGGTTGCGAAATACGACTACCATGCAACCTCCAATTTGGACAAAAACCAAAAGAAAACAGTTCTGGAGAAAACTACGTCAGAAAGTTAATGAAGCTAGACGAAATATATGAGACAGTTTTTTTGAACGCGAAATCTTAGTCATAAATTAAGATTTACACTTGACGTATTAAATAAATTTCAACGTTTAAATTATAATAAAAATAAATTAACGAATAAAATTTAAAAAATTTTGTTTCAACAAGATTTTAGTTGGCACAGTTTAAACCTGAATAAATTCTATTTTTTTTGATTTGCATAATAATAATAATAATAATAATAATAATAATAATAATAATAATAGTTTATTGTTATATATACCGAAGGTACAAAACATTGTCAAAGTGTGCATACAATTATAAATGTCTTATGGAACTATTTCGTACAATAACAAAGAAAGAAAACTAATAAACAAATTCGGTTAGTGAATAGAAACATTTATCAATTAAATAGTTCTTTAGCTCAAATTTAAATGAACTTAAATTATTAATACTTTTAATATTTGTGGGTAATGCATTGAAAGTTTTGATGGCACTGTAAAAGGGTCCATCAGAAAAGATTTTTAATCGATGAGAGGGTGTGGATAAGTTACTATTGTTGCGCGTGTGCATGATGCTATAAAAGTCTTTGTTTAGGGGAAACAGGTTTAAGTTTTTCCTTACAAAAATCACGATTTCGTATATGTATAGTGATACGACTGTCATTATTTTCATCTCAATAAAGACTGATTTACATTGTGTTTTGGAAGGTAGCTTTTTTATACACCTTAATATACGTTTTTGTAGCACAAAGAGTTTATGGAGCAGTCTGTTGTTTCCCCAGAGGATAATACCATATCTTAACCTACTGTGAACATGCGCAAAATACAACTGCTTAAGTGTATCTAAACTGACTGTGTCCCTTATTTTATAAAATGCATAATACATGCTACTTATTTTTGAATACAGGTGAGTAACATGTACTTCCCACTTAATTGTACTGTCCACAAATATGCCTAAAAAGTTGTGATAATTTGAAACAGGCAATGACTTGCCCTTTAAGTATACATAAAGACTCTGATTGGTATGAGTTTTTGTAGAAAATACTATTAGTTTTGTTTTTTTATCATTCAGAATTAATTGATTCCTATCACACCAAGTAGCCATTGATGATAAACACTGCGTTGCTAGATCTGCTAGGCACTGAGAATTACTGGAGCTGATTATCACTGATGTATCATCCGCAAACTGATATAATGAGCTGCATTTTATATGGTTTATAAGATCGTTTACATATATTAAAAACAATATGGGACCTAAAATGGATCCTTGTGGGACTCCTTTTGATGTTTCTTTATATCTGGATGAAATTGAAAGAATGCAATCATTTTCCTGATAACTAAGGTTCACGTATTGACGACGTTGTGTAAGATACGTTGAAAACCATTTCAAAGGAGTACCTCTAATGCCCATGGCATTCATTTTGTGTAAGAGTATTGAATGATCAATTGTGTCGAATGCCTTGCTCAGATCAAAGTATATGGAGGCAACTTGTTTTCTTATCCATATCATCCAAAATAGTAGAAACAGATTTGAAAACTGCATCGTATGTTGATTTATTTTTTAGAAACCCATACTGACTTTTTGACAATAGATTGTTTTTGTTCAGGTACAGTATTAACCGACTATATATAATCTTTTCTATAATTTTACTAAAAACTGATAGTATTGAAATCGGTCGATAGTTGTTGATATCCATCAAGCTACCTTTCTTTAGAATAGGTATGACTTTTGCAATTTTAAGGGAGTCCGGAAATATACCATCTGAACATGATTTATTTATAATGTCAACTAAAGGAGGCGCTATCCAACAAACAACTTCTTTGAGAATATTTCCTGGTATGTTATCAAACCCATAAGATTTTTTATGAGCAACTATTTGAATAACTGAGGTGACTTCTTTTACGTCAGTGGGATATAGAAACATGGATCGATGATGGTTGTCGATAGTGTAAAAAAATTATTAAACATTGTTGCTACCATAACCGGATTTGTTACAGTGTTACCAGTCTCGTCATCACTTTTGACTGTTATAATAATTAACTTTTTTTCATATTTTGCCAAAATTTTTCGCACAATAAAACACTCTTTTTTTTATTCAAAAAGAAAAATCACATTTATTGGTTTTACCTTTTCTTAAACTTTTTATTTTAAGTTTTTTTAAAAATTAATTTAAATCCATTTTGCAAAAAATTGATTGAAAACGATTGGTTTATTTTTAATTTTTTGTTGTTTTAAATTTATACATTGTTTTGTTAATCTTTGTTTCTTTAATTTTATGAGGTTGTGCTTTTAATTTGGCCGTTTAGTTTAATGTAATAGCTTAGATTTTTTTCTTTTTGCTTTGCAAAGTATTTTTTTATGACTTTTCATTTTTCTTCACTTTTTTTAAATTTTTACTTTAATTTGTTAATTATTAAAATTAATTTTATTATTTTTTTTTACTTTTTATATTAGAATCTACAAAATAAATTTTTGTAAAATTATTTTAAAAAAATTGTAGTTAATATTTTTATTTTTTTTTTACTTTTTATATAAGTTTTTTTTTGCATAGTTTTTTAGTTGAAAAAACTTTTCTTTCTTTTTTAAATTGTTTTTTAATGTTTCTAATATAATTTCTGATATATCTATTTAAAAAAATTATAACCAAAAACTTTCCCGTTTTTAAATTTTGAATCCTTTACTATCTTTTTCAAATTTTGTTTATTTCTTACCATAAATTTAATACGCCTACTTATTTTCTAGGTTTTGTATCACAAACTTCAAATTGATATAAAATTGCTGTTTTTATTTTTTCATTTTTTATTTGTAGTCAACACAAGTATTGAAGAATACTTGAGAGTTATTTTACATAGTTATCAGATAAACCTTAAATAATATATCAACTACTTAGCACATAAATACATAGCAATACATTACTGTATGTAATATAATTAGTAGATATATTTATATTGTTTATTACACAGTAAAATAAATTTCCGCTGTACATCAGACTTCATTAAAATAATAAATAAGAACAATTTCTTTACTCTTTGAAAAAAACAGTTACAATAATTTACTTTACATAGTTAGTTATATATCTTATTGTTATTGCAATTTTTGTTGTAAATTAAACCTCAACGATATCAATTAACCTCTACATTTTGCGTTCAAATGTCTCTGCGTTCAAAAGTCTCACATCTAAACGTCTTGGGTTCAAACGTCCTAAACCGGCAATTTACTGGTTTAATAAAATTATTACGTTAGTTTTTATCCATTTAAATTTTTATTTATTTAATACCAGGCTACTTACACTAACTACTCTATCTACTTTAATAGATAAACTTTTACCTAACTTTTGTAATTGAGTTGCGAAGGTAGCAGTAGTTAATTTCAATGTAACTAAACTTAATGCTCTATTAGTTCTAACTTTTATTAAAGAAACTTTTGTATGTCAAAAATATTTTATTTTGTTTTAAGCTGAGATTACAGAAGAAAAAAACAACGGAAAGCGCTTAAATTAGAATAAAAATATAGCATTTTGTTTTGGCAAAATACCTACATTATTAAAATATAAAATGTGCAGCTATGCTTTCAAAATAGAATTGTGTGAAATAAAACGTCGAAACACTGTTATTACACGTTGAAATAATATTTTTTTATTTTGATTAGAACAGACTGTAAAATGTGTGTTTTAATACATTTTCTTAAATAAAAGTTTTTTATTTATAATAAAAAAGCAGTATGTGTTTTAATTTAATATTTTCGTATAAAAAGAAATATGCGAGTATTTTAATTTGATTGCTTCTATAGTGTTATTTTTATGTTTAAAAGTGTCTATTCTGTCTGTAGTTTTAATTAAAAAGTATTTAACATTATTTTTTGTGCTGCCAACATTGCAAATGTCAATATTCGTTTGTTAGTGTAGTTATGTAATGCACGAAAGAAGCTGTAATGTAGCAAAATGAAAACTAGAAATCCTCAGTAAAATTAGTGCTCAAAGTCAGTTATTATATTAGATCAAGTCTGCGACAGGTGGAAAAGTCAGTTAAAATTAGAAAATAAAGCCATGTTAAATTTGACAGATTTAGTAACAAATGTAGTACCAACATTGCATTTCCTGCGATTTTTTAAAAATGTTTACAATAAAAACGTAATTTTACAAAAAGCAACACAAAAAATAATGTATCTTACTCTCGTCAAAAGCTTCATAACATAACTCACTCACATTAATGTTCGTTACGCTATGCTGTACCTTCAACGCTTGTTACGTAAATTACTTTTAATTAATACAATTTTTTAAGAAAAGTGGACAAGCGTTGTTTTAAACAAACGTCTCATCTACTATATCTTTTGTACATGATATTTTAAAATTTTTTCTAATGACAGAAATTATAGTATTTTATGTATGGTAGCGCGAACAACTTGTGATGTTGACTTTGTGTTATTTTAAGGCTTAATTTTGCGATTTTCTGGAATAAAAGTTAAGGGTAAGTTGAGCAATCGCTCATTTCTGGGTTGGCCTCAATTTATTTCAGGGGTTGAGTAGTTGTGCGCGTCTTACCGCAAGAGGCTTTCCAGAGCAGTTTACGTAAGTAAATTGCAATTTTCTTTTATTAAATTATTGTTTCTGTCGGTAAGTTGCTATCGGAAATCTTCCGCATTCTTAAAGTATTACATACAATGCAGATGATATCATTAGAGATGAAAGTAAAAAGAACAAGTCATGGCAAAACATTACACGATAATATAAAAAAAAAGACCTGAGAGAAATGAATAATATACAGGATGTAGCAAAACTGGCACGACAGAGAAGAATGCCATAGAACAAACACTTAGACAGGATGAAAAATAACAGATCAGTTAAAAGTGCAAAAATAGCCAAAAAGCCTCAAAACTCAAAAGTAAAAAAAAAGATAAAGCAACAAACTACATTGTCAAAACAAAATTTATAACAATAAAAAAGTAAGCAATTGTTTTTTATTTGTTTATTTTTCTTATTTTTACTCTTTGGGACGAAGGAACTGAATTACTTCTTAAAAATAATATATTTTCTAAATGAGAGTACGCAATAATAGCATTTGTTTGATCAAATACCTAATACGTAATTGTGTGAACCCAGACAAATCTGATTTTGTTCATGTTGGAGCTTGAAATTTGGTTTGCAACGAGCCAACGAGCGAACAAGCATTTTTTCCTTGAGCTTGCAATGTACGAAACTTCATATATTTAAGCGCTGTATCGGTCGCGATTTCATTAGTTGCCTGATGCTCGATCGATAATTAACTTAGCGAAGTGAAAAGGTGCATAGGGTAAAAGATATCTGCTTTTGAAACTTTAGTTTTTTGTAGTTTTACAGACTTTATAGTAATGTGTATTCTGTTGTGAATTAAGGTAAGTTCATCTAAATTTATTTTTTATTTTAAATTTATTAAAACATTAAAAGCCAAAAACTTCACACACACTATCTCGGAGATAAAATACAAAATAAAGTAATCAACTTGAGGGGTAAAAATATCAAATCCAAAATTTTAGAACTAACTAAAAAGGCAAAATATTATTCCTTGTTATTGGACTCCACTCCTGATTCTAGTCACCAAGAACAAATTTCAGTTTGTATAAGATTTCTTTAATTTAAAGAGTACGGGAATTAGTATAGAAGAATATTTTTTTATTATTTTGTCCTATAGATGATATGTCGGGTGATAGCTTGACAAAAATTTTTTTGTTGGCGTTAGAGAAAGAAGGCTTAAATATCAACGATTTGTGGAGTCAGGGTTACCACAATGAGGCAAATATGCGTGGTAGGCATAATGGTCTACAAAAAAAATTGGATTATAATACACGAGCTTTCTTTGTTCCTCGTTGCAATCATACCCTAAATTTAGTCGTCAATGATGCCGCAAAATCGAATACTTTGAGAATCAATTTCTTTTCTTTAGTTTTCAGCTGCTACTAAAAACTGGTCAATTCAAGAATCTAATTTATCTAATCTAAGAAATTTAACTTAAAATTCTTATCGGATCGATGGTCTAGCAGAATAGATGCAATAACTCCTTTAAGGTATCAACTTGGGGAGGTTTATGATGCTCTGTTTGAAATAAGCGAAAGAAACTTTAAAAATAACGTAAAAAATTTGACTGCATCGTTGGCCAAAAAATTGCAAAACTTTGAGTTCATTTTCTTTCTTATATTGTAGTATAATATTTTAAGTAAAGTTAACATTGTAAGTAAAATTATTCAAAAACTGAACTTAGATGTTGCTCAGTGTTGTAATTATTTAAATAATTTGAATATTTTTGTTAAAACTTATCGCTCCGATAAAGGTTTTAATGATCCATTGATTGATGCTAAAGAAATAGCATCCAGCTTGGACATAGAAGTTAAATTCAAAAAACAAAGAGGTCTAAAATTAAAAAAAAACATTTTGATTATAAATGTGACGATAAACTGATCCACAACGAAACTTTAAAGTTCAAAGTTGATTGTTTTTTTAATGCTTTAGATGTAATAATAACATCAGTGGATGAGAGATTCCAATTACTTTCTTCTTACTCTAATAATTTTGCCTTTTTATGGAATATTAATAAATTTAAAAATTATTCTGAAAACAAACAATTAGAATTATGTCAAAAAGTTGAAAATTTATTAAACGACAAAACTTGCAATGAACGAGACATAACTGCCGTGGAACTTGTTAAAGCATTGCAATATTTACAAAATTTTGATGAAAAGTTATTACGTCTCTAGAAGAAACTTTAAATTATATAACAATTAACAACTTGGTATTTTATTAACAATGCCGGTTTTTGTTGCTACTGCAGAACGATCTTTTTCAAAACTCAAAATAATAAAAAATAATTTAAGATTGACAATGAGAAAACCGACTAAGTAATCTTGCTATTATTTCAATAGAAACGGACCAGCTAAAAGAATTAGACACCGAAGATTTAATCAAACAATTTGCTAAAATTAAAGCACCTAAAGCTCAATTCGGTTAGCTAAAATATTAATAACAATACCTAATACCTGGATATTAACTTTTAAAAGGTGACATGTTGCATTATTAAAATAATATATTGTTTTGTATTTTTAATGCTTTAAATATTTTTTTTATTTCTTGTGCTTTTGTATCATATATTGCATTTGAAACTAAAATACAAAAATTTTGAGTTGTAATACTGTTAGAGTATATTTTTGTTTTCTATAAGTTTATAATTATGTTATGTACCTCAATTGAAAATTTCTTGTATTTCTTATAACTTGTACTTGTAAAATATAAAAATAAAAATAAATGTATGAAAATACTTTTTAAAATTATTTTTCAATAGTGGATAATAATACCTAACTTAACCTGTATCTGTACTCACATATGAACGTAATACAAGTTTGTGGCGTTATTTTTAACTTGCACAAGGGCGCCAAAATTGATAAGCGCGGGCCTGCACAAAAGCAGCTTAAAATACAGGAAAAACCAGCAACTGCAACTCTAATAAAAAAAAACGAATATTTTATCAAAATGATAGACAAACTGCAGTATATGTTTGATGAGATGTTGTTTGTTTTGGAGTATACGTAAACGTTTCCTTATTGATTAAGAAAATCTTTTTTAAACGATTTAACGGTTTAAATTCCAACATCAAAACTTTCGTTTAATTTATTTATGATTTAACGAATTCACCAGGTTCTATAACCGTTATTGTGAAATACACAAAAAAGTTAATTATTTGCTTAATCGCGCTTTGGTTATTGCACCTAGCGCTAGAATTTCGATTGCAACCTCCTGCGATCAAAATGGGCACGAAATTCTTTGATTACGTTGCTTACAATTTTTTGTTTCAAAAATCTAAACGTTATAGTTTATAATATACAGTCGCCGGATATGTTTAGTTAAACACTCAGTATGTATACATATATGACATTTTGTAAGTAAAAAACGAGATGCAGTAGTGCAAGTAGTATCTATGAAAAACTTAGAAGTAGTAATTAGAGTTCAAAAAACGGACGCATAATTGACATAAAAAAAATAATATAAAAACACATAGTAATATGTAAGTTTACTATAAACATTGATTGTTTTTAAAAACCTAGTATTTCTCTTACACCTGTCTCTAATCAATCAAAAATATACTTTCCTCTTTCTTATATAGGCTCTTCTTCATTTCAATTTCAAAATCTAAAAAAATTTCTTTTTCGTCAAAAAAAAATAAGTCTATTAATTAATAATAAAGATAAAATTAATGTATTAGATACATCCGGTGTTTATAAATTAAAATGTGGTGACTGCAACGCATTCTTTATAGGACAAACAGTTTTGTATTGAATTTGCGAAACATATTTCTTGTATACAAAATAATATTTATATTAAATCATCGTTTGCTAATCATATATTTAATTCTCATCATTCATTTATTTCTAAAATATTTTACATATTTGCGATAAAAGTTTGAAACTATTTTTTTTAAGAAATAAAACAAATAATCAAAAATTACAATTTAAATTGCGATCTATCTCTTAATGAAATTGTTAACTTTAATAATAATTTACTTTTTCTAAATTAGTTTTTGTTTGTTTCCATTATTATATTATTTTGTTGTAACCTAAGATATTTTTATTATTAGGTTAATGTTGTAATTTTTTCAAATTTGAAATTGTCAAGCTTCAAATTTTTAATAATTTTTAAAGTTTAATATTTAAAATTTGATTTTACAATTTTAATATAATAAGTTCTTTTTTAAAATAAGTTTCGAAACATATAGCGTTTATTAAATTAAAAAATAAAGTTTATAGGTTGGTTTTGAGAATTTTTAAAAATAAAATAATATAATATAAACCCATTTAGAGTTTTTTAAAAAGAATTATTAGAAAAAATATTATTTTGTTACATACTTTTTTCTATTTTTCACTTTTTTTTAATTCAAAACACGAGCTTTTATTTATATTTATTATAAATCAATATCAATGCAATAAAATTAAAACGATAAGTTTTATTGGTTGTTTTTAAAAAAAATACAGCGAATAAAAATAAACGTAACAATGTTACGTTTGTAACGAATTAAGCAGATATTTTTCGTGCACGTGCCTAGAATGAATAACTCGAGAAACGTTCTACATAAATATAGTTTTATCTCTGTTCATATTTCAGTCAAAATCCTGTTTTATGTATAAATGTACCTATAAAGATAAATCAATACACTTACCTATAAGGAATCCAAGGGCTAGCATAAAAGTAACAGAAAGAAGCCAGCCCATTCCGTGATGTCAGCAGTGAATAAAGTACATATGGATCGGAACCATTCCGTGTAAAAACTTTTAATTTTGCCACTACGTCCTGGGCTTAATTAAAGAGGCTTTTAAGCTCCCAAGTTGGCGCTTCTGCAACAAACGATAAAGTTAGTACAATGCCATGCAGCGCATCTTTATTGGTCTGCGCCATAAATAGAATATATTATTATTATTATTACTCCTCTACTACCGGAAAATTACACGCTGTAGGCTATCGGCGTAAAGCAACCAATTGATTATTTAAGCTTGACGCATTTTCGGTGTAAACATAAAATACAAGTTGCAGTTAGATTTTTTTGGTAAACTCTGCTACTATTGTAATTGAATACGAATGCGGATTTAATTAGCGTATGCTTTCTAAGCAAGAACGTAAATATTTGTTGTCAGCAAACAATGTTCACCTTTACAATTGCTTACAGACATACATAATTAAACGCATAGGATTTTATATGCTATTCGGTAAATTTTACGATTTATAAATTTAAATACAATAAATATCATTGCTCGAGTTAACAACAATAACCTGCTAGTCGCAAAAATGACGAAATCTTATAAAAACTTGCAGGTTCCTTAGATGAGTATAAGCCAATTTAGAAAAACTTATATTGTAATAAAAACATGAAGAGCTAAATTATTATACAGTGTTAAATTGTCAAATATAAACAAAAAAGTCTAAATATAAGCATACAAAGTACCTGTTTTGGAGATATGGTAAATTATTCTTTTTTGAAACATTTACTTACATTACTTATTAATTATGCAGAAACAAAGGAAGCTTCTAGCCAAAACAAAAGACAGAGTTACATACATTTGTTTTTCGCAGTGTTTTTTTTTGAAGTGAAACTTCTTTATCGGCGTTGGAAAAAAATTTACCGTCACATTTTACGCGTCACGTCACATTTTTTATCGTCACATTTTTCCGTTACGCGCCATCTTTTTTTTTTAATTATAAAATTCTAAAATATTTTTAAATAAATACAAATTGTATAAGGTGTTCAAAGGTAGTAAAATAAATAAAAAGTTCGCCCCCGGGTGGGCTCGAACCACCAACCTTTCGGTTAACAGCCGAACGCGCTAGCCGATTGCGCCACGGAGGCACATACTCTAGGTCACAAAACGGATGGTTATAAGGTACACGGTCAAAACGTTGCTATAAGATACGATCAATTGTTGTTGTAATACTCCACAAATTCTACAAAATCATCAAATATCAGCCTTCGTGGCGCAATCGGTTATTTGTATTCATGTCTATGATAATAAAATCCTTTTTTTTGTATTCATGTCTATGATAATAAAATCCTTTTGTTTAAACTTTATCTAATTTAACTTTATTTAACCAATTTCTGAAAAGTTGCATGTAGATCATTTTTTGTATTCATGTCTATGATAATAAAATCCTTTTGTTTTTTTAATTCTAATTCCAGTGGATTTTTAACAAAAGTAAGTAATTATATCTCTTTTTCTAATACTTGGGTGGGATTGTGGTATTTATTTTTTTAAATTTAAGATATTTAAGGTTAACCTCAGTTTCTGATTGTAACTATCGGTCAATGTATATGATTTCATTAAAATAGTATTTATTAATTAATACGACTGCTAATTTAATGAACATCAATTAATTGACATAGAGTATAAATTCTGAAATATGTTATTAATTTTTAAATTTAAGATATTTAAGGTTAACCTCAATTTCTGATTGAACGATGACAATGATAGTAATAATTCTATTTCAATTAATGAAATGCTGTAATAATCTTAGTAGCAAAAAGTTAAAGTGAAACACGGTTGGTTCAGACGAAGAGTACTTTCAGTTTCTCCAACGCAGTAGGGATAGCATGTCGCTTATTTCGTTACGCGTCACATTTTTAATTAATACGACTGCTAATTTAATGAACATCAATTAATTGGCATAGAGTATAAATTCTGAAATATGTTATTAATTTTTGTAAATCAATTAACTAATTTTTGTAGATTCAATTTCATATTTCAGTTACCATAAACCATTAATTACAAAAATATATAATAACGATGACAATGATAGTAATAATTCTATTACAATTAATGAAATGCTGTAATAATCTTAGTAGCAAAAAGTTAAAGTGAAATAATTGTATTATTTGTATTCATGTCTATGATAATAAAATCCTTTTGTTTAAACTTTATCTAATTTAACTTTATTTAACCAATTTCTGAAAAGTTGCATGTAGATCATTTTGCGAAAAATAAGGCCATAAAGAAGTTTCACTTCTTACATGTGTACACTAGTACACGCCCTAATTTTTCATTTCTAAGCACGCGCATCTTAGTCTAAAATATTTCGAACTCTTTCTAAAACCTTCTCACTGACTCGGATTTCTTTGCATTTTTGATTAATGCGTAGTTACAAGCAAACAAGAGTACCATAGACTAATGTTTTTAATTATTCCCAAAAAAAGAAATCTAGAAAGATTAACTCCGATTTATATGTATGTTTTTCTGATCATGTTGAAATTTGAGCACGAATTTATGCTTAACTCAATGAAGTATCTTGTTAATTATTAGTTTTGTAGTGTGTTTAATTTATTATATACAGAGTGTATATATTGTCAATAGTTTTATGCAATTTTTATGCGCATATTCTCGATGATCTGGAGGTTCAGTGATAGGAAAATAATTAGTCTCTAAAAAATTAACAAACATTTAATATATTATATACATATAAGTCAATAATAAAAAAGTAAGATTAATACAAATTCTAAAAGAAAAATTAAATAAAATGTTTAGAATGTATTACAATATGTTTTTGCTAGCGTTTCACTAGAACGATAGTTTGTTATGTTAAAATTATTTCAGTATGATGTTTGTAACGTATAAGATTTATTTTTGGAACGCCCACTTTTCGCTACATTGGGGGGGATTGCTGTCAATTCGTAGATGTTTAACATCGAAATATTGATAGAAGAAAACTTTTCATGTTTCCTGTTTGTGTGGTTCCCTTCGTACATGTTCTAAGTAAGTGACCAGCAAAGTTTTGACTTCTAATTATTCACACTCATCCGTGGTATAAATGCATTTTTCTGAGGTAAACATTGCTTCATATTAAAGTGATTTACTTTAATTTTCTCGTATTGTTATTAGCGGTTTCTGGATACCCACATGTCGTTCCATTAAAATGGAGATATTGCTTAAATATGTTAAAAGATTCGCTAAACTAAAATAATTCTAAACGTATTGGGAGCTGACATAACAAAATTAATTTGGGGGAAACTCAACACATTCAATTTTCTTAATAATCGTATGAATCGAATAGGAATTACTTGTGATAACACTGTATGTACGTGTTTGTTATATTTTAGCAAATTCTAGGAAAGTGCTGCTAGCTAGTTGCATGCTTCCAATAAAAATTAAATTGTAAGTATTGTATTTTCTACTTTAATTCTTTGCATCTGCGTTGTCAGTCGGTTGCACGTACGACTGGACGTACATATCAGGTTTTTGTCACAAATAACTATTAAACTTTTTTTTGTGTGTAACATATTATTAGACGGTGCGCTCTAAGCGTTCTATAAATTATTAAGATGTGTATATTCGTGTTATAATTTACAAAGAAAAACTTTTTTTTTTGGAATGTATAAGTTAGACCAACAAGCCCAACTGAAGGGAGTTTACTTCAACCACTATTGTCTATGATATTGATCTACGTTTTAGAGTTTGATCGCACTTACGTAAATCTTCTTGTCTCTACAAGATTTTCTGTTTGTGATGAACTAAATATACTCGTTGTTACAACCCAAGGATAGTAAATGTAGAGTATTGCTCGATCGCTCGATTTATTCTGCCGAGGTCATGTGACGAGCTGATGTCACGCGTAGACCTCGTTCTCGATATTTCTATTACATTCTGTATTACAATGCACGTTAAAAGACTTCTAAATATTTTATTTGAGTTAATTTGACAACTGTTTATTTAATAAGATATGGCAATAGTGTTCATATTCTAAATATTGTTTTTTATTAATGAGTTGTTAATTTTCTTATTATTTATAATTTCATAAAAGTAAGAAATTACGTTTAAATGTACGCTTTAAATGTTTTTCAC
The DNA here is from genome assembly GCA_035610365.1 of Aquatica leii. Taxonomy (NCBI): domain Eukaryota; kingdom Metazoa; phylum Arthropoda; class Insecta; order Coleoptera; family Lampyridae; genus Aquatica; species Aquatica leii. Next base: position 37,875,177 of record CM069437.1, on the reverse strand, counting down.
TTGAAAGGAAGAAAATCTCCACAAAAAATTGATCTCGTTTGCTATTTGATGCATTAATTTTTTAATTGAACGATAAAACTAGTTTTATTTGATTAATTTTTTTGGTAACACATAAATTAATTGTCTGAACGTTTTCTTCAAAATTATTCTCTGAGGCAAAAAGAAATTTTTTTTAAATTTAATTTATGTTAAACAATTTTATTTAAAAAACCTAATAATTTAATTTGCAAATCTCGTTCATAACTTTTTGTGTGAAATAAGTGGAACAAATTACGCTTTTACATCTAATCCATTTGTTTTTACTTGCAGAAGACACTAAATCGGTGCCTTTTGGAAACTTGTGATATATAATATTGAAGTTTTTGTTTTTGATTGTAATCACGTTGTTATGCAACCAAACACAGCGCACCTTGTTCCTGAAATTGTAAAATTACATCTCAATATCTAATATAGTGTAAATAAGTTTAGTTTTTAAATTAAACCAGGATAATTAAAAATTCTTACAAACAACTTGTAGACACGTGTATTTATGAGTAAAACACCAACAAATGTGATAATTGTTATAAAAAAATCGTTTTGGCGCTTTTTTAAATTGCACATTTAATTAGCACATTAAAAAATATGATTCACTCGCCGAACCAAACTGAGTTAGTCGTTAGCAATTAAGCTTAAAAAAATTCTCAAAACAGGTTCCCAAACTCTATTGGCTTACGGATGCATAATAGAAAAATTACAAATTTAACTTTGATGTCTTGAATGGTAAATCGTGACGTAAAAATAAAATATAAATAAAACATTTAAAGGAATATTTATTGAAATTATAACTTTTGTTTTAAAATACAAAAAAACTTGGATGAACTTGATGGGATGTTATGAGTGTATTTATGTTCAGTAAAAGTACTACTTCCTGGTGACGGAATAAAACAATCTTTATTTCTATATTTAACATTGTATTGTCTGCAATTTTTTTATTTTACTCATACCATATCTAAAAAAAGATCCAAAAGAATATAAGAAAATATATACAGAGTTTGGCATTACTTCGGCCTCGGTTTCTAGTGCCCTTGTATAAATGTCAGTTTAGTACTGTACTCATTTAACTTGAAAAGCTAGCTTTTGCTGGGCAGCATAAAGTAATTTTTTTTTTAAATAACAACTCATCAATTTTTTATGCTATTTGATGAAGGCTTAATTTAGATGAAAAATACGTTTTAAATTTTTTAAATTGACTGCGGCGTTGCCATTTTAGAGCAATTTCTTTAAAAATGGAGCATCAGAAAGGAATGTTCGCGTTTTTTTAAATTTTTTTTTTGTAAATTTGTAGTTGAAAGTCAGAAACACTTAAATAGTCTAAAAGGTTTTTATAATTCGCCATACCAGTTTTGTCTGAAAACGCGAATTTTTAAATTTCATAAAATGCTGAAACTCATTTTTTTAAATGGATCCCTTAATTATTTCAATTGTTTCTAATATCGTTTTTTTATTCTCTATCCATTTGCATTAGTACTATTTTCTTTTAACATTTACAGTTATAGAGATATTTCTAAGTTTTCAATTAAATTACAACAAGCATAATTTTATTTAAGCAGGTTTATTTTAAATAAATAAATAAACCAAAACATAAAGAGAAAGACCATTAAAAAATCAAAAAATATAAAAAAATATTAATAAAACAAGCTTTTAAAATTCTGCCTCTTTTTTGTTGTAAGCACGTCTCAAGTCTTTACCAAAAAAATTCACGCACATTTTATAACATCTCGTCTGTGACATCAAAAAATACGATTCTTAATCTGTTTTTCATTGCCTCTTTTGTAGTAGGATTTTCTTGAAATACGTAATCTTTTACGAACTCTAATAACAAAAAATCCAGAGATCTTGCTGGCCATGGCACAAGATCTTCTCGGCCGATCCATCGATCACAATATAGTTTGTTCAAATAATTACGCACATTTCTAGCAAAATGAGAGAACGCACCATCATGCTGATACTACATGGTCTTTCTTGTGTTTTCTGGAACATTTTCTAGTAACTGTAAAATAGTTGGAGCACGGCGATCAGGATATCTTTGTTTATAAGCACGAGAAGCCAAAAGACAATTTTTTTCACATTCGCCCAAAATAAACAGCATGTCCACTAATTCGTTCGGTATAAAATTCATTTTAAACGAAAGCTAATGAAGTAGAAAGTAGTAATAAGTAATAATGTGACAACTAAACACAATAAGTAACTTCTACTGCATATTTGTTTTTTGTTTAATAGAAGCAAAGCCTACTAGAATAAACCTGCTTGATTAAAATAATGCTTAATATCTAGTAGTACATTACTTAAAGTAGGAAAGTTAATATTTATTTATTTTATAATTTTCTTAAAATCATCTCCACAATTATATATTTATTATTTTATTTAACAAATTAGTTAATTAAACATAAACATCTATCGTTAATAACAATTAGCATTATCAGCATAAACTAAAAAACTAAGTATAAAAAATTGAAATGTAAATAAAGAATACTAACCAAATTAAAATTATTAACAAATAATAAATTAATAACAATGAAACAAATATAATTAAAAATAAAGAAAAATAAAAAAATTAAACTATAATTTTGAACTGAAAAGAATAGAAGGATTTAAATTTATTTCAAGAGTCATTAATAAATCTAAAAGAGATTCTATATTGCAAACATGTATAATTTTAATATTCAAACCAGAAGAAAATGAATGTCCCAAAATTAAAATATGGTTGGCAAAAGCAGAGTTACTGTTACAAATATTAGTGCTTAAATACTTATTTATCAAACATAAATGCTCAATTAGTCGAATTTTAACATTTCTGCCTGTCTGACCAACATATTAAGAGTTGCAAAAAGAACAAGTAAGTTTGTATACTTCAGCTTTATATAAAATTGGCATTTGATCTTTATTGTTATCTAAAATTAATCGAAGTGTGTTATGTGTCAAAAATAAAATATTGATATTGAACTTTTTTTCAAAAATCTTTTGTAAAAATTGGAAGCAATGATCAAATTATAGAAGAGAACTAAAAACCTTTTCGTTATTAGTAGAAAAATTGATTAAATTTTTGATTAAATGTTTTACACAAACTTTGTAAAAAGACAATTAATTAATTATATAGGATAACCATTATTTAAACCAATTTCATTTATAATTTTGTTTGTTAGAAAAATTAGAAGAAGACAATGGTATAGAAAATAGTCTATCAAAGTATGAACGAAAAGCAGTAGTTTTATGAGAAAAGGGATGACACGAATTAAGAGAAATTACTCAATCTGTATGAAAACGTTTGCGATTCAATATCTAAAGTAAACTTTATTTTTGGGTAAATAAAATTTAAAAAATTACTAAAATTATTTAATTCGTCAATGGTACCGTTGAAAAAGGAAATTTTGTTTATTATAGAAACGTTTGGAAAAATTGTATTTTCTAAATTATTCGTAAAATTTCCAGCTGCCAAAGGTGAGATATTTGATCCCATCGCTAATCCTAATACTTCTGAATAATATTTATCGTTAAATTTAAAATAATTTTGTTTAAAAACTAAATCTAATAATAAACAAAAATCTAAAATTTGGAAAGTGTATAAAAAGTTATTACAAAAAAAAAGATTACGTATAAGAATAGGTCAATCATCTGGAGGTATTGACGGAAAAAGATTTACTACATCAAAAGAAAGTAGAATTGATGAGGACGGAAGAGGAACGGTAATAATTTTTTGTACAAAGTTACAAGAATTAGTAATAGCATATTTATTATTAAAATTTGTATGAGCTATAGAAACAGGCGAATTAGGAGAGGAAACAACTGGTCTTATAGGGAGACCAGTTTCATCAGTAACTCTTGAAATAAATAGAATTTCTAATAATTGTTCTATAAATTGTCTAAATAAAATATTAAACTTAAATTCTTCTATTCTTCTCAGTTCCAAATCATAGTTCAATTCTTTTTATTTTATTTTGTTTTGGTTATTATTTTTCATTTTTATTTATTTTGAAGGTTTTATTAGATAGGTATAGTAGATTCTCTAAAATTGACAAACACGTTTATTTGTGATTAATTCATTATTTGTTAACTATTCTAATTTGGTTAGTGTTCTTTATCTACATTTCAATTTTCTTATATTTAGTTTTTTAGTTTATGCTGATGATGCTAATTGTTATTAGCCAAAGATGTTTAGGTTTAATTAACTAATTTGTTAAATAAAATATTAAATATATATTTGAGGAGAAAACTTTAAGAAAATTATAAAATAAATAAAATAATGCTTGTTGTAATTTAATTGAAAATTTATAAGTATCTTCATAATTGTAGATTTTAAAGTACTAGTGCAAATTGATAGTGAATTAAAAACTACATTAGAAACAAAAATCTAGAGTACCAAAAAAAAATTTTAGCAATTTGAAAAATTAGAAAATTAGCGCTCTCATACAAAATAAGAATGGCAAATTTAAAAAAAATTAGCTTTTTTAATTACTTCTGACTTTCATCTACGAGTTTACAAAAACAAATTCTAAAATTTCAAAAAACACCAGTTTTGTGAGCATTTTTTTTTGTGCTGAATTTTTAAAGAAATTACTCTAAAATGGCGACGTCGCAATTAATTTAAAAAAAACTTAAAACAATTTTTTATCCAAATTAAGCCTTTATCGAGCATCATAAAAAAATTAATGGGTTACTATTTAAGAAAGTGTAACTTTATACTGCCCAGCAAAAACAAAACACTGTATAGACAAAAATATTTTTAAAACATGTAGCTTTTCAAAGAAAATAAATATAGTACTAAACATCTTATGCTGACATTTATATAAAAGCAGTAGAAACCGAGACTGGAGTAAGGGCGAACTCTGTATATCAAATTTTTTTTCCAACAAACTACTGTCAATTATAATAATAATTTTTTTAAAAAGAATGCTGCAATATTACGCTTTCTTGAATTAATTATTTGAGATGTAAGAATAAAATTTTATATGCATGTCATACATTGTGTAGGTACTTAATTGTGTACCAAGTAATTTTTTAAGAAAAGTAAACAGTTTAAAAATTAATTAACAACAGAATATATTAATACAATATACAGTAATTCTAAACATTTGCGGATTTGGTTATTCGTTGAAGTAAACAAAATAAACAAAAATATAAAATAATAAACTATAACTTTTAGAGTGCATTATATCAAATTATAAAACTCAATATGTCTATCTTACTTTATAGAATCATTATTAATACTTTTTTTTAGAAAAATATCTGTGTTAGAACAACTTACAATTTATTCTTGTGTTTTAATAAAAAAGAAATCTTTAATGAAAGTTTTATGGGATTACTGTACTGATAACTGTGATATATATATTTTTTTAATTACCTTAAACAAGATAGTAACTTTGTTTAAATAAATTTAAAATCAACAGAGATATCAATGTTATTCAAATATACTTACTTAACGAAAGTACGCTATCTGCGTAACAATACAAAAAATTAAACTTTTTTTGTCCAAGACAAGGAAAATTTGTTGTATGCACTTCACATCATGCATAACACAGAACTAAATTGTTGATTAGATGCACGACTCACTGCGATGCCTATTATTACTTGTATTTTATGCATCTGCCTATATTTATATTTTACTTAGGACATAAACATTTCTAAGAATTTATTTATTGTTATTTATTTTAACTTCTATATTAATAAAAATGTGTAACAATTTTTTAATTTTATGTTAAACCTTGTGACTACAAAAAAAATTTTAAACAATTTTTTTAATAACTTCTTAAATTAAAAAAAATTTAAATAAATGTAAACTTCAATCATATAAGTTTGCACGAAAGGAAAACTTTTTTAGTCGATGTTAATTGTACATTTAATTTTTTTTATGTCAAATTTCAAATTTATAAAACAATAAATTACTACATGCTTAACTATGAAATACACTAAACAAAAAATAGAAATTTTTAATAATTGTTATATTATTGTTTCTTTTATTGATTTATTACAGTCCTGATTGTTTTCTACAAGTGTAATCAGCGGCTTGTAATATTTAAAATAAAATATACATGCCACTATTTCTCGGTCAGCGTTCTCACTGTTTGAATTTCTTAAGGTCCTCAATACGTTGCTCGTTTGTTTCTCGCATTCAAAGCATGTCTTTTATTACCTTGTCTCTTATTTCTCTTTACTCGTAACTGTTTCCTCTCTAATGTAAACAAAAAAATTGAAAAAACAGATGCGTCGCTTAAAAAGCCTCACTTCAAAAATTCAACAATTTTAAATTTTAATTATTTTTACTAGAATACTCTTAGCTTTAACTAGAAAAATATTGTAAATATAAAATCTATAAAAATAAAATTGTTTATTTTTTAATGTAAAATTTTATAATAACATATGTATGGTACACAGTTTTGTGTATTGCACTGTATAGCCTAAAATAAATGCTTAGAAATTAAATAATCTTTTTTTTAATATAATTGTTTATGAGAATTAGTAAAACTAATTTTCTGTAAATTAATTCAGAATTTCCACGTGTATATCTTATACTCAAGATTTGGGATTGCTTGAGAGCAAGTCTATCTAAATACACGTAATGGATTATATAATATACTTTATTATATATTTAATAATTGGAATTGTAATTGTTCTAACGTATCTACTTATCTTTAAAATATGCTTTAGAGTATTTGTATTAAGTTTTATCGAAAAAAGTATTACGAAAGAATTAATAACTATCAAGTAGGTATATCTCTCAAACTAATTAAAAATAAATTTATTTTATTACTTTCCTATAAGGAAAGTATAGGATCGCAATTATTTTTCAGCATTCTTTTATTTATATTTTCACGTTTTAAGGTCTCCTGAATCAGAAAAAAGTATTTTTGACAAAAAAATTGTGTGTGTGTGTGTGTGTGTGTCTGTGTCTAAAGATGTACCCACGATAACTCTCAAACTACAAGTCCTAGTAACTTGAAATTTGGTATGGAGTTGGCTTTTTATATTCTCTCGGTTTTATCAAAATATAGGTCTAAAAAGTCTGAAAGTGACTGTATCTGCCATTTTTAACAGTTTTTCTTATTTAATTTCGTACGTATCTAAATTATTCGAATTATTTTTGCAGTTTTTTGTAGAGTTAATTCTTTCTAATAATTTATTTTATTGAATTTTGTTTCTAGCATATTTGATTTATAATTGAAATTGAATTCTATATATGATCCTAGGTTCAAATCCAGCTTACGACAATTTTTTTTTAGAAAAAAATTTGATATCTTGAAAGAAAAGCAAGACACGTCAAAAAATAACAATTTTTTAAAAAATTCTTTTGACTTGTTTATATACGGAGTGCTGCATCTTATTTAAATTATCTTTAGATGTACCCACGATAATTCTCGAAACAAAAGTCCTAATTACTTGAAGTTTGGTATAGAGCTGGCTTTTCATATTCTCTCGGTTCTATCAAAATATGGATTTGATAAAGAAACCGGAAGTGGGTGTATCCGCAATTATTAACAGTTTTTCTTATATAATTTTGTACGTATGTAAATTATTTGAATTATATTTACAGTTTCTTATACAGATAACTCTTCCTAACAATTTATTCAAATAAAAAAATGTCTAACATTAACAGTTTATCAAATATTTAGTTTGTAATTTAAAATGAATTCACAAATATATTATAGTTTCGAATCCTGCCTGCGACGATTTTTTTTACTGATTTACTAAAGGGGTAAGTAATATCGAGGCGCACAAATATACTAGAAAATTAATACAAACGTGTACATATCACTTCAAAATAGTTTTATGACAGCATAACCTTAAAAAAAATATGTAAATATTCTTTCATCATTCCTTATAGAAAAGTCGTGTGGTGACCACACCAGTTTTTTTGTTTACTTTTTATATACGTTTTTTTAAATAGTTTTTTTAGTTGAAAAACTCTTCTTTCTTTGTTAAATTATTTCTTATTGTTTCTAATATAATTTTTGATATATCTATTAAAAAAAATTATAACCAAAAACTTTCCCGTTTTTTAAATTTTGAATTTACGCTTGTATGTAAATCTTAAAACTTTTTTAACAACTAAACTAAAAAAATTTGTACCAAGGACAAAAAAGACAAGATTTATGTTTATAACAGCGTAATACAACTGGTGTAGTAGATATTCATTTAGATCATTGTGCTCTAACTAAAATTAATTTATCTGTAAACAGCAAAAGAATCGTGAGATGTTCTGATGAACATGTATAAACGTAAAAACAGAATATGAAGATTTTATTAATGCATTTGATACATACCTAAATAACTGAAAAATTTTAGTAAACCTTAAATGTTAGGAATGGATTCAAATTACTTGCGAAATTTAAATTATTAATTCTGTAATTACGTAGACTAGACTAGACAAAAATACTAAAGTAAGCTTTGTTTACTCTAGTAAGGATGCAAACATACCAAAAATGCATCGATGAACGCAATTCATTTTGCGATTGCGTTACAAGTCACATGTATGTAAAGCAAAGTTTTAACTTTCTTATGAGACCGCGCCTACAAAAGCTTATCTCGCGGTTTAGAGCGATGTCAATGTCAAAACGAAATAGTTGATTTTCTATTGCGGTAGTACTGCTGGAACTGTTGCAACTTGTAAAGCTACTGGTCCACTTCAGATTACGTACTATTTACCTACTCTTGTTAAACTCATTTTAGTATAAGTTTTGTGTTGTATGAATTTTGTCCCGGGCATAAATGTAGTTTTACGAGTGGTATATTGTTGATTTTGATTTTTGTTTTTGACGTTGAGGGAGACATGTCAATTGATATCTAGATTTTAAACATTGTAGAACATCCTCGTTGTTAACGTATTATCGCAATAAGTTGGGTTACCTTCATCTCTCTGCTACCTCGGAATTTGTTAAATATTTTTTAAGTAATTTCTCTTTTTGTATCAATAGATTGAAACGTGTACGGATTAAAAACATTAAACATAACACCAGTTTGAATATCTAATTTGAGGCCTTGTGGAATACTTGTGCGATATTATCAGTGAAAGTAATTTGGAAGTTTGGCAAATTCTGTTTGTATCATTGGATAAACCATTTGCAACTTACTTGTGATCTATTTACTACGCTTTTAGCAAATTTAGAATATTGTTTTGGATATGCCGTTATCTAATCGAATTTCAGAAAAACCGCAAGTAAACTTTCTTTGTTTTCTAATAATTAGCGCTGGTGTCAAACAAACGACCTAGATATATTTGTTGTCATGATTAGTTTATGCAGATTTTTTTGTGTAATTCCTGTTAACATTTTCACTGTTGCGCTATGTTTCTGATTGTGTAGTCACTAGATTTGCATTGATTCCATTTTTGTTCTATGTTGTTTTATCAAATTATATTTTTATACTTTAATAGTAATAACTCATGTATCTATGTGTATGAGGTGTTGCTTAATTTAACGATCTGCTAATACTAGCATTATTGTCTTTCTTTACAAACAATTATTTATTAAGTACTTTGTAATAATGATTATTATTTTATTTTTTTTATATTGCTATTGCAATAAATATGTTCGTTGTTATGCTAGCGTTGTTGGATTTGCTTACCTTTAGTGTTTGTCAGATGTAAACAGGCATCTGTAATGATTATTCTCTATTAATTATTTTATAATTGGCACATCGAAGATCAGGCTGAATTCTAATAGTTTCATACTTAGGATCTACTCCTCAAGATTATGAGCTACCGCTTACAACAAGCTACGGTTGTTTTACTCATTAAAACAAAATAAATATTGAAACAAACAAAGTAACGTGCAAAAACCAATAAAGATTTAGATTTTAAATTAAGTACACAAACAAATTTAAAATTACTGCAAAATTAAAATACATGTTTAACTTTACCATAAAACATTAATATAAACTGAGGTTACAACCACAACCGCGACTTTGTTCGATGCATTTTTAATATGTTCGCACCTTAAGACACACAAACTAATTCTATAAAGAAAGTTAGTAATTCTGTACTTACTATGCATACAACTTTTTTAGTTACTTGTATTTATTGTCACAATTGCATAATTGTAGTCATATCGACACCTACTTGAGCTTTATTTAGTGTTTGTTAAACTAAAATTTAAAAATGGTGCTGGGTACATATTAAAATGCTTTGATGATTATTAGCTTGGGTGTATTATACAGGGTGTAATTGATTAACGGGTTGTTATATTTGCCGGTGAAGTTAGAGCGTAAATACAAGCAAAAAATATCAAAATAAAAGCTCCATTAAAACATTTAAAAAAAATCAAAATTTTTAGCAAAATAATTTGTAAATTGCAAACCTGTAGTCTTATAAAGTTGTTGACACCACGAATAAAAATAAACTGTTCTAAGAAGTGCCAATTTTTTTTTAGCAATTTACTGACAACGAAAATAAAAATAATTACAAAATAATGTTATCAGTTAACGCGTAGTTAAATTACTGTAGTTAAATAAAGTTGCTATTTTACACATTATTTATAAGTAAACTAGATAACATGTAATGTAAAAGTGGCATTTATTCTATTTAGTAAATTGCAACAAGAAATTTCCGATTTGAATTACACTTTGAGACCTGTCGTATAGACATCTTACATTACACTTCTTTATTTGGATTTTGTTTAACCCTATATATCCTAATGCCTCACGTTATTTGGTTTTTTGGATTTCGTAAAATTGGAAACACTAATTTACTCACCACCACGAATACCGTAAGTTGGTGACAGATTTTGACGCGAATATAAGTTTGTTTTTGCTTATGACGTTTTTTTCCATTTTGAAAACACAAATAAAACCACGAAAGGTTATATAAATTAGCTTCTTATCAGCACATGTGGGTTTGAAACTAATCGTTAGGCAAGAATATATTCTGTAAATTTAACTTTTATTAAAATTCGTCTTTTAGATGTACTCACTCAAGAATTTATCTGCATGACGGCTATTCACACACAAATTTTCTTTTGGGTTAATGAGATATATTACCTTTTGGTAGGTTTTACAAAACGGCGATTTAACAATTTTAATCCGTTTTAATTTTAGTATTTTTTTCCGTTTCTAGTTTCATTTTTTCTTTTCGTCTGTCTTGTACTTTTTTAATTTTTTTTTCTTATACGGATGAGTTTATTACTTGGCTTCACGGCGATAATTACGAACTCATCTGCAAATCACTGTTCCGGCTATTACTCGAAGTAACGACATATTGGGTCTACGCTATCACCACCAACGTAAATGGTTATAAATACTTGGATACCAGCGTAATCACTTACCCGAAACCTACAAAGCACAGGTCAGATTCCTCCGTTTATTTACTAACGAAAATAAAGTTACGCTGTACCGTGGCCTGCGTAAGCACTACCTTCAATTAATAGTGTCTTAATCTATTTGTTTCTGTTATGTCTACACGTTATGTACGGTTGTTAAAAAGACAAAAATCATTTCATAATTAATAATTAAGCTGTTTAAACTTTTATGTAAGAATTTAAGTAAGGCATTGCATTTTGATTATTAACTTTGTAAGACAGAGAAATTAAACCTGAAATCTAAACTGATCATTACAAGCTTGTACTATCAACGTCTACCTGTTAACACGAGTTAAGTTAGTTTTTTGTATTGCCATAACTACAGACAATTTAATTTAAGGACTTTTACTAAAATCTCACATAACCTCACTTTACTTTGTCACTTCTTTAAAATCAGTACTGTCGATAATCACTTTCTTTAATTTATAACCGTACAGTGGCGTGCTAATTGTAATTTATAAAATTACTGAGTTATCTTGATACATGTTAAACTATTTTCTGTGATAATAAAATTGTTATATTGTTATTTCTTTGTATTTGTGTATCTCGGTTTTCTCTTCCTAAACTATCATTTGTTCTTATAGTTTTATCAGGTGCGTGAGAGGTACCTGCTGCTGACTGTTAGTTCCGGTTAGTTATTGCTAATAGCAGTAATTTGGCGCCTATAAATATTTTTCTTCAACTTAGAATTCCTCTATTCTTTGACTTATAGCGGGTATATTCTTTAACTTGTCTACCTTTACGTAACAAATACCTCCTCTATTGGATAAAACGTCTAAACGTCGCCGAAAATTAATCGTTGCTTGCGTAAATAATTACACATTATGTCTAATTTTGTTTGCAACTGCAAGAAATCGATTTTGCAGCGGTTGTCTATTATTTACGGGAGTTTTGTGTACTTTCCATCGCACGACTCGTAAAAATTATATTTAAAAAAATTGCAAACGGGACGACGTACATGCGGAAGAGCTCCTATCAAGCAGAAGCCGCATTGTTCTGCAAACTTCAAGAGGTAAGTCATCACATTTTTGAGCAAAAGTTTCTTCTAAAAGTACAAGTCGCCTGTAAGTTCTTCTGGTAAGGTAAACGGTTTAATTAAAATATTTCTTAAAATACCCGCCCAAACATTAATAGAAAACTACTAAAACACTAAAAGTTACCCAAACAACACATTGGTACAAAAAACGTCTAAATGTCCGTCTAATAAACGTTAATAACGCGTTTAAAAACGTTTTAATGTCTAATAAATGTCCGTCTAATAAACGTTAATAACGCGTTTAAAAACGTTTTTATGTCTAATAAATGTCTATTAGCCGGACATTTAGACGTTTTTTGTACCAATGTGTTGTTTGGGTGGATGAATTTTGTGAGCGTTCTTTTCATTCTAATCATGCGTGTTGTAAAAATTTAGCACTCTATTTTGTATAAAACAAAACTCAACTGAAAATAATATTTTGGCACTAAAGTCACGATTTATACTATTTCCGTTGCTAATGCATGGGGTGGTCTTTTTCGACCACGGCTTTTGTAAGTAAGAGGAACACATCCAATTGCTCCAAGTTCTTGCACACACGTCAGAAAAAAGTTTATTGAAGCTAATTGTCTATTAGGATATTGCTCAATCCACAATCTAGGTGTGGTGTGTAGGTTATTATTACAATGACCTTACATTAAAACAGTATCAGTGTTGTATATAATAAAAAAAGTTCAAATTAAATATTATGAAGTACAAGTACGTTTACACAAAGCACTTAGCATAAATCCGTTTAAAAATTGCGATAGAAATAAATGAGATCGACGATCTCAGTTCTAAGAAAGCCAAATTTTGCATTTAATTATCCGAAGTCTGCTTTTGGTTACAACCAAAGATAAACGTGATCGTGTACACAAAGTACATTTTGTAAGCTAAGTCAGTAATAATGCTCAGAAATAAATATTTGTTTTATTAATTTTATTAATAATTGATTTTGTAGATGATGGAGAATTAACGAAAACAATAATGAAAACAATACATCAATACGTTTCACGGATTTTACAGCATTTACATTCATCATTCACCGCATAGTTGCAATCAAGAAACAATTTCCATTTGTTTAGATAGTCAGGACCGGTGAAAACTTTAATTGCATGTATCGCAAAACTGGGCCACTTTAGATCAAATATTTAAAAGAAAAATTTTCATTTAACGTCACAAAGAAACTACTATTTAAGTTTGTAATCGTATTTAAGATATACTTCTATATTTCTAAATTAAAAAAAAAACGACGTTTTCAAACAATTTACCAAATTAAAAAAATTGCAAATAAAACAAAATAAAAAAAGCAATTTATTTTTTCTTGTTTATTATTATCAAAAATTAATTTTATAGTTCTCAATTAATTATCTTAAAAAATAATATGGATAATACATATTATAATATGGTACTGACTGATATTTTCACAGTTTGAGTCTTGTACTGTCTACTCTGCATTGCCAACTGTAATAATGCTAAAATACTACGTTTTTACTAAATTTGAACAAATAATACAAATAAATAGTGTTTAATGCTGACGTTTAAACACTAAATATCTACACTAAAATAATTTTTAGAAAAAATAATTAAGCAAAAAAAAACAATTTTTTAAAGTTAAGATTATAATTTACGTCTAAGCGTAAAACTAAAATTTTCATTTTCTAATGTTGTCATTCATAAGATAAATACTGCATGGAAATTAATCTAACATTAAATGTAACAATATTTAAAATTATTCTTTGAACGTGCAATTTAGATACTACAAAAAAAATTGCAATTATTTGGAAAGTTCTAAATTAATGTAGGTTTAAATAATACAGATTGTTTCTAGGACACATTTATATCTATCAAAGCGCAATTTAAAACTGTAATCATATTTTAAATCACTTAATCTTAGTAACAGCTTTTTTAGAGTGCAATCTTCCATTGCCACATTTGTCAGTGTTCTATAAGTCATTACCTAAATCGTCAAACTGTGAAATGAGGATTTCATTAGAAAAAGCTAAATATTATTTTAAAGAAATAATTTCTTTTGAAAACATGTTTGCGTTAAAAAAAAACGTTTTAAAGTTAATAATAATTCCACGTTGATGATTGGTAGTAATTGTAGTACTACAAAAAAACCTTAGAGTACACGAATTTGTCATTATTATATACTATTTTATTTGTATGTGTATATGTACTTTAGGGTTAACAATTGAGTAAAATTAACATTTTCTGTGAACAAATTTCTTTTAACAAAATCAAAATTTGGTTGTGTATTAAAATAATCCAAACACTTTAAAATTTTCAGTTTGTTAAATATTTTTAAACAATAATTTGAAATGAAAATTTTTTAATGTAAAAAAGTGTTTTGTCCAAACATTTCTTGATTTAAATTATTTGCAAGCTCTTAAGTTAATGTTTGATTAATGTGTTTTAACAAAATTTGAACTTAACATTTATTGTTTTTTCAACAAAATTATAGAACAAGTAATGAACTTTTCATACCTAGGAGTAGAGATAGCAGCCGAAAAAAACCAATTTAGTGAAGTCATAAAGGGGACACGCATATCTGGATATCTAAGAGACGTGACATGGAGAAATAAATACATCCTCAAAGCGATGGTAAGACCAGTTATGACTTATGCAACAGAAACACGTGCTGATAGGAGTAAAACTAAACAACTGATAAGAACCTTATAAATGAATACTTGAAGAATGATAACAGGAAAGGCACAACTGGACAGAGTAAAAAACTTTGAAGTAAGAGGAGAGTGCGGAGTACCAGACATTGTTAGAATCGTTCGGAAGAGAAGAAGAAAACGGAACAACCATGTCTCCAGAGCAGGAGAAGACAGATTAATTACAATCGCTAGAGATCGGAGACCAGCAG
This sequence comes from Aquatica leii, assembly GCA_035610365.1. NCBI lineage: Eukaryota > Metazoa > Arthropoda > Insecta > Coleoptera > Lampyridae > Aquatica > Aquatica leii. The sequence goes on along the minus strand of CM069437.1, from coordinate 37,859,969 downwards.
AAATACGAAATACGAGGAGATCATAAAAAAGATAGTTGAGTTTCAACATCCGTCAAAGAAACTTAATAGCCTAATGCGTGAAAAAACAGGGATTGCCTGTAACTTAAAAGAAGAAGAAGACGAAGACAATATTTTTCTTGACGGTGAATTGTATATAAGATGTTCATTTTATAATATTCTAAATAAACAACAAAACAAAAACGGAAATTTAAGTTTTGTACTTCAATAGTTCAAAAGAGAATGAGAGAAACAAAACTTAGCAGATTAAAATTTTCTTATAAATTTACTGTGCTTTGGTGTTATATATACAACAAAAACTTTAAATAATGAATTTTAACGGAAAAGTTATTGATAAAGCAAACGTTTTTCTTCAGGTTTTTAACTACGCGACGATAAACAGATGAATTTCCAACGGGGTTCTGAAAAGGTAAGCGTTGTCGTCTAATATCTGAAATCCAGAATGCTAACAAGTAATGGAAGTAACATATACACGGCCACGGAGAGACGTAATTTGAAAAATATAGAGAAAGGGCGGCAGATTCTAAAATCACATAAGAAAGAAAAGTTCGTCAAATCACACGAATTAGCTAGGGTTCCTAATTGCTTAGGCATATCACTGAAAGCGTGGATCAAATTATTAATAAAAAAAAACAGTGTTTGTCATCTCTCTTTAATCTAAACTACAACAACTGGGGCTAGTTTAATTAAATATCTACAGAGTCTTAAAGACGAATAAAGTATATTAAAGACGAGTTACCGGGCGTATTTAACCCGACTGAATTGGTGGCTTCTTCATATGGGGTTTAAATCAGTACAAAAACCTAACAACATTATTAAAAATGTTTGAGAAGAGGTGACTCTAATAACCTTATGTTTCTGTTACACCCGATATATTAATAAATATTTTGTTACGAGAAACTCGGGTTTCTAGAGCTGAAATGTCAATAACAAAATGTCCCACCGGTCTTCTCATAACCAAACAAAGCAACGGCTAGCACAGCTTCTTCGGAGAGGGATCGCAGGCTTTGTTATGTTAACGTGAATCTACGAAAAAGGCGCCAAGACGATGAAAAATTAAAGTCGAGGGATACCGTCTAACTCTCCTCGTAGTAAGCAAAGAATAAATAACACTACAAAAGTAATAACACTAAATATATATATTTATTGTATCACAGAAGTTGAAATAAGCATAGAAATGTAAATTCTTGACAACATTTATACGTAGGCTGATTAAATTAGAAGTTGCGCCGAGTGGCGAGCAACACACCGTATAACAAACTGCCCTTGTCGGACTAAATAATTACGTACACATAGCGTCTGAATTTATAAGTACATATATTTAAATTGTAGACAAATCAAACAAATTAAGCCTTTGAGATTCGATGTGCACAACTGATAAATTCGCGAAGCACAAAAATACAATTAATTGTGTTAAGTTAACATGCACGTACGGTCCTAAACGACCTAGTCCCCAAAACACAAATAAAAAATTGAAAGTAGTAATATTTACAGGTAGGTTCAGTCGAAAGTTAGCTAATCTTCGTACTTGATGTACCTAAAAAATACTATTAACCTCAGATCGAAACGAGCATATACGTTTAACACAAATAAAAAAGTTTGTTTAGCATCCAATTATTACGAACGTAAGTGCCCAGCGTTTCCCTGTGACTTAATCAATTAAATTTTCCATGTTTGTCTTCGTAAAAGAAAGGATTGTCCTGGCGGTTCTCAACCTTTGACGGTGGATATGATAAGAACGTATCAATACTTCCACGTTATGGAATATTCCGAATAAGACCACCTGTTAGTTATCTTGACTGATAACCCAGAACAATTGGTGGCTACCAAAATCCGCTATAGAAAATTAGTAGGTGTCAATTTAAACCCTCAATAAAAAAAAATGTATACTACTTACTCCGTTTCAACCTTCCACAAATAATCGCATATTAAATTAGCAGAGTGACACAATCTAACGGTGGAGGTTAGCACGGGCGTACAAGTAACAAACTCGCCAAAAGATCTAATACCAAATGAATTGCGGGAGTGCTGTCGAAAATGTGACAGTTTGGCGCAAGAGCAGAAAGGTCCTGACAAATTTCATACTAACGAGAAAATTTCCATACTCGCGAATTGAACTACTAATTTCCTCTTTTAACGTTACAATTTGTACCACATGCAATCGACCATTTGGTAGTTCTAATGACCATTTGTATTCTAAAGAAAGGTTTTAATTAAGTAAGAAATATCGTGTAAATATAACATATGTATTTAACGCCGTTTTAAGGTAATAAATCTAATATAAAAACTAATAACAATTTAAAGTTAGCATGTCACATATTGGTAATGGACACGAATCCACACTTGACACTAACATTATTTAACTGCAATAAAATGATGAGATCGGAAATAAAACGTTACTTCATAACTGGTATGCTCGATAGTCTTGAACTTCAACGCATTCTTTCACGAGTTAGGTAGGTGTTGGACGCAGCTGTAAGTGAAGTTAGCTTATCTATGTCAAGATACAATGACAATAACCTAGGTGTTATGACTGAAACTTGCAGAACTAAATGAGTTTAATAATTGATATCGTACATCTTACAGTACTTCTAAAATTTTACTTAATATAATTATACGACTAACCACGAATTGTAAATTTTGTTATTTAATAATCTTAGAACATCCACGTTTTTAAAGCGTAGATCAGTTGGGATTTTAATATTTTACAAGTAACGAAATCGTTTTAGTAAGAGTGCATTACTGTTTTACGGCTGGATGTAATTTTTTTTTAATGTCACAGTCAAGCAACGATTATATATCTTCAGCTGCGGCAAATAACTACGAAGAATTAGCGTATGAAAATTTTGGCTTAACTTAACTTATTTGTGATGGCATGATTGGATATAAGATAAATTTTTAGTAATTTTAGGAGGATGTTTTGGATATGCCATTAACTAATTGCATATTAGGAACACTGAGTAAGTATCTTGTTTTTTTATATTTTATTATTTGTTTTGTGGTCGGTGGTATGCACAAAGAACTAAACATTTATGTTTGTTACCACGATTAACCTACGCACCCTTTTTGTACTTATCTGACAAGTTTTAATCGTGCGTTTTGTTTCTTATTGTGTAATCACTGTAATTTCGTAATAATTTAATTTTTAGAATTTACCACCTTTAATTTATTGAATGCAACGTTACGCTATTTATTACTTATATGTGCAAGTGTTGCCTAATACTAGCTTAACTGTCATATTGTTTGAAAGCCATTAGTTGTATTTTTTTCTAATCGTTTTTCTATTCTTTTTATGGTGTCGTTGCAATTAATATACTTGTGGTTAGACTTGTGTTATACGATTTATCGACTTTAATTGTTGTCAGGTGAAAACGGGGATCAGTAGTTTATATTTTTCCTTGTTCTGACGCTTCTTTTAAGTAAATTATAATTGACACATCAAAGACCAAATTACAATCAATTAGTTACCCACCCACTACTCATTCTGTGAAGTTATGAGCTGCTGCTATTTTCTTGAAGGTAATTATTGGTAAATGATAGCATTTCAGCCTAGTGCAGGTTTACGTAAAAAATTAAAAAAACAGTAAAAGCTCACAAAAACAATATTGTTGCGACGTTCTTTGCTATGGATTAAAGGTTATGATGTGTCGCATTTTATTTATAAGAAACATTTTGTTAAAAGAGAAATATACTTTGATCGTAAATGGTTTATATAAGACGCTTAGAAACATATGCTAAATAAAGTAGTAATTTCATTTTATTGTCGCAAAACTCAGGATAAACCTCAACTTAGTAACATACTTTAGTCTATATAAAAAATAATAAATCGGATCAAATTTTATGTATTTTTTGTGTTTTATTAAATTAACATTACTTTTTGTTGACATTTGTTTGTTATTATTACCGTATAAAATAAATAAATTCAAATTTATAATATGACGTTTTATCCTTTATATATTTAAAAAAAAACACTAAAGAAAATGAAAACATACATCTTTATTCAATTTCAAATAACGGCGAATTCAATTTAAAAGATAAGACTTAAAAAAACAGCATTGAACAAACAGTTTTATACAATTGAAAATGTCTTATATAATATAACCGTCAATGTTTATTCAATCAATACTCAACTGTTGAACATAGCCCGCGATTTGTTTAAATAAAAATGAAAAATCTACGGACGAAAAAAAGCAAATAATAAACATATATTTATCAGTTCAAGTATAAATAATGTATTACAAAATAGTATCTTAAACATATTCGAATAAAAGCCAATTTAGTAGCATTCTAAAGTGTAAGTTCAAATATAGGTAAATTTGCAGAAAATGTATAACAAAGTCTATTATTGATTAATTTTTTAGTTTGAGTATTGTTGTAAAATGTAATTAGTGGTTTATATTAAATTTGTGTAGTTTAATTTTAATTTTAATTAATTAATTTGAATTTATTTTAGTGCTTTATATTTCATTTACAAGCCATTTTTTGTTTATTAAATGAATAATAAAACAATAATTTATATATGAAATAAATTTTTTTAGAATTAAATTTAAAATATTTATAGGTATTTTACAAAGCGTTTTTTAAGTACCTATGTACAAAAACAATTTGTGAAAAATAAAAAATTGTATTACGTATTTCAGAGATTATTTTTTATGTAGACTATATATTTGTAAATCAATAAAATAAAACGGCTTAACTTTTTGCAATTTTTTAGTTTTATTTTGGTTTTATCTTACGTATTGGCGTTGGCACCACTGACATAATTATTTTATTATTCTATATACACGATTGTATTTACTCTGACTAATGCAAAAAAGAAATAAAGATATCTAATTACTTTTTTATGTTCATCTTTTTCAAAAAAGAAATATAGAAAGTTATCGAATCACAACACATTCTATTTACTAAAAACGAATAATGCTGAGTTTGAAAAAGTAATAGAATAGTACATTCTATAACAAGATTGAAATGTAAATTCGATACGAACGCAAGTAACAGTTTATACTTTCTCCACGACCAGAAGGTATAAGCTAAATGCAAAATATATAATTTAAGCAACTTTAGATATTTTTCAATCAGCATTGGTATCAATTTATTGACATCCGAGTGTCACTTTAATGAAAATATTTTGATACAAAATTATTGGTACGATTTTCATAGCTAATAGATAGTTTAGTGATTTGTATACGCTGCTATCGTTGTCAATGCATCATTCTGTTATAAATTCAACGCAAAAATTTAAACGCTCAAAGCATTAATTTAGTTCATACACAATTCATGAAGGCGTTATACATTATTTTTCATATTGGTCATTTTGCAAACGTTGCATAATATTTTTCTTGGCAATTATTAATCTGAAGATGACAATTTATTTACTACTAGAACAGGAATCGAATATGTGTAATTATCCATTTAATCTATTGTGTATTTTACGCAAAAAACAATTTGTAAAAAAAGATAAATTTTTTAGACATAATAAAATAATTAAATAATAATTCAACGTCGTGGAATAATAATAATTGTTAATGGTAAATCGATATAATTTTAGACATAAAATTTCACCATAGAACATATTAATAATATTTATGGTAAATGGTGTACATAAAAAAAATTATTAAGATATAATTTCATTTTATTTTGGCGGTACTATAAACTAATCAGCATAATTTGCTGCATTCTCTTATGCACCGAAGTTTTTCGAAGAATGTCCGTTTTTGTCCGATGAAGTATAACGTTGGTTAACCTCAGTTTTTTTTATTACTTTAAATGCTTGTTAAAACAATGTCTACTAGGATATAAATATTGTATTACAATATGTAATTTGTAATTACAGTGTTTTTTTATATTTAGATCTCCACTAAACATAGTAAAAATAAAAATATAATGATTATTCATACTGTGCATATTTGTATTAATCAACATGAGAGCAAATAATTTAATTCATACAAATTTCATAACAGAATGATGGAATGATCATGTCACAGTGAGATTCAGCTTTCTTATAGATGCTATCATTTTGATGCCTCAAAAATGATAGTGACGCTTTATAGATACCGATTTCATGCGGAATTTTCGACAAAAAATTTGTATGAAAGAAGTGGCCAAAATGATGTCTAATTGGTACCTGAGAAACGGTGTTAAAAAGATATATTTTTACAAGAATTTTGTTATTTGGGTTACATTAACACTTGAACAAAAACATTATTTTTATGACATTTTATTAACATTTATAATATTATATTGTTTTTCCACTATTAGTTGTATAGACTTTAATTATTGCATTTAATAGTAGGATGTAAAGCAACACTTTTTTAAGTACAGGTAAATAATATTTCATTATTAACCACTGGTTAATAATGAACATATTTGGATTTTCTGATAATTCTATAACAATTTTAAAGAAAAAAAGTTTATAAAACTGTTTACCATAGACAAGAAATTTTATTTAATGCTATTTTAACAATTTAAATCGTTTATTAAACAAATTAATTTGATTTTAAAAAGTAATTTTTTTGAATTTCGCGCTTAACTAAATTTGAATCTTACTGAATTAAAAAGATTTTAGATATAATTAATGCTTAAAGTAATAATAAAATAAAAGTAAAAATAATTAAGAATTACGTCAAAATTAATTCTATTAAACTAATGACAACTGTCATAATCACTGACTTAATTTTTACTTCTGTGGTCAAAAGACAAAACTGCGGACTTTACAGTAGATACAATTAATTATTTTCTTTCGAAACACTTTCACGTAGCTTCTCAAGTTCAGTCAGTAATGAAACAAAATAAGGAAAAGAGCGTTTTAGCAGTGAAAAACATTAAGCTTCCTAAGCACACGTCTAAAAAGAAAAAAACTTATTCTCCATGTTCTTTACTTTTGTGGCTTCTGCGTATTCGGCAAAAAGGGATATGACAACTTATTGAACCTTTTTGTTTTTTTCGTATCGATTAATTTGAATTAAACGAAATTGGTTAAGTTTACTTATGTTGTGACAATATTTTGACTCAGTATTTCAATTTTAGTATGTATATTTTTAAATAATAATATACATTACCTACCCCATCGTGAAAACAAAATTTAGTAAACATTAACAGAACTAAGATTAACACATAATCTTTTATTTCATTAACATCTAAGTCAATTTGGCCTATTAAGCTCAGTAATTTTTTATGGTACTGATTTCTAGAAAACCTGTATAAGCCTGAATTAACTCAAAATCTTCTTGTTTCCTTCTAAAATTGATTGCATTAAACTCACTGTTTTCATCTAAGGTTGTTTTGTATTCAATACTTTTAGTTTGTACTCAAATTTATTTATTTTTATATTTCTCCCTCTCAGGGAAGTAAAGTGTAAGAACGAATCTTGCCCATAACGACAACATTAAGTTTGTGTGTTGTACTAGATATTCGCGCTAGTTAGTACCAGTCTATACAATGTTATATTTTCAAGTTAGACGTCTTTGCATTTCTTTTAATGACTGCATGGTCAGCGTCGCACTCCATGTATGTGTGGTCAGGTACAAGAAATTTATGCTTTGTGATTTTTCATTTCATACGTAAACATAGAAATCACAGTAGAATTTTTGTTTTGGCCACCGGATGTATCAGAACAAACTGTTATGGGCGACACCTGCAAGTAAACACTTTGAAGAAACTTGTATAAACTGGAAGTTATTTCTATAGAAGCACGTTTTCCAATTGTATGTGTTTAGCTGTCGTAGTATTTGTTGAGGATCAAATGTAAATACTTGCAAATTAGGCTTATTTTGTAACGTCCCGTTAGAGTTCATTACATTAAAATTCAATTTTACATTCGTTTATTTTCTGCAACTAATATTACACGTAAATTTATTCAGTTTGGCAAGGTCGCGTTGTTCCAAATCGACAAGTGGAATCGACTTTATTCGCACTTCCGTTTGAACAATCTTTGGTATTTCACGTGAGTGGTGAAAGGAAGACAAATTTTCTTAATTATGGCGTAAAAACGCATACAATTTAATTTTTATTCATTCCATCTAATTGCTGTGATTGCACAATGTTACGCAATAAAATTAGACAGAATTTATTTCAAGGCCGTTGTTAAACAGCGGTTTTTTACTGGGTTTTTTCTTTTTACTGGATCTTTATTTTGGTTTTGTCTTATTATTTACTGGATTTTTCGTTATTGGAGTTTATTATTCATTGGATTTATACATTGGTTTTATGCCTGCTGTTGTGTTTGGAAATATACATTCGTTTTGAAGAATCTTATCACTTCAACAAAGAATGTGCTAAAAATAAAAGATATCCGATAACGTCATATTAAATCTTGTGAGTCAACTGGAATTAATACTACATTTTACATTCACATTAATTAAATTGAGTTGTTAAAACTTTTCGGGAAACATACTCGATAACAAACTAAACGTTTACTACTTTTACATTTAATATCGATTAATAAATAGGTATAAGATTTTATGCTTTTTTATTCATCACCAATTTAAAGGTGATTGGCGCCCAAATATTGGTTTAACCCAAATTTTATTTTATCTAAAACTGTTTTATTCTATTGCTTTGATTCAAATATTGTTCATTTTTGTCTTTAATGTAAATAGTGTATTATGTTATAGTTATTAAATTAAAGGAATTCACGTCTGTGTATTTACATGCATTCAGGCTTACACTCGGAGGTCTGTGCTTCGATTGCTGCCGTGGTAAAATAACTATTTTTGTTTTTAATAAATGTATTTTCAAATATTTTTATTATACGTTATTTAATCAATTTTTTATTATACTGTCGCTACCAACTTGGGGCTGAATTTTGAATGAAGTAATTACTGTGAATTTACTATATTTTAAATTTTGAATACTTTTGTACTTTGTATTTTTATTGTGTTGTGTATTTTAGGTTAAGATTTATTTTTGAATTTGATTTTATTCTATCGTGATAATGTATTTTGTTGAAGCTCTCAGAAGTGACGAGCTATGTCATGAATTGTTTTTGCGAAGCGTTGATGCTAGTAATGAAAATGTCGATAGTAAACGAAAATTGTTACGAGCTAAATTATCTTTTGGTAAATTTGATTTAACGATTTTTCTGAATTATTCAATAGTTAAAATTTGTTCGATTCTATTTTGTTTAGGTCTTAAAAGAGATTTTCTGCTGTTTGGTTACGAATATGATTTGTTAAAAATTCGAAGTGAAACACAGAGTTCACACGTATATGTTTTGACTTTTGGTTTATGTCATTTTAAGTTTTGTCTTGTTTAGAAGCTCCGCCTTCAGTATATGAAATCAGTGATCATATTCTAGGAAATATGAACTGTTATTTCTTTTTGATATGTTAGTATAGTTTTGACTTGTTTGATTTTCTTTTGTTTTTGTTTGCGTTTCCTGTTTTTCACTTCTGAAAATTTGTATGTTATGGATTTTATAGAAATTATCGTGATTTTTTCTAGTAAAATTTGTTTTGTTTCGTTTGGTTTTTATGCTAAGTAAATAAGTTCTTTTGTATGATTAGGTTAACTTAACGATTATTTATGTCAATTCAGCTTGTGTTTTGGTAGTTTTAGTTGTGGGTATACAACATTATGAGTGGATCCCGTGAAGCTCAGAAGTTCCCTCTTCTTAGATTGCCGAACATCAATGCAGCAGACTATAGTGATTTAAGGTTAATCCTATTTTTGTTTGTACAGTTCTGTTTTAGTGTATTGAAGTTATTGGTTTACCTGAATTTTTGTTATTTGTTACATTTGGAAGTTTTTGCATTTAGTATTTTTGAAATTTGGTATTTGACTATATGTTATATTTTTTCTTACGGTATCTCTAGGATGTGTTTAGTATGTTTTACTTTTGAAAGTAGCGCTCTATGATTTGATGTTTGCGAATGTTTGTTGTGTGTATGATTCGAGAGTTTTGTTTCGATTGTTTTGTATGATTCTGATAACTGTGAAGTTAGTCTTATTGATACATCTGTTCTCCATTTCAAGTTCTTTTCCGACAACTTCAATTCAGACTACGACCGAGATGAATACTTGTATTTCTTAATTCATTTTTTTATGTATGGCTTTGGAGGCTGCTAAGCCAACAGAGTCTCAAGCTAACATTGTTACAAGTTTTAGCTGGTTACGAACCTGCACGGCCAACTCTCAACAGTCGGAGAGAGGGGTAGGTTTTCCAAGGACTATATAAAAGATAATTAAGGGCGCCAGAGCTTATCCAAAAGTACGTCTGTCTGCTCACAACAGAAATGGTAATAAACTTGTAACTAGTTGTTAAGTTCGTAACTGCTGAAAGAAACGACTAAAAGGAAAAGAAACTCGATCGTTAACAACAATGGTACTTTAATTCCTCTATAAAAATAAATCTAGTAACAATTAAGTAGTTCAATATAAGTCCGTACTGTAGAGAATATAGAACAGAGAATAGCAGCAGGATCGGCAACTTACACTACACGTCAAACACGAGTGTAATTACCATAACAGATATAAAACTTTATCAATAAGTAACATTAACAATGATAATTGATTGTGGATATAAGCAGCAAGCGATAAGTAATTTATCTAAATTAATTTAGTAACAAACACAAGTAACAAATCAATTAGCACGTACAATTAGCAAATATAATAAGTCGTGAGTTTACACCGTAGCGACCACGTATAAATAAGTAAAAATTGACTTACCAAGTTCCAGAGTGCTTTCAGAAAAACGTTTTTCCTACGGCCTCCTGCAATTAAACTTCCTGAAAAACATAGACGTGTCTACCTGGCGACTCACAAACTACAAATAAAGACACATTTAAAGGACAGTAAACGAACCGACACTTATCGTATGCTGTTACATTACGGTTACGCCTATGATGGTATTAAGCAATTTCCTCCGAATAGAATTCACTCATATCCAATAATTAGGATCTTCCGAATAAGGTGATAGTCATCAAGGTTAAGTTACGGCCTTCGACTCGAATTCCCTCGTATCCAATAATTAGGATCTCCCGAATAAGGTGATCGTCATCAAGGTTAAGTTACGGCCTTCGAATATTTGTTTGAAGAAATAGTTATTCGAAACGGACTCCTCATTAACAAGTAACAATTAGGACTAAGTATGCGCACGTGGCGGAATAGCTGTCAAAATACAGGAAATTACCACAAAGTTTTAATAAATGAGTGTTACAATCTTACCCGGTGATGACGCAAACGAATTTTAATGGTATTTCACTTATAGATTGGTCACCATGATGGTGTATAATTTTAGAAAATGTTTACTTGTCACTCCGCCGGCCATTTCAAGTAGTTTCCAAGTTGAAGAGCTCGTCGTAAAAGACAGTCACGCGTAAACGATCGTTAAGGGGCGTCCAAAACGTAAATTAATTTTTCGTCGAAACCCATAGGCGTCCGCCAAAGAAATTTCGACCGTAACGACAAAGGCGTGCATAAAGAAAATTACCGTAACAACATGAATTTGACAATTGATTCCAAAGTACATTCTAAAGATTCTGGTGTAAAACCCAAATCAACGTTTTTTCAAAAACCTAAGGTTCATTCAACCAATTCTAATACAAATTTGACTATTCAAAATAAATCAATTTCAAAACCTATTTTAGTTAATACTGTTAAATCAACGACGGTTTGTTATAGTTGTAGTGGAATAGGTCATTCGTTTCATACTTGCTCGCAGAGTCGAAGAAAATTCTGTTATTTTTATGGATATTCTGGGGTTACTGTTAGAGACTGTCCCAAGTGTACTTCAAAAAACTAAGTTTTGAGAAGCATCATGTCAGTCAATGTTTCTCAGTTCCTATTCATAGGACTGACAAAACTGATTGGAATAATTGGCTATTAAAAGTCAAACATTTTTACAAATCGTTTAAAATTTCTTCAAAATTTTCTCAAAAAGCTAGGGATTCCAGACTTCATTTGAATGTTATAATCTCTAATAAAAATTTTTTTTCTCTTTCCGGTGCTAATATTTCGATTTTAGGTAAGCCAGGACTCTATTTAATTGATAAAAATGATTTGAAATTGAATAGGAATCATGAATTTCCTTCATTAACTACAGCTGATGGTTCTTTTCAAAGAATTTTAGGTACAATTAATTTGCCTTTTGTTATTAATGGAATTACCCGTTCATTAAATGTCATTGTGTCTGACACAATTAAAACTTCCTTAACGTTAGGGATTGATTTTTGTCAAACCTTTGGTTTAACTGTAGACTTTATTAATAATGAATTCTTTGCACATTCTGCAGAAACTTCAAATTTTCAAATGATTAAATCTTTGAGTGACTTGAGTGATGAACAAAAATCCGATTTGTCAAAAATTATTAAATTATTTGAGTCTCTAGACAGACTTCAATTAGGTTTAACTAGTCGAGTTAATCACTCAATTGATACAGGTGATGCAGTTTTAGTGAAACAGCGTTATTATCCTTTATCTCCTGGAATGCTTGATCATCATATTACAATTTTTTAAATATTTTGTACAGTACTAGAGCTAGTGCTGTAGAAAATGAGAAATACGACTCCATAGAACGAAGGAACTAAGACAGCAAAACCGAAAAATTCATGCTTTTGGATTTGAAGACCTTAAGCTAAGCCTAAAAAACAGTAGTATAAAATTTAAGTAATAACTGCAATTTTTAAAAACGTGATAGTTAAAAATATAGGTACTATATTTTGTAGTTAAGTCACAAGCGATTTGACAGCGGCTACTATTCAATTTTGCAATTGAATAAAGTCTATTGTGACAATCAAGATTTAATAAATCAAGCATGTTTATTAACAAAAAACTAAATTATTATTTTTACACCAACTGTTTACCTTTTTTGAGATTCTTCTCAATAAACGTCTAACCGTAAATAACGTTTCTAAACCACAATTCTGTGCTTGGCTTGTTCTCTAATGGTATTGTTTTCAAACTCAAACGACCGTTATTATACCCTGCTATTCTTCGTTTTAACTAACTCACGATTACTCGCTATGACCTACCTATTTTACGGTATCTCAATTTAACCTGCTTTGTAATAATTTCTCGTAACGTCAAAAAACTTCCTATTCTGTTAATGCTATTTGCATCAACCTCACGTAAGTAAATTGACAAAGTAGTACATTGCTCGAAATTGGTTAACTACATCATCAGTTTCTGAATTCTATTTTGAACCCCAAACGTAGATAAGTTGGTTTATTGATAAATTGTTTAAACCAGAGTGGTTTAGGATTTCTTAAAACGTTAGACACTTTTACAATTTAAATTTGTTTTCGAACGTGTCTTCTGTCAATAATAATTTAGTCACATAATACGTTTTTAGAATCACTCACTTAATTTAAATTTGTAGACTAGAATTAGTTTTGCGGCATCCGTATATTGCCGCCAGCGTAATTAAAATTCTGTTATGATTTTTTTGCAAACGTAAACACGTGGTGCTAATAAACATACTTTTTTGCGACAGTTTAATTGTCAGTGAAAAATATTAACATTTTTGTAAAATATGTTTTGAATATATTAGTATGTATAAAAATATTTAGAAAGCTGTTTGGACTTTTTAGTAGTAACATTTCCTTTGGATTCTTATTTCTATATGTTTGTTATAGAATTAGTAACAGTGTATAATTTTCTTGATTTCTTCGCAATTCTCAGTTATGCGTTCGATTGCTAAAACTACTTGACATTTTAAACATACGAGTTTTCACATTTTCTTAAAAGTATACTAGCCACTAGTTAAACATGTATGATTAATTCTTAACTCTTCGTTAGTCGCGTAGCTGCTACTGGCACATTTGGTCGCGTGGAGGACTATAGTACTTCATGTCTTATTCGGAAGGTATACATATTTGCTAAACTGATTATGGCAGTGTTGATTTGTTTTAAAATATTTTAATCCATTAAAAATAATATTTTACTATTTAATAAACAGTTTTGACAGATATCATTAGAGTGATCAGAACGAACTCATTTGTAGCATTTCGTTCAATATCTTCTGGTTGTTCTGTCACGTTGTCTAGTACAAAAAAAAACATTTACCTTTACTTTACACGAGGGAAATTGGGGTAGTAGTGGTAGTAGAAGTTGCGACTTCCGGAGTTCCAAGCCGCCAGTTAATAAAAATACGAGTTTGTGTAAGTATCTGCGGCATTGTGGAGCGTTTCAAATTTTAGGTTCAAATCATATTCCATGTATTGGACTAAGAACTTGCGCCTTATTACTTTATCCCTATTATCATTGAAAGACCAAACGTTCTTAGTATTAATTACAGAAGCTGTAAAAAAACCAACGGTTTGCACTTATTAGGAACATCATAATTGGAGCACAATTGATCTAGAAGATCAACACTTATTTTTGTTTGATTATAGAACGTGAGTATTTTTAGTTTCATATTATTGCTGCTCTCTTGTTCAATTTTGTCGCTATTATGTAATGTGGATAAAAGTAACACTGCCTTCTTATTGCAGTATGTTAAAAAGGTACATTCTTTTGTAAAAGCAAATATGAATGATTTTATAGATCGCGTTTTATCCGACGGGTATTATTTGGGGTTTTGTAGTTTGTTTGTCTTCACTGTACCTACATAGGCAATTTTTTTCTTAAGAAGGTCTTCTGCTAAAGGAACAGATGTAAACCAGTTATTAGCTGTTACGTTACTGCCACCACTTTCTATTGGTTGCACCATAAGCATAACAACTTCGTACGTAGAGTTTTATTTATGAAATAGGCTTTCAAGTTGTACTCCGCAATAAGTTTATAAATTTGATGAATAGGCTGTTTTAAAATCAACTGACTTGAATTGTATGTATTGTCTAAACAATCACTTTGCACGAAAGACAAGTAGCTGTTCATCAACTGTTAAATATTTACCAGGCGTATAAGGTTTCTGGAAACCTTGCACAAACATTTCCAACACCTCCCTAATTGATACTAATTTATTCAATAACCTGATCGATCGTGAATATTATCAAAACGTAAAATCTAAACCGCAGCAAACTCATGGATAAAGAGTATGCTTGTATAACTAAACCTTTGGAGCTGTCCCACAGATCTGCAGCGCTAGCTCTACTATACCTGAAGGTTTCCATTTTGCGTCTCTTTTTCTTTCAAATTTTGGTTTTAAATGGTTGATGTAAATATTTGTACAAGTTGCTGTTCTCTTTATGATTAGATTATTAAAAAATAACAATAAACACTCAAATTCTGTTTTAACTAGTTTTACTGCTCTGTTTGCTTCAGGTAAGTGTATAATTATATTTTTTTTACTCCACTTCATACCATCTTTTCCATAAAGGTACTTAAACTAGGGATCGGTTAATGGTTTAGATGGATCTATTTCTTCTTGCAGCAAACCATTCTGGATCTTTCTAAGGCCTGGACTGGTTCTTCTCGTACATACTATCAGTTCGGCGTTCAGCGTTAGAACTTTTGTTATTACCTAAAACATAGCATTATTTCTAGACACGACATCAAGTCTAAGCAGAAGATCGATGTTAATATTGTCGAGAGATTGGCATTCAAGTGTGATGGTTTGAGATTCAAAGTTTGCTGAAAACAAGTAATTTCCGCGTGTTTTAACAATTTCACCGTTTGCTAGTTGAACCTTACCTAGATTGTTTCCTGGCGGGTGTAAGTTTTTAGTGACAATTTCTTTTACCTTTGAGTTTACATAACTCCTAGTAGAGCCGAAAGCTACTAAAACATCAAACTCTTGTCCGTATATAGTAACCGGAACAAACAAACGAGAATCAACGGAAGCTACCGCGAGTATAAAAGGTTTAGACGTAGAATGAACATTTTAAACGTTTTCCAATTAAACAGTCTATTCCTGGTTGGTGGTATGTAGATCCACGGACAGTTTTTGTAATCGGCTGGAGCTGTTTTACGGTGTTTCTGAAAGGGTCGAAAGGTGGCGTATCTTCTACGACACATACTTCTAACGGAATTATCGTCATTAACTCGTCACTTAAAGCGTGTTATATGACAGATTATATTCTCGTAGTCGCAAACCAACGCTTTTAATTCTTGCAGGTTAATAAAGTCGGTACGTTTTATATAAACTTTGCATGAAATCTGCAAATTTTTTGCAATTTGGTTTTCGGAAAGAACTGTTCATCACGGCGCATAAGCGTTTCTATTGCATTGATGTAGTCTTCGGTTTTTTCTCGGTTGCGTATTATTTTTGTACTAAATGCTAACGGTATCGTAGTCTTACAAAATAAAGTTGAAAACTACTTACAAAATAGCTCCATGTTTTCTAATCACGCTTGTTATTCCGGTACCTGAAAAGTACACTGCCGTTTAACAAAACTCAGAGAGCTCGCATTGCGTCTTGAATTTGGTACAAGTTTTGGAACTCTTCAATGCTATCGAAAAATTAAATGGGGTCGGTGTTACCATTTGGATTCCCATTTGCAATTGTTCTTACACAATTGTGCAGCTTTACTTACGTATTTTCTATTCGGTCACGCCAGCGGATGTATCCAATTTATGTATTTTCATCTTTTTCTTTTCGAATGACAGTCATCCACTTAGACTATACGTCGGTTATCCGGATTGCATCTGGCACTTCCACAGGCTCAAACATCTTGGATTTTTGGACAGGGTATTTTGGGCGCCAACAAAAATGTATAAAACAAAATTAATAACGCTTACTTTTAGACCCAGGTCCAGTTGTCCTTTGCTCGGATGCGTCAAGATGTAACAATCCTCAGTAGCTTAGTAGCGTTATTAATTCGATTACAAATTATATACGTTTATTTTTTTAACTAATCACAATACACACAATAAATTGTACATTTCGGGTAGTTTTATTCCACTTGGCTTGCGCATCAATTAGAATTGTGGTTAGGCGAATGCGGTCCAAATTTCGAATCTACTCTAAAAAAACAACAAATTTTTTTAAATAAAAAATTAGGTGTAAACGCCGTGGATGAAATTAAACAATTCTTGTTACAAACGGTGCTAGAAGTTAAGTTGATTAACGTATACATTTAATAAATACGGAAGTTACAGATTAGGAGTGATGGAAAATTATTCAGGTATGTTAATAAACGTTAATGGCTTCGGTATATTTACTTAAGGGTTTTAGGTAACGCACGTGTGCTGTTATCGGGTTAGCTAGGTTGAAACTACAAATGTATGGCGGGTTGACTACTAGTATCGATTAATAACAATGGTTTTTACAAATAAACTACGATGGATTTTAAATTACGTTATTAATACTATACGGGGTGTTGCGGATTAATTGTAATGGCAAATTGAACACAAAACAAAAATATTATACATATGTTATCTGCTGTGTATTGTTTTTAAACAATAATTTTACTTACATTTACTCTATCCACCATAACTATTTTTCATAAATTATTTTTTTAATTAATGTTATTATTTGCATTGTTTTGAACATGGGAAAATTAATTTTTAGTAACAAAAATAATAAAAAACTATCTTTCGACGTAGAAGGTCGCATTTTACATTCAAAGCAACGTAAAAGTTTAATACAAGTGTAGAAGTTGGAGAAGTTAGTGAGCGAAGGAACGGGAGTTAGTAGTGGTAGTGAGAGAGCAGAAGGAGAGAGAAAAGGGTTGGTAACGGATGAAAGGTGTAAGGACAGGAAAGAATAAATAGTTTAGGTGAAAAGTATAAAACCGTGGTGGAAAAATATAAAACTGTGACGAACAAGTGAGATTAAGGGAAACGAACAGTATAATCAAAAAAGTCAACAACAAAAGGTAACCTTCTACATTAATAAAAATTATGGCATTTAAGTCAAAATTAAAGCAAAATCATTACAAGTGGGACGTTTTAAACACAAAAAGTAAGAAAAGAAAGTACGGAAAAATAAAAAAGAAGAAAGGAATAAATTAAAGAGAGAGAAAGAATAAAAAGAAAAGGACATACTACAAATATTCGGAAAAGGAGAGAAAACAATAAGATCACGGACAGTAAAAAGATAACGAAGGAAATTAAAAGGAACAACTCAATAACAGAAAGAAAAAAAGAAAAAAACAGAAAGAAATGGAGGAACTAAAGGAATTAATTAAGAGAGATGATAAAACAGAAGGAAGAAAACATGCAAGAAATAAGGCAAAGAAATAAAAAAAATAGAAGAAAGAGAAAAAAAATGGAAGAAAGAAAACGATTTAGTGTTAATGTTGGAAGAAAAATTAAATGTGAGAATAAAAGTGAAAAGGGTGACAGTGATAAATAGAGAGAAAGAAAATGAGATAGTGTTAGCAGGAATGAAAGAATAGAAAGAAAAGCAAAAGGTGATGACGTAGAAGAAGAAAATAAAAAACACAAGATTTTATATAAATCACAATTTGACATGGAAAGAAAAGAGAGGACAAGCCAAATAATAAACATAGCGATGGAAAAAAGAGCGAAAAAGAAAAGAGTATGGGTAGGATACAGGAAAATAGAAATAAACGGAGAAAGATTCATATAGAACGGCAGAGACAGGGACTAACTAACTAATGGGCAAAAAACTAAAAAGCGAAGAGGAAGACAAAAAAGAAAAAATCTTGACAAAATGGTAAAAAAAGGAATAATAATAATAGAAACGAAAGGTACGAAGAAAAAGAATAAAGCAAAGTAAGGAAAAAGAACAGGGAGAGATGAGTGAGCTGAGACTATTGTTTTGTAAGGTAGCGGAATAAAAAATCAGGAACAGGATTTTTGGGAGTACGTCAAGGAACAGAATGTAGTGGGATTACAGAAAACATAGATGTAAAAAAAGAATAGAAGTGGTGAACAAAAGAGTTGCCGGAGGAATTTGAGTGGGTAGTGTAACATGCCGAAAGAGAGAAGAGTAGATAGAGAGCAAAAGAAGGTATATTAACAAGAATAAGAACAAAATGGTTGAGCCAGAAAGAGAAAGTGCAACAGAGAAGAAGAATTGTAGAAAGGAACATACAGTGAAAAAAAAACGAAAATAAAGACAGTTTCTAGCACCAGAATAAAAAAGACAAGAAAAAATATAGAAGAAATGAAAAAAAAGAAGAAGGATTGATAATATTAGGACGAGACTTTAACGCGAGAATAGGATAAGAGGGAAGACTACAAAAACGGCAAGAGACGGGAAAAAGACAAACAAAAGTGATAAATAAAAAGGGAAAAAAAGTGCTAGAATTGTGTTACGAAAGGAGATGGAAAATTATGAATGGGAATAGAGAAGAAAAAGAAATGTGGAAATATACGTACATAGGAGGAAGGGGAGAATCAATAATATATTTTGTATTGTCAAATGAAGGGGCTGGAGAAAAGGTGAAGGTATTTAAAATGGGAGAAAGGGTGGAGTCAGACCACCAACTACTAGAATTGACAATGGAAGGAAAAGAAAGAGAAAATAGAAAAAAAGACGAGTAATATATAACATAAAAGGTGTGAACAGAAAAAGGTATAAAAAGATACAAAGAGAATAGGGAAAACGGTATGGGCAAGGAAGAGATTACAAGAGAGTGTAGAGAAAGTGAAAGAATGTTGGAGAAAGCAACAGAGAAAGTCAAATTTAGAAAGTAGAAAAGGAAGAAAACAAGACGGAAGAAATGGTGGGATAGAGAATGCAAGGAAGCAAAGAAAAAGGCAAGAAGAGCATTAAATCAGTGAAAAAAAAAAGAAGAAAGAAAAAGAAAAATACAAAGAAGCAGTAAAAATATACAAGAAAACATGCGAGAGAAAAACGAAGAAAACAAAAAAACAAGAGGATCAGATCAAAGGAATAAAAACGGAAGATGTATGGAAGTACTTAAAAGAAGAAAAGAAGAGAAAAAGACGACAAAAAGAATACAAATAAAAGAATGAGAGAAATATTTTAGGAACCTGTTGGAGAGGGGGGAAAGAACAAAATCAGAAAAGAGAAGAAAAGCAAGAAAAGAAGCAGTTGTAAGACTGGAAGAAGGAGATAGAGATAAAATAAACGAATACGAAATAATAGATTCAACAAAGAAGGTAAAAAAGGGAAGGCGGCAGAAGAAGATGGGATACAAGACGAAGAGTATAGTAAATAAAATATGGAAAAGGGATATATTCCCGGAGAGATGGAAAAAGAGAATAATATTTTCGATACACAAAAAAGGAGACTGAAATGAAGTGAAGAATTACAGAGGGGTGACAATATTAAGCACGGCATACAAATTCTATGCGACAGTGCAACAAGAAAAGCTACTTGGCGAATACAAAGGTAGAGAAAAAAAAAGGAAAATAGTGGCACGGTTCGTAGATTTAAAAGCCGTTTTTGCAAGAGGAACAGGAATGCAAGATTAAGAGAAAGAATGAAGGAAATTTACAAAAAAACGAGGAGCAGGGTAAGAGTGAATGAAGAGGGAAGCGTAAAATTTGCTACAAGGCGAGAGTTGAGACAGAGATGCCCACTGAGTCCAAGCCTGTTTGCAGTATATACGGGGGATTTGGAGGAGACAATGAGAAGACAACAGATAGGAGGGATAGTACTAAGGAAAGTGAAGGTGTGGTCGTTGGCGTATGCGGATGACATAACGTTGTTAGCTAAGAGAGAAAAGGAAATAAAGGAGATTTAAGAAGAGAAGAGATATAAGAAATGAAGTAAATACGGAGAAAACAAAAATAATGGTATTTAGAAAAAAAGGGAAAAAACAGGATTGGAAATGGAGCGAGAAGGAAGTGCAGCAACTAAAGGAATTTACATATCTGGGTTACCCAATAAAGCAGGATAATAAGGAGAAAGAACACATAAAGAAAAGTGTGAGAAAAAGAAACAGGTTAATAGGACAAGTGTGGGGAGTAGGGGAAAGGTTGTGTGGAGTGCGCATAGAAAAAAGAAGGCTGCTGTTTGAGAAACCAATAAAAAGTGTGGTGATATAGATATATGAGGCGGAAATATAAGGGTGGAAGGAGTACAACGAGGTAGAAAGGGCAAAAGTAAAATACTGGAAATCGGTATTAGGGCTAGACAGAGAAACACCGGGGTATATTACAAGAGAGAAAGTGCAGGTAGAAAAAATAAGAGTAGAGGCAGAAAGAAGAGCTATAAAATACGAGGAAAAACCGAGGAAAAGAACAGAATGCAAAATACTACAGGAATGTAAGAGATAAACGAACGAAAACTGAAGTACGGACAGGATGGGAGGCAGGATGAATATTATAAAAGAAACGGATACGCGAGAGAAGAAATAGAGAGATTTAGGGAAGAGGGAGTAGGGATAAGAGAGGAAATAATAAGGAGAGTTCGAGACATAGAAACACAGGAAAAATAGACAAGAATAAAAGAAAGCAGATATAATGTGAATTATAAGAATATCAGGGTGAAGGGGAGTATGAATATCTAAAGGTTAGAGGGAATAAAAACAATAAAAATAATTATAGGTGTAGAAACGAAAAGTTAGGAAACAAATACTGCAAAAAAGAAGAAGAAAAGATGTGCAGACTATGTGGAGAACAGATTAAGAAAGTAGATGAAATCTTAGAAGAAAACGGAAAAGGAGAAGAGTGGATAGAAGAAGTATGAAAGAGGAAACAGCTAAAAGGAGAGGACAAAAAATGAAATCTACTAAATGTAAATAGAATGTTTTTTAATGTAAAGGTGAAAAAAGGAAGGGGTAAAATTGTAAATAAGGGAAACATGAATCACTTTGTAAACTAATTAAGTAAACAAATAAAGTTAAAATACTATTAATCGTAAACTTTTATAATAAAGTGTTATTATACCAATTAGACAATATAACAAAACTACCCGTTAAAAACAAGAAACCAACTGAATCAATATAAAATTTTAAACATACAGAGCTGGGAAGAATGCGCGTGACGTACATATATAAAAGACATAATTATATCAAACGCTACATTGAAACAAAAACACTAAAATATACCAGAACTGTTTAGCTTAACTTTAATTTTGCAACAAACACATTAGCGCCATTTTAAAACTAAACACATTATAGAAATTAAATTTTAAGAAAAACCATTGCACGTACAACAGATTTACAAAACACTCTACATTCAACTGTTTGTGCCTTATGTTTAATATGTTACTAATTCATAATTTAACATATTTTAATATTTATCGTAGCCATAAATAAAGAGAAGTGAACATAACGTAAATATTTATCTTTGCTTAAAGTAAATTAAACAAACCAAACCCAAAGGCAAAGGCGCAAATTTCACGCTGTAAAAGCAAAAGTGAAATTTCTCTTTCATCAGTAAAACGCTGAAATTTTAATGCATACCATCAATTAAAACACTTAGAAATTTTTGTTGTTGTAATTGATTCTATAACAGATTTTAATGTAATTAATGCAGGAAGTTCCTGTAGGGTACGTAAGCCAACTTATTCTATTTAATATTTGATACTAGAAAGCCAAGTTCAGACATGAGTTTGTGGTTTTGTGGTAAACACAGTATTATAATGTGTTTCGTAGAACTAACTATAATTAAAATTTCATCCCTCACTATTTCTACGTGAGGTACAATATTAATAGATGAAACTTAAGCATTAAACTACAAGATTTTTGCATTCAAAAAGTTGAGTCAAAGCATACATTTCAATTCCTATTCTTATTCAAACCAACACTTCTATAAAAGATAAGTGGAACAACGCCATGCAATACTAAAAGAAAAAAGTTACCGTAGACATTTTTCGACGTTTTGATAAATGTTTTTAGAACACATCGCGTTTACACAAAAATACGATTTTTAATCTTTCTAGCGGCTTATAACAAAAAACGTAAAAAACTGTTTAAACGTAAAATCAATTAAATGTTTTAAATAATGTAAATACGAACGTTATATGTACACACCTGGTATATTTCATTTATTATTTGTGCGCACGTTTCGTTTTGACAGTAGGCTCTCTGAAATTATCTGAGTGGAAGAATACACCCGCATAATGACAAACATAGGAACGAGAAATTTCAATCTATTTTATTTTTAGTACGTATACACGAAATAGAGAAGCTTTCTTGTTTAAAACAAAGTACCTTATGCGAAATTAAGATCTTGCTTTGTCTGTGACTACCAGTCTTTCAAATGCAGTTGCGGTTTATAAATTGCACTTTTTTTTTGTTTACTGCGCTTTTTCATTTATAATTACTTTTGTTGCACATTTAAAAACAATCATGTTGTAATATTTACCCAACAAATTGAATTTGATGTTCTGTTTTACTAAATTATTTTACTGACGTCGACATTGCCCTTATATCTAAGTGCTCATTCACAATGTACGTAAAACGTAAAGCGTCCCGTAATCCATAAAGATAAACTACAGGTGACCAAGTCAAAGTGTTCATAATGGATATACGTAAAATTTATGTTTACGAACCAATTGCGTATGACCGTAAAGAATACGTAAAGTTGAAATATTTTCAACTTTATGTTATGGTTACGTTCATAATCTGGTGTTTTTGATTTATCAAGTTGGAGTATTTGGTAATTGGTAATGTTATTTTTTTGACGACTGACGTGATTTTTCTTTGGTTATTCTATTTTTATTATTATTTATTTATTTCTTTGGTTATTCTATTCTTCGTCATGTAGCTTAAGTTCCAGCATTAACCTGCGATATTCTCCATTTTGCTCTCGATTTCTATTTACTGGCCTAACCCACCAACGTCTCCGATTCTTTGATAAAGGTTGATTACGACGACGTCGTATTAACAATAATAATAAAAGTTGATTCAAACTTTGACAATCCATTTTTTAATAAACAGGCTTATAAGTATAACAATAACACAGAGTAGGTGACAATTTTTGTTTACTGTAGAACAGTGATATTTAAATGACAACAAACAAAAAATTTACACATTTGACAGTTGCTAGGCATGCGCGTTGGGGTATTTCTTACGTCCATTATGAACAGTAGCCATAAAAATTAAAGTTACGTTTGATTAACGGTTACGTACGATATATGCATTACGTCCATTGTGAATGAGCACTAAGGTGTTTTACTAATTAATAAATACGGAGGTATAAAACTATAATAATAACGCTAACCGTTTTTAAAAACAATTATCTTAGTTTTTAGAGTAAAACTTATAGGTAACGTCTCTGTTTAAAATCTTTGGTTACATTCAACAAAAAACTGTTACACGTAAGTAGAAACGGCAAGGTAAACGAAGGAGACAACCTACAGACCAAAACACAAACGATAAGGACGCTGGTCCGACTGACAGAGATATGCGTATGTATATCTTATTTTAGCAATCATAAGCCGTTGATTACACTGCTAAAAAACAAACAAAATAACAAAATAATAAGGCAAAGAATTACTTAAAATTTGAACTTTTTTACTTTTCTTTTATTTTGAAGAAAAGATATTACTAATTTAATACGTAATTGTTTTATAAATTTAACCTTAGAAAAAAAAACAGTAAACAAACAAATAACAGCAACGACTATAGAAGTTTTACTTCCAACGCAAATCATTTTTTTAATTCGGTAGTGAATTTTACTGCTAGCGGGTAGGTTTGATACCAACAAAAACAAACCTTTTTTTGGGATGCAACTCTACTCACGTAAGTTTAGTTTTTTTCTACTCTTACCCTAACATTGAGAATTATACTCAACTATTTAAATTCAAATCTTTTTCTTAAACCCACACTCACCAAGCGTGGTGTTTTAATCCAACTCCTTTAAATAAACAAATGTCGGTTTTAAAACACAAAGATCCAAGTGAGTAAGATAATCTGCAATTAGTCCCGCGCCGTACATAAGGGAGAAGTCGTGTGGTGTACGACGGCGCTGAAGCGCCGAAAATCCTCAAACCTCAAAAGTAAAAAAAAAGATAGAGCAACAAACAACATTGTCAAAACAAAATTTATAATGATAAAAAACCCAATAACGAATTGCTAGCTATTATATTGTTTTTTATTTGTTTATTTTTTTATTTTTACTCCTTGAGACGAGGGAACCGAATTACTTCTCGAAAATAATATATTTTCTAAATGAGAGTACGCAATAATAGCATTTATTTGATCGCATACGTAATACGTAACATGATAACATGAATCATGTGAACTCAAAGAAATCTGATTTTATTCATGTTTGAGCTTGAAATTTGGCTTGTAACAAGCCAACGAGCGTAAAAGATATCTGCATTTGAAACTTTAGTTTTTTGTAGTTTTACAGACTTTATAGTGATGTGTTTTGTGTTGTGAATTAAGATGAGTTCATCTAAAATTTATTTTTTATTTTAGATTTATTAAAACATTAAAAGCCAAAAACTTGCATCTCAAAAATCCTTTTATATTTGATTATATAAACATCATTGTTAATTGAAGTTAGTTCAAACAGAATAATTGATAAACACTAATATTACTATTTATAAAAATTTATAAATTTTGAAATAACTTGAAATAAGTAATGTCGAGAAAATACTTTCGAGTTATATGAGATGTCAAAGCATTTCCATTTTTCATGAATAATTTGTCAATTTGTTTACTTACGTATTAATTTCTTTACAGTATACAGGATGTTAGAAAAAAAGAAGAAATTGTCTCGATACCAAAATTTGCTGAATAAAAGAAAAAGAGAGGAAGAACTGGAAAACCATGTCAAAATTACGCATTTTTTTTTCAAAACCCGAGTCTGCTTTGCCAAATATTAATAAGAACAATAATAAAGCTGAATCTCAATATTCTGAACCTGTACTTAAAACAAGTATCAGCAGCAGACAAGAAACTGATCTTT
This sequence comes from Aquatica leii, assembly GCA_035610365.1. NCBI lineage: Eukaryota > Metazoa > Arthropoda > Insecta > Coleoptera > Lampyridae > Aquatica > Aquatica leii. The sequence goes on along the minus strand of CM069437.1, from coordinate 37,834,328 downwards.
TAGAAAGCAATCCATCAACATCTTCAATTTCCGCCGATAATGAAAAATCAACACTTTCAAAAATTACCAGAACGAAAAATATGAGTCAACTTTCGAAAGATGCTGCACTATGACCAAAGAAATTACGTCTTAATAATATTCAAGAATTAGTAGAACGTGACCCTGCTCATTATAAAAACAATAAGGAAATTTATCTGAGATATAGTTCGGATTCGTAAGTTTTCTAATGCGTTTTTGGTTGTTGTATTCCGAAACAAAAAAATCACTTTACTGCTTCTGTTGCAAAATTTTTAATGACAGCAATTTGAAATCTGTTTACCTTAGTGATCAATCTAGTTACAATGACTGGCAGAATTTAATTGAACATTTAAACATTCATGAAAAGAGCAAGTTACATATCGAAAATGTTCTAAAATTGCTAGTTCTTTCTAACCGTTTTAATAAAAATGAAATTATTGATTCAGAAATTCAAAATGTAATAAACAAAGAAACTAAATACTGGCGAACTGTTATAGAAAGAATTTTCTACGTGATTCAGTTTTTAGGTTGCAAAATTTAGCTTTTCGTAGAAGTAGTAATAAGTTGTTTGAGAAAAACAATAGTAACTTTTAAAAATGCATAGATATAATTTTCAAACTTGACCAGATTATGTCAGAACATACAAAACGCTCTCAAATAAAAAATTACAAAAATTATCTCAAGGATAAAATATAAAATGAAGTAATCAACTTGATCGGTGAAAATATCAAATCCAAATTTTAGAACTAACTAAAAAGGCAAAGTATTATTCCATGTTATTAGACTGCACTCCTGACTCTAGTCACCAAGAAAAAAATTCTGTTTGTAAAAGATTTGTTAATTTAAAGAACACGGAAATTAGTACGGAAGAACATTTTTTATTATTTTGTCTTATAGATGTGTCGGGTGAAGGCCTGACAAAATTTCTTTTGTCGGCGTTAGAAAAAGAATGCTTACATATCAACGATTTGCGGGGTCAAGGTTACGACAATGTGGCAAATATGCGTGGTAGGCATAATGGTCTACAAAAAAAGTTTGGATTTTAATCCGTGAGATTTCTTTGTCCCTTGTTGCAATCATACTCTAAATTTAGTCGTCAATGATGCCGCAAAATCGAATACTTTGAGCATCAATTTTTTTTCTTTAGTTCAAGAACTGTTTGTATTTTTTTTAGTTTTTACTAAACGCTGGTCAATTCTGAAATCTTATTAATCTAATGTAACAAATTTAAATTTAAAACCTTTATCAGATACTTGATGGTCTAGTAGAATAGAGGCAATAACTCCTTTAAGGTATCAACATTCTTATATTGTGGTATAATATTTTAAGTAAAGTTAACATTGTTAGTAAAATTATTCAAAAACCGAACTTTGATGTTGCTCAGTGTTGTAATCTTTTAAATAATTTCAATAATTTTTTCAACGCTTATTGCTCCGATAAAAGTTTTAATGATTTATTGATTGATGCTAAAAAAATAGCATCTAGCTTAGACATAGAACCTAAATTCAAAAAACAAAAAGATCTAGGATCACGAAAAATAAAAAAAAACATTTTGATTATGAATGTGACGATGAACCGATCCACGACGAAACTTTAAAGTTCAAAGTTGATTGTTTTTTAATGCTCTAGATGTAATCATAACATCAGTGGATGAGAGATTCCAATTACTTTCTTCTTACTCTAATAATTTTGCGTTTTTATGGAATAATGATTAATTAAAAAATAATTCTGAAAACGAACAATTAGAGTTATGTCAAAAAATTGAAAATTTATTAAACGACAAAACTCGCAATGAACGAGTCATAACTGCCGTGGAACTTAAAGAATTGCAATATTTACATAATTTTGATGAAAAAGTTATAACGTCTCCAGAAGAAACTTTAAATTGTATAACAATTAACAACTTAGTGGATTCTTTTCAAATTTGTCAATTTTAATATATTGTTGAGTGTAAATCTGGTTTCACAATAAAACGATTTGTGAAAGGTGGCTTAGCTTTATCTGTTGAGCATTCAACTATAGAAAATGACTAAAAGTTATCTGTACGTACGGTTTTGTCAAAAAGATCAAACATTACATAACTCAGTTCTTCTTAATATTTTTTTACTTCTTACTTTGTTCTCGATAGCTGGTCTTTAAATGTTACGTAATTGTAAGACAGTACAATAAACCTATTACAAATTTTTCTTATTTACATTTTCCGCAGATGCAAACATAAATAATAATATTCTTTTAACAAACAAGCTTTATCCACATTTCATCTAAAACCCAAATGTTGCTACAGATACGTATATGACACTTTTGTCATTTAGTTTTTTTTTGCGAGTTTTTGTTATTTAAACATTTAAAATTTTAGTTACTCAAAATGAAGTTGGTTCTTCAGCACACTTGTTTTGTCGAAATCTTACTCATACAAATAAATATTAGAACGGATGCTACAAATCGTATTGAAAAATCTGGTCAAAACACAACATTGTCGTTTAATTTTTTATTTTTCCTAAATTGAACCAGTTGTTAAATCTTGTGAAAGACGTTACTTCTTTTCAGTCTGACGACGTTTATAGCATTTCTTGCACTTGAAGAACATCAAAAGTGTAGTCGTCTTAAACAATTTACTAAGTCAGCAGTAGCGCGGAGTACATGCTAGAAAGAGGTTATCAAATTTTGTTTGAAAACGTTAAAGCTTTGGTTAATGTTTCTAATTACTATAACCAAATAATTAAAAAATTTTGAAAAAATTTTAATAATACTTTTATTATTAATTAATTAATTTTTATGTCGGATATTTGGAAACTAGTTTTACTGATTAGAAGTCAGTTTATACAAACTGGATGTTAAAATAAGAACGTCTTCCTAATTTGAATCGTGTCAGTATTATAACCGCAGTTGCTAACGTTTTGCCCACTTTCGTAAAGTGCATTATCAGAGCGTGAAAGAAATCGAAAAACTCAAACAAGTAACTGAAATTTAACTATGAACTTCTAAAGACTTAAGTAGTCAACTTGTAAAGCAAACCAAATTCTAAACTACTAAATACGTAAGGCAGAAATCGATGAATTTGAAGAAGCAAACGACAATCAACTAAGAAACACTAGAGAGTTCGGTAATCAACTTGTGAATTAAACCAGTTTTTAAACTTTGTAGAATAGAAAATAGTCTCCGTATATAACGTAATCGAAAAAAAAGGTGTCTTCGACAAACGAGTAACAGCCGGGAACCAACAAGGAGAAAGGTCGATTTCGTGATCATGATTGAAGTTATTAGAGTGTTTGATGATTTCTATGCTCTTTTTATTTTCTTATTGAAGAAGAATGGAGATTTTGCAATCATTGAAACGTTACTAAAATCTATGTTTGTTACCTGTGGTAAAGTGATGTTTAGCAACAGCAGACTTAATCTACCAGTTCCACCGATGTAGACTAACTACATAAACAAGAAATTTAGTATACACCATGAGAGAAGGAAGAATCTGAAAGATTTTACCTGTTGCGTTGTATATGGGTTTGATATAATTTTTACTGAGAAGTTTTTTTATTTGACCTGTGACCTAATAAAGGTAAAGTACAAATGTCACTTTTTAGTTGAACTTGAAAGTAAAAATGTTCTTAGGTATCTGAACACGTGGATATAGACGACGATTAACTTGAACTACTACTACTTGAAAATCTCGCTTTATACTAAGCGGGGCAGTAAAACTGCACCATTTAAAGGTATTAAAAACATTTATAAAATTTGTACCCAAACAAGAAATGTTTTATTTTTTGAATATCACTTCAGGAAGATGGTAACCATAATTGTATACACATTGTCTGAGTTTCATACGAAAATTATTAATACTGCGCAGTACTACCGGTGTTATTACACAAAATGTTTCTTGAATCCGCACTTTTAAATGCTGTGTAGTAGCTTGGCGTATCTCAAAAAGCTTCGGCTTAAGATATCCCCATAAAAAAATAATCACAAGAGTTCAGATCTGGCAAGCGTGGTGGTCACTAAACATCCTCATTCCTAATGAGGAATATCGAGAAAATGTCTTTCAGAAGGTTTATTGTCACTCTGGCTGTGTGATTAGTTGCTCCATCTTGTTAGAAATAAATGTTCTTATTCACAGAAAATCGTTGAAGTTCTAGAAGTGTTCAGCATTTGAATATAGCTCGTTGCTGTAACTGTAACTGCATGACCATCCTTGTCTTCAAAAAAATACGAGCCAATTATTTTATTTTGAAAAATCGCACACCAGGCTGTAACTTTAACCGAATGGAGATACCGTTTATAAAATTGTTGAGAATTAGCACCTGCTCAATAACTGAGGTAAAAATGAGCTTCAACGTTCATACATAGATTATCGATAAAGTATGCGTCGTCTTCAAGCAGCTGTAACATGTGCTCTCAAAAATCCACGCGTTTACGATGACCTCCGGAATTCACAACTTCAACTATTTGTTTTTTATACGGGAGTAGGTGTAAGTCATTGTGCAAAATTCTTTTTACTGTTCGATTTGAAAGTCCAAGAGCAACGTTGTGACGCCTGACAGATTTTCGAGGACTTCTTGTAATAGCTACTCGTACAGATTTTACATTCTAGGGAGTTCTAACAGTTCTTGCGCTCCTATCTATTTTCTTATTGTTTGACCTGCTGTTTTTAAGTTTTTAAATCAAGCTGAAATAACTTTGCTACTTAGAACAGGATCACAAGTCAGAAGATAAATATGCCAGCGGAATTTACGTTGTGCCTTTATGTAACTTTGATCATTTTCTAAACACCTTGTAACAGCGAATCCTCGTTGTTCACCAGTTCAACGCCGCATGGTTACTAAACTTCTAACAACTCTAACTGTGGGAAACATAAAGATCACTGCCGATCTCCTCCAACACGTATGCCCACGTCACACCAGCTGCGCAAAAACAGGCATTTTTACTGCCCCAATTTGTATAAACATTGTTTAACAAGGTACTAGTAAAATAATAAAGTTCTGAGTCTAAATTCTCAGGTTGACAAATAGAAAAAATGTGATGAACAGAACGTTTCTGTGCAGGATGATATAGAATTAATCATAAAGATATTTATCGCTGAGTTTGCGATTAACAGAATTGCTCAAAAGCTTGTCGTGCTTACAAGTCACAAATACGTCTATAAATGAAAAAGAACTGTTATTTTCGATTTCTACAGTAAATTTGATATATGGGCGTTGGTTATTTAAACACCTCAGCCAGACTTTAAGCTTTAATATCAATTATTCCAATGCAACAACATCAAAAGATTCTATAAAAATGTTATCTAACTGGAACTAAATGGAAGATAAATATTTATCAATAAAAGAACTCAAAGTCAAATCTTTGCTATGGTGAGATAAAATCTGTTTGATGTTAATAAACGAATCTTTAATATCAGATCAGATTTGTTGATGAATTCAACATCCGAATGGGATAAAACTATGGCAATTTGTTTTATATAGTTTAACTGCATTAGAGTATTTCATTGCCGATGAGTCCAAATAGGACGAAACAGCTGTCCACTGGTCTTTAATGATGATTTCTGCAATTATATAAACAAATTTTTGCACTTGCGTAGTATAATTAGGAATATTATGCCGCGTAAAATTCAAATACAATTTTTGAAAATCGAGGTTGTAATATTTACTATCTAACTAACAACTTCATAGTTTCCTACATGTAGATTAACTCGTACGTAGCTCCGTTCTTACGAGATGGCGTTTAGCCTCAAATTTATTGATGAATTTAACACCCAAATGGGATAAAACTATGGCTATTAGTTTCATATAGTTGTGAAAACTGCATTAAAGTATTCCAGTGCAGATGAGTCCAAATAAGACGAAACAGCTGTCCACTGGTCTCTAATGATGGTTTCTGCAATAATATAAACAAGTTTTTGCACTTGCGTAGTACAGTTAAGAATATTATGCCGCGTATAACTCAAATAGATATTTTGAAATTCGCGGTTGTAATATTTTCTATCTAACTAACTAAAAATTCATAGTTTCCTACATGTAGATTAACTCGTGTAAAATTGTTCAAAAACCGAACTTTGATGTTGCTCAGTGTTGTAATCTTTTAAATAATTTGAATAATTTTTTCAACGCTTATCGCTCCGATAAAAGTTGTAATGATTTATTGATTGATGTTAAAAAAATAGCATCTAGCTTAGACATAGAACCTAAATTCAAAAAACAAAGAGGTCTAGGATCGCAAAAAATAAAAAAAAACATTTTGATTATGAATGTGACGATGAACCGATCCACGACGAAACTTTAAAGTTCAAAGTTGATTGTTTTTTTAATGCTTTAGATGTAATCACTAATCATAACATCAGTGGATGAGAGATTCCAATTACTTTCTTCTTACTCTAATAATTTCGCGTTTTTATGAAATAATGATTAATTAAAAAATTATTCTGAAAACAAACAATTAGAATTATGTCAAAGAATTGAAAATTTATTAAACGACAAAACTCGCAATGAACGAGTCATAACTGCCGTGGAACTTGTTAAAGAATTGCAATATTTACATAATTTTGATGAAAAAGTTATAACGTCTTCAGAAGAAACTTTAAATTGTATAACAATTAACAACTTAGTGGATTCTTTTTCTAATACGAGCATAATATTTCGTATTTTTGTAACAATGCCGGTTTCTAGTGCTACCGCAGAACGATCTTTTTCAAAAGTCAAAATAATAAAAAAATATTTAAGATCGATCATGGAGTAAAACCGACTAAGTAATCTTGCTATCATTTCAATAGAAACGGACCAGCTAAAAGACCAAGACCAAAGATTTCATTAAACGATTTGCAAAAATTAAAACACGGAAAGCTCAATTCACTTAGTTAAAATATTAATAAAAATACCAACAGCTGGATATTAACCATTAAAAGGTGACATGTTGCTCTATTAAAATAATATATTGTTTTGTTTTTATTTGTCGATCAGTTTGGTCCTGTGATATATTAACGAGTATTTTTAATGTTTTAAATATTTTTTTTATTTCTTGTGGTTTTGTATCATATATTACATTTGAAACTAAAATAGAAAAAATTTAAGTTGTAATACTGTTAGAATATATTTCTGTTTTCTATAAGTTGATAATTATGTTATGTACCTCAATGAAAAAATACTTGTATGGCTTATGGCTTGTACTTGTAAAATATAAAAATGAAAATAAATTTATGAAAATACTTTTTAAAATTATTTTTTAATAGTGTATAATAATACCTAACTCGTATCTGTACTCACATTTGAACGTAATACAAATTTGGGGCGGGCCTGTCTGCAATCCTACACCGCCCTGCCGGTCAGTCTTATGGTTTCTGAAGGAGGCAAAAAAAACGACATGTAACACTAAATACTAAACAAATACTGAAAAAGGAAAACATTGTACAAGGCAACCTACAAGACTAGATCTATGACAAAAGGTAAAAAGATATACGAACTCAAAAAGAACTGATAAAGATAAAGTAGGACATTGTCGTGCTATTTGAAGTAAAGTAAAAGTAAATAAAACAAAGCTACAGTTAAGATACCAGCTATACTACCAAGGACGAGAAAATGAAACCTACAAAGCCAAAACAAAAGAAAAAGCTTTCAAATTCATCTCAAACAAGGTGGGATACATAATAATAGTTATAAATAAAGACTAATAAATTCCTACTTCTGATCACAATGATGAGAAGGTAGAAATCTTCTACAAAGAGATAACAACAGCAATAAAAAATACACATGTAAAACTAAGAATAATAATGAGCGATCTTAACGCAAAACATAGAAAGAAAGCGGACGATGAAACAAACAACAGAATAAGTAAATACGGATGCTTGAGAAGAAACCTACATAGAGACAGTCTCGTTAATTATTTGCTACTAATGAACACCTTCCAGTGTTGCCGAATGACCTTGTTGCAATTCCACGCTCAAAGTGTAAAAATTTCACAATTCAACTCTAATTCCACAAACAAAAATTTAAACTTGTTTTCTATTTTTAGATATTATGAATTTGATTTCTTAGTATAAATGCTAACACTTTACATTCTTGTACAAAATAAATGTAGATTCATACAGATTTTCCCAAAAATGCTTAAAAAATAATACCCGTAACTACATAAAATCCTTAAATCTTCTGAAATTTTACTACAATTGGCAACGCTGCATCTTTTTACAAAAAATTTCTCGTAATTGGATGTCAAGTGACAAACTCAGTATAATTCAAATGAAACACTGAAATAGAACAAATGACAAAACACTGGTTATAACAACAAATATATTTATTTTTAACGAGACCAAAATAGGACATATAGTTATCGTAAATGTAAAATGGTTCTATTAAAATTATCTGAAAGATTATTTTGTTTTCTATTCAAAATTGTTTTTTAAAACGACGTTTAGAACGTTCTTACAACAAATTTATAAAACTGCTTATGAGATAAGTATAATAGTGTTCTGTAAATGTTTATATAATATTGGTTATAAATTACTCACAACGAAAGTTGCAATATAATTGTTAATTAAAAGAATACAAAGCCTCAGTTATAAAAATAAGAGAAACAATACTGCTATTAAAGCGCAAAATTATTGTGTTAAATATAGTTATAAAACAATTCGGATATACTAGCGTAAGTGAAAACTACTTGATTTGCCAGCATATCTACAACCGTTTGTCTAAGAAGCAAAAATAATTCTTTCAGAAGGATTAATAATGAATAGATTGCAGCTTATATATAAACTAAGGTAATTAAATTTGAACGTTTTATAAGTTTTCTATATGCATCATAATTGTTGTATAAGAGTAAATTTGGGAATAAAAATGTTCCATTAAAAAGGGACCATTTTGAAAATGTACTTGCATATATTTACATGGCCGCCATTCTCAAGGAAGCTTCTTATACTGGTATCTATCTACTATTGTGGTTTTATGATAAAAAATTGTAATTTAAATATTTTGTTTTTTATTTGATTTTTTAATTTTTTTTTAAAATACTCATTAAACCTGCGGCGCACTTAAAATTTGCGACTTATCTAATTGACAGTAAAATTTCCTTCGTAGCAAAAAACGACGTTCGTGTAGATCTATCTCATTAAATTTCGTGTAAATAATATATACTTTTATACGTTGCCATTTTTCATGAAATAGCCATCAGTTTTAGTTTAAGTAAATAATGGGAATAATTAAGTACCAAAAAGTAGTACTTAATAACTGTTTGATTTTATTGAAGCTGCTCTACACTACAAAAATGTTTTGTAACTTCATCAAAACTATTGTAATAAAGAGTCAACCAACTATAAAATCTTCATGAAACTGTTTTGTAATTGATATATAACATTTAGGTAATTATCTCATAACAGTGTTTTGTTGGTTTTATAAAACACGTTAACAAACAAATATGTTTTATAAATATGTGCCCATTTTGCATTTATAGCTACTGTAAGAACGTTTTAGTTACGTTCTTAGGACAAAAGGTGTTTTATAAATCTTGTTTTGTAAATTTTCTCTTAAACGTTGTAAAAAATAAAATTGTTACTTGGGAATGGATTGACATAAATCACTCTAAATTGGCCAACACGTGTGGTATCCCAAGTCGGTATTACAATTACAGAAAAATTAAAATAAATAAAAACAAATCACAAAAATATGATTTAATGCGTACCGGATGAAAACTTTTACAAAAACAGCAAAACAAAATAACAAAATAAATAAAGCATGAGAAGTGGACATTAACTAAAATCAAGAATATAAATTAAGGCATACGTTAAGGACAGAACCCTAAAATCTAAAATCAACTCAAACACAATACCACTCATCCCAAAAAAAAAACGTAAATAAAACTATTTTTTTCCAGTTTGCTAAGTATCACCAATCAAATATGTCGCATAAAGCAGAAGGATACTTTAAAAGAACTAAAAAAAATCTAACCAACAGAAATGAAGTATCGGAAATAGTACTCGTTGAAAGTAGACATTGGTCGTTACGCTAGAAGAGCAAAAAAGCAAACCAAGAAAAAAAAGTATAGAAAGGAGAGAAATTTAAACCACGGTTAAAGACAACGCCGTAAAATCTAAAAACCAAGTAAAAATATCGAGCAGATTGTGAATAGTAAAATGCAAATTTAGAAAGTCATAAAAAAAACTAAAACTAAAACAATATACCAAAAAAACTAAACATATCCTAAAGATCCAAGCAAAGAAATACCAACAAAAATATCTCAAGAACAAAATAAAGTATTGAAGCAACTAGCAAGACAAAAAACATTAGCCTTAAAGGCAAACCTTCAAAAGCAAAAGAAAAAATACTAAAAAGACAGGAAATGAAGAAAAGAAACAGATATAAAAAGATAAGACAAAACGAAAAGGAGTGATCAACCTTTCAATGCTGAAGCAACCGCCCATCACAAAAACCATAAAGATAATTAAAAAAAAAGAAAAATGGTTGGTACATAGAAAAGCCTTAGACCCAAGAAGAAAAAAATTAAAAGCAGATAAGAAAGATAAGAAAATACCAAGAAAAATAAGATTTGTTGTTAATACCTGATTCGTTCTTCTCGTAGAAAAACGAAAATAGAGAACACTCTGCGGTACCTTTAGGAAGTACACAAAAAAACAAACAGATGTGGTATGCAAGTGATCAACCAATCAAGAAAAAAAAATGCAAAAAAAATAAAAAGTTATGTTAAAAAGTTTGTAGATCAATTTTCGAGTATAAAACCTTTTTTCACGTATAAAATTTGTTTCTCGACATGCCCCACCTTCTTTTTTGTAGCCGGCTGTCAACACAAATTTAAGACCTGGTGCAATACAGACGAGCTCTGTAAGCTCTGTACTTTTTACGCCTAACAAAGCTTTTAGCATTAGATTATTTCATGTGAATATGCAAATTAATTCATTGGTTACTTAAGGTAAAGCTGAGTAGGAGTAAGCAATTATATTTCTCTTTATTCGGGATTTAATTTGATTCTGTCCTAATTGTCTATGGCGGATTTTTACACATTCACCGTTATCAGTGAAGACCACGAACAGGTGGCATATTTGGAAAAATTTTTATAACGTCCCGTTATTAAAACGTTACTACTTACCTTGTCAAGAGGTTGAAAACTTTCAAAATTGAATTTCTTGTGAGAGGAGCTGCTACCATAAATTACTGCGTTAAGTCGAAGAGAAACGCTGCGCATTTGCTATCTCAAATGATTGTATGCTTCGAAAACTAAATTTACTTGTGCTAGCCGTATGTATGTTTTGTGTTAGATTTAATATTACGTTTTAAGTAATGCAAGTGCGGAATTAGCTAATCCCTTACTGGATAAAACCTAATTGTAAGTATTACAATTTCAAATTTTTTGATTTGTATTTCGGTGGTCATGTGGACTGTTGACCGTACGTGCATGTTAGGTTAACACAATTAATAATATCATTTTGTGTTTCAGTAAGTCGTATGCAGTGCGTGTTGAGTCTCGGAGGCTTAATTTGTTTTTGTTATTTAAATTTGCGAATATAAAGTCATTCCTTCTTCGTATGTAAAAGTTTAGACCGACAAGATCGGTTTATTATACGGCGTGTTGCCCAGTATAAGGCGCAAGTTATGTTTGATTCGACCTATGTATTAACGTTTAGAAGATTTATACTTTTGTACCTTCCTCGTCTTTTTTTGGAATTATTGGCTGTGATAAAATAAATATATATTCTGTGTTATTACTTCTGTCGTGTTATTTGTTTTTTCCAGTTACGGGTGGAGTTAGACGATATCTCCCAAATCTAATCTTTCATCGTCTTGGTGCTTTTTTTTTAAATTTAAGTTATAATTTAGCATCACAAACCTTGTGACTCCCTCTCCAGGAAAATTGTGCTAGCCGTTACTTAAGAGACCTGATTTTCTTGTAACAAAGTAAGAAAAACAAAAACAAATGAAAACAAATAGACAGAGAAAGATAAGACAAGATACAAGCGTCTGATATGTTCTTCTCCCGTAGAAGAAACGAAAAGAAGTGACTAACTCTTCAAAGCTTAGGCAACCGCCTAAGAACATTTAGAACTAAAAAAAAAGAAAGAAACAAATGTTATCAGTTATTTATAGAACGAATGCGTACCAATTGCTGTCTCAATTCGGAAAGTTTACTACAAGACTTAATGCCCACAAGTGAAATAGGAAACCCCAACAAAAAGAAAAACTAAACTAAAGCCGAAAAGAGAGTTCTACAAGTAACAGACTAATCTCAAAATGACCGATTAAGCGGATGTAACTATGTATATACAAATATAAAGATACTTTGCCCCGAAGTAAGATGGTTAAGAAAAAAAAACTAAAAAAATTTACTAGAAACTTAAGCCAAAAAAAAGAAATTTTGTAACTCGATGGCAAGCCACTAACTCAGTATGCTTCGGTGAGTGGATCGTAGGTTTTGGAGTGCAAATCATAAAGCAAGTTAAAAAAGCGCCAAAACAATAGAAGCTAGAAATCATAAATAACGTTTAAATCTATCAAACACGAATGATCAAACACTGGTTATAACGAAAAATATATTTATTTTTAACAACTAGAGAAAAAAAGGTTAAAAAAATGTAAGCAAAGCAGAGTTACAAATATAGTAACAATTAATAGTACCATAAATATCACAGTTATAGCGTTGATACAAGTTCTGGAAAGTAATCAACAATCTACATATATAGCTGTCGTAGTACAGTATAACAAAATCAATTATATGTAATCTCGTAGTTGAACGTCGATTTAATGCAAAACTAATAAATTTGCAATTTCAAGCAAATCGCATTTAGCGTAAATTGAAACCGTTCAAACAAAAATCTGCGCGCGTTAATTGCAATAACATCTACATTTAAGTCGCCCGTATTTTACGTTGGACACAAATTAATATTAGAAAAAAAGTACTCACGATCACCAAAACATGCGAATAGCTATTTGCATGTTTCAATCATCTTCTAAAATTGCTAAAAAGATAAAGTAATAAATAGATATAGAATCGCATCACAAGTACGTTGCTTGTCGACAAACATCAAATCGTCTTAATCAAATGCGTAAAAAATGCGAGTAGTTTTCACTATTTCTATAGCAGGTGTGACTCCAAGTTTATAAGAACATCACATAAGATATAACAACCACTTGTTCCCACATAATGTTTTGCAAGTAGTTTAATTAACGAATAGCGCCTGTTAGTACGTGCTTCTAGTTATCGTTTCCAGCGGTAGGTAATGGATTGAAATAAATCACTCTAAATTGACCGACACATGGCGGTATCCCAAGTCGCTATCACAATTTTGGAAGTGAAAACTTCGCTGGACATTTATGCTGGATCATTTTATTAGAAGCTCGCGTGAAGTATGAACGTGTTTATGTATACTCTGAAAGTAGTGATCAAATTAAGTTGAAAAATTATTCGAAACTGCTAAAGCTCTAAAAAGGATTTCTAGAGTTAACTATAAAAATGTTTAAAGCAGCAAGTTGTGCAAAATTTAATGCTGACCTAGTTAAAAGTGATGAAATTGTTTGTTGTGGAAGGGTTTGTGAAAGGATGTTTCACTACAAATCTGGTAACATTACTACCGACGAATACGGTCTATTGATGACTAAACGTAATTTTGGTTTGTTTTGTAAACACTGTGTACATAGAAAAAAGGCAATTATTTTGGATGGTATGAAAGCATTAAAACAACTAAAGGATGGTGTTTATAAGCAGAATGAAAAGATTGATATTGTTAATCAACAAATCATAGTGAATCAAGATAAATTAAAAAGTGATATAACTGAAATAATTGAAGAACGATCACAACCAAAATATGCGGATAAATTGAAATTAAAAAAACACGAAGCAGCTTTAATTATAAAACCTAAAAACGTAGAACAGAAAAGTGTGGATACCAAGAATGACATTAAGTAAAGTATTGATCCTACAGATATGAATATAACCGGAATACGACCGGTAAGTAATGGTGGTATACTTAGGGAATGTAAAAATAAAGATAATGTATGTAAATTAAAAGAGAAAGCGGAAACTAAAATGGAAGAATCCTACCAAATACAATTACCAAAAAAAAAAAGTTGCCAAGAATAAAAATAGTTGGATTGCCTAAAAATTTGTCACTGGAAATAATCGAGAAAAAAATCAAAATGCAGAACAGTCATCTAAATTTAGAGAAATCGTCTTTAATATTGTACACACAAAAGAATTAATTTTGCATTTGACAATACGTATTGGTTAATATGAATCAAAATAATAGGAGGATTCCAAACAGGATACTATACAGTGCTGTATGACTCACCAAGTGCAAGTGATGCTATCCTTATAAAACATTTTGAAAAGTGGTGTGAAGACATGATTCCGGATAACAGTCGACATATAATTATAGGGGATTTTAATATAGATGTATCCAAGCATGCGATGAAACAAATTGTTGACGAATTTACGCGTACAACAGAACATAGCCGTGCAATAGTTGGCTTAGTAATTACAAACGTAGATTAATTAGGATCTGTTGTATTAAATGAACCAAAAATAACTGACCATGATATAACAGAAATAAATTTAAGTACGTTACATAAAAAGATGGATTACAAAATAAAAACAATAAATTGCTATCAAAAAAATATTCACAACAAAACCTACTTAATCTTCTAAACCATCACAATTGCAGTATACAAAATTGACAGATGGATCAAATAGCAAATGACATAGTTCAAACGCTTTGTTATGTAGTAAATGACCTAGTTATAAAAAAAACTATAAAAACACGAACAAATAACACCTGGTTTACAATGGACTTACGTGATCAAAACGAAAGAGACAGACTTTATAAAATTGCTAAATTAACGGGAAATGAAAATGACTGGATGCTTCACAAAAACACAAGGAATAATTTTAGTAACAAAATTAAGATAAGCAAAAATAATATTACGTAAATAAAATACAGCAAAATAGCGGACAACCCCAAAATATGTGGAAAATTATTAAACATTTAATCAATGAACAAAAGAATGAACCAAAAAGTATAATATTTGACGAAGTAAAAATTAGTAACTTAGAAGAAATATCAAATCAATTTAACGATTATTTTGTAAGCAGCATTAAGCACATAAATAATAGTATAAACCAGCCCCCAGTAAACTTCAAAGAGGCTCCAATATTAAAACCATTTTTTAATTTCAAATTTAAGTTAATTTATCAGATCTGAAGAAAATCTTAAGAAATATTAAGCGAAAAGAAGGAACGGATCATTTTACAAAACAAGCTATTACAGATGCATTGCCAGAAATTGGTAATGCAATGGTAGACCTTATAATGGAAAATGTCCTAACTTTTGGAAACAATCAAAAATCATACCAACACCTAAAATTAAAAATACAAAAAGATGCGAAGAATTTCGACCTATCAATATTTTACCAGTGTACGAACAAATACTAGAATCAATTGTTAAGGAACAATTAAAGTGCCTTCTGGAACAAAATAATATAATCAATAAAAATCAATCGGGTTTTCGAAGTAACCACTCGTGTGAAACAGCATTTGACAAAATGGAAATTCAAAATCGAGGTGAGTAATAGTGTATTTGGCAGTGTTTTTAAACTATAAAAGAGTTTTTGAAACTATCGACAGAGAAAGACTTATAAATAAATTTTACCAATATAGAATAAGAAGCACCGTACTTCAATGGTTTGAAACTTACTTGGAATCTCGTACTCGGACCACTACGTACCAAAATTACGAATCTATTCCAATTCAGAATAATTTAGGTGTACCTCAAAGATCAGTTTTAGGGTCATTGCTTTTTTAATTTATATTAATGATTTAGAACTTAATCTTAAGTGCTGTAATATTAATTTGTTTGCAAACGATACGCTTGTTTCAATTACTGACAAAAATGTACATTCAGCTATTATAAAGCTAAACTCAGAATTAGAAATTATTGGAAATTGGTTACAATCAAACAAATTAAAAATAAATGTTATAAAAAGTAAGACAATTGCAATATCAAATAATAATGTCGAAACAACAAAAATAAAAATTGCAAATATAGAATTAGAACAGGTTGAACAAACTAAATATTTAGGAGTAGTTATAGATCAGAATATAAAATTTAGAAGCTATGTGAATTATGTAATAAAAAATGTAGCAAATAAGATTAGCCTATTAGGAGGAATATCTAATAAATTGACGATTAATGCCAGAATTACTGTTTATAAAACAATTATTGCAACATATTTTGATTTTTGCAGTAATATATTTTTAATGTGTTACGAAGTCGACTTAAAACGGTTACAGAAACAAGAAAATAGGGCAATGAGGATTGTATTACATTGTTCAAAATATACCAAAATCACAGTAATGTTAGATTATTTACAATGGTTAAGTGTGAAACAGCGGATATATTTCAATTTATTAATTTTGGTATACAAAATTACTAACGATTTGCTGCCAAACTACATGTCAAAATTAGTATTACGTAACTATAATATACATTCACATAACACGAGAAGTCGATGTGACTTCAGATTGCCAAAATTTTCAAAATCAAAGTCACAACATTCTTTTCTGTACAAAAGTCTCAAATTATATAATCACTTACCAAATGAAATTAAACACGAGCAAAATATTTATAAATTTGAAAGGGTTCTTAGTGAGAACACTAACGTACGTAAATTTTACGTGTAGTAGTATGAAATTGCAATATAACTTCAGATAGAATGGGTTATTCCGCTTAAGCACCTAGGAATGCTATCCCCGACCCTTTACAATGCAAAATAACTTTAACCAAGTAAATTGTTTTCTATATTTATCAGTTTATGTTGGAATTTGTCAGCGCGTGTAAATTTTACGTACGTTAGTAATACCGAAAAGTTTTCGAGTGATAGAAGTAGTTTTGAGCACAATTTGTAATAGTGTTATCTAGAATGGCACAAAAAGCTTAACGCTACTATTCTGATCAAGAATTGGATAGATTTTTAAATGGTAGTGGTGAATTTTCTGGCAGTGAAATTAAAGATTGTGTGAAAACAGAGAGAGGCATGGACAACGGTGTTAGTAATCCAGATTTTGTACCAGATCTAGAAAATGTAGATGAGATTGAAGAGCAATGTTTAAAATCTGCCGCTCATTCTACTTCAATGGAAGCAAGACCGTCAAAAACCAAAAGGTCAAAAATGAGAAAATATTCGGTCAACAGAGCAGTGCTAGAAAACCACACAATTCCTTTTGATGTAGAACTTCTTCAGGGAAAAAATAATTATAAATGGCACACTAAATCTGTTTATAATGAAGCAAGAAAGGTACCACAAAGAAATATAATTACAGGAATCTATCTGTTTTTGGAATAAACTAAACTAAATAGAACCTATTCAAATTTTCGATGTCTATGAACGAGGATTTATTGAATTGTATACTTGTACATGCAATGAAAAGATAGGGGAGTTACGCAACAAATATAAAACGCAAAAAGCTACAGTTGCCGATGTTACACTACCAGAATTGAAAACGTTACTAGGTTTACTTATTTTGTCGGCAGCTCTAAAAGATAACCATTTATCTGCAGACCTTATGTTTAATCCATCATATTCTGGTTTGAGATATAAAGCAACGATGAGCAAAGACAGGTTCAATTTTTTAATCAATTCAATTAGATTTGACGATGGCCAAACAAGAGAAGAAAGACGGCGACACACAATTTTTCCCCAATTTTGAATATTTGGGAAATATTTATCAACGTGTGCAAAAAAAGTTATATTGCAGGTGCATATGTTACAATCGACGAACAGCTAGTGGGTTTTCGCGGAAGATGTCCATTTCGTATGTACATGCCTAATAAACCTAATAAATACGGTATCAAAATTGTGATGCTTTGTGACGTTGACACGAAATATGTCATAAATGCAAGTCCATACCTTGGAAAATCAACGAACACATCAGGACAGCTGCTATCGGAATATTACGTAAAAAATTTAACTAAGCCCATTTGGGACAGCAATAGAAACGTTACCATGGACAATTGGTTCACCAGCATTCCGTTAGCAGAAGATCTACTAGAAGCACCATACAAATTAACGGTAGTTGGAACTATACGGAAAAATAAGAAGGAAATTCCATTAGAATTTATACAATCCAGCAGAACGCGTCCCTGTGGTACTTACATGTTTGGCTTCACCGACAAGATGACACTGGTTTCATACAAGCCAAAAGAAGATAAAATTGTCTTGTTGGTGTCAACAATGCATTTTTCAAACAGCATTGATACTAATACCCAAAAACCTGAGATTACTATGCAATATAATAGTAGCAAAGAAGCTGTTGACACATTCGACCAAATGAGACAAAATAGATGTTGTAACAGAAAAACTAAACGTTGGCCTTTATGTTATTTTTATAATATGTTGAATATAGCTGTATTGAATTCATACGTTATATATTACCACAATAATATAATTCAAAAGA
Source organism: Aquatica leii (assembly GCA_035610365.1). Taxonomy (NCBI): domain Eukaryota; kingdom Metazoa; phylum Arthropoda; class Insecta; order Coleoptera; family Lampyridae; genus Aquatica; species Aquatica leii. The sequence goes on along the minus strand of CM069437.1, from coordinate 37,815,881 downwards.
AAAACCCCCTCAATAGACAAAATTGAAAGAGCAACTAACAAATCAATGGCAAAGACCATCTACCATTGCTGATATGCTCAACGACAAACCCGGGTCCTGCGGCAACGAACAAACCTAGGAAGAAGGACCTATTGTGAAATTTGTTCTACATCAAAGAAACGGATAACAACAACAACTTGTTTTGGCTGTAAATAACCTTTATGTGGTGAGCACCAACTGAAAATTTGTGCAAGTTGTAGTGATGAGTTATAAAACTGAACGACCTGTAATTTTTATCTTTTTATAGGTGAATTCCTTTTTTTTATTCCGCTATTTGACATTTGCCATGTGCTTTAACAATTAAATACCTATACTCTATACTTTAGTAAAACAAAGTTTAAATATTTTTATTTATTCGCCCTTAACTGTGATTTCCAACGCATACGTAAATTTTATGTGCGTTAGTAATAAACGTGAAAAATTATGGTTATGGTTCTAAGGTTAAACTAATTATCTTTATACCAACAATGTGGAATAATATTTTATCTTTTGTTTAACTTTATTAAGTTTGTCTAACTGTTTGATTCGTAATTATATTTTAATTTTAAGATAAAAACATAAAAATGATAGATTAAACAAATCACGTTTAGATAGATTGAACACCATTAAGCAAACAATAATCGAAAAACATTGTTTTTATTCGCGCTTTTTTTTAAATAAACTGTAACTGTATTTTATTCTTTCGGCACAACAAACAAAAAACACGAATTCAAAAAACTTGAAGCACTTTGTGTTTATTCCAGAAAGTATGTTTACCTTGCATTAATATTCAGCATACGCATTGCTGCGTATACTAAAGTAAACATCAGAACGTTTAATAATAACGTTACAGTTACGTGTTACTTCGCATTTGCAACAGGCATAAGTGTATCAATAAAAAAAATTATGTAAACGTGCTTAAATAACAAGTACAATATAAATAAATCACAAATCTCCTCAAAAAGAAGTGTGATAAAAAAATTTAAAACAAAACACAAATAAAAGCTTAATGCACGAAATAAAGCCATTTACCTTAAAAATAATGCTTCGTGTAATATAATCAATATAAACTACAAAAAGCATAAGTAAAAAGTCGCTCAAACACTAATACCATCAATTCCGATCACGAACGTATTTATACGTGAGACAATTTTCAAACAAATTCTAAAATTTGCTAAATAATATTTAGTTAATCAGTTCAAATGCAACGATTTAGTAAATTTGAAACGTGTAAAAGGACGAATTTTAATTTTTAAATTAACAAAATTTGCATACTTTATGAAACATAAAATTGCTTTTTAAATCAAACGCATTCGTACACGTTTAAGCACAGTACTTAAAAGTGTTTTTTTGTTAACTACCCCCTTTTTCATACTTAAAAAAAAGTTTTTTAACATCCAAATTTAATTATCAAAATTTCTATTGTCAATAAAAAAATTCAGTTTTTACAAATAAACCGCAAAACGTAAAAACAAGTCTTTGATGTAAAAGAATTCTCTAGAGATTTTCATTCTTTGATTTGCTAGATTTCACAATAGATTTTGTCAATCTTGTTATTTTTCTACCATCCCACTGTGATGCTTCGTTTTATATCCTTAAGGTACGGACGTCTTGTCTCGATTAAATATTGAAAAGATCACTATTTTTTCGCTTAGTAACAAATTTAAATAAAGGAACGTTAAGATCATTTTTCCTTGATGCATAGAAAATTTGCATGTTTAATAAAAGATTTATTCAAAAGCTTTCATTTACTATCAGCATTTTTTCTTAAATATATTTGTTTGGAAAAGTTACAAAAGAAGGAGTTTACGTCGATAACGTCAGACATTTAAATTTAAAACTTAAAAGCATCGATTTTGTTATCTAAAATTTATTTGGTACATAATCTTCTGGGTGTGCAATAAATTTAGTTTGCACAAGTCCATATCTGATTATAGCTTTCCGACGTATAAAACTTTCGTCTAAGTTAAATTAGGAATGAGGTTGAGTAATTATTTTATATTAATTGTTGTGTTAAATTATAAAGAATTAAGTGAGATTAAGTTAAAGTTAAAATAATGCTGACGGTCTGATAAATTAAGTAGATTACTAGATGCGACAGAGGATTTAATGCATTATGAGGTAATGTAGATGGAAAGCATACGTAGATCATGTAATAACCAAGGTGAATTACTTATCCTTGTATGATATTTATGTATACGTGCAGCCAGTAAGTATGTACGATAATACTTTTCTAACGTAATGAAAAGTTCGAGAAATTATTCTCAAATCCGAGAACTTTCGCGAGGTTTTTGTACATGTCCAGTAGGTTCACCAAAAGAGATAGAAAATCCTCGATCGTTTAGACAAAATGTATAAATGCGGCACAAACAAATCATAGGGCAGTTATTCCAGCAATTCGAAGACGGCAGTGTTAAGAAGATTATTCAAGTTTAAATAAATAAGTGATTAACGCGTGTGTTCGAAATGAATATACGGAGTATAACCTTGTACGTGACTTTAAAGTAAACAATAAGTGTTAAACTAAAGTTATTCGCGTACTTTATCTTCGTGCGATTGTTCTATATATAAATTAGTGTAAGTGTTTTAATTAAATACCCTTAGATTTAATTAGTTCGGTTAGTTAAAAACGTGTAAAAATTTTTTTTAGTTCAAATAAATTAGTCTTAATAATAATCGTTACAGTAATAAAGCGTGTTCTTAAAAACTATAGTGCATTGTGCACAATCAAATAGAAAACTAAAAATATTGGATGTTATAAATTTGATAGTTATCTTAAAAATAGAAAAAAAATTATAACGTAAGATAGATAAAAAAAGACTTAATGTTAATGCTTGATTCGTTCTTCTCCCCGGGAAAAAGCGAAAAAAAAATGCCTAACCAAACGGCTCAAATATATAAACAAAAAAAAGAAAAAGAAAATATATCAGTGAGACAGAGAAAGAATGCATACCAGTTGCTGCTCCAAATCGAAAAATTTACTACAAGAATTTAATGCCGACAAGCGGAATACAAAACTCGAGAAAAAGAAAAACCAAATCCAAAAACAGGAAGAGAATCGTATACATGACCAAAAAAATCGACTAAGCGAATACAAATATATACAGACGGAAAAGTAGTATGTCTCGAAGTAAGATAGAGAACAAAAAACCAAAAGAAATTTAACAGGAACTTAAAACGTAAGATTTCATATACATAATTTTACGTTTGTTGTGCAACTAACATCACATCTAACTTTAAATAAATAATAAAACAAAAAATTTGTTTTATGATATTAAAAGTGAGAACTTCAGATAGAACTACATCGTTACGTTACTACGAACCGTTTTCGTGGCTAAAATAAAAAGCAACGGACTTTCATTACAAAAGTGTATTTTATTTTAAAGAGAACCTTCCAAAAAATCATTTTCTTTTTAAAATGTTTTTGGAACGCCATCCTGTGGTAAAAATACCACGTATGATAATATATAAAACTAAAAAATTAGTACAGAAGGAAGAAAAGTTAATGACAGCGAAAGTCAATGATCTATTGACAAGTGACACTGTCAAAATTCCAACTATAAAATAGGTTAGGAACAATGTCAGTATAATTGTGAAAAACATTATCAGAACTAGCGGACAGCTGTTTCGTTCTTTAGGAACTCGTCAGCGCTGGGATACACCGATGTATTTCCACAACTATACTGACAGACAACCGTACTATTTTATGTCGTGTAGACATTACCAACATATTTAAAATGTTTTTGAAACTTTATCCTCTGGCAAAAATACCACGTATGATAATATAGAAAACTATAAATTAGTACGGAAAGTAGAAAAGTTGTCATTGGATTTAATGTTTTAATTGAAGTTTTATTTTGACATTTTTGCTTGTATTTATGCTATAATTTCACCTGTTAAAATAACAACCCGTTCGTCAGTCAGTCAGATACACCCTGTATACACATTACGAAAACAATATACCTAAATAAATAAACAGAAGAAGTTTTGAGTTTTATCAAGTAAAAAGTAAATAACAAGGTGTATGTAAAAATGTAATGTACTTTATTTATATGCTGTATGTTAAAAATGTTTTGGTGTAATTTTCGTACCGTACAAGTTTCGTCCCGGAACGCCCGCTTTTTCAAAAGTGGTGACTGTCAATTGACGGTTTTTTAGTGGATGGAATTATTCGAGGGAGAAAAATCGTTTTTCCGTTGACTGCGTAATCATCTAATGTACGCGCCAGTGTTGAGCAATTTCACGTAAAATATAGTTTTTTACACATACGCGGAAAAAACGTATATAACATATAAAACACGTACATAAAATATTTTAACAGTGTTACGATAATCCAAGAACAAAACTGCAGTTGTTTGAATTTTTTTTTATTTATACTAAATAATGGTAGATAACTCGTTTTAAAAAATAAAATATACAAATTTCTTCTGTCTTATTTTTTTGCCAAAAATTACAAGTAATATGCTGCTTATGTGAAAGTCTTTCAACGAATATCGAAACATTCAATCAATTACTACCCACCAATTACCAAAATAATATTAATCTGAAGAAAACTTGATGAATCTGGTTTTTTCCTCATAGATCGTATCAAAAAGGAAACTTACTCGTGATAACACCATATGTATGTCATTGTTTCTTTTAAAAAATTTAGAAAATTCTGGGAAAGGTGCCGTTAGCTAAAGAAAGAAAAAAATATAACTGTTGTATTTCCTATTATCCTGTTATTCTTTTATCTACGTTGTCAGTGATTTTGCACCCACGAGTGTACGTACATATCAGGTTATCATGTGTTGCACAACTGAAAGGGGGCTTACATCAACAAATATCTGTGATCTGTACCCAGACACTAGCAATTGATCGCATCTATGTAAATCTACTTTGCTTCTCTTTTTTAACCTCACTTTCTGTGATAAAATAATAATATATTTGCGTTACAACTTGCGTTGTCACATATTCTCTTTTAGCATCAGATAGATTCAAACGGTGTCTTCCATTTTAGTTTCTAACCGTTTTGGGGCTTTTTTAAACTTACGTTACAATTAGCACACTGAGACCTGCCACCCGCTTTCCGATTCAATTGAATTAGTCACCAGCAATTAAGTTACGAAAAAATTCTAGTAAACAAATTTGACGCCAAAGTTTCAGGGTCACGATTTCGTGTCTGCAGTTAACTTCTTCTATTTTTATTGATTCTTATACGTCTTTATTGTTATTAGTAGGTTCCAATTACTTAAACTTTTGCTTTGCTTCTTTTGGTGTTTCGTAGTTGACTTGTTTATTTTTTTTGCTGTCTTTTAGTAACGCGTTAGCTTGACTTGCTTTAGTTATAAAGTTATTCTTCTTTGTTTTGGTTAATGGGTTTCCAATCAGACACGTGTTGGTGAATTCTGCTGTGGTTTACAGCTTTGATTAGTTTGCTGTTTTAAGTCTAATGCAGAAACGTGACTGCAATGTTACGTTTTTTGGTGAAGATCCTGCTCTGTCCATCAGACCAACACAAGCATCTAAGTTATGATTATCACATTCTATCTGGCTGTGATCACCTAAGGTTACAGAGTTATACATTATTGTTCTTGTTTGAACTCACGTCGACGCAATCATCTTAGGTTACGTCATGCATTGCCAGAAACGATAAAGTTTTCTATCACTCGGGCCGCTATCAAATCTTCTACACGTCTACATAAGATTCTACGCTTTCTCCGAATGTAAAAGCCTCTACTATTAATTTTGCATCTACTTCTTCAGTTGCTTCTAACTGTGTTTTGCTGTCTTCTTCTTCTAATTTTTCTCTTTTTTTTTCATCGGCGTCGTAAGTGCTAATTCATTGTTTGGACTTTCGACTTTTGCTATTCTTCTGATTTATGTCTTTTGGTTTTGGTAGTTCGAGTCTTGGGAGACGTCGTTGGTACCTTGTTGGTTATGGTTTGGATACTGTTTATTTGCTTTCTCTCATTTTGCTGTGAACGATATTTTTTTCTTTGATTAAGTTTATAATAAATTTGTTTCTTTCTTTCTTTTCTATCTTACTACAAGACGACTACCTTTTTGTCTGTAAGTTTTTATATCCGCTTATTCGGCATTTTTGGATTGGTACAAGATTTTTTTTTGTTTTTGGATTTGGTTTTTCTTTTCCTTGAGTTCGCTCGTCGACCTTGCCTTGTCTTGTAGTAAACTTTTCAATTTAGGGTAGCAGTAGGTACGCTTTCGTTCTATGACTGATTGGTATATTTTCTCTTCTCTTTCTTTTTCTTATATATGTATATATTTTTTGATTGACTGATCACCTGCATGCCACATCTCTTTCTTGCTTCGTGTTCCTCCTAAAAATTTACTTCTTTGGGCGGTTGGTTGGGCACTTTCTATTTTTTTGTTTTTTTACGGGGTGAAGGGCGTTTTGACTTATCTTTATCTTCTCTACTTTTAATTTTTTGTCTTGGGTTTAGAGTTTTTCTATGTGCCAACTATTTTTTTATCCTTTTTGATTATTTTTATGGTTTGCCTCTTGGGTGGTTGGTTAGGCATAAAGTGTTGGTTACCCTTTTTGTTTTTTTTTACGGAGAGAAGCACGAAATAGACATCTACATCTTGGAATATTTTTCTCCGTCTGTCTCTCTTCTTTACGCATTGTCTTTCTTATTCTTTGTTTTTTTCTGATTTTACCTTTGCTTCTTAAGAATTTCCGTTAAGGCAACTTGTTATGGTTAATGTTTACTGCAATGTTTCTTTTATTTCAGTTCCTTCTATTGCTTGATTGGGTTTAGTGTGTTTTTGTATTGTTGTGCTTGGTTTGGATAATAAACTGCAACGTTGGCATTTTTGAGATTGTCAGTCACTGTTACGATAATTTTTTTTTGTTTTTTTTTTTTGGTTTTAGAATATTTTGTTCTACGACGTTTAAATTCCATTGTGACATTCTACTCTACTCAGCCATGCTTGATATTAAGTTTCTTATCTTTTTTTGTCATCTCTGTTCCCATTCTTGAACATCATGCTTAAAAGTGTTTCAAGGGATACTAGAGGTCTCAGTGCGTTTTTAATTTTTTAGCTCACTTGATCTTAGAGATGCTTAATAACATTAATATTAGAATTGAATATTTGCATATTTCAACAAAAAAAAGTTATGACAATGTTAGTTGTATGAGGTTTGGCAATGTCATGCATGAAAATAAGACCATTGCCGAAAATGTTAGCGAATGGTTGAACATAAAGTACAATGATCTCGTTTCTGTATCCTCTTACTGTTAGCGACTCGTTTCGTATCACAACCAATTCTGTACCTTCATCTCACTTCAAACCATTACAGACCCTCTATCATATTTGTCAATTTCTCGAATGGTACACAGTGCAAATCGCTCACCTGGTTTTCATAAGACAAGAGCACGACGATCATTTCTGTTTAGAAGCAATCTGGACTCGTCTAAAAACAAAACACTGCACCTCGTTCCAATTGACAACAATTTCTTTTGTTGCGTAGCTGTGAGAATTGAAGCGGATACTGGTTTGCTAGCAAACAGATTAACTTTCTTCAGTCTTCTACTTACTGTTTTGGTTAAAATTTCTTTTCCGGTGGTTAATCGAAGATCATTTTTCAGTTCATCAAATGTGACACACCGCTTTTTTAAACCCTTAAGTTTGATACAACAACCTTCTCTGCCTGTTGTTTTTTTGTACATTGTCCGCGTCTTCTGTTAAAACTACAGGTCTTTCTTAATCGCGCTGCGGCTATCTGTATCACAAATTTGTTGGTATTTAAAATGCCAGCAACTTCTCTTTGTAAATATTCTTCACGATGGCAAATAATCATTACGCAAAATAAAAGTTTTATTTTTGCAACGTTCATGCACTACAACGCATTTTAAATTTGATCTGATTTAAACTTCATTGTTTAATTTTTTTTAAAATCTTGTTTATTTCGATTAGTGTTTTATTGATATTTTCTAACGTGTTAAGTATCTGTTATTTATAAATTTAATTCAACCTTTTTCATATCTATTACGGTTCATTTTTAATTAATGCTATTACCGTATAATTAGAGAACCATCTTAATTATTTCAAAATACTATTTAGTTAATGTTTTATTGTTTTGTTAATTTGGAGTAACTAAATAATAAAAATACTAATAAAAACTTTATAATATACAGCAATTAAAACTACATTAAATATAATTTTGTCTAGGTACTTTAGTCGTTAACGAAAATTCTATTGGTATAAGATGTTCTAGATTAATTGCTTTTAAAATTTAATATTTCTATTTTAATATTATTGTAACGCAACAAATTAATTGTTTATCTGCTTTACTTTCGTAGATTAATATTTTTTATTTTGTGTGAATATTTTTTTATTTGGTTTTGTTTTACATAGATGATTCATACTATACTTAAATTTCTTTAGACGTGTTAGCATTTAGTTTTTTGATTATTTCGCAATTGTATCAATATGTGTAAGATTTTTCTTTTATAAACGGCATTTTTAATTTTTATTTTAAATTACAAAAAAAGTCATTGAGTGATCGAATGCAAACGCAAACCTAAAAGTATTTTAAATAAACTAAATAATATTAATTCCTTTATAACTAAATTGTATTGTACTTAAAAAATATTTTTGTTATGTGACGTTTAATTAATTTATTAAAATAAAGTATTTATTATATATTAATTACATAAATACGTGTTTTGCTCCACAACTTTAGCAAATGACAACTAAATACTATCCTAAAACCACGTGCTTAGATTCTAATTATTACGGTACATTAATTTTGTTACACTTAATTAATTAAACTAAACAAAGATGTGTTTAGTTAAAGGCTTATGTCCTCTTTTATTACCCTATGTTTAGTTTTCTACAGTTTATTTTGTTTTCACCTAATTATAAATAACATAACTACGTGAAGTATCTAAATTCTAATTATGTACTAAGGTTAATTGAATTTAATTATTTCGGCTTATTAAGAAGATTAGGAACAATTTAATTTTTTTTTAAATGTTTACAAGCCATATTATTTTTAACATTTACATTAACAATTTCTTCAGTTTTTTAATTTATTTTGTGTACTTAGAATTCTTACTGAATGCAATTTAACATTAATGTTTAGTTATGTTCAGAATTTTAACTTATTTTAATCGTGTTATATTTTAGGCACCACAACCACAAATCAGTTATGTTTTTGATTATTTTTTGTGTTGCTCTCACAAGCATCAACATTCGTGTACTTACGTAATAACGGAAAAACTCTAGAGCCGCAAAGTAGAAGTGTGGGTCTCGTAGAAAACATATTTAAAACTTCCTATAACTTAAAAATTGAAAAAAAAACGTTTTTAAAATGTTATAAATTCAATTAATAAAGTATTAAATATCTCGTAGTTGGTAGTACTATTTGTTACATGAGTATGCTACGTATAGTAATATAAAGTAAAGTTTAAATTGAAAGGTCCAATTATCTTCAATAGTTTAGAAGATACAAGTGTGCAAAGTTGCACAAAAATGTTTCACATTACATTAAAATTCTATAACTCTTAAACTATTAGATATAATTATACACTCCCGCGGACTTTTTTGTGGTAATTTTGTGCTTAATAAATTGTTTATGTAAAATTTTTATTTATATTGTACCATTGTTTAATAATAATAAACACTACATTCAAAAAAGACAAAAAATGAAGTAAAATTAGGCATTACCACAAGTTCTAGCTTTGTTGCATCTGAGCGTTTTAGCGTTCGTTACATGGATCTTCGAATCAAGCATCTTATAAGTGTTTTCAACGCTAAAACCATTTAAATGTAGCTTTTGTTGTTAACATTTTAGTTACTTTTAATGGCCCATGCTTCTGAACTAAGATATTGTGACTGCGTTTTTTCTGAAAATTAGAATTAACGTTCTAAGCTGTTTTATTTTTTCCATACATAAAATTATTATTTGAGGTAAAAATTGCGTTGTCATTTTCAGTTTCTGGTTCGTTTTGCAGTTCATAATTACTATCAGATAACTTGTCATCGTCACTATTCTACTGAATCTTATCGTTACTACGAACTTTTTAATCTTTGATAGTTCTTTGATTCCAGGTTTTTTAAGAAACCAATCGTCATTTTTAACATCACTTGCCTGTTGTTGTTCATAGGAAAGATTTTTCATTTGCCATGGTTACTAAATAAAAAAGAATTATTTTATCTGTTTTATATATGAAGTGATATCCCTAAAAAGTAATTTATTTATTATGCTTTCAACTAATTCTGATTTTGATTAAAATGAAGAAATGCTTTTCTAGGCTAACGTACCGTTAATAAGTATAAAAAAATAACATTTGTACGTACCTACTTATAACACTAACAAAGTAATAGTAAATGCAGTTTCTCAAATAACTAACTACACCAGTATTGACGACGTGTTCTTACAATAGCTTATATCACCACCAAACGACGCTGATACCGGGGTGCTGTCTTTTTTTCTTTGTTTTGATTGTTCTTGCTATATTAATTTTTACTTTATTAATACCGTTTGTTATGTTTAATGCATTTTGATATAATTTGCGTGCTGTATGACTTTTGTCCCAAACTGCCACTTTTACACAGCACGTGAAAACAAACTTTGTGCTTAGTGAGATATTCATTTTTAACTAACATATACCATTCTAGTTATAAATGGGTAAATTAACTTGTTCTTTTTTTAGTTTTTGTATACATTTTGTTTTTGTAGCTTTTAATTTGTTGTTTTTTTAAGTTTATTTGTAACACCGTTTGTTTCTAATCTTTATTAAGTCTTCTCACAGTATAGTATATGCCATTACAGTTTTTTATTCTGGATATATCCGGTGCTGTTGATTTCACATTTTGATAAAACTGGTTTTCAAATATCCGGTAAAGAAAAATTATTTTAAAAAGTTTAATGTAAAATATTTTATTGTTAATAGTAAAAACTGTTTCTTTTTTAGATAAGTCTGTTGTGTATAAAGTTTCCTGTTTTTTTTGCAATTGTTCTTATGTGCGACAAACTGGTATAAAGTTAAAAACAAGATTAAAAGAACATATTTACGTTATTGTAAAGTATTTAAATTCTAGTATATAACACTTGTTCTTCTTTTGCTAATCATACTTTATCTACCAGTCATTCTTTTTCTTCCGACTTTAGTGTTAAAGCTCTTCATTTTTATAACAAAAGTTCTTTTATTAATCATCTTGAAATACTTGAAATTTATCGTCTTTATAATGAAAATTCAGATAATTATCTTAATGTAATTCTTGATTTAAACATTTTAATTTGCTTTTTTTCTTATTTTTTCATTTTCCATTTCATATCACTTATGGATGTGTATTTTTTGTCAGTTTTAATTTAAATAAAATAAAAAGCTCTTTTAAATGTTTAATTATTTATTGTTAATTCATTTGCTTTTAGTTTGACTGACGATGACTACTTAAATTATCAAAACTAGTTTCTAGTTTAATCATAATAAATAATTACTATTTTTGGATTGACTTAGAGAAAATATCAAACTTAATTATTTATATGCTTAAGTAAAAAAAAATTTAAACTAAAAATGATATATATTTTCTTTGATCATTCTTCTGAATTTAATTTTACGATTTTATATCAATTTTACTTTTTTCAGGTTTTGGTTTAGTTTAACTACTTTATACTGTTTGTATTAATTTTTTCTTGGTATAATCTTACAGTTTTACACTTTCTTTATTTTATATCTTTAATTTGATGTTACTACCTGGCGTCCTTGTGTTTTCTATATATTTTTTGCAGTTATTATTATTTTATTGTTTCACTTTAACAACCAATTTTTATTTGTTTACTTTTTTAAGTATTAAATACATTTTTTTCAGTTTATTTCACTACTATATACTTTTTTTTCGTTTTTTACATTTACACTTTTTTTCATTCACGTGTTCTTTTTTATATGTTCATTTGGCTTTCGTCACAATCAATTAGGTTTAGAAAGCGTTTTTTACATCGTATTTTATATCAAAAACATTTTTTATTTAACCCTGTGTTACATATGTGGTGTCTAAGAAACCCCAGCCACAGAAACTTATTTAAAAAATGTAATTAACGAAGTCTCATGCTCATGCGCCTCCTAATCGCTTCCCAAACTACCCCCCGCTACCCAATTCAGGCGTCATCTAAGTTATACGCCATTGAAACGGTCTGTGGTGTATCAAACTCTAGTTAGGTAACGACGCTCGTAATCTTTGCATGACAGGTAAATTGTTATTTTAGACTAATTTGAGCCAGAAAACCACTTGTTTGCTATTTTCTCACAGATATAACATGTCGTATGAAAAGGAGCAGGAAAATCTTCAAGCTCTGTGGGATGAAGTCAATTCTGATGATGAAATCGAATCAGCAAGCAAAGATGACAACAGTAATCATATCTCTGAAAGTGAACATAACACCATCTCGGATCAAGATATAACCACAGATGGCAGAACTAGATACAAACCAGAATAGTGCGACCAAAACACCACTTGAACAAGAGACGGAAGTGTTATTAACACTTGTCTGCAAAAAAATATTTTTTATTGAGCCCTGACACTATTACGAGTGATTCTTATGTAAAATGACGTCTTGAATCCAAATATGTCTTCCGTTTCCTTCCATCACCTACCATTTTCGAGAGAGCCCCAAATCTCTAATTTTACCACTTTTCGATAAATTAATTATAATTTATTTATCGAACGATAATAATAATTATAATAATTATTATAATAATAAATATATGGACATGAATTTAATTTAAATGGGAGAAAGAACTATTTTAGCTATAAACAGTAATAAATAAAAAGATAATCCTCGTTACTTGGTGCTTGCTTTCCTTTTATACCTTGAGGTACAACTCTCTCGATTCAAAAACCAGAAGTACTCCGCCAACATGCTTGCATTCCACTTCCCTGAAAATCTCTTTTCCAGCTTAGCGATGTCTTGATGGAACCGTTCCCCGTGTTCATCCGAGACTGCTCCTAAATTTTCAAGGAAAAAATCCGGATGCGAGTGAAGGAAGTGAACTTTAAGAGACATGTTACATCCTATGTCCTTGTACGCTAAAAGCAGTTCCTCGACGTGAGCAACATAATCTTCACTATTTTGGTTACCCAGCCAAGCTCGTTCTTCTTTTCGATTTAGGTGTTCAATAAACGTCGAATCTTGGAAGAGTTGTCTAATCTAGGGACCAACAAAAACGCCTTCTTTGATTTTAGCTTCGCTAAGACGAAAAAACTTAGTTTTCAAAAATTGAAATGCGCCACCTGTCTTGTCCACTGCTTTCACAAAATGCTTGATCAATCCAAGTTTGATGTGTAAAGGTGGTAAGTAAATATTTTCCTTCGGAACCAAAGGATTGTGGGCGATATTTTTCTGACCAGGAATAAGATTTTCTCGCAGAGGCCAGTCCCGTACGATGTAATGTTTATCTCGGGCTCGGCTATCCCATTCACAAAGGAAGCAGGAATATTTAGTGAATCCTGATTGCAGGCCCGTGAGTACAGCAACAACTTTTAAGTCAGCGCAAAGTTTCCACTTATAATCATGATAACTAATTTTATCAAGGATTCTGAAGATGTTTTCGTACGTTTCCTTCATATCAACAGAGTATGCAACTGGAACTGATAGGAAGCCATTCCCATTTGCTAACAGGACAACTTTTAAGCTTGTTTTTGATGAGTCCATAAACAGTCTCCATTTGTCTGGGTCACATGGCATCTGTAGCTCTGTCATCAATAAATTTGCATTAGGGCAGAACACTAAACCATTATCTTCTGAGAACAGACATTTCAGGGTTGCTTGTCTGGTCCTGTAAGAAAATATTTTTACTCCCTTTTCTAAGAGATTCCACGGTTGAAGTCGCGATCCTAGGAGCTGAGATTTAGTCTTGGGTAACTGCAAATCCCTGACAAGATCATTTAATTCCGATTAAGTGAGGAGGTGAGGTTGCCGAGAAACTAAATCTGCGGAATACTCTTTATCACCATTGAACGTATCATTCGAAGCCCCAGGTTGTGGCTCAGAGTCTTTTAAATCAATTACCGGCTCTAGAGTATAAGTGTTTGGGGGCTCTAGGATTGGCAAAGTATCGTTATGAGGACAAGTTTTAGAGCTGACGGAATATTGGGATACTGAATTGTATGCTTACTTTTGCTCGAAAACCCGACGGTGGAAGTCATACAAAAGTAACAATCTGTAAGATGACAGCGAGGTTCACGCCAAACCCTGGGCACAGCAAATGGCATTGATTTACGGGTACCTTTAAGCCATTTGGTTAAATTACTGTAACAAGTCGTACAGCAAACTGATGGAGCCCAAGCCTTGTGATGAGCACAATTCCAGCACGTTTAAAACGTCGACAAGTTAACTCTGCAACAGCTATAGATGTACTGATTGAAGCAGTTAAGCAAACAATGTAATATACTATAATGAGAAGAGTAATGCAAGTTCAAGCCTGTCAAAAATTCCTGCATAGGTGAGTCTTCTTAACTGTTTATTGATATTTTTTACTGTTCTTATATATTTGTATTTTATTGTTGTTTCTATATACATTTTATAGCAAAACTTTTGCCATATACTTTGGTATAAATTTTATTACTTGCTTTGGAATGTTTAACGGCTATAAGTTAAAATTCTAAAAAAAATGCAAAAAATTAAATAAAAATGGGGTCCCCCCAAAATAGGTGGGTGATGGGTAAAAACGGAGCTCATTTTTGGATTCAGGAGGTCATTTTACATAAGAATCGTCAAGAATGGTATCAGGACCGATTTTCATGCAGACCAGTGTAACTAATGAAACCCCAATTTGAATGGGAGTTTATTTCGGAAAAGAAGGCACGAAGTGGAATAAGATTTCATCGAATTTACGTGTTCAAACAAAGGCAGACAACATTCTAACTCAATTGCCAGGTGTAAAACCACACTCAAAAAATGCAAAATGTACTTTGGATTGTTGTCAACTGTTTTTTAATGGTGAAATGATCGACGACATGGTGCGGTGGACCAATGTCAAAATTTAGGAGAAGTCGATTGCTTATCAAAATGTGTGGATATCTTTCGCAGTACGATGTGTCTCAATCGTTTTCAATTTTTGCTGGTTTGTTTTTGCTTTGATATTGTTAAAAATCGTGAGGAGAGACGACATATTGACAAATTAGCAGCTGTACAGAGAATTCTGAAAAAATTTGTTGACAACTGCAAGCAATCATATACCCCTTCACAGTACATGACAACAGACAAAAAATTGGAGGCTTTTCGTGGGAGATGTTCCTTCAGACAATATATCCCTAGCAACCCGGCAAAGAGTGGAATAAAAGTGCAAGCATTAGTAGATTCACGTTCCTACTATGTTTTTAATTTAAAAGTATATGCAGGGAAACCGGCAGAAGGACCCCATCATCTCAGTAACTTTTTAAGTGATATTATTGAAAGACTTGTACAATCTATTTCTAGTTCTAATCGGAATGTAACCTTTGACAATTTGTACACTAGCCACAAATTGATGATAAAACTATTGAAAGAGCTAAATTGACATCCGTAAGAACTCTAAGAAATAACAACGTTGCGATCCACCCCAATATGTGTCAGTCAAGAACAGAGAGCCAAAATCAAATTTATTTGGCATTCGAAAAAACATCACACTTTTATCCTAAGTGCCAAGAAAGAATAAAAATGTGCTGTTGATGTCTACAATGGATCGCAATGAAAAAATTAATGAAACAACTAAGGAAATTATAAGTTTTTACAACTTTACCAAAAGTGGAGTGGAGGTGGTGGATAAACTTTCTGCATCCTACAACGTATTGAAAAATTTGAGAAGATGATGCCTCACACTCGTGTTTTCTCTTTTCAATATTTCAACTTTTCCAGAAGATCGTTTATCGAAGCGTTAGGTTTTGAATTAATCCGAGAGTATATCACTGAAAGTAAGTGCACTAGAAGACATAGCACAGCAGACTGTGAAAAACCAAAGTGGAAAACATCACCCCGTTAACTATCGCTGGTGTATAGTTGTAAAAGAACTGCAAACAATTAAGAACCAGCAGTTTAAGAAACAGAGCTTGCCCAAACAAACTCAAAGATCTAATCAAACTAAACAAATACAAATGCAGCTTTAGTGCAGCAAGAAAACGGAACTGTAAAACAAGACCTGCAGTCAAGCAGTGGCCGACAAAACAGGTAAACAAGAGAAGAAAGCAAATCAAATAAATTAATCTATTAACAACACGCTTTAACGAATACTTGACAAGTTGAATACAACGGATTAACGTATTTCCAAATTGGAATATTGCGCAAAAATAACAATTCTTAAATCTACCAGTTAAGAATATTAGAATGGAATCCCAATGAGCTGCTGCAACATCAACAAAAGTTGCAAGCAGTTTTTGACAGAAAAAATTGCTGTATGTTTCATATTTGAGACTCATTTTACAAGAAAGTCATACATCAAATTTAAAGGATGTAAAGCCTATCGCACAACCTACACGAACAATACTGCAAAAGGAATTCATCTTACATCATCAAGAGATGGGTTACCAAACAGTAGAAATACATCACAATATCACAAAAACATATAAATTAATAATTACGTAAATATAATGCTCACCGAGACATGCCCTAAAAAGGTATGTAGATTTCTCAAGAAGAAAATAGATTCATTATGGAAGATGACTTTAACGCAAGGTTCATACACTGGGTATCTAGACTGACTACAAACAGAAGTAAGAAACTTTTAACAGCATCTAATCAGCTTAATGCGAAGGGTTATCAACTGGGAAACCAACGTATTGACTTACTGACTCTCACAAAATTTTTGTTGTTATAGACTTCTTTGTAATCAGGAATATCTTATCATACTATGTCTAAATTAAAGAAGCATAGGATATAAACTCAGATAGTTCTCCAATACTTCTTACATTAAACGATGGTGTAATCCAAAAAGAAAACCCACCGATTCTAACTAACAAGGAAACAGATTGAAAAACCTTTTCGTTCCGCTTAGAACAAAAGAGTTGCTAGATGACGAAGTCGGCCTATTCGTTAAAAACATACAACAAGCAGGATAGAATAACACTACTGCACAAACTCTTAAAACAACAGTAAACAATTACTCAAAAGAAATAAGAAACCTTATCACAGAAAAAAATAAATTCAGACGAAAATGGCAACAGACCAGAGTCAACTGATAAAACAGCTTTAAATAATGCAACTCAGCAACTAAAACGCAAAATTTAGCGTATCAAAAATGAAGTAATTGGAAATTATTTGAGTGAGTTAACTAATGATAACAAAACTTATTATTTACTTTGAAAGGCCACAGAGCGACTAAAGAGACCTGTTTTGCATAATCCACCAATCCGAAACACGGACGAAAGTTGAGTCCGACGTAATACACAAACAACTTGTAGGTTTGTAGAACATCTTGTGATCATTTTTCAACGCAATGATAGAAAAAAACAAAACTGGAACACCATAACAAGAAAAAAATATCATCAGATCCATTTCACCGAAGGTAGGTTTAGATGAAATTAAATCAAATATTAACCCAAATATTTCCCTTGGTTTTAACTTAATTATTGGTAAAATTATGAAACAATTTTGTAAAAAAGCCATAATATAATTAACACATCTTTCAGATGGAAGTACGTTTCTAAGATGTGGAAAGTAGCAGAAGTCATAATGGTTCCCAAACCAGGTACCCTTTGTAATAACGTAGCATTTTATAGACATATATTGTTGCCACCAGTCATCTCAAAATTATATAAAAAAATACTTCTCAAGAGACTAAAACCCATAGTAAAAAAAATTACTTGATACCTTCCTATCAATTTGGATTTAAAGGACATTCCGCTATTGATTAAATACATCGAATCACAAATGTCATTGAAAAATCACTAGAAGAAAGAAAAGTCTTCCTCGACGTTGCTCAGGCTTTTGACAAGGTATAGCATGAAGACTTGTTCCATAAACGTAACCTGTTCCTTCCACATAAACTTTTACAGTTTCTACAATCATATATATAATAATCCGAGGGTGCCTAGAACAATTTGTCAAAATATTGGTCATTTTGTACCAGATACTCCTGCAATGCCACCTGCCCAGATTCCATAGCTTACAATTAGGTATATGTCCAAGAAGCCGAGATCGCATAACAAAATATTTTTGCGCGCATTGTAAATCATTATTGTGCCTAGAGCATGCTATGATATGTTGCCAAAATTGTCTCAATTCAGACAGTGAATAATTTTTTGCAGCTTCTGTAAAAACTCTAAATTTTTTCTATGTGTTCCTTCATTATTAGTTGTTAATTTGCAATTGTAGTTTATAGAATAGGGTTTTAATTATTTTTTTTTAAGATTTTTAAGTTACGATGTGTTTTCCGATTTATAGAATTTGGCCTTTTCCGGTTTATTAATTATTATGGTCAAATAAAGGTATTTGATTGAACCACATGTATTTTATAGTCTCCATATAAACTAATTAACAAGATGAAATGGTGAAAATTAAAGGAAAAAACAACACAAAAAAATAACGTTTTTTTCGTAGTGGGGTCTGTGACACCCCACATATGTATTTACGAAAAACAAACCCACATATATAACGCAGGTTTAACGACGACATTTATTTAAACATAATTATTACCAACAAAAATATAATGCATTTTTAATTAAGATGTTTTAAATGAAGTGCAGTGTGTTTACATAGTAATAAATATAATTTCAAAAATTAGTGCCTTGTCCCATATTATTTATACAAAACCTACGTTTAAAAATTTGCTTTGTTTCTCCATCTTTTTGATGTTTTTATCTGATTCTTAAAATTTTTGCCAAAAAAGTTGTCTGTAGAAAGCACGTAACATTTGTCTATTTGAAATTTAAAAAATTGTGATACTATTGTAATCGTTAATTTCTTCTTTTATTATTTTGAATAAATTAAGCGTTGTTTATTTAAAAACTATTTTATTCATACTCAGTCAGTAACGTACAGTTTTTCAAACCCATTAAAGGTTGGTAAGTGAGCGGTTTCCATGGTTAAAAAAACGCGTATGTAATGAAACCCCACGGTCAGTAATGTACACTTTCCGAACCTGTAATTTGTGTGTGTTTTGTTTTAACTAATTTGATAAAATGTCAATCATGAATGAAATACTTATATGTCAATCGTGGAATGCCTACTATGTGTTAATATTTTACCGATATAAACGATAATACTTTGGAAGTAGGTTTTCATTCATTTTTTATTAGTTTAATCTTATTTATTTTGTTTAATGGCTTATTGTGAATAAAATAGTATACAAACCTTAAGAAAAGGATTCCATTTGTCTCGAGAACTAGTTCACCTCGGGGCTATGCCTCTCGGTAAACTATAGTTCTCTCGACAGAAATGGAATACTTTCTGCCTCGGTATGTAATCTACTATTACAAAGCAATTATTTATAATTATTACATATACGTTAATGATAAGGATCTTACAAAATGTACTTTGAGTAATATTTAATGAAGATTATTTATCATAAACATTAAGATAACTAGAAATGTATAACATATATTGTTGTCTGTGATTAAATAATCTATGATAAAATTTTTAAGGAAACATGGCAAAAAAAACCGTTCACTTGTAATCAGGTACATTAGTCACATATTTTTACAATTTTTAAAGTTTATCTACACTCGCTTAGATCATTAACGACGATACAATAAATTTAAAGCTGTAATAAACTACCGTTTCTCAATTATGGCTTAGTTAAGTGCGTAATGCAAAGATTACAAACTTATACCTATAACACGATAACAGACTACCGCGTAATAAGTTAATATACAATTATTGCAACTATTTTACTGTGATTAATCAGCAAAAGACTTCATACAATTACACTGGTCTGCATGAAAATCGGCCCTGATACCATTCTTGACGATTCTTATGTAAAATGACCTCCTGAATCCAAAAATAAGCTCCGTTTTTACCCATCACCCACCTATTTTGGGGGGACCCCCTTTTTATTTTATTTTTTGCATTTTTTTTTTAGAATTTTAACTTATAGCCGTTAAACATCTCAAAGCAGGTAATCAAATTTATACCAAAGTATATGGCAAAAGTTTTGCTATATAATGTATATAGAAACAACAATAAAATACAAATATATAAGAACAGTAAAAAAATATCAATAAACAGTTAGGAAGATTCACTGCACGACGCTGGCGATCTCAATAACACATGCAGGTTTGAACAGGAATTTTCGACAGACTTGAACTTGCATTACTCTTCTCATTATAGTATATTACATTGTTTGCTTAACTGCTTCGATCAGTACATCTATATATCTGTTGTAGAGTTAACTTGTCGACGTTTTAAACGTGCTGGATTTTGTGTTCATTTTTGTTCATTTGTGTAAAACAGTAAAACTACTTTTACTCCGGATTTTTTCAAGCGACTAAGTGTGATTTGTGGTTAATGTCGGGCGTTGAATTACTGTTTAATTATGCCACGCGAGTGTAAAAATCATCTCGGCAGCTTCTGCTATGTCTACGGGGAATTAACTTTAAAAGCGCAACGAAAACCCCTTTCTCCGCTTGTTAAAACAGCTTATAAATTGTACTTTGATTATCAAGTTGGCGACCATTACAAAACTTGGGCTCCATCAGTTTGCTGTACGACTTGTTACAGTAGTTTGACCAAATGGCTCAAAGGTACCCGTAAATCAATGCCATTTGCTGTGCCCATGGTTTGGCGTGAACCTCGCTGTCATCTTACAGATTGTTACTTTTGTATGACTTCCACCGTCGGGTTTTCGAACAAAAGTAAGCATACAATTCAGTATCCCAATATTCCGTCAGCTCTAAGACCTGTTCCTCATAACGATACTTTGCCAATCCCAGAGCCCCTAAACACTTATACTCTAGAACCGGAAATTGATTTAAAAGACTCTGAGCCACAACCTGGGGCTTCGAATGATACGTTCAATGATGATGAAGAGTATTCGGCAGATTTAGTTTCTCGGCAACCTCACTTCCTCACTCAATCGAACTAAATGATCTAGTCAGGGATTTGCAGTTACCCAAGAATAAATCTCAGCTCCTAGGATCGCGACTTCAACAGTGGAATCTCTTAGAAAAGGTAGTAAAAATATCTTCTTACAAGACCATACAAGCAACTCTGAAAAGTCTTTTCTCAGAAGATAAAGGTTTAGTGTTCTGCCCTAATGCAAATTTATTGATGACAGAGCTACAGATGCCATGTGACCCAGACAAATGGAGACTGTTTATAGACTCATCAAAAACAAGCTTAAAAGTTGTCCTGTTGGCAAATGGGAATGACTTCCCAACAGTTCCAGTTGCATACTCTGTTGATATGAAGGAAACGTACAAAAACATCTTCAGAATCTTTGATAAAATTAGTTATCATGATTAAAAGTGGAAACTTTGCGCTGACTTAAAAGTTGTTGCTTTACTCACGGGCCTGGTATCAGGATTCACAAAATATTGCTGCTTCCTTTGTAAATGGGATAGCCGAGCCCGAGATAAACATTACATCGTACGGGACTGGCCTCTGCGAGAAAATCTTATTCCTGGTCAGAAAAATGTCGCCCATAATCCTTTGGTTTCGAAGGAAAATATTTACTTACCACCTTTACACATCAAACTTGGATTGATAAAAACAGTTTGTTAAAGCAGTGGACAAGACAGGTGGCGCATTTCAATTTTTGAAAACTAAATTTCCTCGTTTTAGCGAAGCTAAAATGAAAGAAGGCGTTTTTGTTGGTCCCCAGATTAGACAACTCCTCCAAGATTCGACGTTTATTGAACACCTAAATCAAAAAGAAAAACGAGCTTGGCTTGCATTTCAAAACGTTTGTAAGAACTTCCTGGGTAACCACAAAAGTGAAGATTATGTCGCTCACGTCGAGGAACTGTTTTTAGCGTACAAGGACATATGATGTAACATGTCTCTTAAAGTTCACTTCCTTCACTTGCATCTGGACTTTTTCCCTGAAAATATAGGAGCAGTCTCGGATGAACACGGGGAACGGGTCCATCAGGACATCGCTAAGCTGGAGAAAAGATTTTCAGGGAAGTGGAATGCAAGCACGTTGGCGGAGTACTGCTGGTTTTTGAAACGAGAGTGCTGTACCTTAGGGTATAAAAGGAAAACAAGCACCAAGTAATTCAATAAATAAATTATAATTAATTTATCGAAAAGTGGTAAAATTAGAGATTTGGGGCTCCCTCGAAAATGGTGGGTGATGGAAGAAAACGGAAGACATATTTGGATTCAAGACGTCATTTTACATAAGAATTACCCGGAATAGTGTCAGGGCTCGATAAAAAATATTTTTTTTGCAGACCAGTGTTGTTTGCGTTAGGAATTACATATTTGAAGAATTAAATTTTTATAATTGTTTATAAAAAAAACAACAAAAAGTTGAAAATAAACAAACGTATAATTAACAATTAGTTAAAATTAACTAGTTGGTGTGTAATTCAAAATGTAATCATATCATGTGTAAATTGAGTGGTTTGTTTCACGAGTGATCATTTTTAAACCCGAGTGAAACGAGAGCTTTAGAAGTCCACGAGAGAAAAACACGTCCAATTTAGGCAGAAACAAGTTGAATACAAAATTGCTCCAAAGTCTCAAAATCCTTCATTTGACTGTGAGTACTTAATGCGAACGGTCAATTAGTATCTGTGTTTTTTTAATTAACTGCGCCGAAGAGTAAGCGACGCCGTCACTGTGTTACACTACCGAGCCACTTCTACAGCTGACCGTAGCCAGGTCAACGTGGTTTATTACTGGAGCACTAAAGATGACTACAAACAAATTACTCACTAACAATCACCCATAATGGTAGAGCATGGTCTTGCGCATGTTTCATCTCCTCCCACCGACCCCACTACCTCTAACCGAATCTGCACTTCATCTCAATCTTCTTCTTTTGCGCATTCCTTTTGATTGTATGCCTCCAACTGCCACTCACTAGTTTAAAAATAAACTTTACCCATACCGCACTTTTTGAGACTTCTTCACCTTTACCTCCTAAGACCGAAAACAAAATCCAATTGTAAGGTGTGTAGACATGGACATCGCCTCTGATAAAATTTTACAAGCAATGAATTTACCTAAAATCTCCAAAACCATAAGAATCATTTCCAAAATTACCCAAGTTCCCACATTACTTGTTAGAATCATTACTCTTAGCAAGGCAACCCTTGACTTTCTTCCATCTAAAAGCGTGACCATGTTTGAAAAACACTATCCATGCGAACCTACCAACATACCGAATCCAATACCTAAATACTACATCATCTGTACTAAAGTAGGTCACTTGCCTTTGGACCAAGAAGTTGTATGTCATAAATGCGGTCCCAATGACAATTCTCACGCATGCACGATTTCCAAACCTAAATGTAACAATTCTAGTGGTTCTCATCCAACATATTCCTTTGCATGCGCCGAAAAACAACTCCAGCAAATCATGAAGCCATTGCACAAACTATTCCTATATGACACCACTTCCGAGTCTTCTATAATGTTCAAAGATCCTGATTCCGAACAGCATGTTAAAATAGAAACTTTTCTAAAAACTATTACACTTTCTCTCATGTATATGTTGAACGCCAAAACGCTATCCTCATTGCCATTATCAAAGCCTCCTCTACAATATTCGGCCGCAAGGTTTACATGTCTTTTGCCCAGAGTAGTGTTGCTTTTTCTATGCCCCCTATTCTCTATTAGTTCTATATATTACTATTATTATCAACTATGCATCCAATCTATAACTCTACGAAGTAGCTGCAATAGAACTAGTTATCGGTACCGTTAACACGTGCGGACTTCGCCGCTAACGTTCCCTCATTAAAAATTTATTAATACAGGACAACTAAAAACTAAACTAAACTCAAAGATCCTTGTACGATTTCTATATCCAATTACAATAGATATCAAAAACACTTCAATTAATAGCTTCAGAGGCGTTGCTTTTCTTATTCATAAACAGTTTTTTGCTACGCAATTTCACCTACCTAACCATCTACTAAACAAAGAATGCGTTGCTGCAACGGTTCATTTTTTTTCTTTTATAGTTTTCTTTAACTACTATAATCCTCCAAATGACACACCTTCTAACGACCTTTTAAATTTTGTTTCTAGCATCCCAAACGGTGTATTAATTTCAACTAACGCCATATACAATTTGGCGATTCTAGAACTAACCGCAATAGTGTCTTGCTTTGAAATTACTTACTTCGTTATTTACTCTGGCGTGCCAAAAACATATACCCTACATTTTTAGCTTCCAAGGTACATCGATTATATATAATGAAACGTTCGAGAAGTTATTCGCAAATTCGAGATCCTTCTCGAGGTTGTTATCCATCTTCTAGAACGTATATCAAAAGATATGGAACACTCGAGAATGATTTTCAAAATGTGTATATATACCGACGAAACAAATCGTAGGTCAGTTATTGCCGTAATGCGAATACGGCAGTGTTGGGAAGATTATTCAAGTTGAAATAAATAAGTCGTTAGCGCGTGTGTGTACATAATTATACGGAAAATAATCTTGTACTACGTGATTTTAGTGTAAACAAGTGTGTGAAGCTATCCGCGGACTTTATCTTATCTTAATTAGTGTGGGTGTTTTTATTGAATATTATTAGATTTAATTAGTTCGGTTAATTTACAAGTGTACATATTTCTAGTATAAGTAACACATATTTTTAGTCGTTTAAATAAATTAGTTTTAATAATAAATTCGTTACAAATTGTTGTCAGGTGTGGGGTATCAAATAGAATAAACCGTTCGCGATTTTTAGTGTGAATACCATTAAGTTATTTGATCGCTCCCGGAATAAAAACATTGATTGTGTAAATAAATAAAACTTTAATTCGGGATTCGCGTGTTTGTTTATTGCATTTAAGTTTAGCTGTTAAAAATTTAGTGTTATTAAATTTTGTTTTAAATTATTATTCGTAGTTAAACTTATGCCGGTGACGCGTTTGCAAGCAGTTAAAATGGATTCAAAAATATTTGAAATTCTCGAATCGATGAATAAAAATATGGTAGAAAAGTAATAATAAAATTCGCAACATTGATGTCACGGTGTGGGGTTCGCGATTTTTATTAGTGTAAATACCATTAAGTAATCTAATATCGCTCCCGTAATAAAAACATTGTTTTGCGTAAAGAATTAAAACTTTAGTTCGCGTGTTTGTTTATAGCATTTAATCTTGACTGTTCGTTTCGTTAAATCAGTGTCATGCTTTATTAAAATTTAGTGTTATTCAATTTTGTTTTAAATTATTATTCGTGGTTAAATTTATGCCGGTGACGCGTTTGCAAGCAGTTAAAACGGATGCAAAGTTATTTGAATTTCTTGAATCAATAAAAAATGATCAAGAATCAATAAATAAAAATATGGAAGAAAATAATAGAAAAATGGGCAAAACTTCACAAAAAATTGAAGAAAAGCTGTCGGAAAATTCCAGAAAAATGGAAGAAAATGCTAGAAGTTTAAAAGAAGTATTACGAGCGAGCATGGAAAATCAAATGAAGACTATTGAGGAACAAATACAAGTTAGTGTAGGAAATCAAATCAAAATTGCGCAAGAAGAAACCCAAGCAGATATGCTAAATTTGAAAGAAGAAATTTGCGAATCTGTGAATGAGAAAATAGAAACAATAGAGGACAAACTAGAAGACAGAATGTAACTGCTTAAAAAAAATAAATCGAATGAATTGTTACGGCGAAGGAAGCGTCACGAGCGAAGATTTAATAATAGACCATTGGGAAGAAACCACTCACAAGTTTAAAGTTGTACCTCCAAATTTTGATGGTAAAATTCCATGGTCAACCTACTACAAGCAGTTTGAAGCCGCAGCTATTGCTAATGGTTGGAGCAACAAGCAGAAAGCGACGTCATTAATAGTGTCCTTACGGAAAGAAGCGCTTGGAATTTTACAAACTGTTCCTGACCACCTACATGAAAATTACGAACTCTTAATTTTACGATTACAAATGAGATATGGAGATGCTCATCTTTAACAAGTATACCAGGCTCAAATTCAAAGTCGGGTTCAAAAAGCTGCTGAAAGTCTTCAAGAGTGTGAGGCTGACATTGCCAGATTAACACGGCTTGCGTATCCTACAGCGACAGATACCTTATTGGAGCAATTAGTTATTCAAACCATTGTAGACGGCCTCCGAGACAACGAAACGCAGCAGACTCTTTGGTTAGCTCGACCAAAGACATTGGATGACGCTTTAGTGCATGCTTTGGAGTTTGAAGCAGCAAAACAAGCATCGCAACGAGACGGTTATAAACTTTGCTGTGCTGCAGAAGTACCCGCACAGACACTGGAAAGCATCGAGGAGATAGCGCGACGAATACTTAGGGAAAGAGTAGTGACAACTTTGAACTGCGGTAAAATAGGTGATGTACGACGGCATCGTTCTAAACCTAAGAAGAGGACAAGAAGAGCGCTCGAAAATTTGGACGAAGACCGGAAGAAGAAGTTGATGAAGAAGATTCCGTCAGCAAGCTGGTCAAGAGACTAGACGAAATACATGAAGAGGTCCGTAAAAACACACAAATTGCCGGCGACATGATAAAAACAAGATATGACGTCAAGGCGCAAAATGGCGGATTTCAACTTGGCGATATGGTCTGGTTGTATAATTTTTAAAGGAGACGTGGTTTGTCGCCGAAGCTGCAAAGGCAATGGGAGGGCCCCTATGAAGTCGTGCAGCGTATAAACGACGTCATATACCGCATCCGAAAACCGCCCAGAGGCAAGCCAAAAGTGGTCCACGTCGATCGTCTAGCCCCGTTTGCTGGCGATAACCACAATACGCAATTCCAGGTCCGAACCAGAGTAATAAGTAGCAGAACCAGGAATCCAATTGAAGAAATGGAGTTCGAGAAGTTTATGAACTTATCGAAGGTTCTGGAAAAGCTAGGTTCGGAGTTACCACCGAGGAACAACAAGACCTGTTCCAGACACAAAAAGATTACGCGATTACGTGAGCGAGGATCTTGACATGTCCCGAGGGGTTGCAATCGTGTTTAAAAAGAAGTTTGAGCAGCTAGATGAATTACGAAAACAGCAACCGGCAGTCGGAAAAGTTTTAGGACTACGTGGTGACGGACGCTTCCTTTTCTATCTGGTCACCAAGAAATATTCACGTATCAAGCCGTTATACAAAGATCTGTGGCGAACATTATGAACTCTCAAGAGAGAAATGGAGTTCCATCATGTTAAGGAATTGGCAGTACCCAAGCTTGGTTGTGGCTTGAATCAACTGAATTGGAGGACAGTTCGAAACACGTTGGAGGTCGTCTTCCCAGGAACAGGCGTTCAAGTGTTGGTCTGTAGTTACCAACCAAGAAGAATATCAGGCCAGGAAAAGTCCATTCACTGTTACTTTTATGGTCAAGGAAGTTGCCAAAATGCAAAAAGCTGCCGCTACCGCCACGATTCTTTTTACCGGTGTTGCGTCCAGTCTCCTGTTCTAGGACAGAACAGTTCTAAGAAGGGGGCAGTGAAACGTTCGAGAAGTTATTCGCAAATTCGAGATGCTTCTCAAGGTTGTTATCCATCTTCTAGAACGTATATCGAAAGATATGGAACACTCGAGAATGATTTTCAAAAGGTGTATATATACCGACGAAACAAATCGTAGGTCAGTTATTGCCGTAATGCGAATACGGCAGTGTTGGGAAGATTATTCAAGTTGAAATAAATAAGTCGTTAGCGCGTGTGTGTACATAAATATACGGAGAATAATCTTGTACTACGTGATTTTAGTGTAAACAAGTGTGTGAAGCTATTCGCGGACTTTATCTTATCTTATCTTAGTTTTAATAATAAATTCGTTACAATAATATAATTTGTACTTAACCCATAATACATTTTTTGCTTAAAACTGTTTTATAGGCACATCAATCACTTTGGATCACTTTCACCTAGTTGTCAAATGTAGATTTAATCCTCCTTTAACCCCACCCACCTAGTTGATTATTAAAAATTTTAAAAAGGCCAATTGGAAAAATTTTACCGATCATATCAATCGTCGTCTCCCAGCTAACCCCGATCTGTCGACGCCTTCCACCATCGACCAAAGTATTAATCAACTTACCTCTATCATTACCAATGCCTTGGAAATTTCAGTCCCCACTAAATCTATAGACATTTGTCGCAAACCTCTTTCCTCACACATTCATTTAATTCGCGAAAAAAGACGAATATTTCGTTGTTTTCTTAAACAAGAGATACAGCACTCAACAACAAGCTTAACTCATTTATCAGGCGCAAAACGACTCGTATCACGAAAGAACAATGGGTTAAAGCAACCACCGACCTTGACTACCGAAATGGAAAACTTTTTAGGAACAAATTTAGTTGCTTAACAAAACGTAAAGCTAGATCAACTTCCTATTTAAATTCCTACGGCAATTTTGTTACCTTGCCTCAAGAAAAAGCTGATTTATTTGCTCAACATTTACATTCAGTCACCCAACCCCCAGCTCACCCCAATTTTGACAATTCGTTTAAAATTAAGACCGAACAAATTGTCAATGAGTTTGCAAACTCACTTAACAACGAACTTAATCTAGAAAACGGCCACCCATTTTTACACCCCGTAACACCAGAACTAATTACAAAAAATTTCGAATTTGGCAAAAATTCGGTCTTAAGACAAGACGGACTTAACAGATTAATACTGCAACAACTTCCTATAGAAGCCGTTCTTTTCTTACGTAAAATATTCAACAATTACATCTTACTTTCTAACCTCTTGGACAACAGCGACTACAACATTATTCCAAAGCCATACGCAAAACCAACAAACCCCACATCATACCGATATATATCGCTGCATATTCGGTTGAAGCTAAGAATCTTTTACCTAGTTTCCAATTTGAATTCAGATCTAGGCCATGTACCCAAGATTGATTCCCTTAACTTCACAGTGACACAACCAAATCCCTAAATCTCGGTAACTGCACCATTGCAATATTTCTCGATATGAAACAAGCTTTTGACAGTGTATGGCACAAAAGATTAACACAGCCTTTTGGGCGTCTTGCCGCATCAGCGAGGCGGCGTTTGCTCTCATGCAAGCTCAATTAAATGAATTCTCGGAGTAGACAAACTAATGGAGAATTCCGCTAAATCCTTCAAAAACACAGTCTCCTCAACTTGACTCATAAACCTCAGCGATCGCAGAATCATGTCTCATTATCTTTATTAAACGAACGGATTAACCTTCGAGATCAAATAACATATTTAGGAATTAAATTTATTAGAAACCTCAACTGAAACATTGATCTTCAATAACATTAAACAAAATAAGAAACCGCAGCAATCTTCTCAGTGCCCTACGCGGCCGAATCAAAGACCGTCACCCCTATACCTTGCAGCACACGAATAAAACATTTATTCGTCCAATTATCAATTAATAATTTATTTTACAAAATTCACAAACTTCCATACAGATATTCAAATAAAGTTAAGCTTCCGTGCAATTGCTGTGTCTACACATTAAGCGGCCATAACCGCATACACATTACAACCACACTTATTGTTAAAACACTGTTATTATATACACTATTCATGCGCAATATTCTAATTGGTTTCTTTTTTCTTTCTTTTTTTTACTATTACTAATAAAGTTAACTCCAAATATTTTTATATTCATTAACTGAAAAGGAGTAAACCCCTGAACAGTTCTTATCTCATTTTATGTCTAATATAATATATACAATAAATAATCATCGATTTTTGCATTGAATTGAATTGAAAATCCCTCAAAAATAGTTTGAAGTTTATTTGGCAAGTACGCAAAATCTGACAATAACCGTCAAAGTAGGTTTACAGTACCGAAAAATTAAAATTTATTTAACAATAACATTATTTTCACATTTTAAACATAAAGCGTTTTTTAACTGCTTCCAAATTATACAAATTCTGTCGACTAACACGTGTATAGTGGCTATTTCGTTTATATTTAATAAGCTTAACCAACACGTATACACGGTGTGTATAAATTGACAAAAAAGTTACACTCTGCGACATTCTTCGTTCAATTCTGAATAGAAAATAAATTGTATAAATACGTGTTAGTTTTGATATTTATTGATAGAGGAGATAGCTGCCTTTAAGAATAATAAAATAATTTCGATACTTTTGTTTTGTTAACGATTCCTTTTTTGGCTTCAAAGTTTGTTTTTAACATTTTTTGTTAACGTTTGTTTACGAAAAACATTTGGCAATGTTTTAAATCAAACTTTACATTCTAATGCAAATTCAACCAATTTCAATCATAAGCATCATCAGTCAAATTTTGATATTTAGGTATGCAATTCAACTTTCTGGTTTCATTTTTGTATAACCTTTGCTTTTTTCGTGATTTTTTGTGTGTATTTGTAGACAACCTAAAGGAAATACATTTCGAAAATTTCCAGAAACTGATTTGTTTATAACGAGAAATGCTAATGCTAGTCGACAAAGACAAAGTCGTGTAATACAATTAAAAGAACAAATTCTAGACGCTGTACACAAAGATCTTATGCTTAGTAAATATCCTCAGTAACAAAACCGTTCACTTAGTTCTACACAAAAACCTCTTCATTCATATCACTTTTCTAAAGCCTCTCTATGATAACGACAACATATTACAATTAAAGTTTTGTAACACAATCTTAAATTCGATTCAAAAAGACGCCGAATTCTTTGAACCGATGAATCTATGTTTACCAGAGATGGTGTATTTAATACTCATAATCTTCACCATTGGACAGATAAAAATTCGCATGAATTTATAGAATACGGTCATTAATTTTGATTAACGTTTGGCTCGGCATAAAAAATTACAGGATTGTTAGGCCAATTTATTTACCACATCGTTTTAATGCCAATGAATACCTTAATGCGTTAGGGCAAGTTATTGACGAGATGCCGTTCAACATACGCCATAACATGATTTACATGCACGATGAAGCTTCTGCTTACTTTGCTGGTAATGTAAGAGACTAATTGGATGAACACTTCTCGAATGGATTGGTCGCAGTATTCCCATCCTATGGCCTGCGATATCAATCCTTTAGACTTTTTTGTTGGGGTTTATATTTAAAAGACGGTTTATGAAACGCTTTCTGAAAACGCTGACCAAATTACAAACAAAATTAACGCAGCTGGATTTGAAATTACACCAGAAAGACTTGAAAGAGTAATCCAGACGATGCTCTGAAGGCTGTAACTTTGGGTAGAAACAGATGGATTTTAATTGGAACAATCTTGTAGGGGTTAGTGTCATTGAGTTACTGTCAGCTAAAATTAAAAAAAAGGGAATTTCAGTCGTATGCTAATTTACAGTTTTATCAAATGTAGGTTTCTTTTTGTCAATTTATACACACCCTGCATATGTTCTGATTTTTTAAAATTCACTTAAAAAGTTTCAAATTTACTAAAATAAGTTTTTTCCGTCGATCGTTCATTAATACTTATATTAACGTATTATAATAATGTATCATAAGTAGTGCGGTAATAGCCCCTATTACCGCACTACTTTTGAACCAATAAAATCAACGAATTTCTATTAACGCTCGATTTTTTTTTAACCAATAAAATCGTAGAAGCGAATTAAGATTTTTATGAGGTTACGTATATTGTATTAGTTAACGTTTTTAAATAAAAAATAAATTAAAAAATTCACCTCTGCATTATTATAATTAAACATTTCCAATAATTGTAGGTTAAGTAACCTGATCACTAAAATAAAAAAAAATATATACTTTGAAGTTACGAAGTTGCTAAACGAAGCTGATAAATAAAGTCCTTATTAACAATAATTGTGGTCTACATCATCTGACTATTTTATGAGCACACAAATTGTCAATTGGTTTTTATCGATGATTTTCACTTGCTTTTGTGGAGCATTCCTAATATCAAAGTTGTGATGTTTGTATGTTATATAAAATGGTATATAAAAATAAATATCAACAGATTTTAGTTTATTACATAAATAACGTATATTTTATACAAACCAATATTTATCATATAACTGTGTTATGATGTGTAGTGATACTCGTGTACTTCTTTTGCATACATATCGAAAACATTACGTATTTATAAAAATAAGACAGAGCATTTAGTTATCGTTACTTTCATCGACATTACCTTCTTCATCTAATCTAAGCAACTACTTCTATGACATCTGCACTAATTTGTAACACATTGCTCATTATGCTTTGCTAAACTACATATGAACTTTTATCAGATTCAAATTGTATCGATAAGTTAGTGAACAGCATTTTTTTTAGTAAATCATAAACTAAAAAGTTTTACTAAACAATTGTGTTACTAAAAATCAGCTTTTTGCATGCTGTTCATTTAAAAACTACAATGTAGCACATTATGTTATGGTTAATATCACAAATTTATAATACCAATAAACGATTATGAATTTCTCGTCTGTACATACCAGATTATTTTCTTTAAATTGCCGTTACGTAAATATTGTTATAAACAAAAGTAACACAACAAGAATATGTTAGAAAATATATATTTAATCTATAAATAGGTGAACTAGTTTCTTCTCTTTAAAGCCATCATTCAGTAGAGACAACAGTAAACTGTAATTCGTGGCATTTTTTGTACTCAAACCCAATCTGTCGTAAGAATTTGTTTATGACATCTGGTTCACCCTTGTAATTAACTTTCACTTACATTTTCCAAACTAAAATGTTTATTGTTAAAACTTTCTTATCTACAGAAGTAAATATGTATTAAAATTACCATTGTTTTTACCGTAGATTTTTAATGTTTCCTGGTTAGCCTATAGTTTTATTCCTAATAACAATATTCGTCATTTATGAACCATTTTTAAATGTATAATATTATTATTATTTGCTTTATAAATAATTTTGATTTGCTTTTTACAGCAAGTTCAGCTTCTGTGTACAAAGAAAACAATTTCACGATTACCTTTCGGCTGATAAAAGAGAACTTTTTGATGTTACGAGATGTAATTTTCTTCGATTTCCTAACATACTGTTAATCACATAAAACTAAAAAATGTTAGCAATCATTGATATTTTCAAAACTAATTATAATCAATCCGATTAAAATTTAATTGACGCGTTGAGGTTATATAGCATTCCCATTACTTAAAAATCCCACTACCGTTGATACAAAAATAAAACAATTATTCAGTAGATAAAATTATAAGTAAATGCAAAAATTAATAATATACGATCGACGGAAAAATTTAAAAACCAACTTGTTTGATAATATGCAATTAATAATCTCGACAACATTAACGCTCTCGCTCGCTGCGCTCGCTCGCGCGTGAAAATGTCTCGATTATTAATCGCCTTCATTACCAACCTTGTTGGTTAAATAACTATTATTATATGGTATTAAAACAAATTATTTGTAAAATAACGTACTTTTACTATATTATGTGCATATGTAAAAACCTACAGACGTGATCTGTATATAAAATCCTGTTTTTGTATTTTATAAAATTGGACTCATAAGATTTTATTTTCTATTTAAAAATTTCAATTAAACTCAAAAATGCTTTAAAATTTTTAACAATAGAGCAAGTTATATAAAAATATATATTTAACATTAAACCAAAAGCTAATTTACATTAAATGTGAAACAGGTAAAAAAATATATTCAAACGAATAAATTTATTAACAATTGAAAAAAATAATTAAAAATTTTTTCTTAGAAAACAACAATACAAGGAGAAATAAAAATCCACTTTTACCGCTTCAACAAATTTTAATGGTTAAAAAGTACTACAGTGAAAATTTGAAAACATTTTTTATGTCGTGAAAACGTGTGTATTGCATTGTGTTTTATGTCAATTGTAATAGCAATAACAAAACTCGCAATAAATTGGTTTTATACGAATATATTCTGGTAATCAAAAGAAAATTTAATCGAAAGAAGTTTCACGCAATACTTGAAAATATACATATAATAATTGAAAGTGTGAATAATGTTAGTTATTGGAATCTAGATATGATATCAATATTTACAAAACTGCTTATTAGAGATTATGGTGTAGAAAGCCTATTAAAACGTAAACATTTTTATTTAATTTATTGTAATGTTACAATGAAAAATATAAAAAAAAAACAAATAAACTTGTTCGAATTTCTAAGTAAAAACGTTAATAAAAAAATGTATTAAAAAAGTTTTTAAACGGTTCTAAATCTTATATAAAACTTCATAACAATTTTGATAAAAAATTGGAATTATTACATTATTTATTATATTATTACAAAACGATTACTAATTTATGAACGAAAATTATAAAATACTGACACCAAAAGATCTTTCCATTCTAAGTTTTATGGATCTGAAGCCAAATGTACCTGTTAACTGCTTCCATCAACAGCTTAAAAATTAGCTAAATTTTTAAATTTTATGCTACGACTTTATATTGACTCAAACAATTTACTTATAAAAAACATACAGCGTTTTGTCAAGTTCTATTAAGCTGACATAACCATTATAGCGCAATAGAATAAAACTTACTATACCAATATTTGGTTTTCTTTCGTTGCTAAATTTTGAATTTGGTTGTTTCATCCGTTTCGAAAAAAATACTGGATATGCTAACTTGTACCTTACGTTAACCTTAACCCTAAAGTTAGCACAGTTATTCAAAAA
The DNA here is from genome assembly GCA_035610365.1 of Aquatica leii. Taxonomy (NCBI): domain Eukaryota; kingdom Metazoa; phylum Arthropoda; class Insecta; order Coleoptera; family Lampyridae; genus Aquatica; species Aquatica leii. Next base: position 37,781,193 of record CM069437.1, on the reverse strand, counting down.
AAAAAAAGAAAAGAAAAAAAAAACTGTTGTGGTTACCACATGACTTTCTTATAGGAAATTTCTATATATGGGTGATTCCGTTCTAATTGTGACTTTTTTGATTAATTTTTTTTATGCATATTATTCATCTATTTTACTGTAGAAATAAAAATCTAAGAGGATTTTACTACAACTTCACAACGTCAAGAACGAGAAACAAATTTTAAACTTTCCGTTCTACGGTACTGACTTTTATCCACGGTACTGACATAAAATAAATTTTTTAGAAATTTTTTAAGATATTTATTTATTATATTTATTCTTAAATTCTGTAATAACATTTTTTAAACTCTTTTATAATAATTATTGAACACATTAATGATGATTAATGACAATTATAACAATTAACTTTATAATTTATGGCAACTATAATGTAATTTATAGAATTTAACAAAAAATAATCTAATTAATAAAATTAATTACCATTAAATAATTTAATAAAATTAATTAAATGAATAAACTAAATAATATTCAATTAATGAGTATGAGTATAAGTATGAGTATTTATAGGTAATTTCTAGAAATGGACATGACACGTTACTGACATTTAAGTGATATATTGTAAGTTATTTCTGAGTGGCAAGTTATGTTATATAAAAATTATGTTGGAATATGTTTATAATTATCTAATTAACACAAAAATTTTATTATTAGATTATTGATTAATGACCAGTAAGAACAAATAATACAGGACATTAAAAATCACAGTTAGAACGGAATCACCCATATATATTTTTTATTTTCAAATTGAATTCAAACCTAGATTATATATGGAATTCACTTCAAATTATAAATCAAATATCGAATTAACTGTTAATGTTAGAAATTTTTTTTATTTGAATAAATTGTTAGAAACCGTGAGAATATAAAAATCCAGCTTCATACCAAATTTCAAGTACTAGGAATTTTGGTTCGAGAGATATTGTGGGTACGTCGTTACACACAGACACACACACACACAGACACCCTAAATTTTTTTGTCAAAAATACTTTTTTCTGATTCAAGAGACGTAAAATTATGTAAAAAAGTTTTTAAAATATCCGGTAGAAAAAACTAGAATTTCAAATAATACCAAAATAATTTTTAAATATTTTGATAATTTCTATCAGTTTTTGCTGATAATATTTAGACATTAGCTGATACCTTCGAATTGTTAAAAAAAGTTTGATAATTTAATTCTATCATAAGCTCCGCTACTGCTGACGTAGAAGATTGTGTAAAACGACTAGTTATTTTATGTTTTTAATACAAATATCTACGCTTCTACTCCTTTTTCGACGATGTACGACCACAAAAACACAGAAAATCCTAGTGATAATGTTTTGACAAGATTATTCCGATACGAGACTTATATTCCGCTTTTACTCTTGGTTTGGCAAAATAAACTTTGTACTAGATTGTCTTATACTGTTTCTGCTATAGTTGCTTGCGAGTAATACCTTGATTAGACGATTGAATTCTTTTTAGGGTTGATTAATTTGTTGCTCTATTCTTGATTTTATTACTCTATCGAAAATTACCTTCAAAGTTACTAGATTACTTTTATTCCCAAAACATGCTAAAACTCCAAGTTACTTAGATTGTTTTATTAAGTAGGTTTATTTAATTTTGTTATTTGTTATTTTTGATAAAAAGGACTTTGTATTTTCCATTCCGCATATTTTTCGTGTGATCCATTTCTCACAAGCTGAATTTTTGTCGCATGTCGCAATAGACATTGTCGGAACCTGAAATAAACTGATTGATTGCGTTTTGAAATGCCGTTTTCATAGACTGGCTTCCGATTAATAAAACTAGTTTGCAAATATCCGGTAGAAAAAAATTGGATCTTAAATAATATCAAAATTAGTTTTAAGTATTTCAATAAATTTTCTTAAGTTTTTGCTGATAGTATTTAGAACATTAGCTAAAACCTTTCTAAACAAAACTTGTTAACTTCTTTCTTTACTGCTGACATAGTTTGTGTAAAACGACTAGATCTTACTTTGTAACCGTTGTTTGATTTTGTGCGATTTCTTTTGTGAAAGAACAAGTATTTGGGTTTGTTTTACTCACTTCGTTTCCTTTAATACTATTTAAGTAATATCGTATTAAGTTATTTCACGTTTTTAAATTCATCTAAGGTGTAAATTATAATTTATTAAGTATATATTTAGTGCGTTTGCACTTGAATTATTTATGTTGATATAATTAAATTACATTTTGAGTTCACCTTATAATTGATTACTTCCGATAAACATTTTTAATATTGGGTTTTAAAGCTAATCTCAATGATTGTAACTGAATTTTTTGATTTGGATATCTTTGTTTTCTTAACGTTGCATTTCTTACCGTGAGAAAGACAGTCAACGAACTGTGCTTTTGCGTGTTAAATGCATTTTTGTCTGTTCTTTCTACGCCTTTGTTGTACTATTTTTTTTCAAAAAGATTTACGTCACAGTGTTTAATGGAAGTAGTGCTAAGTTTATAAGTATGACTGATTTTGGTTTTTCTGGAAAGATTTTTTTGCAAATTTACCAGTACTGAAATGTAGATCCGGTGTAATAAAGTCATTCCTTAAAATATAACTTAGTGGTTTTCGTGAGAAATAATAATGTGGGGCATATTGAATTTTTAGTTTTAACAGTGAAAATAATTTCCTAATTTTGATGATTTACGATTCATTTGTTTCCTAGTATGTTACCAAATCGAAGAATTGTGTGTTATGTTAAGTTTAGTGCAACACAATTCAAGTTTAAGAAAAATTTTCCGACGGAGCCAGTGCGATATAAGAAACTATCCAATTTTTTTTTCAATTTTATTTGGCAATCTTTTGACCGAACAAAAACCCCAGATCCTAGATCAACATTAAGAAAATCAAGGTATTTATATGATTAGCGTTTAAAATTAAAATTGTGATTATTAATTATTAATTTCGCGAAGTGTTATAAATGCTTTGAGTTTAACTATAAACTAAAAAGCTTGTGTACCGTTCTACTAAAAGAATTTTAGATTTTGCGACTAATGCTTTGTTGATTGTAAGATTCTAAAGACGATTTGTAACATAATTGACGGTTTTCTAGTAACGACGTTAAAATTGTATCTAAGTTAGTGTTAAGATTTTTCTTTTATTTAATTTTGTAATTTTGTAATTTTGGTTTTTTTTTCATATTATTATTGCAAACAACGCTTTGAGAATTTTTTATTTATGATAACTAAACGAATCATGCATTTTGGTAATTTATTTGTAATTTTCATATTGTAACTTGAGTTAATTTTAATTTTTTTATTTAAATTTAATTTTATTTCTCTTTTTTTATTTTTTATTTTGTTTGCTAATTAATTTAAATAAATGTTAACCTTTGCGTTTGTTATTTTTGGTAAATTTAAATAATTTCAGATTTTAGTGCTATACACTTTAATAAAGTAAGTCCCATTTAGAGTGTATTCAACATCAACAGGATGTATCCACCTTTACGTTGGCAAAGTCCAGAGACCCCTTTTTGAACTATAAACTTTCCTGGCGCCCATATAAAGTGTAATTTTGTTTAAATTTGATTTTACGTTTCAAGTTTTCTAATCAATCACAGGTTTGTGTTAAAGTTACCAACGCCCGTCTTCACTGAGCACCAGCAATTTTTTTATTCATGTTACTATACTCACAATTTTCTTTAAACATCTTTTGCATGTAACAACTTATGTTTCTACTCGTTTTTCCACAATAACACAAAAAAACACGTGACAATGTTTTGACAATATTATTTAGAAACGATCTGTAGTTCCTCTAACATAGGGTAAATAATTGATAAACGACGGTTGAGAATTAGATTTCGCTGTTACTCTTGGTTTGACAGAAATAAACTTTCTAGTAAATTACTTTTTCTGATGTAATTATTAACGAGTAATATCTTAGTTAGATGATTCAAATTTTTTAAGTTTTAGAGTTAGACTTAGAAAAACTGCTCTGTGCACTAAAGAACTCTATACTAATAATTTCTGCAAAAATTGTTGGTGAGAAAATACATTTCAATATTTATCTGTATTAGTAGGCTTTTAATAAACTTTAAACCTTCATTTCGAGTAGTTCAAACGTTAACGTAGTTAATTGTGGAAAGACCATGTTACCGATTGACAAAAGTGTTTCCTTCTATCGTATATTTAGAAACCAATTTTATCAATCAAAAGTTTATAAAAACAGGGTTTTAAAGCGCAATCAATCAGTTTATTTCAGGTTTTCAAAGTATCTATTGCAACGTGCTACAAAAACTCCGTTTGTGAGAAATTGACCGCATAAGAACTACTCAAAATAAAAAATTGTTATAGAAAAGCAATCTGCCGAAATTTAAATTCTACTGTAAAGACGGCTTTGCTGCTTCCTCCGTAATTATAAAGTTGGAAGTAAACGTTAAGCAAGAAAGGATCTCTTCCTGGTTTAAACAGTGTACAATTTTGTAACCCAAGTTGTCAACTTTTTGTTCACTATAGTAAGAGAGTGAAAGAAGTTTATGAACCACTGCAGAGTTAGGTGTTCAAATTAGATTTTAAGTTTTACAGAATAGATTTATTGTTAAGTACATTTCACGTATTTAAAAAAACCCTTCTACAAACCAATTTCTACTTCTGTGTCAAGATTTTTTAAATAAAGCAATAAAAATTTCTAGATAAAAAATCGTTTGTTTAAATTTCAGTACTAAAATTTTTAAAAAACAAATAAAGAAGTACGTACTAGCTTGTAGACAATAAAAATGATATCGGTTATTTGACAGACCTATATACTAGAAATTTACGTAACAAGCGTCAAAAGTACATCTTACTGAAACGTTCGAGAAGTTATTTTCAACTTTGAGAGCCTTTGTGAGGTTTTTGTACATTTCCAGAACGTATACTACAAGATAGGAACATTCAAAAAGAATTTCCAAAATGTATAAATGCGGCACAAAGAAATCTAAGGTCAGTTATTTCTAGTAATTCGAAGACGGCAGTGTTAAAAAGATTACTCAAGTTTAAATAAATAAGTGATTAACGCGTGTGAGATAAATAACCTGGTATGTGACTAACGTAAACAATAAGTGTTAAACAAGTGTGTGAAGTTATCCGCGGACTGTATGTTATCTTCGTGTCGGTGATGGCGCTATATATAAATTAGTGTAAGTGTTTTTATTAAATATCTTTAGATTTAATTAGTTTGGTTAATAATAATAAACGAGCACATATATTTTGTATAAATAAATTAGTTAGTTTATAATAAACCTTACAATAGCATAATGAACGTTAATGCAACGCAAACTGCACGGCCGAGCGTAGCATGTGAGTGAGTTATGCTATGAAACTTTCGACGAGAGTAACGTTTATTATTATTCTTGAGTTGCTCTTTGTAAATTTTTTTTTTGAATAAATACAAAAAAAAACAAAAATATAATGTTAGTACCACATTCATTACTAAATCTCTCAAATTTGACATTAACTTTAACATTGTTTTTTAATTTTATCTTAATCTCAAGATATTTTAAATGATTTTTCCACCTGTCACATACTCGTTCTAATATAATATAATAATTGACTTTGAACACTTAGTTTTATGTAGATATCAAAATATAATTTTCCCACCCCAGAGCCTTTTTGCCTGTTACGTAACTACACTAACGAAAGAATATTGACATTTGCGATGTTGCTAGAACAAAATTTAATAAAGTATCTAAATGTATAGTCGCGGAGTAATAATTTGAACTTATTTAAAATTAAACACATTATAACTGTTTATATAAAAACTTTATTTACTAAAATCTATGTTAACATAAATGTAACAGTTTCTTACTCTAAGAAAAGAATTCTTTGAATTTACAAACATAGAAAAAGTAAAATCACGCGTAAATACTAAGTGTTCTGGCTTTAAAAATAAATCAATTCTAGCACTAGCCTGGATTAGAAAATGTTACAAACATTTTTAATTGCATTTTCCTTATGGTATCTGATAGTAAGTTTAATGCTGATAGTGGCAGTTTGCGCCTGTTTTTAACAAAATTAAAACTCAACATTGACAAATTTGTAAAAATTTTCCAGCCTCAAACATTTTAATAATTTTGTATTATACTTTAATATTTGCATTTTTATAAAATTTTACAATAAGGATTTATTAAATACATTTTATTTTTAAATACACTTTTAATTAATTTTACATTATTGTGATAAAAATTACTCAGAGCATGTTCGTAAAATTTTGCTAAAGCCGATAAAACTTAATCCAATGTATGTAATGTTTCTAAAAAAAATAGATTATTGTATAAAACCAATTTGTAGATAAACTACTGTAAATTAATCTACAGAGATTAGATTAACACGTTTCTGAAAACATTATTCATAAATTTATTATAATCTATTTTTGTCAATAATGTATTTTCTCTTCAAAAACAAATGCTAAAAAACATCACTGATACTCTATGGGCTTAAAAGAAAACAATTTAGAGTGTATGCATCGCCACAAGAATACCCTATCTCTACAACATCCTCAGTTTTACCTCGTTTTACCAGTTTCAACAAGCACAATCATTCTACTTTTTTTTTACTAAACTAAACGTTTAATGGAAAGAAAGTATAGGTCTAAGGTTGACGGGACGGGATTATCAACCGTCTATGATCCGAATAACGTCATAGCTACAAAACGAGCGAGACAAGTAGAACACGTTACATTAGTGGAAAAGAAAATTATTGTGACAATATTTCGTACTTAAATACAATAAGCAGTTCACTTTTCCCGGTTTTTGTATCACCAAGAGTATTTCTCACACAGTACATGGTAAACTCCTCCAGAGAGTATCGTATTCGTTTAGTCTTCAGGATGGTCAAACGATGAAACTTTCTTAAGTATGTTATTAACCACGTCAAACTCACACTAAAATGTGTTATTAATATTTAATAATAATATCTCTAAAGCAATACTACAATTTAGCTTTTGGTGACTGATTGTTGATAAATACTCCTAATTCAAGAATTTTTTATTTTGTTTGTGAGTGCGTAGGAATAGCCTATCCCTTAGCACATACACTTCAGAACTTCGGTGGGATTCAGAATCCCCAATTTCTTGATAATGAAAATATATTCCAACATTTTGAAATTTAAAGTTTCTTTGTAACTAATCGCTCGGTATCAATTCCTGATATGAGTTTTTCCAGTATCTCAAATCCCAAAACTTCTGTGTAATCCTTGCAGAGGGAATCCTCGCATACAACTTTTGTTAGTTTAGAACAAATACGAATGCTTTTAAAAGCTAGAGAAATAAAGGTAAGCCGGTTTAGACCTAAACCTGGCAGATGTCGTGAGTACTTAAAGAGAACTTCAAAATAAACACAAAATTGTAAAAGAAGTAAAACCTGAAGTTTTTCTAAAAAAGAACTAGAGCAGTGCAGAAAAAGATGAAGCGTTCTCTTCAAGCAGCCATCTATTTAAAGATGTTTTATATTTCTAATCAAAGAAGCAGCTGACATCGAAGAACAAAATCCTACCTTTCTGTTGTAGAAATTCTAAAAGCATCCAGTGCTATATTCAATGTACGTTATTTTTAAAAGATAATCAATAAATTTGCCATTCCTGGTAAAATCTATCTTAAGACAAGCACACTTTATATTTTTTTTCGGTCAATTTTACAAGCTACAATGTTGAACAGGTAGATATTATATTTGTAATGACCATTTCAAAATAATCCATAATACATATTTTTGCTATATTAAGATAACAACATCTTTTGTAACCGAAATTGCCAACAGCAGTCTAACAAAGAACCACTGCAGTTAGCTTATCAACTTGTGAATTAAGCCAGATTGTAATCTACATAGAAGTGTAGAATTCAGGTTTCCACGAGTAACATAATTTTTCATTCTGGATAATTCCCGAGTTGTCGTTATCACACAAGCTGAGTTTTTGTCACACGTCGTAGTGGATATTTTCAGAGCTAGTAACAAACTGCTTAATTGCGTCGTGAAGTTTTGCTCTTATAGACCTGTCTCCGATTGGTAAACCTGATTTCTAAATCTTCGATAAAAAAAAATTAGGATGTCGGTTAATATTAAAAAGATTGTTAATTATTTCAATTGATTCTCTAAATTTTCGTTGATAGTAATTAGAAGCATTTGGCAAAATTTTAGTGTTTTCAAACATAATTTCGTTTCTAGTACGTGTTCCGCCACCGCCGATTTGGAAGACTGTTTAAGACGACTACATTTTTGATGCTCCTTAATACGGATTCTCACGCTTTTACCCGTTTCTCCTATGTATGCGCGACCACAAGAGCAAGGAATGCTATAAACGCCGTCAAATTTAGCAGAATAGAAAACCGAGTAACAATGTTGTATTTAGACAACGTTTTGTCTATACCATTCATGATACCTTTGACATGTGGTAGATGAGCTATAGACTCTTGTTGAAACATAGATTCCGCTGTTACTTTTGGTTTGGCAAACGTAAAGTAATAGTGTAATAATAAATAATAAAAGTGTAATAGACCGCTTAATACTTTTTCTATTGTAATTATTTGCGACTAACACCTTGGTTAGATGATTCAACTTTTTTTAAAGATTTTCAGGTTGACTTAAGGAAACAGCTTTGTAAAGAATTCACTATAGAAAACTTCTGAGAAAGGCGATGAGGAGATAATCTGTTTAAATATCTATTTGTGTGGGTCAGTTTTCAAATAATTTAATGTGTTAAAAAACCATTTTTATTTTGATTAACTACAACGTACAAAAATGGTAAAGAAGAGTTCCCTTCTAATTTCATCGTAAACCGAACTGACGAATTGAGTTTAAATCACATAGAAACTCGTTGGGCATAGAAGAAGTATGTTACCAAATGACAAAGGTGTCATCAACCTATTTGTACCTATTTGTCGAGTAGTATTTTTATTTAAATGAAAATCATTCACTTATAACGTTTGTTAGCAATTGAATATAATTAATAGGTTGCCTGAACGAAAGGGTCTACATTGATATTATAACTGCGATATTACTGTATTAATCGACAAATCTATAATTGTTATTAGTCCACCTCCTTCTCTTGATTTTAACTAACTACTATTCTCTTTTCTTGAAATAAATATATTGTTGTTAGAAGTTGTGTTTTGTCAGTTTGTTCTTTTTAATGATCGACAGATTTAAACAAGGTCTGAATTAAGTAATATTGACTTATAAAATCTTAAGTTTTCGCGATTGTTATGTTTATGATTATAGTCTCTTCTTGAGACCCAAAACAAGAAGTAGAACTTAGCCTTTGCCGTATTGTCGTTCGTAAACTCAAACAAACTGACATTTTGCAAGACATTGCAGCTTGCATCTTTGAAGTGGTAAATCTCACTAAAGGAAAAAGTGTCCGTTAATCACGTTAATCGCTTATGCTATGCACTTTTTCTTTCAGTGACATTTGCCACTCTGAAGATGCAAGCTGCAATGTTTTGCGAAACGTCAGTTTGTTTGGATTTACGAACGACAATATGGCAAAAGCCAAGTTCTACTTTTTGTTTTGGCTCTCAAAGAGAGACTATAATCATAAACTAGAGACTAAGACCACGTCTAAGTCTGGGTGTTTAACTACGACGCGGTCTAAGCCAAAAGTCGCTTATAATGATATTGACTTGTTTTGGCGCCGTTTTAATTTAGTGTTAGAGTTAATCGTTTGCGTTTAAGTTGCAAAAAATTTCTTGTTACAGCGTGTTAACGCCATGTCTAGAAGTTTCTACATTTTAAGTATCTTAGATCATCTACGCTGGTAGTGGTTAAATAATTTGCTTTAATGTTAAGTAGATAAGTTATATATTTGTAATTTCTATTTAAAATAATCAATAATACATATTTTTCCCGGGTCAAACCGTGTTATTGTTGTAACCGAACCTGCCAAAGTTTCGCACTTATTGTAAAGGACCTTATCAGATGATAGAAATTAAAGAACTCAAACAAGCAACCGAAATTTAACAAGAAACTTTTAGAAAGTAAGGTAATAAATCTGTGAACCAAACTAGACGCTAAACTCTAAAAAAGTAAGAAAGAAACGATACATTTGAAAAAAACAGACGACAATCTGACAAAAAAACCAATAAACAGTTAGGTTATCAACATTAACTTGAGTGAAATACGATTGCAAAGCCATCTCATAGTATAAATTAACTATGCATGAATAATAAAAAACTTTTTTTCAAAGTCCGATTGGTCGCTAAAGGAAAGCTTTGGGAAAAATCCATTAGTTCTGTGCGCAGTGAATCTAGTTGGTCCGGGGAACGCGTCGATTTGCAGTTATCATTACTGAGTATGTAAAGAGTACAGAAACATGTTTCAAACAATTGAGTTTCCCGCTAAATGTACATTTTTTCATCTCTTTACCCACATAAAACACTGGTAGAAAGACATAATTTTGGTACAAACAACAAACTGCAGAGCAGCGTACAAAATTGGCTGCTTTCTATGATGAAGTTATTGGAAAATTGCTACCACACTACGACAAATGTATGAATCGGAACCGCGATTTTGTCAAAAAGTAGCTTAATGTTGTATCACATTGTTCCATATAAAATTTCCTTAATTCTCACTGCGAATTTCATTTAGCAATCAACCTTAAAAAAATAACCTTCAAATGGCTATACTTATTTGAATTATGCGAGTATAAAATCAGTTTTCAACGTTTCCATCTCTATAGCTATTTACATACTGTTATCAACATTCTAAGCCCTAAAAAAGTAAGAAAAAAAAACGAACAAATTGAAAAAGCAAACGACAATCTAACAAAAAACCACTACAGACAGTGTTGAGTAGGATTTAGATCTAAAGGATCTAGATCTATTAAATGGATCTTGTATCTGGATTGGGATCATTTATATATTAGAATCTGATATCTGGAACTAGATTTATTTAACCAATGATCTTGAATACTGATCTAGATCATTTTAATTTACATTTTTTTAAATTAAATCACTTGACAAAATAGATGTAAACTTATTATTTTACTTTAAAAACATTTTTGCCGACGTCTGTGAATGTACCTATTTAAGCCCTTGTTTGAATAAAATACTTCCCAGAAAAGTATTAAAGCAGGTAGGTATGTACAAAGATTTGCAACAAATTGTATAAGGTAGATACATTTGGAAAAGATTAATTGTCAGTATTTGCAGAAATGCTGTTTCGCACAAATACATCTGGCTTTCGGCGTTTATAATCTTTTACGATTTATTACCTTTTTGTGTAAATTTTCTTATTTTAACCGCAGAATACTAACAACTAACACATGTGCTTGGCACTTCATAATAATATATGATTGCAATATTATTTAGTATGTATGGTGAAACGATTGTAAGTATATTGAAACGTCCGAGAAATTACTTGCAAATGCAAGAGCCTTCTAGAACTGTTATCTAGTTTCTAGAAGATATAGCGAAAAGTGAGGAACGATCGAGAAGAATTCGCCGATGTCTATAAAAGCCGAAAATGGAAATCGTAGGTCAGTTATTGCTGGAATGTGAAAGCATGCAGTATTAAGAAGATTATCAAGTTGAAATAAATACGTATCGTTAGCACGCGCGGCGTCTTAAATAAATAACAGTGAACTCCGAATCGAGTGAACGTGACTTATAGTGTAAACAAATTCGAGGACCTTATCTTATCTTAAGTGTTATACAACGGTTATACATAAATTATAGTGTAAGTGTTTTTATTATTAGATTTAATTAGTTCGGTTAATTTAAAAGTATACATATTTCTATAATAAGTAAACGTAGTTTTAGTCGTTATAAATAAATTAGTTTTTAATAAATAAATACGTAACAATATATATCATGTGGTTTTAAATAATAAAAATGATTTATGGCTGTATATATAATTTCTCACTACTATATTAATAAGTCAAACAGTTAATAAAGAAAAAAAAATTCAGGTTTTAATGTTAATGTTGAGATAGCTAAACATTTTTAATGTTGCTTGAAATTTGGTCAATCAAACAAAATTTCCAAAATTGACTTCAAAGATCTTGAATCTTGATCTAGATCCGTCTGTACGTAAGGATCTTGGATCTAGACCTAAATCTCAATTTTCAAATGTCTCTGGATCTGGATCTAGATCCCCAATTGCGGGATCTTACCTAACACTGACTACAGAGTTAAGTAATCGACTTGCAAACTAAATTCTAAACTACATAAAAGTAACTTAAGAAGAAGTAGTTTCCGTACATAAAGAAGAAATATCGTCGGGACTAGCTGAGCGCAACCTTAATTGAGTTACGGTCGAAAAAAGTGTGTTTTGGATGTAGGAGTAATAACCGGAAACCAAAGACGGAATAAGATAAAACCGTGGTCACGACGATTAACGTTATTGAGGCGTTAGATTATTTCTACGCTCCTTCAGATTTTTCTATTATAGAATCACCAAAACGTGTTATGTTAAAAAACATCTCGGTATAGTTTTTGTGCTGTATGAATGTTATTTACAAGTTGAAGGTTACTGATTATCATTTTTTCGTTTCCGACGTTAAGCAAACAACACGTGTGTTAACGACATGTCTAGAAGTTTCTTCGTTTTAAGTATCTTAGATCTGCTAATTGCGATTTTGGATGTATTGGTTGTAAGATATTTGTTGGAGTAAGAATACATATTCATTTTACAGGTTGACTTTATTTTTCTTGTATTATCATGGCAAAACTTGATCACCCGCATGTGTCGATTATTCTAGAAAATACCTGTGATTAATAAGTCATATGCTGACAACAAGAACAACACCGGTTGCGTATTATGTTGATTTATGTTAGATGAAAAATGGAAACCACCGTTTAGGTTTTCGCTACTGTGGTAAGAATTGCGCTAAATTAGGGGCACACCTGTTGACGTACCTTAAATGACTGAAAAACTTAACGCGCTTTGGTTTTAATCATTGTATGAAATTATTAGCATTTTTTTGTGGTAACTTGTGTGTATACGTATCAGCTTAACTTTTAGAAAGTGTTAGATATGTCATTAGCTAATTGCATATTAGAAACGTTTAGTAAATACCTTGTTTCTTAGATTTAATTATTTGCTTTGAAGTCTGTGGTATGCACGCGCGATTTGACACACATATTACGTTGTTATCACGACTAACGTATAGCTTTTTGTATTTATGTAACAAGTTTTAGGCAGTGCGTTTGATTTCAATATTGTCCAATCACCATAAGTTCATAATAATTCACAATTTTTTTGTTATGTTTACCAACGTTAATTTATTAATCATAATTTTAAACTATGTGTTGCTTATGTGTACAAGGTTGTTGTCTAATATAAGAGTCTGGTATTATTAGTTATACTGCGATATTTGTTGGCAAACATTTAGTTGACAAATACTTTTAATTCTATATGTTATTGTTAAATTAAATATACTTGTTGTTAGAATTGTGTAAGTGGATTTATCTACCTTAAGCGTGGTTAGATGTAAACCGTGGTCTGTAGTGTATATTTCTCTCGTTTTGGCGCTTTTGAATTTAAATTATAATCAGCACATCTGACCTGTATTAAAATGATGTGCAGGGCCGATGTAGATTAAACTACATAAACAAAAAAATTAGTATACACTTTGAAATAAAAGTAAGTATAAAAAATTTGTCTTTGGGGAAAAACAAAAATTTAAGAAAATTTGCTTGTTGAATTAAATTAGAGCCTAATATTATTCTGACAAAAAAAATTTCTATTTAATCTGTGACTTTTAGAATGTAAGTTAAAATGTCAACTTTAGATTAGATTCCGAAATAGAAATGTTTTTAGATACTTGAACACGTGGATGTAGACAACGATTAATAACTACTCGTCTAAACTCTCAGATTGCCAAATTTGGCGCCGTTGTGTAAATTTAAAATAACGCCCTATATTTGTATTACGTTCATATGTGAGTACAGATACGGTTTAAGTTAGGTTTTATTATCCACTATTGAAAAATATTTAAAAAATGTATTTTCATAAATTTATTTTCATTCTTATATTTTACAAGTACAAGCCATAAGCCATACAAGTATTTTTTCATTGAGGTACATAATATATATATAAACTTATAGAAAACGGAAATATATTCTAACAGTATTACAACTCAAAATTTTTCTATTTTAGTTACAAATGTAATATATGTTACAAAAGCACAAAAATTTAAAACATTAAAAATACTCGTTTATATATCACAGGACGAAAGTGATCGACAAATAAAAACAAAACAATATAATATTTTAATAACGCAACATGTCACCTTTTAAAGGTTAATATCCAGGTATTAGGTGTTGTTATTAATATTTTAGCTATGAGAATTGAGCTTTCCGTGCTTTAATTTTTGCAAATTGTTTAATTAAATCTTTGGTGTCTAATTCTTTTAGCTGGTCCGTTTCTATAGAAACGATAGCAAGATTACTTAGTCGGTTTTACCCCACGGTCGATCTTAAATAGTTTTTTATTATTTTGAGTTTTGAAAAAAGATCGTTCTGCGGTAGCAACAGAAACCGCCATTGTTAATAAAATACGAAGTGTTATGCTCGTATTAGAAAAAGAATTCACTAAGTTGTTAATTGTTATATAATTTAAAGTTTCTTCTGGAGACGTAATACCTTTTCATCAAAATTTTGTAAATATTGCAATTCTTTAACAAGTTCCACGGCAGTTTTGCGAGTTTTGTCGTTTAATAAATTTTCAACTTTTTGACATAATTCTAATTTTTCGTTTTCAGAATAATTTTTAAATTTATTAATATTCTATGAAAACCCGAAATTATTAGAGTAAGAAAAAAGTAATTGGAATCTCTCATCCATTGATGTTATGATTACATCTGGAGCATTAAAAAAACAAACAACTTTGAAATTTAAAGTTTAGTCGTGGATCGGTTCATCGTCACATTCATAATCAAAATGTTTTTTTTTATTTTTCTCGATCCTAGACCTTTTTGTTTTTTGAGTTTAGGTTCTATATCTAAGCTAGATGCTATTTTTTTAGCATCAATCAATAGATCATTAAAACCTTTATCGGAGCGATAAGCTTTCAAAAAATTATTCAAATTATTTAAACGATTACAACACTGAACAACATCAAAGTTCGGTTTTTGAATAATTTTACTAACAATGTTAACTTTACTTAAAATATTATACCACAATGTAGAAATGCAAATAGACTCCAAATTTTGCAATTTTTTGGCCAAGGATGCAGTTAAAATTTTTACATTATTTTTTTAAGTTTTCTTCGCTTATTTCAAACAGAACATCATAAACCTCCCCAAGTTGATACCTTAAAAGAGTTATTGCATCTATTCTACTAGATCATCAAGCATCCGATAAAGGTTTTGAAGTAAAATTTGTTACAATAGATAAATTAGATTTCAGAATTGACCAGCGCTTAGTAAAAGCTGAAAAAAAAACAAACAGTTTTTGAACTAAAAAAAAAATTGATGCTCAAAGTATTCGATTTTGCGGTATCATTGACGACTAACTTTAGGATATGATTGCAATAAGGAACAAAGAAAGCTCGCGGACTTAAATCCAAATTTTTTTTGTAGACCATTATGCCTACCACGCATATTTGCCACCGCAAATCGTTGATATTTAAGCCTTCTTTCTCTAACGCCAACATAAGAAATTTTGTCAAGCCTTCACCCGACACATCATCTATAGGACAAAATAATAAAAAATGTTCTTCTATACTAATTCCCGTGCTCTTTAAATTAACAAATTTTATACAAACTTGTTCTTGGTGACTAGAGTCAGGAGTGTAGTCTAATAATATGAAATAATATTGTGACTTTTTAGATAGTTCTAAAATTTTCGATTTGATATTTTCACCTATCAAGTTGATTACTTCATTTTGTATTTTATCGCCGAGATAGTTTTTGTGATCTTTTATTTGAGAGTGTTTTGTATGTTGTGACATAATCGGGTCGAGTTTGGATATCATTTCTATGCATTTGAAATGTTACCATTGTTTTTCTCAAAAAACTTATTAGTGTTTTTATTACGTCTTTGTGATAAGTGCAAACTTTCATTGGTACGGGCCGACTTACTGCATTCTAGCTCTTATAATAAATTGTTAGTAGTATAGGGAAAATGTATATAACTTGAAATAAGCGAAATAAAAATTAGGGTTAGGGTCACACAGTATAGGTTAAATGAGGCAATTTGAGTCAATATAGTTACTTACTGAAATTTTGATTTCAGATGGTTAAAACTTATAAGCGGCGATATACGAATGTCCGGGGCAAGAATCATTTGCCTTACGTTTCGTACTCTGAGGAGTCACTACAAAATGCAATTCAAACAGTGGCACAAAGAATGTCCCACGCAAGAACTGCGGAAATCTATACAGTTCCTAAATCTACAATTAGTCGTAAAATTAAAAGCGCGAATTGTATACAAAAACTTGCAGGACATTCACTATTATTTTCAAATCAAGAAGTAGAAGCATTTATTAAACATATTTATGCGATGTCGGAATGAAGATTCCCCTGTGATTTGTATGACCTTTGCATTTTAGCACAGAAATATCTTGACAAGGCAAGCAAGAATGAAAGGAACATAAAAAATAATTTTTCCGGTCGAGAGTGGGCTATTAATTTATGAAACGTCATAAAAAGTGCATATCAAATCGTTTTCTGGCCAACATTGCATCCCGACGAGCTAATTTGTTATTATTGTTAACTATGACGAGACAAATGTTACAGATAATCCTGGAGCAAAAAAAATTATCTACAAACGAGGTTTGAAATACCCCGAAATAGTAATAAATGCAACGAAAACTTCGATTTCTATTATGTATGCTGGTGCAGCGGATGGCACACTTTTACCGCCATACGTGGTGTATAAGTCCGAGCACTTGTGGGATACTTGGAAAGAGGGAGGTCCGCAAGGTGCTCGTTATAATAGATCTAAGAGTGGATGGTTTGACGCCATATGTTTTGAAGATTGGTTTTTAACGATAATTGTACTCTATCTACGCAATAAGCTCGGTGCCAAAGCTGTAATTAGTGACAATTTATCATCCAATTTTTTTAAAATTATTGTAGAAACGTGTGAAAAGCTAAACATTTGGTTCATTTGTTTACCTCCGGATGCCACTCACATATTACAACTTCTGGATGTAGCTTTCTATGAAAAGAAGGATTTCGTTTGAATGCATTATCAAAAGACTCATTCTCTAAACTGCTGTCCCAATAGGGAAGTCCCAAAAATTTTATAACTGTGTTTTACAACTCAAAAATGTAAAAATACTAAGTCACATTATACCAACGAAAGAATTTTTGGAAAATATCACTTAACGACTTCAAAATATCCATATAGTTTAAATATTTTACGCGCAAAGTAAAACGTTTTTGATTGGCTTGACGTCAGTAGCTCGCTAAAATATTTAATTTGCGTACTTGCATTAAGGAAGGCTCTTAAATAGTGGCATATATTTCACTTACTTATTATTTTAGTATTGTTTCTAATCTGCAACACTGAAATGGTGTTTCAAAAAGCTGACAGATACAATTTTACCACGTATTGATGTATAAATGTTATTCACTTATTCACTTTACGTCCAGTTTTTCTGGTATTTCAACAGCTCGGTATACTTAAATTTATAAGATAACTATAATATTTAGACAAACTTTTATTTTACAATCAACGCAAATTCTTTAAATATGCATTTATATTTATTGAAGGATACAGTAAGAACCCGACAAAGATTCAAGCACCAAAAAATGTGCGAAGGTGTTTTAAAAACAGTCCATTTTACACATTTTTCTCAGAAACAACTAAATATTTTCTCGCACTTTTATTATCTTGTGTAATAGAATTAATTAAAAGAAAAACTGTATCATAAACTTTACATACATACAAGTGAAAACATTGAGAAAATTTTGTCTCAAAGATCAACTTCTATAGTCTACGTACCTACGGTTTACGATACGGGTTACAAATATTAATTTAATTGATTCGTGCAAAAAAGTCATTTTTGACAATACCCTCTTTATTGAAACACAAAATTGATACCACTGTTTATATGAACCGGGAACGACATTGAAGTCAAGGGCATTTATTATATAATCTACACTATTTTTAAAATAAAAGAGAAAATCATGGAGATTTGTCCGTAGGATACGTCCAGGTGAAAAAAGAAGGTATTATATGTATTGTTTGTGGACGCGTTTGCCTGAATACAAAGTGCGACTAAAACCTATTCAGTCATAAGCAAAAATGAATGAAAACAACAATACTATTAAAGATATTAAATGTCTCGGTCGGAGGAATCAGCTTCTACTTCAATCATTTGTTATTGGAAAAAAACCGTTTTAGCTCAAGTTGGGTCAAATATAACATTTATGAAATTAGTAGACATACGAAGAACGTGTAAAAACATCTTGTAGATGTTAGGAGGGTGAATGATTTCGCAGAAGAAGCGTTTAATCTAGATAAACCTTCAGTTTCGAATGAAGCACAGACTAAAGTCAACGCTAAAGTTGCACGCTACTGACGTCACATTGGTAGTCTCCTTATTAGGTACGTTTTCTAGCCTCGCATTAATAACAAAATTGTTTTGTTTATAACTCTGTTAATAAAATTTTTAAAATTTTTCTGCCAATGACTTGTATTCTAGGAAGATTAATTTTATCGAATTATGAACAAAATGAAAAGTGTGAGACTTGCCTATTGCAAGATAAATTAAATAACGAAAATAAAACCAGTAAAAATTTAATATCTGGTTTTAATAAATCCGGATTACACCCTAATAATCCAGATCGGCCAAAGCAGAGGCTTCTTGGATTCAAAAAGCCTGAAGATAACCCAAATCAAGCCGTGGCAGAGGTAGTAATCGATATGCTTAAAAGTCTGCGTTATGACGCTGTTAAAAATTCTACGAAAATAAAGCGTAAACGACTACAAATAGAACCAGGAAAGAGTATACAAGCTGAAGATTTTGACGTACAACCAAGTACAAGGGGTACATCGAACATAAATAAAAGACATAATAAACGTTCTTTAAGCGTAGCCTCATCTGATTCAGAGCTAACGGATGAAATACTCAGCAATGAATCAAGTGATGGTTCCGAAAACTTTGATGTAGGAGAAGATTTTTCTGCAGAAATAACAACGACGCCAAGAGAATCTGTACAAGTTGGGGATTGGATTTTGGTTCAGTATGTTACCAAAAAAACACAAAGATTTTTTATTGGACAAATAATTGAAACTCTCGTATCAGGAGAATATAAGGTATCATTTTTTAAAAATATGGTAAATTGAAACGGTTTGGTTACCCAGCAAACACGGATGAAGATATACTCAAGAAGGACATAATTGTTCTGAATTTGAAGAAACCGAAGACATTAGGTACAGAAAAAAGACATTTTTTCGAGTTTAAAAATGATTTGTGTGCCTATAATATTGAATAAACTAGTTATTAAATGTATATAAATATAATTGAATAAAGCTCAGATAAGTATGCATTTTAAATTAAAAAAATGTTTTTTTATTCCATATAATACCATTAATTTGGATTTGGCTAACTAAAAATACGTTCTAATTCAAAAATTGTAAAAGAAAATGTTTTTCTATTGACTCAAATAACCCCATAATACGTTTTATTTTGGTTTAACACTGTTTTACATACGCGACCCAAGTAACCCCACTATAAGAGGCTATTTGGGTCGGTAAAAAAAATTTTTTTCCTTGTGCATGATTGTGGTGGTTAATTTTAATGTGCGTTTATTCGTACTATTCATAGGTATCACTTATAGAATAATTTAATTTACGGTAATTTCTTTGGCCATAGTGCAGCATCTTTCGAAAGTTGACTCATAATTTGCGTTCTGGTAATTTTTGAAGTTGTTGATTTCTCATCAGCGGAACTTGAACATGTTGATGGATTGCTTTCTAGAAGATCGGTTTCTTGTCTGCTGCTGATACTTGTGTCAAGTACAGGTTCAGAATATTGGGATTCAGCTGTATTATTGTTGTTATTAATATTTGGCAAAGTAGGTTTGGGTTTGGAAAAAATTGCGTAATTTTGACTAGGTTTTCCAGTTCTTCCTCTCTTTTTTTATTATTCAGTAAATTTTGGTATCCAGACAATTTTTTCTTTTTTTTCTGACACTCTGTATACTGTAAAGAAATCAATACGTAAGTAAACTAATTGACAAATTATTTATGAAAGATGGTAATGTTTCGACGTCTCAAACTCAAACTCGAAAGTATTTTCTCAACATTACTTATTTTAAGTGATTTCAAAATTGATAAATTTTTACAAATAGTAATATTAGTGCTTATCAATTATACTGTTTGAATTTACTTCAATTAACCATGATGTTTAGGTAATCAAATATAAAAGGATTTTTGACATGCAAGTTTTTGGCTTTTAATGTTTTAATAAATCTAAAATAAAAAATAAATTTTAGATAAACTCACCTTAATTCACAACACGAAACACATCACTATAAAGTCTGTAAAGCTACAAAAAAAAGTTTTAAATGCAGATATCTTTTAATTATCGATCGGGCATCAGGCAACAAATGAAATCGCGACAGATGCAGCGCCTTGATATATAAAGTTTCTTACATTGCAAGCTCAGACAGGAAAAATCATTTACTATAATTTATTTAGTTTATCTTAACCTTTCACCTTGCCAAAACTGTTTTTCTAATGTAGTTCTTTATATACTGATTTGTTTTTATTAAAATTACAACTTTTTGTCATTGTTAGTAATCTATTTTTTTTATTTTATAATAGTATAATTGCATTTCTTTATAAAGTTAACAAACATACTATTAATTTTAGCTTACTTTTCTATAACTTTTTTTTTCAAACTTATTTTTTGTATAATCTAAGAAAAGTTGTAATTGTACGATCTGTAGTAAATTTTTTCTTCTTCAAAACTCAAATTATAAATGTGAAATAAAACTAATTACATTAGTAACAAAAAAGTAATTTTTTAAACGAAAGATTCAGTGCATAAAACAAAAGTAATAACTGAAACTTTGTAAGTTAAGAAAGAACAAAAAGATGCTGTAAATTTGAAGAGGGTGTATATAACCTGTGACAACATAAATTTATCGTCTCTTTTGTCTCTTGCACGTTTGTATATGTTTTTTTTTTAAAAGTGCATTAGAGTATAAAGCAGTAGGTATACATGCACTATAGTTATAAATCATCATTCTATTAATTTTAATTTTATTTGGTAGTAACGACAGTTGTTTGTTGTAACGTTTTTCAAATACTAGTCACCTTTATTGCATTCTATTACCGCATCCCATTTTCAGGCCAACAGTTTTAACATTTACGAGCAGTTTAACGTTTAGTTCAAAACGTCGTACCGGATTTCGTGGCCTTAAAATGCCTTTAGCTTTTACTGACAGTAAAACTATTTAGATTACTAAAAGAAAAAACCTAAGACGACAAAAACGATTTTTAAGATCTATCGTTAACTCTAATTGAATTAAGAGTAATTAAGAATTTCAATGTATGGAAAGAAATCATTTTTATTATAAAAGATAATTTACAATGACGCTCTTTATGGCACTCGACGACAAAAGCTTTCAAAATAATGGTTTGCTCTTTCCATCAAGCTTTTCATTAGATAAAAACAAACAGACGGTACAAAAGGCTTTAGTTTTAAGCTCAGTTTTCAGTTGTATTATTAGAACGTTAAGAACTTCAATAATTTATGAAAAGGAGATTAAAAATATTGTTTTAATTTTTAGAAAAATTACGCGCCGGCTGTAATTTAAAATTTTTAAATAGGAGACAAGAAGGTGAAGCATAAAGAGGATTACTGAACATATTTTATAGTTTTATGCGAGGTATTTTTCAGAACTTATTACGTTCTATATTTAATGTTCATGCTTGAAAAACCCTATTAATTTTTTGCCTTATAAAAATTGCGGTTTAGTTTTTTAGTGTAAATTATGTAACTTATTTAAGTTAAATTTTTATTTAATTGTTCTGATTGGTATCAAGTATTGGAAAGAAAAATTTCTGATTTATTCAAAACACAATCAATCGAATTCAGTTTTTACAAAATTTTTGTTTTAATGACAAACTTTTATGCTCAATTTTTATTTATACTTAATTATAATTTTGTATGCATAATTGTATACTATTAAAAAACATTTTTATTGTGTAAAATAACGTTTACAAAAAAATTAAGAATGTTAAAAATCGTAATTTTTCTAACCATAAATTTAAACATTTTGAAAAAAATAATTGTAATAGTCTACTACTATTTCTAGATCTTTCTTTACATATATTTAACTTTCTTGTTATTGAACCGTACAAATATATACATAGGTATAGTCGCTGCTAAGAATGAAGACCCTACGTCATACTGGTATGCATCTGAATTAAGAAATACTCGCTAATGCAATCAGTTACTTTAAAATGTAGTTGTTAATTAATAACTAAAATTTACTAAGCAGGCAAGTAGGGGCAATGTAGAACACTTATTTCAAGTTTCACTTAATGTAAAAACAACCAGAGCCAAACCGTAAAAAAATTGTTACTTTTGACGTATTTTGAGGTAAATCAAACAACCTACTTTTTTTTTTAATTTAAAGTTAAATCTTTCATTTATCCTAATTTCTAAATTTAAACTTTTAATTAATTAGACAAATATCTTTTTGTGATGTATGTTTTTTCAAAAATTTGTTGATTACATTTTTAAAAGCAATCTAGATATCTTTTTTAACAGCAGTTATGGTATTTTCAAACTAATTTGGCAAATTGTTTTAATTTACCTAGTCTGATATGCCATAGAAATAAAATTTTTGTTGCTTTATCCTAATCTCATTAGTCTCATTAGTGAGTTCAAACGCACCCTTAATGTCTCGGAGCCAAGTATGTATCTTGTTAGTATAAAAAGTTGCGTATATAGTTTTTCTTTCACTACAGTTTTCTCAAGCACGCGCACTCACTGTTACCATCCGGACCCACTACAACAAAATGTTAGTAACCTTATGTAAATTAAAACCTTAAATTAGATATTGTAAAGCATTAGAAAATTAACTGTAATTTTTAAACATTAAAATTACAGTATTATAGAAACATTATTTTTTGTTTTGGTAAAACAAACGCATTGGTAGTCATTTCAATTTTGTTTTGAGTGGAATTATTTATCGATCATTTTGCAAATTATTAATTAAAACTTAAAATAACTAAATCGAACGATTAAAATATAATTTAGATACATCGTATTTTCCTTATTTTATAATTTCGTTTATTTGTGATTTTAAACACAATATTAAGTATCGCAGATTTTACTATGATAATGAATCATTCTAAACTTTTATTTGAAGATTATTAAAATTGAAAACGGCGTTGTGCAGATGTTTCTTTGTTTGTAAATGACCGTTACTTAAATTTCTGTGCTTATTTATTTTTGTCATTTGTATACCTATCTCAAGTTTTAGAGCCAATTTGCGTTAATCTATTAAACTATTTGCTTTGTAAGGTGTTAATTCTAATCTCTGGTTTTTATTCTAAATTTATTGTTTTTTTGTGCGTTTATAATTTGATAATTTAAAAGTTGGTTAAAATTATCTTTTCGATTGTGATAATATTAATTTCGTTAACAAAGAACACCACCAGAATGTAAATCTAATATTTTTATTACCGAGAGAATCAAACATCCTGAGATTGCAGGTTGCTTCCTGATTCTAGGCTTTGTTTGTATTTTGTGTGTAATAGTGCAGTTTGCATCCATTTTTTAAAAAAAATTATGTATTAAAGTCGCTGTAGGTTGCTTCTTAATATGAACTCTACATTTTCATAACATTTTTTTAATTTTATTATTTTGTGTTTATAACTTTGCCTGGGATAGCACTGGGTAGATTGAGTTAGCCTAGCACCCTAGTAGAACAAATCAAAAACGTATTTTCAGTGCAAAAAACTTAGAACTGAAAATTATTTTTATAACTTGTTGCAAGAACATTTATTATATGAAACAAATGTATTTAATTTTACTATAGAAGATGAAATAAATAACACTCCAATAATATTTACGTTTTAAATCTTATGAAACGTAAATTATGCAATTTATGAAAAACGGTTTTTTGAGTTAATTTTTAAAAATTTTAAAAACGTTTTGTGGTAACACACGTGTGCAATTACAAGTTCAATATAGATTACAATAACCAAATATTTTTGATGCTTTTAAAACCTTTAACTACACGAACGTCAAACAAACGTCTTCATCATTCTTCACTCATAGCGAATCATATTTCTGTTTGTTAAGTAGCGACATCAGCAAACAACCATTTTCTTTCATTATAACTTTTTATAACTAAACCCAACTTGACAAAAGAATCTTCTTGAGTTTGCATTAAAATTTTTTTGTCGCTTTCCAGTTGCATGTATGCATACATAGCAGATTTTGTTTATTGAAAAACTACGACAATCTAATAATATTTTAGCCTCCAGCAAAAAACTCTATTTTAAACAATGTTTAAAGATTCTAACTTACAAACCTGCCGTAAACAGCCGAGAAAAATTATTTGTGCATTGTCACTAGGTTTAAAATCTTTGTCGTAATATTTTTAGACAACTTTACAAGTTTTTTATAATGTTGTTCTACAAGTTAAAAAAATGTAATATTTGTTTTTTGCTTATTAAAATTTCAAACATTAAAAACGTGCAAATTTAATATTTTAACTAAGCATATAAGTCTCCCATTACACCAAGGCCTTTGTTCAAATCCCACTTCTAAAAACTTGTTAAAAGCAACCGCCGCTCTAATTAAAAACTAAGTCATTAATGTTCAACGGTATTCTTTAAGAAATATGATAAATGCCATTCAAGAACCAAAATTTATTTTATTTCAAAAAAACCATAATTTTATTTTGCTTTCTAAAATTGTTTTTTATTCATCACCAACGTGAAGTTAAAGAATATGTACAAACAATTAAAGTATCTGACGATACATGGGTGAAACATTTCAAGACGTTATACACAGCAAAAGAACTTATAACACAAGAGACAACTAAGGCTATGCAAATAATAGCAAACGTCGATGAAGAAGAAGTAAACAAAGAAATCAAACCTTTAAAAAATAGGAAATTTCCGGGCACGTACGAAATAAAAATGAGCAGATAAAATTGGACAAGAAGCACTAACACAGTAATTGATCATGCTATTACTTAACATATTTAAAACATCAACCATACCAGATGCGTGAAAACTAAGCATCACGGTCCCAATTTTCAAAAAAGGCGAAAAATAAATACCCGCTGAATACAGGCTTAAGACTCACAACAAAACTGATTGCTAGGAAATTAGAAGAAATAAGAGAACTGCGATACAAACAACAGAGATTTCGAAACAATAGATCTTCCGTAGATTCAATATTTGTAGTCAAACAAGTGACAGAAAAAGCACTGGAATTTAACAAGCCTATATTTATGTGTTTTGTCGATATAAAAAAATCATTTGATCGCCTACAACTCCGTCAAGTAGTAGAGACCCTAAAAAAAATAGCGTACCGGATGGACTGATATCTTTTATAGGGAAGATATACACCGATAACTACACACAACTAAAAACTCACACCAGAATAATGCCAGATAAAAATCCAGATTACTAAAGGAATGAGACAAGAGGATTCACTCAGCTCACTTTTGTTCAATATAGTGATGAACGAAATATTAGAAACAACACTTCAGAAATGCCCTCGTGGATATAAAATAGTTGATCAAAAAATCAGATTAATATGTTATGTGGACGACACAACTCTTATTGCAGACAATGAAAATGACCTGCAGCGCTTGTTATTCTAATTCAATAAATCCTGTGAAAACTTTGGACTGTAA
This sequence comes from Aquatica leii, assembly GCA_035610365.1. Taxonomy (NCBI): domain Eukaryota; kingdom Metazoa; phylum Arthropoda; class Insecta; order Coleoptera; family Lampyridae; genus Aquatica; species Aquatica leii. The sequence continues at coordinate 37,755,386 of CM069437.1, read as the reverse complement.
GTGTTGGACAAAAAGACAAAAACGCTAACGATCAGTAAAGAACCGTTACGTTGCAAATTAAAAGTAAATAGAAATATGGTAGAGCAGGTAATGTCATTACAGTACTTAGAGATCAAGATCACAAGTAATAGAATATTGACCAGGGAGGTACAACACCAGACCGAAAAAGCAAGAACAACATCAGCATGTCTAAATAAGACCGTATGACACAACAAACATTTCAGAAAAGAATCTAAGATCAGAACATATGACAAACATAAGACCGATCATGACGTATGCTGCTGAAGCAAGATCGGATACAGTAAAAATCAAACAAATATTAGAAACAATCGAAATAAAAACGCTGCGGAAAATAATGGGCGTAAAGAAAGAGACCATACACAAAGCTGCGAAATACAAAAGATAGATGAATGGGTTAAAAAGAGATAATTAGAAAGAAGTAGTCACATATCAAGGATGGACGGCGCTAGAATGGCGTAGAAAGTTTAAGATTTTTCACCAGGATGTAAAAGTTTATCAGTTAGACCTAAAAAACAGATAGAAAGATGTGCTGGATTATAAGAAGCTTCTAAGCTTACCAAGAAGAAGAAGAATTGTGTGTTTATTATATATTTTTGGTTTTTGTTTGCTTGTCCTGACCTATCAACTAATAGCTAAGTTGCTTCCCCAACTAGGACTTCAGTACCTACTGGCAAGCCAACAGTTAAGTAATTCTTTTTCGGTTTAATACATGCATTTATTTGTAATGAGATTTAAACCTATCATATATGTGTATTTGTTTCATTGACTTTAATTTTGGGTTGTCCTACTTTCCGATGTTTATTGATATCTTTTATTACATAAACCTAAATTATGTAATTATTTTGCATTTACATTTGGTTAAAAAATAAGAGGGTTTTTTTAATATAACGTAAACACAGCGAGATGTCATATATTTTAAACAGAAAATGATATGATTTTTTTACAAAATTTGTAATATTTTGTCTTTGCTTAACAGAAACACAAATACGTATGTAACAAAATACAGCCTGATCGTTTATACACTTTCTGGTTGCCATGTATAAAAAAAACTTAAAGCGCAAAAGCAGCTCACAGCGCGACCGTATTTGCATAAATACTGTAATTGCATAACGTACGTACCATTAATATAAACTATGTGAGTGGACTAGGCTAACAAGTCAGTCGACGTGTTATGTTAAAAGTGTTTTAGTAGAATGTTTGTCTCCTGTATAATTTTTATTTTTGGAACGCCCACTTTTCAAGGCATCGGTAGGGATTAAATGTCAAATTTTAAACACAATTTATTTTTCCGGTAAAATTTGAATAACGCGGACATCATCTAGCGTTGTGTACGCCCAACAATGCTTTCATTATTAATTATTCACATCCATGCAAAATAGAAATGAAATATCGTTGTAATTTGAGTGAAAGTTTGCATTTCGGGTAAGCATTTTTTTCTTATGTTTGTGGTTTAATTTATTTCTTCTGTAATTGTCTGTATGGGGTTACTATATCTCCACAGGTGTTCTTTGTCTGTGGAGATAATAAGAAAATGTTGTAATTGTGAAAATTTCCATGATGACGTGATGTCACTGTAGCTAACACTATCTACATTTTTGAGAGATTGGATGCAATTATTAAAGTATTGCAAGAAACACTTACTGAAATTACAAAACTAATTTAAAGGAAACTGTGCGTTTATTTTCAATGAGCATATGAATTAAATGGGTTTTACTTATGATAACACTGTACGTACGTCTTTGTTAGATTTCAATTAAGTTTTATGAAATGCTAGAAAGGAGCTGCTAGTTACCAGCATGCTTTGAGGAACACTAATCGTCAGTATTATACTTTCTATTTTGGTGGTCAGTCGATTGTAAGGACGACTGTACGTACATGTTAAATTGTTAACATAATTAATCATACAATCGTTTTGTTGTGTCACATATTATTATACAGTGCGCTTTGATTCCCTAGATCTTCAAGATTCGTATTTCTGTATTTTAATTTACAAAGTACATTTGTTTCTCTTCTAAATTTAAACGTTAAGCCGACAAGGTCACTTTGTTGTACGACGTGTTGCTTATTTAGCGTTTTGTATGTGATACGGACCTACGGGCTAGTGTTTGATCAAATGTATATACATTTAATTATGTATTTTCTTCTAACGTGAACCGCTGTCTATGATAAAATAAATATACTTTTTGGGCTGCCAACATTGCAAACATCAATATTCGTTCATTAGTGTAGTTACGTAATGAATGAAAAAAGCTCTAGGGTAGCAAAATGAAAACTAGGATTCCACATAAAAGTAAGTGTTCAAAGTCAATTAATGTATTAAAACGAGTATGCGACAGGTGAAAAATTGGTTTAAAAATAATGAAATTCAGTTAAAATTGAAGAAAAACGATGTTAAAGTTAATGTCAAATTTGACAGGTTTAGTAATAAATGTAGTACCAACATTATATTTTTGTTGATTTATTTTTTTAACTTTTTCAAAAAAGAATACAATTTTATAAAAGGCAACACAAAAAATAATGTATATTACTCTCGTCGAAAGAATCATAGTATAACTCACTCACACGCCGTGCGGCCTCGCGTCGCATTAACGTTCGTTATACTATTTCTTACTTTCGACTCTTGTTACGTAAACTACTATTGTTACCACTTCTACCTTGTCATTTATTTTATTACAGCGTTAGACGGTGTAGTGATATTGTTTAAAGTTGTTCGAATACTTTCGTGAAAGACTCGGTATTTGTATTGACGTTATTCATTTCATGTATTTTGAATTTGTTTTATTGATTTTAGATTGATTTTAAGAAATTATTTTACGTTTTTTTTAAATTCAACTTTGTGATTCAAAGTTGTGGATGACATTTTGTATTTATTTATTTCAAAATTTATTAAGCTGTTAAATCATCCGTCTTCTGTGTTTATTTGGCATTTTCCTTTGTTCGATCAAAATTCAAGTGGGTAATTTGTTTCCCTTCTGAGATATAATTGTAATTAGATATATTTTAGCAGTTTGTGTATTTTAAATTTATTAAGTTCTTTGTTTTAAGTGCATTCTCGGTGCAGTCGTCCTTGGTTTCTTTGTGTTAGATCGATTAGACTACGTGAGAAGTAAGTCGTTATTTTAATTTATTAGACAGTTTTATGATCCAAGTCTAAACAACTAATTTTAATGACAGTATGAAATATGATATTTTGTCAATTCAACAGTTTACACAGAAGCAAGGGCCGGTGCTCAACACTACTTTTGAGACGTAATTAAATCGGTTCGCATCCTCTTTGCACTTCTTGGGAGTATGGTTTTATTGAGTTTCGAACACCGTCATTGTGGAAATGGTAGTTGAATAAGCTTATATATATAAGTGATTTTGATGAAGGAAGTGAAGTTCAGTCTGTTCACAGTCGTCGAAATGCTTTAATAAGATAATAAGAATAAGTTTGTTAGTTGGTTTTGGGGTGGTAAACTCATCCCCTTTAGATGAAGTAACGCCGCAGAAGTAATATGCAAAAAACGTAAATTTTTAGTTCAGTTAGTGGTCCCAATTCGTAAAACCATTTTAGTGAGATACACTCTATTAAGGTAAGTCCATTTCGAGTGTATCCTTCAGTAGCGGGCTTGTAGTTGGCAAGGGCTAGAAGTTTATTGAGCTTTACTCCTTCCTAGCGCCCTTTGATTTGACCTTTTAATTTTGTTTTTATTCAAGTTTTCCAAGCAACCACGGAGTTTTGGAATATAACCCACTCTGTCTTCACTGAGCACCGGCAAAACTTCGTTTATGTTACTTTATTTCAGACAAGTGTCATTGTTTCATCTTTTTCACGTAACAATATGAAGTAATTTGATTTGATAATAATCAGGACTATAGAAAGTGTGGATTTGTATAATTATTATGTCTGCGTTCGTTACCAATTTAAAACGAAAACTATACGTGGCAACCTCTTAGTGTTAATATAGTATCAGTGTTATCAATATGTAGTTTTAAAGTTACTGAATTTTTGTAAATAGACATATCCTACAATGCTAGCTGATGCAGAAACGCTCTCTTTGTGAACATGATCGATAAAAAATGTCAAATCGAAAGTATGTTAAAAGCTCAGTCAGAATTAACCATCAAGTAGCAACAACAATATTGACCTATAAAATTAAAACTTTAATTGCTAAAATATTACGTTTTAAATTAGTATTTAACTGTTCATTTCTTTTTTTAAATTCTAATACCAAAAAAAAAGTTTCTTGAATTACTGGTCTTCTTTTTAAATAAAAATCGGCAAGGTGGCAAATAATTTACACAGTAATTGTTTACTTAGTGATTCACTGAAAAATAATTTACTGTTACTAATACACTGTGGACATATGAGTAATCACATTTAGTTTGATCTTATCTAAAACACATTTTCTGACGAACATACGTTGGAGTCATTTTTTATTAGTTTTGTCATTTTTAACAAACACTTATATTGTATTTATTATTTTTAGATTAAATATTTTTATTTAATTTAGATTTTACTTGTGATAATGCTTTTTTAAAGTTACTTTTATTTTAAGAAACGCATGGTTTGGTTTTTTTCAAGTATCACAAAAATTCTAATTCTTTTTCTTAAACCTCGTATTTTTTATTTAAAAAAAAATTGGTGCATTATTTTTCTTCTGTTTATATTTTAATTTGAAATTTTTTTTAAAACAATTTTCACTTTAAATTGAATTTTTAAATTCTACCTTCATGCTTAGGTTGTGTACGCATCTTAGTGTAATTTAATTTCTAGTAAATCTAAATTGTTTTGACTGCTATTTAAATTGTTCAAACAAAAAAGCTAACTAAATTACTAATAAAAATTTACAAAAAAATTAAGCAAAACAACAAACAAAATTAAAGTTTATAAAGTAACCTGTACGTTATTACTATTACTGCCAATTTAAAAACTAATTTTAAATACATAACACATACATTATTATAGTAATGCGTAGGATTTGGATTGTTGTGCTCTAAAAACACTTAACATATGGATGCAAAATACCCAAAAATATGCGTTTAAATATATATTTTGAGTAGCCTAATCAAAAATGTTGAAACCAAAAAGAATACATTTATAAAAAGTGCGGAAAGATGCTCACTGGGGGGAAAAAGGTATGGAGTTTTAATGCTTCCAATTGACTGTATTTTTGCCACTGATTATCTAATTTAAACTTCAAAAAATTTGATAAAACAATTGAAATTTGTGTCTGATACTTTTTGGAAATTTTTGACTGTTGTAAAGCTGGTTATCTTCTTTTACCGTGTTGTAAAATTAGTCGCAAGTGAAACCTACGTTTACTTTTGCTTTCATCACGCTTCCACTTTTTTTGGATCCAGTGTGCAGAAATGCAGTTCGAATTTAGCATTTGTCCCTGGTAAAGTGAAAATAAATTTTAGACATAAAACTTTCACCATAAAACATATTAAAATATTTTTAGAGTAATTGGTGTATTATTTATTTAGAACAATATAAATGCGAGCTTTCGAACTTGGTCTAAGTTTTTCATCAGGCAAAATTAATTTAATGTGACAATTGTAAAACTAAGGTAACTAAAAACAATAACTATAAGGGAACTAGATAATAAGCGCAAGTTATTTAGCTACAGCATTTGCTCGAAGGTCTAAAGGAAAACCATCATAAAAACTCTAGACGTAGCTTAAGTATAAATGGTGGACAAATAAAGATTAAGAAATAACAGGTAACCATGTGTCAGAAAGTTCGTAATCACTGTCTCTATTGAAATTGTTAGAATGTTTAATAATTTCAATAGCTTCTCTAATCTTTCTTAATTTCCAGTTCTTTATTTTAGAAATTGTTTTAGTTTTCTCAAAGTTTATATGCTACCAACTTTTCTAGCAGAAGTGGCTTCATTTTTTATTGACCCTATTCGTACCTTTTATACTGCACTTGCTCAACAGATGGAAATATTTTGTAATTAGTTAACTCAAAATATGCAGAAAAATTACATTAAAAATTTGATACCTACATTTTCCGGATTTATTGTGTACTAATAAACTTTGTATTTTAGCGATTCGTTAACTATCAATATTGTTTTACGTATTCACACTTTATTATTCTAAAATATTTTTTTTAAAAACCATCTGTTATTGTTAATATAAAAGTAAAAAAATATTTTTTTAAAAATATCTACCAAGTAACAATTGAAAAATGTTATAGGTTATAGAAAAGTGTTGTGGTTGTCGCCATCTCGTGGTTAACGAGCCCACGTATAAAATATAAACAAGTTGGTACTACAGGTATCTTAGCATGTCGGTAGTTGGATTTGCTAACCGCGAAAATTCGAAAATCGTATCGAATATTAATACGGTTGCAATCCACCAACGAATATAGTAACTATAACCACGACTTATCAAATTTATATTCAAAAACAGTGATGACGCAATAAGCTTACTTCGTAATAATAAAAAAACTTAAAGAAATCAACAGTACAATCTTTGTTCGCTCGGATTTAACAAAAATGCAGATCAAATTATCAAATTTACGTATTGAATTGCAAGAAAAAAAAAAGACATTACAATACGATACATTTGAGGTGTTCCAAAAATTATAAAATCAAAAAACTAAAAGAATTTAGCAGCTACCTACCAGTTTTTGAGTTATCAATTTGTTATCAAAATGTTCGAGGGTTAAACTCAAAAACTAATGACTTCTATAAAAGTTTAGTGTGTTCGGAATGGAATTTAATAATGTTATGTGAAACGTGGTTACAGGAGTACGTATATGATTCTGAAATATTTACTAAAAACTATAACGTATACAGAGCGGACCGTAAACTAAATGAAACAAAGAAAAAAACAGATGGGGGAAAACTAATTCCAGTAAGTAACACAATTGAATCTACAAAGGTTGAAGTACAAACAGCGGTAGTGGAGATTGATATGATATGTGTGTGCTTGAGGCTGTCCAAGGGTTTTTTGTATGTCATTGTAATTTATATTCCACCGAAACTATCTCTGACAAGCTTAAAGTGACCATAATTAATTATATGAAAATCAGAACATTGTGAATGGGGTCGGGGGGGGGGGGGGGTGAAGGGGGATTCGGAAAATTAAAAAAAAATTGAGTTAAAATACAGCATTTTAACGCTCTCAAATGATTATATTTCTACCACTGATTAGCTAATTGCAGCTCCGGAAAATAAAAAAAAAATACCAGATCTAGGAAAATCTAAGAAGAGGGGTTTATAAATAAAAACATACACAAGTAAAGTAATTATTGCTTTTGCAGTTATTGGCGTGATAAAAAAGATTGTTGCAAAATAAAAAGATTATTTTTATTTTATAAAACAAATTATTATTCTAAAGTACATATTAATAAATCTATTAAAAAAACATTGCAGTATTTGCACAAAACAAAGTAATCACTAAAATGTTGAGAAAAGTAAAACATGCTAGATACAGAACAACACAACATACAAAGGTATGAAAACATAGAATCAATTTTGTCAAAAACAAAAATAATAACATAATGCATTAATTTTTTTAATTTTTATATTTACTAGAAGAATGAACTGCACTTAAAATAGCTTCATTTTCTTTAATTAAGTGGTATTTTGTTACAAGTATTGATTTTAAAGTTGTAACACTTAATTGAGTTTTTTCCGATGTCCACACCTTATTCATCAGAGAAAATACCCTCTCTACTGGAGCATTTGTACCGGGTAAACATAATGAAAATTCTACGATTTTCAACAAATTGTCACATGACACGGGTTCCTCTCGAAAAGTTTTAAAAATTTCACACCATCTTTCATCCACAGGCGTTGACGCTTCATTCAACAACCGAAATTCCGTACATTCAGTGAAGTAACCAAAAAATCAGGACATTTTGAAAAAGTCAGAAAGCTATGCTCAAAATCAGTACTGTCCTGATAAAATCAGTACGGATGGTCACATTAGACAAGCTACATTCGTTTTTATAATGACTTAATTGCTAACGAATTTCTACTCTCCGGTAAAATCCTAATAGTTGGTGATTTCAACCTCTCACAGTTAGTTGGAAACGATACTAAATGTTAATTTGTAAATGAATTTAATAACTTTGCGCAGCTACTAAATCTTAAACAATTTAACGACGTTTTGAATTCCTCTAATGTGATACTGGACTTCTTCTTACTCATGCTGATAATGTAGTTACAATTTCGAAAGACAGCAATCCTTTAGTAAAAGAAGATCTGCATCATCCCTTCCTAAGCGCAAATTCAAAAGGAACTAAAAATGACTGGTCTAAATACTAGTTAAAAAAAAAAACTTTAGGAAAGCTGACTTTGTTTTGATGTATAAGAAAATGGAAACGATCGATTGGAAAACATGTACGACCAACACAGATCCTAATTATAATGTAGGAGAGTTTTACCGTATTTTACATGAAATTTTTAAGGAATTTGTTGCTATAAACAGGAGCTCAAACAGTTACCCAGTATGGTTTACTAAATCAATTATTAACAAAATTAAAAAGAAAAATGTGTCTAGAAAATCGTATCTTCGAACAAAATCTAAACAACATTTAAAAAATTACAGAATTTTTTGTAAATTAATAAAAACTGAAATTAAAAAAGTTTATGGTGAATACTTGAATAATTGCAACATAAACATTACTTCGAATCCAAAGTTATTCTGGTCATTTGTGAATTCGAAAAGGGGATCCAGTTATGTTCCATCAACAATGTCGGTAAATGAAGACGTTATTACTGGTGGTCAGGCGATTTCTAATGCATTTAGTGAATATTTTCGTTCCGTTTATGTTGAAAAATGTTAGAATACCCAGGATTTTGATGCGTATTATTCAGACAACGCATTATTTATTCATAATTATGTTACCAACCTAAAGGCAGTAACAGTTAGTCAAGTTACTAGACAAATTGGAGGTATTTCTGCTGGACCAGATAATATACCAGCCTATATTTACAAAAACTATATCGAATTCCTATCCAAAGCATTAACCTATATAGTATATAACCAATGTTTAGCCAAATGCATTTTTCCTACACTATGGAAAGAATCTAGAATTATACCTCTACACAAATCTGGAAATCGTTCAGTTGTCGAAAACTATAGGCCAATTTCAATTCTTAATATGCCAGCAAAAGTATTTAAAAAATTACTGTACGGACATATATTTAACCAAATAAAAAATACAATCTCGCCAAGACAGCACGAATTTTTGCCGAAAAAATCCACAATATCCAACCTAACATGCATGAGCCAATATCTCTGTGCGAAGATTGACTTATCCCTGCAAGTAGATGTCATTTACACTGATCTGTCCAAGGCTTTTGATACTATCATTCACATCCTGTTAATCAAAAAACTATGTTATATGTACGGACTATCTAGAGATTTATGTTTATTATTAACAGATTACGACAGATACTGTTATGTGACATTTAATAATTATAAATCATTAAAGTTTCTTACCACATCGGGAACTCCTCAAGGCAGCAATCTAGGACCATTGATATTTTTACTGTTTTTTAATGACATAGTTAACTGTGCAAAGTCTTCGGAAACGTTATTATATGCAGATGATTTAAAAATATTTAAAGCTATTAACGATACTGATTGTGCAAATAATCTTCAAGAAGATCTAGATAATGTAGAGAACTGGTGTTCTATAAATCAAATGAAATTAAACGTAAATAAATGTTTTGTGATGTCCTATACTAGGAAAGTTTCCCCTATAATGACAGCTTATAATGTTAATACATCTGTGTTACTATTTAAAAAATGTGTATGTGACTTAGGTGTTTGGTTTCATGATAAGTTAACTTTTTCTAATCATGTTATTAACACTGTTAAAAGTACTAACAGAACTTTAGGATTTATTATCAGGCTCACAACAGAGTTTACATCGACATCTGCAATTACGGCACTATACAACCACTATATTTAGTGGAGATGTGTGAGGAAAAAGGATGGTCAATCCTAAATGGAAATATAGAGGAAGGGGACAGAGGTGACTATACTTATATGGGAGGGAGGGGGGAATCGGTGATTGATTACGTGATGGTGTGTGGAGAGATGTGGGAGGACATAGAAAGTTTTAAAGTGGGGGATGAGGAGGAATCGGATCATCAGCCACTGGAAGTGATTTTAAAAGGAAAGGAGCAAGGAATTAAGGAGGAACAGAAGAGATGGGGAGTACAAAAGGTGTGGACTGAGGAAAGCATAGAAAGATATAAGATGAAGTTGGAGTAAATAATTTGGGGAGAGGTAGGGGGGGAAGAAGGACTAAAGGAGTTGACTACAGAAATGGAGAAGGCAGTAGCAAAGAAAAGGTTTGAGAGAAAGCAAGGAAAAAAGAGGAACGAAAATAGATGGTGGAATAGAGAATGTAGAGAGGCAAAAACAGAAATAAGAAATACTAGAAGAAGATGGAAGAAAGGTAGAATAGATGTGCAGGAGTATAAGGAGAAGAAAGTGAAGTTTAAAAATGTATGTTCAAAGAGAAAGGTGTCGTATAAAGAGGAAATGGAGAAACAAGTAAAGGAAATAAAGAAAGAAGGAGAAGTGTGGGAATTTCTAAACAAGGAGAGAAGAAGAGATAAGAGGAGAGGAGGTTTAACGGATATAAAGGTGTGGCTGGGTTATTGTATGGAGCGTTTGGAGGGAACAATATAAAGAGCAGGGCAGGTGATATTGCAAGGGGTAAATACAATACAGGAGGGGTGGGAGATAACGAAAGAGGAAATGGAGAAAGCAATAAATAGACTAAAATTAAGGAAGACGGCAGGAACGGACGGTATGCAAAGAGAACAATGGAAATATGTAGAGGAGAGAGTGAGAGGAAATATAAGGAAAATTTATAATATAATATGGAAAGGGGAGGAATTGCCAGAGAGTTGGAAAGAAAGTTTAATTCTGCCGGTTTATAAGGGAGGGGATAAGAAGGAGGTAAAGAATTATAGAGGGATTAGTGTCACAAATGTAAGTTATAAATTGTATGCCATGATTATACAAAGGAGGTTGGAAAAGGAAGTGGAAGAAAAAAGACTATTACCAGATTGGCAGATGGGATTTAGAGTGGAAAGAAGGGCAATAGACAATGTTTATATATTAAAACAGTTAGTGAATGGAGAGCTAGATAAGAAAAGGGGTAAGGTACACGCGTTCTTTATGGACATAGAAGCTGCGTTTGATAATGTGAGTAGGGAAAAGCTATGGAGGGTGTTAAGGAAAAAGGGAATAAAGGAACAACTAGTGAGGAAACTGGAAGAGATATATATAAAGAGACTAAGAATAGGGTAAAAATAGGGGATAGTGTTAGTGAAGTGTTTTGGACGAGGAAGGGGCTAAGGCAGGGGTGTCCTCTTAGCCCTATTTTATTTGCACTGTATATAGGGGACATAGAAGAAATGTTGAAGGGAGGTCAGTGTGGTGGGGTTGTCATGGAGGGAGGGATTAAAATGTGGGTGTTGGCATATGCAGACGATATGGTCATGGTGGCAAAAAATGAGTTGGAGATGAAAGGTATGATAAATACGATAAAGAGGTATCTGGAAAGGAAAGACTTGGGTTTAAATGTGAGAAAGTCTAAGATGGTAGTTTTTCAAAAAGGGAAAAGAGGGAAGAAAAAAGAGGAGTTAAGTTGGGGAGAACAGAGGATAGAGACAGTGAATGAAGTGACATATTTGGGATATAGGCTAAGGTATGATAATAAAGATGATGCGCACATAAGAGAGTTAGCAAAGAAGGGTAACAGGGTATTAGGGCAGGTATGGAGTTTAGGGGAAAGAGTATTTGGGAAGGAGATCGAAAAGAGAACCTATTGGAAAAGGTACAAATAAAATATTGGAAATGGATACTAGGTTTAGACAGGTAGACGCCAGGGTACATAATAGAGGAGGAGGGGAAGTTAAAGAAGATTAGAATAGAAGCAGGGAAAAGGGCGATGGATTATGAAGAGAAAATGAAGGAAAGGAGAGAATGTAAAATTTTGCAATGTTGCTGGAGGACGGTAAAGTATAGTAAAAACATATATGGGCAAGAAGAAAGAAAACTGTACTATCAACGAGGAGGTTTTGCAAGAGAAGAGGTGGAAAGAAGGAGAGTGGAAGGGAGGTTAAATACGGGGGAGATAATACTAAGAGACAAAGATTCGCAGGTGCAAGAGAGGGAAGGAAAGATAAGGGAAGGAAAGTGCAATGTAAGGTATGGGAATATAGTATCCAGGGAGGTTCCTAAGTATCTGATGGGGAGGAGAAACTTAGGAGAAAAGCGACTAATAGCCAGGTTTAGATGCGGCAATGAAGAGAATTTAAATAAGTATTGGAAGGAGGATGCAATGAGGAGATGTAGACTATGTGGGGAGGGATGGGAGGACATAGAGCACATGAGTGAGGAGTGTGGCGATCTAAGGGAAGAAATTAGGGGGAGGAAGGTTTTGCTTGGGGCGGAGGGGGAGGGATTGGATTGGATGAAATTAGTAAAGGAAAGAAGGATAAGAGGGGAGGGTTAGATCTAAAGTATTAGAATAGTAAGATGGTGATGGGAAGATTTTAGGGGAGAAAGTTTTTGTTTTTAGTTTTTTTTAATTTTTGTACAAATTATATTATTATGTAAGAGAAAGATGTAACGTAACCCATTGTAAGGCCGAATGGCCAAACAATTAACAATAAATAATAAAAAAAAAATACAACCACTAGATAAGATCTAAGTTAGAATATGCTATAGTAGTTTGGTATCCATTTTATAAAATATATAAAACTATGTTAGATAATGGTCGTGTAGAGATTTTTAAAATTAAGATATTATCGTCAAAGGAATATGTATCTTCTACATCAACATGAATTCCTAAATGACTTTTACAGCGATATTCCAACAATCGAAGAAAAAAATAATGTAGCAGTACTGTGTTATTTACATAATCTGGTATCAGGTAAAATCGACAATTTATACATATTAGGAAAAGTTGGTATCAGGACACCTAGTATACATAACCTAATAAAATGTCATCTTTTTGTTGCTACTCCAAAAACAAATTGTCTGTTAAATGCTCCAGTTTTTAAAATGGCAAGCTTGTATAATAGATTACCTGACAACATAGACGTGTTTATATGTAATCATGTACAAAAATTTAAAAAAAAAATTGAAACTTATGTAAAAGAAAAAAAAAAGAGTATGATGTTAATCTTTAGAATATGTACATTTTTTTTGTTCTTATATTTTAAACATGTGTAATTTTATTTTTGGTTGCTCTGTAATTGGGCCTTTGTGCCTGTTGATTAATAAACATTATTATTATTATATCAGTACAATTGCAAAAATTACCACCAGAGAAAACCAGTGTACGGCCGTTTCACTCTTTTGGGGATCGTCAGCACTAGGAAATACTCTCTGATGTATTTCCACAATTATACTGATATATTTCTATAGCTTATATTCATGTTTCGTTCTAATAACATATAAATTCGAATTTTCGCGGTTAGCAAATCCAACTACCAACATGCTAAGATGAAGAATGTTTTGCCAATAAAAAAACGTAAATTGAAACATTTCTTAGTATTTCGCAAAGAAAGTATTCTAAATATTTATAAAACTATAAAACAAAGTCAACCAAGGAGTTTAAAAATAAAGTTTCCAAATAATAACATGGAAGGTACTCCACTTTCAGTAGAACGACCAATATTCTTGTTACTTGAAAATTCGACTAATCCTAAAACTTAATCTCGATTGGAACTATCATCAACCAACTTGGATATCATTGGAGCTAAAACACTATTAACTTTTTCACATTGACTATTCGATCGAGCAGTTCCAACCGCAACTAAAATATGCTCGATTAACCAAAAATTCAAAAAATCTTTAAAATTGATAAAACAAGTTTTTTGATCAGATATCAGTGTTTTAAATCTGGAAATAGGTTTTAAGATGTTTATTAACTGTATCAGTACCGGTGCTCTTACAAAGATAAATAAAAACAAATTGAGTAAAAGCATCAATAACACTTAGAACATATCTATAATCCTTATTAGTTTTTGTTAAAGGCCCAAAGTAATCAATATAAATGCAATGGAATAGGAACTTGCACTTGTACATGGTATGCAAAAAACCTAAAGGTTCACCACTAATTGAAAACAATTCAACATACCGTGAATTCCATTGAAGAATTAACGTAAAACAAAAGTTTACCTTTGTCTTTTTTGTAGACAAGACCGTCCCGCAATTCAAAATAAGCATTTTCCTGAAGTTTTAGATTGTTCCAAAGTTCGGTAATCAAAGGATGACGAATCGAGAGCGTTTGCTCTAAAGTGTTAGCTTCCAACAACAGAATGCCATGGAATCTACTTAAGGTATGGACATGGGACATTTGCCGTCCAAAGCAATGTTGAATCTCAAAATCATACTGCTAAAGAAACATTGCCCATCTGACAATCCAAGGGTAAATTTATTGCTTACTTAACATCAAACAAAAGTTGTCAGAGTCTGTTATAATCTTAAACTTCAAACCATATAGATAAAAATACAACCGTAGAAATTCAAAGCTGTGGTGTTTAGACTCTGTGATGACACTTTAATTGGCTGAAGTACGAAACTGACCTGAATCTACTTTCAATTTGTTTTTGTAGTAAAATAAAGCCAAAACCAGAAGAACTATCATTATAATAAAATTAAGGATGAGTATACAGAAAGAACAGGTGTGTTTGACAAACAATTCTTTAAAGTTTCAAATACATCCAGTTTATTTTCCAAAACGTGAAAATTCGAATTCTTTTTTAGAAAATTGTATATAGGTTTTGTTATCAAAAGAAACTGATTAACGAAACGCCGGAAGTAACTAAAAAATCTAAGGAAACGGCAAACCTCCTGTTTGTTTACTAAAACAAGATAATCGAGAACACTTTGAACGTTATCAAAACCAGGTATAATACCATTGCAATCTACACTGTATCCCAAGTAAGATATTTGCTCATATAGAAAAGTACCTTTATCCAAAAAAAGTTTGTTTTTGTCGAATAAGTGGCTATCAAAATATTGTCTAGATAAATAATGATTTTACCTACCTAATCAAATCTTTGAAAAACACTCAAATTGACTCAAAGAAGTCACAAAGGAAGTAAAAGGTACCACTGAAGAAGGCATGTTTACATAGTGGAAACCATTCTGAAAATCTAAACAAGTGAAATATCTTTTGCCTTTTAAGGAGTCTAGACAATCATCAATTTAGGAATTTGGATACTAATCTTATATGGCCATTTTTCTTTTTTTGTGAGAACAATAACCAAAGTTTATGGAAAATTACTTTCTCCAATTGTATTAATAAATTATCTAATATAAGTTGTAATTGTTCTTTTTTATAATGTAAGAGCCTACGTAGTCAAAAGAATATTGGTTGGTCGTGTTTCAGTTGAATCGACATTTCAAAACATTGATTTCATTACACAAATAAATCAATTCCTAAAACTATCACATAATTTTTTCTTCACCTCAAAACTCAAGCTTGAAATAAAATTTAATCAAATTGAAAATGTAGAATTTTGTTAAATAATTATTTTTGAAGCATCAAAAGTTATGCTTCAGTGTTTGTTATAAAATCACGCCCAGTAAGACTGGGTAAGCCATGGTGCCGTCAAGGACTACATGGAACTTTACACTTACTGATATATCATTAACAGTAATAATGACTTTAACATACTTTAATACATTGTAACCGTCATTTGAGCTTGTGCGATTTATTTTGTGAAAGACCCGGTATGTAAGTTGAATTTATTCGTTTCTGTACTTTAGGATTGTATGAGTAACTTTACCTTAATTTATTAAAGTTATTTCACGTTTTTTTTTTAAATTCATCTTTGTGAATCAAAATTGTAAGTAAATTTTTGTATTCAATTAATTCGAAATTATTACGCTGCTTAAACATCCGTATTCTGTATTTACGTTGATTTGGCATTTTCTTCGTCCTGGTAAAATTGCAGTTGTATCTAAGTTATGTTTCATTTTTAGATATTATCGTAATTAAATATATTTTAGCAGTTTGTTTATCTTAAGTTTGTTTAAAAGTTTATTGTATTAAGTACGTTCAGACTGCATTCGCACTTGATTTATTAGTGTTAATTTTATTAAATTACATTTGGAATTGTTATTCTTTATGACCGTAATTAAATCTTTTGATATTTTTGTTGTCATTGCAGTTCTCACTGTAAGAAAGGATGTCGTCGAATACTACTACTGCGTTTTAATTAAGTCTGTTTGCATCTTCTTTTCGCTTCTTTGTTGTATTCGTATCTTTTACAAATATTTACGTTACAGTCTTTAATGCTAGTGGTAGAGCGCCACGTTTATAAATATTAGTGATTTTGGGTTAAGGGGGAGAGTTTGCAATTTTACCAAGCACTGAAAACATCAGAATGTAGCCCCGAGGTAGGGTTAAATCAACCGTTGGAAAGTTGAAGTACCCGCAGAAGTCATGAAGATAGAAAGTATAGTGAATTATTAGTTATGTGTTGGAAATGGTTCTTAATTTGTAGATTTAGGTCTTTTTATTATTTCACGCGCTTTCGAGTGTTTTTCGTTTTACGTACCGCGGAATCGCAAGTTGTTGTGCGGTACACGGTGCCATTTTCGCCTTTGGGCGGCTTTTGAGATTCTTCCGACGGATCCTTGTCAACTGCGGTTAGCCTATTAATCTTCTGGCCGATTACATCTGATAACCTTAGGATCAATCACAAGTTCTTTCTTGAATCTACTACAAAAATTTAAGATATTTATTTTGAATCGACTAAACCAATTTATTGAATTTAATTACGCGATTATAGTGTCTTAAAAGCTTCTGGTTTTAAGCAGAATAAAGATTGTTGCGAATTACCAATCTTCTCAATTTTATAATTATTAAATAGTAATTGTCTGTATGTATGTAGACTATGTGACAAAATTTTTGTTTTAAAAATTATGTTTGTTTGACGTTAAGACGGAAAATTTCAATCTTGTGTTAAAAGAGATGAATTTATTTAATTTTGTTTTGTGTTTAGTTAATTTTTAAGTATGCAAACACGGCCGTACGTAAAGTAATTAAGATATTTGTTTTTATTGCTTTTATTTTTTTTAATTTTGTTTTGTTTTAATGCGCTTATTCAATTAACTTTAATTTTTAACTTACATTTTTTTAAATATTATTTTTTTATTTTTTTTCTTGTTATAATTTAATTTTTTTTTGTTTTGAGTGTTGTTTGGTAAATCCTGCGCGTGCGCACTATCTGAATTTTAAATTATTTCATATTTTGGTGTCATACACTCTAGTAAGGTAAGTCTAATTTAGAGTGTATCCTACAAGAGCGGGTTTGTGGTTGGCAAGGGCCAAAAATGCTTTTAACTTTACACCTTCCTGGCGTTCTTTGATTTTGACTTTTGGTTTTGTTTTCTTTTGTGTTTTTCAAACTGTCACGGAATTTTTAATATAATCCACACCCTTCTGCACTGAGCACCGGCAAAACTTTGTTTATGTTACTTTATTTTAGGCAAGCTTTATTGTTCCAGCGTTTGACCCATTAATTCTCAAAAATGTGTCAGACGAATAAAGGATAACTATTAATAGTCAAACAAAAAGATACAAACTAATTCTTAATTAAACTTATAGATGAGCCAGAATCAATTAAAGTAGTTGTATTCTTGAAATTAAAATTCTAAGTTACCAATTATCATAACAGCTCATTTCACTACAATTAAAACACCAAATTTGGTTTGTAAATCCATGTGATACACCGCTGGATTGACTTGCGTTTGGACGGATTACTGGTGGTTTTTTTGCATTTGCTATACAACGTTAAGATGATGTAATTGAGGACATAACACGGAGCAAGTCTGAAACTTCTGCACAAGTGCTTAAAATTATAGAATAAAATTGACAAATCCTTTAATTACATAATCAATCATGTCGTTTTCTTTAAAACCAACCTCGTTACCCAATGCAACCTTATCTTAAAAATACACAGCAAATTTTTTATGTCTTCTTTATTTTTTTTTAAATTGTCGCATCGATGTCACTTTATCACACTTAGTGATAAACATCTTACGAATTTCCATCTCAAGTACCGTCCATCTCATATAAACATATTTTTTCTTCGAATGATACCATTTTTTTATTGCACTATCAAATTTACCAACAACGATTACGGTCATTAGTAATTCGGGACTTTATACGTATTTATTACTTTACGCGCTCTTTCTAAAAATGACTAAAAATGGCCGCAAATTTTTTATTGCTAAAGTTGTTTCGCTTCACAGCTGTTGCAAGTGACGGAGACCTACTACAAGTAGCTTCTTGATGCAGTAACAGAGATGCAGCAACATAGGTATTTAATAATCAAGGTTAAATAGTCTAGCGGGAGCATGTGCTTCGGCCTTTGAAAGATTTCTATCACTATATTCGTTATTTATTATAAAGCGTTTTTTACTACATTTAAGATTAGTTATGTATATTTGGTCGTTATACTATTTCGGATTTCTAGGATGGCTTAACGGAAGCGTGGAATTTTAAAAACCACTTTATTATACAAAAATTACTAAAACGTCCTTTTACAGACTTTTACAACAGACTCCAAAACCCTTTCTTTTGACAATTTTTTTTCCTGCACAAATAGTGTCTCACATTCCATCATAACAAAAATGACGGTACACTTAAATTTACATACTACAGTAAAGAGAATTTGATTCAGAAAAAAGAATAATACAATAAAATGAGCACGTCTGTTCACTTAACAACTTAAAAACTAACTCGTTTGGTAATCGGCGATTGATAATCTCTATAGTATTAACAGTTTCACTTGTTGTGCATGTCTCGATTATTAATCATTCTATTAACAACTTGTTGGTTAAATAACTGTTAAAAGCATGTGAATATTCATTTAATACGTTGATTAATTAAAACGTAAATATATGCATTTTGCATATGCCAATATCTGAAGCCCTGTAACATTTATAGCTGTTTGAACTCAATAGTTTGCCGATCTAAAACAAAAAAAAAAACTTTGCACATTACCATTACGTCTAATGAATACTATAATGCAAAAAAAATTATTTAATTAAAAATCTTTTCTAAAAAAAATATTTAATAGAATAGGTTGGAAAAAAACTAACACTGTTTGTGTAGTTACACAACTTTAAATTTTTAGATAACAGTTTTTGACGTAAAACGTTATTTAGACTTTGATAATATTTTAAAACGTTGATAATTGATTTTGTTTAATAGTATTGACGTAATTCCATTTTATAAACTCAAACTACAAACGTCTATTATTAAAAAACATTTTGTTAAAAATGGCTTCGAAAATTTGTTTTATGTCACGTTTGTGTACAGTATTAACTTAGTTTAATCTTTTATAAAAGATAACCACATTGTCAATACAAATTTATCATGCGCTAAATGCCTATCATTTTAGTAATAAACAGCGATATAATCAATAATTACGTTTGATTTACTAAACGTGTTATACCAAAAGTTATTTCTTATACAAAATATATTACGATTATTGACATCTATTGGTTATAATAAAAAAAAACTAAATAAAACAAATCTTTTTTTAGTGTAATTATCTGTGATTATCAAAGTATGACGTGGGATCTAGTAATATTAGTACTAGTGACAACTCAGCTTTATGGTATTCGACGATTAGTTTTTATACTGTTTAGTTTAGTTTTTTTTTAGCAAATGCGTCGGAATGTAAGTATTGCAGAGGAAATGCTTGTGAAGAAGATTCCATACCAATTATACAATGCAATGAGCATCCCAAATATTTATCTTACCAATTTCAAGACAAATCTTTAGATTTTGAAAAACAAAAAAACGTATGTGTTGAACTAACGTATATAGATGGTAACGGTAAAGTAACACAACCAAAAATGTTATTTTTTAAGTGTGTTTTTTTACAGAAAAAGACAAACGGTTTCAAATTAAACAATGTTGGACGTATTCAAGAAATTTGTGTGAAAAAATAAGCGCATCTTTGCCGTCATCGGTTACATTGGAAAAATGTCTTATTACAGATCCAAACAAAAAATTGAGAGAACTTGAAAGAGTAATAATTAATCGTCCCAAGCTACGCAAAAATGTTAATTATTGTTCATTTTCTAAAACATGTTAAAATTAATTTATGTTTAATTATATTTTTGAGTTAGTATCTTTGTAAAGGTTACACAAATTAAGGTATATACTATATATTACAAATAAAACAAAACCAGAGTAAGAAAAAACAACGTAGGTTAACTAATTTCAAAAACGCATGAAACAATACTTAAGCAAGGTGCAAACAATCAGTAACTTGACATAGTGAGAATGCGAGAATCAAAGAAATCTAAGAAAAATAATGAATATAGTAAAGGTTGCAATTAAGACAAGCGTCAACCTTAAACTGCCAAACCTTTAAATCTAAAACTTATGCTAATTATTCCCACATAAAAAACTATAAAAAAAAAAAACTTAAGTACTAATAGCCCTCCAAAAAAATACAAGAGAAAAGAAGAAAGAAAGTAAAATATAAAAACTATCAATTGCTTATGTAACATTGGTTGATCACTATACTCAAATGTCACAACAAAGCATATATATACAACTGGCTTTACATTCCACTGCGGAATTAATGCCGCTCCTATTGGAGCTCTTCAGACTGTGTTAGTGGGTTGATTCGTCACTCTTCTCCACTTCTTTTTCTTTTCTTTTACTTTACAGGCCGTTGTGTTTCCTTGTCCAGTATTTTCTTCCATATCTTCCTATCTTTCACTGTTTCTCTCCATTTATTAATTCTCATGGTTTTTATATCATTTATTACTTCATTTTCCCCATCTTATTTTCAGTCTCCCTTTTGCTCTCGTTTCTTGTGGCTTTCATTTCATTATCTTCTTCGCAATTGATTCTTCTTTTCTGTTTACATGTCCGTACCCAAGGAAGGATTGCTCGATTGGTATTCTCGCAATGTAAGCCGCCCTACTCCATTAAATCTTGACGCGTGACGTCAGCCGTAGACCACATATCGGCTTGCTACTTATAAATAGTGCTTAAATACAACGGTTTTTCGATTTTTTTATAACAATTATTACATTTGTTGGTGTTTTATTCGTTCAAATACGTGCCTACAAGTTGCTTGTAAGAATTTCTAATTATTATCAGGTTGAATTTAAAATTTAAACTTATTTACATGATATTAGAAGTTGCGCTGTACTTGGTTGCAATAACAACCTGATTGCACCCAAAAATAAAAACCTTAAGATTACATACCACAAGTTCTCAAAAAGCACCGATTTAGTGTCTATTATGATTAAAAATGAATGGATTAGGCGTTGTAAAAAGGCTGATAACATGAATTCTAATACTAGCGTAATTTGTTCTACTCATTTTACAGAGGAGTTATATGAACGAGATTTAAAAAATGAGTTAATATGTTTTTTAAATAAAATTGATTAACATGTTATTTTTCATTAATTTTGTCAACCTTAAATTTGAATACATTTATTTAACCGTAAACAGTACATTTTATTTTGTCCGTAAATTATAAAATTACTAGCAATTTTTCTATAGTTCAATTTAAAAATGAATGCATCAAACAGCAAATGAGATTAATTTTTTGTGAAAGCTTTTTTCCGTTCAAGTGAAAATAATTTAAACAGCAGATTAATTTCAGCTTGATTACGTTTAAATGTAATTTTTTACCTTTAAAACATTATAAATCATAAGAAAATCAACAAAACTAATTAATAAAAAAAATATTTCGATTATGAACACTATTGCCATTGCTTATTAAATCAAAAGTTGTGAAATTTATTTAAATAAAATATTTAGAAGCCTTTTAATGTGCATCTTAGTACAGATTGTGATAGAAGTATCGAGAGCGAGGTCTACGCGTGACGTCAGCGCGTCACATGATCTCGGCAGAATAAATCTAGTGATCGAGCAATCCTATTCGATTAGCATCCTTGGTCCGTACCAAGGTATTCTCCTGGCTATATTTTTTTTACGATGTTTCCTCTTTTTAGTGTTTCCTTTATCTCTTGGTTTGTTAATCTTATATGTAATTCTTTATTTATCTTCTTTGGTCTATATTTTCTTCTAATTATTTTTGGTTCAAATACATATTTTCAATTTCTCTGCATCTTCATTTATGATGCGCATAGTCTAACAATAAATAAATAAATAACTCGTAACACAATTAAAATGTATAATAAAATAATTACTTATATTTACATTTTATAACCCACAATAAATAAAAATTATACTCCAAATCAAATTCAATAACATAAATAACACAATAACAAAATATCAAATCAGGAAAAATAAACTGAAATTAATTCTGAACGTACTAAGATAAGAATGTCTTCCGGGTTTGAACCGTGTCATTGTTGTTGTAACCGAAGTTACCAACGTTTTGCCCACTTTTGTAAGGGGCTTCATCAGGGCGTGCAATAAATCTCAAAACTCAAACAAGCAACCGAAATCTAACTAAAAACTTCTCAAAAGTTAGAAAGACATTCTTATCTTAGCATAGATTCCGGCCGTGGAAGCCTTCGCTATTACATTAATTCTGGACGACTCGGTATATCCTTTTCATCGAATGCGCCGGCAGCACTATACGAACAGAAAACTTCAGGTGTTCGACAATTACTAACAAGGATAACCAAATACAATACTCTAAAACACAACAACTACTGAATATACGTACGGATTAATGAAACTGCGTAAAAATGATTTGCTGTTTGTTGCGACAGGTGAAACGCAGGTCCCGATCGTCGCAATGACCGGTCAGTATTTAATCAGGTTGAGCAAATGCTCCAGGTACAGGCGGTGATCGTTAACGGAATTACTGGTTAACTTACGGTTAGTTTCAGGTTCGGATGGCGGTTTTCGGGATGTCGAAGGTGTCTTCAGAGACGTCACTCGGACGACGACAGAAAAATATCATCTTAGACGGTGCAGTCCCTTTTATATCCTTTTTCCTTCTTTCAGTGCCGGTTTTAGAACGGAGATCGTTTTGGCCCTGGTGGGATATACGAGGATAAGAGTAAAGTCCATGCACCATTTTAAAATTGATTTTCAATTTGTTTAAAATGGTGGACTTTATTTTCGTTTCGTTACACTGTTTTATTTGTTTTCTCTTTATGGTTTTTTCTTATGTTTCGGTTATTGCAGTTTTTCCATTCGTATTCTGTTTTTTTTATTTTTGTTTCTTTTTCCTAATTGTCTTTTGACTTCTTGAAATTTTTTTTGTTGTCTTCATTGTTTAAACTCTCAATATTCCATTTTTTTCGTTATTGTTTTGGTTTTGTTATCTCTTGCTAATCTTAACTTTGTTTTGGCTATTACTTAGTATTGGTCTGTATTTACACTAGTTTCTCTATAGGATCTTACATCTTGTACTTTCTCTTTTTTTTTGTATTATGATGTGGTTCATTTGGTTTCCTTCTGTTTGCCCTGGTCTGGTCTATGTGACTTTATGCTCATTTTTATGTATGTACTTTGTGCTTGCTGTGAACAACTTAAATTCTTCTGCTAGGTTACATAATCTTCTCTATTGTCATTGGTTTTTTCATGCAGTGCTTCTGTGTTGCTTGCTACATTTTAATGTGCCCTTTTTTTCCTATCATTTAGGTCCCCTCGTAATATTAGCGTGTCGTGTTTTGGAATTTTTTCGCATGTACTTTCTATAGTTTTGTAAAAAATGTCCTTTTCTTCATTTGTTGCTAGTTCAGCTGGTGCATATACATTTCTTATAGAAATATTTGTTATCTGGTTTTTAATTCTTAGATATGAGATTGTGATATTTATTTTCTTGAATTCCAGTATTTGGTTTCTATATTTTTTATTATCATAAAAGCTGTTCTATTATTTCCTTGTTTTTCATTTCCTGCGTAGATTATTGAGTATTTTTCTTAATCTAATCGGCCTTTATCTCTCCATCTCACCTCTTGTAGTGCTAATATATTTATTTTATATCTTTGCATTTCTGTATTTACTTCTTCCATCATTCCTATGTCTAATAATAAAATGAAATTAGTTTAGCGGCAACACACTTGTGAGATTAGCGCTGTAATAGCGCTACCCAAAGAATAGTCAGAAAATGAATTGTAGAGATTTTGTAACTATGGTACATCTATTTGTTTGCAGATGGCTAAATATTTGTATGTATATCGAATTCGCTTTCAGCATTTGTTTATTCAAGGAACACGTACAATTGATGGAAAGTGAACACACGATTTTTTTTACGCTTCTTATTTTATGATGACAAATACGCATTTTACCTAAGGTGCTTCAAGTTATAAAATTATAATTCTTACATAATTTAACAAGAATGTATATATAAATGATAATCAAATGAAATCTACGAAAGTTACACAAATATCAAAAAATGTATAATTATATCGGAACAATAACAATAAGTCCAACTAAAACGAAATAATAAATTGGTTGTTTTTATTAAACTAAAATGACATGTTATAAAAAATTTGTCAATTTTTGAAAAAATAATTTATTGTCATTAATTTACTAGTAAACCGTTATAATAAAAAACCACGTATTTAGCACATTTTCTCTTGCTTCAATAAAGTTCTCATTTTTATGATATACAAGATTTCTTGAAATGTTGAGATGGTAATTTCCTGTTCAAATTATTCCATGCTATCACTTTCATTTTCTAAATTTTTTTTAGAAGTTAATATACTAGATATGCAAATATCCATTACTTGCTTATTGTTAGCCCCACTTTTTTTGATAAACTAAAAAATTACTATTGTGCTGAATTGTGTTCAGTATGTGCTATCTTGTTCCCTAAAAACAATTTCTTTTTTTCCTCATTTATTTTACGGAGACTATCAATCAAAACAAACTAGTGTGCTGAATTATGCTCAGTAAGTGTAAAATAATTGTTATTTCTTTTTATATGTAGATTTTATGAAACAACAAATTGTTTTTTTTTTCTTAATTTTAAAATATTTTATTTTTAAAATTATCAGAAAAAAAAAATTCATATTTTTGAGTACCACCAAGCACGGTGTCGTGTATCACTAGTATTACGCGTACCACAGTTTGGGAAATGTAAGACTTGTAGATACAGTACAAGTTATCCTTCTTGGCGATTCTGTTTGCAAAATCCAAATTACCTTCGCAGCTTTCTTTATGTTGGTGTCTCTGTAACAGTTCCTCCTAAGTGCTTTTTTAAGGTGCATCTTTTTTCTATATACTGCAACTTGTAGCTTTCCTTTTGAGGTCTCTAAACGTCTAAGAAAAGTAGATTTCCATTTTGCTTTTTTTCTATAGTAAGCTTGATTGCTCTGTGCAATGCGTTGATGTGGCCCAGAAATTGTTGGTTTCTCATAGATGCCATCATTAGGTAAAAAAAAACATGCAGCTTTGCTTACAATAACTATAAAAAATTTGAACCAATATAGTCTCTGTACCTAGCATTATTGATATTAAATTTTTTTAAACTCAAACGACAAACTAATTTGTTTAGAATAAAGATTCATCATGTTTCAAATTTCTGGCAAAACATTTGAACACATTAAAGTGAGGTTTCAGTCGATCTACAACTCTGGAACGCGCGTCGATATTATTAATCACATTTTAGCAAGTACTCACAAATATTTACATACTATTGTAGTAATCTTTCAAGTCATCGATTATAGAACAATTGACAATAAACGTGTTCTTAGAAAGAATTTTAGTTTCGTATAAAGCTTTTAATAAAGCGAAACTTTTTGGTATATTATTACGTCAATTGGGGTTTTTGAACTTGAACGTTTGTACCTAGTGAAAGTTTCGCTTCGTTTAAAAACTACAGAACAAAATTAAATCTCCTTCTAGGAAAGCATTTATTATTAATAATTCAGAGCCAATGACTTGGAAGATGACCACAATATTTGTAGTCGGAAAAGCTATATGACATAATTTAAATTGTTCTGTTTAATAGTTCCTGAGATTTGTAAGTAAATGTAACGGAACGACAGCAGAAAGTAAAAAGTATTGTCATTTTCAAAAAATTCGTAAGCGCAAAAAATATATATAAGTACATACATATTTACGGCGCAAAGTAGCAAGTTTTGTCTAGTAATTTTATATTTCATTTCAAATGAAGAGAAAAACATATATTTGTACAAAACAATGTACACTGAAAAACAGGTTACTACAAAAATATTTATAAAGAAACGAGGTAAAAAAAGTTACGCATTACAATTTTTACTTAGGTAACTTTATATTTATGATTAAATATTACTGCAGAAAACATGAATAAAGTATGGCAATTATTATTTTTTACTATTACAGACATGTAATTTTAAATGTATACACGGATTGTTTTCAGTGTAGTACAATAAACAGTAAGATGCCATTTTTCATTTTGTATAAAACAAAAAGACAACGTTATCTACTATCATAGCAATAATTTTGCCGTCATGAACTCTGCAAATGGTGCAAAGATAGAAATTGTTTCTGCGGCACAAAATAGCACTTATTGAGCACTACTTAGCACAATAATTACTTTTCATTTTATCGAAAAAGACGAAGTTATGTATTATCGTAAAAACTTTTTTTTGTTCATAAAATCTGCAAATAAAAAGAAAGAACAATTGTTTTCACGGCACAAAGTAGTACATAATGGGCACAATTTCAGCACACTAGTTGTTTTTGATTTTATCGAAAAAAAACGAGGCTATCTGTTTTCGTAAAAATTGATGGTTTATGTGAAAACAGTAAATGGAAAAAAGGAAATTGTTTTTGCGGCGCAAGGTAGCACATACTGAACACAACTCAGCACAATAATATTTTTTAGTTTATCACAAAAGGCGGGGCTTACTATACTGACATATTTTTAATGACGCTCTCCAAAATTTTTTCTGTGTGCTGTTGCATTATACACAAATTCTTGTACACGTTAACGAAATTTTTAAATGCCATATCGTTTAAAGTTGCATATAAACTTCAAAATAATTTTAACTGAGTAACATAGTGGAAGAAAATCATCTTCATCCCAATCAAATTTGACTCCTCTTTCTTGAAAATCATGTTTAACAATGTCTGCTTTTTGAAAATAATTTATAATGGTTTGCTGTTTTATATTATTATTCCATATTTTGCTGAGATCTCTAATGGCGTCCAGTAAATTTATACTAGTGGTGTGCATGTCAATTATTTCTTTGGTAAACAATAAACATTTACAAAAAAATTTTGTGTCATCTGCATTAAAAGTATTGTCTTCAACGTACCCTCCACTTAAATTAAGTAAGTTTTAAGAGTCGGATAACAATGTATTTTCCGTATTTTGCATCGATTGCACATTTTAAGTACAACAAAAAAGTCAGCTGCATCCTGCTTACTTAAAATAATGGAATACCGTTCTGCATGTAAAGCTTTATGTTTGCAGTGCTTTATTAATTTATTCAAGTACGTATTTTAACTGACTTACTTAACGTCACCTCATTTAAGCATCCACGTTATCTTCTAGTTGTTTTTAGTGTACTCGTGCAGTTCTTAGAATAAAAACGTTGTGATAACATTATTTTGTATTTGTTTTTGGTGTCAGTAAATTACTGAGCAAAAATGTATAGTGCTTAGAACTAAATTAAATATCATAACTAGGTCTGAGTAGTGGTATCAATATTCGATACACAAAATACTGTATCACTCACCTTTAATCGTAACATCATTATAACATCGTTTCTCATTTTTTTTATTTCACAGTGTCAATAAACTTAGAGCAGTAATAAATGTAAGATGTCCGTAATTTTCGATTTATTTAACTTATTTTTGTATTGATGCTATAATTTTACCTTTTAAATTAATCGTTATTGTTGTCAAAAGCCCCAAGTGTGATTCTATTAAGCGGCGTGCACTATATTTATTTAATATGGTTTAATTCCTTTATTGGTGTTTAATTTATTTCATTATATCTACTATATTGGTTTTTATTTTAATTAAATATTTTTTTTATGTATACGTTGCCTACATTACAGCTTAATTATCAGTAAAAGAATGAATAAAATATATAAATTATTCAATCATTGTATTTTTCGTAAACTTTACATTTTTTATATTTGATTATTAGTAGTCAGCAAAATTTCTGTTGTTCTGAGTCGACGATTCAGCTGATATGTAACCGACATTAAAGTTACCGTACATGATCATTATTAGTCACAAGCCCGTAAAAGTTTTATGACAATTTCTTTGAATTTTATTACGTCACTACTACAAGTACACCATCTGTCAAAGAAAAGACAATTTATTTCAAAGTTGTGATTATTATTTTATCTGCTACTCAAAACAATTTTTCTTACTTTGCCATTTGTTGTTAATTTTTCGTACGTTACAAATATTATAGTTAACTAACATTTTTGTATCTGTACTAACTGCCAAAACCTTCATATACGTTGGCTATCTGTATACCTTATTTATCCGTGGTAATAGTAAATAAGATTCTGTAGGTATATAGTGTTATATTTTACATTTATGCGATAAATACTTGTTATCGCAATTTTGCGATTACTATAAATATGCTCAGACGCTTCTAGGTGCGATAATTATAAATTTTTTATCTTATTCCACTTCGAAATATTTCTTTACATACTTTCTGCTAAGTATACGTTTTTTTTTTAAATTAAATTACTGTTTTATTGAAAAAATGGCAGATGAAATATATTTGGACAAACTCTTTTGTGTTTCGTATTAAATGAATAACTTGTCACATTAATTTCAATTGGTTTTTTAGAGTCAGGAAAAAAAACGATAATTAGAAAAAAAACTAAGCATTGTTTTTTTTTTAAAAAAAAAGTTTTTTTTAAAAAACGGGTTAGTTTTTTTTTCATTTGCATCACTAGTAAAGACACAGACTTTTATTACTATTATTTAAGCAACTGTCTATTTCTAAAAACGACTGTCTACAGTTTCCGTTTACAGCGCGGACGATTTAAATATTTAAATTTTATTCTTTATCTTAACTACAGTATAGCAAAGCGATTAAAAAAAAAAATTTTTTCTTGCGCTTGCTAAAAATAAATACAATTAGATAATGTTGTTATTAGTTTTTGTGATGACTACACAGTTATCTACGCTTTTGTTTTTATTTTCTTCTAGAACAATGTACATAATCAAGTTTAAACATTTTCTGATTAAACTATTAACAAAACAAACTTTTAAATGCATCATGGGAATAATGATTGAACTGCTTTTCGCTACAAATCGATTATAAACATGCTATGTTATTGTTTATTGTTAGCCACAACATATACAATTCCTAAATAAATTTCTGTTGCTGTACAATAAACAATTTTGAGATTAATAAATTGAGAAACTAAATTTGATCTATTAAAAATTACGACTTACAAATGCATACGACCGCATAATAAAATCAATAATTATTATGACCAAAGATTTGAATAGTTTTATATATATACGTATATGTACATTTACTGTTATAATTTACCAGTTGTAACACAAAATGTATATTTACATATTTTACAAATAAATAACAAACGATTCGTTTTAAACAAAAAAAAAACACAACCCAAATGTTATCAAACTTGACAAGCCGTCTTCAGAGAACTTAGATATCTGGAAGTTTGCCCAAGGAATTGTGCTAAAATGTGTAAGATCTTAACTTCTCAATTTCAACTTGATGTATTTTGTTTTTGTAAAAGATTTTTTTTTTGGTTACGTTTTATGTCCGTTTTAAAATTATTTATCACGTTTAAGATAATAAAGTAGTTTTTGCGAGTTCTGTTTTAAACTACTTCATGCGTTATAAATGTATGTTTAAAAAACACAATTTTTCATATGTACGCGGTTATAGTTGATAAAATGCAAAGAAACTTAAAGGTATAAAAAGATAAATTGTTTTAAAGCGTGTATAAACAACTTCTCTTAAAAATTTCAATTAACATTAATAAGTTTCTTAGCAAAAGTTCAAATTTCACAGACTTTGTTTAGTTTTAATCTAAATTTAAGCAAAGAATAATGTCGCGTTAATAACATTATGTATAAATGTAATCATAAAAATATGTAACCTAAAAATGTTGGAAACGTTTAATTATAACTTATAAGTAATAACGTCGTAACAAAAACACGAATATTTTTATGACATTAGAGCTTTTACTGAAAACAAATGGCATTAAATTGTAAAGGATAAGCTAGCTTTACGAAGATTAGAAAATTACTTCTTCTAAAGAAATCCCTGAATAAATTAAAAAAGTCAAAAATAGGAAACAAAACCCAATTCAAAAAACGCCAGGAAGGTTTATAGCTCAAAAAGGGCTTCTAAACAACCGAAAAGGTGTTATACTGTTGAATACACACCAAATGGAACTTACACTAAATCTGTAATTATTAAATTTATACATAGACTCAAAGATTGGCGAAATAAAAACTTTGTTACAATTTAACTGTTTAGCATGTACTAAAAACTAATTAAACGCAAAAATTTTAAAAACTGAAATAAGGGAAATTAAGTTAAAATAAGTAAGCCTCACAAAAATACAACAGTCTGTCAAGTTTAATGTCGATATAACAAACAAAATTGTAATGTAATGTAATACATAATGTCCTTAAAAAATGTCCTTAATGTCTTTAAAAAAACAACATTGACAAAGTAATTGTCGTAAAATTGATAGTTCACTTAATGGCGCTGTAAACAAGCCATTAACTTAATTTTGGTTAAAATCAAAGCTTTTACAGCACTTAGTTCACGAAAATTAAAATCACGATGATGATTTTTAACGGTAATTATAAATATCTTAATTCGATTTCGTAGTTCCAGAGATAGTAGACTTTCGGTTGGATGTAAGGTCTCTAAATGATATTGCCAAAAAAATCAGTGGTTCGTAAGAATGCAATGGCTCCGTTGAAAGATTTTTTTAAACCGCCACGAAGGCAAAATTGAAATTTTGTCGCACAAAACACAAAAAAACACATTCTTCCAAACGATACTAAATTTGGAATCTAGTAAAACGTTGAAACCGTAAAATATATGAACTTAAAAAAGTTCTAAAAAAAATAAATTTAACTATACCCTTTTCATCACTTCTACGGACACCCCTGAACTCATTTAAGGGCTACAAATAACCCGATCGAAACTACATTATTAATTTGACAGATACTTGGTAAGTTTTCCAACTTCCTAAAACGAAAATCACTCATATATATATATATATATATATATATATATATATATATATATATATATATATATATATATTATTAATAAGAAATGATTTTCGGATTGCTTCTCGTGTTGTGTTTTTATTATTAGTATTAAAACAACGTTTCGGTAAAATAACATTTACCATTATCAAGTTTAAATTTAAAAGTAACAGAAAATAAAATTAAAACGTTACAATTAAATTAAATTAATTTGTCAATGTCATTATTTTGTCTGACTTCTTGTCACCGGTCGATGTCGTACTAGATTCGTAATTACGTTTGATGTTATAGGTTGACGGGCATTGATTGTAGTTGATGAACTTACTCCTACTTTTGTTTTGATAGATGACAATACCGTTTTCCATATTTTGGGCAATCTTACACTATCATCTCTTTTGTTTAAACTAGATGGTCGTTTTTCTATTTCAATTGCTTCTCTTGCTACCCTAGACCAAAAGTGTTCAACACTTGCTAGAACTTTAGTGTTGCTGAAGTTAATTGAATGTCCTGTTTCTTTAACATGTTGGGCTAGAGAAGAGAAAGGAAGTTCTTGTCTAACTGCTAGTTTATGTTCCTCTACCCTTGCTGCGACTCGTCTATTTGTTTGACCAACATAAGTCTTATTGCACATACCACATGGAATTTCATATACTCCTTGTGCTTCTAGTGGTATATATTCTTATATATATTGTTCGACAAGATGTGACTCATTTGTTAAGAAAATCTAAGTTACCAAATAGAAACTTGACGAAGAATGAACATATAGCACTTAAAGAATTAAAAAGTAATAATGACATTATTGTTTTACCAGCAGATAAAGGAAATGCAACTGTAATATTAAACAGAACAGATTATCACACTAAAATAACGTCACTACTAAACGATGCAGCTTATATTCCAATAGTTAGAGATCCTACAACATATCTAGAGAAAACTACAAAAGCATTAATACAAACTACGTCTTTAGATAAAGAAACCCAACTTAAAATTATTCCTAGAGAAAAATCTTCAAAATTTCCAAAGTTTTACGGTTTACCTAAAATACATAAAGCAGATGTACCATTACGACCTATAGTAAGCTCTATTGGTTCTCCAATACAACCACTGGCAAGATTCTTAGCAAAAATTCTTCAACCATACGCCGAAAAAGCATCATCGTATGTACGTAATTCTGAACATTTTATAAATATTTTACAACAACAGTTAATAGTAGAAGACGATTTGTTAGTAAGTTTTGATATAGTATCATTATTTACAAATATTCCTGTAGATGAAGCTGTCACAATTATTAAGAACAAACACAATCCTCCAAAGTATGTAATAGATTTAGTTAAACATTGTTTGAATAATACGTACTTTATCTACAACGGTACTAAATATAAACAAGTTAAAGGAGCACCAATGGGTTCACCATTATCACCCGTAATTGCAAATATTTTTATGGAGGAATTAGAAACTTTAGCTTTAAATTCTGCATTACTAAAACCAAAATTATGGTTACGATACGTTGATGACACTTTTGTTATATGGCCTCATGGTATAGATGAACTTTATAAATTTTTAGAACACTTAAATATTCAAAACAAAGCTATATCGTTTACAATGGAAATTGAAGAAAACCAACAGTTGCCTTTTTAGACATACTTGTGAAAAAGAAAGACAATCACATGGGTTATACAGTTTTTAGAAAAACAACTAATACAAACAGATACCTCAATGCTAAATCGCATCACCATCCTGCTCAACTATCATCCGTAGTTAACACACTAGTAACAAGATCTAAACGTTTAACTGATAAAGAACATTACAATATAGAAATTAATTATTTAAAGGAAGTTTTAATGGATAATGGATATTCAAACAAAATTATAATGAAAGCTGTAAATAAACCAATAATTCCGACAAAACAGTTGTCCCAACAAGAGGCTTTACTAACAAAAGCATATCTACCTTACGTTAAAAACATAACTGATAAAATTAGCAAAATACTATTACGATATAACATTAAAACTGTATTTACTACCCATAGGAAAATCTGCTCTATGTTACAATCTCCGAAAGAATATATACCACTAGAAGCACAAGGAGTATATGAAATTCCATGTGGTATGTGCAATAAGACTTATGTTGGTCAAACAAATAGACGAGTCGCAGCAAGGGTAGAGGAACATAAACTAGCAGTTAGACAAGAACTTCCTTTCTCTTCTCTAGCCCAACATGTTAAAGAAACAGGACATTCAATTAACTTCAGCAACACTAAAGTTCTAGCAAGTGTTGAACACTTTTGGTCTAGGGTAGCAAGAGAAGCAATTGAAATAGAAAAACGACCATCTAGTTTAAACAAAAAGAGATGATAGTGTAAGATTGCCCAAAATATGGAAAACGGTATTGTCATCTATCAAAACAAAAGTAGGAGTAAGTTCATCAACTACAATCAATGCCCGTCAACCTATAACATCAAACGTAATTACGAATCTAGTACGACATCGACCGGTGACAAGAAGTCAGACAAAATAATGACATTGACAAATTAATTTAATTTAATTGTAACGTTTTAATTTTATTTTCTGTTACTTTTAAATTTAAACTTGATAATGGTAAATGTTATTTTACCGAAACGTTGTTTTAATACTAATAATAAAAACACAACACGAGAAGCAATCCGAAAATCATTTCTTATTAATAATAATTATACTCGTGAAAACCTAAAATACAATTTATATATATATATATATATATATATATATATATATATATATATATATATGCATTTGTATCCTCTTCGTCTCCGCATATCTTTAGGACGCCCATCCATCCGGTAGAACAAATTATGTTATACAAGTTTTTTCCGTATTTAAGGGGTCAGGTGTTACACCATTTTACAGGCAAAGGTAGAGGGGTAATGATATCACATGTTTTTTTCATACAAAATACAAATCTGTATTTAGTACTACCCTATCTCCATATGGGATTATGACGCTTTCGCCTCCTTATATATATATAATTGTAAAATGCTACGGTTGAGTTCACCTCCAGCGGCGCTGCCAAAGTTTAAAAATATTTTCAACGCATTTGACAAAACAGCTTATGCACGCTGTGATAATACAGCATCATATTTTGTACTAGTGATTTAGTTTTTACAGTGGTACAACTTAATTTTTAGTTATTGTGTGCAGAGCTGGGCAGTAGTTAACTACAAAGTAGTTAAGCTACTAATCTAACTACTTTATTGTTGACGATAGTTGTATTCTATATATTCAAGTTACTTTAATTTAATAATGTAACTGTAGTTGGAATAAATTACTTTTTTCGTGTAATCGTATTTAAAAAGTAGTTAGCTACCCTATTTTAACTACAAAAATAGTTAAACTACTTTGTTAATAGCTTAACTACTTT
The DNA here is from genome assembly GCA_035610365.1 of Aquatica leii. Taxonomy (NCBI): domain Eukaryota; kingdom Metazoa; phylum Arthropoda; class Insecta; order Coleoptera; family Lampyridae; genus Aquatica; species Aquatica leii. The sequence goes on along the minus strand of CM069437.1, from coordinate 37,720,837 downwards.
ACTAGTAATTAAACTACTTTATTAGCGGCTTCAATTACATACAATGGCTACAATTATTCAGTTTGCATTGCAGTTTCGCAGGTTAAAAGGTGTCCTTCAAGTAATGAACAGTAACGCAGAAGTAAACATGGATGTAAAGATTATTCAAAAACATTCTATAAATGCAGCAAACCTAATTTGTTTCGAAATGTTAAATGCCTCTGATCTAAACGTAAACAAAGTATTACTTCAACAAAAGTTTTTTGATATTGATGAACCTGCTTTGTCTAAAAAGTTACACATTTCTTCTGATACTGAGAATGAACATGCTCAGAAAAGCAGAATAATAGAACTGGAATTGTTAAAACACCTGGAAGATAACAGAATTCATATATCTATTTGAGATTATTATTAAAAAAATGTTCATTAGATATAGTACAATTTTACCTTTACCATCAGCTGCTGTCGAGCGATTATTTTCGTTTTTCACTCATAAATTCGCTCAAAAGAAATGCATTGGCTGATGCTCTTTTTGAAAAGTTACTTTTATGAAAAGGAAATGAACATTAAATACCACAATACGTTTTTTACTTTAAGTTCTGTTTTTAGGTTTAGGTTTATTTTATTAGTTTTTTTTTTGAGAATTTCTAATAAAATAGATATACATGATAATAGAATAATAGTACTTACGTTAAAATTGTTTTACTCTTTTCGTGTGAGCGTGATTGATTTACTTTGTCTTCTTTAATGTAATAATAATTCAGTGTCTATAGGTACTTATGTTTATATGACTAAAAGTGGTATAACATAAATCGTCTCAAAACTCCTTTTTCTACAAGTAGTTGAAAAAAAAACTTATATTTTAGAATACAACTGTTGAGTAGTTAGTAACCTAACTACTTTTCGATTTACGGTAGTTAATAGTTAGTAACTTACACTACTTTTAAAAAGTAGTAACTTTAGTTAGTAGTTAACTACTTTTAGAAAGTAACTTGCCCAGCTCTGATTGTGTGCAGACAGTGTAATAACATTGTTTTTGAGTAGTGTGCAGTTAAAGCAGACTGCTGCAATAAATACTTGTTTGCAGTAAGTAAAAGTTTTTTTTATTACAAAATAGATGTATTGGCGTATTGCTGAGAACTCAAAATATTGTAATAACTGCTTAGGTACGTCTTTTCAATTACTGTGGTGTACAAAATTCTTGACAACGTTTAAATGTTTTATCGCCAAATTCATTTTTTATTTTGTATTATTTTTATGATTATAGCTTGCATCTTCAGAGTGGTAAATGTCACTGAAAGAAAAAGTGTAGCCAAGATTTGCTGAGTCTTAAACCGTCTTCTCGGTTCATATTACATGGATGTTTTTCTATTTCCACAGCTTCGCGGGTTAGTCTGGAAAAGTAGAAAGGAGTTCTAGCTAACACTTTAGTTTAATCAAAGTTCAGCGTGTGTCCTTGGTTTCACACGTGTTCTGCCACTGCTGATTTAGTAACTCTGCGATGTTTGCAGTCAGCCATATGTTCTTTTACTTTACACTTATTTCAGTTATAAAGACAACTTGTTTAAACAAGTAGAAGTAGCGGCCTTGCGTTCACCGCTCTCTCCAGTTATAGCCAATTTACATGAAATATTTTGTAACTGAAATTATGAAAAATGTTGAGTTAAAATCAAAAACTTGGTTTAGATATGTTGATGATACGTTTGTTGTATGGCCTCATAGCAAAGATAAACTAAATCAGTTTTTTCAACATCTAAACTTTGGACATAACAGCATTAAATTTACTATGGAGTTAGAACATAACAACAGCCTAACATTTCTTGATGTACTGGTGATAAGGTAAAATAACAGAAAATTGGGGCATTCAGTTTACAGAAAGAAAACGCACAATAATAGATACTTAAACGCAGAGACTCTGTTTTGCATACTTTAGCCAAAAGAGCTATACGTGTGTCAGATAATAAAAATCTACAAAAAGAAAAGGAAACACTGTTCGAGTCCCTACAACAAAATGAATACGAGTTCAAAGAGATCCAAAACGCATGGAAAAGAGCAATAAATCTAAAAGTCAAGGTAGACCTATCACCTCCTACTAGCACCGCTTATTTACCTTACTGTGTGGGTTCGACAGACAAAATAAACAGGGTGCTAAAGAAATATAATATTAAAACTGTTTTACGACTAAGGATACCCTGAACACCTGGTTTACATTTGCTAAAGACAAACAAGAGGCTCTAAAACATGCTGGAGTTTACAAAATTCCTTGTTTCTGTGGATCAAGTTATATACGATAAACGGGACGTTTTATTGAAGTTAGAGTAAAAGAACATATGGCTGACTTCAAACACCGCAGAGTTACTAAATCAGCAGTTGCAGAACACGTAAGAAACCAAGGACACACGTTGAACTTCGACCAAACTAAAGTGTTGGCTAGAACTCCTTTCTACTTTTCCAGACTAATCCGCGAAGCCGTGGAAATAGAAAAACATCCATGTAATATGAATCGAGAAGACGGTTTAAGACTCAGCAAGACTTGGCTACCAGTATTATATCATCTAAAACAAAGATCAACTTTCTTGGAAAGGACACAAACACTTACTCCAAGTAATAACGATGTCAGTCAAGCGGTAACGGAAAGATAAGATCCGTTAATCACGCTAATCGCTATTGGTATAAATATTGTCATTTACACTTTTTCTTTCAGTGACATTTACTACTCTGAAGATGCAAGTTGCAATGTCTTGCGAAACGTCAGTTTGTTTGAGTTCACGAACGACAATACTGCAAAGGCCAAGTTCTACTTCTTGTTTTGGCTGTCAAGAAGAGACTAGGACCAAGCCTAAGTCTGGGTGTTTAACTACGACGCGGTCTAAGCCGAAAATCGCTTATAATCATAACAACCGCGAAAGCTTAAGATTTTTTGTTTAAGTGCAAAAATACTTCTAAAATTGGCGATCAAATGTAATCGGCGAAAGCAAAATGCCCAAGAAATCTGAAAAAGCTGAGGTTGCGTACTTAATAATTAATAATAATGTGTTTGGCTATTTGTTTTCTTTTTTTATTCTTTCTAGGCTCTACCGGCTATGAATCGTTAGATCCGTTTTACTGCAGCCACAACTCCGATGAAGATCTGACCTTTCATCCAGAAAAGCTGCGCTTAAAACTAACTTTAGTGAATAATCTACTGTTAAAAAAATTTTCTTTAAAAGCAAACAATGTTGCAGATAAAATAGCGCTTTCTAAGTAGATAGACCAACCAATTAAGCATTATTACTAAAGAACGGAAAAGTGCATTTTGAATTTTTTCTTGTTTTTTGGACAAAGTGCATTTTTGTAAAATGACTACTCTAATCTAAAAACACATTCCTTATACCTAAAAAAAGAATTAAGGTAGTTCTCTCACGTCGCTCATTTAGTTTATAGCTTTGTTCTCACGGTTTGTAAAAATTTCCAATATTTTTTCTCTTATAGTAGCTAATGCTAAAACAAGTCTAGTGTCGTTTTTTTTTTATTAAATTAAAGTATTGATTAATTGGCCAAAACATAACTAACATTATCTGTGTCGTGTAGTAGTTATTTTTTATTTTCTTTTTTAAAGTTATATTTTAAAAAATGTAAATTTATAGCAAAGTAAAATTCATAATATGGTTTGTTTTTAACTATAAATATTGGAAAATAGATTTAAAAAATTGTTTTTTACTACCTACAGATTTGCTAACGACAGAGTGGTAAATCCCTACCGCATTGCTGTTTACATTTAAAATCACGGTATCAGCATTTTGATTTAGTCGTCCACTACTGGCTTCATAAGTAGATGCTTTTTTAGACTTATAACTCTTTGTTTCCGCCAAATGTACAAGAATTTATAGACTTGTTACTTGAATTAAGAAGTGAAATGATGCCGCAAAAAACAAATATTTGTTTATTTGCAACTCTGATGCAGCTAGTAAAAATCAAAGTGCCCAATTTGCCAAATTCATGGGCCACACAGTAAAAACTTACCATAAATTTTACGAAATAAGTTAAAAAGCGTACTAAACGGTTAAGGTTGCAACATTGTTAACGTTATTTGACAAAGGGGACCAAATTGAATACAAAAACAAGGCATTAATTTTCATTAATATTAATTTTGATGAAGAGGGCATTCTACCGAACTCACCACCGGCACCCGTACAAAAAAACAAACCTTCGACTACAAAAGACTGTGCAGGAGAAAAAAGTTGCAGTTTATCAAGTTCTAAAAATGTTGCAAAAATAGAAAAGAAGCAGAATAGTTAGAAGAACAGAGAAACAGAAATAATTGGTATCGTACTAAAAAGTAGTAAGCTCTAAAAATGCTTGGGTGTGTGAGCCTATAAACCAACAGAAAGTGAAGACTTTTATTTATAATACATACACTACAGCAGAAAAATGAAAATACGTAGTCATTTTGACATAATGTCATCATTTTATTATTTGTATTGTATTGTTTTCATTTTATTACTTTTATAATCTTTGTTAAATAAATTTATTTAATTGTAACTAAAGAGCTACCTAAAAATAAAATTATTTTTTTTATAATAACATTTCTACAAAATAAAATGAATTTAAATATAAGATCAGAGGCTTCCATGGCCGAAGTAAAGTGAAAACTTTTTTTCAAAAACAGTGTCCCAGATCTAACAATTAATTAATATTATTTATTTTTGCATAAAGATTTTATTCTGTAGATAATGGCATTTTTTCATTTAAACTTTTTGATTTTTCTCTAGGTGTCACAGTAAACTTTTTCGTAAAATTAAATGGTTTAACCTCTTGTAAATTTGATCTAAATATATACTGTATATATGTATAATGACTTGTTTTATATTAGTTCATATCAATATCATACTTACCTTACTAATCTGTAATATAAGCAAATTAAACAAAAATTGACTGGGAGAAAATACGAGGTATGTAGGTACGACTAAATCCAGAAAAGTAATTATATCCACATACGTCATGTACATATATCTTTGTATCGTTTTTGCCTCTAGCGGTGTTGCCAATATGATGAGGCAAATACGTACTAGTAGCATGAGGAGGTGGTTTGGAACTAAACACATCATGAATATACAACAGCAGCGCCCCTAGTGAATATGTAATGGAACTATATTGTATTTTTGTATGGATATTTAGATCGTTTTCACCTCCGGCAAAAAAATCGTCAAACGATAGAGAGTGTCTCAAAAAAGATAATACAGATGAAAAATAAGAAAAACGCCTTCGGCTCCGAAAACGGAGGCAAACACGTAAAAACGGAGGCGAAATCGATTTATTCATATAGCATTCGGAGGTGTATGAGTACTAAATGCATATATATATATATATATATATATATATAGACATATAAACCGGTTGCTGTTGAGCCCGTAGAATATATAAACGTTACGCTCTTTAGCCCGAAGAAACGCTATTAAGCCCGGATTCGGGCTCATCTACGTATCCATGTGTATATAATCAAAATACGATTATATAAGCATCAAAACGTGTAAATCCAAAAATTTGGCCGGGCTTCATATTGTACCGTTTATATCTGCATTATATATAAAATAGTTCAGAGTTAATCGCTGCAGAGGTCGCTTTTATATACAAACTGTTTACAGACACGGACGGTACGTTGTGTAGCCCAACATGCGACAACGTTGGATGGGCTTAATAACAAGCAGTAAACGTATACTCTAAGTGTATTTTACTTTTGTATGAATTTTATGCACTTTTTGAGTATATCACGTTTTAATAATTTTTCACAAAAACAATACACACGGTTTTAGTCAAAAATCGGAAGTAGATTTTTAAAAACGTTTGCAATTTCTACGCAATGCTTGTACGTACATATGTAGAATGTAGTACTTTTATAACTATCAAATTAAATTAAAATTAAAGTATTGAAAAAATTATTTGAAAACCTCTAAAGAGATTTGGATCAAAAGTACAATATAGGTAGCTAAGAAACTTTAAACTTATAAGAATGATTTGTTTGTTCATTTATGAAGTGATACCTATAAAATAATTTGAAACATAAATACATACATTTAATAAAAACGTTATAACGAAAAAGATATGTCTTAAGATATGATATTAGCATTTCTCATATAATTTTTTGTCTTTTGCTAAAAAATTTTAAAAACAATTTAGGAATCTCGTTTTGTAGTGTAAAAATTCTTAGAAACATGGAAATTTTTTAGTATTCTGAAAGAGTTTTGTAGAATCAATTGGAAAATATTACTTCTAGTGAAATAATTATGGAAAGTTATGATAATTTTGCAGATAACACTGTACAATTAAAAAAAATTAAATTTGGTTTTACCAACACAAAGCTTTTACAAACAAAATTGAAAAAAAAAATTGTCCTAGCAGAAAGAGAAACAAAACTTACAGTCATAAATTTTAAAATCGACACAGAGTTTTTAAGTAATTATGATGACAATTTACTTAAAAGTTAGAAAAATAATAATTAAGAAAAACAGTTAATCCACTTCTTACAAGAAATAAGATATTTTTTTAAAGTTTAAGTCATTTCATATGAAATCGTCTAAAAGTAAAAGCTGACTTATTTTAGAGTCCTAAAAAAGAAATCTACGCGCATTTAGTTTTGATGAACGCCCGTTTTCACCTGACCGAATTGAAAAACATAATTTTTATGCTTTTTTTGAGTGCACAACGAAAATTTATTCAATACCGATCAACAATGACGCGCTGCTAAAAATACATTTTTTAACTTATTTTCAGTGATTTTTAACTGACTTTAGTGTCTTGGTCGTTTAATGTAAGCACCTAATGTTATTCAGAAATTAAGTTTACATATCCTAAAAAGAATAAACCCAACAACTGATCAAAAAACCCACTTTTTGTACAAAAAAAATGCTTGAAATTCGATGAAATCGCGTTTTTCAGGCTACATTGGTCGTCTTGTTGTTGTCACAATCTTAGTGCCTAACCACTTGGTTTTTTAAAGCAAATATCTTAGTAATTTTATTAGGTTAAAAATATTATTTGCAATTGGTTACTTTTTTGTGTGAAAATTCATAAAACACTACATGTTTGTTTTCTATATATTTAGTGTAGTTTTATCTATTTTGTTTGTATCTTATATTATAGCAAGTAGGTTAAATGTTTTTTAAACGTGATATTATGTTTTCATTTTCATTGAAATTGTGTGTATTGTAAGTGAGATTTATTACGTAAATATAACGTATGACGGAATATTGAATTTTTTGAAATAAAACATTATATTTTCTTAGAAGGCTTAGCTTATTGGCTTAACGATATTGACAGCATCACAATTATAGAAAACTGAATACCTTTACGGTATCAACTAGCTGTGACCGTGAGAAACCTAAACTATATTAAATCATTGTACCTTTTTATGTTATTATCTTATTAATACATATGTTACAGCAGCTTGAACATTCACACTCGATACAAAAAACTAATTTTTATGCCAAGAATTTCATTAGAGCAGAAATCGAACATTGTTTCTGGAGTTACTATATGAAGATCTGCAGTTCGTTCTAAGCTTTTTTTAATAGTTTGTGACGGTCCGATTAATGATAAATCTGTTACTTTAATTGGCATTTATAACGTCCACATTAAGGAACAAATAAATTGAGTGAAATGTTTCAGACTACTTATTAGAATTCCTCAATTTCGTTATTTGAAACAGAGTATTCTATTTACTATCACATACATATTTTAATTTCAACTAAAATTTTATGATAATGTTGTATGACATACTGTATGCCCAAAACTAACCTTTCAATTTATTTCTGATTCATTAAAAAAACTTTGTGTGTGTAAATAAGAATATGTAGGTACAAACATGTAAACAGGTTGTTGTTGAGCCCGTAGAACATATAAACGCTACGTTCTCTAGCCCGAAGAACCGTTATATATCCCAGTTTTAGGCGCATCTCTGTATATATGCGTATGTCATCAAAATACGATTGTAGAATCATTATTTTTTTTATTATGCGGTATATTGTAAGTTTGATTTAAAAATTAATTTGTGTCAAATGATGACAAATAACACACTCTACGTTAGTCGTGCAATTTGCGGCAACGATTAAATTTAACATTTCTTTAAAAAAGTTGCCAAAAACAGAGTTACATCCGGAATTTTAAAGAAAATTATTTAATTTGCTGCCGTTTTGAGTATGTTTTTTTTTCAGATAAGAATTTGCTAATACACACAAGTTGTAGCTTACAATTTTGAATTATATTTACAAATAAAACAAACTTTGCACCAATCATAAAAAGAGTTTAATGCTTAAATACAGTTTTTATTTTAAATCTACAGAAAGTTTATTTGCTACGTCAATATTAATCAAGTTAAATTTAAAAAAAAAATATTAGATCGGAAGATGTTTAAGAGAGTTATCTGCAAAGACTAAACGCAAATGTTAAAATTTCAAATCATTGTCGAATTTCGCTTAATAACTACGTTTAGAGAGTGTATAATATTGGCAACGCAGTCGGGGTTAACAGCGTGCTAATAACGTCGTGTAGAAAGGCGTTACCGCCCGGGCTCATCGGGCACCTGTTTACATATCGGGCTCAATTGCGTGCAGTTTATAACTATATATATATATATATATATATATATATATATATATATAAACTTGGTTACCACCACCCAATGAGGTATAATATACTAACTGGAGAAAACTCTACGTACACAAAAACGAGCCGTCAATTTATCGGGTATCCCCAGTGCTTTTGGGCAAAAACGCATAAGGTCGACCACGTTTAAAAAGTAAAATTAAGGTTTGTATAAAAACAATTAATTGGTATATTTCTTTAATTAAAAATACCTATTATTAAAAATAAAATACAAAATTATGTCTGTTAAATAAAATAATTTAGCTCAATTTAATCTAACAGAAATACTACCTTAAAAAGACGTCAATATTTATAGTTTTTCAGTAAGTTTTCAATCGGAAATTAAAATATATATTAATTATTTAAAGAAGTAATATTTCACTCATGTGACACAAAAGTCTCTAGAATTGAGCGAATGTAATTTTTAAATGACATTCTACTTATCATTGCTTTTTTGATGGTGGCCCCAAGATTAGTTTTTACGTTAAAGTTGTTTTGATGCGTCGCAAGCTTCTACAATATATGTTTTTTTGTTAAAAGTATAAGAGCTAGAAACTTAAAAAAAAACTAAACCCCTGTATAAGGGGGTCTCTAAAATTAGAATAATTTCTCAGGGGAATGAGTAATCACCAACACATTTCATTTTGTGTAGCGTTTTTAGTCTGGTGATAAATTTTTTAATAATAATATTTATTTTGATATAAAACTAAGTATTTATAAACTAAAGACACATATCTAGGGCGCACTTGTGCCACTTTTTGCAAATAATCGATGGTACGTTTACCATGTGCACTCAAGAATTACCTAAAATTGCTTCGTTTTCTATTTTTTTTTATATTTTTGGCTTCAAAATTACACAAAAAGTCAAGACAAGACGGCTATACAACTAGTCTTTGTACTTATTTCAGTTTTTTTTCGTTTTTAGCTCATATACTTCTAACGAAAAAGCGAATTCTGTAGAGACTTGCGACGCATCTAAAGCGGTCGTTTTAGAACCTTCTTAATCTTCCCGTTTATAAACTTTTTTATTATAAATAAGTTAAGATTATTAAATTTATTATTACATTCATTTTAAGCAACTAAAATAGACAAAACTAAAATTATTGAATTTCCTTTCTTGCCCGGATGAAGTGGGGAAACACAAAATAATACCGGACCGAATTCGTAACCATACTAGCATACGAAGTCGTTTCTCCAGTAGTTATTATATTATACCTCATTGCCACCATTAAACTAAAAACTGTAACATCAAATCTTTAAGAGAGAGTAACAGTACAACAAAAACGTAGGCAAAGATGCCAAATTAAATTAAAACGCAATAACATGTGTCCGTTGACGGCGTTTCTCACATTGAAAAATGCAACGATCACAAAATATAAATAACTCAAGCAGAATATACAATTATCTTGATCTTTAAAATCCAATAAGAAAAATTGTCAGAAGTAGTAAATCATAAAATGCACTTTTAACGTATGACAATAAAATCGACCAAAATGACTTAAATGTATATGCACTAAATACTTATTTAATCAAATAAAAATTACAATTAGGATAATTTTCAAAACGTAGAATAACCTTGGTAAATGGATGCAAAATTACTCAAAATGAGTAAACCATTTTCATGAAAGAATACGTCCAGGAATTAGCCTACGCGACGGTTACAAACTCTAAACAAAAAACACTAGATGAAAAAATGCAGATTTTAGCTTATAATATACATAAGACTTTGCCAAAGTTCTGACTTATCTACCGTTTCTACTATTGTGCAAATCAGCTCTAAAAAATTGTTTGTTTAAATTTGTTATAAGAATTAACACAATAACATTTAAAACGTGTATAGAAATAAAATTATATAAAAATTATAATAAAAAAAACATACACTCAGTTACATCAACATCATTTAACTAATGTTGAAGTAATTTTATTTGAGCATTTAAAATAAAGGAAAGATTATTAGTATTGGCAAGTAATAATTCCGCAAAAAACCATAAACTTGTTTTTATGATCTACGAGTAGAATAAATCAGCAAAAATAAAGAATTAAATAGCATAAATATGTTTTTTAATCTATCTCCTATAAAAACTTTAAGGCTTGGATGATCTCAGAACTTGATTTGACGTGTACTTCTTTTTTAAAGTAATAAGATTTTGTTAAACAGTTAAACCAACACGTGCTTAGCTTTGATCGACACTGCTACCTCTCATCTGTTAGTCGACGAGTTCGTACAAATATAAAGACGTTTTCCTATTATGAAACGTAGCTCCCGTGTTTTAATCCACGGATCAAAATATAAAGCAAACATTTGTTTAAAAACTTAAGATTATAAGTATTAAAATGTCATATACTGCATAACTGAATTAAAGATCCGCAAATGGACAACTAGTAAAAAATTCTTGAAGAAAACTTTAAGCATACTGTAGGAATTTTGCCCTACAATACGTTATTTTACATACTGGATACATATAAAAAAGTCACTTCTACTAAGTGCGTTAAAAAAATTACACGTACATATATGCGAGTGTCAAGCCCGTGAATTTCCACATTTTATAGTATCCTAAATCGTCCGCGCTGATAGTGAATAGTAAATGGCAGGTTAAGATGTGGTTGTTAAGAGAAATTCATCGGAATAATGATGCATTTTCATTTTACAGCGCCATTTGATTTTTACATTTTATTATTAGCAACGTTGGTTACTTGCACATGGTCTTTTAACTTTGGTTACCTGCACATGTTTGCTTAACTTTGGGATACCTGCATCTGTTCTTTCATTTTGGAAAATTCTTTTAAATAATTAGAACAGAATTATATGCTGCAAACCTATGATAATTAAAAACCTCAAAACTGTTGTTTCAACTGCTATGTTTGCAAACAGCATTACAAAAAAATTGGAACTCACACCTACTAAAATATCTTCACTAACTTTGGTGAACTTAGTGTACATAACTTAAGTTAAACATGCCATTAGCTAATCGCATATTCCGGAACGCAAAATTGTTAGTATTTTGTTTCTTATATAAAATTTATTTTACTGTACGTACATACTACGGTTGTGGTCACAATTAAGTAAAAATTTTTTTTGCATGTAATAAACTAAATAAATAATAAATTAAGCTCGTAATATTGACACACCAACGTGAATTCACCTTGAGTGTAAAGTTAAGTCAACGAATTTGTTTATATGTATAAAATGTTGCCTGACCTAAAGGTCCTGCATTATTAACTGTGATATTTATTGACAAATCCTTTTTTTTTATTTATTTACTCTAATTCTACCTCGTTTTTAACTCTATCTTTTTGTTGAAATAAATATATATTTGTTGTAACAAATTGTGTTTTGCAACTTGTTTTCTTTTAGTAATTGACAGATGTAAACTGTCTGTAGTTAATATTTCTACCTATACTAAGTTACAGTTACAGTTACAGTTAAATTTACGTAACAAACGCAAATAACGAGAATGTGGGTAGGTAATTTCAAGCCGACGTTTACGACCATGACTTTTTAGAGGATCAGCACATCGTTAAAATGGTCTTAAAAAAACTGGTCAACGTCTCAAATTAAAGTAAAGCAAATGGTGACAACGAACAGAAGATATACCATTCAAACGCCGCGCTGCATTTAACGTAGCACTACGGTAAGTGAAACAACACTCCACTGCAATCCTAACAGATACTATTTTTCAGAAGTATTCTTTGTTTCGACAAAATATTTTAAATTTTTTTTTAAACAATTGTATTTTAGCATACTTGGATTACGCAGACTTTTAAAAAACCAAAATTTGAATTATCTTGAGTAGTAGTTTACTCTTACTATTTGATTTAGATTTTGTAGAGAAAGTTTACTCTGCTTTTGTGTGGTATTCAGTGCTTTTTTTGTTTTTGCCAATTGTACGTGTTGATATAGTTACTACTGCTATAGTATGGCTAGAGGTACACTTTAGACAAAAGTTATATAACATATGTAGCAAACCAAGTAATCTGTTTAAACCAGATAGTTAATACATATGTTCATTAGCGTGTTGTTTGCAAAATTTTCTGTCTTCTAGTTGTAGTAGTTTTTGCGCTCGATACTGTGTGCTTAGCATTGAAATCATCCTTAACAATAACTCTCTACTTCAATTTGTTAGAAAAAACTTGCAAAGTCTGGTTCTTTGTTGTTATGTTTGACAGACAAAAAGTAACTGATACGGAAAGTTTTTCCGTAATGTTTTTTATGGTAATAGTGGTAGTCTATATATATTGTTTAATTTGTATTCCTTTTGTTAATGACTGCTTTTTTTGTTTAAAAACTATTGCTGAACCTGCGTAAGTGTTATTATTGAGACGATTTGTATATTTGTATTTGTAATTGGGTTTTGTTAACCCGTTTTTTGTTATAACATAATATAGTACAAACACTTCAATGTTTGAACTTTGTGATATTTCAAGCTACTTTTTGACTCTTTCCTGACTTTTATTATTATCGGACCTTATCACTTTTTTATCTCTCTCTCTGGCCCTTTCTCGTCTTTTTCTTGACTTTTTGTTTGACTCTTCTTTTGATTCTTTCCTTGACTGTCCCCATGAATTTTTGTTATTTTCCCTAAACTCGCTATTAGTTTTACTTTGAAGGCTTTTCTTCTGACTTCAACTTGACTCTCACCTAATTTTTACCTAACTCTCGCCCGGCTTTTTCTTAACCCTAGTACCTACATTTGGCAACACTTTTAGCGTGTATGAGTTTCCTCATTGTGTTTTACCACGTAAGCTATAAAGATTCCAATTCTCTGCCATGTGCAGGAAGCATTTCCATCCGAATAAATTTACGATTTTTACGTACAGTTCTGACAAAACCCATTTGTTATGAAATCAAGGTTTGGGCTAAGTAAGAGCTAGTAAAAATTGATCGCCCTGAACCTTTGTCGGTTGAACAAACAATAACACATCTCGTTGACTTTGCTTTACTCCACGTGTATCACCGGATTTTTCTGTGTAAAGGATTGCTCGTAAAGGATAAAAGGTCAAAGTATCAGAAGTCCAAAATATCATAATTCCAAACTTTGTAGGCTTGCTGTGTATATATTGTTTAAACTGAAAACCACCACATATTCCAAATCTCAAAAACTGCAGCAGCTTTACGCTCCGGCTTTCGTTCTAACACTATTATAAAATCAAATATATCGAGTAATGGAAAAGTAACTTTTGGAAAAAATGGCTTAAAAACAGACCTATTTTTAGTTTCTCATAGTAGACTCAAATGAACATTGTTAAATTCCTAATTATTAAAACACTTTGCGTGTAAGTAAATCCTACTTTTGCGCTTTCTTCTTGGGGGTTTTTGCATTCCTTTTTGAGTTCAAATGCTGGATTATAATGTCACTTATCTTTGGGGTAATATACATTTTAAAAATATTATTAGGATTGTTTTAGAAATTTGGACCATCAACGCTATTCATAACATTGTGGCATCTAATTTGAGTACTTGGTGGTACTTTATTAAACCAAATAGTGTCATCTTGAGTGTAGATATTTTCTTTGTGATGATGTTGCTTTCATAGGGTTTTTCAACATCTACAATTTTGTCAACATTACTGTTGACTTTATAACTAACAGACTTTTTATCCGCATCTGAATCACTACCAGGTACATAATCTACATCATCATCGTCCTAAACGTCGTTAAAAATATCTTCTTCTTTTTTACCTTTTAATACGTGTACATACTGAACTTTAGTCCGCTTATCATAACATGCATCAACAGTATCAGTAGACGTCAAAACAGAAACACGAGATGGTGAACTATAAAAGTTGAATGTTGATATTGAATCCAACTCTGATGTGTCCATTTTCGTCAGAAAAAATAACAATAAAGTAAAAACTAAAATATATAACACAAAAAAACACAGAGCCAAAGAAGAGACACGTGTTAACTTTACAGTAGCCGTAAAACATAGTAAAATAAATTAAAGCAGCAATTAGCAAAATAATTATAAAAAAAAACTATTTCTTCATCACAAGAACTATTCACGACTTTTTGCTTGAAACAAAATTGAAATGAACTAAAACTCTCAGACAAATGAAATGTGTCTGTCCACCTAGTTTGTAACCAAAAAAAAAATTTTCCATTCACTTAGAGGTGACTGAAGTCCCGTAGTTAGTCTTTTCTTCTTTCGGCAAAAATGCATGTAGTCTACACAGACCTAGTCGCCTACAATACGTATACTCTAACTGTTTCTTTAGCTGTCTTTCTATGTTTCCTTCTCAATCTTTTCCTGAATCCTTTTTAACTCCCTCTTGGTTTTCAACTCACTCTCACTTCATGCTCATTTTACTTTCATTTAACACTTTCCTGACTCTATTAAGTTTTACTTGAATTTCACTTTATTCTTCCATAACTCTATTTAGACTCTTTTTTTATCCCACCTCCGGACTCTCTTTCTTTTGTTAAGTCAAATGATTTATGTTGCAATTAACGCATTTGCATTATAGCCACTTAGAAAATGCGTTAATGGTGCTGTGTAACAATGAATTAAAAAAAATGTTTTCTAACTATCAATGTATTTGTAGCCTATAATTTAACCGTTTCAAAACATTTTTAATCAATATTGTGACACTTAATCCGGACGGACGGCGTATCATAAATCGAAACGACAAGAGACAGTACGATTTTCGGGCGCCAGATTTGTTAAAGAAGTTTACTCTCATGTGAGACGGTGCTGTTTGGGTACCTGCAGTGAAGAAACGATTATCTAAAGCTTCAAACGGTTCAAAACGGAGCAGTGCGACGAAAATAAAAAACAGCTGTAACTAAAATTACTTTATTTTACTCTTAAAAAAACGGCGCCTGGTAAGCAGAAGTAAGGAATGTTAGACGGTGGAACGGCATCTCCCTGGAGGTTTGGTTAATATATTTGTATCATTTCCGATTTAATTTTTGGACTCTAAACTCCTGCTCGGTTTTATTATAGACGGTTCGAAGCGGGAGACGCGATTTTAAACGGGAGTAACATGCGCTCTGATAAGAAAAGCGATTTTAACCTAAAATAACATGCGCTGTAAACCACGCTCGCTAATCTGGCGGAATTTCCTTCGATTGTTTATTTACAACCGAAAAACTGGTAACAATAAACAAAATAAATAAGTAGCGGTTTATAAATATAATCTTAATAATAAACAAAAATAAATATGTAACGATTCGTTACAATATGAAAAAGTATTGTAAACAATTTAAACATTTTGATTTTTTTACTGGTTTGGAAATAGACACTGTTAGCCAGACAACTGTCAAATTAGAAGATTAGAGGCTATACACAGCTCTTACACAACTCCTACCAGACAAGAAAACTTAAGAAGACCAATCCTTTTGAGTCCAGTGTATTGTGCTATTTATAGACAATAAAATTGTGTAATTGTGTAAGTGTAATTTTAGTACTAGAACCAAATGACTACTATTTGACCAAGTCTTTAGTCGCAATAATTTAAATTTAAACAAAATTACTTATTATGAGATTAATACTCTTGTAATGTTAGTAAAATTCGTTTTAAAATATTAAAATTTAAAAAGATTATAAGTTATTGTAAATGTGTAAGTAAAACATCAACTTTGTGTTTATAACCTCTAATGTATCTCATTCTGGCATTACAAAAAACACTGGTTGTTGACACACCTTACAAATTACTATTTTTATAAATTCAAGTATCGATAGTATTTTTAACAAATTTTTATTCAATGCAGATTGCTAAAAAGATAGAAAAAAAAACTTTCGAAATCCATTCAAACTTTGTTTAGGTATAAATCGTAAAATAAACTTGTGTAACTATAGCTTAACGTTTTTGTTAGAAAATTATTCAATTTATAACAAAAGTTGGAAACGACCTCAAAGTTTGTAAATATATTGTTAAATATTATATAAAATATTAATGTTACTCAATTTCTAAACTTGTTTACTGAATTTGCACATTCAGAAAAGTTTATAGGAGAAACTGTTTAAAAGTTGCGATACTAAATTTAGTCATTGTATCAAATATTAGTACTAAAAGTAACAAAGTTTGTTTATTGTGTTGTAATAAACTATTGTTATTAATCTTTCTTTAAATTTAAGTACACGTTTTAACTTGTTACTATGAAAACAACAATAATAAATGAGACCAAAAAACTCTTAACTTTGGAAAAATAAGTTTACATTTTTTTTATTTCAAAATTGTTTATTCTTAGTTTGGTTAGCAATAATGATAACAATTTTACGTATTAAGAAAGTTTGTCGTAGAAGTAGTGGCTAATAAGTTGATATCTATGTGTATTTTACTAGTTGTATTTAAAAGTTACTTCAATTTTAATCTAATAATTAAAAAAAATTAAAAACATATAAATGTATACTGACCTTTGTTGCTTGGTTATTGTTTAGGAAGACCTATAACAAAACAAAGACATTAGATAAAAGTAAACATAATTAAACATGAACAAGCAACATACAATTCAACTAAAAAATCCTTTTTGAAATTAAATAAAAAAAAACAGAAAATGTTACATTTGTCAGAAAAGTAAATAATAGTGCATTATATACCAAGGTTGAATAGTGTATTATTATAACCTAAGCGACAGATTTATCGCAAAACGCAAAGCGTCGAGGGATATAAGTCGCGCAGCTTATAATAATTTTCTCAACTGTGGTCTATACGCAATTTTTTCTTTTACTAGAATTATTATAATCTTTTAACTGTCACTAAATCAAATATAAATAATTTTAAATTAAAAATAATGTTAGTATTTTGTATTGTAATTGTGAAAACTGTCATTAAACGCAATACAATTAATTTTGACGTAATTGTGATTTACATCACAAAAATAAATGCTAATATCACAAAAATCATTTAAAAATATTATTACTTTAAGCACTTTATCAATTTCTTGGAATTTTTTTTATCTTAAGAGATTTGTAAAACTATATTTTTTAATTAAAAAAAAAACGGATATCCTTTTCACACTATATAACAAACCTTAGTCTAAACAATGAAGCACGCAAAAGCACAGTAGTTTAAGTTATATCAACTGTATTGTCTATTGTATTTTTTTTATTATAACAAAGTAATAACTTACAAAAGTAATATTTCAAAAACTGAAGAAGAATTTGTTATTTTAAAAATTATTTAGTATGATATTTGTCCCTTGTATAAAATTTATTCTCAATACGCCCACTTTTCGTTGTTGAGTAGGGATACAATGTCAAATATTAACACACCATTTTATTTTTTCCGGTAATGTTTGAAGAACGCAGACATTATCTAGCGTTGTGTACGCTCAAAAGGCTTTCGTCTTTAAGTGTTTTACGCACATCTAGATAAATATGACTTAGAATATATATTCATCTGAGTAAAAGTTTTTATTTGAGATAAGCATTTGTTGTGTTTATCGTTTAATTTAATTATTTAGTAATTGTCTGTAACGGTTTATGCCCCCACACGTTTTCTTTGTCTGTGGAGATATCAGCAGATGTTGTATTTGGAGAAAATTTCCATGACGTCGTCACGTCACCCTAGTTAATACTATCTACACTACCTTTGTCATTGCATTGGAAACATTTACACAACTTATGAAATTTATTTGAGAAAAACGCTTGCCGTCAGTGATCGTATGAGTAAAAGGAGTTTACTTGTGATAACGCCGTATGTACCTCTTTGTTAGGTTTTAATTAAATCTTAGAGAATGCTGCAAATAGGCCACTAGCTAGTCGTCGGCTTTGGGGAAAACCAATTGTCTTTTCTATTTTAATTCTTAGTTTTATTTTACGAACGACTAAACGTACGTAGCAGGTAGTTAACACAATTATTTATAAAATCGTTTTGCTGTGTGTCACTTATTATTATGCGCTTTGATTCTTCGAGTTTTGTATTTGTGTATTTTAATTTACAAATGTATATTTACTTCGCTTCTGAATATCAAAGTTGTCTGGTCAAAGGCGTAGATTATATTTTGACTAGGATAGCGACCTACTTGTTAGCGTTTGATAAAGTTTATATAAATATATTTATGTACTTTCCTCTACGTGAACTCTTGTCTGTGATAAAATAAATATATACAATGTTACCACTTTTGTCTTCCACCCTAGTTTCTTAACGTTTTGGTGACTTTTTAAATTTATTTTATAATCTAACATCATGAAGCTTACGACTTTATTGCCAGAACAACTGAGTTAATTGTTACTCTTTTTAGTTACAAGAAAAAACCTAATGCAACACTGGTAACGGAACGGTTTCATTCTTTAACCTTGGTCATAACTAATTAGTATGTCGATGGAAATATGCTCCAGCTAATGTACTGAAATCGTACATGACTGCACTTTTTGGCGCTAAAAATGTTGCTGGAACCTGTCGAAAACTTGTACCGTAGTTGCGGACGTAAACTGTACTACCAATGTTGAATTACTTTGACTGTTTGGTATCGGCTGACTCTTGACGGTCGAGCACTAGACTACTTAGAAAATTGATTGCGTCATGTCTAGTTCCTAATTGGCATCAGCAACACAGTTCAGACGGTTTTCACATGTATAGTGTTAAGAGCGTTATGCATTAAGATTCTAACGATATTTTAGTTGTCTGAATCATGCATTTAATTTGAGCATTATATTGCGGATAATAAGATGCTGTTCGGACAAATCAAACTGCGTTTGATTCACAAAACAATTAGAACTGCAAAGGGATAAATATAGTTTTG
This sequence comes from Aquatica leii, assembly GCA_035610365.1. Taxonomy (NCBI): domain Eukaryota; kingdom Metazoa; phylum Arthropoda; class Insecta; order Coleoptera; family Lampyridae; genus Aquatica; species Aquatica leii. The sequence continues at coordinate 37,701,553 of CM069437.1, read as the reverse complement.
TAGATAGTCGATTCATCTTTGGCTTGCTTTTTTCGTACATGATCGTGAATAGGATTGTAGAAATCTAGGGTACTCAAATGAGTCGGTGCCCTGCGCCACCTTACCTTGCGTGTACAAAAGAAATATTGTCTGAGGTAGAAAAATGAAATCCTCAGAACCCGCAATCTCAATTGTACGTAAACAAATAAAACAATCCACAGTTATCACAGACTTCAAAATTTGTTCATTGTTGACTAGTACACTGAACAATTGATGGCAGAGAAGAGAAAGAGAAAGACAAGTATTAACTGAAAAGTTTCGACTATAATTGTAGTCGTCGGTACAATTACTAAATACAATCGACATAAGCTTGTGGCTACGCCACTGCTACGAAATAGTATCGTTACACAAAGAAATATTTATAGCTACTAGATACACCGTTTGGTTAATCGAATATCAGGTAAATTGCGCCTAAATTGTAATCTCATCAATTTCAATTTTATCAACTTAAAGGTATCGTAGATCTGGAAGCACTATCTTTACCTTAATGTAACGTATAAATCGATTGATAATTACGATTATAGATCAGAATTTCCGCCTAACCGCTTGACGTCAAGTGTATGACTGTGATGCAATAATTTCGGATTTTAATTGCCCTTTGAGCACCCGTAAGCGTCGCGTCGCTTTCAACTCTAATACATAAAGATATTATTGCAGTGGGTTAGTAACTGGCTAAAAAATTAATTTTTAGAAATGAGAAAAATGATAATGAACGATTTAGATTTACAATTAGATTAATTAAAGTCGTTCAGTTAGTAACGTGCACCAATAACTTTTATTTTACCAAACGATCCTGCACTTGTCAAAGGCAACATGTGATAAAGGCTACACGACAGCACGTTGTGGTATTGACCTATTTCTACGCGTGTCCCGGTTTGAGTCACCATAATTTTAAAAGCAATTAATAAATATCTTACTAGGATGTTATGCCGTAAAGTCTTCCTGGGTGTTAGTATCTCATTGTTTCTTTAAGGATCACACCGTAATTTTACAGAGTAGCCACGATTAGAATGATTACTCCAACAAAATCTCGTAAATAGGTTGAGGTTACAAGAAAAAGCTAAAAGAAATAACCGAAGTTTGCAAAACGTAACCACGTGCGAATCAAATAAGTACTAACCTCCAAAACAAGCATCAAACAAGTAACTCAAAAATATATGTTAGACATTCCTTTTATTGCTGAAGTGCGAGTCGTGTAGCAGGATTTTCAAATCAATGTGCTCAACTGCTAGTGACACGTATCGCACCTCAGTAACAAATACAATGTCTCGTATTTCGCCAAAAGCTGAATCAAGGCAGCGTTGTCTGACGGCTAACGACTTGAATGATCTTCGAAAACGAAAAACGACGTTGGCAAACTTGTCTAGTTAACTAATTTATCAAAAATGATGTTAAATTGTTACACTACTACGTGAGTTGCAAAAATTGAGCGCGAACATATAATAGTACTAATTGGATTAACGATATTAATTTCTCATCCTTTTAACCACTTGGTAAATGCGTTAGCGAGTAATAATAAACGATGAGTTTTAAAGGAATTGGCATGGTTGAGGTGTATGCAATACCAAGGTGCAGGCGGTTTTGATCATGGAACAGATGGTACTGATAGCAGTGCACTATGATGCATCTGACAACAACTGCAGTTTCGATGGTATTTTTCGACATCGTTATTAATAGTTAGCAACTATGCATAATTTCGAGCAAACGCTTTCATTTGTAAAGAAGACGCATTTATCCAGTCAAAAATAAGACAGCTAAGCACTTGGTTGAGTCGATGCGTTAACTATGTAACGATTTCTGCGGTTACGATTACGTCGTCAAAATAGGCAACGGTACCACCAATTCCATTCAACAGTTTGTCAATTAGGGTGTGAAGTTTGCCTGGTGGTGTATTAACTGTTTGCAAAAGCAGTAGTTAATAATTCACTTTTAGTTACAGGTAAGCTTAAGCTAGATCAAGCTTAGCAAAAACATTATTACCTTTTAAGTTAATCAGCAAGTGACTTATTACTGGAATTGGATGTGGGTGCGGCTTCAACGCTCTGTGGATAATTACTTTATAATCGGTGCAGTTTTATTAAACCATTGGCACAAGAAGAGTTGCGTCTGATTAATTAGAACGTAAACACCATTTTTTATTAGGTTATTAATAGCTGCGTTAACCTTATCTACAATGCCTCACGATCTAACTTACAGAAAAGTGGCTTAGTTTTAGGATCGAGTTAAGATGAATTGGTTCACTTTTATATTTACCCATGGCTGGTTGAAAAACTTTTGCGTGTCTACTAGATATAGTTGAAATTTGTTGAAACAGTCAATGTGACTGATGTCTTCGACAAAAAATCCTCAACTGTAAAACCAATCTCTGCCTAGTAATTTTGTCAATTCGTTGTGGGATAAAATAAGCAGTGTACTTATATTAGAACGTCTTCTGGTTTTGGGCCGTGTTGATGTTGTGCTAACATTTTGCCCACTTTTGTAAAAGGCTTTATAAAAATGTAAAAAAAAATAAAAAAACAAACGATAACTTAACAAAGAATCACTACAGAGATAGGTAAACCAAGCCAGATTCTAAACTTCATAGAAGTGACTTAAGAAGAAGTCTCCGTATATATATAAAAGTATCAACGCGGTTCAAACAGGTCTTTGATAAACCAGTAACAACTGTCGTCATTTTACTTTGACGTCGTTTGCTACATAAAAATAAGCCTGGTCGAATTAAACCTGTGACACGATGTATCATGAAATAATCTATAATTAGTTAATTTATTCAACGCAGGGTAAGTGTTTTCTATTTGTTTTCGGATTAAAGACAATTTCTATGTCGTTTCTTTAGCGCCACGTGCTACCTTTTAAATGTGGGTTTCTTTGTCTGTACAAGTTTAAACATTGACGATGGAAAAGTTCTAAAAAGAAGCATTGGACCTACAAATACTGCGACACAAGGGCAGATACAATTAATATTTCTATTCGGAGGCAATTAACGTTTAACTAATACCACTTTCGGCGCAAGTGCATATGTATACGATACGCTTCGGTTCTCTTACCTTTCATAAATGTTACCTTTTACCTGTTGTAGAGTTTGTGAGTCACCAAGTAAACACGATTATTTGTAGGTACTTTTGATTACAGAAAACCAGTAGAAAAACGTTTTCTGAAAGTAAACCTGGATCTTGGTAAGTCAATTTTTGATTTTAACAATTTGCTGTCGCCACGGTACTTCTCATAAATCATATTTTATAATCGCGTCGAAACATTTAAAACAATTTGCTTTTTATCACTATTAGTCTATTAGTTTAAGTTAAATTGCTATCGCATGCTGTCAAATACTATTGTTAATGTAATTTACTTACAAACATTTTTATATGTCCTGGCTGTTACACATACGATTTGAGTGTATTTTGAGTTATACTAAAATAAGAATGTCTTCCGGGTTTGGACCGTGTCATTGTTGTTGTAACCGAAATTCCGGCCGTGGAAGCTTTTGCTATTACGTATTGTGAAATGTTGTTACTTCTGGCGTTTTAGAACCAACGTATACTTGTACTCAAGCTAAATTTTAATTTAATTGTTATTGATCCTAATTGTAATCTGTCTGTTATTCTTCTAAAGTAATTAAAGTCAATTAACGACTTGGTTGCTTTCTTTGACTTCTTTAGCTTTCTGAACCTTAAAAATTTAATACTAGCTTCTTGTGCTGATCTAGCAGGAACTATATCTGCAAAACGAGATCTGACGCTCATTCAAATAAACTTATCATTTGGACCTTTCTGGATTGTTAAGAACCAAATTTAATTAAATTGACGTTGATAAAACAACAATTAATATTAGATTGGCGTTTTCTATAATTTTTCTTAGGTCGCAACTGGACCTTGATCTTGCGGTGTAAATGACTAGATGAAATAAACTTAAATAAACTTTAATATGTATTTATAAGGTATGTAACACGACTCGATAACAAAACGGATTTCTGCTGTATTTGTTTATGTCATAGATACGGAGTTACATAAAGTTGTTGTCATACAACTCGATAGATGAATAAAACCACATTAAACGCTTACGGCGAACACTAAAGTACTCTACAAACAACTGCCTAAGGGCTACGAACCCGGGTCGGCCAAGGTGCAGTTGTAACAATCCAGTAATAGTGAATAACCCTTCAATCACCTACGGCGACCACTAAGGTACTCTACGAACAGAAAACTTCAGGTGTTCGACGATTACTAACAAGGATAACCAAGTACAATACTCCAATCTACAACAATTACTGAATATACGTACGGATTAATAAAACTTCGTGAAAATGATTCGCATATTAAAGAACTCTGATAACAAATCTTTGTTTTATGTAATGCATTTTTTAACTTTATTAATAAATGCAAAAAAATTATATTAGTAAGTTCAAAGCCATTAGATGTGACGAAGCTGTTAACCTTTTGGCGCTGGTGGGATATACGAAGATGAGGGTAAAGTTCAGGCACCATTTTAAAATTGATTGATTGATCATGTGTTTTCCAAAATTCGTTGTAATACGCTATTTAATGGCAAGATGGTCGATTCAATACAAGAATTAATTTTGCAAATGTGTAATTAATTTACTAAAATATATTTACACGTTCGTGGTTATTTCAGGGTGCGTGTAACAACTGCAATGCCCTCAGGTTCGCTAAATAGCCTGTACAGTTTTTTAATGCTACAATGATTTGGTTATACAGCTCCTCACAAAAGGTTTAGTGAGATATGAACGCCTCCAGACAAACCTTCAATAAGTTATATTCTCTTGTCCAATCAAATATTTCAAAAAATCGAGCTGAAAGTGGAAAGTTTTAGTGTAATTGTTTCTAGTGGTTATTTGTTTCTTTTGTGACTTCAAACTTCCTTTTTCTAATATACCGGACAGGAGCGTTTTTTGTGCCTAAACGCCTAACAGTCCTCAGTTTCACAGTTCTTTCACTATGATCGTGTCGTTTTTCTCTCTGTGCAAAGCGTGAAGTTGCTTTTGTTCATGAGTGTTTTCGTTGAGATACAATCCAACAACTCGGTCGCAATGTCTAGTGGTAAGTGTTTTATTTGTGAAAAAGATTTGAGTGAGAGTGCAGTTTAAATGGTCAAGGAAAAAGAAATAGAAACAGTACGTAACGCTTTTAAAAAGAAAGAAATGATAGAAAGGGAGCTGTTTTGGCGGGTAACACATCTGTTAGCATATATGTTTCATGTCAGAAAAATTACATAAATAAAAGGATCATAACTGCCCACCTGAAGCTGCTGAAACAAGCACGTTGTCAACAAAATCAAGATTATCCTTTGAGTATTTTTATTTCAAAACACATTGGTGTGTGAAACAAGTATTCCTAAAGATTACACAAGGTCCCAACAACGACTGCTTTCTCGTAAACGTAATTTCGTACATCAGGTAACAAAAACTAAAATAAAAGATACAATTCTAAAACAGGCTAAACGACTTGGAGATGATTTTGGTGCAGCAGTTATTAACAGGATCCATCCGATAACAGACATGGTGGCTGTTGGTTGTCAGTACCATGATAAATGTTAAAAAGTCTGTACATTAGTAGGCCCAAGGTTAATGCGAAAAAAAAGAATGACTTTTATGCTGCAGAGGTTGAGAGGGCTGTGAATGTAATTTTCATTATTAAACTAGCTGAATGATTCAGATAAAGAACAACTGCATTCTTAACAGAAAAAACGGTAATACCACATTTATTGGAGAGATATGAGCAAGAAACAGAATACAATGGTATGTTTCAAACATACTGGTCATAAGATTTTCACTGATACACTGAAAAACGTTAATCAGAACAGGAAAAACGTCTATGATTGTTTGAGACAGCCGCTGATGTAATTCTCGAAGAAATACAATCAGTACCGTATGTCTTGGACGACTGTCTTCCTTCAGATACTTTCTTGAACGAAGTTCTAGAGGTTCTCAAAGCTTTCTTAGTAAGACTGATGCACACAAAGCCATTTCACACGGTGTTATTAGCGCTATCAGATTAACTTCATTCTTTTCTCCTTTATAAATTAGGTTATCAGCGTTTTGTTATAAGAAGTATGAGTTACGGAAACTGATTGGAATTTTGCGACTTTTATTTTAAAGCTGCTTGTCTTGAAATGTCAGCAATCATGATACCATTACTACAAATAGACTCAACAGCTTTCCATCAATTTGTTTATGACAACTCAGATTTCAACAGTCCTACACTGGATGGATATAATATTTATTATGCAATGGGGCGAATACATTTGATAACTCCTAAAAATGCTACTGCTCCAAATCAAAGAATTGTCTGAGTAAAAAAACAATACTAGCTCAACTAGTTGGTGAAATAGGAGCTGTTCCTTTAACACATTTTGAGAAAGCAGGTTCTCTTGGCTTAATAAATAGAAACATTGAGGATCTCAAACAACTATTTGGCTTTATGGCAACTGGAAAAATGTGCCCGACATTCTAGGATAGAGTGGTTTTATGGAGCAAAGTGGTCTCCGCTTTGACACAGTCTATGCTGCTTGTCTACAATTTCTGAATGCTCCACCATCTGATCACTATACAGTATATACACTTACATTAAACAAAGCAAATCGATGAATCAACAAGAAATGTGAACAGCTTCGAGAATCCTCTAAACGTAAAGGAAAGACTTATAGTAGCTTAGACAAGAAGATACCGATTTTGATAATGATGTTGTTTTTGAAGGCTATAGGCTAACTAGTGTATGGTAATTGAGCTGTTTAATTCAATCTATGCACTGCGCTTAACAAATAAACTTCTGACAGGACAATGATGAAGACAGATTACCGAAAACGAGTGTGTAGAAGAATTAAAAAGTTTTCTGCAAAAATCCAAGCCATAGCTAACCGTGGTGCTGCTTCAAAGCTATGGATTTAGCACTTTAAAATGATTACGCTTGCTAAGCTATTTATTGAAATTGAACGAGCAGGGAAGTGGAATTTCTATCTCAAACTTATCTACCAAATGCTCCCGTACTTCCATGCTAGCGGATATTTTCTGTATGCCAGATAATGCCACCTCTACTTATAAGAGATGCACAGCTTGAAAGATACAATGAGCGTTCAAGAATACGAATTTGTTACGGGTGGTAAGTTTACAGTACGAAGAACCAGCATATTCTGGTGTGGAACATGGACCGACATAACTATTAAGCAGTCTCTAATGAAGATAATAAAAATTGCTGGAGGGCTGACTCGTAGTCGTAGAGTTAGTAAAAGTATCTTCTGTAAGTAGCATCAAGAAATATTAGAGAAACTAAGGAAATTAATAAATTTTCCAAAAATTTCAACAGAGACAATAGTTACAAACTATTTGACACATGGTTACCTGTTATTTCCTAATCTTAATTTTTTTTAAACTTAAGCTACGTCTAGAGTGTTTATAGTGGTTTTCCTTTAGACCTTCGAGCAAATGCTGTACCTAAACAAACTTGCGTCAATTATCTAGTTTTTTTTACGATTTATTGTTTTTAGTTACCTTAGTTTTATAATTTCAATTTAATTTATACTTCGTTCATGTTCGAAAGCTTGTAGAATATAATTAAATAAATCATACAAAATTTACCTTAAAAAAATTATTTGTTTTATGGTGAAAGTTTTATGTGTAAAAAACGATTTAATTATTTTATTCTTGATTAGTCAATGATCATAATAAACACATGAAGTGATTAGTATTGATAAAGCAGAATAACAATTTACTATTGACTTAAAATCGTAAAATATCGTTGTTTTTATGTAGAGCAAAAAATTGTTTTTTAGATGGTTTAAATTTATGTGACGTAATAGTTTTACTTAATTTTACTGTCTTAGTTCTAAAAAATCTTTAAAGTAAAAAAATAGACTTATTTTATGACAGTCAAGTGGAGCAAAAAACTTTTGCTGTTGATTAACAACAGCTTTAAGATAAAGTTAAATGTTTGTTAGTTTTTAGTTAAGAAGTGTAACAGATTTGTTTTTTATTTTTAATATAAAATATTTCTATGGTTTTTTCAAAAGTAATCACAGTGTTAATTGAGAAATAATTCCATCATATAATTTCTTTTATTATCCAACGACAATAAATGCACAAGACATTTATTATAAGGTTAATTAACATTTAAAAAAATTGTTGTTTTAAGGTTTTGCACAATTTGTACTCGCACCCAAGCATGAAAAAATCTTGAAAATTAACTGTACTTCTATACACCGTTAATTACTGTTTAATTAACTAGGCTCGCAAAAGATCTTCGTTTGAATAAATTTTAACTCAAACAAAACAATGGAATTCTTGTTTTAAGCGTTTACAAATTAACATTTCACGTTTTAATTTAAATTTTTTGTTTATTTAAATAAATACATTTTCGTTTACTTGTAGCATATTTTAACGCATGTTTAACAAAATTTCGTTTTTGCAATTTCTCAAATCGTACTTTGAGCGTTATTTCCGTTTCATCTTAAGAAAAGATAAATTGAAGCAAGAAAAGCTTGTAATACATTGTTTCAAAGTTTCGTACTTGTTTTTTATTTAATACATTCGGGTATTGTACTTCATCTTTTTCGCGTAATAAAAATAATCTTACGGAAAACAAAGTGTTAAAACATTAAACTTCAATATACACAATGGCTGATAATTTATTGGCGTGTTGTTGCAGTTGTTTTTTGCAATTGAAACACAATATTGCAAATTAAAAACAAGCGATCTTTATAAATTTCATTTAATTTACAGAAATAAATGGTATCAAGTATATGTTACTAACAGTAATAAAGACAAGTGTTAATTACCAACAAATTTCAGATAATACAACGGTTAAAGTAAAGTTGATCTTACAGTTATAAGTAACACATTAGTCTTTGTTCATATTTTAAACAAAATTTTATTCTAAAAAATTAACTTATGAAATTTACATTTTTTTTTGTTTTGCCAATGTATAATACTAATTAGTAGATTTTTGCAATAATACTAATAATAATAAATACAAAGAACTGACATTATTAAAGGTCTATACATGATAAAACGCAGTATGAAAGCACATGGATGTAACCACCAATCAGATAGGTACGCAACTGCTTTAAACACCAAAATCTAAGTAAAAGCAAAATTAAACTGTTTCGACGCATACCGAACGAAAACAATTGTCTCCTCTAACTTTTTGATACCAAAGGACTAAAGAACTCCATAAAAGCCATTAAACCAAACCGAGATGCTGGCCTAGGTACCCTGCAAATAGAGTACACAGCAAACCTTAGCACAAAAGCCAAAGCATGGCTTGTAGCAATCTTGCACCCAACGGAAGGTAATTTCAAAGATATAACAAAAAATGAAAGTCACAGTCATCTTGAACCCTGGAAAAGACCCAAAGAATGCAAAAAATTTTCGGCTCAGTTTATATCTATCTCATAGCTACAAACTCTTAGAAAGGATGATCCTCAATCAGGGACACAATCGATAAAAAACTTACACTAGAACAAGCTGGTTTCCGTGATAGCAAATCCTGCTGTAAACAAGTCTTTAATAACTTCACCGAATAAATTGAAGATGGCTACCAGAGAGGGAAAATAACGAAATCGCCTATATAGATTGGTTTGAGACTTAAGACACAGTGATCCACAATCTTCTTCTTTCCAAAGAGTACAAACTCATCAAGGACTATAAACTTAGCATGATGATTGACTGTCTATTGCGTAATTGTTTTCAGTTTGTCTCAAGGGAAAATCTAGCAAATGGCGTAAACAAGTAAATGATTTACTACAAGGCGGAGTTATAGTCAATCTGCTTTTCAACATCTATACCAACGACCAACTTTCTCTAGTGAACCTGCGTTGCTTTATCTATGCGGACAATACCGCCTTAGACGCTCAATGCTCTACTTTAAAAAATTATGCTGCAAGCATTGAAATACCTAAAAGTTATTCTCGATGACTCCCTTACCTACAAGAATACTGCCAAAATACAAAAAAAAAGTGTGTGTCAGAAACAACTTTTATTATTATTACCACTTCCTGCAGCTGCAGTGAGATTTGTAACCTGAAATCCAGTACCTTAGTTCCACTTGGAATCGGTAGCAACAATAATGCCCTAGCACAGTCGAAGAGGTAGCAATTAAATAACGCAGTCAAGTTCGAAACAATTTGCTGTATTTAAAATAACATAACAACAGTCACAAACAATTGAAATAACCCAGCGAATAACTGATTTATAGGCGCCAGTTAATTTATTCTAGTCCTGGAATAGATTTTGAAAAAATGAACAAAACCCAAAGATTCAAAAAGTAAAAATAAACATACCATAAGTAACATCCTAATTACATTTAGAACTAGCAAAATTTACGTGAAAGTAAAACCGCAGTAAAGTTTACTCTTATGGAAATTAAGTTTCATTGTTATCGAACAATGTTAGACAAATTACGCGTGATAACACACGTAGCGTAAAGTAAAAATTAACTAAACGGCAACAAATTTTCCCCTTTTGTTAAGTAAACATGAAATTAAATTAACGTATGATAAACTTTGACCTAGCCCAAAGTGGACTGGCCCAACGTATGAAAATAGAAACCAAGACATCTACATCAAAAAACAAAATAAAAGTTACTACCTTACAGCCCTGTTTTGGAATTAACGTTACCAAACCTTGGTGTCGACAGAATGGATCCTCGGCTAGAGCGCTAGAGAAGTTCCTGGTTCGTACGTATATCCAGAAAAGAAAATCTACAATATAGGGGTAAAATAGCGCATCACTTCGTATTCCTTGTAGGTCAATAGTTAATTATAAGTACCAAAAAGGAAAAAAATGACCGTCTACATACAATTTGATATTACTTGTACATAACCCCTTTTACATAAAGTAATTCAATTTGTAACGCAACCACATCTTTATAACCGTTAATTCAAGTTCCTCGTTTAGAAAATTTTTTGTTAAGAAAATTTCATTCGTGTTTTACTGACTTCTAAACGCCTGCGCCCGTCACCTAGCGTAGCCTTCTACGATGCCTTTGCAAATGTGCGTCTGTCCTTCCGAGCAGAAAGATAAAATTAAGAAACAGTAGATGAAAACCAAAGAAAAAACTTTTTGCAAAATTGCTCTAAATTATAAAAAGAAAAGAAATTGAATTGGAAACTCACGCTAATTTTTGTGCATTTTGTTAATCAAATGCAAAGGAACTTTGCCACGCGAGCGTCTAACTACATCCGTCCTGTCCAGATAGTAACGGTGAAATGCTCCAAAAGTGCGCCAAATTAGTTGCTAACGCCACGTTGTTCAAACCTGCGTCGCATTGAACCGGTACTTTGTAACAATTACATCGTGAAAAAGGTATTTCTACCTCCGCTTGTTATCGATGATGTTATTAATAAAAAAAACCGTAACAACCTTACTAGACGCAACTGGGAATCAAACCCACATGTTACACTTAGTACATTATTCAGCCTATATCTACTAGCGGAGTATGTTGCGCGTGTGTTGAGCAGATCAACACACTCAAAAATGGTAGATTCCAAGTAGCAATAAAATATTGTTCTATTATTGGCTAAAACTCCAACATTGGCCCGATCATGAGTATGCAACATTTTGCGATATTGTGCTTATATAAAAATACAATATTGAGTTAATATTAATGAAAATGTAAGCACTACCAAAGTAAAAAATAATTTGTCAAATATTACTTATACTAATAAATATATATATAGTTATAAAATCATTTGTGATACAGTATTTATTTAATTGTATCTGTAACTTATTTAATTTTTCTATTTGTTACTAATATGTTACCAACATAGCAATTTATAATCGGACTTATGTTGAACTAATACTAGTTTGAACAATATTGCATACAGATAGAAAATTTCCATAGACCCCCAAGAATGTCAATGTCTAGCCGATTAATAGCCAATGTTTGTTGGTACTTGGGACACGGCAGTAAATATAATAGTGAGGATAATTCCGGATACCTCAAACCTGCTCCAGTTGGCAAATTGTACCCGCTTGTAGGAAGCGCCCCACCAGAAACACGACGTGACGTCATGGCCAACGCTGAACGGTTAAAAGTAATCAATGACCCAACACATCTGTAAGATATTAAGCCTAATGGTATCACTGGTTTTAATTAAATAAAACGTTTGATGGAATGTGGACTGTATTTTACTAACGTTACAAGTTGAATGCTTACTTAAGAATATATATCTTACAAATTCTACCTCTTACCCTCATAAAGGGTTACTACCTGAGGTAAGTTCGTAACAAAAAGCAATTCTTCGAAAATATACAAGTACAGTAACATACAAAATCATAAGTAAAATATAATTTACAAATAGTCGTGAACAACATCTATTACACGGGCAAAAACCGGGGCGAAATCGACTTAAACCAAGGAATTTTTTTACAACCAAATACAACCCTTCCAGAGTAGTCAAAGCTTGAACTGCATAACACAATCGACTGCTCTGACGAATGTAGAAGTGCAAAAAAATAGCAACAGGGTTAAACTCACCATACACCTACTGTCGCAGCTTGAATAAGACTAAAAGTAGGAATGACAAATTCGTCTCGTCTGATGTGGCTTCGCCGAAGACTCAACGTGCGGATGTAAAGCCTTGCAAGATAAAGACCACTTTTTGTTGTGCCAGTTGTTACATTTTGTGACGTATCAGAACCTACAAAATGGGTGCTAAATGCTAAATGACATGAACACGTAAAGTGAGTAAGTACAGTTCAATTTATGTTGTCTGTTTATATAAAAGTTTTTTTGGTAATAAAATCTTATAACTCAATATCCTTATTTGTTTGGTATGCAAATTTGTAACTTATATAATGTTATTTTCCCGATTTTCTATCTCACAATAATACTTAAGTTGGCAACCGGCATATAGGAAATTAGTTACTTTCCGACAATTCTCGTTTTTATTTCGAAACAGTAACTTTTGTGAGTTACAGAATTTTAATGTAATTTTTGTGCAACTATGCACATTTTTTTATTCTAAACTATCGAACGTAATTGTACCCTTCCGCCGACTTCTTTATAATAAATTTTGTCTTCTCTAAAAATGTTTATGTGCAACTTTCCTCTATCTTGCACCGTTTTACGGTAATAGTTTATTGGTTATTTTAAATTGTTAAACAAATCATTTCAATACAAAAATTGTGCCGGTTTCGATGCTGGTGTAATATTACGACACCGGCAAAGTTATCCTTAACCGCAAAAAAAAGTCGCGGTGATCACCAAAAGCAACTCGACCGAAACGCACATGTTCTACTAAACCGATAATTTATGTTCAAATTTTAAAATGCGTAAACGAAATAATTTATTAAACCTGACTTATAAAGTTTTATAATAAAAAATTTCAGTTATTACTAGTTTAGGACGAAAGTATGTAAAATAAAATTTGAGTAAATTTTGAATGTTGAAATTGTATCAGCAGTCAAGCAATTGCAAATCTGTTAAAACTAAAAAAAGGATTCATGTCAAAGTAAAGTTAATCTCTTTAATGCTTTTTTATAGTCAGTAGCGCATTTGTTTAATATAAATAGGAGAAAACGTTGTAGAATCGGTAAAAAAAAGAGAATTTAATAAAAAGGCATGTTGATTATTTTGCGTCGCGAAATTTTTTTATTGCGAGTTCAATCTACTGTAACTTTTCTTTAGATTTAGATAAAAATTGAATTTTTAAACTGTAGATCCACTTTGTAACTTTTACATCTGAAAGGATGTGGCAACGTAACTCGAATTGTGACATAATCTTAGAAGCTGTAGAACTGTGAACCGTCATAAGACTCGGGTAAAATCCAGTAATTATTTAGCTTTGTGATTTTTTTTAAATGCGCATCAACTAGTTAGAGTGTGATGAAGCAATTGCCAGGAATCACGCGATATAAATTGTTTATTTAATTATTGATTGATTTATTTAATCCAAGCGTATTCAATCAAACTCTGGCTAAATTTCTAAAAGTTCCACTTTGGTTCTAAAACTGATTGTGTCTAAAAAAAATTCACATTTATCCAAATGCTTTCAAACGTATCTAAACATGCAGAAAATGAGTCAGTGGACGTGAATCACAACGATCTTTTCTTGCATAACATGTTTGTGAGCCCAATATTATTATTTGAGCTTTGCGAAGGTGACTTTTTCCCTTGAAAATATTTTGTGTCAAATAAAGTTTGATGTTTTGAGATTGAGATCACTTAGAAAAGAAAAGCTAAGCGTTACCAACACAGCACAATTACCCACTTTTGTGCTTTTCTATAATAGATGTACCCTCCAGTTTGCAATTATTTCGCACTAAATTATTACATACTACTAAAGCTATAATTGGGAAACAACAGCCGGGACTGTTTGGATTGAGAGTTTTTAATACTAATTCAATGTTGAGCATAATTTCCGTTCCTCTTGGAGAGATAAAGAGCAAACAAATTGAACTACAAAAATAGAAAAAAATAGTGACGCCGGCCTATTTACATGCCATGATGTTTGTTCAAGTGCATGGATTTAAGATAACGCGATCGGGTTTTCCTTTAGATATGTCACAGAAAGCTATGTTTTATCAGCGCACAGCAATTGATAATGAACGGTTTTGCTCGTAATTTGTTATGACAAAAAATTCTTTATAAGTCATCGGTGTTTCTGATTCGTCATTTTTCAGCGATGAAGAGGTTATGGGAAACAATTCACAGGCATTTCATGGACAAATGTTAAATACAAACAATTGGTGAATTATCATACGACTCTATTCTCGTTTAATATGTACCTAGAACACTAGTTATTTGTGTTTTTTTATTTTTTTATTATTTATGTATGCATTTTTATTTTTGAAAATTGTAATAAACCTTGTTTATTTTATTACGTAAGTAATATTGTGTTTGTTGTCAACACCTACCGATAATTGCAAGATTTGCGATATCTGTAATTTTTTTAATTTCAAAACTTATTGTCTAGATCTAGCCAAAAAAACTGCGCAGTAAATAATTAAATTGTTTAACATTTTGTTCAATTCTAATACAACATGGTTTTTATGTAATAGTAAGTTTTGCCACAAACATGACTTGATTTTTAACTACATCAATTTAACTTCAAGTTAAGTTAAGTTGCGACTTGTTTTCTACAAATTTATTTTTATTATCTTATTTAATAAGGAGAATAGTAAATTGTTTTTTTTAGAAAAATATTACAGGCAAGTAAATAAACGTTCTGTTGAGGTTTTTATTACAATATGACTTGCAATAGCGAAGGCTTTCACGGTCGGAGTCTATACTAAGATAAGAACGTCTTCCGGGTTTGGACCGTGTCATTGTCAATCGAAGAACTCAAACAAGCAACCAAAACTTAATTAAGAATTTCTTAAGAGTAAGGTAATAACTTGTGAACCAAGCCAGATTTTAAACTATGAAAAGGTAAGAAAGAAAACAATGAACTTTAGTTTTGGCCAATCCATCTATACATTGCCAATATGACTATATTGATTTTTGTTATTTATTTATGAGATTTAAAAGGTTTTCTTGGTAGTTTAAATTCTGTTCCATCTTTCTTAACTATGATCGTTGTTCTGATTCATTGTGCTAATTTGACTGGTTTTTTGTTGTATATATCATAATTGACATGTAACATATATATGAAATAATAATTGTGAATGGATATTATAGACACATTTGAAAGTATTAACGTAATAGAGCAATTGCCAAAAAACACGCGCACCTCTATCTGCTATCTCTAGAAAACTGATTTGGCTGGTTAAGGTGGACAAAAATATGACTTGGTGCAAAAAAAATCAAAGCGTACTGTTGAATGACGCTGTGTCACTGTGTTGACATTTTTACAATTGCATTAGCATTATTTTACCCTTCAATGTCTTTTACGTTACGGTTTTAGTCTGCGGTTTTATTTAAACTATTGTAAACTACGCAAGTTTAAAATCGAACTTACAACGTTCTCTGCTTTTATAGCTAACTATTTACATTTATCTTTAATACAATGCAATTTACACTATGAGATGACACGCTCATCAAATCTTGTTAATTCTATTAGGTAGTTTTTAATATAACTATCTGTTATTTACAATCGTTTTTGTGTTAAATTTTATAATAAATGTGAATAAGTTTAAGTGATGTAACGAAATTTTTTTAATTACGCCTGAATTGGTAAGTTGTAACGTCCCGTTAGAGTTCATTACATTAAAATTCAATTTTACATTCGTTTATTTTTTGCAACTAGTATTGCACGTAAATTTATTCAGTTTGGCAACGTCGCGTTGTTTCAAATCTACCTGGGATGTAGCTTAAGCTTGCACTTCCGTTTGAACAACCTTGCGTAGTTCACGTAAGCGATGAAAGGAAGACAAATTTTCTTGATTATGCCGTAAAAACCCATGCAATTTAATTCTTCTACATTCCATCTAATTGTTGTAATTTCGCAATGTTACGCAATATTTAGGAATTTATTTTGAAGGCCGTTGCTAAGCAGGTCTTTTACTTTTTTGGATTTTCTGGATCTTTTCATTTATTTCGGTTTTTACTGGATCTTTTATTTTGATTTTGTCTTTTAATTACTGGATTTTCGGTCATTGGATTTATACATTGGTTTTATGCCTGCTGGTGTGTTTGGAAATCTACATTCCTTTAGGAGAATTTTATCACTTCAACCAAGAATGTGCTAAAAATAGAAGATATACGATAACGTCATATCATGTGGTGAGTCAACTGGAATTAATACTAATAGTTACATTTTGAATTCAAGCAATTAAATTCAGTTATTAAAACTTTTCGGGAATCATACTCGATAACAAATTAACCGTTTACTATTTTTGCATTTAATATCAATTACTTATTAGGTATAAGATTTTATGCTCTTTATTCATCACCAATTCAAAGGTGATTGGCGCCTTAATATTTTATTCCAAATATGTTTAATTCTAAAATGTTTAATTCAAATATTGTTCATTTTCTTTAATGTAAATAGTGTATTATGTTATAGTTAATAAATTAAAAGAATTCACGTCTTCGTATTTATTTTCATTCAAGCTCACACCCAGAGGTCTGTGCTTTCGATTGCTGCCGTGGTTAACTTATTATTTTTACTTTTATTAAATGTATTTTCAATTTTTTATTATACGTTTTTTACTTATATTTTTTATTACAAAGTTTTAACAGAATATACTGTTTAAAATTATTAAACATAAAAAAATAAAAGATTGCATTGTTAATTATGTAGGGCGTCCGATTTAATATTTCATAACAACGTCAACGCAGCAATGCATAATTCACCATTTTACAATAAGTTAATGTAACACATAATAATTGAAATATGTTCAATAAGCAATTTAAACTGTAGAAATGATCAACTTTTTTTTAATAAAATTATCATTCGACTAAAATCTGTTTGTTCATTGACATACCAAAAAATTTAATATTGTTCAAATTTTGATTACCGAAGTAACTCTCAAATTTGTTAATTACAAGCAGCAACCGTGTTCAAGATATTGGCCCTTCAAGCAAAACTTAAGACGGTTACAACACTTAATACTTCAAAAGAAAAAAAAGCAAGCAACAATCTGGAAATAGAAAAAATAAATACACTCGCTCACCAACAAGAACAACTGGGTCGAGAGATAGCAATAATTTATTGAAACAAACTTATGAAAACTAGTACAACAAAACCAAGGCGTTATAATATCTTTTAAAATGCCGTTACATACATACTTTATCACTCCATAATTTGAACGAATTCATTAAATACGTGTCCTAAGGCAACTCAAACAGAATAAAAAATAACAGTAAAAATCCATAGCAGTTCAGGCGTCTGAATAAGCAAGAATAATGAATAAATAACATGTACTAAACAGTAATCCAAATAAATCAAGAAATAATGCAAAAGAAAGAAAACCATCAATATAAATTTTAACTAAAAAGATAGACAAAGAATGGGAAGCAATCCAAACATTACATATAAATATGAAGATTACAAAAGAAGAATTTGAAGACATCTATTTTATTGAAAACCTTTTTAGAAAAATTAGAAACAAATATAAAGAAACTATGAAAAACAAAAACAACACCGCATTTATCCGTTCCAGAAATAACATTTTCAACAGTAACACTAGCGACGTTAAGTGGCAGTGGCAATCATGAAACTGCATGAAACACTAGCAAAATAGACGATTAATAATACCTAAATTACTAGATAAAATTATAGATATTCCAGCTATTTTTAAAGAATTATTGGAAGGCATCAGAAAACTCTACGATCTAACAAATGAATACTTCGAAGTCATTAAAAATTTACAATAGTCAATTAATAACTCGCATCATCGTTTATAAATGAGACACTGAAACAAACAAATTGTATAAATAATCTCTCGAAAAATCCCATAAATTTCAAAACTTTCAAGACTTTATAAAATTTTAATATAGAAAACTATAAATTAGTACGGAGGGTAGAAAAGTTGTCATTGGATTCAATGACAGCGAAAGTCAATGATCTATTGACAAGTGACGCTGTCAAAATCCCAATTATAATATAGGTTAGGAACAATGTCAGTACAATTGTGAAAAACAACATCAAAACTAGCGGACAGCTGTTTCGTTCTTTAGGAACTTGTCAGCGCTAGGATCAGGCCCGACAAGAGGGGGGGGGGGTTGACGGGGAAAATACCCGGGGCCCCTGGGTTCTAGGGGCCCCGGAGAAAAAATCTATCATGATTTAAATCACTTGATTTTTTTAAAAATCATGATTTTAATTTGTAGGAACTATGTTTCTCCTTTTGTAGTGCGTGTGTGTGGGGTACGTCTGGAGAGTGTTGTCGATTGAATCTGAAATGGCTAAGAAAATTGATTTTCAAGACGTAATTAATTTGTTTGCTAGGCGCCAGGTTCGGAAAGCAACATTCTAAAAAATAATTTGTTTTTTGTACTTTTTTTTGTAATTTTAGTTGTAAACGTTTTCATTTTTGTAAGAGAATTATTGATGAATACATTGTTCCAATAACAATTAGGATATTTTTCGGTTTCCCGCTTCATTTATAAATAGCCCAAAGTCCGAGGGGAAAATATTTTTTTTCACGCTCTTGGCAGGGGCCCCCACAAGAAGTATATCCCCGGGCCCCAAAAGTCCTCTCGGCGGCCCTGGCTAGGATTCACCGATGTGTTTCCACAACTATACTGACAGACAACCGTACTCTTTTATGTCGTGTAGACATTATCAACATATTTAAAATGTTTTTAGAATGCCATCTTGTGGTAAAAATACCACATAGGATAATACAGAAAACTATCATTTGAAATCCTACATGGAAAAAAGTCAGTACTTAAGCTGTCAGCTGTCTTACCACGATCATTTTGTTCAGTGGAATTGCCTTTATTTGGGACATCTATTAATACTAAACTAAAACGCACTCTAAACCACCAACACCACCGCAATCACAATTAGAAATAGATCGGCTGTTATCTACACCAGAATATACAACAGAGAGAATTAAGCTACAATTCCTTGCCAGGCTCAATTCTTCAAAATTGAATTGGCGTTTAGATTTTTTTTTGAATAATGCATTTACACGTAACACACGTTTCAATGATTTTGATCATATGCAACCGTACTAACATCTTTATGTCTAATTCAAAAACTATATACGACTAAAGTTTCAATACACATTGTTAAAAAATTAAACTTTTTAGAGGTGTTTACAAAAGTTGTTACGTGCATAAATTTAAATAATGCACTACCTTGTGTATTGGTTTAATTAAAAATTACTTTTCTGTTTCTCGACGCCATCCATCGGGCTCGTTGGTCTCTTCGTATTGAGTAGACGTTATCCGGTGAAATACGGGCATTTTGACTTTAACATCGTTCACGATATAACCTATTGCGTGAATTAAAAATAGTTTTCTTAAAACATCCACGTGTTGTGACACGATGGGTAATAAAAGTATTCTTATTTAACTAATTTAATCCACGCAGAGTAAGTGGCTTTTATTCTTTTATTTGATTAAAGGTAATTTTTATGTCTTTTCGTTAGCGCCATGTGCTACCTCTTAAGTATGGGTGTTCTTGTCTTATTTTAAAATCTACAAGAGAAAATTATAATCGGAAGCTGTAGACTTAAGAACGCTACGATACAAAGGCAGAATTTTTTTGCGGAGGCAATTAATACCAGTAATGAATATCACCTTGTTCGGAAGAGCCTAAGTAACGGACACGATTGAATTTCTCTTCGGAGGCAATAAATTAATACCATCGTAGACGAAAATACATTGTAACAACATACGATAAGTTTAGGTTTGATTACTTTCTTTTAAATGTTTCTTTTACCTGTTGTAGTTTGTGAGTCGCCAGGTAGACACGATTATTTTCAAGAAGTTTAATTACAGGAAACCAGTAGGAAAACGTTTTCTGAAGGTAACCCTGACTTTGGTAAGTCAATTTTTGATTTTAATTATTTGCTATCGCTACGGTGCTACTCATGACTAACTATATTTACTAATCGTGTCGAAACGTTCGAATTGATTTGTTTCTTATTATTGTTACTCAATTAGTTAAGTAAATTACTGTCGCATGCTGATTACGTCAACTGTCATTTATCATTATTAATGTAATTTACTTATGAAGATTTTTATATGTTATGGTGGTTACACTTTTGTTTTACGTGTAGTGTAAGTTGCCGATACTTCTGATATTTTAGTAGCTGTTTATATTTGTACTTGGACTACACTTAATCACTGTGATGCTATCAACTTATATCATAATTGTTATTGATTCAAATTTTAATATATTCATCATTCTAAAGTAATTAAAGTGCAATGGTTGTTAACGATTTAGTTTCTTTCTTCATTTCCTCCAGCTCTACGAACCTTAACAATTTTGTACAAGTTTCGAGCCTTCTGTGCTGATCTAGCAGGAGCTATTTCTGCAAAGAACAAAAGATCTGGCGCCTTTTAAAATAAAGTTACTTGAACCTCCCTCTCTCCGACAGGTATGGCTTCAATCTTACAGTTAATTGTTATTTTAAATAAGATATTAAAATTTTAATGTTATACAGCCCGCGCACCCAAAGAATGCCTGAAGATTGGATGCGCATTTTTTCAACTCCAAGTCCCTTAAGCGCGGCATGTCAGTAGCGGTGCCACCAAAAGCGTGTTCCGTTTATTATCATGTATTACACTAATTAATTATTTATTTATGTTATTCATTTACATACGTACTTGTTAATTTAACTTTATTACAATTATTGCAACAAAACGACAGTGAGCCATTTTGTGTCCTATGGGAATTTTTATTTTCTAATTTTTAAAACTCATAATACTCAAATTTATTAGACAAATATGTATAAACAAGAAATACTTTTACAAAATAAATAAATAGTTTTGCGGCGCATGTAATGATAATGGCATTTGCTGAAATTCTCATTAAAGAAATCCTAATAGTTGAGATTTCTTAGTAACATTAACAACAGATTAGCAAATATTCAAAAATGTTTTTATTAGTTAGTCTGCTTTCAACTGTGATTCTGTCAGGATATCCTGTACAAGAGTTTAAAAGCGAGTGTAGAAATATAAGTTCTACATTGGGAAAAAGTAGCCAAGTAATAAGTGGTCAAACGCGTGAAGTGATATATAATGTGTGCAGTTATTTGAAAAACTTACACCCCACATATACCTTGAAACAATTAAAAGAAACCGTGTTTGAAGCAACAAAAGTGTCTGTTAGATCAGTGGCAAATTATATTAAAGCGAGAGAGAGAATAATAGAAAAATTTTAATAGAAAAAAACGACATAAGGGCTCTAAGAATTAATTACTTACAAAAAACGTAATTCTGCCGAGAATTAAATCGTCTAATTATCTACATGAACCAAACATATGTTCATAGTGGACACACACACAATCAAAGTCGTGGAGTGATGGCACAACTAACGGACTACTGTTTGCAATTTCTAAAGGACCAAGAATGATTGTGGTACATGCAGCAGGTGAAATAGGTTTTTTACCAGGTTGTAGTGTGATATTTAAATCAGGAACTAGTCGCGAGGATTATCACGACGAGATGAATGGTAGCAACTACAAAAAATGGTTACGTGAAAAACTTTTACGAAATTTGCCTCTACAATCGGTTTTGGTTATTGATAATGCGCCGTACTATAATGTTCAGGTGGATCGTGATCCAACAAGTAATTCTAAAAAGGCAGATATGGTGACGGTTAATTTGAAAAGTTTTTTAATCCATACATAATTCTATTCATTTTATTAAACCGTCTATCTATATTTCACTTGTACAAAATATTATTTTGAGATGTAGCAGTAATAAACGTAGTTTATGTAAAAAAAGTTGTTGCCACAAAAGATGGTCCCTGCGTCATCATCGTGCAAATTTAGAAAACACGCTTCATTGTTAGAACAAAAAGAAAAAACTGTAAGTGCAACAAAGATAAGATACTTTTTTTATTGTGTTATGAATAAATCGCTTAAGTAACTTTATCTGTAATTGACCGTAGTTGACATTTGTCATAAACAACTTATTTACATTTCAAAGTTTAAGTTCTATCAAGTACACAAATCTAATGAATAAAACAGCAAAGCTTGTTAAAGTTTAATTTAAATGTCCGTATATGTAATTAACTTAATTATCCATCCAATTAATTCGAATTTTTTGTTTAATTACTACAAAAGTATTAAAAATAACTGTTCTTTAACAAATAGTAATTTTGTAGGTTAGTATATAGACTAAAATCAATTGGCATTGCCAATATTAGATATTTAGTAAATTTTGGTTATTAACCAGCAACTTCATTATAAAGTAACTGATTTGATTAGCGAGTTTTTATTTAATTCAGATACATCCAAATACGACGTAGGGATCTTCTTTTCTAGCAACGACTATACTTTGATCTTATTAAATATCCAATTAAGCTTTGCTTAAATTAAAAAAATCATAAACCTACTAATAACTCAAGGTAAATTCATAAAGAATAATAATATCTAAAGAAATTGTAAGCAAAATATATTTATCTCGAAACGTTTACAATTGATATGTTAACTAATTTAATTTTTGATGTAACTGAAAAATACCATGAAATGTATATATTAAAGTTGAATGTAAATCTAAGTTGAAAACAGACTTAATGTCATCACCACAAATTCACAAAACGGTTGTTGCTACATGACTTGAAACTCAAACGAAGTTATTAGCATGTTTAAATCCTATTGAACGATTCAATACAACTTTGCTTTTAACTTTCTTTTAAACTATAATAAGGACTGTTTATAAGTAAAATTGTTTTCAATTTAGTAATAATTACAAAAAAACTTATAAAACTATCATCTAGCATTTCATGTATATTTTAAAGATTTATATATAATGCAATTTTGTAAATAAATTACATAATAAATTAAAGATTTCAATTAAAGAAAATTAATTAAACCGAAATTTAGGTAAATTTAATTTTCAAATATTTTAATTTAATATTATTACATAGGCAACGTTTATCTTATACACAGTAATTAACATTGTTTAGCCCTAAAATACATGTAAAGTAATACTAATTGTCGTTACAATTAAAATTACAAACGTTGCTGACACGTCTTAATTTCACTGTTATAAGATAAACAAGTTTTAAACATTTTCGTAATAATAATCCAAACGTTGAAAGTAATTGTGAGGTCATTTTTTATTAAATTTTAATTAAATAAATTCGGTCATTATTTATTGTTAATTTTTTATTTATTTTTATTACTTACAATGCATAAAATTTGTAATTAGTTTTATTCTAAGGAAGTTAACAACAAATTGAGTTTTATCACTAATACAATTTGGATGATTAGTTTCGCAGCTGCACAATTACAATCTGATTGATTTTGTGGCCTTACCGTGTTCAAATTGCTCAACTTCTTAGTAAATTAATTAACAACGTTTATTGTAATTTCAAACAAACTATTTTAAGTTTTATACATAAAAATGTCGGTTTTTTGAGTACAAAATATTATATTGTCGTTCTTAATTATTTGTTGTTTAATATCGTCTCTAATTTTCTTTAAAAAAAATAACTGTTTTATAATAGTGTTGTTGTTAATGGAAAACTTTTAACAAAGCGGTTGTTTTAACAATTTGACTATCTTTGGTACAAAGTTTTGACTGCGTTCAAAAACGTGTTAACGATAAATTTGTTTACAAAACGTAAAAATTGATGTTTGGTTTGCTTAGTAAACAAATGCGTGTATTAAACGTGAAATGTAATTCGTAAAACGGTCCTAATCGGTTAAAACGCTAGACGAACGTAAAACTAGTTTTTGGTACTTGCCAACTAGATAACACGTTAAATCAGTACACTACAAAAACTTACCTCTAAGGGTGTACTATCACTAAAACTTTTGATACGAACATCACCTAACTAAATGTAAACGCCAAAAATGAGTATAAAGAAAAAAACTAAACTAAAGGGTAAAGATTATGATTGTGGCATTTGAGTAAATAACTCGATAATGCGTAAAGTGCAAAAGTCTGTGGTTGCGTAAACATCAGTATAATAAATATAAAAATGTAATCTACTATTTATTTTTGTAAAAATTGCATAGAATTTGAATTTATATTACACGCTTTTGCAAACGTATACCAGAATATCACAAATTGTAAAATCTAAAAAAATGATTGCTAATGCAAAACTTATAAACGTATGGCCATTCATAGAGTTCAAATAATAAATACTATAATTTTGTTACTTTTTTATATGAGTTTCTAGTGCAGTACTTTAAACCGAACGAAGTTGTTTATTAGTACAATACCAAAATGGTCACGGTGGCTAAAAGGTTCTGATGCAGACTTTCACAACATTAATACAAAAACTAGTGGTAGGTACAATCTAAGAATTTGCAAATATGATGATGACATCAACAACAAAACGACTACACAGAATCAGTTTTAAAATATAGCGTAAAGGTTTGTTACGTGCTATAAATTTAAATTGTGCTGCCTTGTATATTTTTGGTTGACTTGAAGTTAGGCTTTACTTTGTAACCATCATTTAAAATAAATGATTGGTTGTTTGATTATTTGCGTGAAAGACCCGGTATTTGGAATTACGTTATTCATTTCATGTATTTCGGATTTGCTTTGTTGATTTTAGATTGGGTTTAATAAATTATTATACGTTTTTAACCTCAAAGTTATAATTTAAAATTGTAGATTAAGTTTTGTATTTTGTTACGCCGTGAATCATCTGATTTTGCGATTCTGTTTATTGAGCATTTTTCTTTGTTTGTTTAGACTTCCAGTGGTAACTTATGTTTCCCTTCTGAGATATAATAGTGATTAAATATATTTTCGCCGTTTGTTTATTTTAAGTTTGTTTTGGAAGTTCTTTGTTTTAAGTGCATTCTCAGCACAGTCGTACTTTGATTTCTTTGTGTCAATCGTTTAGATTACGTGGAAAATTAAAACATTATCTTAATTTATTAGGCAGTTTGAATTCTTGTAATATAATATTTTGTCAATTTGACATTTTTTACGTAGCAACCAAATGCCATGTCCCAATACTACGAATTTTTACGTAATTTGTTCGGTTTGCCTCTTTATCGCACTTCTTAATGAGATTGTCTTCTTTCTTGAAGTTTCAAACACAGCCTTTGTGGAAAGGGTAGTCGAATAAGTTGGTATATAGATGTGATTTTGGTGAGAGGAGAAGGAAGTTAGTTGGTTGACAGTCGTGCAAAATGTAGATATCGCGGGTGATAAATTCACCTTTTTAGTGGTAGATGAGGAATTACCGCGGAAGTGATTGAAAATAGAACAGTGAATCTTCAAATGGAAAAAAAAATTTTCCTTTTCGTATAATAATTACGGTTCATTGAATTCACTGGTTTCTGATTTAATTTAGTAATTATCGTAAAGTGGATTTGTGCGTGAGTTTGTTTCGCAATCCCATTTCTTTCGCCTTGGTGGCGGATCAATAAGAAATCTTCCGTCGGTAAATTATTCTTATGGTTGTGGTACCCAATCGAGGTTCCGGACAACGTCAAATGGCCTATGCTAACCAGGAGCTCGACTTCAAACAATAAAGGTATTTATTGTATATCGATTGTTTAGTTATTCGTGAGTTCAGTGTGTTAAAAGTTTTGGGTTTTAAGTAAAATCAGAAGTGTCGGGAATTAATGTATTTAACGATAATGTAATTAATAATTGTCAGTATTTGTCGAAACTATGTGACAAAATTTTGTTGAAATAAACTTTTATATTGGACGTTAGCCGTGAAAATTTACGATTAAAAATTTTCATCTTGGGTTAATAATAACGAATTATTTCGTTTTAGATTTAAGTAATTTTCTTTTATGTAATGCGCACACGGCCGTGATTTAGGTAATTAAGATTTACCAGTGTTTTATTTTTTTTCTTTTACTTCTTTAAATTTTGCTTGTTTTTTTTGTCTTTGTTAATTTTAAAAAAAATGTTAAATAGTTAAATTGTAAACAAGCTTTTAATTCCACCGGCCCCCGCGTTACGTAAATTTTATTAGTAGATTATTTCAGATTTTAGTGAGATACACTCTATTAAGGTAAGTCCATTTAGAGTGTATCCTTCAGGAGCGGGCTTGTGGTTGGCAAGAGCCAAAAGTTCATTAAGCTTTACTCCTTCCTGGCGCCCTTTGATTTCAACTTTATTACTTTTCGATTTTGTGTTTTCGTCAAGTTTTCCAGAACAATCACGAAATTTTGTATATAACCCACCCCGTCTTCACTGAGCATAACATCGTTTATACCTTATTTCAGGCAGTAACATTGTTTCAACTTTTGCATGTAACAACTTCTCAACGCCATCTAACGAGTTTTGTTCTCGTCACTTCCTTTCGAGACGTCAATTTGTTCGCTACATAAAATATGCTTGTTTGAGTTAAACAATGTTCAACGTCACATCTGCCAGCACCCTTTTCGTAGACTGACAATTCCTTAAGCGATTCTAGAAATTTTGATGCAATTACTAAAGGAAAGCATTGAGTCAATGACTCACTTAGATACGAGGGGCTTGACGATTGATACCTTATTACAAGACAAAGACGTACACTAGCTTTAAAAAAAGTACATAAATCGTTAACAACATACGATACACTCCGGTCTGCTTTCTTGTCATAAATTTTACCTTTTACTTGTTGTATAGTTCGTAAGTTACCAGTTTGACACAATTATTTTTAGATAAATAATTACAGGGGAGCTAGTAGAAAACTATTTCTTAAAGCAATTGTAAATTTGGGTAAGTAAAATTTTGGATTTTATTAATTCGCTGTCACTATGGTGCGTTTCGCGAATCTTATTTGCTAATCATGTCGGAACGTTTGATTTGTTTCTTGTTACTAGTAGCTTAAGGTAAATTGCTATCGCATGCTAATATATCGACTGTTAATTATGATTGCTAATGTCATTAATCTACAAAGAATTTAAATGTCCTGGTCGCTATACTTACTATTTAAATGTATTATGAGTTACCGATGTTTACGGCGTTTTATAACCAACATTATACTTATACTTAAACTAAGTTCCGTATTGTGTGGCTTTCAAACTATTTATTTGTCATTGATCATTATTCACAAGTAATCCTTCTACGATAATAATAGTTGATGTAAACGATTTAGTTTCTTTCTTCAATTCTTACAGCTTTACGGAGCTTAAAATTTAATGCAAGTTTTGAGTCTTTTGTACTTATCTAACAGGAGCTGACGAGATCTGGCGCCGATTAAAATAAATTTTTTATTAGATGAACTTCTCTTCTCTCCGATAGTAATTGTTTCTATCCTACTGCGAGCTGGCTGTGGAAGGTTCGCAAAACTACTAGAATCTTGATGCAAGTTAAAAACATCAAAAGTTGTTAAATACAGCTTATGAACGTCTGTTGATGTGAGTGATAAATAACAATAATTAAATTACACATGTGAATTACATTAGAATTGAAAAATCAAACTTCAAATATTGAATATTAAACTTTAAAAAATAATAATTATAGAAATCTGAAAAATATTGTAGATTAAAATAAAATCAAAAAGTTATAAAAATAAATAAACTTACCAACATTGATTAATCAAATTAAATAATTGAACTTTGACAATTTCAAATTTGAAAAATATATTATATATTATATTATATACTCTTCCTCTTGATCATAATAGTTTTAATAAAGGAATCAATATTATTTATTATTTAGCTAATATTAATGGTTATCCTTTACATATTATTAAAAATTTACAAAAGAAAATTTTGTCTTCTATTAAAATTAGAAACTGTTCATCTATTACACCTATCTCTAATCAACCAAAAATATATTTTTCTTTTCCCTATATATATACGCCCTAGTTTATTTCAATTTAAAAATCTATTAAAACATTTTGACATGAACATTTATTTTTTGTCAAAAAATAATAGTAGATATTTATTAGTTAATACTAAAGATAAAATTAATATTTTAGATAAATCTGGTGTTTGTAAATTAAAATGTGGTAATTGCAACGCATTCTATATAGAACAAACAGGTCGTAAGTTTTCTATTAGATTTGCAAAACATCTGTCTTGTATTAAAAATAATATTTTATTTAAATCCTCATTTGCTAATCATATATTAAATTCTCATCATTCATTTAATTCTAAAAAAGATTTTGAAATTTTACACCTTTGAAATAAAAAAAATAATTAAAAACTACAATTTAAATCGTAATCTATCGCTTAACAAAATTGTTAACTTTAACAATAATTTACTTTTTCTAAATTAGTTTTCGTTTGATTATTTCCATTATTATATTATTTTGTTGTAACACCATTTTGTATTATTAGGCTAATTTTGTATTTTTCAAATTTGAAATTATCAAATTTTAAATATTTATTTTGATTAATAAATGTTGATAAGTTTATTTATTTTTATAACTTTTTGATTTTATTTTAATTTATATTATTTTTCAGATTTCTATAATTATTACTTTTTAAAGTTTAATATTCAATATTTGAAGTCCGATTTTCAATTCAAATGTAAGTTTATGTTTAAAATAAGATTCGATTTTATAATTTTAATTTTATAGTATACGCCTGAGGATGACCATAAGTCGAAACATGTAGCGTTTATTAAGTTAAAAAATTAAAAATAAACTTAATGAGAAGGTTTTGAGATTTAAAAAAAATAAAATAAAATAATATAATAAAAAACCCATTTAGAGTTATTAAAAAGAATAAATGGACAAAATCAATTTTAATAAAGTAATATACTATAGTTCCGCTTTCTCAAAATTGAAATTTTACTATTGTGCGTGGTGGAAATTAAGAAACACGGTATTATAAACGTGTTTTACGGTAATATAAATGTTAATTAACGTCGACATAAATTCTTGTGTCTAACTTCAACAGCAAGTTGAAATAAAATTTTGATAAAAATTTAATAAAAGCAACTTTTTTTGTCGTTCAATCATTATTAATATCACTGTAGTATTAAATAATTTATAAAGATTACAGAAAAAGTTGTAGCCAAGCATATTTTAAATTATTTAAATGTATGAAATAGAAAGACTTTGTATAAGTAACTTAAACTTACATATTGTATGCACCACAGTGAAAAAAAAACTATAAAAATTTATACTTGGTTGCAATCGTAAACTTTTACAATCGCAATATTAAGAATTGCTCGCTATCTAAACGTTACAAAATGCACATTTTACTGCGCCTCCTGCATTAAATGTACCAATTAATGTACAGCCAGTTTAAAAATACGAAAAATTCTCTTACATTGTTGTTATTTGTATTACAAAACAGCGTTTAAGAAAACTACTTTTTGTACCATTACGCTAAGTTTTGAATTTGCTTGTAGTATTTAATAGAAACTATTAAAACGAGTTTCAGCAAAGTTTTAAGTTATTTGGTAATTTTAGTATTTAGTAGGGTAACTAATTGTATTCGTTATGTCACACCTGCACTATAATAAATTGCCAACGTTAAGATTTTAAATCTACACTACTCGACTGTTGTGTTTGCAAGATAAAAATATAATTTATGCATTTCAGTTAAAGTAAATGAGCACCGATTAATATGTGCTTTTGGATTTTAGTTTTTGGTTTATATAACCTTTTTTCAAATACGAATAAATAATTATTTTTATTTTGCTGTTAATAAACTTAAAATAAAATATTCTAAACTTACTACTTAATAGGCGGAAAAAAACGCAAAACACAAAATACGAACCTTTTAGAATAACTGCTCCGCTTTTCTTGTGTTTTAGAAACTTTCCATAAACAAACTTTGCTATATTGCCTTGCTTTGCAGTATTCTATTCGCGATAAAAGTAAATTAAAATAAACATGTTAGAAGTTTTTACCAAAAATTATTATAGCGTTATATTAAAAATCTTTAAAATTCAACAAAAAAATGTTTTAAATTAATTCTAAAAAGCTTTGAAAAACGTGATCTTAATATAAAAAACACAATAAATTAAAACCCAATTTATCAATATATATTGTAAAGTTTTATGTTAATTTCTTAAGTGATTAAAAAAAAGTTGAAGATTAAAATTTAATATAACTTTTATATAAACATTTATTTCTAAAAAAACAGAAAAATTAAAAGGAATTTTTTGTTAATATAAAAAAAAGATATGTATATTAAAACTTGTTTTTATAGTATAAACTAACGGAATTTTAATTATTTTGAAAAAGTATTACTTTAAAGCAAAATTTCTTTCTAGAACCAAATAATTATTATGGCATTAGAGCATTATAAATAATTTTGAAATTGTGAAATAATAAGTTTTTGAATAAAAATGCTTCTAACGGTACGGTAGTTCAAATTTTATTAAGCAAAGTAAAAACTATTTACTATAATAAACGTAATAATTTGTGTAGTTTTATTTAAATAAAAGCTGGTATAAAGCTCGGACCACGTTAGAAAAGTGCAACAAAACGGGTTATATCTCAAATGCACTTTGGCAACGGAAAAATCGGTTAATTTTTTTTTTAATTAATGAATGTGTTTTAAATTCTGTTAATTAATGTACAAATGGGACGAAGAGGACGATTAATTAGAATATGTATACAAATCGCTCAAGTAAGTATTTGTTAATAAATCTAAAACTAAACGCCCGTCATTTCGTAAAAACACAGCTACGTACAAGTTAATTATTAAGTTAACTAGTACAACCGCGATTTCAAAACATGTACTTGAATTATACGCGGCATTCCTAACTGTACTACGCAAGTCAAAAATTTGTTTATAAAATTGCAAAAACCATTATTGGAGAATAAAGAACAGTTGTTTCAAATTCAATGCAAATAATGTTTTTGAAATTAACGATTGTAATAATTACTATCTAACTAACAACGTTTTAGATTCATACATATGGATTAACTCGTACGTAGCTCGGTTTAGCCTCATATTTATTACCGAATGGGATAAAACTATGGCAATTTGTTTTACATTGTTATGCAAAAACTGCATTAAAGTATTCTAGTGTTGAAGAGTCTAAATAGGACGAAACAGCTGTCTACGCTTTCTACCACCAAAGACGAGGTCTCTCTCGTAGTGGAAATATGTGGCTCCGGCAAACTCGAGTAGAGGAAAGTGAGGGTAACTGAAAAATAATTTTATAGGGCGCCAGCAAGTCTATCCACACCTTGACACAACGGGACCTGCTCTAATGCGTCCAAATTCTACCTAAATGGCGTAAAGGAAAATAAATAAACGAGTTGACGTGACCCGCAAACAAATGTGTTTATTCTTAACATAAAATATAGAAAGATGAATAAAACTTAATGCAAACATAAATAAATAAAAATTGATATGCAATAACAAAATACCATTTAATAGCGAAATAATATTAGTCCTGTTCAATCACGACCGTAAAAGAAAAATAAATTGATTAATCTATAAAAACAATCGTCGATCACGATTAGAAATTCACCAAGCCAAGTAGCTTGGCTTGAAACGTCAAAGTTTCTTGGCTTGGGCTTAAAAGTAAAGCTTTTTAAAAATAAAAGTTTGATTTGGCTTCATGTTGTGGATACAAGCTTGGTTTGGTTTTTAGGTCTTTTCAAACTTTTTCCCTGCACGTATTACAACAATATAAACAATTACCCAACTGCTAGCATAGGTTACATAACTTTGAACTGAAGTGAAGAGACGTCACGTCTGTACGTGGGAGTAATAAAAATATTTATTTAATTATCTAATTATTAACTTGATAATAAAATATACACAATAAACATTTTATGGTTATAGCAATACTAAATTTATTGAGGTGTGGTAGGCAAGGTAATTGGGCCCATAGTAATGCTCTTACAGAGTATTTATAATGCAAGGTTTGAATGTATATACTTATTGACGCGTTTCTGCTTGACATCTGATTGATCCTGAGTTATGAAGTAACCTAGTACACATCGTGTTTCTGAGTCTAACGACTTTTGATTTTAACCATGTGGTAAATGGTGTAAGATGCGTAAAACGTTTCCATGCATTGCCTTAATTATAGTTCTCTTTAATTATCCGTCATCTACAAAATAAGTTGTTAGTAAAATAATAACAGTAATTACTAACATTTATTTCTTCGTATTTACACTGACCCAACTAAACAAAATCTGCTTTGTGTACTCGATTATGCTTATCTGCGGTTATAACCAAAACAAGACTTCAGCTGAATAAACAAAACACGTTGCAATGTAAAAAGTATAAATTATAAATTTAGCAGTTTGACAATTTGCCTAATTTCTGTTTTTATTTCTTCAGTTGAGGCTGTTTGATAAAATTATTTGTGTAACTTGCCTTTGATAAACTTTATTTCTGGACATAAATTTTACATCAAGATATTATTTTGGCTTGTAACAGTTTGGTTTGGCCAATATTGAAGTTATCTTAATCATTTAAAATCTTGGCTAGATTTTTCAAAAACCTGGTTTCAAGGCCTAGATCGTCTCACAGCGCTCCTGACTGTGTCAAAATTAAATAAATTAACAAAATAAATCAGAATCACAAGAGTTAACGCAGAACGTTATCTCTCTAAACGCATATTACTTTAAACGCGAGAAAAATATTCTAAAGATGAGACACCTTTAAAAAATGGAATTTAGAAAAAAAAAAGGTTTCTTTTACTTACCTTATGAAGGCGTAACCGTTTTAAAATTTACAGGTTAGTAAAGCTACTGTTTTTATTTAATTTAATTTTATTTACAAATTTAGGGCGAATGCTGACCACTGGTATTTATTTCGAAAGACGACCTTTAGAAATAAGTTACGGTGGTGGCAATATACAGAGTGTTACAAAACTAACTTTAATAGCAAGTTGAGCTTCCACAGGATTGAATTAAGATAAGTGATATTGGAATTGAATTATGTGACTAAATTATTATTTACAAAAGACTTTTAAAAATAAATTAGTTGTAGAATTGTCAAACGTCTTAACAAATTCTAAGTCACCCTAGCACAAACAATTAATTATTTTGTTACCTACGTTCGGTTAGTGCAAATAGCACAATACGATTTAGAAGCTTATGCTAAACATGATAAGATGGTTTTTGAAGTTATAAGAAACTTTAACATGGCAGATTAAATTGAAACAGTGAGCAAAGTTAGAGCACAACAGTTAGTCGTTAGTAAGTCGAAATGAAAAAT
The DNA here is from genome assembly GCA_035610365.1 of Aquatica leii. Lineage (NCBI taxonomy): Eukaryota > Metazoa > Arthropoda > Insecta > Coleoptera > Lampyridae > Aquatica > Aquatica leii. The sequence goes on along the minus strand of CM069437.1, from coordinate 37,667,931 downwards.
AACAAGATCAAATCGCAGTCATTTGAGTTTGAAAATAGTTACAGAAAGTTATCCAAGTTTATAGCAGTAGTCCTCAAATATTATTTACAGTTGAAGGTACGTTGAAAAGGATTTCGATAAAGTTCTTCCAAGAACGGGCCTCGAAAGAAAACGTTTTCTTTAGAGCTAAGAGTCTGCTTTTATATGTGTGTTAGTTTTGCTTGAATGTTCGTGAAGTAGAGAAGAGTCGTGCGTTTTGTAATAGTAGAAATAGGCCGCATCTTAGAGTCCAATGCTCTACGTTACGGTTTCGTGTTTTGTTCATTCTTGTGTTATATTTATTGCTATAATGTCGATGCTTTATAAGAATTGTACTAAATGTTTTAAAATTTTTTTTAAAATAAAATATGCATTTGACATTGTGCAAATTTTTGGAACGTTTGAACTTTTTTCTCTAGTTTTTCTGATGAAACAATGTGATTTTGAATTCTAGTCTTTCTGTATCTGTTGGTAAAAATTTAATATTGACGTTACATACTTTGCACAAACTGCAAAAGAGCGGAAAATGTTTGAATCAAATCATCAAGTCGCATTAGAGTTTCTTCTGTTGGTATTTGCTGTTTTTGAATTAAAATATTTTTTGTTTTGTTTTTATTTGTTTAACTTTATGGATGCATCGCGTCTTCACGTATTACTGATGATTTCCGGCAGTAACTATAATGCTTTAAAATTGCGAAAAAACTTTACTAAACATATAAAAACAAAATAAACGTAAAAAACTTGATGCCAAGCGATGATTGAATCTTGAACTACACAAAAATTTTATCTGGAGATAGAACCTTATCTCTCTAAACGCATATAATTTTGAACGTGTGCTCCAATTAGTATGTACTTTTGAGAAAATATTAGGATCATACACCTTACTAAAACGCAATTAAAAAAAAAATTTTTTTGACTTATCCTAAATAGGCGTAACCCATTAAAAGCAATTAAAGCTTACAGGTTAGTGACGCATGTGCTGTTTTCAAATAATTGAATTTTATTACGAATTTAAGGCTAACCACTACTATTTATTTCCCAGAACGTTTGCAAAAAATTATGGTAGCGGCAATATACGGGGTGATGCAACTAATTTTAATGACATGTTGAGCTTCTACAAGATTGAATTAAGATAAGTGATGTTGGAAATAATTTATGTGACTGAATTATTATTTACTGAAGACATTTTTCAAAACAAATTTAAACAGTAAAAGCGTCAAACGTTTTAACATATTTATCCTGGTTCGAGCATTTTATCAATACGCCAACTCACTTATGTTCCAAGTCAAAATAGAATTTTGAAACTATTGGGCGCATCAAGCCAACATTTAACAAATTCTAAGTCATCTTGGCTCCAGCAATTAATTATTTCGTTAACTTACCTACTGTTGGTTCAAACAGCATAAAACCTTTTGGAAAGTTATGGCCAACACGATTTTTGACGTTATAAGAACTTTTAACACGGGATCCTAGATTGAAACACGTGAGCAAAGTCGGAGCACAGCGGATAGTTGTTAGTAACTTTAAATAAAGAATAGCGAGATCCAATAGCGGACATTTTGGTTTGAAAACAGTTACAGAGAGTTATCCGAGTGTACAACAGTCATTTTCAAATGTTATTTATGGTTGCAAGTACGTTGAACAATATCTCAAGGATTCTACCAGAAACGGGCATCGGAGGAAAAAGTTTTTTTTAAGGCTAAGCGACTGTTTTTATACGCGCGTTAGTTTCGCTTAGAAAATTGTGGAACGGTTTTGTTTTAAAGCGGTAGAAACCGCATCCTAGATTTTAAAAGTTGCGCGTAATAAAAGAAAATTTTGACTTAAGTTTAAAAATAATTACGATATTTACTGTTTTGTTAGATAGTTGAGAAACTTTTTATTTGAACATTAACTTTTTATTGTATTTATTGCTGTATTCTTGATTTCTAGTTTGTAACATGCAAAAATCTTGTTATATAAACGGAAGTACTGCATACGACATTCGGAGTAACTAAACTTAAGCAATTCTCTGCAGGTTGCCATATATATGTAAAAAGAAAAAATGAAACTGGCGTCGACTCTATAGTAACTATACTCCATTTCCATTAGTTTGGTTTTGAAATGTTGTCTATCATTAAGTACACACGAATACCAACTAAAAACTGAAATTAAACAAAAAGACAAAATTGTTGCTGTAAACAATACTAGCAAATAGGCAGTGACTGGCAAGACTCTTTAAAAATTAGTCAACGTTATTTCGTTTTTGAACTCTGTATTACATTATGCTTTAAAAATTCGTACTCTTTTTAGTAGAGGAGCATGTCTCTGTGAATGTATTGCAGTCTTTTACATTGTAGTAAATTAAAGGTTTTTTAAGGTTTTAACTAACTGGCATCACCGCAAAATTATGTCACGCTGGTTTTATTATAAAAAAAAATAAGCAACAGCTAACACAGTTTTCTCGGAGATGGAGTCGCAGGCTGTGTGATGCGAAATTGTGAATTAAATCTAAAAAGGCGTCAAAACGACGAAAGATTAAATTAGGGAGATATCGTTTAACTCTACCCGCAGCTGGAAAAGAACAAAAACACAACAGAAGTGATAACACAGAATATATATTTATTTTATCACAAAAGTAGTTGAAAAGGACGAAAACAATACATAAGTATGGTTTTATAAGCGTTGCAAACAATATTACAGGCCAAGCATAAGTTACGCCCTTGACTGGACAACATGTAGCACATCAAAGTACCTTTATCGGTCTAATTTTTACATTTAACAAAAGAATGACTTTACTTGATTAAGTTAAATTACAAGAATACGAAAATCAAACGTATAGAGAATCAAAGCGACCCGATAAGTATGTGACACATAAAAAAAAAGCGTTTAACCTAGTATGTATGTGTATCCATTCCAATAATCGACATGAGTTTATGGAAACTTTTTGAAAAGCAGGTGTTTTATCAACGTCACCGATAAAGTCACAGCTGGAGGAGTGGCGGCCCGCTAAAGAATTAACTTAAACCTACAATACAAAAAAAATTATATAATCACATACCCCAAAATAAACTTTCACTCAAAAATACGTCAAATTCAACCATATATTCACGTGGAATTGTGTGAAACAATTTAAGAATGAAAGCCTTGTTGGGACTAAGAATACTGCTAAAACGGTCCGTGCTGTACAAGACGTTACCGTTTACGTTATCGTTTGACAGTCGTCTACGAAAAGTAGGCGTGTCGAGGACAAATTTTATACTAGAAAATATTTCAACTACCAACTTTTTAACATAACATTAAGATATAAAGGAAACTTTCTTTTTTGAAAAAATCTTAAAAAAAATTAGTCTAACGTAACACTACCCAAGTGTTAATTTCCGATTTGCTTGAAACTTTGCACAAACCTTCGTTTTTTAATAACATTAAGATATCCAAAGTCCGTAGCGGCCCATACGAAGGTTTTCATATCATAAATAATTAATTACTTAATTAAAATACACTATTTTAGCTCAAATTATGAATATTGCATTCTGCCTTCAAAATAGATAATTCCTTGCAGAATATGTTTCATTTTACAGTAAAAGAACATAGATGACCTTTCACGACCTTTATTGACCTTAAATGACCTTGATTTTCATATAAATAGAACATATATGAATAATATACATGAATAAAAAGTACATCTATGTATGTAGTTTGTTGTGATGCGTGACTCTCTCAATTTCACACTCTCTCTCTTGCTCTTTTTTTCTCTCCTACACGCACAGAATGAGTGCGGGTTGAGGGGGTGAGAGGGGGCGGAGATTTTACTGCCAATGAAACAGAATAAATTAAAACACTTGGGAATACTACAAATACAACAAAATTATTTCAATAAATTATATTACAAGTGAACAAATCTCACATTAAATTGCGACGCTTATATATAATTTTTATTTTCAACAACAAACAACCTACCGTTTATTCGTGCCTTTCATATCTTGAATCAGCTCCAACTTGGTAAAGCAGTGGATAGAGGTCCGACTAAGCCCAGTGAAGACGGTCTGGGTTAAATTTAACAAGAAATAACCAATAAAGCGCCACCTGTTTTCAAATAAAAACTCTAACCACCACACCAAGGGTGTGTTATAAAAAACAGGAAAATCGTTTGTAAGTAGAATAAAGAAAAAAAGACACTTGAAGTTTTAATATATATATATCAGTATACCCAGTAGATAAATAACAAAAAAAACTCAGTTCAACAACTATTAAAAAAAAAATAGAGTATTGTGCTTAAAATAAATAAAGAATTCAACAAAACTTGAGGTAAACATAAACAACTTAAATTGTAATAACCAAACTATAACGCCTAAATAAAAATTCGTAGTTATAACAAAAAATTAGATAGTTCAAATCAAATCCAGGCAGCCAAATATATCGCTATAATAATTACAACTCGCAAAATCTCGAGTTCAGAAAAAATATAAAATAAAACGCGGTTAAGTCTATAGGGTACGACGAGTTATATAAGCTTATATTACCCCGCATATACCTGCAAAAGAATCACTTAACTAAATGCTACAACAAGATAAACGTTTTATTATAAAAATAATTCGCAAACAAAAATTACTCAATCAAGCTGCAAAAATTTGATCTAATTGAGATCGCAAAGTATTGAATTGATTACTTATAATTACACGTAAATTTAATCTTATTCAAATGTAACTTTCGACGTTATGAAGAAAAAAGGTTATAGTTTGTTTAAATTCAATAATTGTGATATTTAAAACAATATAATTAATTTTAAAAAAAAGGAATTGATTCAAATTGTTGGTCAGATTGCTTATGCAATAATATGTAACAAATAATGACATCAAAGAAAAATTTAAGCTTAGCTTTTTAATCGCCGTAGATATCCACGAAGTGCCGGGAAAACCAATCGCATTAAGATGGCGTCTGCATCCGGTGTCGGAATTTTCCGTAAATTTTTCTTTAGTAGCAGGACTACTAGAACCACATACTACGACACGAGGACGTACAAACGATTTCCAGCAAATAAACTTCTGTATTACTAACGTTACGACGAAACAAACAGCCTAAAAAAAAGTGACAGACTTAGCACCAGGTGAACGCAACGTTCCGATAAAACAGCAGATTAATAAGAAACATACCTTTAGATCTTGGGCGGCTGTAATTTGCGAATTTAAATCTTTAGAAGACGTCGGAGTTCACAAATCCGTCTCAACGACGTGTGCGTCAAACAAACAAAAAATTCCACCAAATTTCCTTTCGAATATAGCAAATTTTTCAAAAGACGCGCAGTGTTAATAGGGAATAAATCCATTTACATGTAGAGCCAAAGTTTACTAAAATAAATTTGCACTCGAGATTTCCACTATAACACAATGAAACAACCGAATTCTTCAAAGAAAGTAATGATCAGCAAGCTTATTGATATCTGCCCGTTCTAAAACGGAAAACACACATATACGCATCGCGAGATAAGAAACCTCCTATCCTTGAAGTTGAAATTTTCGAAAACAGGTAATTGATTAAATTGTAGTTCCGCTAAATAAAACAGCGTTGTAAAATTTATATTCTTAAACCAACAATTTGCAAATCATTAAAACGAACAAGTCTTAATTAACAAAAAAAAATAAATCTAATGACTTCTAAAATCGATATAGAAAAACTGATAAATACAAACTAAAGAATTTTTAATAAAGAATTTTAACTAAAATAAAAACGTTACAATTCCCCCCTTACAAAAAATATTTTTTTTTAAATTATGACTATAGCTACTTTGAAAACACTTAACGATACATCAAAACAGTACACCAAAATATCTTATTAAACTAATCGGGTGATTCCTCTATATAAGGCTTTAAGTCCTTTACGTGCCAAATCCCGATAAATCTTCCATACAAGTCAACTAGCTCATATGTCCAGAGAGATACTTTTTTACTGACTTCAAATGGTCCCAGGTACTCGGGGCTAAGTTTCGCACTAAAGAAGTTGGCGGCGTTGGATAAAGCATAGTTTTTTCTCCAAACTTTATCACCAATCGAATATTCTATGTCTCTTCTGCGTAGGTTGTAATAATGTTTATTTTTTTCATACGCTTTTTGGAGTCTTTTTTGAACATCCCCAAAAAGATTGGCAAACAGTTTAGGTCTACCTTCTACTTGGCTACGATCATAGGTTATTTCAGTGTCAAGATTCCCTTTAAATTCGGTTCCTTTCAGAACTTGCTCTCTTCCAAAGTTAAGAAAATACGGAGAATGACCGGTCACTTCATGTCGTGCCGTTCGAATTGCACATCCTATTTTTGAAAGTTCTTTATCCCAGCATCTTTGATCTTCATCAACGTAAGTGCTTAACAAAGTTTTTAGTACTCGGTTTATTCTCTCAGCCGGATTTGCCTGAGGGTGATAGTGGGCATTATAACGTATTTTCACTTCATAATTCTTGCATAAGATTTGAAACAATCCACTTCTAAATTGAGGTCCATTATCACAGATTATAGCTTGAGGAACACCAAACAATAAAAATATTTCGTTCTCTACTAGTTTACAAATATTGGCGGCAGTAGCTGTTTTTAAGGGAAAAAATCTAGCAAATTTACTAAAGCAGTCGGCAATTACAAAAATGTAAATATTACCACTTTTAGATTTAGGTAAAGGTCCTACAATGTCGCAACATAACAACTGCCATGGACGTTCAATCTTCGGGCGTCCTAACATAAACCCTGGAGCTTTTTTTTGTTCGACTTTGTGTTGCTGACAAGTTTTACAGTTACGCAGATACTTCATTACATCGGCCTTCATCTTTGGCCAATAAAATTTATTTCGGAGACGGTGGTAAGTTTTGTATACTCCCATATGGCCTGACGTGGGTGGTTCATGGTTGATTTGAATAGTCTCAATTCGTTTCCACTTAGGTACGACTTTTTTCCAACTACACTCTTCTCCTTCCAATTTAGAGTGCGTATTAAAAACGTATTTGTAGAGTTCTTCATTTTCTACTTTCCAGTTTGAAAATTTTTGTGGAGTGGCAATAACTCGGTTTTTCATTTTATCATACCATGCGTCGGATTTTGATACGTTTGATACGGTGTTAATTTTAGGCAGAACGCGGGATAAGGCATCGGGAACTAAATGCTCTTTTCCTTTTCTATGGATAATACTGAAGTCATATTGCTGAAGGCGTACAGCCCACCTGGCTAATCTTCCACGAGGGTCTTTTAGATTATTTAACCATACTAGGGAGGCGTGGTCAGTAATGACTGTAAATTTTGAACCTTCCAAATAAGGTCTTAGTTTTTCTACGCTCCAAAGTACAGCGTAGCATTCTCTTTCAGTAGTCGTCCATTTTCTCTCGGCACTAGAAAGAGTTTTACTTAAATAACAAATTACGTGTTCTTTTTCTTGGTCTTTTTGTGTAAGTACAGCTCCTATTCCATACGCACTTGCGTCAGTTTGTAAATAAAATGGTTTGTCAAAGTCAGCACATCGCAGAATTGGTGCTGAAACCAAACAATTTTTAATATTTTGTAAAGCTTTATTGCAATCTTTAGTCCAGTCAAAGCGACAGTTTTTCTTAAGAAGTTGTGTCATTGGAGCTATTACGGTCGAATAATTTGGAATAAATTTTCTGTACCAAGAAGCCATTCCTAAAATACTTCGGACTTCTTTAACTCGTTTGGGAGCTTCCATATTAACGATAGCGGCTACTTTTTCGGGATCTACGTGAATTCCCTGTCGATTCACAATATATCCAAGATATCTTAATTGGTCTCTGCAAAATTGACATTTTTCTTTACTTAAGGTTAGATTTGCCTTATGTAGACGATCAAAGATTTCCTGTAAAATTTCAAGGTGTCTTTCAACGTTATCAGAGATGACAATAATGTCATCCAAATACACAAATACATAAGGTTCGAGTTCCGGACCAAGTACTTCATCAATTAAACGGGACCATGTGGCGGGGCTATTCGATAACCCAAAAGGCATGCGCTTAAACCTAAAAAGTCCTCTACCAGGTACTGTAAAACTGGTGTAATCTCGTGATGTTTCAGCAACAGGAATTTGCCAATACGCTGACTTAATATCCAACGACGACAAATAAGTAGCGTTTCTAAGTTTATCTAGTATAGACGAGATATATGGAAGTGGATAAGCATCCTTTTTCGTGACGGCGTTTAGCTTTCGATAGTCGACACAAAATCGATATGTTCCATCTTTTTTTGGTACTAGGAGTATAGGTGATGACCATCCGCTAGTCGACTTTTCAACAATGTCGTCTCTTAACATTATGTTGAGCTCTTCATCGATGTGTTTTTGCACGTGAGGCGAGACAGGATAATACCGTTGTTTGATAGGAAGTGAAGTGGTTTCAATTACGTGTTCTAATTTATGTGTCAGACCGATCTTATTTCCCATCCTTTTAAAGTTTTTTTCTATTAATGACGTTAACTTTGTTTTCTCTTCTACGGTTAAAGGATCCTGTCGAATGGTACTTGTTTCGCATGAACTAGCAAAAGTCCAGCAATCATCTTTCAAATTAGGTACAATTTTTATTTCCTTCTAAAAATCTATTCCTAATATCAAAGTGTGCGCTAACTGTGGTACGACTAAAATATCAATGATCTTAACTGTATTCTTTAATGCAACAGGCACAGACATTTTGCCAATGACTTCACAACTGTTGCCGTTGGCTACTTTGCATTGTTTTGTATTAGCAGGAACAATAGGTATCTGTAGAGATTCCAGAATTTGTAATCCCCGACTTCCTAAAATGGTTGAAGTCGCACCGGAATCTAATAAACCCAATAGTTTCTTCCCGTAAATTTCGACGTGTAGAAAAGGTCTTTCATCGTTTTCGGAGTGAGAAATTATGTAATCAAGCAGTGGTTTTGGGTTTACGAAGGATGTTACACCACTATCTAGCACCCTTCTTTGGCGTTTCCCGTACACTTCGGACAGGTTCTAACAGTGTATCCTATATTGCCGCATTTATAGCATTTCTTTTCAAATGGTTGTCTACATTCTTTGGCCATATGTCCACTTCTTTGGCAGTTAAAACATTTTCTGACAGAGTCGATTGCATGAATCCTGGTATTTGTTCTAGAAGTCGAAGGAATGAGATTGGGATCCATATAAGCCAAATCGGGTTCTAAACTTTTGTACCTGTTTGGAGGTGGAACAAAAGCATCCACGTTCGCTTTACGTGCTTCTAATTGTTTACCGATATGCTTAAGTTCTTCTAGGGTTGTAACGGTAGTAGTGGCAAGTTGTAACTGATAAAAAGGCGCCATATTTTTCATTATAATATTTAATTTGGTAACTTCGCTAACAGGTGCGTCGATTCGTGCAAACATTTGCTTCATTTTTGCAATGTAAATACCAATTGTTTCGTTGCTACCTTGAGTTCTTCGTTTAACCTCCTCAAATAATTGTTCTTCATAATTAGGTGGCTGAAAATCTTCTTTTAATGCCATTCTCAATGTGTTCCAATCTCGAAAGTTTTTTCTATTAGCTTTAAACCATATTAGAGCATCGCCTCTAAATAAGTCGGTGGCACTGTAAAATAGAGTTTCTTGAGATACTCCTCTAGCTAATCTTAAATCTTCTACAGTTTCCAGAAAAGAATTAACAGAAATTCCGTTTTTATTACCATCGAAAGTAACGTTCCATTTATATACTATTCAACAAAACTTGAGGTAAACATAAACAACTTAAATTGTAATAACCAAACTATAACGCCTAAATAAAAATTCGTAGTTATAACAAAAAATTAGATAGTTCAAATCAAATCCAGGCAGCCAAATATATCGCTATAATAATTACAACTCGCAAAATCTCGAGTTCAGAAAAAATATAAAATAAAACGCGGTTAAGTCTATAGGGTACGACGAGTTATATAAGCTTATATTACCCCGCATATACCTGCAAAAGAATCACTTAACTAAATGCTACAACAAGATAAACGTTTTATCATAAAAATAATTCGCAAACAAAAATTACTCAATCAAGCTGCAAAAATTTGATCTAATTGAGATCGCAAAGTATTAAATTGATTACTTATAATTACACGTAAATTTAATCTTATTCAAATTTAACTTTCGACGTTATGAAAAAAAAAAGGTTATAGTTTGTTTAAATTCAATAATTGTGATATTTAAAACAATATAATTAATTTTAAAAAAAAGGAATTGATTCAAATTGTTGGTCAGATTGCTTATGCAATAATATGTAACAAATAATGACATCAAAGAAAAATTTAAGCTTAGCTTTTTAATCGCCGTAGATATCCACGAAGTGCCGGGAAAACCAATCGCATTAAGATGGCGTCTGCATCCGGTGTCGGAATTTTCCGTAAATTTTTCTTTAGTAGCAGGACTACTAGAACCACATACTACGACACGAGGACGTACAAACGATTTCCAGCAAATAAACTTCTGTATTACTAACGTTACGACGAAACAAACAGCCTAAAAAAAAGTGACAGACTTAGCACCAGGTGAACGCAACGTTCCGATAAAACAGCAGATTAATAAGAAACATACCTTTAGATCTTGGGCGGCTGTAATTTGCGAATTTAAATCTTTAGAAGACGTCGGAGTTCACAAATCCGTCTCAACGACGTGTGCGTCAAACAAACAAAAAATTCCACCAAATTTCCTTTCGAATATAGCAAATTTTTCAAAAGACGCGCAGTGTTAATAGGGAATAAATCCATTTACATGTAGAGCCAAAGTTTACTAAAATAAATTTGCACTCGAGATTTCCACTATAACACAATGAAACAACCGAATTCTTCAAAGAAAGTAATGATCAGCAAGCTTATTGATATCTGCCCGTTCTAAAACGGAAAACACACATATACGCATCGCGAGATAAGAAACCTCCTATCCTTGAAGTTGAAATTTTCGAAAACAGGTAATTGATTAAATTGTAGTTCCGCTAAATAAAACAGCGTTGTAAAATTTCTATTCTTAAACCAACAATTTGCAAATCATTAAAACGAACAAGTCTTAATTAATAAAAAAAATAAATCTAATGACTTCTAAAATCGATATAGAAAAACTGATAAATACAAACTAAAGAATTTTTAATAAAGAATTTTAACTAAAATAAAAACGTTACAAAATTAAACAATTAAATAAACTACATGTTTCTCAAACAATTATCGCAACATTAAACGCACTTGAGCAAACTCATTGCTCAACAAATTTTTCGCAGAAATGAGGTTGACTTTCATACTGCGGATCAAAGAAGTGCTGAATACATATAGATTTTGTACACCAAGCACACCTGAATATTGCAATTTTATTGCACGAATCGCAAAGAACACCGCAATTTTTGAAACAATAATCTTTCGGTATAGCACATTTAGGCGGTATTTCATCTATGTATCCACTTTTATGCCACGCATATTTGATCATATCGCTAAATCTCGGTGATGAAAACTGATTGTGAGTTAATGATTGAAGTTTTAAAATGTTATTACGCAGATGCAGATTAATCTCAAAGTTGTTTACGATAACAAGGTCGGAAAAATGTTTTACAAAATTTTTCCAAGGCCGGAATAAGTAAACATCTAAGGGTTGAATCATTCCAGTTGTACCAGCAGGAATTTTAAGAAGTTTCACTTCTTTTTCGCTTTTGTCAATGGTTTCAAAATTTTGTTCAGTTTGACCTGACCATGAGTCTAACAACAATACCGATTTAGTACCAACTTGTGGCAAATAGAGTTTTTCGAACCAATGACATACGAGTTTTGAAGTTAATTTTCCAGATGTTGATGCGGAAACGTGAATATTATCTGCCGAGTACAACGTTTTCTGAACAGTTGGACCAAATTTACTATCTTTTTCTTGTAAAACGACATACAGGGGAGATAATAGGGAACCACTTGCTGATATGACTGGCTGAATCGTATAACTGTGAGTTAATGAATTCAAGGATTGGGCCAGACATTCAACTTTCGCTGTACCTTGGAAAGCCATCGTACGACCTGAATGCATTTCCAGGTTAAATCCAGATTGATCTGTATTGAAAACTGACTCGTTGTCAATCTCTTTCAATTTAGATCTCACTGACTGCACGAAATCTACGGCGGATTGTTTAATTGTGTCGATGTTGTCAATGGATTTTTGAGTTACAAATTTGTTGATTTTCCGAGAAACAATTTTGTGTCGAAGTTTGAAATTGTAGATCCACTTCGGTGATGCAGTAAAAAGAAGTTCGGAGATGTCGTATAACCCTCTTGCTTCAATCGCCCATCTCCTGATGTCCAAATCGTGAATCGATAATGCACTTCCTGTTGCCCTCTCGAACTTCTGAAGAACAAATGTCGAAACTTGATGAAGCTTCTCCAGTCGTGATCCTCCATCCTTGATTTGTTGCTCCCATCTGTACAGTTGCTGCAAGTCTTTAACCTTCTTGAATCTGAAAATAAAAATTTGCAGTTTAAATATCATATAGTGGGCCGAATATAGCAAAGAAAAAATAGTCGGGAAATACAAACCTGTGTTGAACCGTTTTTAAACTCAAATTTTTTATCTTTCCTTGGCGTCAAAACTCGACTGCGCTGGTTTTGTATTCTGTGGTTATTGGCACTTTTGCTTTCTTCGTGTCGCCCGCTGGCTTTTCCTCAAAGTCATTGTCGAATTCCTCTTCGACAATCACAGGATCCGGTCGCTTGTTTTCGTGTTCGTAAGCTAGCGTGTCAAATGTTTCCACCAATAGATGATCATTGATGGCGTCTTTTATCAAAAATTCCAGTGAAGATGCAAAATGTCGTTCCTCTGTTGTTATGATGCTGTTGAAATCGTATACTGGATGCTCAAAAACATCTTTCAATAACTTTAAGATGTTTTTCGGGTTCATTTTAGGGAAAATGAGGCGGGGGTTTGAGCAAAATTACGCCATTTGGCACGCCACTTATATACTTTTAAAATTGATATGACGACGGGGCCATTTTTTTATAAAGACCGCGTTTGTATACTGACGAGACACGTTCATAATGTGAAAGACTAAAATTTCGCGGTGCGGAGATATGTAACAGTCCACGATGAGTGCGGAACAGGCAGTGTTCGCCGATCAAAACAAAGCGAAGTTGGCTGCACCTGCAGTCGGTAAGTGTCCGGTCGGTAAAAGCCCACGGCCAATTTCAAGTGACAACGATGGTCTGCTTAGGCCATTAAATGTTGTCGCAAAGAGATTTCATCAAAAATATATTTCTAACTAATGTAATTATATTGACAAATAGTAATAATCAGTTCTAATGAAATGCGAGCATGATAATATTCATCGTTGTTGACTTAATTCTGTAATAACGTATATATTGCTAATATGAATTAGAAACTATAAATACTATAAACACAGAAATAAACATTCTGTATTTATTCCCAAGTGTTTTAATTTATTCTATGTTTCATTGGCAGTAAAATCTCTTCCCCCTCTCACAACCCTCGCCCCTCTCTTATTCTGTGCGTGTGAGAGAGAGAAAGAGAGCAAGAAAGAAAGAGAAATGGAGAGTCACGCATCACAACAAACTACATGGATGTACTTTTTAATCATGTATATTATTCATTAATGTATTATTTATATAAAAATCAAGGTCATTTAAGGTCATTAAAGGTCGTGAAAGGTCATCTATGTTCTTTTACTGTAAAATGAAACATATTCTGCAAGGAATTATCTATTTTGAAGGCAGAATGCAATATTCATAATTTGAGCTAAAATAGCGTATTTTAATCATGTAGGTAATTAATTACTAATGATATGAAAACCTTCGTATGGGCCGCTACGGACTTCGGATATCTTAATGTTATTAAAAAACGAAGGTTTGTGCAAAGTTTCAAGCAAATCGGAAATTAACACTTGGGTAGTGTTACTTTAAGATTGTTTTAGAGTAACAAATAGAAACTTTTGTTTATTATAAACCTAAATGAACGCAATAAATCGATAGGCCTCAAACAACTCTTAAAATTAAATCTATTGCTCTTAACTCTCATAAATTCTACTTTTTTGCTATTGTATACGTCAAACTATTTTTGAGTCTTTATTCGCACAATAAAATGTTGTATACGTCGTACGTGTCTAAGTTTGGCGTTTTTTTTGTGAGTTTTTGACTCGGGTTTAAAAATGTCTACTTGAAAAAAAATGCCAAGTTTACACAAAAATTCGTTAAATAATTAACATATTTCTTTTTTAAAAATTGTTTAAATTTTTAAGGTTTAGAGATAAATGTATACAAACAATTTTTTAAATAAAAGTAAAGTTTTTTTGGTGTAATCTTTCGTTATAAATCTTGAACAGAAACATATTAAGTTTGTGCGTTTTGATAATAAAACCGTAAGTAATTCAAACGTTGTTTTTTTTGTTAGTTAAATTTATTATCGCTTTAAATTTGAATTATTTTAAAATTACACATTGGTATTTAAAAGCAAATAATTTAATTTTTTCTAAAATAATTGCCAAATCAATTAATTGACAAATATTGACTTAAGTTTTAGTTTCTAAAGCAATTATGTTAAACTTTGTCCTAAAATTTTTTATCCATTTTTTTATAGTTTAAGGGTTTTTGCTGTAAATAATTGAAATTTTTATGTAAGTATTAGATTTCCTTTCTTTCAAAAGATAAATTCTATATAGAACTTAATAAGTAAATAATTTTATTCTAAGACTACAAACAATCCGTACTTAATTGAATACAAACTTCGTAACAACCAAAGTTCTAAAGTTGAACATCTTATCTGTGAATATTCAGGAGTTTTGACTATAGACATAGGAATGGCTACTACACTTCAATATAAAATAAAAACAAATTTGGAAAAACTTGTTTTACAGTTTTAAATACTAAACTTTTTTAAGCAGTTTCATTGTTTTCCAAACAGATTACGCAACTTAAAATTTTGGTTCATGCGGTTTAACGTTAAATCTAGAAAAGAAAAAAGTTGCTGCCAAAGCTTCAAATTTTAAGACATTGGTAGAATTTCAATTGTTTCTTGACAAATTGAGGTCGTTTCTTAGCTACCAATTCTACATAATGTGAAAAAATACAATAGGTTTATATTTAAAATTGTTTTTTTCTAAAATTGATGTTTTACTAAAAGGTTTGATAATTGCAAAAATTTCAACTTCAAATAATAAACGTTGACCTCTTTGCAATTGGCAGATTAAAAAAACTAATTTTTAATTATTTATTTGTTTATTAACGTTTTATAACAACTTATTGTTTGAACTAACCGACATAAAAATTTTGAGTGTACTACTCTAAAGAAAAAATTTTTTCGGCTATAAAATCCGCCAACACAATTGTAGAATATCAGAAGAAACGCTTCCTTCAAAGACCAGTGTGCCACAGCTTTCTGAACTTTTAAAGAATCACAAACCAGGGATACCTATTTGCATAATTGCGAATGCTACCAGTTCAGCCGCCCATCCTCCAGCAATATACTTACGTGACTATAGAGATGGAAGCGTTAAAAACTGATTTTATATCTGCGTAATTCAAATAAGTCTTGAATATAATACCACGGGCTAAAACCACAACATATAACATTGTAAGGTAAACAATGCCAATGCAATTATAAAACTGCCATCGTAATAAACCACTGACAATATATACAAACCAACTGAAAAAGCGTAATCGTAAAAACTAAGCTTAGTACAAGCTGAAAGAGCGGTCATTAGATCACCATTTACTCCGGTGATCAGAGCAAACTATTTTTATAACTGTTTAGATTCTATCAATCAAATTAATCCTGAAAGACTAAGAATATGCACATTTTATTGTTGGATATAAGGTAGAAAAATGCATTAAGCAACCTGTTGATATCCAATACTTAAGAATGTTTTAAAAAGCGCGCCGGTTTTAAATCACTTAGCTTTTTCTTGTTTGTTGCTTTGCTAACATTCCGATTTCATTCATTGCGTCATCATGAAATGTTGCCAATAAGCAATTAAAATTCCAATTCCGTTTTGGCCTTTAGGACAAGCACACTGTTACGGGATTCTAGAAATCCCACCAAAAGTTCGAAAATTCCTTTTAGCATCACGTCGCATGTACGTCGTCTGAAATGCGTGCAGAGTCAAGAATCGGAGTTCATCTCGGTCAGCGTACCAATGACGGCATCTACAGATCCAAGATAATGGCAATAAAACACGACCTGAAAGGTATGTAGGAATACAGCTTGTGATTGTCATGCTTAAGCGAATGGGATCAATGTGTTTGATATCTAGGAATCCTGTAGAGATCAGTTCTAAGAAAGGAGCTTTGACGGTTGACTCAATCCGTCAGTCGGTGGTCGTTTTCAGTAACTTCCGGAACAACACGCCAGTTTTGGATTTTTTCAGCCAAAGTGACATCAATATTCGTTGAACCTAAATGACTAGAGAAAGAGAAAGGTTGGTGTGGTTCGCACACAAAGGTCACGTTCATCCACGAAGGTCTCTACGCATCGACCCCGCACGTGGGTCACCGGAGAATGCCAAGCGGCGATTTCAAATTAAACTCATCTGCTATTATGATAGGAACGTTTATCAAGTATTTTGTATGGCTCTGGGGTCATTAAGATATCAATGTCGTCGGAGAAAAAATTCATAACTTTGAAAGTCGCAACTCGTTAGTTAGATAGGTTAAAGCGACTGGTGCGTTGTTTACAAAAACGACACTAAAAAACCCCAGCAGATTAAAAATCTCAATGGCTTTTCTTTAACAAGGTTTCACCGGTACAAACTGGCAGTAAAAATAGCAAAGTATAGCTCTTGGCAAAGATTCGTTAAAAAAAGCTTGGCAACAAGCTCGTAAAAGTTAGTTTACAGGTTGTCCTCTCGTATGTTGATTCAACCGTGTTCTTATGTCCTGTTTCCTAACGACAATCCGACGATAGATAAAATTTTGTATGCCCAATAAGATCCCGCACTATTTTATAAATAAAATCATAACACAACTGAATGGTCATTAGTAACAATTTAGCCGCGGTGGCTAGTAAAATTCTTAAAAACGAGTCTCTCGAACTCGACGGAATACATTGAAATGTCCTACTTCTAATTGTACAAGATTTCCTCTCTTTTACAATCGTAGATATATTTAATTTATGCAATAAATGTGGTTATATTCCTACCAGCTGGAATCCTGGTAAACTCATCACTATTCTTAAACCTGGGAAGAAGAATCTCGTAAATCCCAACTCGTACCGTCCTATAACTTTTATTATATTATTCGTACTTATTTATCGAACAGATCAATAACTTATTTTTCGAACGTATCTCGTTCTGTTTATGCCAAACAACTGACAAACTTTTGCTTGACGACAAATTAAGTTTTGTAAATCATTGCTAATTTGTGGTTGACAAGTATAAGAGCGTCTTGCATTTGTTGTACAAATAATCACGCTTGAAATGGAATCAACACAAAAAATCTATTCCAAATACTTTTAACAGTGCAGTTATACTCATGTTCGCTTATGGCTATATGTTACACAGATTTTGACATTCCCTCGTCAGGAAACTGACATTGCTCCAATCCCTATTTTTTGGAACTATCATCGAAGCTTGTCCCTAGACGAAAAGCAATCCAACTCTTTTTATCACACGGCGGATTTCGTTTTCATTTAAAATACATTACCGTTTTGTATAACAACAGCTGTCTGTCGTGTGGCGTTCCAGACGTTCGGAGTGACTTATTAACCACGATGTGGTCTTTAAAAATAAAGTTCTTAATGAAATGTGTTAAACTGGAAGGTTTTTTGAATCACATAAGTGGTGCTCTAAAACTTACTGCCTCGTTTCTTTAATTGTTTAATCCAAAAGTGTACACAGGACTTTGTCTTCGGCGATCTTTAACTTCGTTTTTGGCTGATTCTCATCGTTAAAAGACATGGTAGTTGCAAATTTTTTTCGGTTGCTAAAAGCTATATCAAAACTTCTTCTAACAAGAGTATGTTTTTACAAAAGTCGAAAACATTAACTCAATTAACTCAAGATACTCTATCAACATCAACAAACTTCGTCAGAATATTTTTGGATATTAAATTGATTACATTAAATGAGTTTTCATATAATCGTATATGGTATGTTTTCTGTTTAAAAAAGTATACTTTTCATTTTATTTAAAATGTTATTAAATGCTGGAGTATGTAAATTCAAAAAAGCACTTACTTCTAGATAATACTTATTTACGTAATAAGTAGGATATGGATATTATCAAAACACGCATGTGAAAATTTGCACCAATCCGTAAGATGAGTTGTGTAAATACATAAGCGCCTTAATAATATAGTATCCTACGTGCTACGTACACCATTTTATTTTAAATTGTAATTATTGTTGCTATTACGATGTTTATGTAAGCAAAAATAATTAATTCAAAAACTGAATACAAAATACACGTACTAAGAGTTTGTATAAATGTAGCAAACGTTTAAAAATGAATTGGGACTCGAAAAAGGTATAAGAGACGCAATTAAATTAGCGAGTGGGTTAATACTAGTAAAATTGGATTCAGTAGAAGATAAGAAATATTAAAGAAAAAAGGAAAGCTAAGAGGAACAAGAATATTTATAGATGAAGATATGACTCCAGTGGAAAGACAGGTACAAAAAAATATAAGAATAGAAAGAAGAAGACTAAAGGAAGAAAGAAAAAGAACAAAAATAGGGTTTATGAAGTAATGGGTTGAGGGAGAGGAGATGCACTGGAAGAGAAGGGGGCCAAAAACTAGAAATAAAGGAGGTAAAAAAAGGATAAAAAAAAGGGACGACCAGACTAAGACAAAGGAAAACGATAAGAAAAAAACAAAAAAAATAGGTTTAGTTTTTTGCAACGTTGTAGGGGTTAAAAATAAAGGAGTTGATTTTTGGAAATGTATAGAAGGGTTTGACATTGTGGGTTTAGTAGAAACGTGGCTGAAGGAGAAAGATTGGAAAAGATGGAAAGTAAATTTACCAGAGGAATATAGATGGAATGTACAGTTCGCAACAAGAAAAGAAAAAAAAGGAAGAGCTCAAGGGAGTATAATATCGGGAGTAAGAGAAGAATGGGTGGTAGAAAAATGCAAAAATAAAATGCAAGAGCAAGGAATAGTGCTAAATCAAATATCAAGGGAAGATGAACCTAGATATACATTAATATCAGTAAGAATATCAAGAAATGAAACAAACAATAAGAAAATTGAAACAGCTACTGATGGAAGAGGAGAGAGGAAAATTAATAATAGGTGGAGATTTTAACGGGAGAATTGGTGAAGAGACAAAAGAAAGGTGAAATGTGGGATATAAAATTTATATGATACTGAAAAGAAGGAAATAAAAAGAATAACGATGGATAAGACATTAAACAAACAAGATAGAGAGCTATTAGAGTTATGTGATGGGAAGGGGTGGACTATACTCAATGGAAATATGGAGGAAGGGGATAGAAGAGAATATACATATGTAAGTGAGAGTGGAGAATCTATAATAGATTATGTAATGGTTAGTGGGGAGGTTTTGGAGGGAATAGAAAGTTTTAAAATAGGGGAAGAGATTGATTCTGAACATCAGCCATTGGAAGTAAAGCTAAAAGGTTGGAACAGAGTAAGAAAACAGATGAAATTACTGGAAATTATAAAAAAAAATTAGAAGAAGAACAATAGGTGAAGGAAGAAATAGAGAAAGGAGTAAAAGAATTTATCAGTAAAATGGATAAAACAGTAGAAAAAAAATATACTGAAAAAAAACATAAAGGAATATAAAGAAAAGAGGTGGAAAAATGCAGGAAAGCCAGGAAGGAGTTAAGAAGAGGTAAAAGAAGGTGGAAAAAAGAAAAATTGATATTCAGGATTATAAAAAGTTAAGGTCGCAATACAGAAAAGAGTGTTGTAAGAGAAAAGAGGAATATAAAAAAGAGTTGGAAGAACATATAAAAATGTTAGAAAATGAAGGAAACATATGGAGTTTTTAGAATAAAAAAAGGAAAATTGGAAAAAATATGGGGATACAAATTGATATAAAAATGGAGAGAACATTGCGTAGAGGTTCTCCCTCTAGGACCTCTACGCAGAAGAGAGGAAGGGTGAATTTGAAATAGAAAGGATAACAAGAGGAGGCAACAGTACTACTATACAAAAAGAAGAAATAGAAGAAACATTAAGAAACATAAAAAAGGAAAGGCAGAAGGAACGGATGGGACGCAAGTAGAACAATGGAAATATATAAGAGAGAGAACAAAAAAAATAGAGAAAATTTTAAATAAGATATGGTCAGGTGAGGGGTTTTTGGATGATTGGAAAGAAGCAATAATATGCCCAGTTTACAAAGGAGGAGACAGAAGAGAGGTGAAAAACTATAGAGGTATAAGTGTGGCAAATGTGGGATATAAAATTTATATGACAATTTTGAAAAAAAGACTGCAAAGAGAAATGGAGGAAAAAAAGTTCTTACCAGATTTAAAAGAGGGAGAAGAGCATTAGATAATGTATACATATTAAAACAGATAGTAAACAAAGAATTAGAAGTGAAAGGAGGGAAAGTTTTTGCGTTATTTTTGGATATAAAAGCAGCGTTTGATAATGTAAATAGGTGTAAATTAAACAGATAGAGGAAGAACTAGTAAGAAATATATAGGAAATATATAATGAGACAAAGTGCAAAGTAAGAATAGATGGAAAGTTAAGTGAAGCATTTTGGACAAATAAAGGACTAAGACCGAGCTGCCCGCTTAGTCCTAGTTTATTTGCTGCATATTTAGAAGATTTAGAAAAAAGTTGATGGGACAACAAAGTGGAAGAATAGTAATGGAGGGGTTAAAAGTGTGGGTTTTGGCGTATGCGGATGACAGAGTGATTATAGCGAAGAAAGAAAGAGAAATGAAGAAGATGATAAAGACAGTAAAAAAGTATCTGGAAAAAAACTGTTTAAGTGTAAATGTGAGAAAACAAATATGGTAGTGTTTTAAAAAGGGAGGGGGGGGGTAAAAAAAGAGTAGATTGGAAGTGGGGAGACGAGGTAATAGAAAGTGTAAATAAAGTGACGTATTTGGGTTATCGAATCAGACACGACAATAAAGATGAAGCTCATATAAACTGGTTGGCAAAGACATGTAATAGAATTGTAGGTCAGGTGTGGGGTATAGGAGAGAAGCAATTTGAGAAGCAATTAGAAACAAGAAGATTTTTTTTAACAAATTATTAAAGAGTGTTATGATGTACGGGGCGAAAATATGGGGGTGGAAGGAATGGGAGGAACTGGAAAAAGTACAAGAAAAATACTGGAAATGGACGTTAGGATTAGAGAGGAAAACGCCAGGGTACATAGTAGAAGAGGAAATGAAATTAGAAAAAATAAGGGCACAATCGGGTAAGAGAGCAATGTGTTACCAAGAACAAATGAAAGAAAGAGAAGAATGTAAATTGCTTCAAATAAAGAGGTGAACAATGGAAAAATTAAATATGGACAAGATGAAAGAAGAAGGTATTATGAAAAAGTTGGATAGGCAAGAAAAGAGGTAGAAAAAATAAGGGAGACAAGAAGGGAAATCAAAACTGAGATAATAAGAAAAGATAAGGATATACAGAGACAAGAAACAAGAGCAAGAATACGAAAAGGAAAATATAATGAGAGATAAACAAATATAGTAATAGATAAAATTCCAAGGTACATAAAACGCAAAAAAAGCTTAAGATTAAAAAGAATGGTAGCAATGTTTAGATGCGGAAATAAAGAGCAAGAAAATAAGTACTGGAAAGAATATAAAGATAGATGATGTAGACTATGTGGGGATGGGTGGGAAAATATACAGCACATGTTGAAGGAATGTATAGAGCTAAGAGCAGAGGAGAGAGAAAGGTTGGAGATATTAGGAGAAGGAGGAGAAGGAGTGGGATAGATGGGAAGAAGTTATAAAAAGGAGAAAAAATTAGCGGTGGAGGGTTTAGGATTTTTATTATATTTTTTTTTAAATTTGTTTTTTACTTTCATTTTGTTTTTTTTTATTTGTTCTATGTAGTAGAATTTTTGTGCTTAGTTTATAATACAATTTCTTTGTCAAAAAAAAATTCTTTTTTTACGACAAATAAAGGCTATTATATTCTATTCTATAAACGTAGCAACAGACATAGGTACGTTGTCACTAATGTCAGCATCTGGCTGTGAAGATTTTATTTTTAATGTTTAAAATAAATGAGTTTTCATATAACTGTATACTATTAGATAAGTAGATGAATCGATAGTCAATGATAATCAATTGCAACTTAATAATTTATTACGATACGCAATACAATTTAATTATTATAGAACACAAATAACTTAACTATTCAATTATTATTGTTGCACATAATTTTTTTAAGTGCGACTCTACTTTCACATTAGCGAGTTGACACTCTTATATCAAAAAATGCGCTTGGTGATTCAAGGTCACCGCTTGTACCTCGGATTCTGTATTATATCTAACACTCGTTGACAGCATTAGCAATATCGGGACGCGTTCTCGAAGCAGCTTTCCAATCAGCTCTCGATATCGATATTCTTTTTCGCATTCATCTGAGCAATTGGTCAATTTGGCATCGTGGAGAAGTGGAGTGCTGTTAAGTTTGCAATACCAAAACGTTTTAGCAATTCTTTGAAATACCCATTTCGTGAAAGGGATATGTGTTCTTCACTTTTGGCAGAATTCGATGCCTAAGCAATACCTTGCTGTACCAAAATCTTAAATACCTTAGTCTTTTTTTCTCAAATTGATCACTGAAGAAGATCACGATGTCATCTACGTAGACAAGTACGTATATCTTTTTCTTCATGTTGACGTTCACGCAAAGATCTACGTTGCTGGAAACTAACCCTATACTCATGAACGGATTGACAAGGAATGTGTGGCATTGGCAGTTTGTTTGACGGAAGCCATAAATGGCTTTACAAAGTAAACACACAGTATTTGAAAATTTGACCTTGACTTTTTCTTCTGAAACCTGTTTCTCTAACATCTCAGCTCGCGTCGACCGATCGGTTGAGATATGCAGTTTCAACGTCTAGCTGTGAAATCTTTTAGTCAAATTTGGCAGCTAATGCCACGACAAAACAAATTGTTTAAATAGGCAAAGAAAGCTTAAATTTGTTAAATTTTTTTTAATTAATGGTTTTGTTTATATACTTTTTGTAAAAATAAGACTTTGTTAAGTAATATTTTATAGTAATTTGTCGATTAGTAATCAAAGAAGATCAAAGCCAAGCAAATACTCACTAATTAGCAAAAATATTAAAATTATTATAAAAGACGTTTTGCTAAAATAAATTAGTTTTGAATTTATTTATATGTAAGTAAACCATTTTGCTATAAATAGAAGCAAATTAAGACATTTTGTGTACGTTTGTAACATGCGTAAACTTAATTTAGGGTTCTATTGCAGAATTGTCTTTGTAACAAATTGTTTGTATTCTGTCTTATTAAGTAACACGCATTGTGTCATTGAATAACTACATTTTATTTGCAACGTGGTACATATTATAATTTAGCTTAACTGCAAATATTACAAAACATATTAGTTTTTACAAATAAAAAAACCTTGACTAAAAAAAATTACAAGCAACGTTTGAAAAATTAAATTCAGTAAACAAAATAAAACTTTTATGTAGTATATCAACATTTGTTTTCATTCTTAA
Organism: Aquatica leii; assembly: GCA_035610365.1. NCBI lineage: Eukaryota > Metazoa > Arthropoda > Insecta > Coleoptera > Lampyridae > Aquatica > Aquatica leii. The sequence goes on along the minus strand of CM069437.1, from coordinate 37,644,305 downwards.
AGTTTTGTAGTCTGTAAAAATAATATTTTACAAAGTTTATAGTTAAAATAAAAAACAAAATTTAAATAAACAAATATTGTGCTCCTACATTTGAAGGATTGTGCTTTTATTTCATTTTAAATAAAGTTTAAACTATAATTTTCTGTCTTAAATATTACATATTTATATGTAAACAAAAAGTTTTCACTATTTTTTGTGTTCCTTCAGTTTTACATTGATTTTTTTACCAGTTTCTTTAATATGAACTTTGTGACAATTTAATGAAATTTAATACTCCTCTACAAGTATTCAGAGTAAATTATTTTTTTTAAGATTTAAAAAATAAATAAATTAATTACTCACTTCTTTAAGTTAATTTCCCCATTTTGTTATTAGAAATTGAGTAATTTTGTGATTTGATTGATTTGATTACTTATCCTGCTATACATACAAATTCTAGTAATTATTGTAAGTAGAACCTTGTACGGTAGTAACATTGATCTGTACGAAAATGGTTTTGACAGGTATGGAAATGAGATTAGTCATAAGAAATACCCGACATTACCTAATCGCTAAGCAGCATACAATTTGCTGTTATTTGAGTAAAACAAACATTTCTAATACAAAAAATAAAATAAATGTTTTAAACACAACTAATAAACTTAATAAACTATTGATAAACTGTTTATTGTAGTTCAGATTTTTAGAGCTTATATTGCAGTGGTGTAATTAAATTAGCAAATTTTGTGTAATTTTTGTAGAAGTTGTACTAAAACTATATTGTTGCCGTACGTCTTCTTAATTACAAAAATATTGTTACTTTTGGTATTATGACTAAAATGTAGAAGTATTTTATGAAAGATACAAATGCTACTCTGGTTACATGTAATCTAGGACAAACGCTTTAAATTTTGTAATGTAACAACAAATAATTTGCTGGTATAATTATAAGCGACTTTCCGCTTAGACCGCGTCGTAGTAACACACCCAGACTTAGGCTTGGTCCTATTCTCTTCTTGAGACACTTTTTATTTCAGTGACATTTACCACTCTGAAGATGCAAGCTGCAATGTCTTGCAAAACGTCAGTTTGTTTGCGCTCGCAAGAAGAGACTAGGAAAATCGCTTATAATTATAAACATAACAACCGCGAAAGCTTAAGATTTTAAATTGGCTGGTATATATAAGGTTAGGTTATATAAGGTTATATAAGGCATGGTCTTGGAAACGTATGTTTAAATAAACTTTGTTTTCAAATTTTGCATGTTGTCGATTCTGCAACAATTAAAATTACATTTTTTAAAATATAAAATCTTTTTGTTATATCTTTAATGGTCGTTTTAAAGATGTTGGACAAAACTAAGAAAACTTAATACTGTGCGACCTTTGATACAACTTTAAACTTATTGCCATAAGCAATTTCTAAAATTAATAACACAAGAAACGTTTAGTGAGATTAAAAAAGATGCTATGATAGTCTGGTCATTCTAGATGACTACAAAAATTTTATTGCAAATATTGTGTGTTTAAAAAATATATAGTAAATTAAAAAAAATAAATGTAAGCACTTAATAAAAACTCGACCTGTCATTCGAACTTACTACTCCGTATATTGCTGTCACCGTAATTAACTACAACAATATATAGGAGACAAAGAAGGAATGTAACTTTAAGTTGATCGCATTTGCAAAAAATTTATAAATCTATTATTGTGGTTTTTTACTATTTGCAAGAATATATATATAAAATAGGTAGTTTTGTAAGCTTAAGCCTTTTCCATAGACAATCTGGCAGGGTTTTTGTTTTTGCGTACACAAAATATATTGATATTATTATAAGAAGCTGTCAACAAACTAGTTTCGTGAGGACAGTGCCAAATTTAACCAGGAAGTTTCTGTTTTGTAAGTATGATATGAAAAGAAGGAAATAATTTAACGGAAGGATTAAACATAGCTTATGTAATAGTCCAATCTGTCATACTTTGTCAAATGCCCGTGTTATGTCCAAAAATACTGCGGAACAATATTGTTTATTTTCAAACGTTTCATTGCTTTTGTCAACAACTCGATATACTTAGTTTATTGTGGAATGCATTTGTCGGAATCCAAACTAATGGTTAAGAATTGCATCCTTATTCTTGAGTATTTGCGAAAGTCTTTTTTATATTAGTTTTTTAAACGCTTGGCACTGAAGGCATTCATTTTTATTGTTGTTAAAAAGTTTTTTAACCTCTTGGATTGATGCATTAAACACGCGTTTGCTATCAGGAGTTTTTAATATTTGTCATTGTTTTCTTTTCTGCAGGAGCTTCTGTTTTATTGTTGTAGGGCAATCATAAGTTGTGTTGGGTTTAAATTTAGATGTTACGTTCCAACCTGCTTGTTGCACTATGTGATTGAATAATTTAAGAGCTGCTTCAACGTCATCTTTGGTTTTAGAACTAATATCTAACATCCGGTTATTTATACAATTTTCCATTATGGATAATTTCAGTGTTGTCCTTCTTACACAAGCAAAGCTTTTGTCACACGTCACGGTGGACATTAAAGCCCGGAACAAAACAAATAAAACAGTTTTCTTACGGGCTCTAAAGATATTCACTGTGACGTGTGACGAAAGCTTAGCTTGTGTAAGAACGACAACACGAAAATTATCCAGAATGGAAAATTGTATTAATAATGCAACCCGTCAAAACCTGAATTCTACTATTGTTTATTAATTGTCTGAAAACGTTACAATTTGTGTGTTTATTGAATAAGTTTAGTTGCTTATTTGACCTTACAGCTTTAGTGGATAATATAATTGATACTGGGGAATAGTCTAAAGATAAATCAAAACATAATTTAACTGTAGAAAAGTTTTGAGAAATGCCCTGTGTGATAGCGAAATCTACTAAGTCTAGTATTTTGTGTCTATATGATGGCTAATAGGTGGGTTTGCCGGTGGATAAGTGCTGCAGGTGATTTTTTTTTCTAAAATCTCAAGTGATTCTCGTCCTTTAAGCATAACTAATCTAGACCCTTAAAGGGTGTGTTTTGAGTTATAGTCACCACCTGTAATGAATCGGTGACCTAAAGAATCAAAAAAGTTATCATATTGTTCTTGTTTTACTATATGTTTTGGGAGGAAGTAAACAGCCGAAATGATTAGGTAGCCAATCGCATCTTCAAATACTACATTAGTGGCTGGTATGACATTTTTGCTATAGCTATTTATTTGGTAGTGCTTCATCGAATTTTTGATTATTATAGCTGTACCACCTCTAACGATGCCATTAGAATAATTGGTACAAAAAATTGAATAATTGGACAATTTAAAGTGATTTCACTCTGTGAATTGCGTTTTAGAGTTAAGCACAATATCAATACTGTGAATGTTTAAAAATACTTTTAGTTTCTCTGCATGTTGTCAAAGGCTATTTTTATTTCACAAAGCTAATTGCAGCAGTTGGTCCATTAGTTGAGTTTGGAAAGCACGGCAGTAAGAAGATTTAACATGGTGCCTATTTGTTCAAATAGTCCTTTTATCATGCGTTTTAATTCTACCACTAAATCGTTGGTCTGTTAGTGGTGTTGATTTTGTGTAGTATAATTTTTTGTGAATTTTTATTATATTTTGACTCTGTAATATCTGGTTACATAATGTTAACCAAGTTTCAAATAATTATGAAAGCAAGAAATTTGTTTTTGTTTTCTTAGCCAAACAATTACTATCCTAGATTTCACATGCATTTCTAATTACTCCTTTTCTGGTATCACCAATACTTAGTAAAAACTTAGATTTAAATGCTATAAGTGACTAAATTCTGTTAACTAATTTGTTTGTTCTTTTACTTAATTTCAAGCAGTAATCTAATAAAATATTTAAACTGACAGTAATACGTATTGTAAATAGTATATAAATTGTATCTTAGTATCTTTCAACTATCGATGAATGCGAAAAGATAATTAGTCTCTTTTGCATTAAAAAACTGATCGATGTTAATAAATACTAACTTCTTTAGGTTAATTTGAACATGTTATTGTAATATAAGTAACTTTGTTATTTGACTGATTCAATTATTTAACCCGTTAAACATGCGATTTACAGTAGTTATTGTAAAATTTCTAAACAGTCAATAAAAAATCCTTATCATCATAACCTTCTACACTACCCAGTAAACACAAAATTGATAATGTTTAGTAACAGTTTCAAAACAAAAAAATTATGATTCACTCTTGTTTCAAACATAAAAGAAACCTAACTGCAATAAAATAGCTATAAGTCCATCGCTGTTTCACTTATTTGAATCAGTATAGTTTCGGTATTTTAAATTCAAATCTGTTGCAAACTAAATGTTGCATTCGGTTTACGTTTTAAAAGCTTTGTTCTTGAACTGATACTAAATGATCGATACATGTATGATTTTTTTGTTTCAATAATGAACTAAAACAATTCTTTCAATAATATAAATTCGAATGCACGTTTCAAATTTTATTGCACAATAAATATTTTTAAATACAATATCACATTGAGTTTTTTACATATTGCAACTTTCCTGGATGTGGTCTTTTCACAGAAGCCTCGAAAACTGCATCAGTTACTGTTGGGTAGCAACTTTTAACCGCATCTGTAACAGAAATAAATATTTCATTTATATACATACATTATCATAGAGTTACACAAAATGAATTACATTTATTTAATCAAAAACAACACAAACTTAATATTAATATCACTTTAGCAATCATTAGAAAGTTATAAAAACACTGTGAATACCTTTAGCTGTACATAATCGTATAGAAAACTTGAAGAATTAAACTGTAATTATAAATCCTAAAGTATCATCAGATTTACGCAATAATCTACCTTAACGCGATCATGTGTGTTAATTTACATTTTTTTATACAAATTAAAACATGATACATAAAGAACAGAAATGATAATAATATTGGTTACATTTATGGATTATAATAAAATGCTTCGACTTACCGTTTATTGTTCCATTGCGTAATTGTACACACAGCATCACTTATCAAACTGCAACCGAACAAGTGAAAAGCGTTGACGACAGTAATCAAAAATATAGCAACGACTAATGCTGACTAATCACAAAGTATTCGTTTTTACTAAAACGATTCTACTGTTTTGAAAATAATTCAGTTTTATTTAACCGATCTTCAAACAATTCTAATTATTCAAAAAATATTCGGTTTTAATAAACCAGTTTTTAGACGGTTGCTGATTATGGGAAAAAAATTGCAAGTACTGAAACGGTTTAAAACTGATTGTGAAAAATCGGAACTCTTTCAATTTATTCACTGTCAGTTACATGTAAATGATATAAAAATGGAACTAACACGAAACAACGTAATGAAACAATTGTTTTAATTTTGTGACTGTAACAGTTTCAATCCGTGCTTACTGGGTAGTCAAGAAAATTTTGCAACTATGAGCATATTTGATGGCCGAGGTAAAGTCGAGGTCTACAAAATGCGAATACTTGCAAGATACTTTCAGAAAGTGTAATACACAACATTTTTATGCTAATTTTTTTATACATTTGGTAAAAACAGTTATTTAAGTGCTTGTGTTCAGCAAATGCTAGATGTTAGCAAGCTTACTGTATTTGTTTTCTACGATTTCAAAATTTTTTGTTGAGAACAGCTACGTTTTACACAATTCCTATACTTGACATAGTAAATGTCAAAAACATTCACGAGTCGACAATGTATCTAACTTACTCGAGATATTTTGCAACGAAAAGTATTAAAGATTTCACTTATCAATTTAGTAGGTAATAATACAGATTGAATTTAGTCGGTAGTAATATATGAATTCTCTGATCTAGTAGGTAGTAGTATAATCTCAAATTTATTAAGTAATGTTAAATGCTAGTAATCACGAAAGAAAACTAATCCTAACCGCATAACCTAAAATGTAGATTGTACTTTAGCAATTCTTCCCGGAAGCATCCACTGAATTTATTTGTTTTGTCATAAAATAAGTAAATGACCCACAATTCTTTTTAAAAGCTTCACTGAGCATTTAAATTCTCTTAAATTCGTGCTGGAATGCAGTTTGTCTGTAAAATGCCGTCGCGTAGGTGTAACAAAAAGAAATAGAGTGAGAGACACCTAATAGTAACAACTGAGTTTAAAATGAGCAAATTATATACAAGGCGATGAACCTTAGAAGATTTCTAACATAACAAATTATTGACGCTTAGGTTCTCTTTTCCAAGTGATGTACGGTAAGAAACACAAAGCAAGCAACAAAATCTCAAAACATCGAACTTTATTTGACACAAAATATTTTTAAGGGAAAAAGTCACCTTCGCAAAACTCAAATTATAATATTGCGCTCACAAGCATGTTATGCGAGGAATAGTCAAAAAATTGAGATTCACTTCCAGTGACTGTCATTTTCTGCTGGCTTAGATACGGTTGAGAGCATTCGGATAAATGTAAAATTTTCTCTAGACACAATCAATTTTAGAGCCAAAGTGGAACTTTCAGAAATTTAACCAGATTTTAATTAAACACACTTGGATTAAATAAATCATTTGATGATTAGATAAACAATTCTTATAGCGTGATTCCTGGCAATTGCATTACCACACAAACTAGTTGATGCGCATTTTTAAAAACACAAAAAAACTAAATGATTACTGGATTTTACCCGAGTTTTATGGCGGTTCACATTTCCACAGCTTCTAAGATTATGACACGTTTCGAGCTACGTTGTCACATTCTTTCACATGTAAAAGTTGCAAAGTGAAGATTTTACCTTTGGAAATGTGCATCTACAGTTTAAAAATTGAATTTCTTTCAACAGTTTGTCGCGTTCGCAATTCCCTGTCATATCTAAAAAAGACTTGCAGATTGGAATTGCAATAAAAACATTTTGCAACGCGAAATAATCGACATGCTTTTTTATTAAATTCTCTAGGTGTCTTATTCTTCGACGCAAAAGAAGTAAAACTAATCTTATAAGCGACTTGTCAATTGCCAAAGACAAAGAAAAGAAAATATTAAATTTGCTCTCTTCGTTTACAACAAAAAAAAACAGATAAAAAACCTCGTTTAAGCGATAGAATTAAATTTAAATATTCATTCTCAATTTTCTCGCGTTATACAGTATCTCAGTTTATCGCATCTCTCGTACAATAATCAAATAAAAAACTTACAAACGCTTATCCAAATTTATTTAACTAATCTCTGATTTTTTTATATGGCGCCTTATCCTCAAATTATAGATCACGTAGTGCGGTTTGTTGGGTTGACTAGACGTGACAGTTTGTCACTAACTAATAACTTTATACAAAACGTAAACTCAAAGAAAAATAATAATAAATGTATGTGAAAGAAATCAGCTCGTCGGTAACTCTTCTTTCGCAAGTACAAAAAAATAATGCTACCCGTCAGTAACTGTTCTTCGGATAAGTGAAAGAAAATCCAGCGCGTAAATAACTTTTTCGAGTAGGTGAAAAAACCACCGCGCAAAAAAGAACTCCCGTATGCAACTTTTTTCGTTTTTGCGTCGCGTCAGGGTTTTTAAAGCCATCGTTTAAAACTGTCTTCCTTCTTTGTACACAATTTTGACATTGTTTCCTAAAACGTTTTTTTCTGATTGGTTCACGAACCTTTTCAGTACCAAATCTGCCAATTGGCTTTTCTTTTTTTTACTCAATTTGTTGAAAACGGCGTTCTGCTTCTTTCTACCCTTAAGATGTTACGACGTTTTGTTACTGGGCGGCGCTGCGTGTTTTAAATGAAATAAAAATTTACCGAATTATTCAAATTACCAGTCCACCAATAATAAATTCGTTAACTTTCAAAATGTATTATTTACATATGTTTTGAGCTTTAAAATAATGTAGCTCATCTTCAGAAAAGTCTACAAAAATATTTACTACTTATAAAAAGTTAAGATTAGAAAAAAATTTTTAGCTTAAATTTTTTTTGAAAAGTATCAAATATGAAAATTTCTAACTTGATAATTAAGAGAGAAGATTTACAAAATGTTAAATGTAAATTATTTTAAAAAAGGAAGATTACGCATTTTAGAAACAAATCTAAGAAAATTTAAGTTTAAGATCATAATTGAAGTTGGTGTGATAAGATAACCAATAAACTATTACCCTAACGCTGCAAGATAGAGGAAAAATTGACATAAACATTTTTATACAAGACAAAATTTACTATAAAAAAGTCGGCAGAAGGGTAGAATTATCTTCAATAGTTTAGAAGATACAAGTGTGCAAAGTTGCACAAAAATTACATTAAAATTTAAAACTATTAGATATTTTTCCACGGAATCTTTTGTAGTAAATTTTGTGCTTAATAAATTGTTTATGTGTAATTTTTATCTATATTGTACCGTTTCTGCAGCGTACAAGACGGAAGCTCGCGCGGATGTAATTCTGCAATTACTATAATTTATAATTATTTTTTATCACTGCTGAGTGAAATTAACACTTATTATATTTTTAAAACATAAAACGTATCATAAGAAATGCCTTGTTTAATAATAATAAACATTTCATTTGAAAAATACAAAAAATAGTTGGCCATACACACGAGGGTTGATCCGCCAGTTTGGAACGGCAGGGTTTAAACGTGCGTATTTATCTTGCAGTTAGTGTGTAAATGCGCGCTACAGATTTACACATTTTACACCGCCAGGGAAAACTGCTGTCGGTAAGTAATGGACGGTTTGAATTCCCAGTTTGTATCGAAAGTTTCAACCGAGACAGTCTATAAGACATGTCTTCTGAAGATGTTTTGTCAAAAAAAATTTAACAAAGTTATTGGAATTTTATAAAGAACATCCGGCTTTGTGGAAAATAAAAAGTAAAGAGTATACAAACAAAAATTTAAAGACTAAAGCTTACAATGCACTTATTGAGTATTATAAGTTATCTTATCCAGATGCCGACAGAACTTTTGTCAGTAAGAAAATACAAAACATCACAGGATGTTTTCGAAAAGAGTTGAAGAAGGTTGATGCGTCTCAAATGAGTGGTACAGGTGCTGATGACGTATATGAACCGCATTTGTGGTATTTCGACTTGTTACTGTTTACGACACATCAAGAAATGCCAGTTGAAAGTGTCCACAGTGAAAGTTACGAGGACGAAACGCAGTGTACCGAATTAACGACAGATAGAGATATTGAGGTAGAAGAAGAAAGAAACCTGACCGAACGAACTGAACACTTCTTAGGGAGCAATTCGCAGGTTGGTCAAAAAACGGTGTTTCAATTGGTCATCATATTATGTGTCAATTTTTGTCATATCGTGTTGCCTGTCTAATAATGTGTTTCCTTTATTAGGTAGACAAAACAGGCACTATTGATGAAGAGACACAAGATGTTCCAAGCACCTCAAAGGTAGGTTAATAAAAAAAATTGCATTATACCATAATGAAATTATACTTATAAACTATAACCACATAGTCACAAGCTCAAGTAAACATTACAAAGTATATTTCTTAGTACAGATCTAGGCTCTGCCAGCTTATATCATTTCATCTTGTCATTCCACTTTTCCATTGCCATTAAAATACTGACAATATTTTAGTTTATTTGTCTTTGCTGCTAATGATGAGTTTCTTTTTGATCCTCTCGCCAAGCCAGTAGTTCCTTCGCCAATCTCCATTTTCCATACGATGCGTCGTAGAATTTTTGTGATCAAACGTATTTTTTGTTGCATATGTTGTACTATTTGTTCTTAAAAAAATATGCAAAACACAGGCTGCGAGTACAAGGACATTAATTTTTCTGGGGGCTACAGCCAAAGCTATATAAAACATTCTAAAACGTGCGGCTATTAAACCAAAAGCATTTTCCACTACGTTTCTGGCCCTGAACATTCTAATGTGTTTATGTAATCCAAAGGCTGCATTACCTATAAAAACCAAATTGAGGTTTTCTTTAGTTTAGTAACAAGGGCAACCGAGATTTTTAATGGCTTGACTCAAATTATTCTTACTTATGCGACCAATCGTCCCATTGTTCAACTGTAACCTCTTCTCCACTGACTTCACCGACACCAGATGTGACAGAGTATTATACACACATTGGGCAAAGTTTGGAAAATTTGCCATTGTAAAAATAGTTCTACTTAAATAATTTGTAACCAAAATAAATATTTTTCTTACCTTCATATAATCTGTCTTTAATGTGTTAAATATTGCGGCACATGTTTCGGGAACAATATATCCCAGCGCTTGTGCAGAAATTCCTACCAAAAATTTTAAATCTTCAAACGATCTTCCTGTGGCCAGAAAACGGAGAGTGGCCATTAAGCGTTCTTTTGGAGCAATTGTTTCTCTTATTAGAGTATCTTGTTTTTTCGAAGGCCCCTCTTACTAAACTTAACAAGAGGTCATATGTCTTTATATCCAATCTCAGATAGTTCTTAAAATCGTCAGGATCATTTTCTCCTAGTTCTTTTAGCATAGGAATATGGTTTAATTGTCTTTTTCTTAAGCAAATTGTTACAAGCTTTAGGTTTTACGAACCTTGCACGGCCAACTCACACAGTCGGAGATAGGGACAGACGGGCCAAACTTGTAACGAATTTTTAGGATCGTAATCCTTGTTACTCTGGTGTTCGGGTAACCACAATTAAAAGAGAAAGGTATGTTACCATAAAAGAAAGATTAACAGGTATAACAACTTTAATGTAGTAACGTAGAAAACTAACAGGAGTTTTTTCAATTCATAAATGCCAGAAATATCGGCAACATACAATGCATAGGTTAAGTTGCATCGAAATAGCGAAAAAAATTTCGTAATAAATATTGTTTGTACACAGCATGCGATACACACAAAATGATAATTGAAATGACCTTAATGGTATTGTAACAGTAAACGTAATTACGGAAATTAACATTAGCCAAAGTTCCGTAAGTGACTTTTATGACAGCGAAGAAAAATAATCAAACAGACTTACCCAAAATCCAGTACCTACTTGCGCGAAGAAAACGTTTTCCCCGGTAGTAGCCTAGAATAGATATTAAATAGCAAATCGTGTCACACAATAACTCACGAATGCTGTTAGTTGTAATTACGAACAGGTGGGTGGTAACGCAATCGACTGGTGTACAAGAAATAACATCTCCAAAGTAATGCTTGTCGAGACTTCGTTTTTGTTGTGGGTAATATGCCTTCCCAAAATCTTACGCGTTCGGTAACGGTATTTATCAATAGTAATTATTCTTCATTGTTTTATTGAATCGAACATGTGATTGAAGCGTGGCGAAACGGCTATCAAATTCATACAGAAATTACAAAGAAATCCTAATAAACCGGATCCAAAATATCTTACCCTGTGCCGAATAGATTACAATAAATTCGTAATTGACTTATAAATTCGTACTCATCACAATGGATGCACTTAGAATCGTAGCAATTAGGTCAAATTTTACGACACAGACCGTCTCACGTAGTTGACAGCTTCAAAATGGCTCCGCAACCTCTCAGTAACCAAAAAGATCGGCAGAGTGCGTCAAAACCAGAATCTAATTTTAAGTCGATATACAGGGTATTACGTTATGAAAACATCGCACGTAACAAAATAACTTTTAACCCATTTACGTCGCTTTCTTACACTATTATTAGCTGTTATATACGTATATATCATTGCACAACAGAGAGCTCGTTTCTTCTTATTATTGCCGAACATTTTTGTACACTTAAATTCGTTACCTAATTGTCAATTTTCAACAGTAAAACCGCCCTTTTGCATTACAAAACTTTAGCCAAGTCGAAATTCCACAGTTACAGTTAAATCGGCGCATAGATCTGCAGTTTTTGGCACACAAACACGCGGTTTACATGTGACAGATCCATTTGAGTCGATCCGTGAACTTTTGTTCTGCGTTAGTGGATGAAACCGGTTTTAATGCCAAGCAGATAAAACCGCCCCATTTACACGTGGCGGTTAAAACTGCCACGGACTGGCAGATGAACGTGTGTATGGCCAGCTATTGAAGTGAAATTCGACACCACCGCAAGTTCCATATTTGTTTCATCTGATCGTTTCGTCGTTTGTTACACGAGCCTTCGTATCAAGCTCCCTATAAGTGTTTTCAACACTAAAACATTTTGAAAAATTTAGTATTGAACCATTGCGGAATTCATACAATATCAGGATTTAAAAAGGGGTTCATGATGATGGTGCATATTGTCTCGGCTAGCATTTAATGTTCATTTTTATACTATCATCTTTTTTAGATGTTTTTTACAACATAGATTTATCTAAAGTTTTTACGACCTAGATTTATACGTTATAAATTAAAAAAAACCACTATCCTCAGTAGTTTTAGATTTGTAAGTATCATTAAAAACTTCTTAGTGCGTAAGATACTACTATTAGCTTAGCTAAGTTTAGTAAATTCTAAAACATGTTAGGGTTAATAAGATAACAGAGCAACCGTACCTAAACGACCCAAGATATGTAAATCTAGTCTGATGTATATCTTACAATTAAGTAAATAATTGTAGAACTTTATTAAATCAAATTAATTAACTACAGAATACAGACGTATTTTAGATTATTAGAATACACTCTACTACTATTTCAACATAAAGTGAAAAATATTCTATGTAATTGAGTTTTTTGTGTTCCCTAAAATGTATATTACTAAGTACGAGTTCATTTTTAAATTCGTAAATAAATATTTGCATAAATTTGAATTGCTGAGTAATTAATTAAATAAAAATCTGTTTCATCATTTTTTTTAATTTAAAAAAGGTAAATTATAATTTTCTATTACGTACCTAAAATAGTATTTTAATTTTGTGTGTTTTATATATTAGTTTCTGATATCGACGGGCTATTTTAATGTTCTATTGAGAAAAAAAGTATAATCATCAATTTGTGCATCTTCGTATTCATAAACTTGACAAGATAAAATAAGTATTGGTTGCATATGAATTTATCTCCATTATAAATATATGGAATCGATATATCAAAAACGACATCTCAAAAAATGATTTATTGGTAAAAGGGTGTAATTTATTGATGGAATAGAATTCGTTCGTTAAACAAAATTTACGATCGTTATTGTACATGTATTAGCTAATCTGTTAATTTAAACTTAACTTCAAAGCGCATTGACGCTTTCGCAAAATTACAAAATACACTTTACAATTCGTACGTGAACTTATTTACAATAGTCGATATAAAATTGTAAAAGTCAAAGAATTAGATTCCAAAGCAAAATTTGATCAAGTTCATTAGCTGTCTACTCTCTAGAGAGTCACATATAGTGATTAAGTTAGATACAGTGTGATGTACAATATCACACCCAAGAGTTACAATTTAATATATAAGGGCAACGTTCGAACCTTAGAAAATTTCTAATTTTGGAGTAAACCGTATTCGAAATAAATTTACAATAAAATATAGTTGACAATTTAATGCCGTCGTATTAACAAGATAAATTTTAAAATCTAATAGTACATCATCTTTTACCAATAAATTTTAATATTTGAAATTTTGTTTAACATAAATTTTAAAAAAAATATTATCTTTTACAAAATTTGATACTTACACAGGTAAACTCCAATACACAATTGTTGTACTAAAAAGTCACATATTTTATCATATCTAATATTTTTTACTATGGAACATTATTTTCTTTTAACGACAGCGTTTCCTCAAAGGTTTAGCGCTTAGTAGTCGCGTGGGGTACAAGTGGTCCCAACCAATGTTTAATTCAGATCAGCTCTATTATGCAGCCGTTTATACACAATTGTATTTATGTAATCGTTAAACTCATTGTAACTTGTAAGATTAAATAATTATTTTTTTATTCAAATCACAGTGTTACGAATTTTATTATTAAAACTAATTTATTTTATTTATACTAAAAATATGTACACGTTTATAACCAACCGAACTAATTTGAATCTAAGGATATTTAATAAAAACACTTACAGTATAATTTATATACAGCACTATCACTTACACGAAAATAAAGTCCGCGGATAACTTCTATTCATTTAAACACTAACGCTTGTTTACATTAAGATCACGTACAAGGTTATACACCGTAGATTTATCTCACATGCGTTAATTACTTATTTATTTAGACTTGAATAATCTTCTTAACACTGCCGTCTTCGAATTACGCGGAATCACTCACTTCTGATTTGTTTGTGCCGCATTTATACATTTTGGAAATCCTTCTCGAATGTTCCATATCTTTCGGTATACGTTCTTAAAAACCTCGCAAAGGCTCTCGAAGTTGAGAATAACTTCTCGAACGATTCACTGCCCCTTTTTTAGGACTGTTCTGTTCCAGAACAGTAGACTGGATGCAACACCGGTAGAAAGGATCGTGGCGATAGCGGCAGCTTTCTCCATTTCGGCAACTTTCTTGACTATAAAAGTAACAGTCAATGGACTTTTCCTGACCAGATATTCTTCTTGGTTAGTAACTACAGACCAACACTTAAACGCCTGTTTCTTGGAAGACGACCTTAAACATGTTTTGAACTGTCCTCCAATTCAGTTGATCTAAGCCACAACTAAGCTTGGGTACTGCCAATTTCTTAACATAGTGGAACTTTATTTCTCCCTTGAGATTCCATAATGTCCGCTACAGATTTTTGTATAACGGTTTGATACTTGAGTATTTCTTGGTGACCAGATAGAAAACGAAGCGTCCGTCACCACGTAGTCCTAAAACCTTTCCGACTGTCAGTTGCTGTCTTCGTAATTCATCTAGCTGCTCAAACTTTTTTTTAAACACGACTGCAACCCCTCTGGACATGTCAAGATCCTTGCTCACGCAATGTGCTATGGCGTAATCTTTTTGTCTTTGGAACAGGTCTTGTTGTTCCTCGGTGGTAACTCCGAACCTAGCTTTTTCAGAACCTCTGTATAAGTTCATAGACTTCTCGAACTCCATTCCTTTGATTTGATTCTTGGTTCTACTGTTTATCACGTTCGGACCTGATCTTGTGTATTGTGCTTATCGCTAGCAAACGGGGTTAGACGATCGACGTGGACCACTTTTGGCTTGCCTCTGGGTGGTTTTTGGATGCGATATATGACGTTATTAATACAATGTACGACTTCATAGGGGCCTTCCCAGTACCTTTGCAACAATCTCGATTTGCCATCTGCATTAAAGCTTGTTAGTTATGGTCCAAAAATTACAGGATAAATGTTTGTTTTGTCAAAACAAATTAAAGTACTTTCAATATCTACCAAACGGCAACAACAAACACTCTAACAATTTATCCTCACATTACATTTGTACTATCTAAACAAGTTAGTTACGTGTAGAAAAATTGATTACCTCATTTTTCAACTATTTGAGAATAGTATAAAAATGTGAACGGTAATTCAGGTTTTTGTCAAGGAACCTTCAAGACAATGGAATTTAGAAAGAAGGAACGTGGCAAGGACGTAACTGTAAATTTGGTAATAGACGAAATGCCTGTTCATTATTAACTGAATGTCCTATTGCTGTTTATATATGAGACTTCTATCAATGAGAATGAAATTGACATTTATATTGTTAAGAACGTTAGAGCAACAGCTATTTATTAAAAATAATTGTCAAAAGTAAATATCAAGAAACTGAATATGAATCAGTTTTCTGTAAACATCGAATTTTAAAATTCCATTTTTGGTAATTTTGGTTATTAAAATTTATTATTAGTACATAATTATTATACAGTGTGTCAATTTAAAATTTTTGGATTGGGAATATATTTACAACAAAAAGTAATATTAAAAACTACAAAAACTCGTTTTGAGTTTACGGAGAGGGACACGGTCTGTCCCCACTTATCCTTTCACTCCCTGACACCACAACTTTCAAAATGTAAATTGCAACTCCCCGCTTATGATACATTCTTGAAAAGGGTTTTAAAAATGTTATTTAAAGATACCAAAAAAAGGAGTTTCTACATGACAGTGTTGAAACAATTAGCAAATAATAAAGTTTCTGAAAATCCTGTTAACACTTTAAAACACTGTTTGTAAAATCTTATTTAGAAAAGTAATTACAAAATTTCAAAATGTTCACTGTTTTTTTTCTAAACAAAAAATAGTCAAAATTCAACTTCTTGTCTCACTTTTTGGAATGTGATGGAACGACAAACGTCGATAAATCGTTGCTATGTTGTAGTAGTATTGTAGATACTCAATTGCTTCTCTACGACCAATTCATTTTTCTAGATAACTTTTATCTAGCCACTACCTGGTTTGCATGGTGTAATGCAGTGGAGCACCATCCAGTTGAAGGTAAAGCAGATTTCCAGCTAATCGCAGTTCAGCATCTATTGGATTTTTTCAACTTTTAACAATCTACGACGAGGTTTTATTGTGTTTTCAAGCAACTTTACAAAGATGTCACCTGTAACGTTTTCAGTCAGAAACACAAATATAACAATTTTATTTTTTAGAATACCAGCAAAAAGATTTAGTTTTTGAGGATATTGGGTGTGATCTTTTCGTACAAAACGCGAATTTTAATTATTCCAATAACAAAAATTTTGTTTAAACAGAATGCGCATTTATCAAAAAACAAATGTTTTTTTAAATATTAAGGTATTGTTCTTCTTCTTCCTCTTACGTTAAGCCTACTGGCTTGTGTTCTTCGGCTTACCCTGCAAGTCCTGGGAATTTGACTGCCATGCGTCTTTCCACCTCTTATAAGGTCTTCCAGAAAGACGCTTTGTAACCTGTAAATTCGCAAATGGGCATTAATTCACCTGATGGTTAGGCAACCTTGCCTTTACCCGTGTGAGATATCTGACCTCGAACTATATTCTTCGATTTATGCACGCAGAGGGCGCGAGAGCGAGAGCCTTCTACGGGTTTCCGGTTCATTTTGTGGTACGAGTATGTGATGGATGTGGCGGAGAAGGATTGAAATCCTTAATAAATCCGCTCGAATGTCGCATTCGTAGAACGAAGTATCTAAATATTTTCTAACCAAAGTCATAGAGTAGCTTTTTTTCTGACCTTCTTTTTGTCTGGTTTCTTACAAATTAACGGAGTCGTTAGTTGTACTTATGAATTAACGAAAGCGCAATCTTTGTATGTGACGTAGGTCGACCGATGGCGTCCTATTGTATCTTGGGAGTTCGCCGAGGATTAGCGACGTGGTGTAACCTGTGAATGGGTATTTCTATAAGTAGATTCTGGCCGAAAAGGTATTTATGCTGATATATAAGTCCCACGGCATAAAACAAGGAATACAGCGCGACCTCAACCTTCATTCTTTCACGCGCTTTGGGGTCTTACATCGTGTAACAATTTGTATAAGCAACGTTACAGTTTACGTTACATGTATTAAGAACTGACTTCGCAATACTTGTGTAATTTCTTACTAAATTTTTTTTCTCTCGTTAATACTCTACGCCTACTCAATATAATTTTTTTGTTTATTCACTATCAACAAAATAAAAAGAAAATTTAAATCAGTAATGTGCGGTAATCTGTAACTATCAGAGATTTGGAAGCTTAAATCGAATTGTTTCTGTCGTAAAATGAATGTTAACTAAATTTATACCGGTCGTAAGCTTGACGTCAAGGACTACGGGCGGTTTTAAAATTTCACTTGCGGTAACGGATGTACTTGCTACCGTTTATTGTAATTGCGGCAGCGCAATATTTGCTTCCAGAGTCTATTTTAGACCTGCTTTAACACTGTGATTTAATTGTTGTATAATTTATGTATATGTAATTTGTATCAGTGGCGTAACAGTCGATTTTTATCTTTTCTTCAAGGAACTTCTCTTAATAAATGATTGTTATTAATTTTGGGTATCTTCCTTTTAGGGGCCCTCGGATTTAGGATCTCCTTTTCTCCTACCTAGACATCTTACGTTCGACTAAATTCGGGCATTTCGCTTACCAAAGAGTATTCTCTTCACTTCGATTTTTACCCTACGAGACCATCTGCGGTGAGGCTAGCCGAAAGGTAAGCGTGACATCTTAGTAATTTATTTTTTCTTTCTTTTTTTCTCCACCTCCCCTGTTGGAACGTGACATCTTGCTATCCACCTTACCATCCCTGGCGATTTTTGCAATTTGTGACTCCTCCATTCTATTGACATGGTCGTTTTACGCCTTTTGTCGTTGACGTGACCATCTGACAATATCTGGGACTTTACATTTTTCGCAAATCGCAGAATTCTTAATTCGGTTTTTTTATCGTGCCGCCTGTCATGTTCCTTAGCGTTTTCATCTATGCCGCCCTAAGTATTTGTTTGGTTCTAGAGTTGTCTGCGCGTGTCTTTACTGCATATCTCATGATAGGTCTCACGCAGGTCTTATATATGCCGACTTTGCTCTCTTAGTTCATGTATTTGTTTTTCCATACGTTATCTCTGAGACAACCTAAGATAGCTGTTGCTTTACTGGTCTGTGGAAACACTTCTTTATCGATAGTTTCCTGGCTAGATATTTCTGTGTTGACTTATTGTATTATTTGATTTCTAATTACCAATTTGCAACGTTTTGGCTCCCTAGCAGCGGTTTTGTTTTTGCAGTAGAGATTTTTATGTTAATTTTGGAAACCTCCAAGTAAAATGCATGTGCCAGCCGTTGCAGGTCATCTTTGTTTTCTGCTATTAAGGCGGCATCATCCACGAAGCATAAGTTGTTTATGCTTTCTTTACTTAATCTGTAACCTCAATTTACAAGTTTGATTTTATATATAATTTTATCCATAACGAGGTTGAACAGTAAAGGACTTAAAACTTTTGCTGCCTACGCTAAATTGTGACTATCGTCACAGGCTTAGCCCTTGTTTTAGTCACATTATAAAACCCATATAAATCGTTTATTTCGAGTTTATTTATAGAATAATTGTTGCTGTAAATGTAATTTTTTTGGGAAATTTTGACGCTTGTAAGCGGCGTGGGCACATAGCCTCGATGCTTTTAGCCAAGTGCCACCAACGCTTAAAAGCGATCTTATTTATAATTGAAAATTGACTGCATTTATTATATCAACTTACATAAAAATACAAAAATATAAAATATACAAAAAGCTTTCATACAAAATAAATGCACAAAATTAAACTTGAATATTAAAACTGATACAAATAAAAATTTAAATGCGTTAGCAAAACTAGCAAATCACATAAAAACAAAGAAAACCGAAAACAAGAATGAGCTAATCACACGAAAACGAAGGTTACAAATCTATTTATGCATTATAATGCTACAGTTCAGGCAGTACCTTGGGTTTTCTGGACAACTGTCACATTCGTAAATGGTGTCTGTGCGTTTGTTTTCCGTTTCCATACACATTTTAGATCTTTTTCTTGATATTTGCTTCTTGCCTGGAGTTTGTTCCCGTTTTCGTCCTTGATCTGTACATTCACGATGTAACACTGGAACAGGTTTAGTGATAGGAGGCAAGAGTCGTTTTATAACAGCCAACCTATAATCATATAAGGACATCCGCTGCCCCAAATATCTGTTATACGAATGGTGTAAATTTGCGAGTATAGGCTTCATTACATGAAAAAATATTTTTTTTGGCAAGCGTATGGCTTTCCTTTCAGAAAGGTAATAAGACACCATTTGGTCAGAGTGGTCAATTCCTGACATATGTCTATTATATTCTGAAATTGGTAGATGCTTGGAAATTTTTTGTTTCTTTCTATTTTCCACCTCTACTATTTCATTAGTGTATGCATTGGAAATATAATGCACATCTCGTTTATTTTTCCATTTGCCGATCATAATTCCTTTGGCATATCGTGCAATTGTTTCGCTTGTTTTAACTTAGCAGAAATCACATCGTTTGGTTTTGTTCGTCTGTTGGGCCGCAATGTTCCAGTAGCACATGTTCTATTCTCTAGTAGTTTTTTTTATACAACTCAAAGTTATTCTATTGTACTGCCAAAATTGTAACCTCCCACAAAATAGTACCATTGACTCATCAAGAGAAAGATCACATTAAAGAGAATATACCTCAGCCATCCTTTGATTGAAATAATTTACAACTGGTCTTATTTTGTAGTGTTTATCTTCATTGGCTGGTTCTTCTGGACCAGCAAAGTGCAAGGCTCGCAAAATAAGTAAATATCGGTTCCTACCAATACTAGAAGCTATTGACTGCTTGTGAAAAAATGGATCAGACTTTCAATAATATTGAATCCGCGAAAGTTTCCTAAAAATATTAGTAATTGTTGCTCTGTGCTTCTTCTAGTATTTTTAGAACGTCGTGTAATTGTATGCGGTTAAAAGCCTTCGTCAAATCAATAATACATACAAAAACGGGGTTATCAAACTCGATGGATTTTTCAGCAATTTGTCGTAACGTAAAAACTGCATCTATCGTCGATTGATTTTTCTTGAAACCTTGTTGTCATTTGCTTAAGTCGATTGTGTTTTCAATTTCAGTTCTTAGAATATTGGTAAAGAGTTTAGATATGTTACACAGTAGCGAAATTGTTCTGTAATTGGAAGGGTCTCGTTTCTTAAATATTGGGATCATTATACTGGTTCGTCACTCATTCGGTACTTTAGTGCAGTTTAGTATTTTCCTGAATCGGATGCTACTTTTTTGATATAATCTCATTCCTCCATATTTTAAAAGTTCATTAAGAATTTTGTCTATCCCCGGAGCTTTTCTATTTATTAATTTTTACCAAAATAGAGAGGTTATCAGGGTTGAGAAAGTAAGAGTCTGCCTCTTCAATTCTTGCTGACTCTACTAGTTCGTTTTCTTGTCATTTTTGTTGTTGTTAAACAAGGAATTGATGTATTTAATCCATTCTTCCGATGATATATTGGTGGTTTGGAAGAACTCGTTTATTGGTTTTTTCCAGCTTCTGATTGTTTTCCACACTTTTCTCTGTGAGCCGTATAAATCTCTCTCCATATCTTTAGTGAAGGCTTGCCAGTAGTTTCGTTTAATTGAAACCCAACATTGCGTCCAGTAGGATCCCTATTCCTAAATATTCGCATACCATTCACGTTATAAATGGGTAAATTTGTGTGTTGCTTGTGAGAATGTGGCTGGCCAAATTAGGCCACCGCCTTATGTCTGTACCTTTGGAATTGTGCATGACTATTAAGTACACATATATCTTTTGAGTCGATAGCTTAGACGACGTACGAATGTGAACATTGGTTACTAATAAAAATTACAAAAAATAATTTTGGGTCAATATTGATAATGAAAGTCATTTAGAAGTTTGACGCATTTGCTTTTTAATAATCACTGATTGAGTTACGAGCGATTTACTTGTGATATCATATATTTGTTTCTTCCCTTACACTTTTAGCAATTTTAAGAGACGTTTTGGGTATGCCATTAGCTAATAGCATGCTTCGCTAATCGTGAGTAAAAACCTCTTTTTGTTATCTATTAATTTGTGTTTGCGTTAAACGTAAATACGAACGGCTTAGATATATATGTTGTCACGATGCATGCAAATTTGTTTGTGCAATTACTTGTTAAATTTATCACAAGTGAGTTGTGCTTAGAATTGCGTAATCACTGAATTCCAATCAATTGTTTTTGTTTATTTATTAATTTATACCTTTGTATTGCAATACGAAAAGTCATGTAATTAAATATACAAAGTGTTGCCTAAACTAAAATGTTTGCATTATCATTATTAAAATATATTTGTAATACAGTATGTTCTAAGTCACATTTCTTACTGTTGTGTTATATTTGTTCTTGTGTTCAATTAATTTATTTTCTATGTTAGTTTATGTGATAAATAGGCCTGAAGAAATGCGCACTTTGCTGCACAAAACGTCGCTTTATATAGACACTTAAAGTGTTTTTCGTACATGAAGTTATTTTAAATAAAGTTCATGTCGGGCTGCGTTAAAAAAATTACGGAAATCAGAATCTAATGTTGAAACGCAGTTGTGAATACAATCTTATGCTAAACCGTGTCATCCAGCAAAGGCATTTATATTTTTTTAAAACATTTATTATTAATAGTCTCAAAATTGAAGTTAAACATAGTATGTATTACCACTCCAACTATACTTACATTAAATAGAAAAATGCAAGAAAAAGTGTTTAACTTAAAATACACATAAAATAAAAAATACTTGTTTTATAAACAAAAAGCAGAATCGACAATTTACAAATTAGAAACGTACAATATATAAAATTCTAGACATGTGCGTGGATGGCAAAAACGCACAAAACAAAAAACTAAAAAATTTACTGTTTATTGCAAACAACCTACATAACAAATTTATTATAAATTTGAATGTAAATTGATTTTACATTTATAAAACAAAACCCAACACGTTTTCTAGAATTTATGTATTTAAAATGTAATATAACCAAATCAATAATATGTAAAAACACGATACTTAATGCTAAATTATATAAGTAAATATTAAATCTCAAAAGTATTTGTAATTAATTGATTATTTCTGCTTTGTTTAAACGAACACACTTGGAAACAAAAAAAATATTTAGATTAATTAATAATTTACCACAGGCGCAAAATCAAAAAAAACCTAAAATCTATTTTTTTATTTTAAAACAAATAAAATTAAACGTAGATTGTTGTAATCAATGTACTGTTAGTAAACATAAACTTGGGCTATAGCAAACGCTTTTTTAAACTGATAATAAATAGAAGTTAATATTTTTACATAGGTACTCGTATTAGTTTTAAGCATTTACTGTTTTAGTAATATTAAAAAATAGAACCTTTGTGTAGAATAATAGGCTAAAACCCTCAAACGGTTTAAGAACTCATTATTAAACTAAAGAGCGAGTGATTTAACAATACGGAAGATTAACTTTCTAAATTTAGTAAACAATTTGTCTGAGAGAAATAAACTTGAATAGAGTTTGTTGGTTTGTCTTGGTTAATCTTCGAAAAGTAAATACCTGTAAATATCAAAACACATAACATTTTATTTTTCATAATTTAAAAAATAAAACTTTATTTTTTTTAACGAGAACATGATCGACGTTTAAAATTGTTTTATATCTACTGGCTTTTAGTGTAAATTTGTGTTTATTATTAAACATGTAAAAAAACAGCTTGATCTGGCTGTAATTTATGTAACTAAACCAAGATTTATTTGAAGTTACGATTCTTTTATAATGTAGACTTTATTAGATTTAATTTATAAACTGGCGTAAATCTTAGAAACAACTCAATTGTTACGATTCGTATTTATTTTATCGTATCAAACTATTATTCTTATACCTATGCAATTTAACGTTAAATTCGAAATATAAAAAGTGTTAACTACTATCGCCATCTATCGATTAATTTATTTCTTTAGATAAAGTTTAATGATTTGTATTGTTTTTTAATCTCGTTTATTATGCATGGTATCAATTATTTATATTAACAAAGATGTTTGCAAATTTTTTACATCTATAAAAATCAAATTTTCTAAAAATCGTATTCCTATTGTCTAGTTTTCTGCTTCTTACAAACATTTCGTATTCATTAGGTGTAGGTACACTCAACTAAACAAAAAATGGGACACCGTGGTTAGTGTAAACTAGGCTTGTTCGTGAATGCAATCGGCCAATTTTTGTGTTTAACAATACCAGTTTATCCGCAAAAACTAAAAAATCAATATATTCTTATTTTTGAATGCTTTAGAACAGTAAATTGCATTTTGTTTTTATGCAAAATATTTTCGTGTATAAATAAAATTAATTGCAACGCTGAACTATTTATTCCTTTGTTCGTAAATGCATGTTTGCGCTTTTATCCGTTCTCTGAATTTTATAGTTTAACAATCGTTTTAGATAACGTTAATACAATCAATTTTCCTTTTGCAAAACCAGTAGAAAAAAAGACATTTATTTGAATGCTGTTAATACGTGTGGATTTAAAAGCGTATAATCATTGTAAGAATAAATAAATCAAACTTAATATGTCATTGAATTACTACACCTTACCTTCTTTTAGAATTTAGGAGCTAATATAATAAACAAACAATTGTATTTCCCTTGTCACCCATAACCTGCTTTACTATAATACAATAAGTAATCGTTTTTATTGTATTTTTCAAGAGTATCAATCAAGATCATGAAGTATTTTGACATTTCGCTCTAAAAAAGATATTAAAAAACAACTACTTAAATTGTGATTAAAACTTATAAGCAGTAGTTCTATATTGACAATGTTGTTACATAATATAAAATGTGTTTAAACAACAGCTTTAATAAAGTTTATAATATGAAACTTTTATTTACATACAAAAATATTTTGTATACAAATAAAATGCAGTTTACTGTTCCAAACATTCAAAACTTGATTTTTCAATGCTTATATTTTGTGTAATTTGAATTTCTTAAATAGCATCGTTTTATGTTTAACTGGGGTACGTATAGAACTCAACTTTATTGTTATTACTCGAAACCAAACTAATAATTTTGATGAAATTCACTGAACAATCAATAGGATTAGCCATTGTTTATAGGCAACTAACAATTTAACGCTACCTTAAATGAATTGCGCCTATATCGTTTATTATTATTGCATGCAGCAATATATTATATTGAAAATAAATTATGCATAATATTGGTCTATGAGTTGCTTGATAACAATTTTGATCAACGCACATATTGGTATTTTGTCAATTGAATAATTTGTTTATAGTTGTTATTGTGTTGCTATCGAGTACAGTGTTCTTAAAAGTGTGAAGTTAATAAATCTTTTTTTTTATTGATTTATTTATTTAACTATTTAAAGTCTGCATTAAAGTGCAATAAGTAAAGTTTATGTTACACTGTATAAAAATAGCCTGTTTACTGTGCTACCAAATTATAAAACCTCGGAAAATATGCACACTAATTTAAAGAACAAATTGTATCAAGAAATCATGTACCGCAGTTCATAAATTACCTTTAAAATCAAATTTAATTATTTTTTAATTTTACCGATACTTTAGTTACTATTTACCTTGTTATTTTGGCTTTTCATATTTTTTTCCTTTTTTATTTAAATTTTCGTTCTGTTTGAGTACAAACCTGTTTTTTTATAAATTTTATGTGTCAATTTATTTTTAAAACAGTTGGTAAGTTTTTTCGGTTAGAAGTATTTCTAACTAATTTGTACAAAAAAAGTTAATTTTGTCGTTATAGTAAAAAAACAGTTTAAATCTATGAAAAACTAAACCTGAAAAATTGTTCATTCTAAAGCACGAAACATTATTTGTAATGTCACCGATTCTTTAATAAACAATAGATATATTAAATAATTAAAAAAATTCTGAACTTGCTGTTATTGCAACAGAAATATCTTTGAGTTTTATTAATAACATTTATTAAGAATCTGATGCCGGCGACTAAGCCTTAAAATATCTACATAAAAACCGTCAAACTGATGCTGTGAACAAAATTGAGTTCGATAATTTTGATCAAAGTGTTTTCAGAAAATCTATGCATAAAATCTATACAGTCAATTATCAAGTACCTATAGTCAAAATGTTAGTGGAGGAAAAAGACAATCAACTACATAGCAGAATGTGAAACTTTACGAAAATATTTTTTAAAACTTGAATTTTGTTGCAACAAATGCTGTGATATACGTCAATTTTTAATGGAACAAAACGGTAATTGGCTTGGCGTTTACAATATTTGAGAAAACTAAGCGAAAATGACGTTGAGAGTCTAAAGAAAAACCTGGTGTTTACAAATGTGATCAAACTGGGCCATGACAAATTATAGTGAATGCAGGTGGTTTATATGGGTTTGCAAACAACAGTCATCTAGTTTTTAAATTGCAAACTTAGTTACACGGTATTTCACCTAAAAAAATTATTTTTTAGATAAATTTTGATTGCTTTTTTACCATTATGACTTAAATGTAATTAAATTTATATGGAGTTTTTTGAAAAAAATTGCAATGAATAATGTGATAGAACGAGATATTGATATTAAAAAGTTGGATTGAAATGCATTTTCTAAAATAACAAACGATGATTGTAATAACTAGTGTAATCATGTGTTACATCTTTGTGAAGAAATGCGAAAAGCATCTGCTTTAATTGTAGAAAGTTTTACGTTCACAGTGAATAATAGTGATTCAGGTGATCGATGGTTAGACAACGAAAAAACTGAATCTTCACGTAACGATACAAGCTGCCCCAAACACACCTGCTCAAAATTTTGTGAGTTTGGTTAAGTTGTATATAATAAAAAAACTTTCCAGTAAAAACCACTCTGATATTTTTCTTTTAGCCTAAAACTGAATGTTTTATATCTTTCTGACAACTCAAATGGTTTAAACAGTTATGTTTAAGTTTGAGTTTGAGTTTGAGTTTGAGTTTGAGTTTGAGTTTGAGTTTGAGTTTAAATTTAAGTTTAAGCTTGAGTTTGAGTTTGAATTTAAGGAAATGGGGCACTATTGTCAAGCCGTTTTACTGCACAAGTGTTAGCCTAAAAACACTATTTGTCTATATATTTTTTACTGCACTTAATTATTTTTGTACTCACTGAGTTGACTTTTAATTTTTTTATAATGTCTACGTTTCTTACGCAATCCATCACGTACTTGAAACAATTTATTTTAAAATCTTTTTATAGTATAAGTGATTGAACAAAGGGCTGTACCCCTATATAAGACTTGTTGTTGTTCCCGGAGATTGAGTCGCAGGCTTTGTGATGCTAGATTATGAACAAAATCTAAAAAGGCATCAAAACGATGAAAGACTAAACTAGAGAAATATCGTTTAAATCTATCAGCAGAAGTAATAACAGAGACTATATATTACGCCTTAGACTGGGCAGCACGTTGTACAGCAAAGTGATCTAGTCGGTCTAACTTTTACAATAAAAAAATGATTTCATATTCGTAAATTAAAATCACAAAAATATCTAAAAAAATGAAGACAGAGACTCAACGCGCACTGCATAAGACTTTGTGACGCACAAAATGATCTAATAATTAATTGTGTTAACAACTTAACATGTGCTTACGGTCATTCTAACAATCGACATGACCAACGAAGTACTAATCATAAAAATAAAAATTGTAATACTTACAGTTATGTTTCATCTCCACCGATAAAGGAAACGTGTGGGGGTATGGAAATACGCTATAGACATTTATGAAAAAATTAATTTAAACCTCCAATACAAAAGCATATAACGACTTACCCCAAATAGGCATTCGCTTCGATAGACACAAAATTCGATTGCATATTTACGTAGAATTGGGAGAAATAACTGAATGATGAAAGCTTTGTTGGGCGTAGACACCGCTAAACGGAGTTCAGTGTTGCACAAACGTTACCAAAAGAAATGAAACCAAAACATATTGATAGTAAGGCCTGCTGTTTTAAAGCGTGTAATAACTTTATTTAGAATTGCAATGTGTTTATGTGTCTTGGGTCACGATTTTATCTAAATATACGAATGCATATGGTTCAAGGTCACTAGTGATAATCTTGTCTATAGGTTGCTGCCACATTGCATGTGACTTAATTAAGCCAAAAAAGTCTTTAAACGTTTTTTTTGTTTTTGTTGGTTTAACGTTCTAAAGTTCACACAAAATCTGTAATTTCTATTTTTCTTTTTGATTAAAATGAGGGATGCCCACGGCGAGTCATATGGTAGACAGTTGTTTGTTTTAAAAGTCGTTGAGTTCTGTGCCAAAATGGTTAGTCTGATAGCAGGCAGTTTAAACGCAGTAAGTTAAGTTGTTGTTCTAAAATTTCATCGACTTAAAATTTTTACACATTTTGGCTTAGATTAGGGACTATTTCCATGGCTCTCAAAAAGTTTGAATCAAAAATCTAGTTATAATTATTAAGACTGGGTACAATTAAGATTTTGATTATTTTCAGACGGTCTTTTAACCTGACCGGGACCGTAATGCTATCGTAGACTTTGCATCGATTGCCGTTTGCAACATAAACTTCTATAATATTTGAATTGGTAACTGGGAGGTTCAAATATTTAAGTTTATTCCATTCTAAATTACCAATTATGATACGTAATGCACCAGAATTGAGTAGTTTTAGTAATTTTTAGTAGGTTTTAATATTTTTTATATCTAATGCAAGGCCGATTTTGTAAAAAAGTGCCATGTTTTTAAGAAGTATCTTTAATCGTACGGAGTCGGAAATTTTAACTGCACGTTATTGAAAATGGTTATTCATGTAAGCTATAACGGTTCCCATAGGTTCATCGGGATGTTAAGCCGGTTTTTTGATTTGTTTAAAAAGAATATCCTTATAATTTTTTAGAAAGAATTTCTGTCGTAATAATTCATCATTGGTTCTTCTAATCTACTTCTTAAAACCAAACGTCAACTTGCCGCCTTAGCCATATTTCGTCTATCATACTTCCTAAAATCCACAAATAACGTATATCTTTTAGACCTGTCGTCATTACTACCCAATGTCCCACTAACAAGCTAGCCAAATTTTTGTCCAACATTCTTTCCAAATTTACAGGTAAAACTTCTCGCTTCCTCAACTCTCATCAGTTCATTCATTTTCATTTATTCAACATTTGAAATTTATAAACCTGGATCTTCTTGTGAGTGTTGATGTTACTTTACTTTCTACAAAAGTTTCTATTAAAATAAAATTATGTCTCACCTTGACAGGATAACAAGTTTTACAAATAAGATTTTGGTGCCGCTATGCCTTCTGCGTTATCTTCTCTTGTAGCTAACATTTTTATAGAATCTTTTAAAACGGTGTTTTGGAATCATTGATATTGAAATCTAAAATTTGGTTTAGGCATGTTGATGACACATTTATTGTTTGGTCTCATGGTTGTCTTGAATTGTCTAGGTTTTTTGACTATTTAAATAACCAACACCCTGATATCAAATTCACCATGGAAATAAAAAAAATGGTTCTCTCCAATTTTTTGACGTTCCTATGACACGTAAACCCAACGGATTTTTAAGCCATTCTGTTTATCGCAAACCCATGTATGCAGACAGATATCTTCATGCTTAGTCTCATCATCATCCGGCACAGAAACGTTTGGTTATTGAATCTTTGATTCATTGCAATTTTTCTATTTGCCAACTCGAGTATCTAGATGCGGAACTCCGTCATCTTACTATAACCTTAGTAAACTATGGTTATATAAAGCAAAATATGCAAGCAGTTATAAATCGTCGTCTACATCTTCACAATCGAGTATCTAAGAACATTTTTACTTGCAATTACAATCTAAAACTGGAATTTTTACCTTACATTTATAAGATCAAATAAAGAAACATTTTGTAAGAATAGTATTAAACCTTTACTCAACTCGACAGGTAAAACTTCTCAAATTTTCTCTTCTTTCAAAAACAAATTTCCCACACTTTCATTTCAAGGTGTATACCAAATTCCTTGTGGATGTGGTTGTTGAAGCCGTTACGGCACTGTTTTTGAATTTTTTTATTTCTTTTAGCAGTTTTCTTGAATTGGGATTTTCTTATAATACCATCATTCAGTGGTAGTTTAGTTAGGAAATTTAGAATAGGGTAGAATATACTGTTGTTTTGACTTTGCCGTGGTTGTCGATTTCCTTTTCGTTTGATTGCATTCCTAGTTAGACGTTTGTTAATTATGTATTCATTAGATGAGCAGCCACCACTTCTTATTTCATCAGACTCTGATTTGGAAATGAATTTGGCTGATGGAATGTTACTTTTTCTGGTGAATATCCGCCTGTACTGATCGAGTTTCTTATTCGTATTGATGAGTTGTGTTTGTCTCGTGGAGTTTCTCAGCATGAACTTTTTCGTTCAGGTCGTGAGGTGTTATCGGGTAAAGCTCTTGTTGTGTTTAGAAGTAGACGACATACTTTACGTTCGTGAAATGAGGTTATTGCGATGTTGAAAACTGAATTTCTGCCGTTTATGATGAACGATTAATGGATACTATTCGTAACCGAGTGATAAAACCTAAGGAATCAATTGCGGTGTACGTTACTGCTATGCAATATCTTATTATGCAATTGTTAGAACCGGTCTCGGAAAAGACCCAGCTCAAGATCACTCGCCGCAACTTGACTCCATTTTATCAATCTCATTTCGCACTGGTGAATATTGCGTCCTTTTCTCAATTGGTCTTTTTAGGCAAACGTTTGGAGTCCAACTTTAACTGTAGCAATTGTTTTAGTCTTCTAACATCCGAAAAGAGTGACATACTTCGAGAACCATCTTTGATTAGTACTGCTACTTCCGCAACTTCTGTTAATACTGTTGCTGATTCTCTTAATACTTCTTCACTTTCTTCTTCTGTAACTACTCCTGAGTCTAATACTTGTACGCACTGTCGTTCTAAAGCTGAAAAACTTGTACGTCCTGTTCCTTCTTTAGCTTCTCTTCCTCCAAATTTTTCTTCAGTTTCTAGGATTATTATGCCTACTACCGATCCTTGGTACTTAGGTTTGGTTTCTAAAGTTTCTGCTTTTCCTCGTCGTTTCTTTCGTTGGTGTATTGTGAAAGATCTTCTATGTAAACGTGTATGCATCTCTTTGTCTGACTCTTGCGTGTAGAAATTAGTGGTTTCTTCGAACCAACACGAACAACTAGTTTACGATTACCATCTTCCATCTGAGCACAAACACCGCAGTGTTAGGAGTACGTTGGAAGCTCTTCGGTATCATTTTTACTGGCCTCATATGAGACCTAAGGTTGCTGAGTTTATACGTCACTGTTCTTGTTCGAACGCCCAGCGGAGCAATCATATTAGGTTACGTCACGTTTTGCCAGGTACGATGAAGCCTTCCCACACTGGTGTCGCTACGAGGCCTACGTGTTTACATAAGAATCGTACGATTCCTCTGGATGTAAAAGCCGCTGCTATTGCTTTTGCATCTCCTTCTTCAGTCGCTTCTAATTAATCTTTGCTGTCTCCTAATCGTTTTCTTCTTTTTCATCGGCGTCGCAAGCGTCGTAAGTGTTAGTTCACTTTTTGAGCTTTCAAATTATTATTTTGGTTCATATCTTTTGGTTTTGGTGGTTCGAGTCTTTGGATACGTCGTCGGTATCTTGTTGGTTGTAGCTTGAACGTTACCCAATTGTTCCTCTCATATTGCTGTCACCGATATTCTTTTCTTTGCTTAAGCTTACGGACAGACAGACAGACTACCTTGTCGTATGTACATAGTTATATCCGCTTAGTCGGCCTTTTTAGGATTGGTAAGTCGTGTATAGGATTTTCTTTTTCTTTCGTATGGTCGTTAACACAATTTTAAGTTTTAATAAATATAATATAGACAAGAGTTGTAATTTTAGTACAGTGGTTTTGTCTATACCGGTGAAACTGGTCGTTCCGTCATGAGATTGATAACGCCTCGGTTATTGCAAAATCTCTAGTTGTCTTCAATAGAAATGTCCAAGAAAGCATAAAAATTATCAAACACCTTAATAATCTCCTTTTTGGTTCCTGATGGTTACTGGTTTATTAAAGATACGCCCCTTTGTGGACGTAATCCAATCAGAGTCGAGCTCATCCTATCCAGTTGATTACTTAGCTCTGTAGTGATCCCTTTATTAGATTATCGTTTACTTCTTTAAGTTTTTTTTTTCACGCTTTGATCCCTTACGAAAGTGGGCGAAACGTTAACAACTTCGGTTACGACATTAACACGGTAAAAATTCAGAAAACGTTCTAATCTTAGTATAGACTCCAATCGTGAAACCGTTTGCGATTACATTAAAATTGGGTTTCTTGCTACAACAAAATATTTTATTGATTTTAATAATAACAGCAATAACATTTGTTAATTGAACTAACGATTTACACGTAAAACTCAACTTTTTAAGAGTATACACTAAACACTAACGAATTATTTCTAATGATCATTTGATAAGACAAATGATCGTAAACTTAATTTATTAAATTGCAATCATGTAAACACACTAATTGAAATAAATTTTTAAACACTTACACAACGAAGTGAACTATTGCAGTTTACTATATATTTAAAGGAACGCAACGTTAATCTCTAAAGATATTTTTGAGTTTTGTTTGGTAATTCAAGAACAATGTTTTAAGGCAAGACTTTGGTATACTTTAGCATTTTTTTCAAAGTAATTTGTCTGCAGTGTAAAAATGAAGCCAGTACGGTACTAAATTCAACTCGTAAAAGGGGTCTCTTTAGAAAAATATTTTGTCTCATGTTGAGAACTTTATTCGGTAAATTTACATTGCATCGACGTGTTGCTATTTTTATTAAACTTAAGAATTCTTTCCCTTTATGTAAGATGCTGGTCACGAGTATATGTACTGAAGAGACTATTGTATGTAGAATAATAAATTTGATTCTGTTAAATTTTTACTTAATAATTTACATGTATATGAAACAAAATTAGTGTTTACACAGAAACTCGAACACTTAATTTTTATTTTGACAAACAAGCCACTTAGACACAAACTCTTCTGTATAAATTCGAAATTAAACAGATAATAAATTGTTTTTATGTTAAATCGATAAATTTAACAAGAATAACAAAGAAGTAAACACTAAGAAATTATAAGCTATAAATCAAACTTCTAAACGAATAATAATGATAATAACCATCAAATACGTATAAAAATACACTAACACCAAAAAAACACAGCGAAAAGTTTAAATCGATTCCAATAACGCAGATAATAAAATTGTCGCACTGCTGTTAAAAAATCTTTTATATTACTTTATTGCCTCTCGAATCTTTTAGTACGCAGTCAGACTTTGATCGTATTTAAGAATTGAGACTCACAACAATCAAATGTAAATAGAATCTAATTTAGACGTTTAGTAGTTATAAATTCTTTGTATAAATAAATAATCAAAATTTTGCAATGTAATTTACTAACTTATAATAATTTATGGTACGTGCAGAAACATTGCAGGTAGGTTTAACGTAACATAGATATAACAGCATTAGCAACGTAATCCAACGAAAATGAATAGCTCAATTGGGAAAATAAATTAACTCAATCATAGCTAATAATTAAACGTGTAATTAATAATGTAAAGAAAAAGTTTAATCAAACTGAATAAACCAACCATAAAGTTTATACTGAAACTTTTCCTTTTAAACAACTTTCCAACTTTTCGAAACTATTAATGCCGCACGTTGAACTTATATATACTATAGTATATAATGCTTAAATATTTACGTTGCGGTTCTTGTAATAATAAATGTTTTGTAACGAGCTACTAAACGTTGATTGTCATTAATTATAAGGTAAGAAGATTGGTCCATTAGTTTTACCGCTGCTTTAAAATTTCGATCGTGAAACGACTCAAATTTGTGTTTGGATTATACAATTGCACATTTGATTATGTCGTAAAAATGTTACGACGTAGTTTAAGTTATTTCATCAAAATGTTTTGGTAATATGATATTTTAGTGTCGTGGTCTTGTAATACGAACATTTGGAAACGTGTGCTGGAATATTGGAAACGTTTTTCAAACGTTACGACAAAGATTTACTTTATATGTATTACACTCAAAGGGCGGTTTTGCTTTAACGTTGTTGGTAAATACTGAAAATAAAAAGCGTATGTTTTCAAATTAGTCTTTGTTTTCAATTTCGTTTGTTCTGTAACAAACGATATTTTAATTTGAACACAAAGACCTATTTTCTAGTAATTAACCTATTATGTAATTTATAGTTCTTTGTTGTTTAGTCTTAACAAATAATTTAGTGTTATATGTACTTTTGAAGTAAACAAAATAATAAAATCAAATAACTCACATTTATCAATGTTTACGCTAAATAAACATTTTTGATTGACGCATTTGTGAATTTATTCCGGCACGCGAAGCCGCACGGCCGAGCGTTGCATGTGAGAGAGTTATGCTATGATTCTTTCGACGAGAGTAATGTACATTATTTTTTGTGTTGCCTTTCATAAAATTACATTATTTTATGAAAAAATAAAAAAAATCACAGAAATATAATATGTTCGTACTACATTTATTTCTAAATCTGTCGGATTTGACATTAACTTTAACATCGTTTTTCTTCAATTTTAACTGAATTTCAAGATATTTAAAATGATTTTTCCACCTGTCGCATACTCATTCTAATATATTAATTGACTTTGAACACTTACTTTTATGTGGATTCCTAGTTTTCATTTTGCCACTCTAGAGCTTTTTTCGTTCATTACGTAACTACACTAACGAACGAATATTGACGTTTGCAATGTTGGCAGCACAAATAAGTATATAAACAATTAGAAAAACAGAATTAACACAAGAATAAATTATAACGTACAGACATCAGACAAATGCGGAAAAAACATCTTGGTCTCTTGCAACTATTGATAAATGCCAAAAAATAATTAGACTTCTGAATTGTCATGCAGTTCATAAAACTGATTGATAATAAATAGACTTATTCAAGTTAACTGAAGAAATTTTAGTAACTATTGTAAAGTTTTTAAACAACTAATTTCTTGCAAAAGTTCGTTAAATTACTATTGACGTTTTTTTCTCATCAAAATAAAAACCTGCAAGAAACAAGTAGTGAGGTTGCAAATTAGGTGTTTTAATTTATTCTAATTACCTTGAACTCAGTTTTTCTATAATATGTTACCATTTAATTACAAAAAAGTCAGCACTATATACCAATGTTGACAAAGATAACCTGAAATATTTAATTTAGAAACCAAACTCTTTTTACTCTATACGTATCGTTGAAACTAATACAGTAGCGTCCACGCAGTTCTAAATAATTTCGTTTTTAATTTTTATAATTGTGGTGCACGGAATATTTGCACAAAATTATGTTTACAAAACTAAAATAAACTTTTTCTACGACTAACAGATAATACCATACATTGTACGTTTATTAGCGATTAGGCAACTTTGTCTATTGTGCTTGACCAATTTCATTTCCGTACAGGTCAACTCTATTACGGTACAAGATAAAAAATTATAAAAACATAATTTAAAAAACTTTTACTAATATTCCGTGCACTAAAATTATAATATCTGAGAACGGAATCATTTAGGACCGTGTAGATGCGATTGGAAACAAACCGAGGACACTTTTAAATTGTTAATGACATTCGAAAAAAATATGGTGTGAACGAGGTATATTATTAATCATTCTATTTGTTAGTTGCATAAGTATCTGTGCTTTTTTTTACAAAGGATTACCTAAGCTAAGATAATTGGCCTACAACTTAATTATTTAGCTAATTTACATGCTGCAGATCTAATATAGCTAACAATCATTCTTTGTGTTACATTAAGCTTTTTAAAATACGTAGTAAATTTTATATTGTTGTATTGTGCATTTTTTTATTGTTTACTAACCTAAAGGCATTGGAACAAAATCTGAGAACGAAATGAGCATTTACTGACATTTTTGGTACAAACAAAACAACTGCATATCTTGCCTTATTTATTTTAAGACTAATGTTGTTATTTCTTATTTAAATAAACTATCGTTTCTGTTTTCTTTCTTTTATCATTGTGAAATAATCGTAAGCATTTTTTGTTTATTCTTGTTACATATAAATTCATTTTATAACAGGACTTTTTATTCAATTAAGTATTATGCAAACTTTATGATAATTTTACAAAATTTCCATTGAATAGCAGAACTGTTATTAATCTATAAAATTTTATTTTGGTTCTCAAAATCATTCTATAAACAACAAGTTTTATTTAATATTCATACATCTTTGCTTTCTTATGTGATGTAGATTTTTGTAGTATTTTTTTGCAATTACAATTTTTAGTACCAACATTTTATATGTTCTTCTTTTTATGTTTGTACTAAAACTTGATTTTTTATTAAAATTATATGTCAATTCATTTTGATTTGTTCCAACATTTTTTAATAATTTTTATTCGTTGATAAATCACGTAATTTAGTATTTTTAACGGGATTTCGTTCTCGTTTTCTAACATTAAACGAGTCAGTGAGAATAAACCGGAATCGTCATGGCACACTTAAATGGAAAACTAAAAATTAAATTATAATAAATATTGACGTTTGATATGTTACTTATGTGGTATTATTGGATTCAAGAATTAATGCAGATTTCACAAATACAATAACATACAAAGTATTTTATTTAACAATGGAATGTTAGTCACTTCTGTCGAAACCAAAAGTAAAAAAAAAACTTAATTTCAGTGTCGCTTATTATGTATATAAGACATCTCAAATTTCAATCAATTATCTTCAAAATTCTGTTAGACACTATATCGTCAAGTATACCTAAAATATATTATTATTAGATTAGGTTTATGTAATATAATTCTAAAAATCACTTTATAAAAACTCTAGTTGTATAAATTAACATGAGACGAGTATGAACCATTAGATTTACACAGTAAATTGTTAATCAGTTATCTACTTTTAAAATACCACGTTCCGTTATTTTCTTTTCTATTTTTCTATTATTCAAATGCGTAGATTTTCTAACGCCTTGGAAGTATGCTACAAGCTTCTAGAAGTTGCACGGCCAGCTCGCAATAGAATTGAAATATTTCTTAGTCGGAGAGAGGGGATGTCTAAGTGATAAGAATTTTTTTTTAATAGACGCTAGAACTCGTTTTGCAGATACAGCTCTGTTCGATCAGTACAGAAAGGTCAAATTTTGCGTTAAAATTTTTAACGTCAGTAAAGTTGGGGAACGAAGAAATAAACTAAATAACATCTAAATAGAAGTAGAATCAACAACAATATAGGTCTCGAATTTGGTAGCGACGCAAGAAGTAGTTTAGTTTAATTAAATGTAGAACGTTGGTTATAAGAACGCCGGAAGCATCAGCAAGTTGTTACGTGCATAAATTTAAATAATGCACTACCCTGTATATTGGTTTAATTAAAAATTACTTTTTTATTTCTCGACGTCATCTATCGATCGGGCTCGTTGGTCTCTTCGTATGGAGAAGATGATGGACTGTCCATTTTGACTTTAACATCGTTCACGATATAACATATGTCTGCGTGAATTAAAAATCGTTTTCTTAAAACATCCACGTGTTGTAACACGATGGGTAATAAAAGTATTCTTATTTAACTAATTTAATCCACGCAGGGTAAGTGGCTTTTATTCTTTTTTTGATTAAAGGTACTTTTATGTCTTTTCGTTAACGCCATGTGCTACCTCCTAAATATGGGTGTTCTTGCCTGAGTTTAAAATCTACAAGGGAAAATTATAATCGAAAGCTATAGACCTAAGAACGCTGCGATACAAGGGCAGAATTTCTATGCGAAGGCAATTATTACCGTTAATTGTTTCTTCTTCTTGTTCGAAAGAGCCTAAGTACCGGACACGATTGAATTTCTCTTCGAAGGCAATAAATTAATACCATCGTAGACGAAAAGACATTGTAACAGCATACGATAAGTTTCGGTTCTATTACTTTCTTTTAAATCTTTCGTTTACCTGTTGTAGTTTGTGAGTCGCCAGGTAGACACGATTATTTTCAGGAAGTTTAATTACAGTAACCCAGTAGGAAATCGTTTTCTGAAGGTACCCCTGAATCATTGGTAAGTCAATTTTTGATGTTAATTATTCGCTGTCGCTATGGTGCTACTCTTGAATAACTATATTTACTAATCCTGTCGAAACGTTCGAATTGATTTGTTTCTTATTATTGTTACTCAATTAGGTTAAGTGACTTACTATCGCATGCTGATTACGTCAACTCTCAATTATTATCATTATTAATGTAATTTACTTACGAAGATTTTTTATATGTTCTGATGGTTACACTTTTGTTTTAAGTGTAGTGTAAGTTGCTGATATTTCTGATATTTTAGTACCTGCTTATATTTGTAATTGGACTAAATTTAATCACTGTTATACTATCGACTTATCTCATAATTGTTATTGATTCAAATTTTAATCTATTCATCATTCCAAAGTAATTAAAGTGCAATTGTTGTTAACAATTTAGTTTCTTTCTTCGTTTCCTCCAGCTTTACGAACCTTAACAATTTTGTACAAGCTTCGAGCTTCCTGTGCTGATCTAGCAGCTATTTCTGCAAAGAACAAAAGATCTGGCGCCCTTTAAAATAAAGTCACTTGAACGTCCCCTCTCTTCGACAGGTATGGTTTCGATCCTACAGTGAGTTGGCCGTGCAGGTTCGTAAATTACTAGAAGTATGCAATAAAACTTTAATTTAAATTACTAGTAATAGCAAACAAATTGTTCTGAAAATGACCAAAGTTATTAACAAACAAAATTCGTAAGAACCACCGTAGTGACATAAAATGATAATCAAAATTTGACTTGAGCAAACCTTAAGAAAACGGTTTCCCAAGGGTTCACCTGTAATTGAGCTAACTAAAAAAATTGTGTCAAACTAGTGACTCACAAAATCTACAAAAAAATAAAAGATAAAAAAACAACAGAGTTTATGCATGCTGTTTACCTGTGTTATTTCTTAGAAGTTGTGGTAAAAGTACAAAAAAAGTATAATCGCATTTGTATATCGTATAGAAGTTTGATGCTTTGCTCTTAGAAATATTTCTACAATCTTTCCAAATGTTCCTGGCTCGCCAAAAGGGTGCTTGAAGGTTTTAACGCTTATAAGTAGATGATCGTGATCCACATTTGGAAGTGCTAAAAAACCGACATTACAATTAATCCGAAAAAGAATAGAAAAAGCTTACCCTGCATTGAATAAATTATCTACTTAAAGCTGTTTTTAAGATACATAACGCCACAAAACGTAGACGTTTAAATTCAATCAGGCATGTTAAATGTACAACAATGTAAAAAGAAAATGTAGACTTGAACGGAAATAATAAACACGATACTCGTTAGATGGTATCAAAAAGTCAATGACTAACTTCAAGTAACTACAATATGCAAGGTAACGCAATTTAAATTTAAAGCACATAACAATCAGCATATGGAGCTTGCTTGTAAGAAAAAGTTTAAGATGTTATAAAACATATTTTAGTTAAATTACTTTGCGCAAAGTTTAAAGGTGGGTTTGTGAAATAGTTGACAGTATCGCACGTTTACTGCCAAATGGCTTATACATTGTGCCATCGGGTATTTTTGTCCCCTGCCGATGGCACATATGTTGTGTCCCCTGACTCCCTTGTTTGTATGCTGCAGTCTAGCTATGACTGTTGAGAAAGACGGTGGCGCTCGCGTGAGCACCTCACAAACGTAACAGAAAATACCCGTTAAAAGTTGGTTTTGGAATTCATTTGTTTTGTGTTGCACAATAGACGGTAATTTGCCGAGACCATCTAAATTGACGGAGAAGAAGCTTTATCTCCGCAATAAGTTTTTAAAAGAAGCGTAATTACAAGAAACTGCGGAAAAATTGTTGTATTCTGATAAAGAAGACGAGGAGCCTTTCTCTAATTCTGGTGAATCGTGGGCCGGGGTGAACTTAAAGGGGAAAGAAGGTATTATTGCTGCGGATGCGGAAAAAGCAGAAGCAGATGTTTTGCTAAACGCTATTAATTCAGACAAGGATACAAAAATGGATAATGACAACGTACCACTACATCTAAAAAAATATTTTAGTTGCCGCCAAGGCCGGTTTAAACGTGCCAAATCCAGGTAGCAAACTTTGCGATTTTATTTCATTGCTTCTTTTTCGATCATCTAGTCAAATAAACTAATTTGAATGAAGAAAAAATTGATTCCAAAACGTAATATAAATTAAGAAGTGTTTCATGGTAGAGCCATCTCATAGTGCAATTTTACTATGTATCTAAAGTTTACTGTAAATAGCTATAAACGGCGGTAAATACGTTGAATTAGTTTAACACCCGCGAAATTCAAAATCAGCTTTGAATAACTCGTCGGGATATGTACCGCCGTTTATAGTTATTTACAATAAACTTTAGATATATAGTAAAATTGCACTATGAGATGACTCTGCCATCAAACACTTTTTAATCGATAAGGGCGTCAATGCAATTGTGGGAATTACATTAGAGTGTATCTTCTACTGCTGATGAGCCCCAAAAGGGCGAAACGGCAGTCCAGTAGTTCACTACTGGTGGCGTTTGCACAATTGCATTGACATTGCTTTACCTTATCTAAAGTTTACTGTAAATAGCTATAAACGGCGGTGAATATCCCGATGAATTATTCAAAGCTGATTTTGACTTTTGCGGGTGTTAAACTAATTCAACGTATTTACTGCCGTTCATAGCTATTTACAGTAAACCTAATATAAATATTTTACATTGTTCCGTATACAGTGGCAGTTCGAGAGATTTGGGAGAAAAAATGATTGCAAAAAAGTTGTTATGTCTTTATTGAAGGGGTTGAAAAATTATGGTTACTCATTGTCAATGGACAACTTTTACAATAATGCACATAAAAGTCAATTTCTACTGCAAAATCGAACCTATAACACTGAGACGATACGACAGAACAGGAACGATAATCCAAAATCAGTAACGCAAGCAACATTACAAAGTTACGTAAAAATATTGGGACGGGATTATTATAGAAAAATAGCGTGATAAGCGCAATATTTCGTTCATTTCAACGGAACATGACGATTAAATGCCTGAAGTTTAGAGGGAACATGGGGGTAATGTTTCAAAACCAAAGGCGTTAGTAAAATATAACTAGCTTATGTTGGTAGTTGATCGCCAAGATCAAATTCTGGCTTACTATGCAGTCGAAAGGAAAATCATGAGATGGTATAATAAATTAATTATTCATTTTACATCAATGCTGCACACCACAGCAAAAAAACATTTCGTTATACGACTTCCGTATTTCGTTTATAAAGAAGCTTCTCTCTGAAAAAAAACCCAACAAGTACAACACAATTTCTACTGCTACAACATTCACCGATCAAGCTAAAGAAGAAAAATGGTTTGCAAGCCAGGAAAAACTGCAGAGTCTGTCACCGAACGAAAATTAGGAAGCTCACATCATACCACTGTCCATCATGTGAGGATGCTCCCGGGTTTTGGTTTAGGGAATGTTTTATAAAATATCATAAATAAATAAAACATATCGTATCTTTGTATGTGTTTTTGTGACAAAGTTGAAAATGTTTAGTTTGTTGATCCACAGGTTATTTGCGTTATATGTTTTCGTTCAGAAATAAGGTTTTTATTTTCGATTTTGTATATTATTCGATGTTTTCAGGCGACAGAAACTCAAGGATTATAATGACACAAGAGTTGTGTCATGCGACACTCCAGAACAAAACACGATGGCACATATCTTGTGCCATGTTATCAAAGCACGCTCAGGACCGACATAATACACTTTATATTCATTTTTATAAAAAAAAATGGTAAAAACTGCTCTCATTTCATAAATTTTAGTGTCGGCGTTCTAGAGTAGGACGCTGAAAGCGTAGGCAGTAAATGTGTTAAACTTAATAAAGAGGCTACAACCGCAGATAATTGGAATTGCGTTGTTTCTACTGAAACCCCCTCAAATGTTCACACACGAGGAGTTCATCCATAATCACTAATAGATCATAAATTTTGGAAGCTAGGTCCTGCATGGTTATTCGATACTACCAAAAAGTAGCAAATTTAGATTTATTCAGCAACTTTTCTTCTTTTGTTAATCTCCAAAGATGTGTGGCTTATCTATTAAAATTCATAAATAACCGTTTAAAATATAGACTAAACAAGCAAACGGGTCGTTTATCTGTCAATGAATTAAATATCACACCACAAACTTTAATAGAAACAGCCAAAAAGTATGAGTTCGAAAACAAAATATTACAGCTTGAAAAAAACCTTTTGTGAACGCATAAAGTGAAATTATTGTGTTAAATCTTTTTACTTAATAATCGCAAAATTATTAGAATTAGGGTTAAATTGTAATACTCTAATTTTTTATTCAAAAAATCATCTATACTTACTACCTTGCAATCATAATAAAATGTGAACATGAACATGCGAACCACAAATTTTATTGGTTTTAGTTAGAAAACAATTTTGACATGTCTCAAATCGTCTAAAATTTTTTTTGTAAATCCGTGTTCTAATTCTCCATTAATGGGTTCTTTACCCAAAAACTGTACAATTGTTACGTTTCCGTTTAACATTACTGGAATAGATTACTACGGTCCTGTTTCAATACAAAATTGCAAAATGCGTGGTTCTAAAACTTTAAAGGCGTACATAAGTATATGATTTTATTTGCTTTGTTGTTAAGGCAATGTACCTAAAAGTATCAAATTTTACCACAACGGCTTTTATAGTAACGCTAAAACAGTTTGTTACGTGTAGAAAAAACTTCAATGCAGAGTTTAAAAATTTTAAAAACAACTAAAGCTTATACCCAAATAATGTTTTTTTTAAATAAGGTTAGGTTAGATAATATTACATGGGAAGTCATACCTTCAAAATCCTTTTATTTTGAAGGAATTTGGGAGGCTGGGGTCAAAACCGTTAAATATCACTTGCGTAAAGCTTTTGGTAATGCTATTGTAACGTTCTAAAAAATATACACAGTACTAGCGCAAATAAAGATAGTTGTTAGCTCTCGACTATTATCTCCATTATCCAGTGGTCCTCACAATCTAAACCCGGCTTCTCATTAGATCAGACGAAGCATGATAAACTGCGTTTTTTCAATCAAAACATAGACAAATTTATAATTTATAGTTTGTAATCATGTTTTGTATGTAAAAATATTTTATTATTTGTTATCTCTTAGTCTTTTTACTGTGTTCTG
The DNA here is from genome assembly GCA_035610365.1 of Aquatica leii. Lineage (NCBI taxonomy): Eukaryota > Metazoa > Arthropoda > Insecta > Coleoptera > Lampyridae > Aquatica > Aquatica leii. Next base: position 37,601,779 of record CM069437.1, on the reverse strand, counting down.
TTTTTTATAGATGTTAATGTCTTTTTTAGGGCTTGATATCATTTCCATCTTTAAAAAAAATTTTGACATCCCGATAACACGATCTGCTAGAAGAAAGCTGTGGCCAGTTATTGGGAAAAGGATTCCAGAGTAATGATTTTTTTAAGAACTTGGTTCAACTAATAAATGTCTATTGCAACAAATTTGAATTTTTATTGTATTCTCTACAGCCATTACTTACCAGACTTATGGTAGTGTAAGACGAAAGATCGGTGTTCTGACGCGTATTAAAAACACAATAGGCTATTCCTTTTAAATATTTTTGAAATTAATTTTCTATCCAACAGTAAGATGTTACTGTGTCTGCATTTAATTTGGATTACAAATAGCCCTTAACAACTGTAGAATTATATAGGCACAATTGTCTGTTGTAATATGTTGTTTGTTCAGATATCTTTGGGAGCGGCAAGTTTTTTTGGTAATCATATGAAAATACTGCAATATTCTCATCGTTTTTTTAATAAATTATAAAAAGTTTGTGACCGCACTTTATGTACTTTTTCTACTTTCTCTTGCATGACTAACGTTGGTTTTTTATCAAGGTTTTGTGCCACTTTCGTTATATACATGCATGTTGAGCATTCATCCGTTGAGTATTAAACTTACTATTTTTAAAATGGCTCTCTTTATATGGAATGTTACTAAATTCGCCGGCTTTTTTGTACATTTTGTAGATTTTCTACATATTTTTCTTTGAAACCTGTTTCCGTTTTAATTTAATTTGCTCTTTTATTCGCTGAAATGGAGATTGTGAATTTTGCAGCAAAGTGTAGTGTGGAGATTGATAGTTTGGCAACGAACTCAAAACTTTTTGATTACTGCCGGAGTAAGCAATTTTTGAAGATTTTGACTGATGTAAATGTTAGCAGAGCATTATGAGATAATAATTTATGCAAAAACTCAAATTTGAGAATATGTGTAGGTTGTGAGTTATAAAACCAGGATTATCATATATGTATGTATATCAAGTTACCCAATAAAAATATAAATTAAGAAAAATTATTTTAACAATGACATTAAAATGTAACAAACCCAATTTTAAAAATTTTAGAATACATTTGAATACACAATGCGAACCAAATATAAATAAGCGTAAATGCTGCAATTTTTACTAATGTCTGCTACACTTACGCTATTCATACTAAATATCATAAAGAAATTTCAGCAATTTAAAAAGTAATTGGTGAAACTAATAAATTATTTTTCGTGATTGTTTTTTAAAATTTCTATTTTAAACACATTTTAAAATTTCTAGAATAAATGTCAAAAAATGTTATTGTATTATATCACAAAATTTTACCTAGAAACTATACTAAAACAAATACTAAAATTAGACAGTGTTAATGTTTTGATAATCATTATGGCAAATTCACATAAACTTACAACTGATTTACTATAAACATCTTTAAAAGTTAATAACTTATAAAAATATTATGTAAACTTAGTAAAACAAAGAAATGCGATATCTATATTTTAGTTAATTAATTTGTAGTTAAGAAACTAGCAACCGTACAAAATTGCAAAAAAGGTATTCAGTTGAAAACGGAATTACCCCCATACATGTGAGTGATAATCTTTTTAAACATAGTTGTCAGGTATCTAAACTTTTAATGAACCTAACTTTCTGTTCTGAACTCAAAAACATAGTTTTAATTAATTCAGTACGTTTAAAATTCATCCTACTTAAACGTTTTCTATTTGTTTTATTAAAATAAAAAAATCATGTTATAGTTTTAACTATTTTGTGTACAGATATAAAAACTGATTTATATATTTTTGGTATCTGATTACAGTTTTTAAAAAATTACATCTATAATTGAAAAAACCACATGAGTCAATAATGTTAAAACGCGAGAAATTTAAAATAAGTTAATTGTTTTAAATCAATCTTTAAAAATCATTTTTACTTAATAGAGTTTATGTTATAAATTGTATTCATTTTTAGAATAAAGATGACGTAAACAAAATAAATTGCATGTTCAATGCGTGATCATCAGGTGCTATTGCAATTAAAATGCATATACAGTAGACGCTCGATGACATGAACTAATTCAAACTAAGTGCATTCACATTATCAAAATATTACCTTAGCAAGCATAATTTTGTTAATAAATAAATTACAAAACTTTTTTAGTAAACATGCGTTAGAAAAGGAAAAATTTGATAAAAACATTATTGTCGTAGGTAGGTAGAAGAGATAAGTGCGTTTGGCGTTAGTTAATCATGTATTCAAAAAAATAATAACCGCTAATAAAAAAACAAAGAATGCGACTAAACATAGATTATTTTTGAATTACTACAGCGTTTATACGGCCACTGTCGTTAGAAGGCTTGCTGTGACAGCAACAAATGCTTCCGAGTACAAACATGGCGCTCTAAACGCCATCGTAGAGGAGGCGCTCCATTTTCCTTAATAAGGACTAATTGGTTAGTGCATAATGAGTTAATATTGTTAATCCATTTGGTACGTCGTTGCAATTCACTAATGTATTCACGATGCTACTTGGTCCAAAAATGCTAAACAATTTGTTGCAACCTTTAGAATTGATTTAAACATAATGTGAGTATATCGATCACATCTAAGTCGGGAACAGCAACCATTAATCTCCCAATCATGAAGTGAGCTGGAGTTAAAAGTAATCGACCTGATAGAATCTTTGAAAAGTGGTGTTCAAGTCCGGGAATTAAAAATAAACTCTATTTAAATTAGTACTGTAAGCATTTCTTTATAAGTGAACGAAACATTGTTAACTAACCCACTTAAATAATGTTTGACGTTTTTAACGCCTGCTTCGCACAGTCTATTTATATACGGAGCGTATGGTAGGTTCAAATGCCAATTTATGGTATGATGCGCCGCAGATTCTGCTATTATACTGCGCTGTTTGTTTTAAAAAACGCAAAAACTTTCTTTAACTTAGTTAGCACAAATAAAAGCATACAAAAAGACAAATACAACATTTGATAGTTTTTGCACCTTTTCTATCTTTAATACTAAATAGATCAGAATAGTGGGTACTAATTGCCGCAAACGGAAAATTTTCAGTTATCTTTTCTTTTAGCAAAAATCTAATAAGAACTGAACTACGTTAGAAGAACATGAAAGCAACGTATGCACAAGTAGATAATTTTCTTTGTTAATCTTTTTTCACGTATTGGAAGCGTTTTGAATAAATCGGAGACAGAAGGTAATAACTCTCACCAGTTTTTGTAAGTTAAAAAATCGTTTAAAAAGAAACGTAAAATTTTCGATGTTTTGAAGAATTTTTGCATTATTTTTTAATTTTGTAAGACTGAGCTAAAACATTCAGTTAACAGTAAGAATACAGGCCGATTCTATCACAGTGTACAGTTTCCCATTTGTATGGGTGAAATTCCTCTTAACAAGTCCAACGGATTTACATGCAACTAAGTAGCATTTTTGGTCAGAGTTTGTATTTCTGTTACCGTATAAACAATAAATTCCTCTAGCAAGTGAGGAGAGGTCAAATCAATCCATTTTACTTGTTGTTAACTAACCGCGCAAGAAATAGCAATCTACAGAAATCTAATCTAGGTTAAGGACTTCAGTGGTGCAACCTTTGCCTTGGAACATAAAAGATGAACAGACTGCAATCTCAAAAGATAGTATGACAAGATGTTTTTAGATTTCTCAAATTCATAAATGATGTTCGAAGCTGTAGCCATTTTTGATATATCTCCAAACAAATCGATTTATCCTAGTTCAATTTTTCAAGCCACAGTTGTAAAATTAATTTTGGAATTATTGTACATAGACTTAGAATACCTTAATGGTCGAAAATCTGAGCAATTTCGGATAAAATCGACTTTTTGGTAATCTTGATGCAGCATAATAAACAAATCGCAAAAAATAAATTATTAGTGTCAGCCTGCCACGATAAACCGAGACTCTTTGTAGATTTTTTAGAAAAGTTGACTGACAACGTTAGAAAATACATTTTGACTAAGTTTTACTCGATGGCCGACAAAATAATAAAGATGGTCATCTGTGCAGGTTAATTGAAGTATATCATATAACTAGAAGGCGGCCTAGAAATACTCTAAAAAATTAACTAAAAACTAAATTTGCTGCATTTCTGTACCAGATTCGTTACACGGAGAAGAATATAATGTTTGCCAAAATAGTTTTGTAAAGATTCACATTTACAGTTTCTTATTATTCCCGACGTTGTAACCTGCAGTGGTTTTTTCTAAGTATTTTATGACGAATTCTCGTATGTACGATCGTTTTAATTTGTCGTTTGCGTTTAGTCAAGTTTTAAATGCTGTTAGTTAGTTGATTTGACGTATTTCAATTCATCTGTGTCGCTTTAAATATGTAAGTAAATTTTGTTTTCAATTAAATTATGGTTTTACTTTGCTTAAATATCTGTGTTATGTGTTTATGCCGATTCTGCAATTTCTTTCTTTCAGATTATTTTATGATTTATGTTTCTGACAATTCTCATTTGAGATACAAGTAATTTAATCTTTTTAGCAGAACTATTTATGTTAACACCATTGAGAGTCTTGTTTATTCATTATTATCTTTGCTTACGATTGCAAGTACGATATGAAAAACTTTGTCCAAACTTACGTAAAATTACGTTTTGTTTAAATTTTTATTTCTGTTGGTTGCATTTTTATCACAAAGGATATCTTTTTAAAAACTTTGTTGACAGTACGTGTATCGTTTATAAAAAAATTCTAATTAATAAAGCAGTTGAATACCAACTTTCTCTTAGAAAACTATAAGATGTGTTAGTAGCGCGGTTTCTTCAGATTCTAGATAGCAGTCAATTGGGTAGTTTAATGCTTCAATTTTGTTTTGGTTAACGGATTTTTTTTCATCAAATACAACTATTATTCAGTAAAGTTATCAATGGAAAAAATTAGATTTTTCTATCCGTCACTTATCTGTATCTTTGTATCGGTTCTAGTTACTCCAGCAACAGCGATATTATTTTTGCTTACTACACTGCGGTTAACCAGATAACACGTCTGCTGAGATTATAACCAGGTATTTAAAGTAAGATTTATGTATACCGTTTAATTTGCTATTAATTGCAAAAAAACTTCGAATAAAATTTATAACTGAGTTAACGATATTTTACGTACTGTCGCTTTAACTTAGTGGTTCGAGGGATTACATATTTTCCATTCTACAATCAGTAATATTTAGCTTAAACTTAAGTTTAAAACAAATATTTAAGCAATAAATGTATTCTCAATTAAATTAAAACAATAAACTGCACTTCGTTTGTATTTATTTTTTTTGTTTTGTAAAATTTAGATAACTGCAAATTGCATTGTTAATATAATTTAATTAGTTTTTAGTTTTACGGGCACAAAGACTTTTGAATTTAATTTTTCTTTAAATATTTTTTTTTTAAATTTAAATTTACGTTTTAGTAAAATTTCTATTCCTCTCTTTTTCATTAATTTTTTTTATTGCAACCGATTATTTTATTATAAATTTATTTTGGAGTGCAAAATTCTGTTGGCATATTGCTATATTGTTTTTATTTCTTTTATGTAATAAATGTTAAATTGTTATTGCAACAAAGTTTTTACTAAAGTAACCTATTTGCGAGTCAATTTTATTTAGTTTCTTTTAGAATCTAGTGATTGCACACTATAAAGATAGGTTCCAATAGTGTGTACATTAACGGGTATCTTCTCTAGTTGGCAAAGACTAAAAGTCCTTTTGAGTTATAAACTTTTATGGCGCCCATTGATTTTGACGTTTACTTTTGTATTTTAGAATTTTCTAAATCAGTCACAAATTTCTACATATTTTGAGCTAATTCACAATTTGCCACTGAGCACCGGCATAACCTCAATTATGTTACTTTCATTTAGGCAATTTTGGCTTTTGCATGTAACATGTGATCATCCCGATAATTTCTATATTTACGATGTATTACTGTTATAGATATGCATTACTTATTCCGTTTAGAATATAAAATAAACATACCGCATATATTACCATATTTCAAAACGAAATTCAAAATAAAATTCAATTTTCTTCGTTCAGATACATGTGCAAAATCCGACATATACAAACAAAAGTTAAGTGATACAATTCTTACCGATAACAAATTGTTTACAATGACTACTCAAAGAGAATTGCATTTGAGAACACCACAAACGTTTTTTGATTTGAGACGAAAATACATATAACATTTTATTAAATGCAAAATTTGCCTCTTTCTTGTATTCCATGTAATCCAGTGTTTTGTGCACGCTCATTATTATATGATTTTGTTTGGAATTTACAATTTGGGAAGTAAAAAAGATATAATGTACACATACCATAAAAAATACCTAAAAAAGAAAGTAATGCTAGCGCGTCTATGATTTTTCATTACATTAACACACATGAGTTTATTTCCAAACGTTTGGTTCTTATAAAATAAGAACAACGTTATGGTATGCTTCTTATACATGTTGGCACCTAATAATCAAGATTTCGTCTTAATAGATAAAAAAATAAAATAAAAACCGTATGGAGATAGTTGAAATGCCTGAGCAACGAAATGAATTAATTTAGAAATCACGAGAAAAGCCATTTTTCTTTCATGTTGTTTTTTTGAAACAAAAAAAATTTTAACATAAAAACAGGAACAGAATAGTATATTAAAACACTAATTACAAAATGAACGCGCATCAACCACGAGACCGGATCTCATACACAAGCCGCGCAGCGGCGAGTTTATGAAACGGTAAAGTGATTGAAACGTATTCGGTGACATGTGTTTGATACTATTTTTTGTATTTTGATTCCATTTTATTATTTCTTGTATAATTTTAATTTTAAAATAATATTGGCAAACTTTTGTATTTTATTGAATTGGCAACACTTTCACTTTGACATATTAAAATTTATGTTAACCTAAAATCTCATACGAAATGATCTTTTTATACCTTTATAAGTAAATAACTTTGAATTAATAGGATGTTTATATTTTATCTTGGCGTCGACATTTGAATTTCGATTGTTACAATGATTTTGATTTCTTTTTCATGTAACGTCAACTTACCATGAAGAAAAACCTACTTTGAAAATACTAGTATTACTAAAATTCGTGTGCTTACTGTATCTCTACTTCTATAAAAGAAACGTTTAGGTCGTTATCGAGTGCGTCATTTTAGATTGGAACATCTAGAGCCCGTGTGTCCATATCGGTTAAATTATAATTTTATGTAACGGTAACTTGTTGTTTAGAGAAGGCTTGGATGCTCGTCCAACAAGACAATACATCTGTCAAAATTTGATGTCCATCTGTCTGCGTTTTAATTGTATTTGCTTTTTTTAGGCGAGTTTTTAGTCTACCATAAGTCCAAGGTATTTCGCTTCTGTTTTAGTAGACGTAGGTACGTTATTGATAGTTAAAAGAGAGCAGTGGTCGTGCCTGATGGTAAATGTGACTTAAACTGATTTTCTTTAATAAATTTTTATTCTCCATCTGTTATTTGTTTAGGGTAGGTAGATTAAGTATAGCAGAGGTCTTAGAACACTCTTCTGGAAAACACCATATTTGATAATATAGTAGTTGGATTTACTGTCGTTATGTTTCACTGTGAAGTTTCTCTCCGTTAAGTAAGATTCTAAAAAGAAATAAAAACCGCTGGATAATGTGTTTTTTTTTGCAATTGCGTTGACTACCCTATGAATCTGTTGTATAGTGTAGTGGCGTTACCGGAATCTGAACTGGTGGTTAGGTAGTAGCGTCAAGGGCTCATGTTTTACGTTTATTTTTTGAAGTAAAAGTTTTTAAAAAAGTTTGCTTATTTTATGCAGGAAGCTGATAGGTTGATATAATGACTGTTCGTGTAGAGGTTTTTGTGGTTTGTGTATTATAATGATTTTGGTGTATTTCCATATTATAAAGAAGTAAAGAAGACTTAATATTCAGTTAAAGAACTATGGCTTTGTAAAGCAATTGCTTTAATATTTGTCTGGTTATAAATTTTTAGCCTGAAGCTTTGTGTATTTATTTCGCTCTTGAATTCTGCAGGTGAACATGGGAAAGAACATATGGAATGGTATATCGGTTGAGTCTTCTACTTTCCTGTTATTGCCACTTGACTCAAATTTGAATACTTCAGCTCTTTGTGTTGCAAAAGTATCAGCTTTGTCTTTATCAGTACGTGCCCATTCACCATTAAGTGTACGGAATGGGTGAGGGGGTACAAACATTTAAGGTTTTTTTTTAGTGTTTCGGTTGCCTTCCACAGCGTGTGATCCTCTGGGGATAGGCTTGTAATGTAATCTTGGGAGGTAGTATTTTGGCTTTTTTTGAGTGCTGTTTTTAATTCTTTAGATAGTTGCTTGTAATTATGTTAATCTGCAAAGTTTATTGACTTATGTCATATTTTTTAGCTTTGCGTTTTTGGGCTATTAATGGAAGGATATGCAGCGGCGTGGGATGCCAGAATGTTTCTTTCACTAATCTAGTAAAATGTCGTGCTGCTTCATTTAGACCATCAGCCGATTTTATTTGTAACTTGAAATTTATGTTTTTTTCTATTATTAGTGTGCATTAGTGTGAAAGTGGTAATGGCTTTCACTCATACTACATTTTTGCCTTTTGTGTAAATGGCACTGATCTTAATGTTCCATGGAAGACTTCTTAATTCGACAGATGTTGCTTGAATTTTTTCTGTTTGATATTTAGGTAGTTCATGATGAACGATTGATTTCCGAATAATTATTGCAGATCCGGCATGGTATGGTATATGGAGCATTCAGGCATAAAAAGCGCTGTTCGGTCTGTGCCTAAAACTCATAGATAAGATAAGATAATGTCAGTCTTATTTAAATGTTATAATTTCTTGCTTTTGGTTAAGCAGTCCGTTGGTGTTCTAGGTTGCAATTCGTACAACATGGCCCATTATTAATTTAATTTTTCAATGACTGTCGTTAGTAGGTTTAATATAACGCTGTCTGAATTAATTAGTAAGCGAACATAGCTTTGAATTTATTCAAAAATGTGGTTAATCGTTTTTCTATGTTTAATGGTGGTTCTGTTTTAGTAGCATTAACGTTTTTGTTAGCGTTTTGCGCGTATTGTTTGACTGTTTGCCAAGGAAGTATTGTGGCATAAATTTATATTTGAGAAAAAGGAATTAGTACGTTGTATGATTATTAGTTGCGGCTGGTTTTCGTAGTTTGCTATTCTAGATTTGCTTTTTGCTGCTATTAGCTTTTGGTAAGCATTACAGCCCATGTAGTTAGCAGAATGATTTTCTCCACATAATGCACACGTGACTGGAGTATGATTAAGTTTCGTGCATCTCTTCAAGTCGTGCTGTTCGCCACATTTTACACAGTTAAAGAATTTGGTGCAATACGGTTTAGAATGGCCGTAGAACTAGCATCTCATGTACTGGTTTATGTTGTGGCTTTTTATAAGAGGTTTTACACTAATTTTGGCGTTGCATAAAAATTCTAGCTTAAGAATGTTTTTGTTATTTCTTTGTGGTTCTAAGTCAATAAAACATAGTGAAGATCTTTGATTAGCCTCTGTTTGACACTTAAAACGTTGCACGCTATGTAGCCTGCTTTTTCTTCTTTAATATTTTTTATTGGTATGCAATAATGTAGTTTTATAATTACAATTCTGTATGCATGTTAGTCTTTTAGCTGGCACGTATGGTGATTTATGTTTTCTTCTCTTAAGTGCTTCCTTAGAACCCTGTATGCTTCTATTGTATGTAGAGTCATTTCACGGTTTCATTTGCTAATGCTTTGCTGTAGTACGTTTCTTTCTCTGCGACTTAAAAAATTTTATTTATCATGTCCATGCAGTTTTTTACGTCATATATAAATATAAGAGGTGGTTTTGGTAATCGTGGTTGTTTTACTATTTTCTGTTTCAACTAGATTGTTGACGTTTTTAGTCGATAGGGAGCTGTAACAGTTTTGAACGTTTGTTTGTGCTGTGTTGGATGGGGTGATTTGTTTACCTGTTTTGCGTTTTTTTACGATTTGCCAAGAATGTCTGTTGTCTGAGTTTAGTTCCATGTCTTTGTCATTGTTTGGGTTTGCGGTTTCTGAGAATATGTTGTCTTGTACGTTTAGTGTCTCGAGTTGCAGTTTGCTATAGTGTTGTGTGTTACGTGCAATAGCTGGAAAAATGAGACTTGCCTGAAATAAAGTAACATCAACAAAGTTACTGTCGGTGCTCAGTGAAGACGAGGTGGGTTATATTCAAAATTCTGTTATAGTTTGGAAAACTGAACAAAAAACACAATAAATGAAAAAACAAAAATCAAAGGGCACCAGACTTGAGGCTCTTGCCAACCACGATTTTGTTTTAAACAGCTACACTCAAATGGGACTTACCTTAAGAGTGTACCATACGAAAAATCTGTAACAATCTAAAATTCACATACGCGAAAGTCGTCTGAATAAAAGCTTTGTTACATTTAACAATTTACCAATTATTACATTATTGAAATGAAATTAGACAAGCAATAAAACAGAAAATTACGTTAAAACGTTAAATCAATTTGACGCAAATAAAATCTTAAATTAAAACCAAAACTGAATACAAATAACATGACTACACTGAAACAAAATAAAAATAATAAAAAAAGAAATAAAACTAAATTACATTTTTAAAGGAAAAGACAAAAAAAGTAATGCACGGCTGTGTACGCATAATAAAAAGAATAAAATACATAATAACAAAATCAAATAAATTCCGTCATTGTATAAAACAAACTTGACACTCTTAAAATTATGATACGAAGATTATCTTTTTTTTTCTTGCTTTCACTTAATGTCGATAAAACACTAGACGTTGGTACATTACGTCTTATACTTTTGTTTAATAATAATAATAATGATTACTACAAACAAATGCCATAAGATGTTTGTATAATCGAAAGATTTGATAGCTAGCAGTAAATTCTGCTTAATTTCAAAGCTTTTTAATCACTGAACTCGCGAATAAATAACTTAATTAGTAATCAATAAATACTTTGATTGTTTCTTTGTAGGTGAACTCATGGTTAGCTTTAGGCCAGTTGACGTCGTCCGGAACGTCGATAGGGTACCACAACCATATGAAAAATTTACCGTCGGAAGCTTTTTTAATGAGCCGCCACCAAGGCGAAAATTGGATTGTAAAACACAAACTTACGTACAAACCTATAATACGTTAATACGAAACCCGACCGGTATCTAGTAAAATTCAATAAGCCGTAATTGCTTTACCAAATAAGAAAATTTTTATACTTGAACGAACTATTCACTGTTTCATTGTTAATGGCTTCCGCGGTAATTCTTTATCTAAAGAAGGTGAATTTACTAACTGACAAACTACATCCCGATACTCATTTAGAATGATTGTCCACGAACTAGTTGACTAGCTATCCTGCTACCATTTTCTAAAGGCTGTGTTCCAAAACTCCATAAAAAAAAACAATACCACAACAAAGTGCAAAAAGTATACAAACAGATTAAATAACGTCACAAAAGTAGTGTTGGTAAACGGCTTTTGCTTCTGCATAAAATGTCAAATTGACAAAATATTATATTTCATTACTGTCATAAACATTAGTTGTAGCAACCTAAATCATAACTGTCTAATAAATTAAAAGAATGACCGCATTCCAACGTAATTTAATCAAACTAACACAAAGAAAATGAGTGCGACTGTACTGAGAATGTACTTCATACAAATAGTTTTTAAACAAACTTTAAATAAACAAACTGCTAAAATATATTTAATTACCATTATATCTCAGAAGGTAAACATAAATTACAACTGGAATTTTTTACAGAACAAAGAAAATGCCAAATCAACCAAACGCAGAATACAGATGTTTAAACAACCTAATCATTTCTAAATACATAAATACAACATTTTATCAACAACTTTGCTAAACAAATTTCAATTTAAAAACGTAAAATAATTTCTTAAAATCGATATGAAATCAATAAAACAATTCCAAAATACATGAAACGAATAACATCAATTCAAATATCGGGTCTTTTACGAAAGTAATCGAACAATCTCAAACGACCGTTACATGTAGGATAATTAAACAGTAGTTGGTGGATGGTTGGCTCAGTGAGTGTGGCAAACTGTTGAATCGACACTGTAAATTGTGGACTGTTGAATATGGGTGTGCATAGTGGTTGCCAGTATGACTGGATTATAGTACTGGGGGATAGTACAGGGAACATGTCCTCTATTGTTAACTTGATGCTATAAGCTTCCTTGGTATTCTACAGTTGCAGGTAAATTTTAATATAAATTTGGATATGCTATAGCACACGTAGCCTTCGATACGCTATTGCTTGAACTTTCTTGCTCTCAAGGCGACAACCGCTTACACATCTTTACTTTACAAAAACCAAATGAGTACTAAACTAAATAATTAAAATAAAGTTTTGTTTAAGTTCACTTTGTCATTAAAATTTCTTCTAGAAAGAACAGCACATGTCCAAAATTTTATTCAAGTTTGCCCATTCGTTTAAAGATATTAATAGGTTACAGAAGTTGCTACCAACAAATCAAAACAATACAAACGCGCTGATTTCAAAGTATTTATTGTTAAGAACTTAGAGCGTTTTTTAAGTTTCTAAAGAATAGTTTCTGTGAAATAAACCCTTCAATTGTAACACAAAAATAATCAGTAAAAACTTGAATTCTACTATAACAATAATATTGTTTTTTCTTATATTTTTGTGTGGTTGTTTCTTGTAAATAAATTTGTAACGTGTAAATTCGCAATTTAGTATTATTTCGGCTGAAGGAAAGGCAACTTTGCCATCACCCGTGTGAGAGATCCGACCTCGAATAATATTCTTCGACTTTATGCACGCAGAGGACGCAATAGTAGTTGACCTTTTACTGGTTTCCGGTTTATTTTGTCTTACGAGTTTGCGATGGATGTGGCGGAAACGGATTGGTAGAAAAATAAGGTTTTCCCTCATCAATCGTCATCTAACGTAACGACGTTTTCATTTTAGAAACCTCTAATAAATCCGCTCGAATGTCGCATTCGTAGAACGACGTAGCTGAATATTTTCTAACCAAAGTCATAGATTAGGTTAATATTTACACGTGGTGGATGATTGCGACGTACCAACTATTTTTGATTGTTTTAACTTTCTTTTTGTCTTGCTTGTCATGGATTAACACAGTCGTTAGTTTTGCTTATGGATTAACAAAGGCGCATTTTCTTTTGTGTGATGTAATTCGATTGATAGCGTATTATTGTATACTTTGAGTTCGCCGAGGATCAGTTTGAATTGGTGCCACGTGCGAAGGGGTATTCCTTAAGTAGTTTTTAGCCGAAAAGGTATTTATGTATCATATAAGTTTCGCCGGCATAATCAATCGGGGAATACGGCACTACTTCGACCCTCATCTAGTCACGCACTACAAGGTTATGGACTTACGATCGCGATAGGTTGCGTTGTGTCAAAATGTTAAACAACATTACAATTTAACTTAAACGTATTAAGGACTAATTCCGTAATATCTGTGTAATTGCTAAATTTTTTCTTTCGTTAATACTTTACGCCTAATCAATGTCAATTTTGTTTATTCACTATCAATGTCAAAATTTTAATCATTAATGTGCGGGAATGTAACTATCAGAGATTTGGAAGTACGTGTCGGATTGTGTTTCTCTCGTAAAATGAATTTCGACTTATTTATACCGGTCGTAAGATCTACGGGCGGTTTTAAAATTTCACTTGCGGTAACGTATTTAACTTGTTACCGTTTATTGCATTGCGGCAGCGTAAATTAATCTACTAAGCATATCTGCTTCCAGAGTCTATTTTAGACCTGCTTTAGCACTGTGATTAAAATTGTTTTGTTATTTTCCATATGTAATTTGTACTAGTGGCGTACCAATAGATACTCATTGTTTATCTTATATTAAATTTCTCTTAAAAAATAGTTGTTATTATGTATATGTAAGTTGTACCAGTGGAGTAACAGTCGATACTCATCTTTTATCTTCAATGGAATTGCTCTTAATAAATAATTGTTATTAATTTTTGGTATCTTTGATTTGGGAATGTACTTTGGGGGACTGCGGGTCTAGGATCTCTTTTTCGCCTGCCTAGACATCCTACGTTCTATTAAGTTGCAAGAAAAGGTGGCGCAATCGGGCATTTAGTTTACCTAAGAATATTCTCTTTACTTCGATCTTTAACCTACGACCATCTGCGGCGAGGCTAGCCGAAAGGTAAGCATAACATCTCAGTATAATATAAATCCTTTTTTTTTTCTTTTTTTTCTCCACGTCCCCCATTGGAACGTGACAAATTAATAGAAGAAAGAGTGTCTATCGCTATTATAAGATTTCAAAACATTCATTTTAAAATCAGCATAATTTACTTGTAACTATAACTTTTTCGCTCTACAAATCGATAAACGTATTACCAATAATGAACGTTTCTATATAATTAATGTGTCAATTACTGTATGGTTTACTCTACATATATTTTTTTAAAAGTTATAATATGTATGTATAAAAACAGATGATAAAGATGATAGAGTTGATGGTTACATTGAAACCTTAAATATGGATACACCGAGAATAGTTCTACGTATGTTCAAAATTATGTTTTATATCTCATAAACAAAACTACAAATTGAAGTTATATGAAATGAACTGGAGTCGGAGTACTAAGCGTATACGATACAAAGCTGTAAGTTAATACGCTAAGAAAACAACAGGTTCGTGCAAAAAACAACCCAAACTTTTATAAAATATTTTTTTCTCTAATTTATTGTGATTCATTGTTGTTACAAAATTAATAACCACAAGATACGAATGCGTAGATAAAAGTTTAAATGATTAATGTAATGACTAATTAAGTGTAACAATTTACTCTCCAAAAAAGTGATATTTCAAAAACAAAAAATATTAAATAAAACGATTGTAAAATAGATAATGACTTATATACTCATTCAAATAGTATCGGCAATAAGGATAACGCAGTGCTCAATCATAAACTGTCAAGATTATTGGGATATCAGATATACTTTAAATCTGTAAATTGGGACAGACGTAGTTTTAAAATATTTATTAAATTAAATTACAAAATTGTAAAAAAAATGTAAACTTAAATTATTGGATGTTGTTAATGCAGCATTTTAACTGCGCCACATATTTATAAATTAATACTGTCATCAGCAAACCAAGATAATAGAAATTAATTAACACGAGAAATATACAAAACATGTACAATAATTACTTATCGTTTATCTAATGCAAAAGAACTGTATAAAGATAAAAATCAAAAAGCGTCTGACCCATATTAGGTGGCTAAATGTAAAGGCCCCAACCCACCTGACAAGTGTGATGCTAAATGTCAATTCAATCCTCTAAAATAATCTACGCCAAACTCTAAAACAGAAAATATGTACCCCAGGTGGGTAGAGGTAGTAACTTGGAATCCGACAATGATATAAGATCAGTCTGTATCAAGGAATCAGGGGGAAGCAAGAAATTGGCTAAAATGCAAAGTAGGACAACCTTAAATATAGCAACGTACAACTGCATCTTTATTAAGCAAAGAACAGCAAATCTAGAAAATGAGTACAAAAGTACAAATATGACATAATCGTTCTATCAAAAGTAAGAAGAAAAGAAAGCGGTATAGTTACTCTAAAAGCGGGTGATGCACTATTTTACATAGGAAATGACAATGAAAGCCAAAAAAGAGTATTTTTTTTTATTAAAAAAACGGCTAGCTACGAAATTAGAAACATTAAAAGGTATATCGGACACAGTGGCCTACATAACCGTTACAATTACAAATACATATAAGGTAAAAGTTATTCAAATATACGCACCTACATCAACCCATCCTGACCAAGAAGTAGAAGCTCTATAGGAATAAATAAATACAGCTATAAAAGAAGATAAATGCCACCTAAGTATTGTAATGAGAGATATCGGAAAATAACAGTAAAGAAGATGAACATGGATTAGCCCCATCGGTCAAACAAAAAACGAAATCAACTATATACTGACATCCGATAAAACTCTAATTTAAAACGTAACAACATTAGACAGATTACATACTGAAAGCGACCACTGTATCGTAAGATCCACGGTTAAATTAAGAACAAAAATAAAACCTAATAAAAATATAGGATAATACAAAAGATTTGTGAATACAGAACTACTCAAACAAAATTGCGAAACCCACAAAGAAAACGTTAGTAAAATAAAATAATCCATAACGAGATCTTTACAAGAAAATGCACTTAGTGTAGCCAAAAATTAAAGTAATAAAACAAGTAAACATTTAGACAAAACGATCAAAATTATTAAGAAAAGAAGAGAATTACATAAAACTGGCTTATAGGCAACACAAGAATATAGAAAAGCCCAAAAGGAAACAAGGAAAATGATACATAAAAATATAGAAGATGCGTATAAAAAAATTGCAGAAGAAGTAATAGAGAAAAACTGTAATATAAAAGGTCTAAGAAAACATAAAGAAAAATGTGAAATAATAGTAATGAAGAACAAAAATGAAAGAGAAATAACAAACAGAACAAAAGTAGTGAAGATAACTGAGATATATTACAAAGATCTATATTCCTTAAAACGAAAAATCCTATAAATCTAGTAGACATACAAATAACAAATGAACAACAAATAACGCGTACAATACATAAAATATACTAAAGCAACAGGAAAAGACAACATATTAATCAAAAAAAAGCCCAAGAAGCACGAAAAGTAGTCAATAGTCAGGAACTGCTTAATAAATAAAATGACTACCAACCTGTAGAACATGCTGCTTTTCGAAAAGAGTATAGGTAGCACAAATGATAATTTACTGACAACGAAGATATTAATCGAAAAAACAACAGAATACAACTTGCTGCTTTCCTTTAGCTTTTATAAATTACAAGAAATATAAAAAGAAGCGATGTCAGTGATTAAAATAGATGAAAACACCAACAAAATACCAATAAAAAGAGGAATCAGACAAGTTGACACGACGTCATCAAAACCATTCAATCTAGCTTTCAAAAGGATCTTCAAAAACTAGAAGCAATTTTGAAATTAATATGAATAGAGAAAGAATAAAACATCTCAGATACGCTGACAATATTGTACTAATTACCGACGACAAATAACACCTATAGAAAATGATAACTGAACTAAAAAGATAATCGCATAAGGTTGGTTTGAAAATGAATTTAAATAAATTAAAAACTATGAGTCCTTAGAACAGCCAAGTAAAAATAGAAGAAGCACAAATAGAAAACGTCAATGAATATATGTCTAGGTCAAATTATACAAATGGCTAAAAAAATAAAGATATAGAAATAGTTAATAGAAGGAGATTGAAATGGGCAGTGTTCAAAAAATTATCGAAACTGCTTAAATACACAAGAATTTCCTAGGTCTTGACGTACAAAGCCCAGACACTTATGAAACAATCAATATACAAACTGGAAGATAATCCACACCAAGAAAGAAAAAATAATGCTAGGTATCACACTAAGGCATAAAAAAGTGTATCAGGCAAAGAACGCGAATAACAGATGTAACCAAAAAAGTCACTCAACTAAAATAAGACATTGCAGGACATGTAGCAAGACTAAAGGACGGCAGATAAAACGTAAAAATCATACAGTGGATACCTTGGGATAGGAAGAGAAGTAGAGGAAGACCGATTACAAGATAGGTCGATGACTTAAAGAAAGTTGCTAGATTAAAATCGACAACAGCTCAAAATAGAGAGAAATGGAAGAAAGGAGGAAAGTTTATGTCCTACACTGGGTGCACTAAGAGCTTAAGAAGAAGAAGAAAAAGAATGCCATCGCAAAGCAACAATTAAATGACTCTGAAGCATATATAGAAAAATATGAAATGAATAAAAGAAATGACTCTGTCATGCTTTTACACTTTATGGAAAGACTAGAAACTTTGAAGAAACATTAATTTAATACAACAGTGGAAGCAACCACCGTATTATAAGAGCGAAAATGAAATTTAAAAAAAACTAGAACTTAATAAAAATAAAGGACTAAACAAAAGGCTTGTTGATACAGAAGTATTCAAGCAAAAGTGTGAAACACATAAAAAAGAAGCAAGAATACAGCCCGAAAGGAAACAAAAAAAATGATACAAAAAGATATGAAAGATGCGTTTGAAAGAATGGCAAAGGAAGTAATAAAAAGACATGAACATGAAATGCTGAAGAAGAAACGTAGAAAAACGTGTTGTAATAGCAACAACAAAAATACCAACCAGAACAGAAATGGTGAAGTTAATTGAGACGTATTACAAGGATTTCTATAATTCTATAAATAAAAATAAACTACAAAACCTGAAAATCTAGTAAAGATACAATTAAAAAATGTTGACTCTAATGATTTACTTGATATAAATGAAGAACAAAAGCATTTCTTTTGCAACACACAGAAATAATAAAACATCGTGAAAAAAACTTTAGAAATAGTTCGAGGGGTAAACCGCAGTGGAAATCAATGTAAAAATTAATAGAAATCAATGAAAATCTATGGAAATCTTTAGAAATCAGAGGAAATAATTAAAAGTCAATAGAAATCCTTGGAAATCAATAGAAATTTTTAAAAATTATTGAAAATCATTAGAAATCGTTGGAAATTGGAAATCATTGGAACTCAACTGGAAAATGCGCATACGCAATTCAATGTCATTCACCGCGGTCGGTATTAGAATAATAATTCAGGCAAGTTATTTATGCTTTATGTTAAAATAACATATCAATATACAGAGTGTGCTATATTTTTGAACTCAGAAAAGCATACTGTATCAAACAAATTTAAGGTTGTTTTTTAAAAAACTAAAGTTGACCCTTAATCCTTGGAAAGTTAGATTGTCTAGAACAACATTTAGTTTACATTAGTCATCATATTTAGACAAGCTTAAAATAATATAATGCAAATTAGATAATTTTACAAAAGAAACGGAAACACTTAGATACTTAACTAGATGTTTTAACTAAACGATTCGTTTTTTTACTTTTTAAAGCTGTTTTTAACTCTCTAATTTGCCTGTTTAGTTGATTTTTGTCTATAGGATTCCTCGTTTGCTCTCAGATTGGCCTGGTTCTTCTTTTATCTTCAATTTTAATTTTAATCTAAGGTGGATAGTTTTTAATAACTTCTGAACTTTTGTGAACAGGCGGCGTTAAAGAGAAGGCTGCATTTTAAATGTTTTTTGTTAGTTGGTCTACAACAACGTCAATATCCTCTTCTGTTTTCAAATAATCCTTAATTGTTGTAGTGCGCGTTAAGTATTCTTTAAACGAGTCCTAGTTTGTGTAATTGTTGTGGAGGGAAGAGTTTTTCTGCTTTATTATAATGGAAGTGCTGATTGTGACTATTGAAGGTCAAAGAACGGTTCTCTTTATGCTATTTAAAAAATAATTTCTTTGGCAACAAAAAAAGTCTACAGCATCAAGTACTTTATTTGGGTCAGCCGGCCAGTATGTGGGCTCTCCGGAGTATATATAGTCGTAATTGTGAACCATTATCACCGGGACTTTGGACATTGATAATAATGTCTTGTATGTAGTCAGTTACAGAGGCATCCATGATGCAGTGAAAAGTTTTGTTGTTTATAATATCCAAACGAGCGTGGGCTGTGCCGTCAAGATAGTTAGTGTGGTACGTAGTATAATTGTGGATATTAAAATGGCTCCTTTTCGTAAAATCCGTCTCTGAGATCAG
This sequence comes from Aquatica leii, assembly GCA_035610365.1. Taxonomy (NCBI): domain Eukaryota; kingdom Metazoa; phylum Arthropoda; class Insecta; order Coleoptera; family Lampyridae; genus Aquatica; species Aquatica leii. The sequence continues at coordinate 37,582,013 of CM069437.1, read as the reverse complement.
TATTATATTAATTTTTTGCTGTATTAGAAATTTTTCGACTAGAAGACATTTACATTTCAGGAAGCTACTCGAATAGAGTGTATGATAACTAGCGTGGTAAGTAGATTTATCATCATGCTGTTTTGATTCACTAGTTAGTTAAACATAAAGTTAAACGTTGTGGTATTGAGATGTCGTTACTATTGGTAGTTAAGCTTCCTTGTTCTTTGTGGTGCTAATGGAGTTGCAGTTTTTTTTCTGTTTAACGAGAGTTGTTGGTATAGTGCAGTAGCTTTTACTGTGACCATATGACTGGCGCTTGGTACACTGGATGATTAAAATTTTTTTACGTAGCGGCTTGATCGTTACATTTGATGTTTAATGTGTTTTATTTTATACGCTTTTTTGTTGTTTTCTACAGATTCAAGATCCACAAAAAACATTGGCAGTGGCATTTTTGTTACACGGTGTCGCCATTTATGATTTTACGCACCTTGTGACCTTCCTTCAGAAATTTACTTATGGTTTTTTTCATATTTGTCATATGGCAAATGTTTTTAAGTACCACTCTGTAGGCTCTGTTTTCTTTTAGTTGGTGACTTATCATTTCGTCTCTGAGATGTGTAATTAATTTTCTGTGTGGGTCATTAGTGATTGTGTTAATTTTAATGGTATTTTTTGATTGAGCTTTGTGTAAACTTGCTCTTTTTCTATAACCTTTGTTAAGCTTTTCATCATTTTAGCATAGTTTGTTACGTCATATATAAATATGGAGGGGGAAAGTTTAAGATTTTTCTTTATTTCATTTACTTCTGTTGCTTGCGTTGCCATAGCTGTATTAATGTCATCTAATACATGGTATATGTTTGAGGATGTAGTTGGGTTATCTATTATTGAATTTATGTAATTTGCGTTTTTTGACTTCTTGCTAATCGTGTGGATTATCTATTATGTCCTCATCGGAATCTTCAATATATGTTGGTTGTCTGTTCTCAGTAATTTGGGAATTATAAGTTTGACTATTTACTGGTGCGAATGATAGTGTGTTAATTAGTAGTAAAATTGCCGGTGTCAAACTTGGAAATTGAACTAGTTGTGCACCGGAATTATTTGATGCGAATTGCAAAGGCCCAAAGATTTGTGATGATTGCTACGTTCCAATCAGGTGCTGATGCATGGTGAGTTTTGCAGGTGGACGGTTGCTATCCGATAGCGATGTCTGTAAGGGCACCGCGATACGGACAACTACAATCTACTTAACTTAAAAGTTGTTGTTGCGCTTTATCACTTGAACTTTGGACGGGAACGGCAAATGGTACGTCTTTACGGTATAAAAGCCAAGCGAGGACTGATTATACTAACTGACTAAATACATGAAAATATCAATAAAATATCAATAAAAAGAAAAATCTGACAAGGTGAACTGATGTCATCAAAACTAGAATTTTCGCAACTTTGGAGTTAATATTTAAATGGAAAAAGACTAAACCAACTCAGATACGATGTCTATACTATGCTAATTGCAGATGACGAAGAAAGCCTACAGAAAATAATAACTGAACTAAAAAGAAAACCAGAGAAAGTTAGGCTGAAAATAAATTTACTCTGATGTCAGCCAATTTGTCATTTTGTCTACATCCGGCTCTGGTGGTAAGATCGCCAAACCTCACATATGAAAGAACAAATCCCTTGCATTGGTAAATATTGGTCTACAATATAAAATATTGTTACATCACCTAAATTTAATGAATTCTTTATTAGCTGTCAGCGCACCGACAGTTATAAAAGGTCCTATTACTACATCTTTATTAGCTCTACAGATGTCCATATTTTCTTTAATAGATTAGGGTTTATTTGTTCTATTGTTTGTACGTAGTTACAGCTTTTTGGTTAGTAGATTGTATTGTTTTATTTATTATACCATTACAAATAAAACGTTTTAAATTGCTGCCTGATTCAGTTATATTTTTTGAAACGACCTAGACTACTAGGGACTTTTATAATATTCTATCTGGCGGTTTTTGTTTCCATACAGTTCTGTTTTTTATATATGTATAAGATGGATTGCTCAAATATTTAGAACATGTTTGCTAAGAGCTTTTTGTTGAAGTCACTGTCTGAAGAAATTTAATTTTGTGAGTTAGAAATATTTAAACATTATCGAGATTATCCATTTGAAAACAATCTTTTAACTTTTTATATTTTTAACAAAAACGTCTTCTTTTGGAAACGGCACTACAAAGTTGACATGTGTTGGTGTAGGATGTGCAACTTTCGTGCAACTAGTAGAACAGACAATGCATTTCAGCCATTCCTCTTTTTTTGTTAGGGGATAGTTTTTGAAATACCCGACGCATTCGACACATCATCCAAGTCTACGTCTTTTTAAGATTCTGAAGAGATAGAGTGGTGTCTGCGTTTTTTTTTGCTTTTTTTGTAAGTTTTGATTTCTTTTTGGAATATTCTTCTTCCTTCAGCTTCTTTGACTAAATATTGAATTTTTATTATTGTTTTTTCTGGCAAATACGAGTAATCTATGCGAAGTAATAACATTCTGTTGAACTTTCATTGTTTATTATTTTTGAAATGAATATACACAACGTTTCGATTGCTGTGGTATCTGCAATCGTCATCAGGTGAATACTAACAAACTTAGAAACTACTGGAGCTTATATACTAAAGACATGTTCGATGAAGCGTTCAAGCGTACAAAATCAATTTAGCGTAACAGATTAATTAATTAACAAAATTACTTAGTAAAGTTTAAGTTGTTTTAGAGGTTCGATAATTGGTTTCCATATGTTGCTTATCTCGACACTTGGCTGGCTGAAAATTTCTTTGTTATTGTTGATGAATGCCGCTTCTTTAAACTTCCGTTTGTACCAATGTTCCTCCCTGTGTATGATTTTTGCTTCCAACCATTTCATTCGATGTTGGTTATCCCACGAATGTTGCGCGATGCCGGACTTAGAAGTCTCTCCTCTCTGTGTGTGCGTCTGATGTTCTTTTAGTCTGATGTCAAGTGGTCTTTTGGTTTCCCCCACGTATGATTTGCCACATTCACATGGAACTTGGTAAATACAGTTTTGGGAATCTCGACTTGTTTGTGGCTTTGTATTGGAAACTATACTCCTAATGGTGGTCGATGATTTGAACATTGTATTTATGTTGTAGCTTTTCCCTATACGTTTTATTGATTCTGATAAACCTTTGACATATGGGATGCTCAGCAGTGAATTGGGCAGTTCTTCTGTTTTAGGTTGTCCCATGGTGTTTAATTGCTTTTTCCGTAAAGTTCTCCTACAATCTTTTCTGGATAACCATTCTGCCTTAGATCGTTTCTAATGTTTTTGATTTCTTCTCGTAGCCCTTTCTCTGTGTTGCACAACCTGTACGCTCTGTCGATTAGAGATTTTACTACTCCTCTTTGTAGATGTGGAATGGTTAGATTCAAAGTTGAGATATCGACCGGTGTGTGTCGGTTTTCTGTAGACAGTCGTTTCCATAATTTTCTTGTTCTTTGTTACTTGAACGTCTAAAAAAGGAAGTGAGTTCTCCTTTTCCTTTTCCATAGTGAACTTGATGGATGGTTTGATGTTGTTCAAATGTTGTAGAAAAAGGTCTAGTTGCCGATTACTGTGATTCCAAATTATGAAGGTATCGTCAACATATCTAAGCCATGTTTTGGGTTTGAATTTTGATTTCTCTATGGCCTGGGATTTTTTAGACGTTCAAGTAACAAAGAACAAGAAAATTATGGAAACGACTGTCTACAGAAAACCGACACACACCGGTCGATATCTCAACTTTGAATCTAACCATTCCACATCTACAAAGAGGGGAGTAGTAAAATCTCTAATCGACAGAGCGTACAGGTTGTGCAACACAGAGAAAGGGCTACGACAAGAAATCAAAAACATTAGAAACGATCTAAGGCAGAATGGTTATCCAGAAAAGATTGTAGGAGAACTTTACGGAAAAAGCAATTAAACACCATGTGACAACCTAAAACAGAAGAACTGCCCACCATTGCTGCTGAGCATCCCATATGTCAAAGGTTTATCAGAATCAATAAAACGTATAGGGAAAAGCTACAACATAAATACAGTGTTCAAATCATCGACCACCATTAGGTACAGTTTCCAATACAAAGCCACAAACAAGTCGAGATTCCCAAAACTGTATTTACCAAGTTCCATGTGAATGTGGCAAATCATACGGGGGAAACCAAAGACCACTTGACATCAGACTGAAAGAACATCAGACACACACAGAAAGGAGAGACTTCTAAGTCGGCATCGCGCAACAACATTCGTGGGATAACCAACATCGAATGAAATAGTTGGAAGCAAAAATCATACACAGGGAGAACATTGGTACAAACGGAAATTTAAAGAAGCGGCATTCATCAACAATAACAAAGAAATTTTCAGCCAGCCAAGTGTCGAGATAAGCAACATATGGAAACCAATTATCGAACCTCTAAAACAACTTAAACTTTACTAAGTAATTTTGTTAATTAATTAATCTGTTACGCTAAATTGATTTTGTACGCTTGAACGCTTCATCGAACATGTCTTTAGTATATAAACTCCAGTAGTTTCTAAGTTTGTTAGTATTCACCTGATGACGATTGCAGATACCACAGCAATCGAAACGTTGTGTATATTCATTTCAAAAATAATAAACAATGAAAGTTCAACAGAATGTTATTACTTCGCATCAAGCAACATTGTTTAATACATTCAAACAAACGAGTAATCTAGCTATTAAACGTAAGTTATTCATTAGGTTAGCACGAGCCTTTTTCATCGCTAGCGTTATCTGAAAAAAACCCTTGAAGTAGATTTTCAGATGTTACTTCTACTTTATTAGGATTTGTGGAAATACTTTCCAGCTGCATTCTAAAAAGCTTTGATTCAAGTGGATTTGGTTCTAGAAGATTAGTTTGGGACCAAATTGTTTGCCAAACAGTTTCTATCGATGCTTCTGTAAAGCCATCTTATTTCTCAGGTTTTGCCTTTATGTACCACATTATTATTTAGTGGCTGCGACACAAATGCGTAATCGGGTACCTAATCCGAATTGTAAGGCCAAATTACTGTTACCCGAAAGACAGATACGGAATTCTTGACTGCAGCCGACTTGTCCCAGGTCTCCACTAAAATTTTGACAAATTGCAATCAATTTAATTTCTTTTGATTGATATAATTTAATTTCTTATTAATGTTGCACTTGATCATTATAATGCACTAATTGCAATAATGCCCATTAATACTGTTAAAAAGGATCCCATCCAGCGGTTGCCAATAGTCTGTAGTATGACTGAGCAAGCAGAATAAAATAATGTGGTTATCGTCGGCAAATTATAATGTGTCAAGATTAGTCGTATGCGACGTGTGTACATCTACTATAACTATTACCAGCTAAAAAGAGAATCGATGCCAGTAAACATTTATATAAAATATCGCCTCTTTAGCCGCGATTAGACTACAGTAGCGTACGATCATGCATTTCAGTTTCTTAACGCCATTTTTTTAATGTGTAGTTGTTTATTTGTAAAAATTAGTAGGTATTCTTCAAAAGTAATAGATTTGTGGTAAAAGTATACATTATCTTAAATAAATTGTAAACAGATTTGTTTAAAACATCTTTTTACTTAAATCGCCACTTATATCTTTTTGAAGCATATCGCAAATTTAGTAGATAAGATAAACACGTGCATCATTATAAATTTATTCCGACAAACAATATGTTTATGTTACAAAAAAACTTGTTTTTAAAAATCATAATAACCGAATTATTCATATGTAACTAATTCATTTTTAAATGTTTTGGAATTACTATACACTCTACTGAATTGCAATCAATGCAATTTTAGTTTCATATCATTTAACACTTTTTTTACAATGCTGTTTATTATTTTCAAACGTGTGGTTTTCAATACATATTATTTTGATAAGTATGTTACATTGCTAATAAAAATGTTGATACTATACATTAGGTGAGCAAAAATGATTGACGTTTCCAATTTTGCGTGAGAGTTATATGAGTAAAATTTTTCCGAATGTTTTTCTAGGAATTATGTTGTATTTAGATCAGAAAAATTTCTGACGTCACATACGCCGATTTTTCTGACATACGAATACGTGAGCCGGGTGGCATTCCATCAGCCCATGCCGCTTTAACATTTTTTGCCTTAAACACGCAATAAGAACGCAAATGAACTCTTGCGTTACAAAGGCAAGTACTGTAATAGTTTCTCTTTTTTCTCTCGAGTCAATGCAAGGTACACTTAGATCTTCTCGCAACCAGCACCTTGCCAGCTCGTGTGTTCAACTGTAGACCTGTCTCATCTGTATTATAAAGTTTATTTAAGTTTGTTTATTCAATTTTTTTTAAATATTTGCCTATTACATTTTGAGGCATTCTTCACGCTCGACCAAATAAAGTATTTTTAGCGTTGCAAACTGTAATGTCTAAATTCTGCCGAATTGAAGCAACCATGCGTCACCAACTTTACCTAAAAATTTAGACAATAATTTGCTACAAAGTTTTTTGTTTCTACTTCTCTACCAAGTACGCTGCCGAGACCTTAACAGTCTGTTTTATCTAGACTTCTAGCTCAAACTCTGCGTTTACAAGTGTTTTTGGAATGCCAAATGATCTTGTTGTTTTGTTTACACTTATTTCTCCAAACACTACTGCTACTCTTCGATCTACCCTACTAATACATTCAAACCTAAGCGGGGTACGAAACGTACCCCAACAAACAAATTCGATTACATTATAAAAAAATTATGTGTACACACCGATTAAGACATTATGGGTTATTTAATGCAGTATTAGAGACAATAGTCAAATGATAATTTTTAAAATATTTTGTACTTTATGGGTACCCTCTTTAAATTCCAAAAGTTAAATTCAATTATACTTCTATTGATTTTAAATTTTTCTTAGTAATTTCATACAATAATCTGTGCATTTCTTACTTCTTATATTATTTATGTATTTATTTTGGAAAAAGCTTTTAATAATTTTAACGTTTTTCATGTCTCTATTCTAAACAAATAGAATTAGAATAATTAAACTAAGTGCTATGTAATACAAAATAAATAAATAAAAGCTAAATTATGGAATAATAAAAAAAATTCTTAATGTTATCGAATTGTAATTTTGTCGGTAGTAGTATTTTGTATAAAAGCACAATTTAAATTTTTTTTTGTTTAATTTTGATTAAAAACTTGCCATATTTAACAACCAATTTTTTCTTCTAATTTATTACTAGTCTACTATTGGTCTTACATTTAATAAAAAGTAAAACATTTTTTTCCGTCTAAGTTTTGTTTTTTGTGTTTTGATTTCAATGTAATCTGATTTGACTTCGATTTTACAAATTCCAAATCTAATTTACAGTAAATTTGTATAAATATTTGTTGTTAATTGAAATAACAAAACTTAATTTAGTTATCATAATAGTTAGTTGTTTGTCTATGTATGTATACAAAGTTATACATAACACATTTTAACAGATACTGTTACACATACGCAACAGGTATTACAAAAGCTACAAAAATATCATGACATTCTAATAGAAAAATAAAAATGTGTTACTGCAAATGGTGTTTAATTAAAATTAATTGTATTTGTTTAACTTAAATGAATGGCTGAAATACCTAACATTTGCGTCTTTTTTCTTAAAATATGTAATTAAATACGTTTATATTAAAAATGTTTAAATAAATTTATTAAACATATAAAAAGAAAAAAACACAAAAATAAAAAATTCACACTTATAAAGTATTTCACAGCTTATAAATAATTACAGATAAAAGTTGCTTACCAATTCAACTGAAAACGTGCACGCGACAGGTTAATCTGTAAAAAAGTTTTGCATTAACAATCAAATTCAACTTTTAAGTCAATTACAATAGGTATTTTTATATAGCCAAACTTTAGTTAATACTAAATGTTAAAGTTACAAAATAATTAAAAAGTTTTTGCTTTGTATACATAACAAAGTACAACATTTGAAAACTTATACGAAAGCAATTATGTGTGCAAAGAAAACCAACGGCGAAAGCTCATCTTTACGGTTTATCTACACACTGAAACTGTAGCAGCTTAATTAAAAAACATTTTGTTTTATTGTGTAGGTAAGTAAAATTTTAGTAGAAATATAGTAGATACTGGATAACGTTTTAATATAATTGATCTTATTTTGTAATCAACGTACAAAATTAATGTTTTAAGAAAATTGATTATTCATTTTAAAAAATGTATTTATTTTAAGTTAAATGTTCAAATATCACACTTTTGCATGTACAATTTAAAATTTTTAGTGTCAATAGCAAGCTGTAATCATGCTGGCTTGTTCTTCAAAGATTGAGTAATTTGTTTAATCTAAACAAGTTTAAAAATGTATTTGTATCATTAAACATAATGTAGAATCACAATGATTAATATAAAGTTTTTATTCTCTTAAGTTAACATACTTTTTGGATGTTTTTAAAACCTTAATTTTAACGCACTGTAGAACACTCATTTTGTGCAGGTTTAGGACTTTAAAAGGAGTCATTTGCAGATTAAGTAAAATATTGTTATGTAATTAGTTAACGACATTTCAACGACATATAGTAATGGTTACCATTGTTAACGAAACTTGTCGAATCAAACAAATTATTTCTTTTATATTTCGTGTTTTCTTTATAATTGGATGAATACTTTTGTAAAAGAAGGTTGCACAAGCAAAGGACGCGCAACCCTAGCTAATGTTACCAAATGGGGGTTTGCTACCTTAACACATGTCATAAGACAGATTCCGATTCATGTTTTCATGTTATCCACATGTATATATGTAGTGTTAAATATATAACTTTACAAAATTATCAATCGTGTTACAATTATTAACAAACTGCATAGAAAGTAAACGAACCAGCGATTACAACTTAACAACCATCTTGTGGATATCTTATGAACTACTATTAAATAAAAGTATGTATATGAAATTAATACTTTCAAGATAGTAATCATGATTATATGTCACTAACGTAATCACATCCAAGTTGACCAATAATAACCCAGATAGCATGTAAACTTACGGCAAACTGATTTTTCCTTGCTAAGTTTACGTATTGCAAGTTTACAGCATTATCGCCAATGTTGGCAACTTTGACAACACGCTTGAGAAATTAGAGTAGTTTGCTGCAAACTTGTAGAAAGCTTTGTTTTGTGAATTTGCAGTACACCGGCGTAAACGCATAAATACCGGCGCATGTCTCGCCATTTTTATGTTAATAAGAATCATAAAGTAACAATAACCGATGGTAGAGTAAACAAAAAAAATTGTTAAAAGAGGCAAACTGTCTACTAGATAGTAAGATTATGTGTGCTATTTTATTTTGACCAAGAGATCGTAGAGATTAAGAAATGAAATCATCTAAGCTGCAGGAACATCTGAGAAGAAGAAATGAAAGCTTTTAAACTAATTTGTAGAAGTTGAAAGCAATTGTTAAGACCAAAAAAACATCAGAATCAAATACCAAGAAAAAGTAAATGTTATTTGTTGTGGTTTGAAATACACCCAGATAGTACAAAGTAATCCGATGGTCGTACAGTGAACATTGATGTACGTCTGGACGTCCACTAGCGGTCCATTTCCGTCCTATGGACATTCACTGTCACTGTCACAAAAATGGACATCCATGAAAAGTACGTACTGCAATATCTTATGGACGTCCACTGATTTACGCTTTATGAATGTCCAGTGAACATCCATTGAGTAGACCCTACTCCTATACTATACTTATTCTATTAACAGAACAAAACCAAAATATAATAAAAAAGCCCTCACAAGATTAATAACATTAAATTTTGTTAGTCAAGCAGCAAATACAATTTGATTTTTAATACATAACTTTAGATGTCTTTTTTCGTTTTATATCTTAAAACACTTTATGGTTTGTTGCTCAATTGTACTAAATTTAATGACAGCTTATATGTGACAGGTAGGTTTTTATGTTTTAGATTTATTTTTATATGTAGATTTGATTTGGCGGGTGAAAAGAATACAAATAATAATTTCAGAACATTTTTTTTTATATTAAACTAAGTAAATAAAATATAATATGACCGGTTAAGTTCTGCGCAGCACCGGAGCCATTTAGCAATGGTCATCTCAGCTTCTTTCTCCGAACAGTTTGGAAAAATCTTAAATGCCGCTTCTATAAAGTGTAACAGTAAATACTGTACAAACGTTTGTAGAGAAAAACTTCTTTACTTATTAGCAATCCATTCAATTTCAACGAAGAAAATTTTAACTTTTTCCCCCACCCAAAACAGCTGTAGCTTGCAACAAATTTCTTTGTTACAATTTTGAATCTAAACCATTTAAAAATTTATATTTATTCAATAAGTTTGCGACTGCCACCGAAACTGCAGAATGATAATAATTTCCAGGTTCAACAATCTGAATGTTTAATTTCCGGGGTGTATTAAGCAATGATCTTGAATCAGAAGACAAATTAGCATTGAAATCAGTATTAATAGAAGATAATAAAAGATTTCAAGCAACATGAAAAACATGAAAGTGAGTTGCCCACTGCTATAAATTGACCAACAGTTTTTATACCCAGACTGTATTAATTTGAATTTAAACAAATTAATTTTGATTCATTTGTATTTTCTTGTTCATTTCCGTCTATATGTACGGAGTGAAAACATGACAAACTTATGTTGTCTTGATTCACTTTATCATCTAAATGAAGTTCGATGTTTTTGCAACATTCAGAAATATCACTAACAGAATTAGTATCAGAAACAACAAGAGTTTCGTTTAAACTTTGCAATGTAATATTTGACCTCGCTTGGACTTTTCTATATGAGTTACGCTTCAATTTGTATTTAAGCATTTTAGGCTAACAACGAAATTTACTATTACCTATTTACATTCAAAAGTTGTGTCGTTTTCGGCCTCAACTATGCTTATCTCACTTTATTATTTATTGTACAAAGAACCTAAAACAAATATATATAATTAGTGACGTATACCTGTGTGCCAAATTTTGTTAGAATGAAATGTGAAAAAAAACACAATTCCTACAGACCTACTAAGCTAAATTCTAAGCAAATCATTGCATCTAGCTAAAGTTACCAATACATCGTTAGGTAGGAAATACACTAATACAATATTCTATGGAGCTTTCTACTACAATTCCAAATGATACAAACTGATACAAACAATTCACAACATAATGTACGCGCCAAAGACAGAGATTGCGAGAGTTGCCAAATTGAGCATTTAGTACCCGTCATATATTGCATTAGGTAATTTTATTTTTTCCATAATGGTAAAATTCCGTAATTCAGTAGAATAAAAAATATGTGGTCACGTCTTTGAGAGTAACTTTCTTTACTAAAAAAAGTTAAAACTCATTTAATATAACAAACATTATAAAGATACTTGACAACGTCGCGATTGTCAAAGAGCGGTGATTTTGAAATTCAATTCACTTAGTTTCTTTGGGCACGGCGTTTTTACCGTTGTTCACTGCTAGTATAAAATTAACTGGATAAAATTAACACGTATTATTTCCTAATATTTTGATTTATTAGCAACTATATATTGATAAACAAACTTACGTAGAATCTTTAAAGAAACATCATAGTAATGAATATGGGAAAATTTTGATTTTAGAGGGAAATCTTTATAATTCAAAAATAATTTTGGCCTGATAAATTCACAGCATAAGACATCAAAGTGGTTATATTCATAGTACTTCCAGTTTTGGTCCACACGTCTAGATGGTCGCTAAACAAATGTCCATAGGACGTATTTTGTAACTCGTACATAGAACGACCAGGTGGGAAAGTCCATAGTACGTCCAATTTTGATTCGTGGACCAATGGATCTGTAATGGACACTAAACGGACGTTCGGTGCTATATAGGCACTTACTACTTAATAAAAATCTAGTCAAATGTAAAATATAACAGATATAATCTAAGCGTTTACATTAAATAATTTTTACTTGCAAAAATTATTGTTACGTATACTTTTTAGTGATTGTCGTAGAAACGATTTTTACTATTTTTTGTTTTGTGTTTAATATACTATTAAATGAATACATACATTATTTTTTCTGTAAATTTTTATTAAAACGAATTGTATTTTTACAGTATTTTTAATTCAAATTAGATAACATTCATCGTAATTCGCCTACTCATTATAAGTACTTATTTATATTTCAATGTAATTATTAATCATCATAACGATGATTAATTTTATTAAACTGAATTTTGTTTATAGATACTGACTGACAATGATGTATTGATGATATCACATCGTTATAGATACGTATATATCTATAAACTAATATATCAAGTAACAACGAAAGGCTTGATAAATATTAATTTTAAGATACATATGGTTGGCACATAGCATGTACTTTTTGTATTTTGAGTATACAATGACTCTTTGTAAAACTCGTTTTTTCGAAAAACACTGTTACAGAGCACAACTGTTTTAAATTTGAAATTAGAAAGTAGGAAGATACTGATGGCTGTTACCAACTCTGATGTATCAAAAATTGCTGTTATTCACATATTAAACTTGTTATTAACAAATAGTTTAAATTCAAACGAAACAGAAAAGCTAATAGAAAAACAGGTGTTACAATTGCTTTTTGTAACATTTGTATACAGGGTGTAACTAAAATACGACTACGAACTCAAGGAGGAGTTTCTTTGTGGCGTTAAAAGAAATTTTTTTTTAAAGTTTTTAAACCGGTCCTGAGTATCTAAACAAACGTAAATTGATTGTTGATTGTAACTATTCGGTAAATGGTGGGTAATTGCTGTAAAATCCGTGAAACGTATTGTGTTGATTATTGTTTTCTTTAATTTAATTTAATAAATTGTTAATCAAATAATTAAACCAGATACTAATCTTTATTTCTTTATTATTACTGAGCTAGTTAAACTAAATGTAGTTTAAACATAAAAGTTTCGCCATAAAACATACTAAAAACTATTTTGGGGTAATTAGTGTATTTTTACAACGACAGTTAGATAATAATACCATCAAGTTAATTGAACATTGTTTGACATCATTTTGTTTTATGTAATGGTGAATACTACATACAGATGGTGTAGCAATGGAATCGCCAATTTCTCCATCTATTGCTAATTATTATATGGAACATTTTGAAGGAAAAACCTTAAAACACAAAGATAAATTACAAGAAGAGTTCGAACACGTTAAGAAAGTTTTTATAAGAATAAAGAACAAATTAAAAAATTTCTTCGAACAAATACTTGTGTAGTGTACTAAGTCCCATGCACCTGTGGCAAGGTATATATTGGCAAAACTGGTAGAAGTATAGATACGAGATTAAAAGAACATAGAAGACATCATCGTTTACTCCAGCCTACTAAGTCTGCCATTGCCGAACATGCACTTGACACTCTTCATGATACAAACTTTGAGAAAACTAAAACAATTTCTAAATACAAAAAACTGCAGATCAAGAAAGATTAGAGAAGCTATTGAAATTATCAAAGAATTTTAATAGAGAAAATTGTTACAAACTATCTGATACCTGGTTACCTGTTATTTCCCAATATTAATTTGTCCACCATTTACAGTTAAGCTACGTCTAGAGTTTTTATGGTGATTTTCCTTTAGACCTTCGAGCAAATGCTGTAGCTAAATAAACTTGCGCCTATTATCTAGTTCCCTTACGAGTTATTGTTTTTAGTTACCTTAGTTTTACAATTGTTATATTAAATTAATTTTGCCTGACGAAAAACTTAGCTCAAGTTCTCAAAATCTTCAAAATGTACTTTGTGTACACTATCACGTTTATCTTTACTTGTAATGAAAACAAGACTTCAGATAATTAAATGCAAAATTTAGCTTTCCTAGAAATGAGTTCGACAATTTGCTTTGTTTATGCCTCGATTTTTTTCACGGATTTCAGTTGATGCTAAGTGATTTGTGTATCGTAGAATACAGAACATTCTCCTTTGGTTGTTGCTGTCTTTTTTCATCTTTTTCTATAAACATGTTTTGCTATTTAAAAAACAAATATCAAAAGCTTTCCAAAGTCTAATAACTGATCTTCCTGCGGCACCAACTAAATTTTTTGAAACCTTTTGGAATGTAAATGCTTCTGGCTAATTATGGAAATTAGCAAATTTTGTAAACGATTTAACCACAACTTAGCACTTGCTGAACCCTGTTGTACGTCGAAAAACTACTATTTTCGATAAAACCAGCATAACGTTGTATTTAGTAACTGTAGTACCAGCAGGTTTAGTAACTACTTTTGGTTTATTCAATTTGTCTAATAATTACATATTTTGCTGCATTCACGGTTGCTAATAATAATTTACATACGTCCACATATTGCGTTTTAACATTGAATTGTTGTTGCACGTTATTTTGTTCCTGATAAGAAGACTACAATTTTTTGACATCAACGTGTTCGTTTAAATCTATAATTATTTGGTTACAGTCGTGCAATCTAATGCTACTTCTGATACTGTTGTAATTAAAAAACGATTTTTAACAATTTGGCACACAATAGTTTTATTTTACCGTAACGCCATAATTAATAAGTAATAAACATAATTTATCATAACTTCATAATATACCGACGCTAGCATCTCTTCATTATCGTAGTTGTTAATCTAACCACCAAAGTGACATATATGTAAGATGACGCAAAATTCAAAATGAGTTACAATAGCAAAAAAAACAACATAAAAAAAATATAAGAAATAACATGATTAAAAGAAAAGCACCTAGCGAGGCAATATCCTAGCTAAAATAATTAAAGAAGCAAAATCAATAGTGACACCAAAGCTGAAACAGCTATGTAAAATATGCCTAGAAAAAGAGGATGCACCTAAAAACTAGAACAATGATATACTAGTAACTCTATTCAAGAAAAAAGACATGGCATGTCTGAAAGCTACCGACCAATAAGCTTACTGTCACAAGTGACATTCATACGAATAGTTGCAAAAAAATTTAAAACAAAGCTAGACTACTACCAACCGATAGAACTAGCAGCATTTAGTAAAAACTATAACACATCAGACCACTTATTGACGACAAAGGTCATCAGAGAAAATAAAAGAATACAACTTTCCACTATATATAGCATTTGAGGATTACGATAAGACCATCAACTCAGTAGAAAACTGGGCAATATTTGATAAATTAGACTACGCACTCATAGATCACCGCTATAGAAACATACTGAAAAACATATATAAAAAAGTAAGATTGACAATAAGGTTACACAAAGATTCACAGCAGATCCATATTAGAAGAGGAATAGGACAAAGCGATACAATATCACCCAAACTCTATACCCTATCGCTGGAAACCAGTTTCAAAATATTAGAATACACAAACAAAAATTTTTACATCTTCGATTTGCAGACGATATCGTCTTGATCGCAGAGAATAAAGAAGACCTAAAGAAGATGTTTACAGACCTAGAAAAAAATGGTCCCCAAAGGTTGGATTGAAAATGAATTTGAACAAAGAAAAATAATGAATTACAGCAGGAAAAACAGTTAATGGAAAACAAATAGAAAATGTAGAAAAATATTTGTATCTAGAACCATAGATCATAATAGGAAGACAAAATAAAGACAAAGAAATCAAAAAACGACAAAGATTACACTGAACGGCGTTTGAAAAGGTATGATATAAACTAAAATTACAATAGCACACAGGCTAATGGAGAGATCTATGCTAATCATATCACTATCAGCGATATAACACTAACAATAATGAGCTTGAAAGCTTGTTTGTATACACTACATAATTTGTTTATTTGGTATTAGTTTCACCTAATATATTTGCTTGTTAAAGCGTTTTATTACAATTTTCTGATTGACTAATAACGGTGAGATATTAGAGAGCTACAAGTTACTGTATCATTTAAGAACATTTCCAAAATTAACTAAACAATAGAGCAAGCAACGCGAAATAACACAACAAGCAAATAACATAAGGGATATTTTAGAACAAACGCACCACAAATGTCAACAGTAAAGTTAGTAAATTTGTGACCTAGTATGAACAACATGCAATAACAAAAGCGCGCAAAAATTGAAATCCTACATAAAATAAGAACAATCATCAATAAACAAAGCGCACAAATACGGAATTTTACACAAGGACGTAATAAATTAAACGTAACATAACTACAAAACAACTAAGAAAAACTCAAAATATGGAAGCTTTAAATATAGAAATTAAGACCAAATTGGACAACATAAAAAATAGAAACAAAAGAATAGAAGAAAAAATAGATAACACCCAAGAAGAAATCAGAAAAATTACAAACAGTAACATGGAATTGAGGGAGAAAATTAGAAAATTGCAATTAACTACAACCCAACAAAAAAAAGGATAGAAATATTAAAAACGGAAATAAGAAAAAAGAAAATGGTAATTCACGGAGTCCAAAAACTAAATAACAACCTGTATTAGAGACAAAAGAAATCATAAGACAGATACTAAGAGACATAGAAGTTGTTATTAACATAGAAACAGAAATACAGGAAATACAAAGACCAGGAAATTCAAAGAAGACAAAAATAGACCGATGAATAATGAATAAAAAAAGAGAAATAATGAACAATGCCAGAAAAATTAGAAGTTTAACCATATGGTTTGCTGAAGCAATAACAAAAAAGAACGAACACAAAAAACACTTGTAAATCAAATAAAAGAAATAAGAGAAAGAAAAACAAAACATGACAAAGGATAAAAAACAGAAAAAAAGTAGAATTTTCAGCCAACGATCGTCACAAAGAACATTTAAAGGAAGAAAAGTAAAACAGCGCAAGAAGAAAGAACAAGACAGAAAACAACAAGAAAGAAATGAAGAAGAAAAAAAAACAGTACAAAAATCGCAAAAAGTAAAAATCCGTACCCAAAAAATCTTCCCTAAACAACAAACCTAAAACACAAATACTGAAAGAAAACAAAACTCAATACATCACGATCCAAAAAACTGAATAAGGTAAAGAAAAAAAAAGATGATAATGACAACGGCAACAAATATAGACAAGATAATATATCAAAAACAAAAAGTGGAGGGGGAGGAAAAAACTAAATAAACTCGAATCAGTTAAAAAAACGTTAGAACAGATAAAAATTGTAAAACCACTGGACACGATAACAAAAATAATGGAAAAACTACATATATACAAAGAACAAACAAATAAAACAGAGTAAAGCAGAAGAAAACTTTAAGACAAACCAAATAACAGTGGCAACATAGAACATTACAACCATAAATAAAAAAAAAAGAATTAGTAAACAAACTCAAAGAAAGACAAACCGATTTATTAGGAATAAGCAAAAGTTAAAGAAGGGTTTGTATCAAAAGACATAAATAAAAAGGTAACAAGATGGAATCTAGTGAGTTTAAAAGCAATAGTAATGGAAATAGGTTTAGAAACAAAACTAGGTATAATACAAACATGTGTTCCAGCACAAGATACAGTAGAATAATAATAAAAAAGCACTTCGACGAGTTACAAGAAACTCTAAACAAGTATAGAGAAACAAACGAAAACATACTATTAAAAATAGACTATAATGGTAGAGTAGGAAAGGACAAAGAAAAAAGATTAGGAAACGTAGAAACTTACGTAGAAAAGAAAAAAAACACAAATGAGGACGGACTGCTTCAGTTCAGCATCGAGAACGATTTAAAAATAAGAAACACATTTTATGAACAAGAGATTTCATACACCTTTGAAGAACCTAAAAGAAACACAAGAAGCCTAATAGACTACAGAATATATACAAAACAAATGGGTAACCGCATGGAGAATGTAGAAACAATCAAATAAGCAGAACTGAATCCACAACATAAGTTAGCAATAAAAAAAATTAATATAGCACACTCAAAAATGGAAGAACCACGAAAACATACCTTTTTAAAAATAGGAAAACTACTAGATATCAAAAAATTTGAAAAATACCGAAGAAAAATTAAATCAATACGAAGCACAGAAACAAGAAATGGGCGTAAATGAGACATGGAAAACGCTTAAAACAGTAATATTACAAATAAGAAAAAAAATATGTGGAGAAAAACAACACAACCATGTACAATGCAAACTAGATGGTGGAATGAAGCACTGAAACCAAAAATTGCCAGTAAAAAAACGTAGAAAAAATAATTAAAACTAACAAAAAATAATATAACAAAAGAAGAAACAAAACAAAAGAGGAAATAAAAAGAGCAAAAATTTGGGGAAGAGTTTCAAGAAACACAGTACAAACAACAGAAAATTTTGAAACATTGAAACCCCTCAAATCAAAAAGAAGCAAAAACATTAAGTTTGTAAAAGACAGAATAGAGTAAATAGCTATTAACAAAGAAGAAAACTTAGAAATATGGAGGAGACATTATAGAGACAACTTCAGAAAACAACAAAATTAAGGAAAGATGCAAACAGAAAACCAAGATGAATACTGTTTTGCATACTTTAGCCAAAAGAGCTATACGTATGTCAGATAACAAAAATCTACAAAAGGAAAAGGAAACATTGTTGGAGTCCCTACAACAAAATGGATACGGGTTCAAAGAGATCCAAAACGCATGGAAAAGAGCATTAAATCCAAAAGTCAAAGAAGACTTATCACCTCCTACTAGCACCGCTTATTTACCTTACTGTATGGGTTCAACAGACAAAATAAGCAGGGTGCTAAAGAAACATAATATTAAAACTGTCTTTACGACTAAGGATACCCTGAACACCTGGTTTACATCTGCCAAAGACAAACAAGTGGCTCTAAAACATGCCGGAGTTTACAAAATTCCTTGTTCCTGTGGATCAAGTTATATAGGACAGACGGGACGTTCTATTGAAGTTAGAGTAAAAGAACATATGGCTGACTGCAAACACCGCAGAGTTACTAAATCAGCAGTGGCAGAACACGTGTGGAACCAAGGACACACGCTGAACTTTGACCAAACTAAAGTGTTGGCTAGAACTCCTTTCTACTTTCCCAGACTAATCCGCGAAGCTGTGGAAATAGAAAAACATCCTTGTAATATGAACCGAGAAGACGGTTTAAGACTCAGCAAATCTTGGCTACCAGTATAGAGGATCTAAGACAAAGATCGACCTTCTTGGAAAGGACACAAACACTTACTCCAAGTAATAACGAAGTCAGTCAAGCGGTTACGGAACGATAAGGTTCGTTAATCACGCTAATCGCTAGTGGTATAAATATCGTCATTTCCACTTTTTCTTTCAGTGACATTTACCACTCTGAAGATGCAAGCTGCAATGTCTTGCGAAACGTCAGTTTGTTTGGGTTCACGAACGACAATACGGCAAAGGCCAAGTTCTACTTCTTGTTTTGGCTCTCAAGAAGAGACTATGACCAAGCCTAAGTCTGGGTGTTGTACTACGACGCGGTCTAAGCCGAAAGTCGCTTATAATTTTATCGTATTAGTTCAATGGGAAGCCGTTTATCACAAGACTATCGTAGTCAACCGAGTAGGACAAACGTAGATTATCAAGCACTTGGAATTGAAAATTCGTGTTTAAATTGTGGAAAGAATAATCACAATTCTAGTGAGTGCCACACCGACCGAAGTAGTCTCCGTTGCAAATCCCGTAATAAAACCTCATGAGCGAAGTTTTCTATCCTTTCAGACGATTAATTTTTCAAGTTCAATCTTAGAATTTGCAATTCAACCAGCTAGTGTAACATTTAGAACGTTTTCAAAAGATCTTGTTCTATGCAGAGGCAAAGCTACGGTTAATGTCAAATATAAAAATAAAACCCTCAGTGCTGATCTGTATATTGTGCCACAGGGTCACGATTCTGTAATTGGATGTGAATGGATAATGGACTCACTCTAAATATCACATACCAGCCTGTTTTTTCCTCAGACGTGACACCAATCCTTTACGTTGATGTTTTCCAGGAATTTAAAGACCTTTTTCAAGAAAAGATAAGTTGTGTCACTTACCCTACGGAAGGATGCTAAACCAATTTTTATCAGAGAACGTGATATTCCTTACTCGTTACGTGAACAAGTTGAAAAAGAATTGGATGCACTTGAGAATTCAGGTTGCCACAAGTGATTGGGGATCACCTTTTCTTGTAATACCTAAGCATAATGTAGGTATCTGTGTTGATTACAAAACTAGAGTAAATGAAAGGTTAGAATTACCAAATTTTCTCATTAGACGAATTGAAGATGTTCTCAATAGCTTGAGAAATTCTAGATATTTCTGTAAATTAGACTTATTTTAAACATATTTACATTTGAAAGTCGATTAAGAGGGAAGTAAAATTCAAACAATTTTCACACACAAAAGAACGTACAAGATGAATAGACTTCAGAATAAAGACTGGTCCTTTGGAATTTAATCGTATCCTGTCACAACTTCTGCGAGGACTACCAAACGTAGAAGCATATTTTGATGACATCATCGTTCATGCTGCTAGTAAACATGAATGCACTTTTAATTTGCGAATGTGTTTGCAAAGGTTTGCAGAAAATGATTTGCATCTAAATAAAAACAAATGTTCGCTTTTTCAAACAAAAACCGAATAGGTATTTGGGATACGTTATCAAATATAACAGAATAAGCAAATCGCCAGAAAAAGTTCAAGCAGTGTTTGAAATGCCCACGTCTTTTAAGTGTAGAAGAATTACGACAATTTCTGGGCACGGTAACATACTACGCGCGATTCATCCCTAATTTTTTAACAAAATGTTACTCTTTACGTCGGTTTCTGTGCAAGAATCAGCGTTATTTTTGGACCGCTGCGTGTGAATCAGCTTTTATCAACCTTAAAGTAGAACTGCAGTGACCGTGTTCTAATACCATTCGATCCAGTACTGCGCTTATCCTTACAACTGACGCCGGTCTCAGCGTAATAGCTGCAGTACTTAGTCATTCAATTAATAGAATTAAAAAGTCAATAACATATGTTTCACAATCCCTGATTCATTCCAAACAAAATTACACCCAGTTGGACCGCGAAGTTTTAGTTATAGTAGTTGATGTAACTCAATTTTATGATTACGTTTATGGAAGAAAGTTTTATCTATTCACTGATAACGAACTTCTTGCCACAATATTCGGGAAAAATGGCTTCAGCGCGTTTACTTTAAAACGCATCGTCTATATCCAGATTTGACTATACAGTAAGGTTCAAGAAAGGCAAAGACAATGAAAATTTTGATTGCCTGTCTCGTGTCCCAATCATTCAAGAACAGAAAACATTAGATACTTACATCAATGAAGAAGTTGATTATTTATACTTTAAAACTCTATATCAAATCTTAAATATTTCTATTACCGCTGACATCATCTTACAAGAAACCACAAAAAACTCAAAATTACAAGCTATCATTAAACAACTTTGAACAAAGTCGGTAGATTCGTCGTTTATCGTTTCTCGTGATATTTTATTTTGAGCCGACAGGATTGCTATACCGAAAACTTCAATTTTCTATTCTCAGTGAATTACATGCTACACACATATGTAGTTATAACAAAAATGAAGCAACTGGCTAGAAGTTACGTCTATTAGGTTGGATTAGATTGTAACATAGACAAACTTGTTAGAAGTCAAGAGTGCGCTAAACTGCGTGACAACCCCCCGAAAGTTAGCGTACACTTTTAGTATCCACTGCAGACCAACTAGGACCGTATTCATGTAGATCAGTGATTCCCAAAGTGGTCTATATTGATCCCCAGAGGTCTATGACAACCTGCAAATGGTCTACGTCAGCAAAAAAAAAAAGAGGTCTATGAAATGAAAATGGGGGTCCACAATAGTGGATCTCAACATACACTGATAGTACCTATTTACTTATACATTATATATACTATCTTATAATATAAAGACATATACATTATTTATAAAAGTACCTATGAAGTAAAAAAATTATTATATATGTTTATAAAATTCTGTAAGTTGTAGGATGTAGGCATTCGCTTTGTGGTTGCAATACATTTTAAACTTGTAAAAACCTGCATATAATGACATACCAGTATCATCTTGTTACAAGCATACGCGCAGTCTCAGAGCTTCGCGAACTTGCACTGACTTGTTCAATTCGTCACTCTATAAATACGAATGTGAGACAAATACGTTTATTCGTTTCCTGAACCTTAAAAAGGAAAGTACTAAAAAAATATTTAAAAAAATATAAACTGGTAGTTACACAAATTATAGTGAATCAGTGTTATTTTGTTTGAGAGTGCCGGAGAAAAGTAAGTACAATATTTTTTATCAAATTTTAGTTTTGTACTCGTAGTTAGCAAAGATAGATAAATTACGCCAATCATGACTTCAGTTATTAGTAGTTTAATATTCAAATCATGCAAAATTACACGAGTACTCCTTAATAGTTTCTTTTTCAAAGTTTTAGCAATCATTATTATAATTACAGTGCAATCTCCGTAATCCGAACTAATTGCTGCAAGGAGATATTCGGATTATGGAATGTTTTCGGAAAAATCTAAAAAAAGACAACTGTACATACATATTCCGAATGTATTTTATTATTAACATACAATATGTTACCACTTTGAAAGACAAATTAAGAAAATAAGAAATCGACAACTGTACAGCTGCGTGTTTTTTTTAAGAATTTCCAATACACACTCTCATTTTTTTTTCATAGAATTTAAATGATTACATATAAGAAACATAGTTTTAAAAAAATATTTCGGAATTAAACTACATATTTTGGCCGGTCACATAAATAAATATGTATGTGGGTTGTTTAAATTTACTCAATACACTTGAATTAATTAAGTAACATTTATTTACAAAATATTTACAGATGGTTGATGATTTTTTAATAATAATAATTCTATTCACTGACAATTTAATAATAATACAACTTAGCGCACGTCTATACGTCTTTACGTCGTTAGGTCGTCTCGTCATCTGTACCCTCTACCTGCGGTTTACTATATTCTAAGGTCAACCCCACATCTCGGCCATCCTGCTCGTCATCTGACTCAGATGAGAAAGAATCCTCACCTACCCGATTCCACGGTTTAATTTTGTCGGCGCTAGATGATGATACTTTAGGTCCCTCTCCATCTCCTATTTTCTCAACGTCGTATCTATCGTTTAACTTTACTTTAATAATTTTGTATGGACCTAAAAATCGTGGAAATAGTTTAATGCCAGAACCAAATTGCGTTCGTTTTATAGCAACAATGTCGCCTACTTGATAATTATGTGACTTTTTACGTCTACGATTGAAGGATTTTTGTTTTCTTCTTGAATCTTAGCAATTGCTTCATTAGCGTTCGCTCTCATCTCATTGCGTTGATCTTCAAAAATCTTTCGACCAACTTCTTCAAGAATCTCTATTATTTCTAGGCTTTCTTTTCGTCGTAGCTCAACTCCAAACATGATTTGAAACGGATTATTATTAATACTTCTGCTGAAAGTACTGTTTAAATGTTGTTGCAACAGTGGCACATGTCTGAACCATTCTTCTGGTTTGTTTACTGACATTCGTCGTAATGCAGCAGTAACAGTCTGAACTGTAATTTCGACTTGACCGTTACCTCTTGGAACACCTGTAGTTATTTGAATGTGGTTAATGTTTTCATTTAGACAAAATTTTGAAAAATCTTCGGATCTAAAGCAACCTCCTTTATCTGTAATTATTCTTCTTGGATTTCCAAAAATAATCTGGTGAGCAGTCAATTTCTCTATAACTTCTTTAACATTTACTGTTTTGTTGGATAAATCCATGTAAATTTTGAAAAAGCATCTATTATTATAAAAATGTATTTATAATTCTTCCTCGTCGTTTCAAATGGTCCACAATGATCTAGATGATACGTGTCTAATGGTAGATCGCTTTTTTGGTATTGGATTTAAGAAACCTTCTTGTTTTCCTTGCTTACGATTTCCTAAAATACATGGAATGCAAGCGGCAATAAATTCTTCAATTTTTCATTTTTCTTTGGAATATAGTACGTCTTTGAAATTAATCCGCTAGTTTTCTTTAATGCAAAGTGACCAGGGCCATGTGCGTCTTTAATAATTTCAGTTTGCATGGCTTTCGGTACTACTAACAATTTCTCACCATTTTGCTCTTTGTATAAAATTCCATTAAGTAAAATGTAGTCATTATAAGGTTCTGTTTTTAAAATTTTCATTATAGCTTTTAATGCTGTGTCGTTTTGCTGAGCAGCTTGTAACCTTCGAATAACTGTGTTTTCTATAATCATAATCGTTGGGTATCGGCTTAAAAGCGTCTACGTGCTTCATACGTTCTTTCTTTCTGTGCTCAATAGAATATTCAAATTCTTCTAATAGTAAGGCCCATCTAGCTACTCTTGTCATCAAGTCTTTTTTGTTCATTGCTTTTTGAAACGCAGATCAGTCAGTAACGATTTTGAATTTTATTCCTAGTAAGTAAACTCTAAATTTTTTAAGTGCTTGAATTATAGGTAATACTTCTAACTGATAACTGTCGTATTTTTCTTCGGCAGGAGTAGTCTTTTGCTCATATAGTAAATTGGATGAAAATAACCGTCTTCGTCTAACTTTTGTAACAGAATGGCTCCGTAGCCGTGTTTGCTAGCGTCTGTGTGAAGTTCTGTATCACGGTTTTGTTTAAATACATGTAAAACAGGTTCGCTGGTAAGCAATTCTTTCAATTTTAGATACGCAAATCTTTGGCTTTCGTCAAAATTAAAATTTTGGTTCTTCTTCAAAACGTTACTCAACGGTTTTGCAATTAGTGCGTACGACTTTATAAATTTGCGAAAATATCCCGTAACTCCTAAATAACTTTGAATTTGCTTAATCGTCTTGGGTTCGGGATAATTTTTGATAGCAATGATTTTTGCTACGGATGGCTTAATTGTGCCGTTTTCTACTATATGTTCTAAAAACTCTATTTTATGGTTAAGGAATTGACACTTTGTTTTATTAATCTCAAGACAATATTTCTGTGCTACATCTAACACTATTTTTAATCGATGTATCCCTTCTTCTTCAGACGTTGATGGAATAACTAGGTCATCCATGTATACAATGACAAGGTCTTGGTTTATTAACTCTCTAAACACTTGACAAACATATCTTTGAAAAACTGCTGGACTATTGCATAATCCGAATGGAAATCAGTCAGTCAGAAATGAAGTGTATTTCGTACTATCCTCTGCAACTGCAACATGGAAAAAATCTTTTTTTTTAAGTCTATAGTACTAAAAACTTTAGCATCTGCTATTTTATCTAATACATCAATTAGCAGTAATGGAAAACGATCTTTAATAATTTTTTTATTAAGTTAGTCGGTAGTCAATGCAAATTCTTGTTTGGCCATTCTTCTTTTTAACTAAAACTATGGGGCTGGCAAAATCGGAACAGCTAGGTTTTATGATATTGTTTTCCAACCACTCTTGTATCTGCTTATCCACTTCTTTTTTTTCTGGAATTGATAAACGTCTAGGATTTTGGTAAACTGGCTCTTTATTTGTTAAAATAATTTTCATTTCGACTTCCGTACGTTTTGTCTTCTTTGGTACATAATTTTTCACAATTTCTTCAATTGCTGCTTTATGCTTTACGTTTTTAATGTGATCCGTACTTACACATCTGTCTTCGTTTTCTAGTCGAATGTGCATTAGAAAATTAGTTTCTTCTTTTTTGTGAATTAGAATACCGTCTTCTCTCAACACAATCTCGGATACGTCAAGTAATTTATTTCCAATAATTGCCTCAAAACTTGAAGCGTTTTTAGGAATCACATGAAACGTTAATTCAAAAGTTTCGTTATTTATAATCACTTTTTTGCAGAATGAACCCAAAGTTTTAACCTTACTTGCACCAATTCCCGTAAGAACAATGAAGTTTTCTCGCAATAATATGTTTTTAAACTTATCGTCAAAAATGTCTTGCCTGATTGCATTAATGTCGCTGCCTGTATCAAACAGAGCAATTACTTCTATATCGTCTATAGTCAATTTGATGTGGTTTCGCGACGTTGCTTCTAATGTACTAACGCTTGCTTCAGATGTCATTTCTTTTTTAATGTTCAATTCTTTTTTACACGATGAAGATACATGTCCAAATTCATTACAACGAAAACATTTCGTTCCTTTATATTTCGAAGGGCAATCTTTTGAACGATGTCCTTTTTCACCACAATTATAACAAATATCTTGTTCAAAATTGTTCTCGCTCTTTTGTTTATCATTGTTTCGTATGTTTACATAACTTTTTTTGCTAAATGATGTGCTTGGTGCTGAATATTTTTGCGTAATTGCACTTTTAGACTTTATTGTATCATACGATTTTACTTTTCTTTAAACTCTTGAAAATTTTTAGCTCCGTATAAAACAATTTTATTTGACGTGTAGTCTATTATTCCGTCAATGATGTACTGTATCACTACTTCTGGTTCAATTTCAGCTCTGCTGCCTATCTCTCTCATTTTTAGAACATATTCTTGTGGCGTCTCTTCTTTTTTCTTTTTTCGACTCATTAACATTTTGTGAACCTGCGAGCTACTAATTTTTTCCTCAAATTCTTCTCTTAATAGAACTTTTAACTTACTCCAAGTTGTAATACCTTTCTCCGATTGAACAAATAATTTAGCCATACCTTTCAACAATTTTTTGGCAAAAATAAGTTTTTGTAATTCATTCCATCCTGTTATTTCAGCCATTTCTTCAAAATCGCTGATCCATTTTCCGATAGGATAATCCTCTTTTCCGTTAAAACAACGAATTGAATCTTCTGCATCACGAAAAGTTAGTGCAAATTTGTCTTTTCTGCTTGTTACATCCGTGGTGCTATATCTCAACCGATTTTTCGCAACTGTAACAGGTCTCCTTTCTTGCTCCACATATTCGTCTTCTAATTCTTCGTCTTCATCTTCTTCGTCTTCAGATTCTGTGGTTATGGAAAGAGTTGTCAAATAGGAACAAATGCGGTCAACAATTTCATTTTTAGCGCCAGAATAATCTAAATCTAGTACATGACAAACAGCCGTGAGGTCGTTAGATGTCAATGCATTTTCGACTTCATTCACTTTTTCTTTATATTCTTCAGAGTTGATGTTAAAATCAAACCCGGTAAAATCCTTTAAATTTTTTCTAGTTCGGCGTGGTTGAGCTTCACAACCAAAAGCTACAACATGTAACGCTTTTACTGCTTTCAAGCTACTATTGTTTATATTGTATGCCACTTTAACATTATCTCCTAACGTCGTCATTTTAAATATTCTTCGTTAAATTTAGACAAAATATTTATACACAGCTTTACGTCTTGACTCTAGTTACAAACAGTCTTTTTGAAAAATTATGTGCGTCTTCTAATTTAAAAAAAGATAAATTGTTTAACGTCTTAAATTTTATAATCCAATTAACGTATTAATCTTTAGTTTTATCGTCTTTTCGTCTTACGTCTTTAAGTAAATTTTAGTCGTCAGTGTATCGTCTTAACAATTTACAAATTATTATCATCAATGTTTCAACTCGACTTGAAAACATAAATTTAACATAAATACTTTACGTCGTAAATATCAAAACAATAATGCTTTTGGTACGTCACTGGTACAAATTTTGTACTACTTACAAATTTTCGTATTTTGTTAACATACTCAGATGTTAAAACAATTTATATAATGCTAAATTATTAAATGAATATTCATGCAATCACATGCAGTTAAATCAAATTTAAATAAGAACGTCATGAAAATATTCAACTTAATTTTTGTACAAAGATGTCGACAAGTTAGTATAAAAGATTATGGATTAAATACAATGTGTACGATACCGTAACTTAAAATATTTTGAATCTTTCTTACGTCACTAGTACCATACGCTTTCTCTCTTCTTCTGACTGATTCACCTCTTTGGCCTTCGTCTAACCAACAGCAGCGGCAAAGATCACTTGAACCATAAACGCTGGTCAAAGGAGGTAATGTACCTCGATCGCTTTCAGGGAGAAATCCCTGGATCTTGCACTTGCAACTTATAACACTTTTTGAGATTTTCTTGAAATATTCATTTAGAATAATTAACTTTCGTATGCGATTTTTAATTAAATTACGTTGTGTAACTTTGATTTAAACCAAGTTTAAATTCACTGTTTATCAAAAGCACTTTTTCACATCGCGGACGAGCCCCCAATTTGTGGGTTGTTTAAATTTACTCAATACACTTGAATTAATTAAGTAACATTTATTTACAAAATATTTACAGATGGTTGATGATTTTTTAATAATAATAATTCTATTCACTGACAATTTAATAATAATACAACTTAGCGCACGTCTATACGTCTTTACGTCGTTAGGTCGTCTCGTCATCTGTACCCTCTACCTGCGGTTTACTATATTCTAAGGTCAACCCCACATGTATGTGTGTCAATTGAGATGCAATGCGGGTGCTGGATTGGCTTTCGCTGCAGCCAATATTACTAAATTAAATAACAGAATTGTAGCACAAGCAGTGAGGTCTATGTACCTGTTGTAGAATTCATCGGAACTAATTAGTTCGTTGTTTTCAATCGATGCAACTTGAAGTTGTATGAATACGTCTTCATACGTTTCAGGCAAATTTTTGATGTATTCCGCATGTAATTTAAGCTTAGTCGATGTAGCTTCATCGAGGTATGACGGTTTTAAAAATTGCTTAAAAATATTTAATTTGTTAATAAACGATTGCCCAGTGGATAGCAAAAGCTTACTTTCTTTTTGGTTTACCATTATGTCTTAAGTACCGTGCTCGAAACATAGAAACGCGTTTTCTAAACGTAAGATTACTCTCGAAAACTAACCAAACAATGAAATTTCTAACGTTCTGTAACCTTGAAAGCTTGAGTTTTAAGCTTTGTTATAACTATAAGAAACATAATTTAATTTATGTTCGGTAATTGAGATTGTGGCGTAGGTACCAATTTTATGAATAATTTTATGCAATAATGTATATAAGTAATACGTAACTCAAATAGGATACGACAATTAAAATAATGAAATGAAATGAATGAAATGGCTAACCTGTACACCTGTGCCATGCGTGCACCTGTGCGTCTTGCGGTAATGATGGCGTTGTCCCTCTAAAATTTGAATGAAGGTTGTAGCGAAGCTGATGTTGACGGAATGGGGATAATCCGGCTCAAAGGACCAATATAGTTTTGCAAACAGAATTGCCTTCGATGGCGCTGCTTCGGTATATTCTTTGCACTGTGAAATTCTTGCATGCACTTCGTTTGTAATGAAAAATAGTTGAATTTTTATAGAATTATATAAACTATTTAACAAAGTAACATACTGAAACGTTCAAGAAATTACTTGCAAATGCAAGAGCCTTCTAGAAGGCTGTTATCTATTTTCTAGAAGTTATAGCGAAAAGTGAGGAACGATCGAGAAGGATTTCCGTATGTCTATATATAGCTACGAGACAGATCGTAGGTCAGTTATTGTCGAAACGCGAATGCAGCTGTATTAAGAAGATTATTCAAGCAAAGATAAATAAGTGATTAGCACGTGCGAAATTTTAAATAAATAACAGTGTACTCCGAATCGAGTGAACGTGACTTATAGTGTAAACAAACAATTGTGAAGCTACCTGCGGACGTTATCTTATCTCGTGTTAGTGATAGTGCTATACAACGGTCATATATAAATTATAGTGTAAGTGTTTTTTTTTATTAAATACTATTAGATTTTAATTAGTTCGGTTAATTTAAAAGTGTACATATTTCTAGAATAAGTAAACATAATTTTTAGTCGTTTTAAATAAATTAGTTTTCAATAATTAACACGTAACAATACATAACAATTGAAAAAAACGTGAATGTAAACAAACAACAAAAAAACTAAAAATGGTAAGCAAAGA
Organism: Aquatica leii; assembly: GCA_035610365.1. Classification (NCBI taxonomy): domain Eukaryota; kingdom Metazoa; phylum Arthropoda; class Insecta; order Coleoptera; family Lampyridae; genus Aquatica; species Aquatica leii. The sequence continues at coordinate 37,552,131 of CM069437.1, read as the reverse complement.
CTATTCGATTAGCAGTATAAAAAAAATATTAAAGCGAAAAAAATAATTTACATTTTAATTAGTAGATAAATATTAAATTATCTAAACTACAATTCAAATGTTTTCTTTTGAACAAAAGTATTTTAAATATAATTAATACATTCAACCTAATTACCTTAAAGTATTTAGATAATAAAGAATAACTAATAAATAAATTTAATAGAAAATACAAAATGCACTGTTTACTAATAGATTTACGAAATCTTTTTTTAAATCTAGATAACTTAATACCTACTTTAATTTTCAAGATAATCTATATATATATATTTGTTATAAAAGCTTAAATTTAAAGCAATTTAGTTTAGTTTAGCAACTACAATGCACAAAAAATCTACAAACGTTCTAATTAATGTTTTATTGTTAATGCTAGTAGTTTGTGGTAAGTTTACTTTAACGTTTAAAATTCAATTTTATTAGATATTGTCTAGCAAGCGCTCTTAAATGCAAGCACTGTAGGGGAAAATCTTGCGAAGATGTTATACCGATAGATGATTGCGAAAAACAATTAAAACGTTTACCTTATAATCCTGAAGATTTTTTGATAGATTATACTCATACAACAGAAGTGTGCGTTGAATTGCTATACTCAAAAGGTAATACTACATTTAATACAGTTTGTTTTTAATATTTTTATTTTAGAAAACATCAAATTTCCTGTAATGCAATGTATTGGAGATTTAAATAATTTGTGTGATACTATTCGCTTGTCTCTACCTTTGGGAATTTCTTTAGAACAATGTATAATTAAAAAAGGTGAACCAATTAATAGCTATTACAAAACTGCACAAAAAAATGCACTACTAATTGCACTAAATATATTTTCTACAACTCCGATAATTTCATCTACAACCGGAACTACACGTACAACTCCAACAATTGGACCTACAACTGAAACTACACGTACAACTCCAACACTTGAACCTACAACTGGAACTACACATACAACTCCAACAATTGGACTTACGACTGGAACTACACGTACAACTCCAACAATTGAACTTACGACTGGAACTACACGTACAACTCCAACACTTGAACCTACAAGTGGAACTACACGTACAACTCCAACACTTGAACCTACAACTGGAACTACACGTACAACTCCAACAATTGAACTTACGACTGGAACTACACGTACAACTCCAACAATTGGACCTACAACTGAAACTACACGTACAACTCCAACACTTGAGCCTACAACTGGAACTACACGTACAACTCCAACAATTGGACTTACGACTGGAACTACACGTACAACTCCAACACTTGAACCTACAACTGGAACTACACGTACAACTCCAACAATTGGACTTACGACTGGAACTACACGTACAACTCCAACACTTGAACCTACAACTGGAACTACACGTACAACTCCAACAATTGAACTTACGACTGGAACTACACGTACAACTCCAACAATTGGACTTACAACTGGAACTACACGTACAACACCAACAATTGAACTTACAACTGGAACTACACGTACAACTCCAACACTTGAACATACAACTGGAACTACACGTACAACTCCAACAATTGGACTTACAACTGGAACTACACGTACAACTCCAACACTTGAACCTACAACTGGAACCACACGTACAACTCCAACAATTGAACTTACGACTGGAACTACACGTACAACTCCAACAATTGGACTTACAACTGGAACTACACGTACAACTCCAACAATTGAACTTACAACTGGAACTACACGTACAACTCCAACAATTGAACTTACAACTGGAACTACACGTACAACTCCAACACTTGAACCTACAACTGGAACTACACGTACAACTCCAACAATTGAACTTACAACTGGAACTACACGTACAACTCCAACACTTGAACCGACAACTGGAACTACACGTACAACTCCAACAATTGAACTTACAACTGGAACTACACGTACAACTCCAACACTTGAACCTACAACTGGAACTACACGTACAACTCCAACAATTGAACTTACGACTGGAACTACACGTACAACTCCAACACTTGAACCTACAACTGGAACTACACGTACAACTCCAACAATTGAACTTACAACTGGAACTACACGTACAACTCCAACAATTGAACTTACGACTGGAACTACACGTACAACTCCAACACTTGAACCTACAACTGGAACTACACGTACAACTCCAACAATTGAACTTACGACTGGAACTACACGTACAACTCCAACAATTGAACTTACAACTGGAACTACACGTACAACTCCAACACTTGAACCTACAACTGGAACTACACGTACAACTCTAACATTTGGACTTACGACTGGAACTACACGTACAACTCCAACAATTGAACTTACAACTAGAACTACACGTACAACTCCAACACTTGAACCTACAACTGGAACTACACGTACAACTCCAACAATTGGACTTACAACTGGAACTACACGTACAACTCCAACACTTGAACCTACAACTGGAACCACACGTACAACTCCAACAATTGAACTTACGACTGGAACTACACGTACAACTCCAACAATTGGACTTACAACTGGAACTACACGTACAACTCCAACAATTGAACTTACAACTGGAACTACACGTACAACTCCAACACTTGAACCTACAACTGGAACTACACGTAAAACTCCAACAATTGAACTTACGACTGGAACTACACGTACAACTCCAACAATTGGACTTACAACTGGAACTACACGTACAACTCCAACAATTGAACTTACAACTGGAACTACACGTACAACTCCAACACTTGAACCTACAACTGGAACTACACGTACAACTCCAACAATTGGACTTACAACTGGAACTACACGTACAACTCCAACACTTGAACCTACAACTGGAACTACACGTACAACTCCAACAATTGGACTTACAACTGGAACTACACGTACAACTCCAACAATTGAACTTACAACTGGAACTACACGTACAACTCCAACACTTGAACCTACAACTGGAACTACACGTACAACTCCAACAATTGGACTTACGACTGGAACTACACGTACAACTCCAACACTTGAACCTACAACTGGAACTACACGTACAACTCCAACAATTGAACTTACGACTGGAACTACACGTACAACTCCAACAATTGAACTTACAACTGGAACTACACGTACAACTCCAACACTTGAACCTACAACTGGAACTACACGTACAACTCTAACAATTGGACTTACGACTGGAACTACACGTACAACTCCAACAATTGAACTTACAACTGGAACTACACGTACAACTCCAACACTTGAACCTACAACTGGAACTACACGTACAACTCCAACAATTGGACTTACAACTGGAACTACACGTACAACTCCAACACTTGAACCTACAACTGGAACCACACGTACAACTCCAACAATTGAACTTACGACTGGAACTACACGTACAACTCCAACAATTGGACTTACAACTGGAACTACACGTACAACTCCAACAATTGAACTTACAACTGGAACTACACGTACAACTCCAACACTTGAACCTACAACTGGAACTACACGTAAAACTCCAACAATTGAACTTACGACTGGAACTACACGTACAACTCCAACAATTGGACTTACAACTGGAACTACACGTACAACTCCAACAATTGAACTTACAACTGGAACTACACGTACAACTCCAACACTTGAACTTACGACTGGAACTACACGTACAACTCCAACAATTGGACTTACAACTGGAACTACACGTACAACTCCAACAATTGAACTTACAACTGGAACTACACGTACAACTCCAACACTTGAACCTACAACTGGAACTACACGTACAACTCCAACAATTGGACTTACAACTGGAACTACACGTACAACTCCAACAATTGAACTTACAACTGGAACTACACGTACAACTCCAACACTTGAACCTACAACTGGAACTACACGTACAACTCCAACAATTGGACTTACAACTGGAACTACACGTACAACTCCAACACTTGAACCTACAACTGGAACTACACGTACAACTCCAACAATTGAACTTACGACTGGAACTACACGTACAACTCCAACAATTGGACTTACAACTGGAACTACACGTACAACTCCAACAATTGGACTTACAACTGGAACTACACGTACAACTCCAACACTTGAACCTACAACTGGAACCACACGTACAACTCCAACAATTGGACCTACAACTGGAACTACACTTACAAGTCCAACAACTGAACCTACACCTGCACCAACAACCGCACCAACAGCTGCACCTACAACTGCGTCTACAAATGCGCCAACAACTACATCTACAACTAAACCAATCTCAATTATAATTAACAGCTATATCATAAATGGTAATAATAATAATAACTACAACAGTAATAACAATAACAACACTGATAATAACATTGATTCGTATTTTGGTAGTTTTGACTTCATGCATTTTATGATCAATTCAACAAAACTTCTATTCAAATAAAAGACCCGTTGTTATTTAAAATAAATAACATTACATAGAAACAAAAATTAAATACAGTAATAAATTAAAAACAATGTTTTATAATTTTTAAAAAGTTTGTTAATAATAAATAGTACTAACGAACACAAGTTGCGTATTGTATAGATAAGGAACACTATAAAAGACACCTGTCAATGTTTTTTTGTGGTTTTTTGTTTTGTAAAAATATTTTTTTTACTAAATTAAAGTTTAAATTGTTTTTAGAAATGGTAATTACTGTTATCAACTACACAAAAAAAATTTTCGCGATATAATCTTGTCGCTTGGGCTATAATAATACAGTTCTTAACCTTAGTGTATAATATAGTATATATATATAATATACATATATATATATATCTAATATACTGATATTGTTGATCGCAATTTTTTGCATTTATTTTTGTAGAATTTTACGTTTCAAAGTCTCCTGTATCAGAAAAATGTTTTTTTGCCAAAAAAATTGGGTGTCTGTGTTTGTGTAATGATGTACTCACGGTAACTCTCGAACCAAAAGGTCGGTATGAAGCTGGCTTTTCATATTTTCTCGGTTCTATCAAAAGATGGGTCTAATAAAGAAACCGAAAGTGGTTGTATTCGCCATTTCTAGCAGTTTTTTTCATATAATTTTGTACGTATGTAAATTCTTAAACATAACCTTAAAAAGTGTAGAAATTCTTTATAAGAAAGCCGTGTGGTGACCACGCCAGTTTTTTTTATTACTTATGTATACAAAAATTAAACGTTCGTCATTAGATCAGATTTTTTACACTTACCACTTCTAAGCGTTATCAACTATGTCTAAACAAGTGGTTATTTTAGACATAAAACTTTCACCATAAAACATATTAAAATATTTTTAGGGTAAATGGTGTATTATTTATTTAGAATAATATAAATGCGAGCTTTCGAACTTGGTCTAGATGTTCTTTATCTTGATTTCACAAAGCAAAACCATATGACTCTAAACATGAATATACCCAATTAGATTTTCTATCTTTTTTCGTAAATACTGATAAAGTTCACAACTAATAAAAAATTTAAAATAAAATTTAAATAATAGCTTTCTATTAACAGTTCTAGCTTTAAAAATAATTTTTTAATAAATAAAACAAAATTTTTTATTTAGATTTTTCAAATTGAATTTAGTTAAGCGTGGGTTTAGAGTTGTATCAACAAAAAAAAACAGATTTCACGACATAGTGTTACAAGTTTTCAGCTGGTGTGAACCCTACATAGACTAGCTCACTTTGTCGAAACGTAGGCATGGCATCATACTTCAGCGAACTCATCATAAACATCTTTTAAGTTAAATTATAGCATAAGTTGACGAGATAACCACAGATATATCTCAATTCCCATCAGGTGACAAAAAAATCTACTTTGTAGAGTTAGGTATAAACATTTTCAAAGTATACAAAGAATGGCTAAATAGTTTCAAAAACCAAAACGAATTGTTTTTGTAGTAAAAGTAGTGATGTTAATCAGATTAAAACATGTTTAACGTCGACGACACTGTTTTTTAATACAAGCCTGATTAAAATGTTATATTTTAAGACATGAAATTTTGTAGAAAAAGTAACAACAGCTAACCCACGTTGTTTCAGAACTGTCTCTTGACAATTGCACAGTACCCAAAAACAATCCGTTCATAAAAAATGTAAAAATGTAAGCAAGCTTAGGATTTAATGCCACAAAAAGCAATTAATAGTTGTTTAAAAAAAAACAATTTTAGGATTAAAGAAGCTCAGTGGAAAAGTTCTGACAAAACTACAATTAAAGCTGTGCCTTAAGTTGACGAGTGGGAGGATGTTAAGTCATCCTTTTTAAAACCTTTGTTAACTACACTTAAATGTTGCAGTGTGTAGTGAGTTTGCTGATGCGGTTATCATTGCTGAAATACTCAATTAGGAAAAAGAAAATAGCGACGGGGCCACAAAGAATGAAACCGCCAATTTAACGGTGGCACAGTACGGTTAAAGTAACACAACATATCAAATAACTACAAAGCTATGAATAAAACTGTCATAACAATTTAGAGTGATATTTTAAAGAATTTCTTTAAACAGAATTAATTGGTATTGTTAACGGTAATATTTATAAAAAATCATAACAGCATATCCAAGTATCTAAAACAAGTAACATTGCCAGAAACAATTTTTAATTTCCGTATGGCCTAGAACACAATCAGCAAAAAATTGAAAAATGTTGAACTAGTGATAAAAATAAAAACATTGTTTCTTTAAGCGTAGTTAGGAAATGATTGCGATCCTACGGTGATGTTCTAGTCAGAATAAATTCTAACATTTTTGTATACTATCTGATATTAGTTTATCAATTTAAGATAAGCATTTAAATAATAATAAAGGAAATCGAAAAAAAAGTGTAATACCGGGTATTTTAGTTTTTTAAAACTAACGCGAAAAACGCAATGTTAACCACAAATACACGCAAATTAAATTAGCAAAAATTCTACATCACAGTCAGAATGAATTACCCTTTGCAAGTAACAGAAAATGCGTTACTTTCTTTTTGGTAAACTCAACACAAGTTATCTGCAAAAATCTAAATTAGTTTTTTTCTTTGACCTAAACTAAATTTTAATGTAACCTACTTCATATACTATTGTATATAGTAAAATTTCCAATAATACAAACTGAAGAATTTAGGAAGACATTACAAAATGATGCCAAATAAACGGTGCAAAATTACAAAAAACGTAATTACTTATCTTGGCACGCAGACCTGGATCGAAAGTTTTTAGAATATTCGTTTCTAGACTGTTATCTGAGAAAACTCTTGAACAATATACTCAAAGTCGGTAATTAATGTGTTTTCAATAGAGAAGAAGTAGGCTGCTGGTTTTTTCCTGTGCACAAAAAGCAAGATCTTCAATGCAATGACTACGTTAATAATTATTTAACCAATGAAAGCAATTAATAATCAAGACTTATTAATATTGTTGAAATTATTATTTTAAATTGTTCCGTCGATTGTATATTATCAATTTTTGCATTTACTTTTAATTTTACGATTTTATCTATACTTAATAGCTATTGTATGTTTGTATAAACGGTAGTGGGTTTTTAAGTAAGTTTTAGTCTTTATGTGATTAACAGTATTGCTAAAATATCGAAGAAAATTACATCTCGAAAGATTTCTTCTATGAACCAATGTCATAAACAAATGCTCACGACGGATTGGGTTTAAGAATAAAATATGCCACGATATTGTAGCTTAATGTTGTCGTTACTGGATGGTGCTCTAGAACAAAATAAAAAACTAGTTCACCTACTTATAGATTAAAGATTTATTTATCTATCTATCATATTGTTATGTTACTTTTGTTTATCAGAATATTTGCATAATGGCAATTTCAAAAGAAGAATTTTGTATGTACTATTCAGAACCGATGTGGAATTCATAACCGTTTGTTTTGAAATTTTTTTAAATAAACAGCATAAAAAAGCTGAATTTTAGTAACACAATTGTTTAGTAAAACTTAATTTGTTTATATACAACACACAAACGTCACAACTTCGATATTAGGCATGTTCGGCAAAAGTAACTGATTAATCATCGATAAAAACGAATTGACAATTTGAGTGTTCATAATCGTCAGATGATGTAAACGACAATTATTGTTAATAACGACTATATTTGTCAGCTTCGTTTAGCAACTCCAAATTATACCATTTCGTTTTTATTTTAGTGATCGGGCTATTTAACGTACAATTATTGTAAACAACCCAATTAAGATATTTAATTATAATGATGCATAAGTGAATTTTTTTATTTATGATTTATAAAAAAAAATTGAACCGGTAACAAGGGTTATTACCGGTCTACTTTTGATACACACCATATAAATTTAGTAAATGGAATAAAGAGAACGAAAATGTTAAATTGTTAAATTTCTGTATTTTTTACGTTGAAGGCATTGTCAAACCTTAAAGAATGGTATGCTTTAAAGTTAATAATATTTAGTCACCAATGTGACTGTACAAAACTTAAAGATAAACATTACAAAATTCTGATAAACGGATAATGAAATAGTTTAATTATTTTTAGAGATAATGTTTGTTATAAAAGTTCAAATCGCATTGGTTGACATAGTTTAGTGATTGAAAGATTTGAAAAAATGACGCTCAAAATTATAATTATTTGTTTACTCGTGACACAAATTTCTAGTAAGTAAAATTATATTTTTTAAATTGTTTAGCAAACAAAAATATAATTTTTTTAAATGTTTAAATTAAAACAAATTAGTTTTCTATTGAACGCTTTTATGCAGTAAAAAAACTGTTTTGGTATATGTATACAGGGCGTTGTAATTTCTATGCAAATACTATTAGAATTTTTTTTGAAATAAAAAACCATTTGTAATGTGGATGTATAATAGGTTTCTCTTACGTATCTTGACTTTCAATGATATTTTTAAAAAATACGATTTTTTAAATATCATTGAAAGTCAATTTTTAATTAAATTTAATTATAAAATTTGATGCTAAAGAAGCTGTATGATGTTTTCATGCTTAACTAATGTCGTTTAGGATTGTCAATTTTTTTGTTCTTTCTTTTTTCGGCATCTGCACGTTTTTTCTTCATAAAGTTACGAACACGTAAGAAAATTAATTTATAATTGCTACGTCATAGATTAAATTTTTTTTTATTTACTATTAAAAAGTTTAAAGTTTGAAAAGCCTGCGTCAGCTCATTTGACTAATGTGAGATGTGCATTTTTAGTATTTAAAAAAATATTTTATTTAACAGTACGATAGCCTCTTTTTTTGCATCTTTCGTGCTTTTTTGTTGTAATTTTTATGTCATCTAGATAGTTTCAAGACAGTAATTTGAATAAAAACAAAACATAAAAAATACAATAATATAAAACGAGTGTTTCAGTTCTATTTCATAAACGTTTATTTTTTTAGCAAATAATTTGAAATGCAAGCACTGCAGAGGAAAAGCTTGCAATGATGACGTACCGCTAGAATACTGTGGAAAACAAGATAGAACTTTGCCATATAACTTTGAAGAATTGTCATCGTATGAAGAAAATAATTCAAAAGCGTGTATTGAACTACTGTATGCAAAAGGTAATTTTAAATATACTTAATTTACTTGAATAATATAGTTTATTTTAGAAAACAATAAATTTCCGGTGATGCAATGTATCACGTACACAAATGATTTGTGTAACCAAATTCGTTCTTCTTTACCTCCAGTAGTACATTTAGAAAAATGTTTAATTAGAACAAATAATGAAACCTATCAAAACTTGGTTTTACTACATGATTTCTCAACAATTAAACCAAAAGAAATAAATACACCTACCACGACACTCAAAAATAAACCAAACTCAGTAATACTTCACAACAGTATCATAAATAGTAATAACAATAACTTCAATAATAATAATAATAGCAATACTTATAGTAACAATAATTTGTATTTGGAGTTTGATTTTAAACAATTTACAACTACATCTACAACAACAACTACACCAACAACTACAACTACACCTACAACAACAACTACACCTACAACTGCAGCTACACCTTCAACAATAACTACACCAACAACTACAACTACACCAACAACTACAACTACACCAACAACTACAACTACAACTACAACTACAACTACACCAACAACTACAACTACACCTACAACTACAACTACACCAACAACTACAACTACACCAACACCTACAACTACACCTACAACACCAACTACACCAACAACTACAACTACATCTACAACAACAACTACACCAACAACTACAACTACACCTACAACAACAACTACACCAACAACTACAACTACACCAACAACTACAACTACACCAACAACTACAACTACACCAACAACTACAACTACACCTACAACAACCAGTACACCAACAAGTACAACTACACCAACAACTACAACTACACCGACAACAACAACTACACCAACAACTACAACTACACCAACAACTACAACTACACCTACAACAACAACTACACCAACAACTACAACTACACCAACAACTACAACTACACCTACAACAACAACTACACCAACAACTACAACTACACCAACAACTACAACTACACCTACAACAACAACTACACCAACAACTACAACTACACCTACAACTACAACTACACCTACATTCACAACTACAACTACGCCGTCAACCACAATTAAACCTACAAGTAAACCAAACTCAATAATAATTAGTAACAGTATTATAAATAGTTTCAATAATAATTACAATAATAATCATAATAACAACAGTTATAGTAACAATAATTCGTATTTGGGATTTGACTTTATGCAATTTATTATAAATACAGGAAAACGCCTATCAAAATATAACACTTAAAAAATATTAATAAATAGGAACAATAAGTGAATTCAATAATAATTAAACAATAAATGTTATTTTATAATTTCTAAAAAAAAATTAAGTATAAAGAGTGTTAGCATGCACATATCACGTAAACATTCATTAATGTTAAATTAATACTACACCAACAACTACAACTACACCAACAACTACAACTACACCAACAACTACAACTACACCTACAACTACAACTACAGCAACAACTACAACTACACCTACACCTCAACTACAACTACACCAACAACTACAACTACACCAACAACTACAACTACACCTACAACAACAACTACACCAACAACTACAACTACACCAACAACTACAACTACACCTACAACAACAACTACACCAACAACTACAACTACACCTACAACTACAACTACACCTACATTCACAACTACAACTACGCCGTCAACCACAATTAAACCTACAAGTAAACCAAACTCAATAATAATTAGTAACAGTATTATAAATAGTTTCAATAATAATTACAATAATAATCATAATAACAACAGTTATAGTAACAATAATTCGTATTTGGGATTTGACTTTATGCAATTTATTATAAATACAGGAAAACGCCTATCAAAATATAACACTTAAAAAAATATTAATAAATAGGAACAATAAGTGAATTCAATAATAATTAAACAATAAATGTTATTTTATAATTTCTAAAAAAAAAATTAAGTATAAAGAGTGTTAGCATGCACATATCACGTAAACATTCATTAATGTTAAATTAATACTACACCAACAACTACAACTACACCAACAACTACAACTACACCAACAACTACAACTACACCTATAACTACAACTACACCAACAACTACAACTACAACTACACCTATAACTACAACTACACCAACAACTACAACTACACCAACAACTACAACTACACCTACAACAACAACTACACCAACAACTACAACTACACCAACAACTACAACTACACCTACACCTCAACTACAACTACACCAACAACTACAACTACACCAACAACTACAACTACACCTACAACAACAACTACACCAACAACTACAACTACACCAACAACTACAACTACACCTACAACAACAACTACACCAACAACTACAACTACACCAACAACTACAACTACACCTACAACTACAACTACACCTACATTCACAACTACAACTACGCCGTCAACCACAATTAAACCTACAAGTAAACCAAACTCAATAATAATTAGTAACAGTATTATAAATAGTTTCAATAATAATTACAATAATAATCATAATAACAACAGTTATAGTAACAATAATTCGTATTTAGGATTTGACTTTATGCAATTTATTATAAATACAGGAAAACGCCTATCAAAATATAACACTTAAAAAAAATATTAATAAACAGGAACAATAAGTGAATTCAATAATAATTAAACAATAAATGTTATTTTATAATTTCTAAAAAAAAAAATTAAGTATAAAGAGTGTTAGCATGCACATATCACGTAAACATTCATTAATGTTAAATTAATTTAGTTTTGCCTGACGAAGAACTTAGACCAAGTTCGAAAGCTCGCATTTATATTATTCTAAATAAATAATACACTATTTACCCTAAAAATAATTTAATATGTTTTATGGTGAAAGTTTTATGCCTAAAAAAATTTCTTAATGTTGTTTCCTTGTGGTTTTTAGTTGTGTAAAAATATTGTTTTTTAATTTTATTTAATTTATAGTTTTTAATAAAAATTGTAACATAGCTTCAGTGTCAATAATATAGAAATTAACAAAAATGATAATGTTAAAAAAGTTTTAGCTTGTGTAGAATAATAATAATAAAACAATTTAAAACAATTATTATAAACTATCAATGTTGTATCTAAAACAGAATTAACAAATTCATACTATTAACTGAACAGTAGAAGAACTTATGCAGATATGATCGCTAAAATGATCAACAAGAAAAAACCAGATGACAACGCAACCGATGATGAAAACGCCGATTTCCCAGTGACACAAAAAAACTTGTTTCGAGTACGGTTGAAGCAGCAAAGCAAAAATCTAGAAAACAAATAAAATTAACAAACTTAAAAAAAAAGAAATTTTATTACCACGGCTCACCCACGGTTCGAGTCAATAATTTAACAGCTTTGCAACCTGTTATATTAAGTTTCATTACTACGGTTCATTCAGGGACCAACGAGTCAAGAAAGAAGACAAAGAAGCTTCATTACCACGGTCCATCCAAGGACCAACGAGTCAAGAAAAAAGAATATCAACCTTTGAGATAAGAACATTCCGTTGGAGAGGCGCCAGAATGTTAAAATTATAATTTAAACATAAAACATTTTTATATTTAACAATTTCATAATTTTAAACGTGAAAAATTTGTAAACATACTTCGTTCCATTTGCTAAAAAAAATATGTATGGTCATGGACCGTGGTAATGAAACTTTTTCGTTTTCTTTCTTAGACTTGTTGACCATATATTAAGCACGTTAGTAATTTCTACTTAATAGAAACTTAATTTAACAAGTTGTAAGGCTGTTAAATTTACTATGATCCGGCTCGAAGGACCATATATTTTTTTTAGCTAACGGATTATGTTATAATGTGGAGTAATCATTAAGCATGTTTAAAAATTTCTCACGTTTTGAATTATTAAATTTTTAACTATATAAATGTTTTATGTTTAAATTGTAATTTAAACAGTATTCGTTCTAATATTTGCTTAGGTAACAAATTTTGACTTTACATAAAATTCATTCATTATCATTATTATTTAAAAAAACCTCATAAAAAAGTCCTAATTGTAACAATTATGAACGTACCGTAGAGTATCATACTTTCAATACGTTTGTTTGGATGTACGTTTACTAGATATATTTTTTGTGCTGCCAACATTGCAAACGTCAATATTCGTTCGTTAGTGTAGTTACGTAATGAACGAAAAAAGCTCTAGGGTGGCAAAATCAAAACTAGGAATCCACATAAAAGTAAGTGTTCAAAGTCAATTAATATATTAGAATGAGTATGCGACAGGTGGAAAAATAATTTTAAAAATCTTAAAATTCAGTTAAAATTGAAGAAAAACGATGTTAAAGTTAATGTTAAATCTGACAGGTTTAGTAATAAATGTAGTACCAACATATTACATTTCTGTTGATTTTTTTTTATTATTTTTTCAAAAAAGAATGTAATTTTATGAAAAGCAACACAAAAAATAATGTACATTACTCTCGTCGAAAGAATCATAGCATAACTCACTCACATGCAACGCTCGGCCGTGCGGCCTCGCGTCGCATTAACGTTCGTTATGCTATTTCTTACTTTCGACTCTTGTTACGTAAACTACTATTGTATTATTGAATAACAAAATAATAATAAATAACAAAACATATTTTGAAGTAAAGGTGAACCCGTTATTACAATTGAGACATTTTCGGTATGACTAAAAACGATACATTACCAAATGAATAAAAAATTCGTAGAAATATTTTTTGTATGATGTTTTCATGCTTAACTAATGTCGATTGTCAATTTTTTTTGTATTTTCTTTCTTTCTGCGCGTTTTTTTCTTCATAAAGTTACGAACACGTAAGAAAATTAATTTATAATTGCTACGTCATAGATTAAATTTTTTTTAATCTACTATTAAAAAGTTTAAAGTTTGAAAAGCCTGCGTCAGCTCATTTGACTAATGTGAGATGTTCATTTTTAGTATTTAAAAAAATATTTTATTTAACAGTACGATAGCGTTTTTTTTGCATCTTTTGTGCTTTTTTGTTGTAATTTTTATGTCGTCTAGATAGTTTCAAGGCAGTAATTTGAATAAAAACAAAACATAAAAAAATACAATATAAAACGAGTCTTTCAGTTCTATTTCATAAACGTTTACAAAACAAATATTTTAGGTTTTTTCCTTTTTTTTATTACTGTAATTTCAAGGATATTACTATAATTTCAACCTGAACAAAAAAACTGATTAACCAATAATTTTGTACAAACTTAAAATGCTGCTTCAAAATTTAAACAAAAAATGTTCACAGTATCATGTTACAAGCTTAGAGGTCTTACGAACCTTTCACGGCCAACTCACACAGTCGGAGATAGAGGAGGTTCAAATAAATAAGAGTTTAAGGGCGCCAGATCTTTTATAAGTAAAACTTCCATCTCGATCAGGACAGAAAGTTTAAGCTTGTAACGAATTTCAGGTTCGTAATCCTTGTTACCCTGGTGTTCATGTAACCAACAAAAAAAAGATATGTTACCATAAAGAAAAGATAAAATTGGTATAACAACTTGAATTTAATAACGTGGATTATTAACAACGAGTCTCAGAAAAATGTTAAAATTTATTATTAAAATTAGTGCTTTGTTCGCAGCGGCTGATCCTGCTTTTGGAAAGCAAATTACCTTTAGCAACGCGGCTCATTTTTGGTTGAGTGGCTTTGTTAACAAACAAAACTGCCGGATTTGGAGCGACAAAAATCCACGGAAGATTTATTAAGTGTCTCTACACTGTTACATGTCAAAAATGTTTTCTCAGAATCAGCAGACTCAAAAACACAATCCGAAACAACCTTATTCTTAACAAAACTCTTATTCTTCGTAAAATAAACAACCGATGTAACTTTAGCCTCTGACATCACTAAACGGCTTCTACGTTCTTTACTTGTTTCCCGAACACTTAGAATACGTCCGGACGATAACGTTAGGTTTTCTACAACTGTAACAAAACAAACATTTTTAGGTTCCTTTTCAAGAAGCAGCTCTGGCTTCTTACAATTCCAAAATAATTGCAGGCCGCTTCAGTTAGAAGAAGCAGACGCATTAACAATAGCTAACCTTTGCGTAAAAAGTGCGGTATTAGAAGATAATTGTAAGTTTTGTCGAACAGGTAGTGTAAATCGTTCACCACTACTAAAGTTATTCGAAAAATGAAAAACAAAAGTGTTCTTTACTTATGAGGTGACAAGCGAGATCAAGCTCCATGTCTTCTTTCCTGTGAAATGGAGGCGGGTAAGCTTCAATAGCCTTCCATGCGATCTTTGATAATAAGACCAAATTGAATTAATTCCTCAATTGTAGTAACTGACGACAAACCAAGCTGACTTTGGTATACAAGCAAAATATTTCTTAATAAGATCTTTAACTGTCTTTTCTTTAAAAAAAGATGCATCAAGACGTGAAAACATGTTGCAAATAATTGCACCGTAAATACCTATAGGCTCATGACTAGCTTGGTTTGTCATCAGTTGCTTCAGTTGAGGAGTTAATTAAATTCTATATCTAAATATTTAATTGATGCAGCGCACATTAAAATCTAAATCTCAACATCAAGCTTGTGATGTAGAAAATCAAATGATTGAAGATCAAACTAAAAACTTTTTGTCCCAAATGATGAACTTGCTGACATTAAAGAAGAATAAAAAAATATTGACTGAACAGTTTATTTTGATTCTGATATCTCAATAGCCGATCAAATTTAGACCACTTACAAGAAAAAATAATTTATGTAACTGTAAACAAAAATGTATTTAAGAAATTACTTTTTAAACAGTAAAATTATAAAAATAAAGTTATCTAAATGCATTTTGTAATGCTAACACAAAATTACCTCAAAAGCACAAAAAAATAAATTAAACCAGATGTTCAAAATGTGAATCTCCTGCAAATTTTCATGCTTCTGCTCTTTTTCTCGTAAACTCAAGTACACTATAGAATATACCGGGACTGTTTCTAATAGTTTTGCAAGAAACTATGATACGATTTTTTAATTTTTGAGATGACCCTACAAAAATATTTGATAATAAGCTATTGAGGTACAAGAATCTAGGTGGCCATGCCTGTAGTCTTTACAACCTATCTGAAATGCCCTGGCGCCTGGTCGTGCATAAACCACAATTAATTTCTTACTAAAATGGAAACATCTTCAATCAAAACTGGCTATTCTTCTTCGAGAAACTGCCGGTAGTTATGTCATTTTTAATCTCGCACGTTAAATTAAATAATCAC
Source organism: Aquatica leii (assembly GCA_035610365.1). NCBI lineage: Eukaryota > Metazoa > Arthropoda > Insecta > Coleoptera > Lampyridae > Aquatica > Aquatica leii. The sequence goes on along the minus strand of CM069437.1, from coordinate 37,535,244 downwards.
CTTATATTCCAGTCTATACGTTAACGAAAAATTACTTCTGATGACGGGATTTCATAATTGGAGGTTGGTTTTTTTCAGTCTGAAAATAATTATTGTGAAAATTTTGGATGGCGTTTCTGAAAAAAATTGATTTACTGGTGAATATTTTTTTTAGTATCAAATTGTGCAATTTTATACACTTTTCGAATAAACTATTTGCAAAAGTAATAGAAAGTCGAGAGGGAGTAGCGTCTACACCCGTTAGATATGGTAGAAACATAATAAATTGTTATAAAGAATTTTCCAAACAAGAATATGTAATATATTCAAATTCTTCCCAATTTTTCGTGTACTTCATTTGAGATAACTCAAAAGCATTATCACAATTAAAATTATTCGGGTGTAATTTCTATGTTTTCTTAGATTTTCCTATTGAAGAAGAATGAAAATTTTGCAATTACCAGAACGTTATCATAATTTATATTGTGACTTGTAGTAAAATGATGTTCAGCTAACGCAGACTTAGAAATATGCTTTTTTTTGATACAATAATCATGTTCTAGAATGCGGGTAATGACGGAACAACCAGCTTAACCAATGTAGACTAAACCACGTGAACAGGGAATTTGGTATATATCTTAAAATAAAAGTGTATGATAATTGTCTTTGGGAAAAAGAAGAATTTGTGCGATTTGGCTTGTTGAGTTGAACATAGGTTCAATACCATTCTTACAAAAAAGTTTGTATATTTTGTCTGTGACTTTATGAATGTAAGGTTATAATGCCAATTTTGAATTAGATTTGGGACTGGAAATATCCTTGGGCACGTGGAAGTACACGACAATTAATTACGTTTATGTGCAGAATGATGATGAAACGACCTATGAAGCTATTTGTCTGTATTGGTGTGTTTGCGATAAACAGAATGGCCTAGAAGTCCGTCGGGTTTAGAAGTTACAAAAACCAGATTTTAAGTTTTAAAGGTTTTAAAGATTCCATAAGAACGTTAGCTACATCAGACGATAAAAGAGAACCTATAACAGCACCATAAACTTGTTTGCTATCAAATTAAGTGTAAGTGGAGAATAAACGCTTATTAATAAAAGTAACCATAATAAGAAAAAATCCTTATCAGAAACTTTTATGAAAAATAAAGTGACACCAAGAAACACAAAAAGACCTTAGGGTTCAAGCTTTATAGTTTCCAAACGTTGAATAAAATGAGTTGAGGATATGAAAAAAGGTTTCACCTGTAAATTCGCAAAAAATGTTAGACAAGAATTTAGTTAGCTTTTAGGTAGGAGATTAGATAGTACTGACAATAGGTCGAAAAAGCGTACCCTCTTTGTAAATTTTGGAAAGCCAGTATAAATGTGGTGTTTTTGAATCTAAAAAGGTAAGTCTACGTTTAGTTTTAGGAAGTAGATCAGAAGATCTGTGTTAACACCGCGTAACGCTTAAGTTTATTTTATAATTAAATTATGTTGAGCATACATTTTTCTTTTAATACGCAAAATCCATTTTTTGAAAAGCGAGAATTATCGCAAAAGGCCAGTACGTAAATTACGCTTGCATAGAATGCACATGTGCCTTTTGTATCGCAGTACATTAAATTTTGGTGTCGGAACACGTGGGGTTTTGTGTTGTCGTGCAGAAGGGTTAAGAGGTCTTCGCCGTGGATCAACAGCTAGGCCTAGCAGAACCACGACGACTAACTGGAGAACGGCAGCGCAAAAACGTAAGTAAGAAAATTTTATTTTCAACAATTAAAAGTCGAGTCGAATTAAAATTAACGCGGTCCGCAGCGACAATCTGATTATTTGGCTGATTTCACATTCAATCCTCGAAATGGAATTACGTGTCAAATAAACGTACGTTTCCTCTGACAAAATCAAATAAATTTTTACAGCATAATCAGTTTGGTTCAAAACGACAGTAGCGTTGTCTTTGTCGGCTAAAAACACTATGATGCTGAGCTACATACGAAGACTTTTTAAAGCAAACTGTTTCGACTTAGAAATGTTGGACTTATAAACCTTGAACGATTCAAGAATTTTGCGAGTGTGAATTGAGATCTGAGATGTGGTGAAGATGTCTTATACAAGACTCAACAGCATACAAAAATCTTCTTTAAAAATGCAATCAGGAACAATAACAAAATTTAAACCTTTAGACAGCACCGATTGCTTTTCTAAAGTGAGTCAAACTAAATAAATTGACCACCGTGTTCAAGAAGCCAGTAGTAGATAAACTATGTGATTCTTAAATTCCAATAATTAAATTAGAGATGAGTTTTAGTGGTTGGTCGTAGAGCGATATCAGCCTGCTGCTGAGTAATGTTGTCAAAGAGATTTCAATCATCTGAGGATAAAGTTTTGGGTAATTCAAGAAAAAGAAAGCGTTGTTTACAAATAGTTTCTAACTCTTGTCTGGTGTGCTTAATTCGTTTGCGTATCAACGCTAGACTAGCACGGTGTAGCATGTTTTTAGAAGAACGTGACTAGGATCTGAAATGTGGTAAAGAAGATGTCTTATAAAAGACTCAACAGCACACAAAACATTTTAAAAAATGCAATTGGGAACAACAACAAAATTTAAACCTTTAGACAGCACCGATTCCTATTCTAAAGTGAGTCAAACTAAATAAATTGACCACCGTTTTCAAGAAGCCAGTAGTAGATAAACTTTGTGATTCTTGGATTCCAATTCAAGATAAAGAAAGTGTTGTTTACAAATAGTTTATAACTCTCGTCTGGTTGCTTAATTCGTTCGCGTAACAACGCTAGACTAGCACGGTAAGCATGTTTTTAGAAGAACGTGTCTGCATGTGAAATTTGATTTTGAAGAATGTAGAAATTAGGTTGTGGTCACGTCAACTAAAAAAAGTTAAAGTTTGACGAGTTTGGGAAAGTTTGGAAAATACGTCGGTTTTAGAAGGAACATTTTTGCGGTATATATTGTCAATGTATTAGCGAAGGCTTCCACAACCGGGGTCTACACTAAGATGCAAACGGTGTCTGGGTTTAGACTGGGTCATTTTTGTAACCGAAGTTCCTAACGTTTCGCCTACTTGGTGGTTCTCATCTAAATCAAATAATTTTTTCTCAAAACTTGAGCGCTCTGTAGTTCAAAAGTTAAAACTTTTAGGAAATATGTTCATATACAGTTTTTTTCTTAAAATAGACCCAAAAATAACCTTATTAGATATTAGCATATTATTAAAAAGCACTCTGTATAGTAATTTTTGGTAGGCATATGATTAGATTGAAATTTGTTCTTTTTGTCATACAATATATCTAAACCTGTTTGCGATAGTTTTTGTCATCTAATTAAATCTTATTAAAAAGTTATTTGTAGTTTTGTAAATAATAACAATAAGAAAAAGTTAAAAAAAGAATATATTATGTAAGACGCTCGAGATATCCATACAAGTTATAGACGTCTTACACTATGTAATAACTATTTTAATGATGATAATTTTAAGATACCGATAACGATGTAGTATTTATTCATCATTTGAGAATTTGTTTATTTTAAATAATTTATAGAAAAGATTGTGATTGCGTTTTTACAAATACGTCAAACCATTGTTTAGTTCAACATTTCTAAAATCTATTTATAAAAGTAGATAACCTGATACTTACATTTTCAAGATAAATTATATCTATTTATTATTAAAAGTATTAAGTTGAAAATGAACTGGCTTAGTTTAGCAATTACAATGTACCAAGAAAAGGGGTTAAAAGTTCTAACCATTATTTTAGTGTTGACGGAAATTTGCAGTAAGTTAAAACTATTTATGTTTACACCTACAACAATAATTACAACTACAGCTACACCAACAACAACAACTACACCTACAACTAAACCTACAGCTACACCTACAACTACACCTACAACTACACCTACAACTACAACTACACCTACAACAACTACAGCTACACCAACAACAACAACTACACCTACAACTACAAAAACACCAACAACTATAACTACACCTACAACTACAGCTACACCATCAACAATAACTACACTTAAAACCACAAAAACGCCAACAACTACAACTACACCTACAACCACATTTACAATAACAACTACACCTACAAGAACAACTACACCTACAACTACAACTACACCAATAACAACTACACTTACAACAACAACGACACCTACTACAACAACTACACTTACAACTAAAACTACACCAACAACGACAACTACAACTACACCTTCAACAAACAAAATTAATTTTGTCTGACGAAGAACTTAGACCAAGTTCGAAAACTTGCATTAAATTGTTCTAAATAGATTCACCAATTACCCTAAAAAAATCTTTAAGACAATTGATGATAACACACGGAATGTGTACTCAAGGAAAATAAAAAACTGTTTTTGAACAGACCAACTGGCGCGTTTCGTGGTCATAGAGAAGATAAAGTCTCGTAAAGCAGGAGAACATTTTTGAATAAACATTAATTAAAACAGATAAAATCTGCAAAAGGTCCCAAAAGAGTTGCTTCTTATCCATCAAAAACCATCCAGAATGAATTTATATGCCTCACAGAGAAACTTGTCAAGAAAAAACTGACATCAAGTATAAAAAAACCAAATATTATGGCGTACTCTTTGATAACACTCCTGATGTGAGCCGAAAAGATCAAATAAACCAAATCATCAGATACGTTTATATTAAGCATTGGTATTGTTGAAGTTAGAAAATCATTTATACGATTTTTCTTCATAACTGGCTAGACTGAAATAGATATATCAAAAAACTTTTTCCAACAGACGGAAAAGAATGGTTTTGATATAAAAGATTGTGGTACAAAGTTATAACAATACAAAATCAATGTCGAGAGTAAATGACGGAGTTTAACAAATAATTTCAAAAACAATCTTTACGCTATAACACTTGGTAGTGTACACATCCGATAATGGAAACATTACGCTCGGTGACATCTGCCGCAAAAAAATGGTTATGTATTTGTGATTCAACTTGAAAATGAACGTAAAAATCATTAGTCTTAGGAATGCTTTTATTTCTACCATACCACATTTTCTTACATTACTCGTATCATTCAAAAGTGTTTGATGGCAGAGCCATCTCATAGTATAAATTTACTATGTGATTAAAATTAACTGTAGATAGCTATAAACGATGGTAAATACGTTGAGTTAGTTTAACACCCGCGAATTTCAAAATATACTTTGAATTATTCGTCGGGATAAAACCACAACGTAAAAGGACATTGGGGGTGAGCAATGTAGTAGTTCACTCTGGTGGCGTTTACACAATTGCATTGACATTGCTCACCCCCAATGTCCTTTTACGTTGTGGTTTTATCCCGACGAATAATTCAAAGTATATTTTGAAATTCGCGGGTGTTAAACTAACTCAACGTATTTACCATCGTTTATAGCTATCTACAGTTAATTTTAATCACACAGTAAATTTATACTATGAGATGGCTCTGCCATCAAACACTTTTGAATGGTAACTTCATCGTACTTAATTATAAAGCTATAAGGGGCGTCAATGCAATTGTGGGAACAACATTAGAGTGTATCTCCTACTACTGATGAGCCCCAAAAGGGCGAAACAGCTGTCTAGTAGTTCACTCTGGTGGCGTTTACACAATTGCATTGACATTGCTCACCCCCAATGTCCTTTTACGTTGTGGTTTTATCCCGACGAATAATTCAAAGTATATTTTGAAATTCGCGGGTGTTAAACTAACTCAACGTATTTACCATCGTTTATAGCTATCTACAGTTAATTTTAATCACATAGTAAATTTATACTATGAGATGGCTCTGCCATCAAACACTTTTGAATGGTAACTTCATCGTACTTAATTATAAAGCTATAAGAGGCGTCAATGCAATTGTGGGAACAACATTAGAGTGTATCTCCTACTACTGATGAGCCCCAAAAGGGCGAAACAGCTGTCTAGTAGTTCACTCTAGTGGCGTTTACACAATTGCATTGACATTGCTCACCCCCAATGTCCTTTTACGTTGTGGTTTTATCCCGACGAATAATTCAAAGTATATTTTGAAATTCGCGGGTGTTAAACTAACTCAACGTATTTACCATCGTTTATAGCTATCTACAGTTAATTTTAATCACACAGTAAATTTATACTATGAGATGGCTCTGCCATCAAACACTTTTGAATGGTAACTTCATCGTACTTAGTTATAAAGCTATAAGGGGCGTCAATGCAATTGTGGGAACAACATTAGAGTGTATCTCCTACTACTGATGAGCCCCAAAAGGGCGAAACAGCTGTCTAGTAGTTCACTCTGGTGGCGTTTACACAATTGCATTGACATTGCTCACCCCCAATGTCCTTTTACGTTGTGGTTTTATCCCGACGAATAATTCAAAGTATATTTTGAAATTCGCGGGTGTTAAACTAACTCAACGTATTTACCATCCTTTATAGCTATCTACAGTTAATTTTAATCACATAGTAAATTTATACTATGAGATGGCTCTGCCATCAAACACTTTTGAATGGTAACTTCATCGTACTTAATTATAAAGCTATAAGGGGCGTCAATGCAATTGTGGGAACAACATTAGAGTGTATCTCCTACTACTGATGAGCCCCAAAAGGGCGAAACAGCTGTCTAGTAGTTCACCTTGGTGGCGTTTACACAATTGCATTGACATTGCTCACCCCCAATGTCCTTTTACGTTGTGGTTTTATCCCGACGAATAATTCAAAGTATATTTTGAAATTCGCGGGTGTTAAACTAACTCAACGTATTTACCATCGTTTATAGCTATCTACAGTTAATTTTAATCTCATAGTAAATTTATACTATGAGATGGCTCTGCCATCAAACACTTTTGAATGGTAACTTTATCGTACTTAATTATAAAGCTATAAGGGGCGTCAATGCAATTATGGGAACAACATTAGAGTGTATCTCCTACTACTGATGAGCCCCAAAAGGGCGAAACAGCTGTCTAGTAGTTCACCTTGGTGGCGTTTACACAAATGCATTGACATTGCTCACCCCCAATGTCCTTTTACGTTGTGGTTTTATCCCGACGAATAATTCAAAGTATATTTTGAAATTCGCGGGTGTTAAACTAACTCAACGTATTTACCATCGTTTATAGCTATCTACAGTTAATTTTAATCACATTGTAAATTTATACTATGAGATGGCTCTGCCATCAAACACTTTCGAATGGTAACTTCATCGTACTTAATTATAAAGCTATAAGGGGCGTCAATGCAATTGTGGGAACAACATTAGAGTGTATCTCCTACTACTGATGAGCCCCAAAAGGGCGAAACAGCTGTCTAGTAGTTCACTCTGGTGGCGTTTACACAATTGCGTGATATGCTCACCCCCAATGTCCTTTACGTTGTGGTTTTATCCCGACAGAATAATTCAAAGTATATTTTGAAATTCGCGGGTGTTAAACTAACTCAACGTATTTACCATCGTTTATAGCTATCTACAGTTAATTTTAATCACATAGTAAATTTATACTATGAGATGGCTCTGCCATCAAACACTTTTGAATGGTAACTTCATCGTACTTAATTATAAAGCTATAAGGGGCGTCAATGCAATTGTGGGAACAACATTAGAGTGTATCTCCTACTACTGATGAGCCCCAAAAGGGCGAAACAGCTGTCTAGTAGTTCACCTTGGTGGCGTTTACACAATTGCATTGACATTGCTCACCCCCAATGTCCATTTACGTTGTGGTTTTATCCCGACGAATAATTCAAAGTATATTTTGAAATTCGCGGGTGTTAAACTAACTCAACGTATTTACCATCGTTTATAGCTATCTACAGTTAATTTAATTCACATAGTAAATTTATACTATGAGATGGCTCTGCCATCAAACACTTTTGAATGGTAACTTCATCGTACTTAATTATAAAGCTATAAGGGGCGTCAATGCAATTGTGGGAACAACATTAGAGTGTATCTCCTACTACTGATGAGCCCCAAAAGGGCGAAACAGCTGTCTAGTAGTTCACTCTGGTGGCGTTTACACAATTGCATTGACATTGCTCACCCCCAATGTCCTTTTACGTTGTGGTTTTATCCCGACGAATAATTCAAAGTATATTTTGAAATTCGCGGGTGTTAAACTAACTCAACGTATTTACCATCGTTTATAGCTATCTACAATTACTCGTATCCTTTTCATAGCTGAGACGCATTTAAGTAAGCTTATAGTTTGTCTGGTGCAATATTTAAAGTAAAATTTTACAAAAGAACAATATGCAAACGAAAAACAGTGTAGTTTCTTTGCCAAGATTACTTGCTGTACCTTGAAAAACCGGAATTTTCATTATAATGTTATGTTTTCTATTGTACGATGAAAGACGAACCTCTAAGCACCATCTAAGTTTGTTTTTGCCGTATACGTATTCAGCAAGTTTCTTTATAACTACACTAACAATTTTGTCTTGATGGCTTTCAGCATTTTTACTTTCCGGATTTTTGTCTTTGTCACCAAATCACACATTTCTTGACGGTCGAGATATTGTTCATAAAGCTTACATTAACTGAAACGTGGCGTCTGAAAAACCAAAACCAACTTTTTATTTTTCCTATGAATTCGGTTAGCAACATAACAGTGAGGGATACGAGAATCACTTAAAGACTGCATTGCGTGACCGACCTGTATTAACTAAAAATCAGTTTTGCAATTTCCGCAACTAGCGGTTACACAACTATGTCAACGTCGACGCGCAAATACGAAGTCACGTAAGTTAGTTAAGTCTTGAGCCGTCAGACGGCGCAGCTTTAGCTCGATTTCTCGCCGGATACGATTATTTTGATTTTGTGATTCAATTACGTTGCGTGTAACTAGCGTTAAGACGCAAAGGAATCGGTAAAGGATACAATTTTTTTATCCATTGACAACTGTTTTATGGATACTTTTTTTAGTTAATGTTATGCATCGTATTTGAGGGTTGAAGAGGAGACTAAAATATATTTTTAAATCGCTTTTTTGTAGATTGCATTGTAGCTCTTATTTATACTTCCAATATGTCTATCTAAGTACGAGGTTTTTACCATGATGGTAGATAATATTTCTCAACACACTTACCTGAAACAAAAACCGGTGTCATCCTTAAGGAAAAGGAAATACTTAACCGCGTCATATCATATTATAAGATATTTATGTACTTTCTGTACCTTAAAACAATGGCGTGGTATAGTGTATCACGTACCGGAGTTTGCTTTCAATGATTTCAAGTTCTGCGTTGAACACGCGCTTTTGTCCGATTCTACTAATTTCATTGTACAAATTGTAAAATAATTTATTACGGCGTAAGAAACACTCCATTGTGCATGTTGCTAATTTTAATAGAATAATCAACAAGGATCGCTAATCAAATCGTTATTCGTATGTTAGTTTTGTTAACTAATCATTATTACGCCAATTGTTAAAATACTGCAAAAATTTCTTTGCAAGTTAATTGGCAGCAGCGCGACGTTTGTAAATACTCGCAATATATTTCAAACCCCATTACAATATTAACTCCTACGCTTGACGTCAAGTACTACGGGTAGATTTTGATTTTTAATAAGAAGGTATCGAAAATGCGTTTAATTTTAGTACGACCGTCATTACTTACTTGAGGCGGTATATTAAAATAGAGACGAATCCTTCCAGGTCTACAATATCTGTCTATTATTTTTTTTTGTATACTGTATAACATTATTGGATAATAGCAGTGGCGTAGTCACGAGTTCATGTTAATTTTATGTATAGTTTATATTAGAAGTGTACCTACAACTACATTGTAATTGAAACAATACCTGAGATTCTGTCTCTCTTTTTCTTTTTCATGATCAACTGTGCAGTTTTAATATGAAAATAAACAAAACTTTCTGTTTGTGATAACTTGATTGTTTTATTGCTTTACGTACATTGGAGGATTGCGAATCTAGAATATTTGTTACCGGGAGGGGTCGTTTGATCACAATCGCGTTCGCGCACAACACGCATCCACGGCACTCGCGTCCATAATTTAACCGTAATACTTAAAATAAAAAAAGGGAACGGAAGATGAACAATTTATTACTTCCACTTAACTCTAAACAATGAATAAAATCGATAAAAGAAACTAACACTATGACGGATGAACAACTTATAATTAAACTACATGTACATAGGTTCCTGTAACTTAAGCTAAATCGATGGGTAAACGTTTATGAGTTCTAACACACGTACTATCACTAGCACTACTACAAGAGACGAAAGCGCAGGGGCCGGTGGCGTTAATTATGGCTACGAAGTGCGAGCGTAGCAATGCCCTTAGTTAGCCGGACACCCAGTTTCAGGTGCCCATTAAGCAAAAGTCGACTTATTGCAGCTAAACAAACGACGGTAGTAGCAATAGTGTCGCAGCCAGCGGATACTCAGAACTTAAGCCGACACCCAGTCTCAGGTGCCCTTTAAGCAAGGGTAGACTTGTGCAGCTCAAGTGATTCTAGGGTGTCCGGGGTTCTTCTTTTAAACTCTTTTCGGGCCGTAAACCTACCCCCAGTCTTGCGCAGTGAGGTTAGTAGTGGGGCGTCGAGGTAACATATTTCATTTTCTCTAGCCCAGACGTTTGTTTCCCTAAAGGAATTACTACACTAAAGAAAAGGTGGCGCTAAGGCACGACTCACCCAAAAAGTTTTAGTTACTGACAATCCCACTCACGACCATCTGCAAAGGAAGCTAGTCAAACGGTGAGCCGAACACCTATAAAATCTTTTTTCGATTTTCCCAGAGGCGTGTCCGTTAGTAATTTACAAAAGTTTGCGAGTATTAGTCCATCAGATGCCACCTTTCCAGTTAAGGATTAACTACATCGTCAAAGTTAACAATGTTTTATGCAACCGGCCTAAGCCGTCCTCCAGGGAAACAACTAAAAAGCAAAAATGGATCAATTTTTAAATAACGTAACTTAACCAACGGATAAACACCTAATAAGATTTTATTTTTTATTTTCGTTTGTATTACCAAAAAATCATAACAGCATCTTCAAGTATTTAAAACAAGTAAAATTGGCAGAAACAATTTTTAATTTGCGTATGGCCTAGAACACAATCAGCAAAAAATTGAAAAATGTTGAACTAGTGATAAAAATAAAGACATTGTTTCTTTAAGCGTAGTTAGGAAATGATTGCGATCCTACGATGATGTTCTAGTCAGAATAAATCCTAACATTTTTGTATACTAGCTGATATTGATTTATGAATTTAAGATAAGCATTTAAATAATAATAAATAAAATCGAAAAAAAAGTGTAATACCGGGTATTTTAGTTCTTTGAAAATATCGTGAAAAACGCAATGTTAACCGCAAATACATGCAAATTAAATTAGCAAAAATTCTACATCACACATAGAATGAATTACCCTTTGCAAGTAACAGAAAAATGCGTTATTTTCTTTTTGGTAAACTCAACACAAGTTATCTGCAAAAATCTAAATTAGTTTTTCTCTTTGACGTAAACTAAATTTTAATGTAACCTACCTCATATACTATTGTATATAGTAAAATTTCCAATAATACCAACTGAAGAATTTAGGAAGACATTACAAAATGATGCCAAATAAACGGTTCAAAATTACTAAAAACGTAATTACTTATCTTGGCACGCAGACGTGGATCGAAAGTTTTTAGAATATTTGTTTCTAGACTGTTATCTCAAAATTTAGGTCGGTGATTAATGTGTTTTCAATAGAGAAGAAGTAGGCTGCTGGTTTTTTCCTGTGCACAAAGTGCAGTATCTTCAATGCAATGACTACGGTAATAATTATTTAACCAATGAAAGCAATTAATAATCAAGGCTTATTAATATTGTCGAGATTATTAATCGCATATTATGAAACAAATTGGTTTTTAAATTGTTCCGTCGATTGTATATTATTAATTTTTGCATTTACTTTTAATTTTACGATTATATCTATTTAATAACTATTGCATTTTTGTATCAACGGTAATTGGATTTTTAAGTCATGTGATAATGCTATATAACCTCAATGTGTCAACTAAATTTCAATAAGTTTTGTAAATATCAACAATTTCTTTTAGTCTTTATGTGATTAACAGTATTGTTAAATATCGAAGAAAATTACATCTCAAAAGATTTCTTCTATGAACCGAAAAGTAATCGTGTGATGGTTTTTTTTTGATACACAGAAGTAGAACTTGATGTCATAAGGAAATCAAAATTATTTATAAAGCAAATAAAGTAAATGTTTATACATTTAAAAATAGTTTGTAAATAACGAATATTGTTATTAGAAATAAAACTATGAACTGACCAGGAAACATTAAAAATTTACGGTAAAAGCAATGGTAATTTTAATACATTTTTACTTTTGTAGATAATAAAGTTTTAACAATGAACGGTGAACCAGATGTCATAAACAAATTCTCACGACAGATTAGGTTTGAGTATAAAATATGCCACGATGTTGTAAATTAATGTTGTCGCTACTGGATGGTGCTCTAGAATAAAATAAGAAACTGGTTCACCTACTTATAGATTAAAGATTTATTTTTCTTTCTATTCTATTGTTATGTTATTTTTGTTTATCAGAATATTTGCATAATGGCAATTTCAAAAACAGAATCTCGTATGTACCATAAAAAACCGATGAGAATTGTTGTTTTAAATAAATGTTTATGATTTACTAAAAATAATGCTGCTCATTAACTTATCGTTACAATTTAAATCCGATAAAAGTTCATACGTAGTTTAGTAAAGCATAGTGAGCAGTGTTTTGCAAATTAGTAAAGATTGGATTCACAGATGAAGAAGATAATATTGATGAAAGTAACGATGGTTAAATGCTCTTAATTAGGTTTATTTTTAAATGCTTAATGTTTTCAATATGTATGCAAAGAAGTACACGAGTATTATGACAAAACATTTATATAAGTACAGCTTTGTATAATATTTACGTTGTTTTTAATTATAATAGAGTAAAATCAGTTTATAATTAATGTTATATACAACACACAAAGGTCACAACTTTGATATTAAGCATGTTCGGCAAAAACAACTGAATGTCTTAATTATCAATAAAAACGAATTGACAATTTGAGTGTTCATAATCGTCAGCTTCGTTTAGCAACTCCAAATTATACTATTTTTATTTTAGTGATCGGGCTACTTAACCTACAATTATTGTAAACAACCCAATTGTAGTTATTTAACGAACAAGGTTGTTAATGATAGCGATTAATAATCAAGACATTTTAACGTCGTGAGCGAGTGTAGCGAGCGAACGCGTTAATATTGTCGAGATTATTTGTCGCCGATTAACAAACGAGTTAGTTTTTCCATTGATCATACGTTGGTAAAATGTATGAAGTTATAAGTAAACTAAAGTATACGTAACCCGTTGTTATATCTAGTAGTCGCGCAATATCGTTGAATCAGTGGTTGCTAACGATTTCATTGGTTGCTATACAAAATCGTTCATTAATAGAAATTAATTCATTGGTTAAAAATCGTTCATTAATAGAGGTCATTAACGATATATTTGTGATACATTATTATACGTTAACATTGCTATTAACAGACGATCGACGGAAAAAATATTTAGTTATAATGATGCATAGGTGAATTTTTTGATTTATGTTTTATTTAAAAACGTCAACGAATACAATTTACGTATCCTTAAAGAAATCTTAATTCGCTTCTACAATTTTATTGGTTAGAAAAAAAACAGTAATAGCAATTCGTTGATTTTATTGGTTCAAAAGTAGACCACATAAATTTAGTAATTGGAATAAAGAGAACAAAAAGGCTAAATTGTTAAATTTCTGTATTTTTTACGTTGAAAGCATTGTCATACTTTAAAGAATGGTATGCTTTAATGTTAATAATATTTAGTCACCAATGTGACTGTACAAAACTTGAAGATAAACATTACAAAATTCTGATATACGGATAATGAAATCGTTTAATTCTTTTTAGAGATAATGTATCTGTTTGTTATAAAAGTACAGGTTGACTTAGTTTAGTGATTGAAATGTTTGAAAAAATGACGTTCAAAATTATATTTATTTGTTTACTCGTGACACAAATTTCTAGTAAGTAAAATTATATTTTTTAAATTGTTTAGCAAACAAAAATATTATTTTTTTAAATGCTTAAATTAAAACAAATTAATTTTCTATTGAACGCTTTTATGCAGTAAAGAAACTGTTTTGATATATGTATACAGGACGTTGTAATTTCTATGCAAATATTATTAGAATTTTTTTGAAATAAAAAACAATTTATAATGTGTATGTATAATACGTTTCTCTTACGTATCTTATTCAAAGTAATCGTATTTTTTTTAAATATGATTTAAAGTAATTAAACTTAATGAAATTTAATTATCATAAAATTTGATGCTAAACAAGCTCTATGATGCTTTGATGCTAAACTAATGTAGTTTACGATTGTCAATTTTTTTTGTTTTTTTTTGGCATCTGCACGTTTTTTCTTCTTAAAGTTACGAACACGCAAAAAAAATTAGTAATTGCCACGTCATATATTAAAAATTTATTTTTATCTACTATTAAAAAGCTTAGAGTTTGAAAAACCTGCTTATTGAGGTAATATAATCAGGTCTAATAGAAGTTTAAAATAACATTCTTGTATTATAGGTTAAAAAACCTGCGTCAGCTCATTTGACTAATGTTCATTTTTAGATAGATTTTTTTTCATCTTTTGTGCGTTTTTGTTGTAATTTTTACGTCGTCTAGATAGTTTCAAAACACTAATTTGAATAAAAAACAAACATAAAGAAATTGTATTTTGCCGCACAAATCAATAAAAAAAAATGCTGACAATAATTTAAAACGAGTCTTTCAGTTCTCTTTCATAAAAGTCTACAAAACAACTATTTAAGTTTTTTTTCTTTTTTTATTAAGGAAATTTCAAGGAGATTACTACAATTACAATCTTAACAAAAAAACTGATTAATTAATAATTTTATGCAAACTCAAAATGCATACTATACTAACATTCACATTCAAAGTTTAGGCCTTTTTGAGTCCTCTTGTCAGTTTTGTGTTGACAAGAAACTGGATTGTTTCAAATTTGACGTTTGTAAAAAGTTTTTGTTTCTGACTCTATATATATTATATATTAATTATATATTATTAACGGTGTTTATTTCCAAGTTACTATGGAAATTATTATTCTTGTAGTACAATAAAGCGTTAACATTACTACTAAGTACTTTGCTCTGGAGTCGCTAAATTATGTCAATTTTTTTCCGCAAAATCCCATATCTGGAGGTCATACGTTTATATGGTTTTTAGTTTGTAGAAAACTATTTTGTTTTAGATCGACAAAGTAAAAATTGTTTTAACTAACCAATACATTTCTAGATTTTTTATTTTCACAAAAACTATCTAGCCTAGCTTAGCGTCCATTGTCATGCCTAAATATTTTATTGTATCAGCATATCGCATTATAAAGTTACTTATACTAACCTAGATACAATGGTTTCTTTTATCTGTGACATTGATGAAGAAAAATTTAGTCTCATTCAGTTTAATCAGTCATTGCTTGGTCTAATTGTTAATTTTGCTTACTGACGCTTGTAGATTTATTCTCGTGTAATTGTAATTTGTACTTAAAAAGTTTCAATTTTATGATATTGCTAGTGTATAAAAGTATTAGTTCATAAACCGGCACCAACACAATGTCCCCAGTCATTTTTGTTTAGATGTTTTATAGTTCAGCCATTTATGTGTTTAATCCTAAAGTTCTATATAATATTTAAAATTTCAAGCAGTCAGTAATTAATATTAATAAACACGATGTGTATATTTAAAACAGCTTAGAAATTATTTGATATCATTTATTGTTTAGCAAATAATTTGAAATGCAAGCACTGCAGAGGAAAAGCTTGCAATGATGACATACCGCTAGAATACTGTAGAAAACAACTTCGAGTTTTGCCGTACAACTTTGAAGAAATGTCATCGTATGATGAAAATAGTTTAAAAGCGTGTATTGAACTACTGTATGCAAAAGGTAATTTTAAACATAATTATTTTACTTGGTTAATATAGTCTATTTTAGAAAACAACACATTTCCGGTGATGCAATGTATCACGTACACAAATGATTTGTGTAACAAAATTCGTTCTTCTTTACCTACAGTAGTACATTTAGAAAAGTGTTTAATCAAAGCAAACGATGAAACAACTGTAGCTACACCTACAACTACAACTACACCTACAACTACAACTGCACCTACAACTACATTTACACCAACAACTACACCTACACTTACAACTACAACTACACCTACAACTACATTTACACCAACAACTACACCTACACCTACAACTACAAATACACCTACAACTACATTTACACCAACAACTACACCTACAACTACATTTACACCAACAAGTACAAATACATTTACACCAACAACTACACCTACACCTACAACTACATTTACACCAACAACTACACCTACACCTACAACTACAAATACACCTACAACTACATTTACACCAACAACTACACCTACAACTACATTTACACCAACAACTACACCCACAACTACATTTACACCAACAACTACACTTACACCTACAACTACATTTACACCAACAACTACATTTACACCAACAACTACACTTACAACTACATTTACACCAACAACTACACCTACACCTACAACTACATTTACACCAACAACTATACCTACACCTACAACTACATTTACACCAACAACTACACCTACAACTACATTTACACCAACAACTACATTTACACCTACAACTACATTTACACCAACAACTACACCTACAACTACATTTACACCAACAACTACACCTACACCTACAACTACAAATACACCTACAACTACATTTACACCAACAACTACACCTACAACTACATTTACACCAACAACTACACCCACAACTACATTTACACCAACAACTACACTTACACCTACAACTACATTTACACCAACAACTACACCTACACCTACAACTACATTTACACCAACAACTACACCTACAACTACATTTACACCAACAACTACATTTACACCTACAACTACACCTACAACTACATTTACACCAACAACTACACCTACAACTACATTTACACCAACAACTACACCTACACCTACAACTACAAATACACCTACAACTACATTTACACCAACAACTACACCTACAACTACATTTACACCAACAACAACACCCACAACTACATTTACACTAACAACTACACCTACACCTACAACTACATTTACACCAATAACTACACCTACACCTACAACTACAAATACACCTACAACTACATTTACACCAACAACTACATTTACACCAACAACTACACCTACACCTACAACTACATTTACACCAACAACTACACCTACACCTACAACTACATTTACACCAACAACTACACCTACAACTACATTTACACCAACAACTACACCTACAACTACATTTACACCAACAACTACACCTACACCTACAACTACATTTACACCAACAACTACACCTACACCTACAACTACAAATACACCTACAACTACATTTACACCAACAACTACACCTACAACTACGTTTACACCAACAACTACAACTACATTTACAACAACAACTATACCTACAACTACAATTATACTTACAAGTAAACCAAACTCAATAATAATTAGTAATAGTATCATAAATATTCTCAATAATAATTTCAACAATAATAATAATAACAATTATAGCAACAATTATTTGTATTCGGAGTTTGACTTTATGCAATTTATTATAAATACAGGAAAACGTCTATTAAAATATAACAGTAATATTTAATAAAAAAAAATGTCAATAAACTGGAACAATAAGTAAATTCAATAATAACTAAGCAATAAATGTTATTTTATAATTTCTAAAAAAAATAGTGTTAGCATGCACATCTGACGTAAACATCTATTAATGTTGTTTTCTTGTGGTTTTTAGTTTTGTAAAAATATTGTATTTAACTTAATTTAAATTGTTTTCTAAACTTCAATTACTGTTTTCATCAACAACACAAAAATTTATCTGGTGATATGATCTTGTCGCTTAGACTATAATAATACATTTTTTATCTTTACTGTATAACATACTATTACACAGAAATCATTGATGAAATAATAATTTGTTAATTTGCGTGCTGAACAATAAATGCTATCTACTAATAGAATTTTTTGTTTTGTATACGAAAATTAATGCGTTTGTCATTAGTGCTAGAAAGAACTCTAACGCTTGACAAGCATCACAAAAGATAAAAAATAAATACTTGCGCTAGAGGATGATTCTTATGTTTGGTAGTCAAGAGAAAATAAAACACTTTGTGACCAGCTGCCAAACAAAAACAAAAATTGTAACATAGCTTCAGTGTCAGTAATATAGAAATTAACACAAATGATAATTATGTTAAAGAAGTTTTAGCTTGTATAGAATAATATTAAAAGAATTAAAAAAAAATATTATAAACTGTCAACATTGTATCTAAAACAGAATTAACAAATTCATACCGTTAAATGAACAGTAGAAGAACTTAAGTAGATATAATCGCTAAAATGATCAACAAAAAAAATTCAGATGACAACGCAACCGATGATGAAAACGCCGATTTTCCAGTGACACAAAAAAAACCTGTTTCGAGTACGGTTGAAGCAGCAAAACATGTCAAAGAACTAAACAGTTTTTTGAAAATAAAAATTAAATGAATTACAAGCTTACATGACATCAGAACGAATAAAATTTAAAAAACAAATACAGTTAATAAACTTTTTTAAAAAATTGTAATTCCTGTATCAAGTCTGCAAGTTCTGTAAAATAAAAAAAATGTTGTTTAGATTGGTTTTCATTCTAGTCTTCTTTTAATAATTTATTTAATTCGAACTTTTGAATAATTTAAATTTTTGTACTGCTTTCTTGAGATTCCTTCCGTCTAGGTTTTTTTTGGTCTTCCAGTTTTCTATCGTTTTAAATGTGTTCGTTCTAATATTTGCTTAGGTAACATATTATCATTATTGTTATTATAATTGAGACATTTTAGGTACGACTAAAAACGATACATAACTAAATGAATAAAAAATCGTAGATATTTTTTGCAAAAATTTTTTTGTCTAGATCTAGTCAATCAGATTAAAAATTTATTTCGCATTGTAATGAACAAAACGATACTTAAACTACAAAGTATGTTTAAGCTTTTAAAATAAAGGGTTTTTTAATAGGGACAGCGTATAGCGGCCATCTTAGTAAAGCGACAGTTGTCAAATTGGGAATAGATAATTAATTGTTACAATTTATCATGAAACGCTACACGTTTGAACAATGCTTAAAATTTGTTAAAATTTATTATCAAAATCAGTGCTTTCTTCGCAGCGGCTAATCCTGCTTTTAGTAAATTACCTTCAGTGGCTCATTTTTAGTTGAGTTTGTTAATAAACATAGCTGACAGGTTTGAAGCGACAAAAATCCACGGAAGATTTATTAAGTGCCTCTACATTGTTACATACCAAAGGTCTTTCGTCAGAATCAGCAAACTCAACAACACATTTCAAAACAATCTTACTTTTAACAAAACTTTCATTCTTTGTAAAATGAAGACTATTAAAATAAACAGCTGATGCAACTTTAACCTCTGACGTCACTAAACGGTTTCTTAGTACGCCCTTTACTCGTTTTCTGATCACTTAGAATACGTCTGGACGGTAACGTTAGATTTTCCACAACTGCAACAGAACAAACCTTTTTTAGGTTCCTTGCAAGAAGCAGCTCGATGGTCTAGCTTTTTACAATTCCAAAATAATTACAGACCGTTTCAATTAGAAGAAGCAGACGTATTAATGATGGCTAACCTTCGCGTAGAAAGAACGGTATTAGCAGTCGATAATTGTGAGTTTTGTCGAACGAACGTTCATCACTACTAACGTTATTCAAAAAACGAAAAACAAAAGTGTTCTTCACTTGTGTGGTAACATAAATGAGATCAAGCTTCATGTCCTGCTTTATACGAGATAGAAGCGTGTAAGCTTAATTATCTTGCATGCGATCCTCGATAATACAACCCAATTTAATTAACTCCTCAATTGAAATAACTGACGACTAACCAAGCTGAGTTTGGTATATTGACTGAACAGTTTATTTTGCTTCTGATATCTCAATAGCCGATCCAATTTCTGCATACGACAATGCTGTAGAAAGGCAAACTTTTTTTTTCTATCAAAAAATTCTAGTAGTGCTCATATTAAAGAAATAAAATGGATAATTTATTCGACGTCAGCAAATAGGTTAATTTGTTGTTGCTGTCGTTTTTTTGAATCTGAGTTAGATAAAATTAAACAATTTGTTTTTGGTTTAGATCA
This sequence comes from Aquatica leii, assembly GCA_035610365.1. Lineage (NCBI taxonomy): Eukaryota > Metazoa > Arthropoda > Insecta > Coleoptera > Lampyridae > Aquatica > Aquatica leii. Next base: position 37,514,872 of record CM069437.1, on the reverse strand, counting down.
GTAATGGAAAGACCCGATCAGTAAATTTGCAATTAAAAAAAAACAATTGGTGATGAGACACAGAACAAATATACAAAAAAAATAAAAAAGCAGCAAAATATATTGCATCAACTTTTAGAAATTATATGTTTTTGAGCAAACAGAAGTTCGCGTTCTGTGGTTACAAAAAAGATAAAACATCGGAAAACAGAAACTTTTTTTTTAATTAGTGGAATTAATAAACAAATAAGATCCAGTGTTAGGAACCCATTGTTCAAAAAGTTCTAAAAAAATTGATTCTATCCGAAATCATCCAGAATCAGTTCAAAAGTCTTATAAAAGAACACGCTAAGAAAAAATTGATATCCAAAATTCTATTTCTATGATAACTTTAGTATTTTTGAAAAACATTTTATGCTTTACAACATAATTTTTATTGAATTTCGTATTTCCACCTATAAATTAGATCTTCAGTTGCTTTTTTCTCTTCTTAGAGCCTTCGATTAGGTGTGGAATTTTTTATTTAATTAAACAACCGTAGTTGTAATTACGGCGACGTTTTGTGGTCTTTGATGTGACCACTTCATCAGGCCAAATCACTAAATTATCGATTTAATTTAATTAAATAAAAAATTCCACACCTAATCGAAGGCTTTAAGAAGAGAAAAAAAGCAACTGAATAATTTTTATTCTTGCCAGTGGTGTTCGTGCGTTGCACTGATCTATTTTAACAAAAAAAGTGATACGACAAAGATTTTTCTTAAAGTAACAATTATTTTTGAAATTCTCTTTCTATTCAAAGCAAATCCAATTTCTTTATTTTTTTTTGGCGTACGGTTTTTATATAAAAAAATAAAATTTATTTATTAGATCCCGCTAAACCACTTTAAAAAAAATAATTTTTGTAACTGTAAACAAAAATTCATTTAAGACTTTTTAAACAGTAAAACTATAAAAATAAAGTTATCTAAATACATTTTGTAATGCTAACACAAAATTACCTTAAAGGCACAAAAAAATAAACTATAACAGATGTTCAAAATGCGAATCTCTTAAACAGTTGCATGCTTCTGCTTTTTTTTCTCGTGTACACTATCGGGACTATTTCTAATAGCTTTGCAAGACAATATAATATGATTTTTCAACGTTTTGGTCTGAATTTGTGTTGTAAACCAATGTTTCAAGATGACCCTACAAAAGTAATTGATAATAAGCTATTAAGGTCCTAAAATCTAAGTGGCCATGCCTGTAGTCTCCACAAGCTATTTAGCAATTATTGTAATTTTAATTAAAATATTTGCGCGCCAGAGCACTGAATTGCCTTAGCGCTTGGTCGTGCATACACCACATTTCTTACTTTAATCAAAGCTGGCAATTCTGCTTCGAGAAACTGCCGGTAATTATGTCTCTTTTAACCTCGCACAAATAATATAGGGTTTAATTAAATAATCAACGTATATTTCAGTCCATACGTTAACGGAAAATTACTTCTGATGACCGGATTTCGTAATTGGAGGTTGGCTTTTTTTCAGTCTAAAAATAATTATTGTGAAAATTTTGGATGGCGTTTCTGAAAAAACTGCTTTATCGGTGAATATTTTTTTAGGATCAAATAGCGCAATTTTATACACATTTTAAATAAACTATTTACAAAAGTAATAGAAAGTCGAGAGAAAGTAGCGTCTGAAACCGTTGGATATGGTAGAGACATAATAAATTGTCATAGAAGATTTTCCAAACAAGAGTATGTGGGATATTCAAATTGTCCCCAATTTTTCGTGTACTTAATCTAAGATAACTCAAAACCATTATCACGATTAAAGTTATTTTCCTATTGAAGAAGAATGAAGATTTTGCAATCACCATAACGTTATCAAAATTAATATTGTGACTTGTAGTAAAATGATGTTGAGCAAACGGAAACTTAGAAATATGCCTTTTTTCTTATACAATAATCATCTTCTGAAATGAGGGTGATGACAGAACAACCAGTTTAACCAACGTAGAGTAAACTACGTGAACAGGGAATATAGTATACATCTTAAAATGGAAGTGTAAGTTATTCGTGTTTGGGAAAAAGAAGAATTTTATGTGCAAAATGATAATGAGACGACGCATGAAGACATCTGTCTATATGGGTGGGTTTGCGATAAACAGAATGGCCTAAAAATCCGTCGGGTTTACAAGTCACAAAAACGTCAAAAAATGAAATAGACCCAAGCAACATTTTGTAACCGTGGTTACGTTGTAACCAGTTGCAAATTAGTAACATTAGCACCATGGTAAATAAACCGTTGCAGCAACGTAGCAGCAACTTTCGTAATTTACTGAGGTTTCAAATCTATTACAGAAATAACCATTTTACAACTATGGTTATAAGTAAGTTTTTCTTAAACCCTTATGTAACTACAGTGTCAATTTAGTGACATTAAAACCTTCATTTCGGTTTCGAGTGTAACAGTCTTGAAACTATGGTTACAAGTGTGAATTTCTAAAACTACACTGCAGTGTTAATCTATACGTTCAAACAGTAACAGAAGAAGTGCATTTTACGAGATTTTTTATAAGACACATAGCCCAGTATCATTATCCAATAACCAGTACCCAAAGTGTTTCTAATTCAAAACTACGTAAGTACAATTATTGGTTTATTATATTACTATAATTTTAATCGTGCATTTAAACTACTGTTTCCAATTTAATCAACGTTGAAGAATTAGTTGCCAATTATAAGTAAGCAAATTTTAAATTGATTTTATTTTCTTCTAGGATAAAATAGAATTTGATTGCAAGGACATTACAATATTACACACAGTGATCAGAACGTGTAAATTAGATCGCCATTGCGAACACCTATAATCTTTAAAAAACCAGTCGAGATTATGATCATTGAACCGATTATAATTGCACATGTGCGTTTGTAGCCTAATACAAATATTTAACTAAGAATTACGTAGACGCATTAACGTATATATCTTAATCCGCCATGGTCTTTTAACACAAAGACATTTTTTTCTTAACAAAATTTATGCATTTACTATTTACAAAATTTATAAATAAAAGACATAATCCGCTTTTCTTGAAAATTTGCCGTAAAAACCTGTTTACTCGTACCTACTTGCAACAGATGTAAAAATTCTTTTATTATATCTTTTTTGTTTGAATTTAGTTCTATAAGAAACTATAAAAATTTAAATAATGTACATTTATTATAACTTTTTATATATCTGTATCTTTTTATAAATATATTTTTATCTCTACTTTTGTTTTAATCTTTATGATGCAGTTAGTAACTAAAATCTTGGATAAGTTGCTTAACAAAACGGTAGTAGTTTCAAATAATGGTAATAAGCATGTTTTCAAAACAGTTACATAGAAGTTGCTGTAAACGGTAACTACAATGTTACAAATCAATTACAAAACCGTGATGATAAACCATTGCAGAAACGATTCAGAATAGGTAAACATGATTTGTAAAAAACCGTTATAGCAACGCTGCAAAACAGTTACAAAGTAGTAATTGCAACGGTTTCAGACACGTTGTAAAGCGGTTATAATATTACTGCAGTTGCCTTGCAACTGACCAAATCCGGTATTGACAACGTATCAGGAAAGACTCAGCAACTATTCTGTAACTAAATACCTTACTGAAACCATAGTTGCAAGAGAGTTTTACAACCGTTTTGTAACTGATTTTTGCTACTTGGGGAACTATTGGTTTTGATTTCCATAGTAAATTTGATATTTGATAATAAAAAAAGAATCCTTATTAGGAACTTTGATTAAAAATAAAGTGACACCAAAAAACACAAAAAAACCTTAGGGTTCAAGCTTTATAGTTTCTAAACGTTGAATAAAATGAGTCAAGAATATGAAAAGAGGATTCACATGTAATTTAGAAAAAAATGTTAGACAAGAATTTGGTTAGCTTTTAGGTAGGAGATTAGATAGTACTGACAATAGGTCAAAAAAAGCGTACCTTCTTTGTAAATTTTGGAAATCCCGTATAAACGTGGTGTTTTTGAATCTAAAAAAGTAAGTCAACGTTTAGTTTTAGGAAGTAAATTAGATAATCTGATTATTTGGCTGATTTCACATTCAATCCTCGAAGTGGAATTACGTGTCAAATAAACGTACGTTTCCTCTGTCAAAACGACAGTAGAGTTGTCTTTGTCGGCTAAAAACACTATGATGCTGAGCTGCATACGAAGACTTTTTAAAGCAAACTGTTTTGACTTAGAAATGTTGGACTTATTAACCTTGAACAATTCAAGAAGTTTGCCAGTGTAAATTGAGATCTGAGATGTGGTGAAAAAGATGTCTTATAGAAGACTCAACAGCACAGAAAACATCTTAAATACTGCAATTGGGAACAACAACAAAATTTAAATCTTTAGACAGCACCGATTCCTGTTCTATAGTGAGTCAAACTAAATAAATTGACCACCGTTTTCAAGAAGCCAGTAGTAGATAAACTTTGTGATTCTTGGATTCCAATAATTAAATTAGAGATGAGTTCTAGTGGTTCGTAGTAGAGCGGTATGAGGCTGCTGCTGAGTAATGTTGTCACAAAGATTTCAATCATCTGAGGATAAAATTTTGGTCAATTTAAGATAAAGAAAGCGTTGTTTACAAATAGTTTCTAACTCTTGACTGGTTTGCTTAATTCGTTTGCGTATCAACGCTAGACTAGAACGGTGTAGCATGTTTGTAGAAGAACGTGACTGGGATCTGAAATGTGGTAAAGAAGATGTCTTATAGAAGACTCAACAACACACAAAACATCTTTAAAAATGCAATTGGAAACAACAACAAAATTTAAACCTTAAAACAGCACCGATTCCTGTTCTAAAGTGAGTCAAACTAAATAAATTGACCACCGTTTTCAAGAAGCCAGTAGTAGATAAACTTTGTGATTCTTGGATTTCGATAATTAAATTAGAGATGAGTTCTAGTGGTTGGTCGTAGAGCGGTATCAGGCTGCTGCTGAGTAATGTTGTCTAGGAGATTTCAATCAATTAAGAATAAAGTTTTGGCCAGTTCAAGATAAAGAAAGTGTTGTTTACAAATAATTTCTAACTCTCGTCTGGTTTGCTTAATTCGTTCGCGTAACAACGCTAGACTAGTACGGTGTAGCATGTTTTTAGAAGAACGTGTCTGCATGTGGAATTTGATTTTGAAGAATATAGAAATTAGATTGTGGTCACGTCAACTAAAAAAAGTTAAAGTTTGACGAGTTTGGGAAAGTTTGAAAAATACGGCGGTTTTAGAAGGAACATTTTTGCCGTATAGATTGTGCTTCCACAACTGGGGTCTACACTAAGATGCAAACGGTGTCTGGGTTTAGACTGGGTCATTTTTGTAACCGAACTACATGGTGGTTCTCATCTAAATCAAATAATTTTTTCTCAAAACTTGAGCGCTCTGTAGTTCAAAAGTTAAGACTTTTAGGACATATGTTCATATACAGTTTTTTTCTTAAAATAGACCCAAAAATAACCTTTTTAGATATTAGCATATTATTAAAAAGCACTCTGTATAGTAATTTTTGGTAGGCATATAATTAGACTGAAATTTGTTCTTTTTGTCATACAATATATCTAAACCTGTTTGCGATAGTTTTTGTCATCTAATTGAATCTTATTAAAAAATAATTTGTAGTTTTGAAAATAATAACAATAAGAAAAAGTTAAAAAAAGAATATATTATGTAAGACGCTCGAGATATCCATACAAGCAGTAGACGTCTTACACTATGTAATAAATATTTTAATGATGAGAATTTTAAGATACCGATAACGATGTAGTATTTATTCATCATTTGAGAATTTATTTATTTTAAATAATTTATAAGAAAGATTATGATTCCGTTTTTATAAACACGTCAATCTATTGTTTGGTTCAACATTTCTAAAATCTATTTATAAAAATAGATAACCTGATACTTACATTTTCAAGATAATTTATATCTATTTATTATAAAAGTATTAAGTAGAAAATAAACTGGCTTAGTTTAGCAATTACAATGTACCAAAAAAAGGGGTTAAAAGTTCTAACCATTATTTTAGTGTTGACGCAAATTTGCAGTAAGTTAAAACTATTTATGTTTTCTATTTTATTTATTGCTTTTCAGATTTAGCAAGTGCTCTTAAATGCAAGCACTGCAGGGGAAAAGCATGTGAACGTGACATACCGATACATGATTGCAAAACACAATTAAAAACTTTACCTTATAGTTTTGATAGTTCCTTGTTGGGTTATACAGATAGAATAGAAGTATGCGTCGAATTGTTATACTCAAAAGGTAATACAACAGATGCTTCGTTAAATTTATTAACATGGTTTATTTTAGAAAACAGTAAATTTGCTGTTATGCAATGTGTCCCGCATTCGATTAATTTGTGTGATCAAATTCGTAATTCTTTACCTTTAGGAATTCTGTTAGAAAAATGCGTATTCGCAAAACACGATGTAACAACTGAAACTGAAGCGACAAGTACAATTGTATCACCAACTGAAGGAACTACCACATCTACAACAGAATCAAATAACAGTAATAATAATAATTTCAACAACAACAACAATAACAATAACAATAACAACAATAATAATAACGGTAATGCATATTTCAAGAATTATTTTTTTAACTTGATACAGGTAATTATAAATTCTGAATCACCAACGGTATCATCTACTAAAGAAACAACGGCACAATATATTAAACCAAAAACGTTACCATTTATTAAAGAAAAAACAGTACTTTCAAATAAACCAAATTTAACCACAGTTGATAGTAGTAATATTAATAATACTAATTTTAACAACAACAACAATTTTAATTATAATAACAACAATAATAATAACTATAATTTGTACTCTGATAGTCATTATGTAAATTTCATACAGTTAATTATAAATATAAGTAAACGCGTTTCACGATAAAACATTTTTAGAATTTAATATTATAAAAACAACAATTAAATACAATTACTATTTGTAAACTAAGTTTATTGTTTATTTTTTAATAAAATGTGTTACAAGTAAGAATAATTTAACTATACCGTAAGGCATTTGTTAAAATAAGAAAATGGTCAATTAAAAAATTATTTACTTTTTATTGTTTTAGTTAATAATTGTATTGCTTTTAATTTAAAAAAAAAAGTGATATACATTGTGTATCTAAAATACGACTACACACTCGAGAAATAGTTTTCTTGTGGTGTTGAATAAAATTTTTTTTTAAACTGAACCTCAACACTAGAAGCACCACAAATTTTATCTACCTAAAAGTCAAAATGACCGCTTGTACTCTATTTAGTAAAGCACATTGTGCATAAACTTTTTATTATAAAGAAAAAGTAAGACAATACTCATGTACTACATATATTACACACTTCTTTCTAAACAATAACATTTTGTTTCAATTTTTCCTGTGCAAGTACCGCAAACTGCTTTCTTGCATAGTACAGAAATTTTCTTAGTTTTATTTTTCTTGCATCTAGCAACTTGGCATTGTCGACGTTTATTTTCTGTTGGATTCTGTGTGATACGACAAGCTAGCCCTGCTGGTGATTTATTATATGTAATGTAGCTTTCCCTCAGTTCTTTTGCTAGTTTTAATATGAAATTCTGTGTACTATTTTTTTTACCTGTAACTTCTTTGTATAGTTTCCACGCGTTTATGGCTGCTATGTCGAAGGATATTGAAAAAAACTTGAAGTGGCCATCTTCGCGATGCTGATTTTGTTAAATATTGACGAGCCATTTGGTCCAAAATGTCCACTCCAAATTTTGTTTCATTGTAGAATTTTACCGTCTCAGGCAGCTTTTTTTCTCCATTCCCTATTTCAACATAAGGATGCATGGAACTTAACAGCAATACATTTTTGTTTCTTTTGGTTTGATAAACAGCGAGTGTAATTTTTTTGTGTTTATATATTTTCGAGCTGTAGAAATCCTGTCGTGAATGTTTTAGCGAAAACGGAATTTCTTTTCTTGAACGGTTCAGAGTTCCTACTAAACTGGTCCCATTTTTTCTAATTTTTAGATAATTTTACAGAAGTAAAAATTATCGGTGGTCACGTTTCTACCTTTATTCAAAAACGGTTCCATTAGCTTTAAGACTACATGTTTACCAAGTAAAAGATTCTGCGGCCGTTGATCATCTTTGCCAAGGTAAGGAAAACCGTTTATCAAATATTTAGACTTCAAATCCGCTGCCAGCCAAAATTTGAAACCAAATTTATCATGGCCATATATTGCGTAAAGCGGCATCTTGCTCTAGTGGGAAATAATTGCACATCGATTGCTATATTTTCCCCTGGCTTGTAACATAAAATACAATTTTCAATAAACGGATTCCAAATTTCGGACGCAAGAGCAAATTTATCCGTCGCTAATCGTTGAGATGTAGAGTATTGCATGTCAAAACGAACAAGTCTCATAATCTCTAAAAATTTATTTTGTGACATTGTATCTTGAAAAAAATGCGGTCTCCATTCACGTGATCATACTTTTTTACCGAAATTTTTCTAGCTTCGTGAACGCCTCTAGCATATAACAAAGCAATAAAAGCTTCAATTTTATGGAGAGTAATAAACCATAAGTCATTTTGCAGCTGTCTCCTTCCTTCGGCATCAGTGCACTTTTTTATGTGCCGAAGCATATTTTCAGTGAAAATTAGACGCCATGCACTAGAAACTTTATCTACAGATATGTGTCGCTTGGCATAAGCAGTAGGGCCAATTGCCTTTCTCAGAATATTTTGATTACCGAATCTTCCTAAAAACAATGTTATTTCTTATACAAAATTGCAATAAAATTATATAAATTTTACCTGAAAATGTTTGGTTGGGATCCAGTATCTTCCAAATAGTACCATCGGAGCCAGTTTCCTCGACACGTTCTGATTCCGCACCTAGTGTATCCTTATCATGATCAAACCTTCTACCACGATTTCTACGATTCTTACGGCTTTTACTCGTACCACGGATAGTACCACGAGAAGAACGTATTGGTTAGACACATGATGACGTATTTGCAATATCAGTGATTGAATTTGTTCTGGTCAGTGTAGACAAAGGTGATGTAGTTTCATCCGAATCGCTGCTCGATTTTTAAGATTCTGGCACATCTATCACAAAATCCGAATCTTCATCGGTGCTATTATTATTGGATGGTAATTCGCAATCCGATTCATACTATGGTAAATCCTCCAATTCCTTCAATAATTCCGCGTGTGACAGAGCATGACCAGACATTGTTCTTACGACAAACAGGCAGTAACTGAGAGGCAAAGTAATCACGTCAATTCGCCGAACTATAAAACCCCCCACCATTCGCGAAAAAGGTAAACGTACACTGCGGTCAAATTGACGGCATTGGTGCTTCTAGAAAGTAGACGTCGTAATTCATTTGTTTTTGTTTTTTCATGTTTCAACGTTTTAGAGAATAATGATGATAAGTATTTAGAAAAAGTCCTAAAAGCACATTTGTCTAGTAAAATTTTTCTGGGAGATATCAATATTTAAATTTGAAAAACCGTCAAATTGACCGCTCCGTGCTTCTAGTGTTAAGTTCTTTGTTTGTACTTAGTTCAGTCAGTTCCTCTTGTATTATGACATTAGTTTCTTCTATGTCACCATATGGGTTAATTATCCACGGTGGTATTACCATAGTCAAAACATCCTCAAACCTAGTTTCAAAATCTGAATCGACGGCATTTAAATGTTGAACGTAGGTTGAAACATCGTTTTCCTGGCAGTTTATGACAAATTAGGAAACTGGGAAAATTTGCTCCGTCCAATATTTTGGTTCATTAGTTTAACTCTGGCAAGAAAAGCTGATAAGATAGACTTTGTTTTAATTAAATTTAGACTGTCGCTTTGTAACTGCAAATTAACCATATTAAATTTTTTTTAAAAATCTGTTAAATAGGCGATGTCTGTTTTCCACTTCAATAAATTGTCTTTTAAAATAATTTGAATATTAAACTACTAATAACTGAAATCATGTTTGGCGTAAATTATCTATCTTTGCACTACGAGCACAAAACTAAAATTTCATAAAAAATAATGTACTTACTTTTCTCCGGCACTCTCAAACAAAATAACACTGATTCACTATATTTTGTGTAATAAACTACCAGTTTATATTTTTTTTATTTTTTAAGCACTTTCCTTTTCAAGATTCAGGAAACGAATAAACTTATTTGTCTCACATTTGTATTTATAGAGTGACGAATTGAACAAGTCAGTGCAAGTTTGCGAAGCTCTGAGAGTGCGCGTATGCTTGTAACAAGATGATACTGCTATATCATTATGTGCAGGTTTTTACAAGTACAAAATATATTGAGACCACAATGCGAATGCCTACATCCTAAACTTACAAAATTTTATAAACATATATAATAAATTTTTTACTTCATAGGTACTTTTATAAATAATGTATATGTAATGTAAGTAAATAGGTACTATCAGTTTATGTTGAGATCCACTATCGTAGACTCCCATTTTCATTTCATAAACCTGTTACGTGCAAAAATTTCATAACGTAATACCCTGTATATTGAATTAAAATTAGATTTCGGTTTTGACGCCCTCTGCTGATCTTTCTTGTTACTGTCATTTTGCGGCCAAGTCATTAAGCTGACAACTACATAAAATGGTCTGTTTCGTCTAATCTAAAAATTTAATAGAACATCACCTGTAATAGAAATGAAACTATAAATTCATTACGTATTTAAAGTAATTTATTCGTCGCAGGGTAAGATATTTACATCCGTTTTGTTAGGATTCTTTTGTAATTTCTTTCTTAATTTGATAGTCGTTTTGCCACGCTTTGGCCACATGTTCAATTTAATAAAGGAACAATGAAGAATGAATATCGATAAATACCGAAAACGAAGTCTTGACCAGCATTTGCCTTTGAGATGTTATTTTTTATACGTCAGTCGATTGCAATACCCACCTTTTAATAACTGCGAATAACAACATTTAATACATCGGGTTCTTATATCTAATTTCTTTTATTATTAACAATTTTGTAGATTCTTATCTTCGTGAGTTATTGTGTTGACAGGATTTGCTATTCATAACTATTCTAGGCTCACACACCGAGAAAAACGTTTTCTTCAAACAAGTAGGTACTGGATTGTGGGTAAGTTTATTTAATTATTTTGTCGCTGTCAGAAAAGTCACTCACGGAACTTCTGCTTATGTTAATTTCCGTAATTACGATCATTGTTTCAATTCCATTATGGTAGTTTCATTAATTATTTTGTGTGTATCGCATGCTGTGTACAAACGATATTTATTACGAAATTTTCTTTGCTATTCAGTTCGATTCAACTTATGTATTGTATGTTGCCGATACTTCTGGCATTTATGGATTGAGAATTCGATATACTCTTGTTAATAATTTACGTTATTAAATTAAAGTTTTTATACCTGTTTAATCTTTCTTTTATGGTAACATACCTTTCTCTTTTATTGTGATTACCCGAACATCAGAGTAGCAAGGACTACGAACCTAAAAATTCGTTACAAGCTCTGTCTTGATCGAGGCAGAAGTGTTAATTATAAAAGATCTGGCGCCTTTTATTATTATTAGTTAAACTTCCTCTATCGCGGACTGTGTGAGTTGGCCGTGCAAGGTTCGTAAGACCTATATGCTTGTAACAAACCTCCAAATTTTTTTTTCGCTGGCGTAGACCCCTTGCAACCTGCAAGGTTGTCATAGACCCCTGGGGGTCAATATAGACCACTTTGGGAATTACTGGTCTAAAGTGACCCAGTTTTAAGATATTTTCCATTAAATTTTTCAGGCTGGTCTTGACTATCTAAGCAAATGGAAATTGTTGGTTAATTATAATTACACAATGATTGATAAGTGTAAATGCTGTAAAATTCGTGAAACGTATGTTGTATTGTGTTAATTTTTAATTTCTTTAATTATCCATCATCTACAAAATCAATTGTTAATAAAATAATCAAAACAGATGGTAACGTTTATTCCTTAGCATTATTAGTGACCTAATTTAACAAAATGTGCTTTGTGTACAAGCTCACGTTTATTTTTGGTTGTAACCAAAACAAAACTTCACATAGTTAAATGCAAAATTCAGCTTTATTAGAACCGAATTCGACAAATTGATTTACTCCTGTCTACATTATTTAACGAATTTCTTTAGTTGAATATAAGTGGTTAGTGTAAACTTACTCGTACTTCATAATATTTAACTTAAATCTTCTTGTTTATGTACAACAGTGATACGGTTTTAAAATACGGTGAGTGTAATTATAACCAATATTATAGCCTCCACACCATACGTAGATTGTGGGTTGAGGCTTATCCTAATAAACAATTGCTTTCAATAAGCTTCATTTTGGCGTGTGTGCAAAGACTTAAAGAAAGTGAAGATATTCTTCTTATCTACGAAGGCCGTGATTGAGAAAGACCACCCCATGTATTAGCAACTGAAGAAGAATAAATTTTTTTAATAAAATATAAACTGTAATATTTGCTTTTTTCAATGTATGTGCAAATATTGTAAATTTTAAAAGATTGGACACAAAGTAGCACTAGAAAAATAAGCCGCGCAGCTAACGTGTCCCATAGTACGCTACATCGTGTTTTAAGGAATTATTTTTTGCACCCTTACTATGTTCAGCGAGTCCAACAGTTAACCGACGTTGATTTTGAATCGCGGCTTAAGTTTTGTGAGTGGTTACAGCAATAAGAAGCTTTTGGTCCTGACTTTAGTGTTAAAATATTATTTTCAGTTGAGTGAAATTTAACAAAGGTATTTTCAGCAGCGGTTTTTTATTAATGCTTGGGCGGGTATTTTAAAAAATATTTTAATTAAACCGTTTTACTAAAAGGACTTACCAGCGATTTGTACTTTTACAAGAAACTTTTGCGCAAGAATTTAATGACTTGAAGTTTGCAGAACATTGCGGTTTATGCACGATAGAGTTCCTCTTTATGTAAGCTTACGATTTCTTAAATATAATTCTTACGGGTCGTTGGATTGGAAGAAACGGTACTAGATGCTGGTTTGCCCGTAAGCCAGATATTAACTTTTTAGACTTTTTTCTAGAGCTATGTGAAATGTGAAGCATAAAAAACTTCCGTTTATAATGGACAAGAGCTCAGCTGCAAACGCAATTAGACAGAATGTATAATTGTTTACGCAAGTAACAAACAATTTTTGGAAATGTTTAGACGCTTGTGTTTTATCTAATGTAGAAGGTATTATCTAGTATATTTGAAAAAATGTGCAGAATAACAAATTCCTTTAACTACAGTAATTTAACTACGCGTTATCCAATAACAGTATTCTTAAGAAAGTCGCTGAAAAGAGATTTGCGCTTCTTAGAACAGTTTATTGTTACTCGTGGTGTCAAAACCTTAGAAGACTACAGGTTTGTAGTTTTAAATTTATTTTGCTAAAAATTTTGATTTTTTTAAAATGCGTTAATGGAACTTTTATTTTGACATTTTTGCTTGTATTTATGCTCTAATTTTACCTGCTAAACTAACACCTTAATCAGTTTCGGTCGACAAAGTGTTGCTTTTGCTCAAGGAGAGAATTACTAAAGAAGAAGTTCTGCTCATCGAACTCTGCCTTAAAAACACTTATTTCAGTTATAACGACAACTTGTTTAAACAAGTAGAAGGAACGGCCATGGGTTCACCGCTCTCTCCAGTTATAGCCAATATTTATATGGAATATTTTAAAACTGAAATTATGAAAAATGTTGAGTTATAACCAAAAACTTGTTTCAACATCTAAACTCTGCACATAATAGCATTAAATTTACTATGGAGTTAAAACAAAACAGCAGTCTAGCTTATCTTAGTGTACTGATGATAAAGAAAAATAACAGAAAATTGGGGCATTCCGTTTATAGAAAGAAAACGCAGACTAATAGATACTTAAACGCCAAATCTCACCACCATCCAGTACAGAAAAATATTGTTTTGCATACTTTTGCTAAAAAAGCTGTACGTGTGTCAGATAATGATAATTTACAAAAAGAAAAAAAACACTGTTGGAATCCCTACAACAAAATGGATACGGGTTTAGGAAATCCAAAACGCACGGAAAATAGCAATAAATCCAAAAGTCAAAAAAGACATCACCTCCTACTAACACCGCTTATTTACCATACTGTATGGGTTTGACAGACAAAATATGTAGGGTGCTAAGGAAACATAATATTAAAACTGTCTTTACGACTAAGGATACCCTGAACACCTGGTTTACATCTGCTAAAGTCAAACAAAGGGCTCTGAAAAATGCCTTGTTCGTGTGAATCAAATTATGTAGGACAGACGGGACGCTCTATTAAAGTTAAAGTAAAAGAACATATGGCTGACTGTAAACACCGCAGAGTTACTAAATCGGCAGTAGCCGAACACATGTGGAACCAAAGACACACGCTGAACTTTGACCAAACTAAAGTGTTGGCTAGAACTCCTTTCTACTTTCCCAGGCTAATCCGCAAAGCTGTGGAAATAGAAAAACATCCAGGTAATATGAACCGAGAAAACGGTTTAACACTTACCAAATCTTGGCTACCAGTATTATATCCTCTAAGACAAAGATCAACCTTTTTGGAAAGGATTCAAACACTTACTCCGAGTAATAACAAAGCCAGTCAAGCGGTAACGGAAAGATAAGGTTTGTTAATCACGTTAATTGCTATTGGTATAAAAATCGTCACTTACACTTTTTCTTTCAAAGACATTTACTACTCTGAAGATGCAAGCTGCAATGTCTTGCAGAACGTCAGTTTGTTTGGGTTCACGAACGACAATACGGCAAAGGCCAAGTTCTACTTCTTGTTTTGGCTCTCAAGGAAAGACTAGGACTAAGCCTACGTCTGGGTGTATAACTACGACGCGGTCTAAGCCGAAAGTCGCTTATAATCTTAAACATAGCAACCGCGAATGCTTAAGATTTTATATGTTTATTCTTATTAGGAGTGTTATAATAACACTGTTATTTGAAAAATTTAAAATCAATAGCCTTTGCTGCTAGATAAGTGTATTTTTGACGCTGTCTAAGTAAATAAGAATGTTAAATTAGTATTTGCAAAAATCTGATTTCTAACACCCAGTTTAATTGTAGTGTATCATTGTATCAATTTGTAATACGATTGTTTTTGTTTGCAAAGTTTTAAATTTTATATCGTTTTATTAGTTGCTGTTGCACAAATTCTTCATCTTTACAATTTAAACTATAAATCATTTTTTTTATTTTTTTTAAACTAAAATAAAGTTCTCAAATAAACACAGATGTTGTGCACCGTTTTTGTTTGTACGACAAAAAGTGTTGTAATTAAAGATTAAATATATTTTTAAAAAAATCTAGTTATTTCATCTAAATTAGGAAATTATTTCTGTTCTTAGTGACTTTCTGTACTGTTGGTGGTTCGTTACTTAAAAACAAAGTACAGTACGTCCTAGAACTCTTTTTGTTTTATCAGTAACATTATCTAATATCATTCTTAACATTTTGCGAAATTGTAGTACGTGATATGTGTTATATCAAAGAGCATGTATTGTAAACAGAAGCAACCATATTGTAATTTGTGTTTACCTCTAAGTTAGTTGCCGGTTTTTAGTTACTACCGGACTACATCTAGTGCACTCCTAACAGAACTACTTCATTTATAAGCCTAATGCGTATCAAATTTTTGTGATGTCAGACAAATACTTTAAAAATAACTGTAGATTATTTTTTATCGTTTAGTCGTTTCTACACTACTTACAAACTTATTATAATTATAGATTACTATAAAATGAAAGAGGCAGAATAATAATTAATACTTCCTAAACTACAGTATATTAAATTATATTAATTTTTTTTAAATCAATCTAATTAGAATTTTTACGTCTACGCAAGATAACGTATCCGACCCAATTTAAACATTTATGCAATTACAATATATGATTACAATTTGGCGTTGTGTTTTAAAATGTATAAATTTTTGTTGTTTTTTTACACAAGTGAAAACTAATTATTGGGTACTCTGTAATGTAAACATTGCATTAAATCTTTTAGATGGATTTCAACATATAATTTTGGGTTGTGACTTACATCCTAAGCCGGTCGTATAGGCAACTTACAGCACATTTTCAATTTAACGTAGACAATCTTCTCCTAATACCAAACGTTCTTCTATCTATGGTTTTCTTGGATTTTGTGTAATTGGCAATACTAGATTTTATCGCCAAAATGGCGTACGTTGGTAAGAGAATTGACGCTTAAATATGAGAGTTTCAGCTTTTCACATCCTTTTTCCATCTGAAAATCCTGATGAAAACTTGAAAGGTTTAAAATTCTTTTTCTACTTAATAGAACATGTTTGTTTGGGCAGTCGTTAAGTAAAAATAATTCTGTAAATTCAACGTTTAATTCGTTCTTTTATATTTACTCACAATAGCTACTAAAGGGTTTTTTATCTATAGTCTTAACTCAGTCTGCATCGCTAAAACCTACTAAATTACTATCTGTGTATTCAAAATACAGCTTGTAATCAGAAGTATATTTTAAGTACTTTAAAACACGTAACAAGTGTCTAAAGTGTTCTTTATTAGCGCAGTTCTGAAACTGACCAAAATAGCTAACACTGAAGGTCTGGCCTAGTATCTATTATACTACTGAGCTACATTAAAAGAAGACATGATAGTACTCTTTCTCTTACTTAGACTTTTATTTGTGTTAAATTTCAACAATCGACTCTTTACGAACTCGAATTTTAAATCGTTTTCTGACAAGGTAATTATTGCCGTGACTACATTTTCGAGGTTTTTAGATCTCTTCCATACTTTAGTCATTGTTTTCAATTTTTGCAAAAACTTTTTAAAAAACATATTATCAACATTTCATTTTCGACACATAACACAATTAAATTATTTTTAGTTTATAATAAAGATCAAATACCGCAATTTTACATAAATCTGGAGTGTATAAACTTACTTTTTCTTTTTGCAATTCTTCATATATTAGTCAAACAAGTAGAAAATTCAAAACTCGACTAAATGAACATTTATATTTAATAAATAGATATTTAAATACAAATATTTATAACACTAACTCCGCTTTTGCCAACCATATTTTATGTTCAGGACATTCATTTTCTTTAGATTTGAATATTAACATTTTACATGTTTGTAATAAAGAATCTCTTCTTAACTCATTAGAAACTGTTGAAATTAATAGAATTTCTATCGATGTTTCTATAAATTGTCTAAATGAAATGTTAAATTTAAATATTTCAATTCTTCTCAGTTCAAAATTATATTTTTATTCTTTTTATTCTTTTCATTTTTCTATTCTTTTGATATTTTTCTATTTTCTTTATTTCAAATAATTTTTTTAATATAGTAGACTGTACTAAATTGTCAAATATGTTTAATTGACATATTAATTTATAATTTGTTAACAATTGTATTTGGTTAGTATTCTTTATTTATATTCCTATGGTTTAATTTTAGTTTTTAGTTATACTGATGATGCTAATTCTTATTAGCGAAGCATGTCTTAATTTCTTAAAATAAAATATTAATAAATACATAAAATTGTAAAGAAGACTTTAAGAATATTAAAATATTATTTGTAATGTAACATTAGTTACAGTATCTAAAAAATCAAAATAGGAATTAAAAAATTATCTGATTTTGGTGAAGAAATGAACCTATCAGAATAATTTTTCACGTAGTTATTTATATTTTGTAATGTATTTAGTAGCAATACAATTTTTTGGGCATGTATATTTTTTTTTAAACTAGTGTACAATTGAATAACATTTTTTTAAACAAAGCTATGATTAGTACTTTATTGTTCGATTTACCTACGTCATTTTGTAGTTTAGAAATTTTATGGTATTGTTAAACTTGGTTTTTTATTTATTAAAAAACAGTATTTGCAATTTTTTATTTAAAAAAATGTTGTTTTATTAAGTTTGGCAACCACGATAACACAGGTGCAATTATTTTAGTAAATTATTAACAAGTGTTTTCACCATAAATAGATAATATAATACCGACATAAAGGTGAATTTAATAACGTTTCTTTATTAAAATCTCAATTGAATAAAATTGCTATCAATATTAATATTAGTTAACACTAGAAGCGCCGGCTATTTCATATACTTAGTAAAGCCGTCAGGAGTCATTTTGACCATTTGTTTTTTATTATTAATTTAACTAGTGTACAGATCTCGGTCGCTAAGAAAGTTACTCATAGAAATTTAATTTATTACATTTTTGAAGAAATAAACATTTTTATAAAAAGCTAGCGGTTGGCACAAGTCACAAATTTGACAGTTTCTTGAGTACATTTCCCGCAAGTAAATTTTAGGCAAACTTTACATTTGTCGATCGTCTTGTTCCCTTGCATTTTTTGAGTATTTGGCACTTAAGTCTTACTTTGGAAACGTTTGCAGACTGTTCTTTGTCAGACTTTATAGGTTTTTTTTTGGCAGTAGATTCTTCGAAGTTCTTCTGCAAGTTTCTGCAAAAACAGGTGGCGGCTAAATTTTCCACCTGTAGTTTCCTTTAATAAAATCCAAGCATTAATAAGTGCCAAATCGAGAATGTTATAAAAAAACCTGAACTGGCCAACGCCGTAAACCAGGTCTGGTGGTATACTGTCTATCCATCTGGTCAATAACGTCAACCCCGTACTTAGTGTTATTATAAAAGTGTACAGTTTCTGGCACTTTTTTTTTGTAGATGCAATGTCAATGTCAGGATGCATAGTGCTCAAAATTATCACATTTTTTTCCTTTATTCCTTGATATACCGTCAAAGTGCAGCCTTCATGCTGCAATACTTTTGTGTCGTAAAGACTAGACTAAAATTTCCTATCTTACTTTTTTATTCTTTGTTCTTACAATCGTTGTATTGGCGGCCTTCAAACGTTTTGCCAATTTCACTAAAGTAAAAATAATATTAGTAGTGAAATTCCTACACTTATTGAGAAATTATTCTATAAGACGCCAGACAACATTCTAGGTCAGACTTTCATTTCATCTTTTCCTAAATATGGTAACGCGTTGAACATATACTTTGATTTGGTGTCTCCCAGCATTCAGAATTTTATTCCAAATTTATCCGGTTGTTTGCAATGTATTCCGTAAGTTGACAGCGTGCTTTTGTTGAAAAAGGTTCCTCATCAACCGTAACAAACTCACTGGGTTTGTAACATAAGATGCAGTTTTCAATGTTTCATATAGATGAAATCAATGTTTATTTGTCACTTTTCAGCCGTTCAGATCTGGTAATTTTTTGTCAAATCATAAATATCGCATATTTCGGAACCAATTACGACTCATTGTATTTCCAAAAAAAAACTATTTCTTAATCTTTGGACCATAAGAGATCATAGTCCATTCCTTCACAATTATATGATCCGCCAACGTATAACAACGCAATAAATGCTTCAAGTTCTTTCAATGGGATAACCCAGTCTTCTTTGCCTCTTCGTTAAGCTTCAGTTTCAGTGCATGACTTTATATGCTTCAACATTGGGTCAGAAATTAATTATGTTCTCATCTATAATATGTCGCGTATCATATGGTGTAGGCCCTGGAGTCTCTGTGAAGACGTTATGAATTTGTGTTATTCTAGAAGTTTTACCTCCACAGTCAATAACTTTCCATGCAGTAATTTTATCGTTCCCAAAGAAAATGGTTCCAGAAGTAAGAGTATAATTTGCTCTTTCGGTCGACGTTTTATGTATTTTTGATGGTCGTCCACAGTCGCGAGTTTTATTTGTAGTCTCCTGAATGCCAACACACTCTGCATGTTGACTTACGGATGTGTGAGATGTAGATGTTTCTTCTGTAACCATGAAATTATATCAATTTATTTAAACAAGGGTAACCACAGCTCACAGTTTGGGATTACAAAAAAGTACCGTGGGGTGGGCATCATATAAAATTTATGAAAGCAGTCGGAGTAAAAAAAATTTAGAATTATTGAACAACTAGTGTAAAACAAAATTCTACTTACTGATCGTTGCTGTAGATTTTTTTTTGTCAGCACACCTTTCTCAAAATTTGAAGATTCTAAAACATTATTTTTATTCGGGGAGAATAATAGAGATAATGGATCATGATCTTCAAAGTCGTTGTGATAGTCGTCAGAATCACCAGAATTGACCAGGTCTAATTTCATTGCTGTCATACTCGCTTCATGCTAGTAGGTTTTTACAGATGTTATATTTTGCAATAGATTATAACTGCTAAGAATTAATTTATTTCCTAGTACTTTTCTTAAAGTAAAGGTACCTTAAACCGATAGGGTCAAAATGACCCTTTGGCGCTTGTCGGTATAATATACCTGCCTAAGCTAATGAAACAGTAAATTTGGCATATCTTTGAAATTTGTATTTATCAGTCATATACAGAAAAAGTCAAAAATACTCAACAGCCTTAAGCACACCGTTCAAAGGTTTGATAAAAATTAAAACAGGAAAGTGTCATAATGATCCCTATGACGCTTCTAGTGTTAAATAAATATCTGTATTGGAGTTTTATTTAAAGCATTAGAAGTATAAGTATAGCAGGGATTAGTTGAGTAATTTAAAACTTACCGATGATATTGTATTTATAACGGAAAACATTGGGAATGCACAACACATGATGCAGAACTAAAAACTGCTACGGAGAAGGTTGGTTTAAAGTTAAACTTCGACAAAACAAAAGTAATAACAAATCTTGTTCTAAGTAATAATATAAAAATTGATGACAAAAAAATTGGAGGAAGTCTGCTCATACAAACACTTGGGACATGAAATAAAACTGGGAAGAGACAACCAAACCTGCAAATTACAACAACGAATTGGGTTCAACACAAAGTTTATGATCAATGTGTTCTGCTAGTACTAACATATGGTACAAAAACATTAATACTAACAAAACGCTCAACAAAGAAACTAATGGTAACTTGGGTTAAAATTGAGCTCGTTCGTGACATATTAAAGCGCATAACAACATCGAATTGAAAATAGGCAAGGCATATAGCCAGATTCAAGAAATATAGATGGTGCAAAAAAAGTCTGGAATGCAGACCACAAAAAGATAAAAGAAATAGAGGTAGACTACCGACTAAGTCATTAGATGATATAAAGTGCATAGTGACTAACTGGATTGGACCTGCTCAAGATCGCACCATATGGCATCAACTAGGGGAGACCTATGTTCAGCAGTGGACACAACAAATCGCTGATTGATGATAATGAACATTTTTATAATACAATGCACGCCGTTTATTAGAATCATGAATAATGTTTTCAGGCGGATAATGTTATCACTTTATTAAAGAACGAGCCGGACGTATGCTATTACATTGAAAAACCATTTTGTATAGTAATTTATAATTTCGGTTTATGTTATCAATTTTCTTCTGAAGTTTGTTCCTATTAATGAGAAATAACTTGTTTTGCATACTTAGCTTTATTTTGTTCAGGGTTATTTATTTATTTGAGTATATTGACTGACTTACGTAATATTGCCTTATTTAAACATCTGTAAATGCGTTAACTTTGAGATACTTTGTATTTTCAGTGTACTTTAGAAAAATGTGTAATTTCTAGAATAACATAATTTAACTACGTCTTATGTCATAACGTTATTTTGTATTTAGTTTTATTTTTAGTGTAAGCAAATTACATAGAATAAATGTGTAGTTTTTAAAATAGTCAATTAAACATCATAACGTTATTTTTTATGTAACTAAGTTAAAATCTTGACTTACTTCCTAGTTACAATAAAAATAGATCAGCGCTAAGAGTTTTACTAAAGTTATTTTTCATTTGTTTTTGTTAACGGTATCAACAAACTATTTAATGCATTAACCTTCCTCCTACCGCGTGGGGTACAAATGCACCTACGCACGTGTTTGCGTAATAAATTTTTTTGGCGGGTTTTATTTTAAGACATTGTTAATTCATCCTAGTTGATTATGTTTCTATAAATATTTTTAATACATTTTACAGCTGAATCGTATTGTGGGGTGCACATGTCCCCACGCGGTAGTTTTAGTGTGTCAAAATTTTTAACTTTGCATGCTCTGTGTCATCAAATGTACATGCGCAAAGCAGAAATTTGCGAGTAAAGACTAGTTGCAGTTTACTTGCGTCACTAATTAGAAGTATGTGGTGTCAAAAGCGGGATATGTTGATAAAAGTGCGCGATCCTAACAATATCACAGATGATGAACTACAAATGTTTTTATATAACGACGATGATGTAAATATTGATGAAAAATTGGAAAATGTAAATGCAGTTGAGGAATTTAGTAATGAAGCAACTGAAATAATACCCGAAATTGACGACCTTTTGGACATCGAAGAAGAAAATGCCACGAGCGTAAGTTTGACTGGAACTAATTTAGTTTATCAGGTCAAGGATGGAACAGTATGGAATAAGTTTCCTGTCAAAAACAATCTCGCAGAAGGCTAATACATTTGATAAAAACACCGCTAGGATTAAACCAATACGGTTCACAATGTACAACAGAAACAGAAGCATTTAGATTATTTTTTTCCGACGAAATTATCGATATTATAGTTATAGAGACAATTAAGAAAGCTGAACGGTTCACTAAGCTGTGGAACGATAAAAAACCTTCAAAAATTTGGTTTTGTAAGGCCAAAAATTCAATGGAGATTCATGCGTATATAGGATTAGTGATTTCTCTAGGTAAACTAATAAAATATGAAACTTTAATATTATGCAAGTAAATACATTTTAGGAGCTCTACAAGCTTCACACGAACCCGTAGAGATGTTGTAGGGTACAGACACAGCATATGTTCGTCCATTAGCACCAGGAGTATTGTCTCGCACACGATTTCAAATTTTGACAGCCTTTATTCGGTTTGAGGACAAGAGGTGAAAAAAAGAAAAATGATAAACTCGCCCCAATCAGATCCATATTTGAATTGTTTGTAAAGTGCTGTAAGAGAGCTTACAATCCTAGAATCTATCTAACCGTTGATGAACAATTAGTTAGGTTTTGAAGTCGTTGTTCGTTTCGGGTTTATATGAAAAATAAACCCGATAAATATGTAATTAAAATATGGGCCCTTGCAGATGCTGCAAACGCATACACTGTCGATATGCAGGTGTATTTAGTAAACACTGGAAGCAAACCTGAGAAAAATCAAGGCGAAAAAGTTGTCCTTGATCTAGTAGAACACTTACAGCCGGACATGGGATAACAACAGATAATTTTATACAAGCTCATCACTGGCTTAGAAACTTCTACAAAAAAAAAGTTTTTGTGGTACCCTTAGATCAAATAAAGCTTATATTCAAAAAGAATTTCTTCTAAAATTGTATAAACCAATACATTCAAGCATATTTGGATTTACTGAACTTTACACGCTGGTATCATATGTCCGAAAACAAACCGGATATTATCCTACATTATAATATCACGAAAGGAGCTGTGGATACCACCGACAAAATGGCAAAGCAATACTCTGCCATAAGAATTTCTAGTAGATGGCCGATGGTTATTTTTGGGCATCTTTTAGATATTGGTGCCATAAATGCGTTTCTATTGTGGCAGATAAAGTATCCATCAAAAATAGGGTAGGCTGATGCTCGTAGAAAATTTCTTCTTTCACTGGGCAGAGGTTTGGTAAAAGAATATGCAGTCGAAAGGTATGTTACTGGCACAAGGTTGTCGGCATTCGTCAAACAGTGCATAGAATATGTAGTTCCGAACGTCCAGCAATATAAGCCAACTGAAATGCCCAGTACATCCACTAGTGGTATGTGTCACTTATGTAGTAGAATAAGAGACCGAAAATCGATACAATTGTGCACTCAATGAAAAAAATTTGTATGTACCAAACATTCAGATAAACAATTATTTTGTAAGAATTGCAAATAAACATTAACGCTTACACACCGTTTCTACGATATTTTCTACCATAATCTGCTTGAATTTTACCTTTAAACTTTCGCAATGCCATTTAAAACTGTCGTATACATTTTTGTTTTGATAGTATACAAAAGACGTTTGTACCCCACGCAGTTGGTTAAAGCTGAAAAATGACGCGGTAGGAGGAAGGTTAATGCAACAGATCCGTAATTTTTGATTTATTTGGCTCAAAATTTGATGTTTTATTTTGATATTTTTTGCTTGTGTCGATGCTACAATAACATCCTCTAAATTAATAAGTTGTTAATCAGATACACACTATATGTATATATTTACTGTTTTCTAACCAATAAACATTTAATTACCAATTAGTTTATCAAGTATTTTTTGTTTTTTGTTTTTTAGATAAGTAAACAACATTAATGGTCTAAGAAGTATTATCCAAACTTATACTATTTGTAATGTGTATCTTACAATTTTTATTTACTTAATTTATTTTTATTTGATTCTTGAATATAAAGTTCTGGGTGAATATTAAATTGTGCGAATCGTTAATTGAATTCGGATAGTTCTTAATAATTTACGAACGATTGATTTTGTGTTTTTAGTTGTCGTGCAATACAAAACAAGATAATTTAAAAAAATTTAAATGCAATATGTTTTAATAATAAAGTGTTATACCAAATACGTTTGAAATATAGAAAACTAAAAAATGGTTTAGATTTCAATCTAACAAGAATTAGAAGAACCAATTTTTATTAAAATGTTAAGATGTGAACAACGACATATTTGATTAATTTAAAATTAAATAATGTAATTTTAAAATACGATAACCCAAAAGTGCTTTTAGCAACAAACCAGAAGGTAAGAGGAAACCGGAAAGCAAACATAGCTGGAGGAATTATTTATACTACTAACCAAATTATACAAAAATACAAAGTTGAGACAAATTTAAAAATTATGTATTTTTAGTAACAATTATTGTAATATTAATGTTACCGTAAAAACAGACTTAATAGAAACTTAATCCAAAACGGTACATTCAAACTTAATAGAAACCGTAATTAAAATACAATTAAACAAAATAATTTGTACGAAAATAAGCGTAAGACCACGAATCGCTTGGTAGAATTACAACAATTTGTTTTAACTATCTGCAAATTAAGTTTCAATTTAAATTTCCTTAGTTACAGGTCAATATCGTGAATTAGTAAGATGAGAAAATCTTGCGCAGAATGTTAAACACGAGATTAACGGTATTGGTAGGATCGACGAGTTTAAAAGTTTGTTTTTTTAGTTAAAAAATAGTTTTTTTTATAACTTTTTAATAATATTTTTTTTCGTAGCAATATTTTTAAGATTCATAAGAAAAGATATGGTTTCGTAAATTGCGTTTTTTATAATTTGTTTTTTTAACGTTAGCATTTTAATTACGCTATTTGTATTTAAATTGTAACGTAAAACGATAATCTTAATTGTTTTTGGTTTAAGCCAAAGTGTTTTTAGTGTATTTAAAAAAATGTTTATTTTTGCAATTTAATCGTTCAGAATTTTGATTCTAAATAGTATTTTTTCGTTTTATTTACTTCTAAAAATTTTTATTAAACATTAATCGTATGACCACCCTAAATATATCAAAAACATATATATTTTGATAATCTTTGTTAAAATCAATAATATAAGTAACCAATTTTTAAAATAAGGTAAATAAATAATCAAAGCATATAAGAAAAAAAAACATGCAAATACTGTTATGTTAAATAGTTGGTAATTTAAAAGTTTTTGAGTATAAAATTTTTTTCCTCGACACGCCCACTTCTCGTTGGCGATTGTCAAAATTTTATAAGCGCGCATTTATTCATTTTCCGGTAACGTTTTGTGAAACACAGATCTCTACGCCATATAAGGTTTTCAACATTAAGTTATTTCACGCGATTCCATGTGAATTTGCAAATTAATTTTTTAGCTATCTAGTGAAAGCTTATTCGGGGTAAGTTGTTAGATTTTTTTGGTATTAGGGCTTTAAATTGATTTTTTCCTAATTGTCTATAGCGGATTTCCATACCCCCTACACGTTTCCTTTATCGGTGAAGATAACAAACAAATGGCATATTTGGGGAAATGACAAGTTGCTCTCATTGAACTATTCACACCGTAAAGGGGTTGGAAATCTTTAAAATTGCGATTTCCTTTGGGAGGAACTTTTATCATCCATTACTACATTAAGTCGAGAGGAAACGCTGCGCATTCGCTGTCTCAAATGATTGTATGCTTTAAAAACGGAATTTACTTGTGTTAACGTTTTGTGTTAGATTTAATATTACGATTTTAGGTAATACAGGTACGGAATTAGCTAATCCCCTGTTGGAAAAAATCTAACTGTAAGTATTACAATTTCTAGTTTTACGATTAGAATTTCATTGGTCATGTCGATTATTTTGTGCATCAGAAAATCGTATGCAGTGCGCGTTGAGTCTCTAACTCTTCAATTTTTTATATATATTTTTTTGATTTTTAAATTTACGAATATAAAGTTATTCCTTCTTCGACTAGGTTAGTTTACTGTACGACATGTTGCCTAGTATAGGGTGTAACTTATATTTTGTCCCACCCATATATTAGCGTTCGTAATATTTACGTAATTATACTTATGTACCTTCTTCGTCCTCTTTGAAACTATTGTCTGTGATAAAATAAATATATACTCTGTGTTATCACTTCTATCGTCTTATTTGTTCTTTTCCAGCTACGGGTAGAGTTAAATGATATTTTCCTAATTTCGTCTTTCATCGTTTTGGCGCTTTTTTAGATTTACCTTATAATCTAGCATTATGAAACCTGCCACACACTCTGCAGTAACAACTGTGTTAGCCCTTGCTTAATTATTTTTGTTACATTAACCAGCGTAACAACACCTAAATAAATAAAAAATTTAAAATCAAAATGGTACATTCTGTAAGAAAAATAAACATTGTCTCTTTGATTCTTATTTTTTAAAAACAGAATTAAGCATATTTGCACTGAAAAAATATTTAGTAATGTCTAAGCTATACAAAAGCATCAGGTAGTGCTTTTGGTGCTATCATCAAAATTCTAAAAATACTTCTAAAATAGCTCTTTTGGACAATTTGTCTTTTGGCATCTTTTACGTAGAAACGGTTTGTACATTAGCTAATAATTTCTAAACATTAATTTAATTTTTCTTAAATGTTATAAATTCTAAAACGCCTAATTTACACATGAACTAGTCAAATAAATAACTATTTTGTGTTGCCAACATTGCAAACGTCAATATTCGTTTGTTAGTGTAGTTAGGTAATGGACAAAAAAAGGTCTATTGTGGCAAACGAAAAGTAGAAATCCACATAAAACTAAGTGTTTTAAGTCAATTATTATATTAGAACGAGTATGCTACAGGTGAGAAAGTCATTAAAAAATTTTAAAATTTAGTTAAATTAAGAAAAAAACGATATTAAAATTATTATCAAATGTGACAGATTGAGTAATGAATGTAGTACCAACATTGTATTTTTGGTGATTTTTTAAAACAAAAAAAAAAGATATGACTTTAAAGGCAACACAATTAATAATGTACGAGATTCTTGTCAAAAGTTTCATAACATAACTGACCCACATGCAACGTTCGTTATGCTATATTGTACTTTTGACGCTTGTTACTTAAAGTTCTAATTTTATAATTTATCTGCGTTAGCACAAGATTAATAATAAATGCATTTACTCATTTCATATCCACAATTCTGTAAATGTCCATAAGCTATCGTTGCGTTTTTGCACTACAGCAATATCTTGGTTTTTTTTTCATCGACAGCACCTACTCCAGACTTTGTATTATCGTAAAATGCACTTATCTGAAACAAACCGTTATTATCCTCTCTAGAATGATGCATTGAGATGATCAAAATAACAAATTTTATTTCTTTGGTATTCTGGAAATTGTTACGTGTAAAGTCGTATAAAGTATATTTCACCTCTCTAGTTTTAGAAAGTGGTAGTATATTATGATACAAATTTATTACTAAACCTTTACAGCTCGTGCGACAAGTTTAAAGGCACAACGCAAAGCAGAGTGCTTTTAACGGGGCTAGTTCTTTAAAGGCACTTCTACACACAAACTAAAATTCATATTTCAAATCAGCATTTTAATTTTGAATTTGTATTTTTCAATAATGTCATGTCGTTGATATAGACATTGGTTAACGTTTCTATGTAGATACGGTGTTTTTAAAGAAGGTTCTGTAAAATATGAATCATTTTAAAGAAAGCATTCTAAGTACGGGAGATTCAAAAAAACTGATTGAAAAAGCGAAACTAAAATTGATTCAGGAGAAAACAACAATGAAAAACTGCTTATGTAGGAAAAAAATTAAAATTTGAAAACTTAAATGAATCATTAATGCTTACCTACATGATGGAAATGGTAACATTGATTACAATTATAATTATTACTTATTCATTTTTCATATTTTATGTTTTATGAAAATCTATTGTGTATAAATTGTTTACTTTATAGTGTATATATTTAAAATTACAAGTAATGTTGAGACTCAGAAAGAGAGTGGATCTGGCATCTTTTCACAAGCTGCATGTGTTTATAAAAGCGGCAAATAAAGGTTATGAAGCTAAAAAGTCTTTAGTTTGTACGAAGAAAGAGCTTTGTAGCTTTTCCGTTCAATCTCCTGATGAGATTTTCTTCTTTTAAAGGTACTGATATACGACAGTTCTGAAAGAGATTAGTTATAATTACTTCGTTCTTCAGGTCTCAATTTGTGGTGTGTTTGGTTTATGCAGAAGATACGAATGTGTGATTTACACATGTCTTATGTTCAAAAAGAAGGTTCTGCTTTAATCCTTAATATTCGTTTATTGCAATCTGTGAAGAATGAATTTTGTTATCACTGACGACATGTTAAGTTGTTTAATAAATATCTCTCTCTACGTTCCAAAAATGTAGGTACTGATAGAGTTTTTCAAAAAATGCTAATCGGAAGTGCATTAAGCAATTGATTGGTATTAACTCCTTTGGTAGATGCCTATCTCTTGTAGCACATTTTTTGAAACTTTTGGATTTTGCAATATACATTGGCAATGCTTTTAATTGACAATTATGGCAAATGGAGGAATTAGTGTAAATCAGGTTAAACGTCAAGTAGGTTGGAGATCTTTCAAGGTTGCTGCTAGATACATTGCAGAATCTATAGTGAACAAAGTTGAAGTGCATTGCTGGAGTTGTTTATAGGACGACTGCTACGTCATCATTGCCAGTTAATACTGGCAATCCTGCGATAACCAAAGCAAGCAATAACAAAGTGGAAACTGTTGGAACTTTAAAAAAATGATGACGTAATTTGTGCTGCTTTGTTCAGTTTATTTATTTTTTGGTTAAAATTTTTCATTATGGTTTTAAAAATCTAGTAGGCTACTAAGGTTTTATATACAGAAAAAAATCGCTTTAGAAAGAAATTCTTGGTGCGCAATAAATTAAGCGACTTTACGTAAAGAAAAGTTAATCTTCAATTTGTTCTATAAATATCGGTTATATCGATTCATTTTCTTTTAGTATTTTCGTGGAATTACGTATGGAAACTTTAGTTTCGTTTATCACGTAATTATTCATTGCTTTTTTGTGCAAGATATGTGCACAATTACATGTGCTAACGTATACAGTATTTCTCAAAAGTTCCGAGACGGAGCTATAAGTTTTGAACTAGTAAAAAAATTTAAAATTTAGAGATCACAAAATAGTCATAAAAACTACATTCTTAAATAATTTAGAAGTACCATGCAACATAGAGTTTTTTAAGTACTATCCCAACATTTTTAAATAGCGACCTTTGTCGAGTTTTGACATATTTTAAAATAATGAAAAAACACATTCCTGTAAACCAAAACCTGATATCTTAATTCCGGGTGACTACCAAACGGGAAAATAAAATGTTTTAATATTTTTTGCACGTTTACTACAATTTTTAAAACAAATGTTCAAGTTGTTGACTTTTTTCGATTTTGCCATGACCCAAACGTTCGTAAATAGAATTGTAAACCATCAGGAGCATATTCCTATTGCTATTGGTAGTTTCTTCTCAAGTATTCGATTTTTCAAATCATCTATTGATTTTAGTTTTGTTGCGCACACTAAATCTTTAAACAAACTCTAAAAAAATTAAGTCGTGTTAAATGTGGAGATCGTGGTGGCTACTCTTCTACCAAACCAACGGTTTGGAAACGAGCGGTTTAAGAAACTTCAAACTGCTCAACTACAATGTGGAGGAGCATCATATGATTAAAACAACTTATTGTCAACATCACTAAGGCACGTACGCACGAAAGTAATTGATTTTCTAACAGTTATTTGTTTCCGGCTAAATTTCAATTAATAATACTGAACCAATTACATTTACTCCTATAATATCAACCTATACATTAATTTTTGACAGCTGTTGAGTATGATTCTGTGAACAAAACTTTTACCAATTTCATTTCACCAATGTCACCTGACACGCTTTTAATAAGAAACTTAAAAGTTCTTTAACAGTAACACTTGTTTGGTTTTTTTCTAGAGTTTGTAGATTTTGATGTGTCAGTTCTCAGAAGATCTTTTACAGTTCACTTTTAAATTCATTACATTATACAATTTATGTGTTGTAAAATGTTGTCGCTAGATTTACATGTGTAAATTTGTTTTATAAAATTATTTTTTATTTAACGACCAAGATACATATTACAATCTAACTAAAAGATAGTAAATAATAGAGTTATAAAAAAACGTGACGTCGCAGGTGTATTAAATGAATGAAAAAATCCCATTGGCAAAGTTCTCAAAATATACGTTTTATAAACCTGTTACCCATGTAGAACATATAACTTGACTTGAGTAATAATGTTGATAATACATTTATTTAACGTATAAATAGGATTCACGTTCTTTGCGGAATGTCCAATAAATCGAGCCGCTTGAATCTTTTTACCACGGGAGCGATAAGCAGGTTCCTTGCAAGAGCCTTTAGATAAATCTTTAATTGATTCGACCTTAAGGTAGCTACTTCTTCTTTCACGTAGGAAACATCAAGATTTTGTTGAATGATATGGTTTGCTACATACCATGGCACATTACATATTACTCCGAGTATTTTTGACTAAATTTGTTACAGTTTTTGTATATGGGTGTTACTTGTAGTTCCACATAATTAGATTCCACAGCTCTACATTTGTTTTAGGATTACTGTTTCGGCTCATTACCATGTGCATCTTACAGTACAACAGCTGGAGTATTTGTTTCTTCCTTTAGTGTTTACTTCACGTTAGTCGCTTGTCAGTATGAACTCTCAGATCACTAATTACATCTAATCTATTTGGGGATGATGGTGTTACTTAGTTGCAGTGCCAGACAAGTGCTTGTACTTGTGCTAACTTAGTCGTACTTCAATTTTGATAAGATTGGATTGGAGCAAACTGGATGTTTGGTTGCGATTACAGTGGAAAGCTGTAACAGCTATGTCGTCTACAAAAACAGCTGTTTGTGTATTTATTATTACAGGCATGTCCTTGGGAAAAAATGGCATTGTGCCAAATGTTTTCAAAAGTTTGTGTTATCAATAAAAACGGCTGTGCAGTATTTTTAATTTTCCAAGTCGTCTTTAATTTTTCGGACGATACAATGAGTTTGTTCAATAGTTGCGTGATGGTGTCGAAATCCAAATTAATAATTGGAATTGGAAAGATCTCTCCAAACATTGGAATAAGTATAATTTGAGGTACTTGTCATTGATTTGGACAGTATCCAGTCTTTAGTATTGCATTAAAGAAATCTTGTATAAGTTTATAAGCCACTGGTCGCAGATCTTTTAATAATCTGCCCGTTATTAAGTTAAAGCCAAGTGATTCTTTTTACTGCAGACTAGAAATTGTTTTGATAATTTTGCAATCTTTAAATTGTTTAATTGGAACGTTTATTTAATAAAACACAACAGTACTTGATTATATGAGGTTTTTCTCCTTTTGTGCGATTTTCCTTGGAAAGCGTTTGAAAACTTGGTTTAGGTGATCGGAAAACACTTCGACTTTTTTGTGTTCATATTTTTTCCAATCGCAGTTCCGTTTCTTAACTACTAAATTATTATGTTCAACATTCTAAATACTTTTAGTCACTTTTCACAATAAATAGTCGTTATCTTCCGCTGGTAATGTTTTTTTACTAAGAAAATCTTGGTTCAATCGTTTTTTTTTGTTCAATTCCATCGTTGCAAAATTAAGATTCTATTTATCTTCCCGTACTTACGTGGTTTGTCGTGTTTTTCATAGTTTTTTTTTTCAGTATTTTTCTTTTAATGAAATTAAGACAAAACCAGGTATGTCTGTCATTGCCACTTCAGGGGTAGTATTTCATGCGACTTGCTAAGTTGCTTTCGTCAGATGTTCAGTTGCTAATTCAATGCGCTTATCTGTAGTTAATGGTACATAGAGGTTTATTAAGCCAATAAGATTGCTTTTAAAATAATTTCAATCATTTTAGTTCTTGGTTAAAGTAGGTGGTTTAGTTTTTTTGCAAACTAAAAATACAAGTCTGCCATAACAAGCATGTAATCATATGACAAGTCAAAGCTTGATTTAATAGTAATATAATGTTGTGAAATGCCTGTTGTTATATAAAAATCCAGCAACTTCGGAATCTTGTCACGATTAGCAGAATAGTAAGTTAGGTCGCCCGTTGAGATATATTAGAGGTTATTTCTTAAAACTGTTTAATGTAAGTGTTTACATGTGTACATATTTGGTAACCTGAGTTTACTAAGTTCAATGTGTTGTATGTTGTTTTTTATAATAACAGCCGATCCTCTTCTAAATCTATCGTTAGGATATTGGATGTGATACATACTTCTCATTTTTTTTAATAGTAAGTTGCAACATTTCAAATTTGACATGTTGGATAGTTGGATTGCTGTATTTTAACTGTCAAATGTCAGTATATCTAACAATTCCTCAGTTCGGGTGCTATAAAGTGTTACTTTAGACGACTCAAACAAGTTCTTTACTTTTTCTTTACTTGTTAGAGTACCAAAATAGAAAATAGTATTGTCGCATATTTAGATGCAAACTAAGCCAGCAATGTTAGAAATCGTAAAAGTACGTTAAGCAAAATAATATTTTTCTTTAGAAACCCTATTTCTTAGTTTGCTTAAAAACAAAAAACTGTAGCATTAAGATCTACTGAGACTAAATACATTGCCGCTACAGTTACTGCAACTGAATTATCGAGTCAAAAATATTTGGCTGAAAAATTGTTAGAACAACACATTGTTCTTAATTGTATGTAGATAATTAAGGAGCTATTTATATCAGTAATTCAAATAAAAATGGTCGTAGATCAAAACATTTTGACACAAAATATCATTTTATTAAAGATATTGTACAAAATAATATTGTTCAAATCGAATACATTTCAAGTAACGAAAACATTAGCAATATACTAAGTCCACTGAGTTACTAAAAATTTTAATTATTTTCGGAATCAGATATTTGTTTTGCATTTGCAATTGAGAGAGGGCGTTAAAATTACAGTTGCATATGTGTCATTTACGAACCTGCACGGCCAACTCATTGTAGGATTGAAACCATACCTGTCGGAGAGAGGGGAGGTTCAAGTGACTTTATTTTAAAGGGCGCCAAAGCTTTTTTTTCTGTGCAGTAATAGCTTCTGATAGATCAGCACAGAAGGCTTGAAGCTTGTACAAAATTGTTAAAGTTTGTAAAGCTGGAGGAAACGAAAAAATAAGCTAAATCGTTAACAACAATTGCACTTTAATTACTTTAGAATGATAAATAGATTAAAATTTGAATCAATAACAATTAGGAGATAAGTTGATAGCATCACAGTGAATAAATCTAGTCCAAGTACAAATATAAGCAGGTACTGAAATATCGGAAGTATCGGCAACTTACACTACACTTAAAACAAAAGTGTAACCATCAGAACATATAAAAAAATCTTCACAAGTAAATTACAGTACTAATAGTAATAATTGACAGTTTACGTAATCAGCATGCGATAGTAATTTACTTAAATTAATTGAGTGATAATAATAAGAAGCAATTCAAACGTTTCGACACGATTAGTAAATATAATTATTCATGAGTAGCACCGTAGCGACAGCGAATAATTAAAATCAAAAATTGATTTACCAAGATTCAGGTGTACCTTCAGAAAACGTTTTCCTACTGGCTTCCTGTAAGCAAACTTCCTGAAAATAATCGTGTCTACCTGGCGACTCACAAACTACAACAGGTAAAAGAAACATTTAAAAGAAAGTAATAGAACCGAAACGTATCGTATGCTGTTACAATATTGTAACCTGCGTTTGGGGATTGCAGCAGCTATCATTTTATGTCAGACCCCGTAAATAGATTCAGCTGGCTGAATTTGCGTTTTTTTTTTTCTCGATTTGTTAGCTCGGCGTAACCATCGTTTAAAAACGATTGGTGGTTTGAGTAATTTTTGGTAATGGACACAGTGTTTGGATTGACGATTTTCATTTAATGTATTTTGAATTTGTTTTAATAGGATTTTAGATTGAGTTTAATAAGTTATTTTACGTTTTTAAATTCAAAGTTACAATTTAAATTGCTGATTAAGTTTTGTATTTTGTTACGCCGTGAATCATCTGATTTCGCGATTTTGTTTATTGAGTATTTCACTTGGTTTGTTGAGAATTCCAGTTGTAATTTATGTTTCCCTTCTGAGATATAATCGTAATTAAATATATTTTCGCCGTTTGTTTATTTTAAGTTGGTTCAAAAGTTCTTTGTTCAAGTGCATTCTCAGTACAGTCGTACTTTGATTTCTTTGTGTCAATCGTTTAGATTACGTGGAAAAATTAAGTCATTATCTTAATTTATTAGGCAGTTTAAATCTTGTAATATAATATTTTGTCAATTTGACATTTTCACGTATAAGCGAAATGCCGTGTCCAAATGCTATGAATATGACGTAATGGGGACTGATTGCCTCTTTATCACACTTCTTAATGGGAGTATTTTCGTTCTTGAAGTTTCGAACACAGCCTTTGTGAAAAGGGTAGTCGAAAAAAATTGATATATAGATGTGATTTTGGTAAATGAAGAGAGTCCGAAGTTAGTTGGTTGACAGTCGTCAGAATGTAGTTATCGCGGGTGATAATTCACCTTTTATAGCAGTTACCGCGGAAGTAAATGAAAATGGTTCAGTGATTCTTTAAGTGGAAAACTAAATTTTCCTTTTCGTAAATACGGTTCATTGAGATCACTGTTTTCCGAATTAATTTAGCATGTATCGTTAAGTAAATTTGTGCGTGAGTTTGTTTCGCATTCTCATCTCTTTCGCCTTGGGGGCGGATCAATAATAAATCTTCCGTTGGTAAATTATTTATCTGGATTTGGTACCCTATCGAGGTTCCGGACGACGACAGCTGGCCTACGCTAACCAAAAGCCCGACTACGAATAATTCAAGGTATTTATTTTGCACCCTCTATTGATATGTGAAATTTTTGTTTACGCGATTAAGTGTTAAAAGCTTTGAATTTCAAGTGTCTCGAAGTTAACGTTAATGTAACTAATTAATGTCCGTATTTAGCGGTACTGTTATAATCCCGAGTTTAAAATTTATTAAACGGGACCGAATTCTCGATTCAAGTTATATATATATTAGTTTTATAAGTTTATTTCATTTTATATTTAAGTAATTTCGACGCGCACACGGCCGTGAATTTAGATGAATTAAGATGTATTAAATTGTGCTGTTTCATTTCTTTAAATTCTGTATTATGTATTTTAATATTTTGTTTGTGTATTTATCCAAATAACTGCAAATTTGTTCTGATCCAACGTTCAGTTACGTACCTTTTGTTACTGTTTGTGTGAATATTTTTGTTAATTTCAATTCAATTATTTTATTATTTTATTCATTTTGTTTTTTTTTGTTTTCAAATAAATGTTAAATTGTTAAATGTAAAGAGCTTTTAATTCCGTCGGCCTCCGCGTGTGTAACTTTATTAGTTTATTACAGATTTTAGTGAGATACACTCTATCAAGGTAAGTCCGTTAAGGGTGTATCCTCCAGAAGCGGACTTGTGGTTGGCAAGGGCCAGAAGTCCATTAAGCTTTACTCCTTCTTGGCGCCCTTTGATTTCGACATTATTACTTCTCGATTTTGTGTTTTCGTCAAGTCAATCCAATTCAATCACGAAACTTTTAAATACAACCCACCCCTTCTCCATTGAGCTAGTGGCACAACACCGTTTATGTTACCTCATTTCAGGCAGTGACTTTGGGTTAACTTTGGCATGTAACAATATGTCTTTTCGTCCACGATGGTATTAGATATTAATTGCCTCCGAAAAGAAATTAAATTGTCTGGTACTTAGGCCCTTCCGTACAAGATGATATTAATTAACGGTGTTAATTGCCTCCGCACAGAAATTCTGCCCTTGTATCGCAGCGTTCTTAGATCTACACCTTCCGATTATAATTTTTCCTTTGTAGATTTTAAACTAAGACAAGAACGCCCATATTTAGAAGGTAGCATATGGCGCTAATGAAAAGACATAAAAATTACCTTTAATAAAATAAAAGAATAAAAGCCACTTACACTGCGTGGATTAAATTAGTTAATTAAGAATACTTTTATTGCCCATCGTGTCATAACACGTGGATGTGTTTTAGAAAACGATTTTTAATTCACGCAGACATAGGTTATATCGTAAACGATGTCAAAATACCCGTATATCGTCTTCTTAATCCGAACGGACCAACTATAGATGGCGTCTTGAAATGGAAAAGTAATTTTAATGAAACCAATCTACCGGGTAGTGCATTTTTAAATTTATGCACGTAACAAAGAATGTAATAGGGTGTGTGCGTATAAGTAAATAATAAGACTGACGCGTTTTTGTTTAAGAGTTAGTACTTTATACCTAATGTGTAGGTTTTTTCTTAATAATTAAATAAAAGATAAACAATTCAACAACCAAATTGTTATAAAATATTGAAAACTTTTAATTTTTGAGTATCTTTGACTAGGCCATTGACGTTTCAGATACATAATTTAACTTTGATGTTGTCCATATTATCATTTTTGTTATCAGAGAGGTCACGAGATCTAGCACCTTATCTATTTTCTCTGTATTTTGTTCATTATACCTTTAAGAGTATTTTTTTGTCTGCTAATGTGATACAGCAGAAAATGTGACTGGTTGAAGGTAGTTTACTTCTTGGTTTATTTGATTTTTTTTAAGTTTTGTGTAAATAAGATAATTTTCGGCTATTTAAGATTTTATTTAGGTGGAACGTTTTCAAAGAGCAGTAAAATTTTTCTCTATTTCGACATGAGAATTAGCCATTCTGACACTAAAATCTGTGTAAGAATAAGCAAATTCTTACACGAATTTTAGTAATGTTAGTTTTTTCAAAGTTGGTATCTCTGCATCGTAAGTTGACGTTACATGAAAAAGAAATCAAAATTATTGGAATTTAACAATTGAGATTCAAATTTTGATGCCAAGATAAAATAAACACGTTTTATTAATTCAAATTTATTTACTTATAAAAGTATAAAGAGATAATTTTGTATGATTTTAGGTTAACACATAAATTTCAATATGTCAAAGTGTAAGTGTTGCCAATTCAATAAAATAATAAAGTTTCCCAATGTTGTTTTAAAATTAAAATTATACGAAAAATATTAATTATTGTATCAAAATAGAGAAAATAGTATAAAACACACGTCATAGAATACGTTTCAATCACTCTACCGCTTCATAAACTCGCCGCTGCGCGGCTCGTGTATGAAACCCGGTTTTGTGATTGAAGCGCGTTCATTCTGTAACTTGTGTTTTAATATACTATTCTCTATTTCGACATGAGAATTAGCGATTCTTACACTAAAATCCGTGTAAGAATAAACAAATTCTTACACGAATTTTAGTAATGATAGTTTTTTCAAAGTTGGTATCTCTGCATCGTGAGTTGACGTTACATGAAAAAGAAATCAAAATTATTGTATCTTAATAATTGAAATTCAAATTTTGATGCTTATTTACTTATAAAGGTATAAAGAGATAATTTTGTATGAGATTTTAGGTTAACACATAAATTTCGATATGTCAAAGTGTAAGTGTTGCCAATTCAATAAAATATAAAAGTTTCCTAATGTTGTTTTAAAATTAAAATTATACGATAAATATTAAATATTGTATCAAAATAGAGAAAATAGTGTCATAGAATACGTTTCAATCACTCGACCGCTTTATAAACTCGCCGCTGCGCGGCTCGTGTATGAAACTCGGTCTCGTGCTTGAAGCGCGTTCATTCTGTAACTTGTGTTTTAATATACTATTCTATTCCAATTGTTTATAGACATTTTTTTCTTCACAATTACTTATGTCAAGTAGGCTAAAAAGCATCATATAAATTGTATAGTGTAATAAATGTATGGATTTAATTTAATTTAAAGATTATTTTTTACTTGTTAGAGCATTTAAATAAAAACTCGTTTTTAAAAATGTTTTTTGACTTATTACTTTTTAATTTGTTTCCATAATTGTGTAAACGTAAAAATGCAGACATAAATTACAAATAATCGAAACCGAAGAAAGTCAAAAATTTGAACATTTGTAATAAAAATCGTAATAAAGGTGTAAAAAACATTAAAACACTTTATTTTCCCATTTGATAGTCAACCCCTCATGATTCTTAAAAGAATTAAGATATTAGGTTTTGGTTTATGGGGATGTGTATTTATCGCTGCCTTTAAAATAACATAAAAGTCGACAGAAGTTGCTATTTAAAAATGTTGGCGTAATCGTCTCCTAAAAAACTCCACGTTGCATCAATGTTATAAACTATCTAAGAATATAGTTTTCATGACTTTTTAGTGATCCTAGGAATTTTGAGAAGCTCTGTATATTTGTTTATTTCTCATAACGTGTCATTCGAGTATTCTTTGTTTGATTAATTTTATACTGTCCATAGATTTACTTAGTTAATATTTTTTTATTAGTGATTTGTTCAGGGTATAATACATGTAACATGCGTTTATATAGTAAGTCTAAAAATTTTTATTTGTTGTTAATACCTACCTTTACCAATTTTTTGTTCAATTAAAAAAAACTTTGAGCTTTGTTCATACGATGCAAATTAGAAGTATTTTTGGTATAGGCAACCATTTTTACATAGATGTGTGTTTAAAAGTTTACCAAATTTAAGTTTTTGAGCACAAACATTAAACTTTTTTTTCACAATACTGTACAAAACAAAGTTTAGTATTTATCAATTTAAAATTAAATTTTATTTCATTGCATTTATGACTATTAATAAACTTTTTTTAAAAGTTTTTTTTAAAACTTATTTTTTAAATTTAAACATTAGTAGGAAAGAATCAAATATAATCAATTTTTGGTGTGCTAAATATTTACTGAAGTAATGGACTAACTATATTATCTCATTTAAAAAAAACTAATTAATGCTTACTAATAATTACTAATAATGTATTATAAAATATATGTTAATGTAAAAAATATCTCGGTTATTTTTAATTAACAGAAACGATGTTAATTTAACAAAACCTGTAACATAATTTTTTTTTATGTTTCATTATTTTATTTAGCCAAAATTTTGTACAAAAAGCATAATTTAAAGTAACCCTTTCATGAATCAACTGTCAGCTTTTCGGCAATTTTCCTGCACTACATTTTATCATGTACGACACAAACATATTCTTGTACAATCCGATGTAAATACGAGAAAAAATTTCAACTGGCGTAGAGAAAATTTTAACGTTTTATTTAAGACTTTTAGAAAATCGCACGGTTGTTAAATTTACACCGAGAAACTACAATAATTTATATTTCGAGTGCTATAAAATGTTTTGGCAAATATTGGAAAACTTGTGATTTACGGTTCTATATTTTCTGTAAAGGTTTTTTTGTGAGTTTTATAGTGACAGAATTGTAGTAAAATAATTTCTAAAACGTTGTTCGGCAAATAAGCAACCTATTATTTATAGACCGTAATAATCCACCAAACACTCGCTTCAAGTTAATCCACAAGTAAAGGTTTTTTTAATTTAAAAATTGGATTTTACGCTCATTTAGGTTTTAGAAACATTTATTTATTGTTAAACTTTTTTAGGTTATAAATTGAAGTATTCATCATTTTTTTATTGTGTTGTGTACCTAAATGTAGACATATATAGATTTTAAAGAAAGGTTTTTTCTGAACGTATATTTGTATTCGCTAATCATAACGGTACTTCAGTTTAATCTAATTTAGCGTACTTATTTCTGGAAGTTCTGTTGTAAGAATGCAACTATTTGTTCGGTTTTTTACTACAAATTTTACTGTTTAACTGTCAGATTTAATTCAAAAAAAATTGTATTAACGTTTAGTGTTGAAATTTGAAAGTTATGTGAAATTCTCAAATGAAAAATGAGTAACTTGTGCGAGCTATGCGAAGAAAAAATAATTACAATGCTGCTTATGTTTTTCTAAACTAGAAAATAGAGTTTGTTAGATATTTTTGGTAAAACAAAAAAATGTGAAAGTTCGATTATTATTGTTGCCACAATATCACATTTTGCAAATACTATTTGTCGTATTCTCGTTTAAAGGTTTCTACGCTGTTAAAATTGTAGCAACCAGAGTTTAGCTAATGTTAATGATTTTATTTGGTACAAACATATATATATTTTTTTAAATATTCTAT
The DNA here is from genome assembly GCA_035610365.1 of Aquatica leii. Taxonomy (NCBI): domain Eukaryota; kingdom Metazoa; phylum Arthropoda; class Insecta; order Coleoptera; family Lampyridae; genus Aquatica; species Aquatica leii. The sequence continues at coordinate 37,474,231 of CM069437.1, read as the reverse complement.
AAATAAAAAAAATTTGCATATATAATTTTTTTTTAATTAAACATCTGCTCAAAGGCAATAAACAGATATTTTTTCACTTGGAGCCATGTTTAGATGGCTAGCGTTACATTGTTATCTTACATTCAAGAAACATTTATCTAATTATAACAACTTAATGTTAGTTTTAACATAAAATCAGATAATAAAAATAATGTAAAAATAAATTAACAAATTAAGATTTCAAATTAATGTTACAATTCTAGTTAATAACGAAATAAATAAGTATTTATAATTTACATTAAAGTATTATCTTTACTGTATATCTAAAGGACTGCATCGTTTTAGTCGACGATGCGATTGACTGTTATCCAGTAGATTTACGGCATGAGGATTAGGATGAATTTCTAGTCTACTCAGGTATTTTTCGCTAAGTATTTTTGCCACTTGCTGAACATACGGCAGTTGGAGATCTTGATGAAGAGACTTATTTGTAATAAACCACGGTGCGTTGGTTGCCGTTCGAATAGTTTTTGATTGAAATCTTTGCAATATTTCTATATTAGAAACACTCGCGGTTTCCCATAGTTCTACACCATACGTCCATACCGGTCGCATAAACACCTTTAAATAAGAATTTTGTTTCGTAAAGAAAGGTCAGATTTTTTTCCAATTAACCACATGAGTTTAGAGTATAGAATTCCTAGTTGCATTCTTTTAGTAAATATATGTTTCCAAGTTAGACGCTGAGTACTTTCTCATTTAAGGTGATACTTGGGCAGGAAGGTAAATGTGACATATCGTGATTTGCTTTCATTGATTTGTATTCGCGATTTTTTACACCATAGTTGTATTTCATTAAGCGCTATAAATAAGATAGAGAATTGGGCCTAGAACACTACCCTGTGGAACCCCAGATTGAATTGAGTACATTTCTGAGGTTTTGTTTTGGTGCTTAACTATAAAATACCTTTCCGTTAAAAATGATTTTAAAATTTGATAATAAGGAGCAGGTAATTTTTATTTTAATTTGTATAGTAATCCCTCATGCCAGCCTTTATCAAACGCTTGACTAACGTCTAAAAAACATGCCGAACAATACTTTTTGTGCTGAAATGCTTTATTTATAGTGTCGACTATTCTGTGTACCTGTTCGATTGTGGAATGATGTTCTCAAAACTCAAATTGATAGTCAGGTATGATATTTAATATCTGGAGCTTTAGTCTTTTCAAGAAAAGTTTTTCGAACAGTTTTGACAACGTTGGTAGCAAGCTTATAGGTCGTTATGACGATAGTTCTTCTGACAGTTTTCCTGGCTTTGGAATAAGAATAGTTATCGACACTTTCCATTATGATGGAAAAGTTTTAGAACAGCATTATATATGTGGGTAAGTGTAACAAGAGCTCCATCAGGCAAGTTTTTAATTACTTTTCCAGTTATAAGGTCATAAACAGGCGCTTCTCTTGTATTATTATTAATTAAGTCTTCTTTGATAGTTTGCTTTACTTCTGTTAGTTTTTTTTGTTTTACAGGTTGTGACATTTGGTAAGGTGATTTTAAATAAGACCTATATACTAGTATTTTCTTCATCATCTGAAATTTCTGATGCCAAAGGTTGAAAAACATTTGCAAGGTGTTTGGCAAATACTTCAACTTTTTCACTTTGCTGTCGCTTTCCAAAGAGAATATTCTGTAGCTTGCGTTGGTGCTAATCTTTGAAGGTAACTTTGAATTGCTTGATTTCTTTCCACCATAAACAACTTTTTAAGTTTTTTTACTGCTCTATTAAATTTTTGCTTATCTTGAGGAGCTCTTGAAACCATCCATATCTTTCTTAGTTTTCTTTTTTCGATTAATGCTATTTTTGTTGACGTAGAGCAATTTTGTTGTCTAATGGACAACTCTTCGTTGGGAGTTAATTTCCAGGCAGTTTGTTGGATTGCTGTTATTAAACATTCTACTGCATTATCTATTTCTTTAGGGGTTTTTAGTGAAGTTTTAAGGTCTACTTTTTCTTTGAGCAATTTTCTAAACATTTCCCAGTTAGTTTTTTTATTGACAAGATACGGTGGTTTTGATTTAATAATTATAGTTGAGTTATACGTACTTATTATTGGCGAGTGATCTGAAGACAAATCAAAGTTTTGTTCTGCTTGTAAATAATGTTCAGGTATGCCTTTGGCGATACAAAAATCTATGACGTCAGGAATTTTTTTCTTATCACTCGGCCAATAAGTGGGTTTACCAGTAGACTGGACTATAAAATTGTTTTTTTCTATAGATTTAACTAATTCACGACCTTTAGGGGTTGTTAATCGTGATCCCCATTTTAAGTACTTGGTGTTGTAATCTCCACCGGCTAGAAATCTATTTCTTAAAGTAGTGTAGAATTCTGTAAACTGTTCTTTAATTGTATGTCGCGGAGGACAATACATTCCTGTAACAGTTACTGGTCCATACTTGTCTTGGATGACAATACTTGTTGCTTGAATACATTCATTCTGAAACTTTTTTGCTTCGTAGTGCTTTATGGAGCTTTTAATAATGAGAGCGCTACCGCCGTGTGCTCTTTCGTCCGGATGTTTAGTGTCATATACTTGGTAATTTTTAATTTTGAAGTAACTACGATTCGTAAAATGAGTTTCTGATATTAATGCAATATCGATATCATAAAGTTTTAAAAAAGTATTTATTTCTGGCCCGTGGTTACTTAAACCATTAGCATTCCATAGTTCTATTTTAAGTTGTGAACTCATTAATTAAGTTTATCCAGCAGTTATCTTGACTTTTTAAGACTGTAGTAACTTCTGCGTTACTATTTAATTCTTCTTGCCGTTTTACAGCTGCTGCAAATGATTTTCTTTCGGAAATTTTGCTTGTTGAAATTGAAATTTTTGTTTGATTTACTTCTTGGGGCTCTTTAGGTCTTAGAGCAGGATATTTTCTTTGTTGAAGGTCTTTATATACCACACAACCTCGGTAGTTTGCTGGATGATTTTGTCCACAAAGAGCGCACTTTAATTCTTTGCGCTCTTTAATCGGACAGGATGTATTGCTGTGCAATCCACTACATTTTAAGCATCTCGTTTGACGTCTGCAAAAATTTTTAGTATGCCCAAGTCTTAAGCAATTTCCACATTGAAGCTTGTAATTTTGTAGCTTTTTGATGTCGTAAATAGATTTATTGTTTTCATCTGGTTCTAAATCTACAAAAAACATTGATAAAGGTTTCTTATCGCGACTACTTTTGGCATTTAAATATTTCTAACACGGTGTCCGTTATCAGTTATTTCATTTTTTAGCTCTTCTATGTTTATAGAGTGGTGAAGTCCTTTAACTACAGCGCGAAAGCTACGCTCGGATTTAAGTTGATAGGTGAAATATTTCACGTCATTTTTATCTAATTCTTTTACTATAGCTCGATAAACGTCTACATTGTCGGTCATAAGTTTGACCTCATCTTTTCGATTAATAATTTTTAATACGTATTTATTAGCTATTAGTTTATTTGAATTTAACATGGTAGTAAGGCCATTCATGTTGTTAATACTTGCCAAAAATAATGAGGGTGGTTTCGTTTTAGCAATATTAATATTTTTAATTTCCGGAAAACTGGAAGAAGTTTCATTTTCAATTTCGGTTATATTTTCCAGAAGTTGAAATTTGTTAATAGGGTTAACAATTTGTTTGTATTCTGTTAATAATTTTTGACTTGTATTTCTTTCGGTGTTTTCTGGGGAGTTTCTTTTATTTATTTTTTGCCCGAAACAATTTTCCAGTCATTTTCTTGCTGGAGATTAATTCGTGTATGTAATTCACATGTAGATTCGCTATTTGCAATATCTATAACTTTGTTGATTTCATGGCTTGTTCCCGACAACGGAATAATTAAATTGGTTTGATTTTCATTTTGTAATGACGTTCTTAACATTTTTAATATTATTTAGCGAACCCGGCCGTGACCTTCCGTGAGTGCGATATCACGCGACCAATTAATACTAACGTTTTAGCATTGGTACCGTAGTCTTAACTTTAGAAATATAAAGATATTTAATTACTGTACTTACAGTTTGTTAAAACAGTAATTTTAGTTTGCAAGGTGTAAGATAACACTGTTACACACAATCTATTACAGTTACCAAACAATTATTAGTAGCACTTCCGATTTATTATTAAGTAAAGAACCGTCAATAGAACACAACAACTTTCTATTCACGACGACGTTTTCTAACAATAATTATTTTTAAATGTTGCCTTGTTTAAATAAAATGTTCTTGATGTTATTTTCGTTATAAACTATTACGCAACCAATTCTATTGAATATTCTATTTAATGTAATATCAATGTTTGTTGTCTATCATATGTAAAAAAGTTGTTTAACTTAACCTTTTTATTCACATATTGAGTGTCTGTTAAACGTCCGTTTTATAAACCCATCAAGGACTGATGTTATATAGCAACAAAAATTAGACAGTTTTGTATTGCTCAAAAATTAACAATTTTAACTTTTAAAACATAGATAGCAGCATAAACGCCAAGACAAAACCGCGTGTAGTGTTTTCTTATTTATTGTTCTGATATTAAAAAGCAAGGCATTAACCTTCCGATTACCATTGGGGTCTTTTTTGACCCCAGACATGTTGTTTTTGTTGTCTTTTCTTAAATTTTTTTACAACTATCCCAATATTTTTTTAACTGAGTTTCTTTCAACAATGTTTGATAATATATAACAAAATTTTTAATTATTTGTTTTGCGCCGTAAAAAAAATATTGTCGTTGAGGTCATATTTGACCTTACTTGGTAACCGACGTTCTAAAAAGTAATTCTAATATTTTGTCTGCATTTGTCTTCTAATCTGCTTGTTTCGACGTGTTATTCGTCTGAATCATGATTACTACCATTCCGTCTTTAGTCATTACATTCGACGAGTTTGTTCGAATCAGTTGAAAAGTGTGTCTGCTGTGTTATTACATTTGATTGGAAATAGTTGTTGAATTATGGCTAGAAAATATGTCTCAGCGTGAAGTGGAAGAAATAGCTAACAATATTAATTTACTGAATGAAATTGAAGATAAAATTTTATCTGATGATAGTGATGCCGAATTTGAAGAAGTAAGTGTACCTGATGTAAACCCGATGGAAAGTTCGGAAGACGATGACAGTGATGATGATTTGCCCAATGATAAAGATATACTGGTGAGTAAAGATGGTTCCATATGAAAAAAAGATAAGCCTCGTGTTAGAAGACGAAATCAACCAAATATTCTAAAAACACAGCCAGGATTAAAAAAAAATCAGTGAACATATTTCAATATGCCTAGATGCTTTCCGTTTATTTATCTCGGAAGATATTATGGACATAATATTTAGAGAAACAAACATTCGAGCTAGAAGAATTGTAGGCGATACGTGGAAGCCAGAAGATGCGGATGAATTACATGCATTTTTTGGATTACTGCTTCTAGCTGGTGGTTTGAAAGCACGCCAAGAACCAATATTGGAGCTGTGGAGTACGAAATACATGTCTCTCCATAGACCAATTTTTGTGCTGCAATGTCTCGTAATCGAATGAGAGACCTTTTGAAATACATTCGATTTGACAGCCGAGAAGAACGACGGGCAACAGATAAATTAGCAGCTATTCGTAACATTCACGATATTCTCGCTGCAAATTGCAAAAAATCGAATAACCCTAATGCTGAAGTATGTATTGATGAACAACTTGTTCCTTTCCGTGGAAAATGTCCCTTTTAAGTGTATATGAAGTCGAAGCCAAATAAATACGGAATTAAAATCTGGGCTTTATGCGATGTTAGTAACAAATATTGCTGGAATTTCCAAATATATACTGGAATGGTAGACAACGCTCCAGAACGGGAACGAGGTAAAACATAATTTTATCGTTTTATGCACGAGTATAAAATTTCATTTCTAGGGAAGCGGGTAGTTTTGGATATGGTTGAGGGTTTGAGAGAGGGTTATGGTATTACCACAGATAATTTTTTTATGTCTATGTCTTTGGCGAAAGAGCTACTGCAGCAATCAAAAACCTTGACCGGAACAATTCGTAAAACACGTAGAGAAATACCAAAAGAATTTTTGCCAAAAAGAAATCGAGCAGAATACTCAAGCAAAATTCTATACGGAGAAGACACAATTTTAGTATCTTACGTACCTAAAAAATATAGAAGCGTTATGCTACTTTCAACGCAACACCAAGATTTGGAATTGTCCGGAGAAGACCTCAGTTATCTTGGACTATAATAGCTGCATAGGAGCTGTGGACAGCGTCGATAAAATGGTGAAGAAATATTCATGCAGAAGAAATACAAATCGCTGGCCTTTTGCTCTATTTTTTCATTTTCCTGATATTGCTGCCATGAATGCATTTATTCTATAAACTACGAAACTTGGAAATTTTGAAAAAAAGAAAACATCCCGAAGAAGATTATTTTTGCAAAAACTTGGGTTTGAATTAGTAATCCCACATATCAAAAAACGTACACTTCAAGGATTACCAAGACATGTGCAGAATGCAATAGCGATGGTTTTAGCAGAAACAGAACCAGACGAAGTGGAACCGCAAGACGAAACTATCGGTCGCCCAAAAAGAGGTCGTTGTAAGATATGTCCAAGAGCAAATGACAAAAAATGTTCGGAAACAAATTTAAAATATTAATAAAGGTTACCATTACAAATTAATCGGTTTTTCTTTACAAAATAAGAAAAAAAACTTGGGGTCAAATCTGACCCCACTTAGTAATCGGCGCCTCAAAAATTGCGTGGTAATCCGAAGGTTAAAAGTTTAGAGTTTAAATAGGGAAAAAGCAATAGTACAAACATACACAAGTTGTTGGATTGATAGCGAACGAAGAAATAACTACTTAGAAAGCGAAAATAAATATTTCGTATCACAATAGTGACTAAATTTTTAATTTAACGTTAGAAGAGATATCAATATGGGAAGAAATTGCATGTTGCAAAAACCAAATAAAAGATAAGGAAAAAATAAAATACTAAATAAAAATCGTACAGAAAATTATTAGATAGGCAACACACCATACATCGAAGATTACAAATATTATATACTAAATAACTTAAACGAATCTAATATTGAATAATATTAAAATGAAATCAATATAAAAGTTACAAAAAAGAAATAAAAGTACGACGGGTTGACCGGCTTTTAATCTCTTACGTTGTGAAATTAAATCAGAAAGCCTTTTCAATATAAGTTTAGTTTCTTGCAAAATTGGTATAAAAACTGTGGGGCGATCTGACCGTGGCATACAATGTGATGCGCCTTGTCAGCGTTAGTTTCATGCCGATTGGGAGACACGAGACCGTTTTAGTGTGTTTCTAAGTCGATAGATGGCGCTGAATTTATTTTGCTGTTTTTACACAAACTAATTTTTTTTTAATTTTTACGAAAGAAATATAAATAAAAAACAATTAAAATTGAAGCCAACGTTTAATTTTTTTATTATATTTTATAATTTTTAAATTTTATTTTTTCTGTGTTTTTTTTTAAAGTGGTCAATAACGATTGTTGACCTATAGTTTTTCATATCTTCACTATTTTTTATTTTCATTTTTGATGCAAAATAGCTTCCGAAACAGAAATTTGAATTTACTCTTTGAACATTACCGACAGGCTTTGCAGAACCTGGTAGTCTATGCACTTCTAAGCGCCTCTGTCCGGAAGCTTAAGTCAGGCTGGCGGGATATTGGTTGACGTAAAGTAAATTGCGTTTTTCCTAATTCGTCAATCCGTAAGTATAAATTTGCGTACAAAATAGTTTCAAATAAAAGTTTTTTTTATGTGGGAATCGCATTGTCTTATTTTCGCGTCATCGCAGATTTTAATTTAAAAAAAATACATTTAGGTATTGCTAGATTAAATGGCAATTTAATATGATTTATAACAGACCTCAACAAAATGTGGGTACAAGAGTAGTTTATTGGGACGATAACAGACAGTAAAAAAAATATGGACATTGGTCCGTAGATACGTTATTGCAACCACCTGTTACGGTTTCATTCTTCCAGTTGCAAAAACATAGACAAGGCTTTCTGGTTTTTCCATAAGTTTCTAGGAAATAATGAGCGTTTTTGTTTGTTAGAACCTATTGCAACTTTTAGTCGTCAACCTGTCTTCATCTAAGTGTTTGGTTGAAAGTGCAGTGAAAATGGATTACTGATATTCTTCAAAAAGATAAAAAAAAATTTGCCTCAGTGCAAAACCGAAAAAAGCTGCTTCTAAAATTAAAGTTTTATTGGACGGAATGTATTGTTTTCGATTTTTGTTAATACATGTGTTTTTACTACCCTTTTGTCATTATTTTAGTGTTTCAAAATCAAAAAATAATATTGCGGACCAATCAGTTTCTGATATTCCTGACAATAATGAATCGCTTATGAGCTAGGTAAAACATTATGTATACAAATGTTTTTTCTTACTTACATAAATACATACATAAGTATGTAACGTACAGCAGTATTACATTTTTGAATTATAGTATCAAATTTATTTGCTAGACCAAATATGAATTTAGCTACTGCTACAGGTACTTTCCAAAATACCGATGATGTTATTATTACACATTCTGAATCGTTGTCATCAAACAATGTCGGGTAATACTATTAATTGCCTACCCACCTATAGTATTATTATTTTACAGAGATAATGTAAAACGTAAACTAAATTTATCAACAAAACGAAAGAAAAGATACTGCGGATTAATAAATTGGAAAATTAAAAATCGAAACAAAAAACGTAAAACTATTGAGTGAGTAGAACTTAGTGCAAAGTCATTCACATTTTTATTTAAACGGGTACGCTAACTAGCTATAACAATTTATGATTTTGAGGACTCTAAACATTTAATTTCTGCCTCAACTTCCGCAGAAAATTTTTGTAACGCACAACCACACTTTGTAAACACAGACGCAATACTACTTGAACGATGTGACAATGTGGGGTATGCAATTTTATCATTTAAAATAGGCATGTGATATTGTATTAAAAACTATTGCATATTTTAGTGACGAGAACTGCTCATGATCCTAGTAGAGATCCTGGAATTGACATTACATCGGGTCGGTTTTTAATTGATGGTCAGCATTTTCTTAAAGAACTTAGATCTCTAGAGAAAAAAAAAATTAATGTAATGTTATTTAGAGTGATTGAGTCTACGCGAAATGTAGTTGAGGATAAGATCAAGCATGATAAATCAAACGTTACTGACATTCTTACTAAGTTAGGAGTTGATCAGGTATTCCTAGGAAGATCATAGGAAATGGCAAACCAATAGTAACAAATATGCGCCCTATTAAATTAATTTTTGAATCTCAGGAAATTGCAAATACAGTTATCCAGAGTGCTAGAAATTTGAAGATAAAAACTGAAACATGATCTGACAATGATGCAAAGCGAGAAGTTTAAAAGGTGTAAAAAAAATTTGGATGATAGAAAGGGAAGAGGTGAGTTGAATTTGAAAAGAAGGTACTTCAATCAAATCCTGCAACTAAAACCTAGCAATCAAAATCACTATCTCTCTATTACCAAAATATTAGAAGTGTGGTGGATAAAATGGATTGTTTACGAAAAATATATGTTTATCTTATTTCAAAAATATTGTTTTAACTGTGGAGTTCACACTGCTGAAAAGGGTTTAGATAATTTTATAATTTATAAAAATGATCGTGATTTTGCTTCCAATTCAAAATGCTCAGCAGGAGATGTTCTTGTTGCGGTAAGAAAGCATATATTAAATAGTTCATCCTTACTTAAAGTTATGTTCTTGAAACTTGAATTAAAAAAGTCTGGCATAATAATCTGTGCTGTATATATACCTCCGAATTCGGGAATTAATGTATATGAGTTATTCTTCTGAACTTGATTAGAGCATGGACACAGGCCTATCTGATCTTATTATTGAAGCTATTGATCGTACGAATAACATATTTACATGTGGTATGGCTAATCTGGGTTTACATCAAATAAATTTTGTTAGGGATATTAGAGGAACCTTATTAGATCTTTTCTTTGTTCCCGGAGATATTGGTACATGTTGGCAGTGTGAGGAATCCTTAGTGTACCTAGTTGATATTGTCGGTGGTCACCCTCCTCTAAGAATATTTCTATGCGTCAGTCACACAAGGATTAACCCAGTTGAGTCTACTTTTTTTAACTTCAATAAAGCGAACTACAAAATGTTAAATTATTATTTTAAATAAGTCAATTTTTAGTAATGAATGTTATCTGACAATTTGGAAAAGGCAGTAGAGACGTTCTATGCAGTTCTCAAAGAATCTTTTAATCTGTATGTATTTATTCGGAAAAAAATGTGCCAATAAGTTTCCAAAATAGTGTTCTCCAGAGCTAAAAGATTACATAATCAATAAAAAGATAGCACATAATTGTTTCAAATTATCTGGGAAGATAGAGGATTACAATTATTTTTCTACTCTACGCGCTAAAAGTAAAGTATTAGCAAAATCTGATCTCTCTAATTATAAAAATGTTGTTAAGCAGTCTTTGAATCTGTTTACACAAACTTCAGTAACGCGTTTGATAAGGTTGACCATACTATACTTATTGCTAAACTGTGATATTATGGTATAAGTGGCTTTCTACTGGGTTGGTTTAGTGACTACTTGAGTGACAGGCGATTGAAAGTAAATTTTTCTTCAGATTTTTACCCGACGATGATATTGCTACTTCAGGTGTACCTTAAACATCCCATTTGTTACCATTACATGTGATTTGTCTTTCAGTAATGTTATCAATTAAATCAAATGTTACCTTTGACTGTAATAAATCAGTCCTTCTTTATTACACTATCGGGAGTTAAGCAACAATTTCTAGAGTTGTTTGACAACATAAAGAAATTTAAGGATAAATTTAGCATTATGTTAAAAGATGAATACAAACCATTTATTCAATCCGCACTGAGAGTTGTAGCTATTCGTCTATTGTCAAAGTAATAAATTAATCTTAAAAAACTTTAAGAGCTTGATAGTGTGTCCTAATAATGACTATACAGAATTCTGCAGTCCTATAGTTGTTATTCCTAATGGGAAGCCAGTAAAAAATTGCTGCGACGTTACTAAATAAATAAATATGCTGTAAGACCAAACTGTCCTATAAATAGTGTAGAAGTAACTCTGGCTCAAATGTCGCTTACTAATTATTATAGCAAAATAGATTTTTTATTAGGATTTTACTAAATAAAGTTACACCCTGAATGTCAATCACTAACCACTTTTATAACATCGTTTAGAAGATTTTTTTCAAGAGGTTACCATTTGGAATTTTAATGCTCTAGAATATTTTGGTAGTAAAATTTCACAACTTTTATCAGGAGTCGAAAATGTTATATTGACATTCATTCATTGATGCTAGTTCTAAAAATTCTTAAACAAGAAAGTATCACTAGAAATAAAAATAAAAGTTAATTTAGAGTTAGAAATCGTTTCAAAAGTAAAGAATACTGGGATGCGCGTTGAATAAATTTGGAATTTTGTAACGTCCCGTTTGAATTCATTACAATTAAAATTCAATTTTACATTCATTTATTTTTTGCAACTAATATTGCACTTAAATTTATTAAGTTTGACAACGTCGCGTTGTATTTCGGAGGAGTCTGGGTAATTGACTTGAGTAGAAAGTTTGAAGGTTAAGCACCACTTCCGTGTGAGCTTCTTACGAGTTCACGTGAGTGATGCAAGAGGAAGACAATTTTCTTGATTATGGCGTAAAAACGCATGTATTTTCATTTTGATTCATTCCATCTAATTATTGGTGAGTTTACCTTTATTTTGATATAATTTTTCTATTGAATTCAACATTTTTAGTGCTTTCAAAGTATTGCGCAATTGTTAGACAAAGGAATGTGTTAAGACCGTTACATTGAAGGTGTGACGTAAGTAAATGATGTCATTCAAAAAACTATTCTAATTATTTGTATTTAGGGTCTTTTCTTTTTATTTTCATTGGCTTTTTCTTTTTATTGGATTTTATTCTGGATCCTTTATTTTGGTTTTGTCGTTGAATTAAAGAATTATCATTAACGAAGTTTATTATACATGGATATTTCATGCTGATTGGTATTTATTCCTGTTGAAGAATTTTTATCACAAGAACAAAGTATGTGCTAAAAATAGAAGATATCCGATAACGTTATGCTATACATGGTGAGTCAACTAAGATTAATACTACCTGTGTTACGTTTTGAATTCAAATAACTAGATTGTGTAGTTTAAAACCTTTCGGGAAAAATACTCGATAACAAATTTACCGTTTACTATTTTTGCATTTAATGTTAATTATTTATTAGGTGTAAGATTTTACGCTTTTTATTTACCACGTTATGTGGTTGGCGTCCAATATTTTATTTTAAATACTGTTTTATTTCAAATATGTTTTAATTCAATTATTGTTCATTGTTCTTTAATGTAAATAGTAGTTATAAGTAATAAATGAACGGAGTTCACATCTTTGTAATTATTTCAATTCAACCCATTACCTTGATGTCTATGCTTACGATTGATTGCTTGCCGTGGTTATATTATTTTTACTTTTATTAAATGTATTTTTACTTTTTTATTACAATTTGATGATCATGCAAAACAAATTTTAACTAAAAACATCAGTTTTAAACAATGTGTGAAATTAATGTAATGGTTAAGCTTTATTTTATAGTGTGCACTTCAAACGCCGTATGAAAAATGCAAACATTTTTCAGTTGGATAATGTATGGACATTTCTACGCAACCATTGTTTAGTTTTGAAACAATCTCTAAAGAAATTACATTTTTAGCTCATGCTTTGACATCTAAAAGAATTTTTGTCAAACCCAAACGAATATAGACAATACCCAAAATATTAGAGCCTTCGGATAGGACTGAATTATTTCAGTTGTTAGGAATGATCAATTCTGCTGGAAGATTGATAAAAAATAGAGCTAATATTTTAAAACCTCTAAAATAAGATGTTAAAAACATACTTTTTTTATGCGTGGCCCTTCTTAAGCAAAATCATTTGAAATTCAGTCATAATAAAGTCGTTATCAGCGCTGATTTTTCATCTGATGGGTTGGGCGCCTGTGTTCAAATGGAAAGTCAGTTGATTGAATGAGAAATATGTGTATATGCTTCAAGATCTCTTAATGAATCAGTGAGAAGACTGTAAAAATAAAGAAGGAAGATCAGCCTTATTCTAAAACCACTTAGATACAGAACGTAATTTTGATTTTTGACCATTTTGGATTTAGAAAGTAATTACCAAAAAAGACACAAAAGTTATAGCAGCGTTTTTAACAAACGGAGTTAAAAAATCAAAAATGGAAATGCTAAAACTCATTACTAAAAATGAAGAAAATTTTTATGTAATTTTCAATTAATTCAACTAATAAGTAAAAATACTTTAAAAATGAAAGTGGTATAAACGAATTTTACATAAAATATCATTAATTTAAAATAAAACAGTATTTTGATTAAATTTAAAATTTAAAATGGCAGAATCCCGGAAACATTTTACTTTTTCGTCAACAAATAAAAATTAAAAAAAATTAATTAGCTAAGAAATTCTAATTCTTTCTAAAAAGTTACATTAAACTAACCTTTTAAATAAAACCATTTAAAATTTAATCTAACCTCAGTCTTTATGTAACAACATAAAGGCGTAAGTTATTTGTTTGCAATTCATTAAGTACTTTCTTGAAAACACCTTTAAAATTACTTGCAATTCGAATTACCAGCTTTTTAACAAGATAGAGTGCGTTGTTTACACGAAAAGCAAGCCAAATAAATACCGAATCAAACTTTCTTGTTTGTGCAATTTAACAATAATTGCATTTTAAATGTTTCCAATTATACGTTTTAAATAACGAAAACCTAAAACATTCGAATGAATTATTTATAGGCTAATTAGAAAAGCAACATATAAGTCGATATATATTTTAAAAATGTTTAATAAATTCATAAAATAATAAAACAATAACACAAAGAACGCGACGGACTATTTATAATTGTTTTTGTGGTTAATTACTTAATAAATGCTTAGGTAATGTAGTTTTAATTAAATCAATAAAAAAAATTGATAGAAATAATAACCATTAAACAATTATATTAGAGCTTTATATAATAATTTAAATTTTTGTCGATTTGTAAAAAACGATTCATGCATAATCGCATAATAGACATATACACAATATAATCTTATCTTTCAAATTACTTATTTTTTGCACTTAAATTGCAATTAAAAGTGTTTACGTCACAAAAAACATTAAATTTTGATAGTCATGTATGAAATTACGTAAGATTTCAGATTAATGTCAATACAACCCTGCAACTAACATAAGTTTTAGATTTAATACCTAAATATTTTGGCTCTAATTCGTATATACAATAGTTAGTGCAACTCTGCAATCAAAAGTAGTAATTTTTGTGTTTGTAATATATACAGTGGGTAATAAGTACTCCCTGTCGGATCCACTTTTTGAATTTAGTCATTGTTAAAAACATCAGAACAATAACATTATTGCCAACTATTTTCAAATTTTAAATTAGAAAGTAGGCAGATGCTGATTACTCTTACCAACATTAGTATACTCAACTTAAAAAAAATCGAGACACCTCGGTTAGTTTGATTGAAATAGTTAGCCATGTAAACAAGGATTGTTAGCGAATGCAATCAGCAATCATTCGTGGTGCTTCGAAATGCTATTGAAGAAATTCAAATTGGATAAATAATAAAGATTGATAATATCAGAAAGTCAAATCATTTATCTTCAAAAACTAAAAAATCAATATATATTCTTATTTTTGAATGACTGGAAACAGTAAACTGCATTTTATTGTAGTTTATATCAGGCTTCCACGAGCTGCATTCGTAAGACTATTTTTCATTCTCGATAATTCTCGTGCTGTCGTTATCACACAAGCTGAGCTGTCGTCACACGTCGCAGTGAACATTTTCAAAGCCTGGAAGAAACTAATTGATTGTTTCACCATGACATTTCTCAGAAATTATCAGTATTAAATTCTTTAGTGTACAGAGCTGTTTTCTTAGGTCAACCTTAAAACCTTCAAAAAAAGTCGTCACATCGAAAAGATCTATAAAACAGTAAGCACGTACAAAAAGTAGCTGCTCGTCGTGCTAACGAATTAATGTAATAATACAAAATTTAGACGAAGATGTTGAATGGCTCAAAGAAAACGATGTCGAAATGCAAAAATCACACGAAAGTTAGCAGAAACACAACATCGAGTCATGAATACAAGTGTCATGCGCTGAGGACGGTTAGTTTGACTTTATATGCCAAAATTTTCACAGAAAAAAAAGTCAATCGTTAAAAATTGCTTAAATAAATATTAAATCTGCATTTCTCTACACGAACATGTTATTTTGTTATTGTGATCAAAGTTTTCGTTTTGCAGTAAGTATAATATATATTATTTTGTGTTCTAATTTTAAATACTTTGACAGCTTATATATTAATGACACGTGGCTGCTTAAATTAATTGAACGCTTTGGGTGCTTAGTTAGTACGGTCACTTTGATTGCATAGATAAAATTGGATTTCAAAAAATGAGATAATTTTGGTTGCCCTGAAGACTTAGATATATATGACGCTGACTGTATCAATGCTTACGTAAGCATGGAAAAGAAGATAAAAGCTTTGTTTACTTTTTCTGACAAATGGAAGAAGGCCTTAATAATTACAACAATTTTGCTTACGTAATGCTAGTGATATAGGAAGGTTAATAAATCTACTGTTAATAAATCTTTATAAGTGTATTAGTAATTATTTGAAACGGCAAATATAAGAAATCATCAAAAAACTTGTTTCGTTCGTGACTTCAAACTTCCCCTTTACTAAATTACAGGACAGGGGCGTTCTTCACACCTAAACGCCTAACGGTCCTCAGTTTCTCAGTTCGTTCACTACTGCGGTCGTGTCATTTTTCTCTATGTGGAAGGCGTAAAGTTATTTTTGTTTTTGAGTGTTGACATACAATCCAACAACTCGGTCGCATTGTACAGTGGTGAGTGTTTTATTTGTGAAAAAGATTTGAGTGGGAGTGCAGTTATAGTGGCCAAAGAAAAAGAAATAGAAACGTTGCTTGATGCTAGTAAAAAAAATTATATGCTGTTTTACCCTCTAGGGAATTTCGTTTTGCTTCATTTTCTGTGAAGATGTCTAACTGTCAACTACTTAAAATCGTGCTTGTGATGGTTTAATTTTTTATTATTCTAACATTGGCATTCATGGAAATTAAAACATAATTTAAAAACGCATTTCTAGTAGTTTACTCGTCACAGGGTAAGCTTTTCCTATTAGTTTTTAGAATTCTTTAGTAATTTCCTTGTTAATTTGATAGCACGTCTCCTCACTTGTTGGCTGCATGCTTCGATGTATTATCGATCGATGAGGAGTTAATATCGACTAAATGGAACGATTATAGTTTTGAAAAGCCTACGTTCAAACTAAAAACAAAGTCTTGACAAGAACTTTTCTTTGAGATACTACTCCTTATGCGTCAGTCGATTGCGATATCAACTTTTACTTAATGTGTTCAACAGCATTCGATAATCGAGTTTTTATGTCTAATGTCTGTTAGTACTAATTAACACTTTTGTAGATTTTTGCTTTTGTGAGTCATTGTGTTGACACGATTTGCTATTTATAAATTTCCAGGTCGACTCAACAAGGAAAACGTTTTCTTCGGGCAAGTACTGGATTGAAGGTAAGTCTTATTTAATTACTGTGTCGCTGTCAGAAGAATCTCTCACGAAATTTTGCTTGTTCTAACTTACGTAATTACAATAATTGTTTCAATACCATTTAGCTTTTTTCATTAATTATTTTGTGTATCGCATGCTGTGAACCATAGATATTTGTCATAAAATTTTTTTCGCTTTGTATTTTGTGTTGTCGATACTTCCGGCATTTATGAATTGAATAATTTACTACAAAATTTTTGGTGCTCGTTGTTAATAATCTACGTTATTAAATTAAAATTGTTATACAGATTTATCTTTAATTTTTTTTATTACACAAAAACCAGTGTAACAAGGATTACGAAACTGATTTCGTTACAAATCTGGCGCCCTTTAAATTCTATTTTTTGAACCTCCCCTATCTCCGACTAGTGTGAGTTAGCCGTGCAAAGTTCGTAAGACCTATAGCTCGTAACAGACTACTTCCTCATAAACATAATTTGGTACGTTAGGTGACAAAAATAGAAACAGGCGCATCTACCTGCAGATAATTTTGATGCAGAAGTTATCTACATCTAAATGTTTTAAAAATCTGTTCATTAATAGGCCCAAGATTGATAAAAAAAGCGCCTCTTATTCAAAAACTGTTCGTCTTGAAGTGTCAGCAATCATGAGACCATCACTACAAATAGACTCAACAGCTTTCCATAAATTTTTTCATGACAACTCACACTTTAGCACTCGTACGCTGGATAGATATAATAGCTTCCATGCAATGGGGGAAATATATTTGATAGCCCCTAGAATTACTATTATTGCTCTAAATCAAAGAATCGCTCGAGTAAAAAAAACAATACTAGCTTAACTAGTTGGTGAGATGAGAGCTTTTTTTTTAAAAACATTTTGAGAAAACAGGTTTTTTCGGCTGAATGAATATAAACATTAAAAATCTCAAACAGCTATTTTTTTCACCTGATACTATCACACTCTTTTTGGCAGACTTGATTTGGCTTTATGGCAAGTAGCAGGATGTGCCCGAGATTCTAGTATGAAGTGGTTTCATGAAGCAAATCACAAGTGGTCTTTCTTTTAACTCAACCTATAGTGTTTCTTTGCCATTTCTAAATTTTGCACCATATAATCACAATACAGTATATACAGCAAATTGATGAATCAACAAGCAATTGTACATACTTCAACTAGCCTCTATACCTAAAGACAAGACTTATAATAGCTTGCCAACAAGAAGATCCCGATTTTAATGCCATCGTTAGATTACGTGGGTTTTACCTGCTGATGTCGTTTTTCAAGACTATAAGGTACTTAATGGATAGTAGTAGGTTAAAGGAGTTGTTCAATTTTTTCTATGCACTGCACTCAACAAAGAGAATTCTGACAAGACACGTCTATTCGAGAGGCTTTAGATCACATACATTAACTCATGACACCTTAAGAAAAATTATCTTTGATACAATGGATCTTAAAGAAAAACATGTAGAATTTTGAAATGATGTAGACAGATTACTGATTTGGTTAGCATACGAGAAAGAGTGTGTAGAAAAATAAAAAATAAAGTTTTCTACACATCTTCAAGCCGTAGCTAACCGTAGTGCTTCTTGAAAGCTAGAAATTCAATACTTTGAATTGGTAACGCTTGTTAAACTATTTATTGAAGTTAAACGAAAAGAGAAGTAGAGCTTTCATCTCTAAGTTATCTACCAAGTGCTCTCTACCTACAAGATAAAAACAACTTGAAAAATAAAATACAATTGTTACAAGCTTCTGATAATTTACAAACCCTGTACGGTAGGATTGAAACAATACATGTCGGAGAGAGTGGAGGTGTAAATAATAAGTTTATTTTAATCAGCGCCAGATCTCGTCTTGCAGAAACAGCTCCTGTTGCATCAGCACAGAAAGCTGGAAGCTTGTATTAAATTTTAAAGTTTGTAAAGCTGAAGAAATCGAAGAAAGAAACCAAATCGTTAACATCAGTTGTACTTTACTTATTTCAAAAGGACAACTTATGATTAAAATCAAGATCAATGAAAAAAAACGTATCGTATGCTGTTACATATGCGCTTTTGTCCAAGGTGGTATTAGTTAAACGTCTGAATAGAAATATTAATCGTATCTGCCCTTGTATCGCAGTATTCATAGGTCCAATGCTTCTATTTAGAACTTTTTTACCGTCTATGTTTAAACTTTTACAGACAAAACAACCCACATTTAGAAGGTAGCACGTGGCGCTAAGGAAACGACATGAAAATTACTTTTAATCCGAAAAAGAATAGAAGAGACTTATCCTGCGTTGAATAAATTAACTAATTATAGATGTTTTTAGCAGGCATATTTTATGTAGCAAACCACGTGAAAGTAAAATGACGACTTTTTCGTTTACTCCAACGGAAAGAACTAAGAATGCTCGATAGATGGCGTCGAGAAATGGAATTGAAAATGAAATATAAATTTAGAGCACGTAACACTCAGGAAGAGTCTACAGTACAAAAAACCAACAAATTCTGGTGTGGAACATGGACCGAAATGACAATTGAGCAGTCCTTAATGAGGATAATCAAAATTGATCGAGGTCTGACTTATGGTTTTGAGGTTAGTGAAAGTATTCTCTGTAGGTGAACTACAGGAAATATTTCTCACCAAAATATTTGTAAGAAAGCGGAGAAAATGTGTAGAGTAGCATTCACTTAAACAATGATCCCAGCAGTGTCATAAGAAAAATTTTTAAGCGATATGAAAATCAAAAACCGTCTCATTTCAATGCTAAAGGCCAATTTTGTAGCTGCTGGCATTCACACAAAGCAAGCACAAGAGGATGCGGATATATTGTAACAACAGTAGTGTATCCCGCACAACAGCATACTCTGTAGTTATCGTGGCTGAACACTTAGATTTGCTCGTGATCATGATTGGTCGTTGTTAGAGTATAGATTCAAATGTAGACTTTTTGAATCCAATCAAAAGAAAAGTTTCAGAACTCATTTTTTTTTCCTGACTGCTATCCAAACCAATCCATCAGTGACAACATATTGTTTTTGCATGCAATGAGAGATTTTGACGTAATTTCAGCTTTGTTCGAATAGGAAAGGCAAGGTTTCTCTAAATTCTTAAGAGCAACCCTGCTCTAACAATAACCATTAAAATTTTTAAAAATTCTACGGCACATGCTGACGCTGTTACCAATGTTAGACTTATCTTTTTCACTGCATTGTAAAGATTGACTGACCAGGAAAGCACGTCCTTGAACAAATTAAGGTATGAATGCTACTTTAGATCTGCATACAAAATGACTGTCCATTTAGCGTCTCTGCCTTTTACCAAAGCTGCAGCACAGCAACATTTGTTGAAAGTATACTTTTAAGTACAACCATGTCCTACGTGCAAAATTTTCATAACGTAATACCCTGTATATTGAATTAAAATTAGATTCCGGTTTTGACGCCCTCTGCCGATCTTTCTGGTTACTGACATGTTGCGGTCAAGTCATTTTTAAGCTGTCAACTACCTAAAATGGCCTGTGTCGTCTGAATCTAAAGATTTAATAGAACATCAACTGTGATGGAAATGAAATTATAAATTCATTACGTATTTAAAGTAATGTATTCGTCACAAGCCGTTCCGCCACGCTTTGGCCACATGTTTCGATTTAATTAATTAAGAACAAGGAAGAATGAAAATCGATAAATAATTAAAGGCCTATTATCCACACCGAAAACAAATGTTACTTCTTAGACGTCAGTCGATTGCGATACTCTCTTAATAATTACGAAAAACAACATTCGATATATCGGGTTCTTATATCTAATTTCTTTTATTAACAATTTTGTAGACTTCGACTTTCGTGAGTCATTGCGTTGACACGATTTATATTCATACTATTTCAGGCTACTCAACGAGGAAAATGTTTTCTTTGGGCAAGTGCTGGATTGTGGGTAAGTTTTCTGTTTAATTATTATGTCGCTGTCAAAAAAAATCACTCACGAAATTTGATTTATTTAACATACGCAATTGCAATAGTTTTAATACCATTTAGGTATTGTCAATATCTAATTCTGTGATATTGCATGCTGTAAACCTTCGTTATTTAATGGAAAATTTTCTTCGCTTATCGACACCCAAGGTGTACTTATGTATTGTGGGTTGCTTCATTTATGTATATAGAATGTATCACACAAATTTCTGAATTATCATTACTAATTCTCTACGTTAGTAAATTATAGTTATTAAGACTCTACGTTACTGAATTATACTTGTTAATACTCTACATTGTTGAATTATCCTTATTAATATTCTACGTTACTGAGTTATAGTAGTTAATACTCCACATCATTAAATTGAAGTTATTATACCTGTTTTATCTTTTCTTTATGGTAACCCATCTTTGTTTATGGTTCGTTACACGAACACCAGTGCAACAAGGATTACGAACCTGGAATTCGTTACAGACTTGAAACTTCTGTCCTGATCGAAATAAAAGCTTTACTTATTAAAGATCTGGCGCCCTTGAACTCTTAATTAGTTGAATCTCTCCTATCTCCGACTGTGTGAGTTGGCCGTGCAAGGTTTGTAAGACCTATAAGCTTGTAACACATGGCTTGGAAATAAAAAAGATCCTGAGCAATAGGGTTAAAAAAAACACAGTTGGTCTGCAGCCGGTCCGAACGCTACAGCTACCAGTACCAGAAACAGTTTTAAAAATTATTTCTTGCAAATACATAAAAACCTGTCAGACCAACTGTGGTTGGACAAAAGCAGCAGGCTTTAGCTGTTCTAATGCGTGTTTGAATTGCGAGAACAGCTGCAGTAACATACTCGTTGCAAAAATTGAAGAAGTACAGAATGACCCGGAATTCTCTGAATTAGTTGATGGCAACAATGCATAAAAAATTCTATCCCACTTTTATTTCGTCACTCAGTATTTATTTGTGTGTTTAAAATTTTTCTTAATAGGTAGTGCTTTCACGTCCATCCTTTTTTACACAAAATGTTATCTTTTAAATTCTGAAATTTTTCAATTTCCAAATTTTTTGATAAAAAGCATAACATTAACATTTTTTTTCATCTAAATTTAATTTAAAATCTTTACTTGTCAATAGTAAAGAAAAAGTTGATAATCTGAATAAATCTAGTGTTTACAAATTAAGTTGTGGTAGCTGTAATTCTTTTTTTATTGGACAAACCGGTCGTAAATTTTGAACAAAAATAGCAGAACATTTCTCTTACGTTAAAAACAATAATGTTGGTGTTAATTTATATAATAAATCTTCTTTCGCTAATCATATATTAGAATATAACCATTGTTTTGATTATAAAAGTAACTAGAAAATTCTTCATATTTGCAATAAAAGTCTAAAATTAAATTTGTTGGAGATAAAAGAAGTGGTTAAGCATAATAATTTGAAACCAGATGCATGTTTAAATGAATTTGTTAATTTTGAAAATTATTTTGTTTTTCTTAAATAAAATTTTTTTTATTTAAATTATTTTTTTTTTTTCTTGTTAATAATATTGTTATTTTATATACCTTTCTTGTACAAATTTTGTTTAATTTATATTATCATTGTGACATAAACTTCGTTATATAATTTAAATTTATTTATTAATTGCAAGTATATTAAGAATTTTAAGGTTTACATTTTACTATTAATTTGATAATTTTAGACCTTTTAAAAACACTTGTATACGATACATATTTGTTGCAGAATTGAATAAAAAAGAAAATGCTATGTAAAAATAACACAAACAAAAACATAAACTTGAAACAAAATTGTGATTTATTATTTAAAAAGAAAAAGAAAAAGAAAAACATAAAACGTTAAGTAAACTATTTGTTAAACAACTACACACGTATCTGTATTAAAATTACGTTTAAATTATTCAATAAGAACAGTAACAACTGACACCTCCGTTTCAAGCTATATAAACTAGCAAGTAAATGGAGTGAGTGCATGTCTTCATGTCCAACTATTATGGCAACCACTATTCCCCAAGGAATTTAGCGAGACCGACAAAATTCATTAGTCTATAGATGTTTACTAAATGTCAGAAAATCTATACTCACCATTGTTTGTGTGAATTTTCTAGTACATGAAATTAAATTGAATTTTACAAAACAAAAGTTTGTTTGATTCAAAATAACACATTATTAAAATTGTTATTTAAATTTACTGACATATTGTTTAATCCTAATCCAATTAATTTTTGATAAAACGAAGTCACTAATTGGAAAATTTTTAATTACAAAACAACTTTATGTCAAATACAAATTGTGGTATAGGTACGTCAAATACAATTGATTTAGTACGTTTTGCAATAAGAGCAGTAATAACAGTTATTGTTAACAAACATTGTTTTTTATTAAAAAACATGTAGTAAATGTTATTTCAATAACATTGTAACTAGCCATTGTAGCCACAACCAAACAAAACATGTTAAAAAATGTATAAACTTATGTTACAACAAAAAATATCAAACTTTGTAATTTGCATTAGTACTCAGAAGAGATACAATGATTTTATATATGTATTTTAGTTTAATTTTTGTTTGTTTTAAGTATTTGTTATAAACTCTGTTAGGTTGAATAAGTCATGCTCGATTTTCAAATTATAATTAAGTTTATATACAATAATTGTACTGCTTTTTAGGCATCGCATTACTTTAATGAAGATACTCAAAATATTATACATGGGTTTAACATGCCGCCTGCCTTAAAACCCACACCGTTTCAACAAATAACGTATTCTTAAATTAGATTGCAAAATAATAAATTGTGTTACATAAGGTTAATACAAAATAAAACAAGTCGTAATCCCAAAATGGAATATACATAAATAACAATATGATAACAATTATATAATAATCTCAGCTTCTAATTGTTAATTCTTGACTACTCAGGCAAAAAAAGAACACACACCTTAAAGATTGCGCGTTTAATTAGATTATTGTTGCATTTTATAGTAACAACACGGGTTATTTGGTCTTCACCTGGATAAAGTTTTACAATTATCCGCAATAGCCATCGTAAAAGAGGTAAGTTGTTATCTATAATTAGCACAAGCATCTCTTTCTTAAGATAGTTTGTTCCATGTTTCTATTTGTTTCTTCGTTGTAACTAATTTTCTTGACCATTTACTCCAAAAGTGTTGTACCATTTTTTGTAAGTTTTAAAGCCAACTTGATCTGTTTTTAGGTATGTTTAGAAACAAAATTAATTGGAGTCAAAGGACGTTAGTTAAGAATTCATTCACTTAAGTTAAGGATAATACAAAATTCTTCATAAAGTAAAAGAATGTTAGTTTTAAAGAAAATTTCACATTTTTCCCACCGGCTTCCCAAAGTCTTCCAAAATGAAAAAAATTAAGAAGTATGAATTTCCATTTTATGCCATCGTTTGCAGTAAGACCAACTACTGATTCCTACTAGATTTAATAAATATGTAAATTTTTAATAATTCGTTTTTGGCACCTACGAAATTGGTACAGTTATCGCTAAATACATTCGTAGGTTTTCCTCTCATAGACACAAAACGGCTAAAAAAAGATAAAAAACCTTTAATGGTTAAGTTAGTAATAAGTTTTAAATGTAACGCCTTAATTATAAAACAAATAAATAGACAAACATAACATTTTTTGTTTTATTTCTGCGTTCCCCTTTGTCCTTAATGATAAAGAAGCCTGCATAGTCTACACCAACAGAGTGAAATGAATGCATCGGCAAAGTTCGTTCATGGGGTACTTCACCCATCAATTAAGTAATAAGTTTTGCAGTGAATCTTAAACTATGCAATTACACACAGTTTTTTTGCAATTAACATCCCCTCAATAGTAATAAACTTAAAAAAATCTAGGATCTACATAAAGTAACCGTTTATGCTCACTATTAAACAAAATTTTTCTAAAATGATGATTTTTAGGTAATAGTATTGGGTGCTTATTATAATTATAATAATCTGATAGCTGTAATATGCTGCTAACCCTTATTATGTTGTCAGCAGAGTACTTTTTCGACTTACTGGTTTTCTAATTTTTAAGCTGTAAAGTTGAGTAAAATTTTCTTTAAACTAGCTTTACTAGAATAATCATATTATTCCATAACTCCCTTGAAATTAACGGATCAGAAGTTCGTTGATTCTTTGAAATTAAACAATTATTTATGAATCTTAAACAATAGATAATTATTCTTTTCAATCACAGAAACTAGAATTTGTTTAAAAGGAAAATGAAGTTTCAGTTGTTACGGTAAGAATTAGGGGTAACTTAATTTAAAGTGAGAGATGGCCGCAGTAGCTCGGTTCTTGTAGGCAAAATGAGGTGGGTTAGAAATTGTGAGGGGAATATTTAGATCAGAGATGTCGTGGTAGATAAAATTAGTCAAATAGTGATTAGAAACTGTTAGAAATGGGCGCCACACAATTTGTTTAGTTACGGTCCTGTTACGTAAATTGTAAAAGTTTAACAGGACTCTAGTAGTAGCGAAGCGTTGCTGAAAAAGAACGGGGAAGTTTAAGCAATAAATAGCAATCAGTAAATTTGATGTAATGAATTTAGAATAAATGAAAATTTACAAAACAATCAATAAAATAGTCAATTTTGAATTATGCAAACAAAATATGTGTGAAGTTGAGTAAAACAATCAATAATGGATTTCAAATATTACAAAAATACAGGATCTAAATTACCTTGTGTTAAAACAAAAGTAGTAAAAATAGTTTAATTACGTTAGGTTCGTAACACAAACAAAAAGAAAAAAAATTTGGAACAGCGATCGGGATTCGACAAGACAGTAATTACAATTTGAAATACAAAAAAAATCTTACATTTATTACTTCGCTGATAAAACTCCGTGCACGGTATTTCCAGTCGAAGCTTCCTTAAATAAAATATTTAAAACAAACAATTGGCCGCCGGCAAATAACAGCCGAGAATTAGAGTTAGGTTCAAGTTTACTATTTCGTAGATCAGGGGATGCGTAACCAAATTTATGTAGGTTAATAGGTCAGTTAGAATTACGTTATAAGTCAACAAATTTCAAGGTAAATCAGATAACAAATTCTTATAGAAACAAAGAAAAATTAAGTTAAGTAAATTAAGCCAAAGTTTAAATAACAAAAGTGAATTTTAAATTTTAAAAAAATTGTAAAATTTTAAAGTATAAGGAAAAGTTTTTGAATTTCTAAAGTTGATTAAGCAAGTAGGATTTTGATTAAAAGTTCAATGTAGAAAATCAAATCTTTGAGATTTGCACAAATATGAATTAATTCACAATAAAACGAAAGTTAACGGTTGGTTTTCCACTTAGTCAGTTGCTGCAATCGAAGTTGACTTCTCAGCGTGGCGTTAGTAGAGTTCACAGATGAACGGAGTATTTTGGTAGTTGAAGGAACTCTCACACGTGGGGGGAAACAATCCGTTGGAGAAGACGTTCATAGGAATTAGAACAATTTCGTCGGAAAAAAAAACGCTATAAAGAGGAAGGGAGAGAAGCAAAGTTAGATTAACTAAATAAAGCAAAAAATTTATTAGACAATTTTATGATCCAAGTCTCAACAACTAATCTTAATGACAGTATGAAATATGATATTTTGTCAATTTGACAGTTTACACAGCAGTAAGGGCCGTTACCCAACACTACTTTTGTGACGTTATTTAATCTGTTTGTATCCTCTTTGCACTTCTTAGTGGTATGGTTTTTTTTCATGAAGTTTCGAACACAGCCATTGTGGAAATTGTAGTCGATTAAGTTAATATATTTAAGGATATTGATGAAAGTTGGAAGTTAGTTGCTTGACAGTCGTTCAAAAAATGTAGTTGTCAGGTGTTAACAATGTAACAGTGAACAGTTTGTTTAAGTAGAAAAACTACCCTATTTCGTAAAGCAATTACGGCTTATTGAATTTCACTGGATACCGGTTTGGTTTCGTATTAACGTATCGTGGATTTGTGCGTAAGTTTGTGTTTTACAATCCAATTTTCGCCTTGGTGGCGGCTCATGGAAAACCTTCCGACGGTACATAGTTTTTTTTTATTGGGAAACCCTGCAACATTTCTTCCTGATTACATCTGGCAACCCAGGATCAACTACAAGTTTTTTCCTGGATTTATGACGACGACAATTTATGGTATTTATTTTGTACCGATCACTTAAAATGTGTGAATTTTTTTTACGCGTTTAAGTGTCTTAAAAGCTTTGGTTTAAAAAAAAAATAAGTTTTGCAAACTAACGATTTTATCGATAATAATAAAATAAATGATTATTGTCCGTATTTGTCAAAACTAGATGTGACGAAAATTCGTTGTGTTAAAAATTTGTTTGACGTTAACCGGAAAATTTACTATTAAAATTTTCATCCTGTTTTTAAAATAGACGAATTTACTTCATTTTGTATGGAATTGATATTTATTTAATGCGCACACGGTCGTGCTTTAGTTAATTAAGATTTTCGATTGTTTCTTTTTTATTATGATTGTATTTTTGTTGCAGTTCTTTAAATTTTTGTTTGTTTTTTTTGCTATCATTCAATTTACTTTAATTTTTAACTTTCATGTTTACTTAAATTTTTTTATTATTATGCCTTAGTTTAAATACTTTTTTTGTTTGTTCTGTTTTCTTGTTTTGAGTAATTTTTGTTCAAATAAATGTTAAATAGTTAAATTGTAAACAAGCTTTTAATTCCGTCGGCTTCCGCGTTATGTAAAAGTTAAGTTCATTTCGGATTTTTGTTGAGACACACTCTATTAATGTAAGTCCACTTAGAGTTTATCTTTCAGGAGCGGGCTTGTGGTTGGCTTGTCTGGCGCCCTCTGAGTTTTGACTTTTCATTGTTTTCTGTCGAGTTTTCTAAAACAATCACGAACATTTGAATATAACCCATCCCGTCTTCACTGAGCACCGGCATAACTACGTTTATGTTATTTTATTTCATGCAAGTGTCATTGTTTTAACTTTTGCACGTAACAAAGTTAAGTTACTTATTTTTTAAATTAAATCATTTACAATAGGTTTAACACTCAGATTCTCCTTCTCTTAACAAAAGATAGTTTAAATTTGTTAAACAGCCAACAACTTGAAATTTTTTTAAAGAATATGAACGCATTTGGTTGAATTGTTTTCATTTATTATTATATTACAGCAAAAAAATCTGTTTATATACAACAATACTTAGTCAATTATGTAAATGATACTGATTATACATAAAAAAATTACATATTTATCAAATTAACAATTACATCATTCTGTATTATCAAAGACCAAATTGTGGTATTACATTATAATACATAACAACATAAGTAGTGTCACAAAAACAAACAATTCTTACGGTTTATTAACCTACGCCCAGCTCAGTCTGTATGATTTTTTCGGTTTTAGTTTAAAAATCACACATGTGAAAATCAACAACAAAAAACGTATTTGTGCTGCCACCACCGTAAACGTCAATATTCGTCCGTTAGTGTAGTTACATAATGAGCGAAAAGCGCACTAGGGTGGCAAAATAAAAACTAAAAGTTAACATAAAACTAAGTATTCAAAGTCAATTATTATATTAAAACGAGTATGCGACAGGTGGAAATAAAATCTTAAAATTCCGTTAAAATTGAAAAAAAACGATGTTAAAGTTAATGTCAAATTTGGCAGGTTTAGTAATAAATGTACTACCAACATTCAATTTCTAGTGCTTTTTTTATTTTTTAAGGAAGAATGTAATTTTACAAAAAGCAACACAAAAAATAATGTACGTTACTCTAGTCGAAAGTATCATACCATAACTCACTCACATGCAACGTTTGGCCTCGCGTCGCATTAACGTTGTAACGTGTATTTCTTCTTTCTATTTACGTCACACTGCGCGGCAGCTCGTAGTTGACGTGTAGAACATTTGGGGTGAATTTAATTAGTTTTTTGTTAATTGAAATTGGGCGTCATATAGTCTTTCCCTGTTTTTTATTACCCGGAATACATCAAGGTTTCTCTTCCTTATTGGAATAAATATTCTAATTTATTGTTACCAACTTTATTAGCTTACATAGCATTTGGCTATCACAGTTATCTCCGTAACGTTCGTTATGCTATGTCTTACTTTCGACTCTTGTTTACCCATATAGTATAATTTTTTTTCCAACTTTCTTAAATATAATGTTACCAATCAACAAATTTCTGTTATCGCAACTTTTTTTAAAACCAAATTCAACAAGAATGTCGTAGATTATCTGGTATAGCACTGTAATTAATTTCCGGAACTTAAATGTTCATTGTTGTACAGTCTGGTCTGAAATTAGAACTTTTTTTATGTTTGACAAGTACATTTAATGTATGATTATTTTTAAGATACTTGAAGTTGTCGAAACCACTAATGTCTTTGAAGATATTAGTACTACCTGCTGAGGTTATAAAACTTTCCTGATAACAATATTTGTTATGTAAAAAATAATCTTTAAATATTTAGAAATTATCTTAATTCATTTTGAAAACGTTGCCGTTTATAAAAGCAACAACCACACACTAGCAAATTTCCTTTATTGAAAATGTATGATGTTAGAAATTATGCTTAGAGGTTCAACATTTTAAAATTTCTTTAATTTACGAATTCTACAGTTTATTTAAATACTCTAACCCAGTGGCGGATCCAGAAAAAATTTAAGGGGGGAGCTGAGGGCCGGTTTCATCGACTTATTACCAGTAAATTAGACTAAATACCAGATGTTGCATACATTGGTAATTGACGCTCTAAGATGAGAAGAAAAGTAAAAAAATAATGTTTACTTTTAAAAACTATTATTGGTCAAACTACATTAATAGTCTACGTGGGTGCTTTTGTGCGTATTCTTCAACAACTTCAACAGGTTGTAAACCTGTTGATATATCTTGGTGTATATACATAGCAGCCAAACTATTCAATCGGTCTTCTGTCATCGTCGTGCAAAGATAAGTTTTAATGTGTTTGAGTGATGAAGAGCTTCTCTTAACGCTGCATGTAGATACTGGTATCGTAGCGAGAAGTATCTTTACATTTGGGAAGAATTTATTCGTCTCTTGATGCGCCTCAGCTGCTGTTTGCAGAAGGTGTTCCCTGCCACTCCAAAGTTCCTTCCAAAGAGTGATTTCTCCCGATAAAGAGAACGGATGTGGCAAGTCGCAACTGTACACACGAGCAGCTGCCACTACGGCTGTAAGATTTGTCGTCTTGACAATGGAACTGGGAATTAGCTTGAAGAGGTCAACGATCGAAGAGTGATAATTCTTCGAAAAACGACTTCTTAACTGTCCCAACACAAAATCGATGAAAAGAAGGAATACATTCAATCTGAAAAAAACTACTACAGTTCGTTTCGTATTAAGTCATAGGGTAATTATGAGTGACTAAGACAAAAGTTAAACAATATTGCGAGCACTATCGGCAGATGAGGTACAGAAAACTAATTTGCATAAGATCTGCCTTACCTATAATATTCCTTTACATCAGGTGCCTCAATATTCGAGCGGTGAGTTAAACGTTTTACAGTTTTATTTGCCTGTATTACAATGTCTAGACGTTCTACAATAAAACAAGCCTCTTGATAAATTTCTTCAAATTTTGTTTCTCTGTACTTTTCCAATGTTTTTATTACCTTCTCTACCATATCGTAGCAAAGATGAAAGTCTAATGCAACAACTTGGAGTTGTCGTGAGAGTGATACAGTTGTTTTAAATACAGCGAATGCAACCGTTAGAGATAAGACGAAATCAAATCGTAGAAACTTGCACTTTGTGAAGATGGAGAATTCCTGGTCATTTCCTCAAGAAACAATACGATACAGTTACACAACTCTTTAAATTGAAGAAATGCATCATGCCTTTCAAGCCAACGCGTGTCACTAAGGCTCTTTAACTTGACACTTTTCTTCTTCGGGTGTTTTTCAAGAAAAGCTTCTTTGATAAGTTCCAACCTTTTTGCTGACTCTCGCACATAATTAGTAACACTACCTGCAACTCCCATCATATTGCGAACACTGGGCAAGCTACAGGCTTTTACAACGGCTAAGTTTAGTTTGTGTGCTGCACAATGCATGTAAACAGCCAGCGGTTGTATTTGTTTTAGTCGAGCTTGTACGCCATTAAACATTCCAGGCATGTTGACACCTCCATCACATAGCTTTGACCTCTCAAGCTCTCAAACTGCAAGCCTACTCGATTTAGTACTTGAAGAATTTGTTTGCTTAAAGCAGCGCCACTCTAGTCATTTGCAGATAAAAAACACATGAACTCTTCGTGTATTGTGTTTTTTTGTATATCCAAGTACCGGTTGCATATACTCAGTTGCTCTTTACCATTAGCGTCTGTTGTTTCGTCGGCAAGTACAACGTAATATTTTGCTTTTTTCACTTAGTTTTTACATTTTTCATAATTAGACTATGGCAATTTTCAATCAGCTTGTTTTGAGATGTTTTACTCAGATACGTAGCATTTTTTGGAGCTGTCTCTAAATGTTTTTGAAGATTTGAATTGCCTGCATCCATACGAAAATGTAAAAGTACTCGGAACTTACCCTGGCCGATTTCATCGCTTAACTCACTATCATCTCGGTGGCCTCGTAACGGTATATTTTCTCGACCACACAGCATTATCGTCTTTACTACAGGAATCAACCGCTCTCTATTAGATTTAATAATTTTTAATTTTTTAGTTTCTATCTGAATGTTAACACCTTTATCAGGGCATTCGTATACAGTTTTGAAATTTGTACTTTTTAGCACTGCCATTTTGTGGTATTCTGTGGAAGAATGTTTGCTGAAAGTTTTTAGTGCTTTTTGTACTTAGTAAGCGGACAGGTTACTAAAGATCCCAGGGCCATGTTCTCCTCCGCTATTCGGAGCAGAAAATAACACGCATGGCAAACAATATACCTCATTTTGTTGTTGACTGTAGACCAGCTACGGATATTTCTTTAGTCATTTTGCTTGAAACTTTCTTTTCTGTCCACCATCATTCTGTTCCGGATATTCATAATTATAAGGTGGTTTTACACTCTGTTAGGAATTTGTACTTTTCCTCGTCGCAGAGTACTTTTCTTATTGCAGAAGATGTATCACCAGGTTTTCCGACGCCACTGGCAATACTGACAGCAGAGGCTCTGTAACATGAATAAAAAATTGTATAGCCTTAATATTTTAAAAATCAAAGAATAAGTAGTTTCATGTATGATATAATTGTAGTAATAGTGTCCTTTTTCTAAACAGCACACTCACAGAAATCCAAAATATAGGTATGGAACTAGTTAAGTAATATTGTTTTACGGCAAAAATATTCTTTACTTTAAATTTAAAAAATTTTGGAAATGGTTTTTTTATTTTGCCAATTGAAAAGAGTTCTAGACTTAAGAGAATTACATAATTATCAAACAACTCAACAAAATGCAAGGCTTACCTGATAAACTTTTATCCCGTACAAATTCTTCGCTATTGTTTTTGTTTTTAGGTTCTTCATCTTCAACTTTTTCTTTCCTTTTTTTATGAAAGAAAAAACGCAAATCTCCTTGTTTACATTTGGACGTCATTTTAGATCACAACACAAACACTTGAACGCTATTTAAGGGCGTGAAAATAAAAAGTCCGTTGAGTCGGAGCGTGTACGTTTACGTGTGTGTATTTCTACTAGTTGGTTAACTGAAGTCTACTAAAATTCTACTAGATCGTAAAAAGTGAGCGCAGCAAGCACAAAAGCGTCGCAGGCAAAATTTAAATTTAGTGCATTTTTTGATGATTTTACTTGAAATGAACAGATTTTCTACTTTTTCTATTAAAACTGCTATATTTGAAGTACCTAAGTAAAACCAAAAGAACACAAACTTATTAAAATAAAATTTAATGATAAATTTAAGAAAAACATTTATTCTTAAATTAAATAAAAAAATTACAAGCTGTTTATTTTCCTTTAAGATTATAAGCGACTTTTGGCTTAGACCGCGTCGTAGTAAAACACCCAGACTTAGGCTTGGTCATAGTCTCTTCTTGAGAGCCAAAACAAGAAGTAGAATTTGGCCTTTGCCGTATTGTCGTTCGTGAACCCAAACAAACTGACGTTTCGCAAGACATTGCAGCTTGCATTTTCAGAGTGGTAAAGGACAATACGGCAAAGGCCAAGTTCTACTTCTTGTTTTGGCTCTCAAGAAGAGACTATGACCAAGCCTAAGTCTGGGTGTTTTACTACGACGCGGTCTAAGCCGAAAGTCGCTTATAATCTTAAACATAACAACCGCGAAAGCTTAAGTGTTTATTTTCCTTCTTTAAAAAAAATTATATATTGATAATAATTTATTTGTATTTTGGTTAATTATTAAACTTTACGACGCTGCTGCATTTTTGTGTTATCAGATACATTACTAAGGATTATTATTATCATGTCGCTAAAATTGTTTTTGTTTGCGTTTATTGTTTGATATAAGGTACATTAAGTTTTAAATTTCAATACTTTAAATTTAGTCACATGAGAAACTTTGTAGCTTATTCATCGCAAAACCAAAATACGTAGCTATAAGTAGCTTATCAACTTATTACCTTAAAATTGTTTGTTTTTTTTCAGAAACTTGAAAAATAAATTTCTAAGCGGATTATGAAATTTGTTAGCTGTCAGAGTGCACTATACAAAATTTCTGTGATTTACTAAGAATTCCCTCCCTTACTGCATTGTTTATATTAAATATATTTTTTATTATGTCAATTCTTATTTTATTTGATATTTACAAATCTATTTATTTACAAATGTTATATCACAGCAGTTTGGGAGAGGGGAACTTCAGCCCCTTAGCCCCCCTTGTATCCACCACTGCTCTAACCTATTACTCTTTCGTTAACAGCTTAGACAAATGCACTATTGCCACGTCAACACATTAAAAATGTTTGTCGTTAACTTTTTAGTGACTTACGATTTAGAATAGCTTTTCAAACGTTGATTGCTAAAATTGACGCTAACTAACGATATCGTTTATTTTAAATGATATTAGTTAATATTTAAATTATTGAGGTTATGTTGGGTTATGTCAGTAAACATCTAAACTTGTAAACAGACGATTAGAAACTTATGTCTTGCATTAATTTATATTTAGGTTCGTGTCTACAATTAATTCTAAAGAGGGTTCATATAAGCGATACCTATCGGCAACTAAGGTAGTTCCCTTGTTGGGAGTAGGAATTTCTTAGTACATTGGCTTACTATAACATTTATTTACAATGGTAACAGGCACTGTTCAATGCAGCATTTTTGTTTAAAGCCCGTGTGACACGATAAAGTTTCTTATACAATTTATCGTACAATTTCTTGTGCAAACTAGTTTAGCTAGTCTATACAATTTTTAACCAAGTAAAAATCCTGTGTATGACACGACGTAAAGATTTCTGTAAAGTAACTTTATAAAAAGTGTCTTCTTTCTGGCCGAAATTTGTGGTGGTAAACTCAGTACTGTGTTTTTACATAATTTATACAAGAATTTGATGTTTCTTTATTTTCTTCCATAGTTTATTGTGAAAGTAACTCAATTGCTGTGTGTTACTATGCAAATTCCGTTTGCACAAAAAATTGTACAATAAATCGTATAAGGAACTTTGTCGTGTCACACGGGCTTGTGAGTACACTCATACATTTGTTAATTTATCGATGTCCTTATTATCACAAACGAGGAAAAAATCACAAACCTCTTGACACATCACAATTCAACAAGCACTTGTTTTAATTGATAGTTAAAAATGCTTTCAGATTATTGTACTGATTTTTTAAATTAATTACTCCTACATATTAAATAATGATAAGATAAATTATTTTGATTTGTTTGAGAAAATAATTTTACCAATAATTGTTAAATTCTTATTTCCGTGTAACATTTAAAGTTATGATTTTGATTGACTACGATAATAATTTGGCTTTATCGTGTATCAATAAACAACTCAGCTAAAGTTTTAAAAGTCGATGTTTAAACTTCCGTCAGCTAAACCTAGTTCGATTTCAAAATACTGACATTATTGGTTGTTGGTTTTGTGTTAACCAATAGCATAACAAAATTTTAAAGTTAATTGAAGTTTAGTTGAAATGAAGTTTAAATTCTAATTGCACAAGTGAACCCAAGTCATTTTTAAAAATAAGTACATGTTATACATATAAAAACAAATTAATAATTGTGTTGGTATTTAAAAAACCGAATAAACAACTAAAGTACATTGTAGCTTAATGATAACTAGATGACTCTCATATTGTTTTCAGTTTTAAGTAATGTGTTTTCATTGTAGTAACTTATCTCTAACAATGGTATTATATTTTCAGTTCCTTAATAGTAACTTACTTAACAATGGTCGAAAGTTTGGCATAACGTAACGAACGTTGCATGTGAGTGAGTTATGTTATAATACTTTTGACGAGACATTATTTTTTGTGTTGCTTTTGTAAAATTACATTCTTTTTTGAAAATAAAGAAAAACGCCAGAAATATAACGTTGGTACTACATTTTAATGAACTGTAGTTTTTATTCGGTTAAAGTGCATAGAACGATATAATAAATTAATAAAGAACGAAAAAACATTCGTTTCATCATGATGGTTACATGATGACTGATTTACAAGAAGGATTCGATTAAAATCCCTGCTACTTGCAGTAGCGTAACAAAATTTTAATAAAATAAACTTACAATCTAATCATGCCCCTGGCCTTGAGAACACAACTTTCAAAGAAACGAATATAATTTGAGGGATCTCTCTGAAATCTTAAATTCTATTAGCATACATAAACAAAGTATTTCAAAAGCTATTTTATACGACACTTTCACGCAGCTTCACTGGTCTCTACAGGGAGAAGACAAACGATAGCGAATGAACGTCGCACTACATCATTTGCAGTTTTTATGGTGGCAACTCTGTTTACGCCATCGCTGCCTGGATGCAGCTCTACAATTCTGCCAATCTTCCAATACATAAGGGGTTGGATATCTTCTTTAATGAAGACCATCGTGTTCCTTTGAAGATCGGAAATGTTTGACCGCCATTTTGGGCGCTGGTGCAACCCGACGAGACACTCGTGGTTTCATCTTCTCCATATATGTTGATGAAATCTCTGAATCATTTGAAATAAAGATAAACGATGCTGGGGAATACTCCTAATGTCTGAATCTGGGAGCGCTGTCGAGGGCTTGAAGGTCATTAGGATTGGACGTCAGAGGACATAAGGGACGAGAGTTCGGGGTTGCTTCGATTTGAATAAGCACGGTGAAAACTCCTCATAAGTCAGAACAGAATTTCCTAATACACTTTTGATATGGTTTTTTTACGGATTTTATGCCGGCCTCCCATAAACCTCCAACATCAAGGCTATGGGGACGACGAAATTGATTCCGTTATCGGAAAAAACACGGAATGGTTTGCTTCTACAGGCAACAAAACGTCGAAATGTCATAACAAATAGTTTGGTGGTTAGGTCGGTCACCAGTTCGAAGTGAACTGCTTTAGTCAAAAAAACAAATAATTAAGCAGAGATAAGTTCTCATGAACTTACAACCGCCACCATTGTGGTCTTTAAACATTATGGGGTCTCCATAATCAATGCCAGTAATGAGGAGCGGCGGAAAAGGTTGCACTCGTGAAGCAGGAAGATTGCCTATAATCGGGACTTTTGTTTTTGGTGCATTTATGCACAATTTGTATAATAAGGTGCCTACCTGATAAGATCCAAAATTGATCTCAAAGTGAAGCCAATAATAATTGAGGGCCTGGGTGGAGCAGTTTAAGATGTTTCTGTGTTACTATGAATTTGGCTAACAAGTGTTTTCCCGACAAAAGAAACGGATGTTTTTTATCGAACAAAAATGGAGAATTTCGGAGTCTACTTCCGATACGAATGATGCCCATGTTATCAAGGAATGGAGCAAAACCTATTAGTGGCGAAAAACTTTTTAGTTGTTCAGTGTGCTGAAGCGGTTTGAGCTCATAAGAAAAGGAGTCGGCTTGGGACATTTTGATCAGGCACAGTAAAGCTGATCGGATTTCTTTAACAGTAATCGGACGGCAAAAGCGATTGTTTGGCGAGCATCAACAATTTTTGTAGAAACAAAAACTATAAGCGACGACTCCTTTTAAACGACTCATACTAGAGAAATTCTCTATGGGAAAATCATTTGAACAATGCGAAATTAACGTGTCAGCGAGAGATCTAGTGTGCTGATATGAAGAGTTAAAGTAACAAGTAAATGTATAATTATTACTGACCCCTACACAGCCTCATGTAGGTAAATTGTGGCTTGGATAGTCAGTAATGCTGTATATACGATTTAAGAGGTATCAGTCCTGCACAGCCTCATGCAGGTAATTATGGCTTGGTCCACTGATACGTAAAACCGTCAAAGTAAAGGAAGTACAATTTAAGAGGTATCAGTCCTGCACAGCCTCATGCAGGTAATTATGGCTTGGTCCACTGATACTTTAAACTGTAGTAGTTGAGACAATCAAAATACGGTTGTAAAATGACTGCTAATTTATTAACCTTATTTACAAGTATTTATACACATAAAAATGCTTAGCTCCACATTCAACTATTTCATTACTAGCCTACATTATAAAATATTTGCTTATGTTATGGCATTTTAAAGAATTTGTTACTACACAATACATGTTGTGACATTGGCAAGAATGTGCTGATATACATCATATGCATTGTAAGGAATGTGTATAGAATTACATCACAATTATTAATTTTTAACTTAGAAATTTTATAATTTATATTTGTAAAATTTGTTTTAGATTAAATTTAAATAATTTATGTTTGTAGTTCAAACATTCTGCCGGGCGTCATCGGTACGAAGTGGTTGATTGGAATCTTCTGCTGCTTCGGTGTCGCCTCTATCTGAGTTGTCGTCAGGTGGTAATGGATTTAACATGAATTGTGCTCGGTTTACTGGTTTCTCTTGTCTCTTCTTTAGTAATTTCCACGTTATTAGTTATTAGTGTTATTGTTGTTAAATTAATTACAGTCGTGGTTGTATTAATGCGATGCCAGTATGTATGACTCTGTGATTGTTGAATCTCTTGAGCCTTATCTTGCAACTTGCCAAAATGATCAGATGGTGCTAAAACGGGTTCTTCTAATAGTTTCATAGTGTTATCGCACAATTCCTTCATTTGTTCGATTGTTTTATTGATCTGTTGTACGTCATACTCAAAACTTGATATGTCAATAGCCATGTCCAGCCTTAGTTGTCCCCTTATTACTCTAGTTCTTCCAAATTCTTCTATTAGTAATCCCGGCCTAGGGTATTTGATGTTATATGAACCGTTTCCCGGTACCACTGTTGTACTTAATACTAACATCATGCCTAATACCATTGTTAATCGGTTAAGTCTAGTAGGTTTTGATTGTGACTTTTGTTCGTTATCCTTTTCTGTCGGTAATTGAATTAATTTGGTAATTGGTCGTTTTAAAACTGCTCCCCCTTTTGTCTTGATTGTAACAACTCTAACATTTCCATCTGTTCCTGAGTGTACTTCTGTTACCCTTGCCAAAGGCCATTTGCTAGGAGGGTTATTCTCTTCTTTATGTAAAACTAAATCTCCTGTACTTATATTGTTTTGTGTTACCATCCACTTGGTTCGTTTTTGTAACGTATTTAAATATTCCTTGCTCCAAATTTTCCAAAAGTCATTTTTCATTCTTTGTATTAGTTTCCACCTTGTTAAACTGTTGTAGGGAACTTCTCCAGATGGCTCATTTGGTGTGATTAATTCCTTCCCAATCAAAAAATGTCCAGGAGTTAATGTTGCAATGTCATTTGGTTCGGATGTCAACGGACAAATTGGTCTAGAGTTTAGACATGCTTTTATTTGACATAATAATGTAGACAACTCTTCGTATGTTAGCGTGGTGGTCCCAATAATTCGTTTTAGATGATATTTTGTGGATTTCACAGCTGCTTCCCAGAGGCCTCCGATATGCGGAGCTGCTGGAGGAATGAAATGCCAATGTATCCCAACTGTTGTCAATTTTTGCTGCATGGAATCATCTTCTAATATGTTTTTCGCGTTTGGTTATTTTTATTTTCCATCACTGGTTTCATATGACCCAGGGATAAGTATTCCTGCATGAAATTCTTGTATTCCGTATATAATCCATCGTTTCCGTTAAACTTCTTTTCTAATTGTAAAAACCTTGCTATTGCCTTCTTTTTTGATTCTCCGAGCTTGTTAACATCATCGTTAAAAGGTATTTTAACAGTATAGGTACCATCGGTGTTCCTCAAATGAGTATTCTTAAAATGAGTTTCGCAGTCTTCATTTGCATCACTTTTGTTTCTGGTTACCTCCACTTCCTCTAGTTCCCAAAATTTTGTAAGTTGTTGATCTTCTGCACATGCTATCATGCTTATAACTTTTGCTCTTGTTGATAATGCGTTAATTTTTCCTGACAATATCCATCCCAATTCTGTTTGTTGTGCCAAAAGCCCTTTGTCCAATCGTTGAACTCCTTCTAAAAATATGTCCTTAAGTACATCTACTCCTAGTATGATATCTATTGGGCCAGGTATGTTAAAGGCAGGATCCGCCAATACCAAATTCTGAAATGTATACCCGTCGTAGTCTTTAATTTTTTCTTCTGGAAGCACCTTTGTTAATTTTGGAAGTATTAATAACTCGCAATCTGCTGAATATTGACTTGAGAAACGTGGATAAATTCTTACTTGTATTCGTCGTCGAACTATGTTTGATTCTTGTTTTCCAATTCCCGACACTTCTATGTGTACTGATTCTTGTGGTACTGCTATAACGTCTGCTGCATCTCTTGTAATAAATGATGCTTGTGATCCAGAATCTATTAGAGCCCGG
The DNA here is from genome assembly GCA_035610365.1 of Aquatica leii. NCBI lineage: Eukaryota > Metazoa > Arthropoda > Insecta > Coleoptera > Lampyridae > Aquatica > Aquatica leii. The sequence continues at coordinate 37,434,684 of CM069437.1, read as the reverse complement.
AGATGTTCAAATTGTCCTGACCAAGTTTTTATTCGTAGCATAGCGGTTGCTAATACTGCTTTACCATGTTCTTTTGGTGTTGATATTAGTGTTGCTATATTTTCTTGTGATTTTCTCGGAGTTGTTGTAGTAGCCGTTGCTTTGTAGTAAGTAGTTGATTTGCATGTATCAGAATGCAATAAAGTGTGATGTTTCTTGTCACATGTTGCACATCTTTTTTGACTAAAACATTGTTCTTTTAAGTCATGTGCCAGGCAGTTATTGCATATCTTTTTATTATTTATTATTTTTACTCGTTCTTGTGGATTTAAATTGCCAAATTTTGTGCAATAGTATATCTGGTGTTGACCTTTGCAATAGATGCAATTAGCTTTATTTGTATGGAATGTTTTTATCTTGTAACGATCTTGAAATTTGTCGCTTCTTCTATAATTTTTGATACTGTCGGTTTTTGTCAATTTTTTTTGAGAATCTAAACACTGGAATCTTGTTTCTATAAATTTTAATAAACTTCCTAACGTGTGTATTTCCCAGTGCCGTTAGCGATTGTTCATAAAGTTGATGCGTTTCTCTGTCTAGTTTTCTTGTAAGTACATGGGCTACAATGCTTCCCCAATTGTCAGTATTAATCCCCATGTTCGTTATAGCTCTTAAACACTTCACTGTTGTATCATGTATTTTCTTTAAACCGTTGACACTCTCGTTTGTCAACTTAGGTAAGTTTATAATGCTGTCTAAGTATTTTGCAAGTAATATTCTTTTGTTATCATACCTGCTTGTAATTATTTCCCACGCGGACCTGTAGTTTGCTTCATTTGACTCAAAGTGTTGTATTAGTCTGCTAGCTTCTCCTCGTAAATGTGTTTTTAAGTATTGCATTTTCTCTGCGTTACTTATTCGAGAGTTGTCGTGTATAACTCTCTTAAATATGTCGTGGAAGGTGGACCATGTGTCATATGTACCTTTAAAAATTGGTATCTTTATTCTGGGTAGTACAACATGATCACTCTCTTGAGTTTTTTGTGTATTTTTGTCTTCTTTTAACTCTTGTAATTGTATTAGTAACAGTTGTACGTCAGTTTTTACTTTCTGGTATTCTTCACCGTCGTATCCTTCATCAACTAGTACGTCTTCGTATAGACGCCTTACTTCGCTCCATGCATTTGTAATGTCCTGTGTCGTAATTTCACAGTAGGCTTTGTTGACTGTTGTCTTTAGTTGTTCGTATACTTCAACCATGTCTTTCTGTAGTAAATCTAGTTTGATCTTCAATCTTCTTAATTGAGATCCGCGCTCCGGATGTGAGCCGTTTGTCCGTGTTTGTAATGTGGTTGTTGTGTCATCTTGAATAGATAACCCTTCTTCGTATTTCAGTAGTAATGCTACCCCTTCGTCTTTTAGTTTTTTCGTTTGTAAGTAGAAATTGTTCTTGTAATATGGATGCTCGTTGTCCACTTGTTTCATCAAGATGTTGTGGGTTACTTCAAACTCTTCCCATAGTTGCTGTATTGTTGTTCTTTTACTCACAATGTACTTGTCCGTTTTTCTGTTTGGTGAATCTTTTTTCATGTTGACGATAAGCCTCTGGATGGACCCTGCTAAATCTTCTTGAGTTGTGAATAACTCGTTACGGGACGCCATCGTGTATTGAAGACCGTTAGTTGTGGGCAAAGAACTCAGTTGCTCGAAGAAACCAATGTCAGCGAGAGATCTAGTGTGCTGATATGAAGAGTTAAAGTAACAAGTAAATGTATAATTATTACTGACCCCTACACAGCCTCATGTAGGTAAATTGTGGCTTGGATAGTCAGTAATGCTGTATATACGATTTAAGAGGTATCAGTCCTGCACAGCCTCATGCAGGTAATTATGGCTTGGTCCACTGATACGTAAAACCGTCGAAGTAAAGGAAGTACAATTTAAGAGGTATCAGTCCTGCACAGCCTCATGCAGGTAATTATGGCTTGGTCCACTGATACTTTAAACTGTAGTAGTTGAGACAATCAAAATACGGTTGTAAAATGACTGCTAATTTATTAACCTTATTTACAAGTATTTATACACATAAAAATGCTTAGCTCCACATTCAACTATTTCATTACTAGCCTACATTATAAAATATTTGCTTATGTTATGGCATTTTAAAGAATTTGTTACTACACAATACATGTTGTGACATTGGCAAGAATGTGCTGATATACATCATATGCATTGTAAGGAATGTGTATAGAATTACATCACAATTATTAATTTTTAACTTAGACATTTTATAATTTATATTTGTAAAATTTGTTTTAGATTAAATTTAAATAATTTATGTTTGTAGTTCAAACATAACGTTTGAACTTCCGCTTTTAGATCTGGCAGTTCGAAACTAACAAGAGCGGAACTAAGCCACAAAGATTTATCATTTAATAACCAAGATGGACCATTCCACCAAAGAGTACACCCTTTTAAATTTTGAGGAGGTATGCCTTTGGACAGCATATCGGCTAGATTCGATTTAGTAGAAACATGTCGCCAAACGGAAGCCCAAGTGAATTGCTGGGTGTCAACAACCCTATTGCAAACAAATCGTTTGAGAAGAGTAGGGCGTGTTTTCAGCCAGTCCACGGTTATGGTCAAGTCCGACCATAAGTAACAAGAAGATATAGTAAATCCCATGATTTTCAAAACATGGGTTAAAAGTTTAGCAAGTAGCAAAGCTCCGCAAAGCTTAAGCCTGTGGATCGTAGTGGGCTTGTAACGATACGAATCCAGAAATGCAATTTTTAGGAAATTGACAGTAATTGTTTGAAAATTGCGCGTGGACTTTCACCCTATCGTAGGTCCCCACCAAATCCGGAACGATGCGCACGATGATCGATGATCACGATGATAAAGGCGGCCACGCGAGCTTAGAAAACTTAGACTTAGATTACTTAGACTTCTCCTCCGAGATCCGTTTCCAGAAACTCCTCTCTTCCAAGAAACCTTTGCTAAACCGAACCTGATTGTTACTTTTGTGTTTTGTCGACAATCGCTATTACCTGGACTACTCGAACGACCTGTTGATTGATTAACTCCGACTACGCTGCGATTTACCTGGACTTGTTTCATTTCATTCATCACTCCTTCATTAAAATCATCGTCACCGCCCAAATCATCATTCAGAGTAAGTGTAAAATTTGTAAAGTCGTGTATCTGTTTGTTCCTGTTGGAGGTGTTAATACTCCGGAGGTTAGGTATACTCCTGGCCCGAGCATTAGCACTAATTAATCCAATTTCCTAGTGGTTACATAAAGGCCCTTGTTTAAAGTTTTTGATCTTTTTGTGGTTGGGTAACCCCGGCTCAAAGATTTAACAAATCAAAAAAAAAGAACCATTGTCAAGAACTTTATGTAACTGGAGGAGCTATAAACAAACAGCTACCGTAAAACTTTAATTAGTAACGCGCCGTGGAATCATATTCACCTGATTATTAATTATTCATTGAATTTACCTGTCAAGCTTTTCCGAGTTCACCGGATTTATTCAGTTTCATTTAAAAATCGAATTTAACGTTACTGACCTTGAACTTTTATTCAAACAGAGGTTTTAATTTCATTTTGTGACCCACTCACAATCCACTCAATTAAAAGTTGTTCGCAGTAGCACCGTACACCGGCCTGTAAAATTTCATAATTATCGGAGCTGTAATTACTTACTTTTCATGCAATTTTGAATTAAGAAACAAGAGGTCAAAGTCCGCCGTCAATTCTTAAAAATTTATTCATTGCTTACCTGTATGTTTCCCTAACTGCCTTTAATCCCCGTTCTCCCCTAGTTGAGATAAAATCACCACACCTCACACTTAGCCTGGCATTAATTAAAAACCACCAATTTAATAAGGTAATAAAATACGCCATATTAATAATCTGTTGTAGGACTGATAACCGAGTTAACGCAACCGCCGATAGATGGTAGCCTTTCCGGACCAAATAAAAAGTACATATAGGGTCCACCAACCAGAAAAGAAGTTTTGTTTTATTATTGCGTAATCGTTTGTTAATTATTTGAATTATTTTATTTTATCCGTTACTATTATATTATTAAGATTTATTTTTGTATTCGTTTGTAATAACAAGTATATGTATTGTGAGTCAACAATTATTTACTACAATCTCCACTTAGCTACCCAAAGCACCTAAAAGATAAAGCGGCACCCATCCAGAGGGGTGATACAGACTTAAGAGTCGCTACCTTTGACTTAGCACATAAAAGATGATAATGAACCCGGTTGTTCTCGTCAACAGAACGAAGGTACAAACACGCACCATATGCGCTTGTGGAAGCGTCACAAAATCCATGTACTTAGATATCTACGCGATTCTTGCAGGGAATTTATAGATCCTAAAGATTGACGAGATCAGAGGCATATGAACTCCATTTTTAAATATACTGTTTGGAACTGGGTCGTCCCAGGACAGCTTTTCTATTTAGAGCTGTTGGAGCATTATTTTTGCAGAAATTGTGCAAGGTAAAAGCACCTCTAGAAAATCGAAAATCTGAGATATTTCAGACAGCATTAACCGCTTTGTCACCTTGCCTATCGAAGGCTTTGAAATAGAAAACAAAAAATTGTCGTTTTGGAAAGACCAAATTAGACCTAGCGTACTGGTGTGTGCATGATTACCAATTTCAAGAATATTGGGATAAATTTCGGTATCTGAAAAGCCAGAAAGAACACGCGAATCGTTGCAGATCTATTTACGAAGTTTGAAACAGCTTAAACTAAGTGTAGTTGAGAAACCAAAACATATTTTGCGAGCTTGTTTTAAATCGTTGGCGCCTGTCAACAAGTCATCAACATAAAAATAATTTTTGATGATTTTTGAGACTTCAGGCATAGAGGTCTCACATTCAAAACCGAGCTGGTAAAAACAAGGAATGACAAGAAACGAAGCAGATGCCGTTCCATAGGTGACAGTGTTTAGATCAAACGATAGAATAGGTTTTGTGGAATCCGATCTCCACAAAATACGCTAAAGAAATCTTTGGCTAGGGTTGATTAGAATCTGCCTATACATTTTCTCGATATCTGCGGATATGCCGTAATAATGTTTGCAAAAGCGAACCAAAATGAAAAACAGATCTTGCTGCATGGTAGGGCCGACCATTTGAATGCTATTGAGCGAATACCTTGTTGTGGTTGCTGATGAACCGTTGAAAACGATACGTAACCTGGTCGTAACGCTTTCCTCCTTGAGTACACCGTGGTGAAGAAGATAGGCTGATATTTCATTGCAAGTGGAGTTGACAACTGACATGTGCCCCAGCTTCTGATATTCTTTTATAAAATCAGAATCGAGTTTATATAACTCTGGGTTGATTCAAAAACGCCGTTTCTGAGACAGCAATCTACCTGGAGCAATATCTAACGAGTTGCCCAGCAACTCTGTTGGCTGTTTGAATGGAATTAAAACATCGAATCTGTCGTATTGTCTCTTCTGACATTTTCAACAAAATGAGCTTTGCAGGCATTTTCCTCCTCTAATAATACCTTTTTGCTTAGATAATTTTCTAACTCCCAGAACCGCGAAAGCTGATTTGAAAAATCGTCCAAAGTGCTGAAATGACAAAACGAATTAGTAACAATAACTGAGTTTATCGTTCCAGCTAAGACCCAACCGAAACGAGTATTTTGAACAATAGGAAGATTAGAACCTAATTGTATTTGACCAATGCACAACAATTGGAAGAAGATTCGACAACCTATCAAAAGATCAATGTCACCTGGAGTGTCGTACGAAATGTCAGATAATCTGATGTTATCTGGTACCTTAAAATTATTTCGGTTTACGTGGAAGTTTGGAGTTGTTCCAGTGATCTCGTCGAGAACGAGACACGTGAGCTCCAATTTGAAGCAAAAGTGATGAGCTCGAAGAATCACATCACATTTTCAACGAATGTGTGAAGCCAATTTGCTTAACCCCGAAACGATAATATTTGCATTAGATGTGCGCTGTTTTAATTTATTATATAAGCTCGAACGAATAAAGTTCGATTAAGAACCTGAATCAAGTAACATTTGAATACAATGGGGGTTTCCTTCAGAATCGAGGATCTGAGCGGAAGCCGTAGGTAGAAGAACTTGAATTGTGTCAAAGATATTTTGATGATCAACATTGAGAAGTAGTATTTTAGGTGAAGAACTAACAAAAACTGTTCGGTAAAAACACTTATTGAAAAAAAATATCATAATTAATAAATTATTTTTTATCGTAGCAATGCTTACTTTGTCAGCTTGTCAAACCATTGATTTTCAGCTAATAAAAGTCTTGACTCAATGACTCATCGTCTCATTGTTTGATGACTAATTTTTGCTTTTTAAAACAGATGTTTAAATATTCTAAATACGGGTTTTTGAAGAATCAACTGAAAGTAAAAGGAATACATTGAAAATGAATTTGAAATTGTGAAAAAAACGTTTGATTGAGCAAAAGAAAACGTTCTTTTAACATATTTTTAAAAAAATGTTTTTTACAATCTTAATATCAGTAATCCTGTTACTCGTAGTAAAATTACGTAGTAAAGTTTGTACAAATTTTTAGTTTAAATAATTTTATTTGTGATGACAACTAATTATAAAACATTTAAATTATAGAAATAACATGGATTTTAGTTCGTTTTTCTAATTTTTTCTCTTTTCTAAGATACTCTTTTAATATTACTCAAAGTTTTAACATATAGTACATCTATTTTATGTATCTTTGCTTAACAACGTATTATCCGCAAACAAGTTTTTGATGTGATCATTTTAAAATAATTTTGTTATTTGTGGTATCAACACCTAAATTTTCGATATCTAATTTAATCAGTTTGAACTTATTTGACACATTGATAAACACAAATGTATTTATTTAATTAGCAATAGCAAGAGAACCTATAAAAACTGATTTTTATGCTCTGGCAGTAATTGTATTTACTTAGTATTTTACATTGTTACAGTTTCTTAGCTAACTGATGACCTACGTCTTTAACACACTGATTTGTTGTTACAGATTTGAATGTTTGCGTGCAATTATTAGTTTTTTCCGTTCTTGATCTATGTAATTACCACTTATTTATTATCTCTAGATACTTGCTATCTTTATGATAATCATTTTAATTTAATATTATTTTCCTGTATATACGACGTTTTAGGATTCGATTCTCAAATTTTTCGAAATAATTTCGTGTGTAAAATACATACATTGTTGCAACTTTCTTATAACGTTTAAAATTTGTATTTTTTAATTAGAAAAATGTTGGCTTAAAATGTACCGGTGGTTGTTATATGTAGATTTTGATGTACCATATGTCAATATTTTAAACAAAATTTGTTGGATTATTTAAAATCTTTAACAAACCCATTTTGTTTATCTTAAACGGTTTTGTTTTGAAATTTAATCAAATAATTAAAAATGAATTGATTGTAACTCTGCCTGTAGTCAGTCAGTGCTAGGTGAACTGAATAGCTTAGTAACTGTCACTGCCGGTTTCAAACCTAGAAAAACAAAGGAGGTTGACCTGTAGCCGCAAACATATTTATTGCCCACAGAAATCAAGAGTTAGCTTTGTAAACTGGTTGAGAACAGAACATGACAAACACGGCTTAAAAAAACAAAAATCTATAGAAAAAGCAAATCGCACATAATGACCCAAGGACGTCTTGTAGTAGTACTATTAATACCAATGCGTCTTGATACCATAGTAGACGTTCATGGAACGTTTTTTCTGGGATATTCATAGGGTGTTCATGGATTAGGTCCTATGGACGTCTCTAGAAGTACCTTATTGCAATCTTAATCAGCATAACAAACATTAAGTACAAATTGAAACGTTCAGCTTCAAGAGCATTCACGAAGCTACTATCAACAACTATAACGTTAGGAATAGATGAGGAAAATTCTAGAAGGATGGCCAAAATAGGTCAGTTATTGCAGTAATTCAAAGTAAGCAGTATTAAAAAAATCATTTAATTTTAAATAAATAAGTGATTAACGCGTGTCGAGATAAATACAACAAATTAAAATCGTGCGGGACTAATCTAACCAAGTAAACAAGTGTCAGCAGTTAGTAAATAGAAGTTATTTGCGAACATTATCTTACGAGTGATGCTACTATATAAATTAGGGTAAATCTTTTTATTAAGTATCCTTATATTTAATTAAATTGGTTAGTTATAAACTTGTAAATATTTGTAGTATAAATAGTTTTAATAATCGTTACAATATTGAATATTATCATACTACTTTGAACAATAACTGTTAGTAAATTTGTAGTAATATTAATGGTTTCATATAAAATGTTTTATTTAATCTTCCTAATACCAAGTGGAGTCTTAAAAAAGCCAGTGCCTAGAATTTGTGAAGAAAAAGATAAAATGACTTTACAGTTTGTTATAAGATCGAAAGACTTTTATTATCGTACTAATACAAATCTTCTAACACAAAAATATAAAATAACAGAAGTACTTAATAACATTTACACACTAAATTGTCTTAAAGACGTGGCAGGTCCTAACGAGACCCCATCTGGTATTTGTTGTACCTAAATTTTTATAACAAAAAACTATATTTTAACACTATAAATATTTTTTAGAAGTAATTAGATATTTGCTCGAGTTAGTGTGGCAGGCAGTAGTTTACTTCTAAGAATTCTAGTATGTCAGAATCAGATAAAAAACATTCTCTATGCCATTTGTTTCTAAGTAAATAACCGAGACAGGTGCTATATATTTTCCAGAATTTTTTACTTCAAAACCTGTATTTTTTCATTCTTTTATTTTAATGCATATTGTGATTTTGAACATCTGAAACGCTCTTCAGTGATCGTGATCAAGTATGGCAAGTACATCATCACCCGGAACAAAAAGAATGATAGAATTGGCGCGGGCAGTGGTATATATACGTTGTACCAGTATTTCTGTAAGTTATGTTAGATAAAATTAATTGTTAAAATTTGTGTAAAGTAAATAAATTTAAATTTTTAGATGACATTGAGTTTAGAGAAGTCGTAAAAATCCCTAATTTAGAAATTAATCAAGATTTTGACATCTTCCCCGAATCTAAAGTTGCGACAACTTGGAAGTAGCAGATGAAGTAAATGACAAAACAGTTGCTCAAAATAATAAAAATGAAACATTTTGGTTGAAGAATCCTTCTATTTAACGGTGATTTAGATCTTCAAGTATAATCCGTCAGCCTTCCGGTATTTCATCAGAATTTCCAAAGTACATTAACATTTTAAACATGTTCAAACTGAACTTCTGTCTTGACATTGTTGATATTGTTGTGACATACACGCATCAGAAAGCTCTTTGAATGATACAAGAATACAACAAAAAGAACAGACATATTGTTACGTGCATAAATTTAAATAATGCATTACCCTGTATATCAATTTAATTAAAAGTTGCTTTTATATTTCTTGACGCCATCTATCGGGTTACGTTGGATTGAGCAGACGTCATTACGATGAGACTTCCGGCATTTTCACTCTAACATTGTAACGGGTAATATCTAGGGCTGCGTGAGTGAAAGTTCGTTCTCTAAATTCATCCACGTGTTAGGGACACGATGGAAATTATGTAGTTTCCTTAATTAACTAATTTACTCCCGCAGCCCGCCATGTGTCACCTAATAAATAAGGGCATTCTAGCTATAATTTAAAGCCCATCAGGGAAAGTTTGTGATTTCGTTGCGATCGTGAGGTGTTTGTATCGTCACCGGCTATTCTTACCACCATCCGGCCCATGAATTCTATCCGATACCGAAAGACGAGAGATAACCCTCGACGAATATTGTGTTGGAACGATTCTAAATATTTATAAGACCTACTGTTGGAATTAATTAAATCATAGAAAAAAGGTATAACAGCATCCGACGTTCGGTTTGTGTTATGTGTACATTTTAAAATTTAAGTAATGACTTTGTAGATTTGGATTTCGTGAGCTATTAGGTTGACACGATTTGCAATTAAAATTAATTACAGGGTACGTGTCGAAGGAAGCGCTTCTTCCGCATAAAAGGAACACCTGTATTTGGTGGTAAGTGTTTTTATAAATTTTCTTTCGTCGTCAACGAGGTTACTCACGAAACTTACAATAATCATAACTTCGTACTGATTATCGTAACGGTAATATCATTAGTTAGTAAATTTGCTTATACTACGTATGCTGTTTATGCTTATTTATTGTGATAATTTAATGTTAATGCTATAATAATTATTTTGCCTTATTGTCGTTAATGCCATATTACTAATTATGTAAACGATATTTACTGCGAACTATTCGTAGCCATGTTCTTCACTTATGTCATGTAAGTTGCCTATCTTACTGTGATTCGATTTTGTATATTCTCGCTAGTACCTACTCAGATTTGACTATTTAATTCTTATTATATTTATCGTGATAGAGTAATTAAAGCACCCTTGTTATTAACGATTGAGTTTCTTTTCCTTTTATTCGTTTCTTTCAGCAGTTACGAACCTTAACATCTTGTTACAAGTGATACCATTCTGTGGTGAGCAAGCAGAACTGACTTTGGATAGGCTCTGGCGCCCTTAATTATCTTTTATATACTTCTAGAAAACCTACCCCTCTCTCCGACTATTGAGAGTTGGCCGTGCAGGTTCGTAAACAGCTAAAGCTTGTAACAATATCACTGCAAAATAGAAGGCAGTTGATCAAACAGAAATATATGCCTACATTGGATTACTGCTATGTAGCGATGTCACAAAGAGTAATCGTGAACCAGTTACTACGCTGTGTGACAAAAATTTGTTTTTCAAAGGGATATATATGGTGCCAAATGTAGAGAAAACGATTTTCTGATATCTCAGATTTGATGATTCACAAACACGGGTCTAACGAAAGAATAATGATAAATTAACACCAATCCTAAAAGTTGTAGAACTGTTTACAATCAACTGCCAAAAATGTTATAATCCAGAAACTTACATTAATGTAAATGAACAACTCGTTTTATTTAGAGGTAAATGCTCGTTTAGAGTGTATATGAAAAGCAAACCGGCCAAGTACGGTATCAAAATTTGGGTAATAAGTGCTGTGAAACATCCTATTGTAAAAATATTTAAGTACCCTTGGTGGAAAGTCTGAAAAAAGGTAAAAGAGTAATGTTGGATTTAGTGCCTATTTTGGAATCAGGATACGGTATTACAATGACAATGTTTTTACGTCTTTACCATTGGATAAAAATTTGATCGATAAAAAATTAACAATAAATGGTACAATAAAAAAAAACCTGAAGGACCGAGAAAACCAATTACAATCACACTAAAGGAGCTGTAAATACCTTTTACAAATTGGTGAATGAATATTCCTGTAAGAGACAAACAAAAATATGAACAATGTCTTTATATATAAATTTAATTGATATTGCAAGTCTAAATGCTTTTGTTTTATGAACGACTCTTCACTCAGACTGAGTAGGACTATTAATATACAAAATCTACAAAAATAATATCGTCAATGTAATCTGTGTCAACGACAGAAGCCTGCATGTTTTAAAAAACAATGAAAAAATATTATCCCAATACAACTAAGACTAAAGAAAAAACTAAAAAATTCTATGAAAAGCTACAGCATAAAGTAAACCAAGCAAAACATAGAGAAAAAGTAATACTAATTGGGAGTTCTTTCGATTGCATCATATAAAGTTCTAGGTTCAGATCAAATCAAGCTTAAACAGGAGCTGGAATCTTTGCTTTTGCTTTTGTGCACATTATTTAGATTTATGGTAGCTATAGGTTACGTGCCAAATAATTGGCAAAACGTCAAAGTAGTTTTTATACCTAAATCCACCAATACGTTTACCAAACGGGTAAATCGTGTGTGTGAACTGAGCATACATGAGCATTGAAACTTCTTCAAACAACTAAGAGATTGCATTAGGAGCTTTCTTAGATATAGAAAAATCATTTCATAACAATTTTTGGATCCATTAGATAGGCTGTCAAAAATCGAAGAGTTTCTTGGTTTATAGAAAAATGTATCAACTCTGCAATAACTAGCAGATAAATTACAAATTTCTGTGCTTTGTAATCAAAAGCAACGATATGCAGATAATGTGATATGTGGCAAGTTTGGAGGCGTTGTTTCAAAAAACACTAAAAACAGTAGAAAACTATTGTTGGCAGTTTTGTTAGTAGAGCTTTAATTTGGTCGCATATATAAAAAAGAAGAAAATCCGTAAAAAAACTCAGCAAGTAATAGTGACTTGCGTTTATAGGAATGACGTGGGCAATGTCAACAACGCTCATTACTGCATTGAAAACTTTGCTAGACTACCCACTTTTACATTTAGTAGTAAAATTAGAAATTTTTGCAGCACCGTAACGGTTAAAATCTAACGAATGAAGAAACACTTATGCTAGAGTAGAATACCATACCGACAGTTTTGATCTGATAAACAATAGGTACATGTTAAACATCGGACAAAACCGGGTAAATTATCCACTTTTACATACTTTATCAGGTATATATCAACAAAAGAAAAAAGGTAGATATACAACCGTATTCTAAGCCGAAATTATTGCAACTAAAACAGTCGAAAATGTTTAACACGAGACCACCCAGAAATACAGCTCAAGAATTAATCAAAGTAGGTAAAAACTAACTAAAGATGGGCTGTCAGACTCTTCACAGGATATAGTCCACTTATAAAACATCTCACTGATAAAGAAATGAAAGACAATCCTGAATGTAGGATGTATCTCATACATTCACATTCACAATACTAGTCTTAAATGCACAATGTACAACAAAGATTAAAATACAGGACAAAAAACATGAAAATTTTTGAATAGTAATAGCAAAGTTGTAACAGTCCTTTAATTTTGTGCGTTAAGTGATTGAGTTGTTTGACTTATTTCAATTCATCTGTGTGCTGCCTTTTAGCCAATTTTGCATTTTCTTTGTATTAATGAATTCAAATTCATATTAATTTATAGTTCCGACAATTATTTACTTTCTGAAATATCAGAAATGTGATATTATATTCGTTTGTTTTTGTTAACATCATTTAAAGTTTTGTTTATTTACTTTTATTTTTGCTTAGGGTTACAAGTACGATGAGAATACACAAATTTACGTAAAAGTACTTGTTGCTTTAACTTTTATTTTTGTTCGTTACACTTTCATCGTAAGAAATTGTTTTTTTTAATATCTGTCGACAGTACGCGTATCTTTTATTTAAGAAATTTATTTCTAATTAATAAGGCAGTTAAGTACAAACAATAAGATGTGGTGGTGCCGTGGTTCCTCTAAATTCAAGGTAGCAGTTGGGGGTTTTAAATGCGTTTGCAAATAGTTAAGTGCGAAGTTAACCGATTTAATTTTTTTTTGGTTAACGGATTTTATCTTTTATCAAACACAACTATGGTTATGGGTAGAAAAAGGTAAATCTCCCTATCCGTCTTTCATCTTCGGTCTGTAGTAGCAAGTCGTTTTCACATTATTCCGGCTCTGATATTATTTTTGGCTACTAGACTTGGGGACTGCGGTCAATCAAAACAAATTCCGAGTAAACAAGTATTTAAAGTAATATTTATACCGTTTAATTAGTTAAAGGTAGGTTTCAGTAGCGTGTACATCGTCGGACGTGTTCTTTGGTTGGCAGGGTTCAAAAGCCGTTATTAAACTATAAACTTTCCTGAGTCCTTTTTGGCTTTCGTTTATTTTGTTTTTGACGTTTTATTTTTGTTTTTTTTTGAGTTCTCCAAATAGTCACGGAGTTTTGAGTATAAACTACACCCATCTTGACTGAGCACCAATAAATACCTCGTTTATGTTACTTACGTAAGGCAATTTTTGTTTTAACAACTTTTGCATTTAACAAAGTAAAAACTTACAAAATTGCGGTTACACACGTTACACGTCCCGGAACGTCCACTTTTCGCTACATCTAGAGTGTTGGCTGTCGTTTGGTTGTTTTTCTTGACGGATGGAATTATCCAAGATGAAAAAAGCATTTTTCCGGTGACTGTGATACAGTTTATATATGATCTGTTAACGTATGCGCCCAGTGAAGTTTTCATTTCTAAATATTTACGGTCATTTATGTTTGGTTATGGGTGTAGTACTTTACTGCTTATGTGAAAGTCTTTCTGGGAAGTTTTGAATATCCATACGTATCCCATTAATGCAAGCTTATACGTTATTGTTCTTGTTCAAATTCACAACGAAGCAATCCTATTAGGTTACCTCACGCATTACCAGAAGCGATTTAGTTTTTTAACACTCGGGTTGTTACAAGATCTTCTACATGTCTACATAAGAATTCTACGCTTTTTCCAAATGTAAAAGTCTTTACTATTGCTTTTACATCTACGTTTCCAGTCGCTTCTAACTGTACATTGCTGTCTCCTTCTTCTAATGGTTCTCTTGTTTTCTATCGGCGTCGCAAGCGCTGTAAATGCTAGTTCACTTTTCTTTTGGATTTGGAACTTGTAACCAGGGTAGGATTTGTATCTGTGGGCTGGGGTTTCATAAAATTTTAGAGTTGTTCTTGACCGTGATCTAAAATTTTCTTTTCTATACTTCTTTTTCTCTTGGTTTGCTTATAATTATCCTTCAGTGACCTATATGGAACTGTATTGCTTTCATGCTTTTATAGCTTAATGACTGATGCCGACATTGAGTACCTTTTATGATACTTCATTTCTGTTGGTTGAAGCTTTTGACTTTTTGGAGTATTCTTCTGCTTCTTGCGATTTTTAGACACATTTGTTTGGTGATACTTAGCGAACTTAGAAATTATATTTTATTTACGTTTTTTTTAAGTTAGTTGTTTTTGTATTTGGGTGGGTTTTGGATTTTAAGGTTCGGTTCTTAGCGCATGCTTAATTTTTTATTCTGCTAATGTTTACTTCTCAGGTTTTTATGTTGCTGAGGAGGAAGTTGTTATGTTAAAAGTGTTTTGGTGTGATTTCTGGCAACGTATAAGTTTTGTCGCAGAAGGTTTACTTTTTACTACAGTGTTGGCTGTCATTTCTTTGTTTTTCTTGTATAAACCAAAGGATTGTATGAAAGAAAGGAAACTTAATGATGATAACGCCATATCTACTTAATTGTTTATTTCAGTATATATTAGGAAATTCTGGAAAAAGTGCCGTTAGCTAGCCGCATACTTTGAAAGATAATAAAATAAGTTGTATCTATTGTATTTCCTTATCTAATTTCTATCTGTTTTTTTAGTCCTTTGCACGTATGATTGTACGTACATTGTTGTCACACACTATAAATTTTCTTTTGTGTGAAATATATTATTAAACAATGAGCTCTGGTTTTCTTAATCATTAAGATATTACATTTGTGTGTACTATATTTACCAATGTTTAATTTTGTGTACCAGAGTAATTATTGTGTGAGATATGTGCTTACGTACTAGCAATTGATTGCATCTATGTAAACCTACCTCGGTTTTCTTTTGTAATCTCTCTTTCTGTAATAAATTAAAATATAATTATTTTACAACCTGTGTGTTGTAGTTTGTTTTCTTGGATAAATCTAAACGGTGTCTTCTATTCTAGTTTCCAACCGTTTTGGCGTTTTTCTAATTTTACTTTATAATTAGCATATCCAGACTTGTAAACCGCTTGCCGAATCATACTGAGACAGTTATTGTAATTGTGATCAATAAATCTCCATGTCGTTAAAGCGGTTCACGTAACAGCGGTCAATATATGTAATATATGTTATCTTTGGATAACCCAATCGGTTTTCCGAAAACGGATAATGAACTGAGACGAATTCTACCGAGACAGATTTAGACAGATAGCTCCCCAGAAATGGATTTTGAACGAGTTTTATCGAAACTGTTTTTGGCAGAAAAGTTTTCCGGAAATTGGATGTGAAAGAGAAGAAATTCTACTAAGATGGATCTCGGCAGACCTTCAAAATCGTTTGGTTGCTTTTTATACATTTCTTGGGTTACTAATACGTTTTTAATTTATGCCTGTAACTCACATAATACCATTTTTTACAGCATTACATTTAAAGATTTAAATATACTGCATTTTTAATTAATTAAAATCTTGCTATACTATACTTAAATATTTTACGATTACATATTTACAACAACTGCTAACTAGAAATACAACACATATGTAATAGAGTCTTCTTGGTCACACCTGCTACCGCGTAAGCTCCAACCAAATGTTTTACACAATGCAGAATTTTTAACAGCAAGTAGTATTAACTAGATTTACTGTCGGTTTAGCTCAGCGGTTTGTAACCGTCGTTTAAAATAAATGATTGATTGTTTGATTATCTTCGTGAAAGACCCGGTATTTAGATTGACGTTACTCATTTCATGTATTTTGAATTTGTTTTAATAGATTTTAGATTGAGTTTAATAAGTTATTTTACGTTTTTAAATTCAAAGTTATAATTCAAAATTGTTAATAAAGTTTTGTATTTTGCTGCGCCGTGAATCATCTGCGATTATGTTTGTTTGGCAATTTCTTTGTTTGATCAAAATTCCGGTGGTAATTTATGTTTCACTTCTAAGATATAATTGTATTTAAATATATTTTAACCGTTTCTTTATTTTAAGTTGGTTTAAAAGTTCCTTGTTTTAAGTGCATTCTCAGTACATTCGTACTTAGTTTCTTTGTGTTAGTCGATTAAATGACGTGGGATTGAAATCATTCTTTTAATTTATTAGGCAGTTCAAATTTTATGACCGTCTTGTAATATAATATTTTGTCAATTTTACATTTTTACGTAGAAACAAATGCCGTGGTCCAATACTACGATTTTGACGTTATTTGATCTGTTTGCCTCATTGTCGCACTTCTGAATGAGATTTTTCATGAAGTTTCAAACACAGCCCTTGGAGAAATGATAATTGAAAAAGGTTATATATATATACATGTGACTTTGGTGATGAAAGTAAGTCGGTTAACAGTCGTCAGTATGCTTTAATAAGATAGTTAGTTAGTTGGTTTTGGGGTGGTAACCTCATTCCCTTTAGAGGAAGTAATCCCGCGGAAGTAGTATGCCGAACATGTGGATTTTTAGTGCAGTTAGTGGAGTCTTGTTTCTCCTAATTCGTAGAATCTACGGTTTTTAAGAGAATGTCACGCGCTTTTGGTCTATATTTTACGTAGTGTAAAACCGCGTTCGTTAAGTGGTACGGAGCGGCTATATCTTTGCCTTCGTGGCGGTTATTGTCTTCTGGGGATACCTTCCAAGGTTTGTTCCTATATACAGCTCGCAATCCACAAGTTCTTTCCTGGAATTACGAGAACAATTCAAGGTATTTAACTTACCAATTACCAATTATGTAAATGTGGTGACATTTTTGTTTACGCGAATGGTTTTTAGAAGCTTTGGGTTTTAGGTAAAATCAGAAGTGTCGCGAATTAATGAATGTTACGATAATGTAATTAATAATTTATTATTGTCCGTATTTGTTGAAACTATGTGACAAAATTTCGTTGAATTAAAGATTTATGTTTGACGTTAGCTATGAAAATTTAATATTAAAAATTTTCATCCTGGCTTAATAAAAGATGAATTCTTTCATTTTATATTTAAGTAATTTCTATGTAATGCGCACACGGCCGTGAATTAGGTTTACCAGTGTTCTAATGTTTTATTTTTTTTAAATTTTGGTTTCCTTTAATTCTTTAATTTGTGTTCTTAATTTTATTTTGGTTTTAACTTTCATGTTTACTTACATTTTTTACATTTGTTTATTTTATTAACTTGCGTTAATTTCAATAGTTTTTTTTTATGTTTTCAATGTGCAAATAAATATTAAATAGTTAATTTGTAAACAAGCTTTTAATTCTGTCGGGCTTCGTGTTATTTGAATTTTTAAATTTTTTCAGATTTTAGTGAGATACATTCTTTGAAGGTAAGTTCATTTAGAGTGTATCCTTCAGAAGCGGGCTTGTGGTTGGCAAGAGCCAGAAGTACATTAAGCTATACTCCTTCCTGGCGCCCTTTGATTTTGACGTTATTTGTTTGATTTTGTGTTTTTGTTGAAGTTTCCCAGCAATCACGAAACTTTCGAATATAACCCACCCCGTCTTCACTGAGCACCGGCATAACAACACCGTTTATGTTACTTTATTTTAGGCAAGTGTCTTTGTTTCAACTTTGGCATGTAACAGGTTTACTGCTTCTAAATGCAAGTGCAAGCTTGAAAACCCATAGCTTCGAATCCTGAAACTTTTGTAAGTTAGAAAACATGCAAGCAAGAAAAAATGCAAAGCAGAAGTATTATAAGAAGAAAACAAAGAATGTGTTTGAAACTGGTTTTTAAAGATTACTTTTGTATATTTAAATTAAATTAAATTTAAGCTATGAAAGTAGTAAAATATAATTAAAAGTTAGAAACAAATTTAAAGATATGTTGTTTAAGTATATCTGAGTTAATTGGAAGGTAAAAGAATAAATTAACGCAATTTACCAAAATCAGCTAAATAGTTACTAAATCATCGACAAACAAATGGTTATTTGCCCTACGTAGTTAAAATTATCATTTTGTGCTATTAAGGCTTATCAGCACTGGAATACTTTAATGCAGTTTTTAATCCATAAAAATAAACTGCCATAGTCGTTTGGCACAATATTTACATATAAATCTTACACTGGGGATATAGTTATGGCAGTCTGATTATTTTTATTTTATCAATTACGTTAAAAGCAAGTAATATGTTGCTTGAAATCATAATTTTCTTTAAGTAAAAGATAAATTTAAAAAAACGATTTGTGAAACTAGATAATCAAATACTTAATTTTTTTTTCAAGATAATCCGTATCTGCTTGTTATAAAAGTAAAAAAATAAACTCAGGTTGCTTACTTTACCGATTGAAAAGCACAGAATAATGACGTTAAAAACTTTAATCTTTGTTATTTTGTTATCACAATTTTGTGGTAAGTAAAACTTTAAGACAGTTTTTTGCATTTTGTAATTTATTGTTTAGCAAACGCTCTTAAATGTAAGCGCTGTAGAGGAAACGCTTGCGATGATGTGATACCTGTTGAAGATTGTGAAATACAACCCAAAACGCTTCCTTATAATTTTGAAGATTCTTCGGTAGGTGAAGATGGTAAAACAAAAGCATGCGTTGAATTGTTATATGTAAAAGGTAATCTAATGTACTTATGATTTAATTTTTGTAACATTGTGTATTTTAGACAACAAAAAGTTTGCCGTTATGCAATGTATTGCAAATTCAGATAACTTGTGTGACCGAATTAGATCCTCTTTGCCATCGAAAGTACTTTTAGAAAACTGTAAAGTAGAATCTGAAGTTTATTATAAAAATCGCGTTGAAACTACAATCGTTGACACAACAGACAGTGCTTCAACTGAATCATCAGCAGAAACCGAAACTAATACGGATACGACTGAGTATTCGATGGAAATAACCACCGAAGGAAATTCGAACATTGCAGTCTTGTCCTTGTTTGCACTGATTGTGTCTGTTGTTATTCATGGTGTATTATAAATAGTTATAATAAGTAAGCATAAAATAATTGTATTAATAAGTATAAAAATTAAGTTGTTATAAAAAAAAAACCTGAACATGACATGCACAACGAAGCAAGTGCAGTATGAAATTTTTTATGTTTTAAAGTATCATAACTAAAACGAACGCACCTCACGTCACTGGCTGACTAATCACGTCATTGTGAAAGTTGTACCTGTATAATTGTAATAAATTAAATAATCGAGTCTTACAAATAGCTCAGTTGATAAGCGTTAGTGTGTCTACGTTCAAATTTAAATTAATCAGAAAAATGTTCTTCTTTATGTGATACGGAAACGTCATCTCAATGTTTACCGCCAGCCGTGTGGTTAAAAATACTCAAATTGTCTATTCGTTAGACACGTTCATAAATAAAAAAATCTTATACAACGTAAATATTGTTATTGAAACGCTATTGACACAACTTTTTAGTTGTTGAATTACAAAAATATGTATTTTTGCAATATGTTTTACTTCTATTGGGACAGCGCCATCTTGTGTTCAACAAATTAGAGATTACTGTAATCCCGCTAAGTACGAATATTTTGACAAATTGACATTACAAAAAACAGGAACAACAAACGAAACGCCAATAGAAAATAAAGTGATCAAAAGAGTTAAAGAGCATATCTACTTAAAAAATCAAATAAATTTGAAAATCGTAGGTAGCTACTAAATAGCTAAGGGGGGAAGCTCATCTAGAAGCCGAAAAATTCGAGTAACTTTGGGAGTGGATTGCGGCTAGGAAAATGAATGAAACTAGGTCATTGTTTTTGCAGCTTATTGGGCATGTATTTAAGAGTAAAACCATGTAAACATTTTTTGGAAAATGTTTTATTTTACATGTTTTATTTGCATGCCCAAATATCGGTTTTCGTATGTAGCGGTTTGCGCCGGCCTCTAGAATTTCAGGATCGTGACTAAAACAGAAAACAAGAATAGGGCCTTAAAGTTCACATGACAGCGCATTTCAGAGACCTCATTATCCCTCCGATCGGTGGCAAGTCTGCGAGCGGTAAACTGGGGAAAAAGATCCCTACGGACCTTTAAAGGGCGGTACCGAGGTGACATGGATTTTCAGTATGCAAGTGGACTCCATATATGTCTGCATCATATTGTGTGTGTAGGTTATGGTTTTTAAAGTGTCTAAATTTATATAGACGTATAAGAGCTATAATACGTACTATAATGTATGGAATAAAAAAAATATTTTTTTAAAATTTATATTATAAAGTATTATTCTGGTATATTTGGCCACATAGGCAATAAAACGAATAATAAAAAGTAGGTACAAAGACAATATTTGTATTTTATGTAGATGATGATTGCATATCTGCCGCTTGGCAGGTAGCGCAACGAGCCAATTGATGCGAGTGCTGAGTACAAACCGGTAATTGGCAGGTATAACATTTGGATCGAGTTTTGCGTTGTCGATGATATTGCTGACGACATAAATGACAAGACCAACGATTAGTGCGAGGTGCAAATTCAGGATTAGCTACTTTCTGTGGTCTTTGTAATACCTGAAATATTAAAAAACACAAGGACTAGATATTGTTTATTTTTAGTGTGTTTTATTTCAACTTACCACAACATCAAATGCTTCCATAGCATTTCGTATTTTGGGATAGCACGTTATGCGTGGATTGGTAGCTCGTTCCTCAATGTTTGGCACTGCTAATTGTTTTGTCAACAGTTGCAAAAACGAACGCCGTTTATCTGACTTTCGGAGTGGATTCATTTCATTGTATATTATGAAGGAAGCCAGTGCAGCAATATCAACCATATTGTAGAACATTGCAAGTGGCCAACGATTTGTCGAACGTTTGCATGTATAAGTGCAAAGCATTTGATCCATTGTATCTACCCCCGATTTATGTGAATTGTAGTCCAGAATAGCCATTGGTTTTTGCTTATTTAGATTATCTACCTGAGAAGTGTAATGCATGGTAGAGATCAATATTACCGATTTATTCTTCTTCGGTACATATGAACACAATGAAACATGGTCATTGTGAAAACCAAACAATGAGCTCAACACAGGGCGCGCGGGACTTTTCAAAAATTCAGGTGGAACGAAAGTTTTGTTTGCTCGCACCGTTCCAACAAACGCAATTTTTTGAGCCATCAATAATGTTGCCACTTCTAACGTTGAAAAGAAATTGTCGGCATAAACTGTGCGACCGACACCGACGTAGTTTCCAACCAAATCAAGCACGATTTTCTGACCTTGATTGATCTCTCGTTCGCGACCTGGCACCTTCCCTCCATAAATCACACCTTTGAGGGGGTAGAAAGATTTGGAGTCGCACAACCACCATACTTTTATTCCATATTTGGCAGGTTTAGAAGGAATATATTGGGTAAAACGTGTGCGGCCTCGATAAGGAAATAATTGTTCATCCACAGTTAGTGAACTGTGCGGAGTGTAAGCTGCTTTCAAATTTCCCTGTAACATTAGCCAAATATCATCAATGGCGGCAGTTTTGCTGGTGAGTAATCTCTGCGGCCGTGAATTCGCATTATCAAAGCGAATCAATTTTGTAATCGACACAAAACGATCGTGCGATAAAGCAGCTTTGAATATTGGGGCATGAGTTGAGTCCCATAGTTCCTTCGCAGGTTCGGTGTTTGATTTTGTCAACCCAGCATACAAAATGATCGCCACAAATGCGTCAAATTCTTTCAGAGTCAAAGCTTTCCATTGTTTCTGCTTCGTTGGATTTTTTTGGTTCCATGTAGCAGCTACCTGGTTGGCCTTGCGATTCGTTTCGCGTATAATGATGCGAGCAATATCTTCTGACATCAGAGAACGAAAAATTGATAGTGGATCATAAATCATCTTTTTCGATGGCCCTGGTTTGTTTTGCTTGTAGTCGATGACGTTATGAGCCCGTATACGGCTACTTGGTGGGTCATCTTTGTACCATTTTGTCCCATTTTTGGACATAAAGTGAGCAGCATCAAGCTCAACTTGGGGAAGAGCAGAAATGGCAGCAGTAGCTTCTTCACGAATTACATCCACTTGATCATCGTCGTCTTCGTCGAATTGGTCATCATTTATTTCTACGTTTGCTTCGTCTTCTACATCGGACACATCTCTATCATATTCTGGGCGATATGTAAGGTCAGTATCATCATCACCATCGTCAAAAGGATCCTCATTGTCGCTAATTTCAGCTCCCATATAAGCCTGACATTTTGCGTCGACCTCGCGTTTCTCCTCCGCAGTCAAACGTTGGTAGCGTGTTGTGTTATTGACAACCATATTTACAAGATCCCAACTATCGTCTAACATTGTTCTATAGTAAATGCACAACTACAAACACGAATAATTATATACACAAAAACAAACACGAATAATTATATACACAAAAACAAACACGAATAATTATATACACAAAAACAGACACGAATAATTATATACACAAAAACAAACCGAATTAGCTTACAAACCGAACTAAAATATTCAAAAAACAAAATTATACACTTGAAAAAATAGAACACTAAACTCGCAGAAGCACAAAGGTAACGTTTCACTTGTCAAACGGTAATTTCAGACTGGCTGGCGGGTGGCTCAAAAACACATTTCATTATTATCTACCACTATTTCCGCTCTTTTATGTAAAGGTCCGTAGGGACCTTCTACCTGCGTTTACGTAGAAATGCCATTAAAAACAAAACAAAACGCGAACGAGTGGTCGAACCGATCTTAAACCTACTTTAATCGATTCAGAATGTCGTTTTTATGGAATACATGTAGCGGCACCCTGTAGCGCATGATAAGAAAAAATTATAAACTCATAAAAGTTGTAAAAAGTCCCTGCGGACCTTCTCACCGATCGGAGGGTTAAATGTTAAAAAAAAATTTTTTTCGTAAAAAATTTTCGAGTTGAAAAAAAAATCGCTTTTTCGCGTTTTTTCAACCTATTTAAAAAAATACTACTTCTGGTTACATTAAACAAAAATAATTAGGTTACCGAAGTAGAGAATTCAATTCTCTATTCAGCCCACAAAATCGCAATAAATTCCGACCAAATCTCTGGTCTCCAAGTGTTCCGGCGATTTCAAAAACACAACTTTTCAGGAGAAGCATTTAAAGTTTCAACTTCATGTAACCGTATGTTACACTTACTCAAATCGGCTGCAAATTTAGTCAGCTATTTCCGGGCCATAGACGATCTCTTATCAACAGTTGAAGCTTCCTATTATAGTTAACGCTAGGTGTCGAAAAAGGTGAATTTCGGTCAGCGCGCCACAGGCGTATTTCAGCCGTCTGACATAGACTCACTAAAATGAATATATCTTTGCAAAAAAGTTTTTGATAGCCATATGCTTTTAAGGGCTCATTCTTAAATATATAAGAAGTAGTTTAAAGCAATAAAAATTTTTTGCTAAAAATTTCCATTAACTAAAAAACAAAAAATTTCGGTTTTGCTCCACACAACTTCCAATCAAAAGACTAATGTTAACCATTAGCCGACATAAGTCGAAGATGTGATAAAACGTACGTATTTTACGTTCGACATCAAAACAAATGAATAGAGAATAAAGAAGTTTACTCACGTTTGTTCAGACATATGCGATTAACTAAAATTGCTAAAAGTAAGGAAAAAAATCATTAGATATAAGATAATATCACAAATAAGTTGCTTGTAAGTCAAACGATGAACATTGTAAGACAAACGCCTCAAGCTTCCAAATCACTTGTACTATCGATATCGCAGGTGTGCCTCTAAGTTTAATAGATCATCACACAAAGTACTTCAATATTTAAAAATATAATCTTGTTTTTTTTGCCATCGGCACCCTATGTGTAAACCTATGTATTGTGTGTTGCCAATACTTCCGGCATTTATGGATTGAATAATGTACTACAAAATTTCTGGTGCTCGTTGTAATTAATCTACGTTATTAAATTAAAGTTGTTATACATATTTTTCGTTTTTTTTTGGTTACACGAAAACCAGTGTAACAAGGATTACAAACCTGATTTCGTTACAAGCTTGGACCTTGTGTCTTGATCAAAACAGAAGTTTTACTTTGGAAGATCTGGCGCCCTTTAAATTCTATTTTTTTGAACATCCTCTATCTCCGACTAGTGTGAGTTGGCCGTGCAAGGTTCGTAATAGCTATAGCTTGTAACAAATTTGACTGTTCAACTTCAGGGGCTTTTTGTGTGTGCGATAGTTATTTCTAGTTTTATTGATTCTTTTACCTTTTGTTTGTCTTTAGTGGGTTCGACTTACTTGAAGTTTTACTTCGCTTCTTTAGTTATAGCTGCAAGATTTGACGTCAGAGTTACTTCACTAGCTTTTACTTCTTTGTGCTGTGGTTTAATTTTATATTAGTAATTTCCTTACTTTTCTTTTAATTAGACTTCTGCTGTGATTTTAGTTTTAGTCAGACATGTGTTAGCAAATTTCTGCTTGGGTTTACTGCTGTGATTATTTTCTTGTTTTAATTTTTATTGTTTTCGATATGTATTACTCAGACGATAAACCACCACTTCTTACTTCATTGGACTCTAATTTGAAAATTAACTTGGCGGATTAAAATGTTACTTTTTCTAGTGAAGATCCTTCCTTGCTTATGGAATTTCGTTTGCGGATTGACACATTGTGTTTGTCTTGTGGAGTTTCTCAGCATCAACTTTTTCTTTCAGATCCGGAAGTGTTATCGGGTAAAAGTCTTCTTGTATTAGAAGTAGACGACATACTTTACGTTCTTAGAATGAGGTAACTGCAATGTTGAAAACTAAATGTCTGCCTTTAGATTATGATGAACGGTTAATGGACACTATTCGTAACCGAGCGATGAAACCTGAGGCATCGATTGCGTATGTACGTTACTACTATGCGATATCTTTTTTTGCAGTTGTTAGAAGCAGTCTCAGAGAAGACGCAGCTTAAAATCATAGGCCACAACTTGACACTATTTTATCAATCTCAATTTGCACTGGTAAATATCACATCTTTTTCACAATTGACATCCTTAGGCAAATTTGGAGTCAAATCTTAACTCTTGTAATTTTTTTAACTTTTCGACATTTGAGGGAAGTGAACGACTTCTAGAACCATCTTGGGTTTATAAAAATCAAGCTGTTGTTTTTGCACCTTCGACTAATGCTGTTGCTGATTCTCTTCAAACTTCGTCGTTTTCTTCTTCTGCAACTACTCTTAGGTCTACCATTTGTGTTCACTGTCGTCCTAAAGCTGAGAAACTATTACGACCTATTCGTTCTTTAGCTTCTCTTCCTCCAAATTTTTTTTTGGTTACTAGGATTATTCGGCCTACTACCGATTCTTGGTATTTAGGTCTAATTTCTAAAGTTTCTGCGTTTCGTCGACGGTACTCTCGTTGGTGTATTGTGGAAAGTCTTTTATGTAAACGTGTACGTATTTTTTGTCTGATTCTTGTGTGTGGAAATTAGTTGTTCCATCGGACTAACGCAAACAACTGATCTATTCTCACAATCTTCCATCTAAGACACCGCAGTGTTAAAAGTACTTTGAAAGGTGTTCGCTCTCACTTCTACTGGCCGCATATGAGATCCAAGATTGCTGAATATGTACGCTCTTCCTGTTGCAACTCGCGACAAAGCAATACAATTAAATCGCATTCTCGCTCATTGCTAGGTAACATGAAGCGTTCCAACACTAATGTCGTTATTAGGTCTTCTACACATCTACGTAAAGATACTACATTTACTCCGGATGTAAAAACTGCTTTCTTTTCTTTTTCCTTCTGCTAATGCATCGACGTCATTTTTTTGATCGTTCGTTTTTCTTTCATCAGCGTCGCAAGCGTCGTAAATTCTAACAACGCTTGTTGACTTCGACTTTTAGCTATCGTGTTGGTTCGTGTGTTTGAAATTGTGATATCATCCTTTGAACTATCTCGTTGATATTTTGGTTGTGGTAATTTGCTTTCTTTCAATTTTTTGTCACTGATTTGGTGTTCTTTTGATTAAGTTGATTGACAATTTTTTTTTGGCTTATCTTTACCATCTTATTTTGAGACAGACTACCCTTCCGTATGTATATAGTTATACCCGCTTAGTCAGCATTTTTTTGGATCAGTATGTTACTTATAGGATTTTCCGTTTCTTTTTTAAATTTTGATTTTTTTTCTGGGGTTTCCTATTCCGTTCGTCGGCATTAAAGTCTTGGAGTAAACTTTTACTTTGAGGACAGCATCTTTGTTTTCTAGTTAACCACGATATCGTTTGTTAGGCGGTTGGTTGGGCATTGAAGAGTTGGTCACTCCCTTTCGTTTGTTACTCGAAAATCAGGTTTCTCGAGTTGGGCAGCCAATAATAAATTGTTACGCTGGTCTTCTTGTAACAAAACAAAGCAACGGCTAGCACAGCTTTTCCGGAAAGGGATCGCAGGATCTGTGTGATGCGAAATTATAACACATATCTAAAAAAAGGCGCTAAGACGATGATAGGTTAAATTAGGAAGATACCGTCTAACTCTACCCGTAGCTGGAAAAGAATAAATATCACCACCGAAGTAATAACACAGAATATATATTTATTTTATCACAGAAGATGAAAAAGGCACATCAATATAAATTTTCGCAATTATAGATACGTGGTTTGAATTGATTATAAGGGTCGAATAGTGAGCAACACACCGTACGACAAGCTGACCCTGTCGGTCTAAACTTTTACATAAACATAACGTCTGAATTTATATTCGCAAATTTTAAAATCGTAGACAAACAAACAATTTAAACCTTTTAGACTCAACGCGCATTGCATATGAGTTTGTGAAACACAAAAATATTATTAATTGTGTTAACCTAACATGTACGTACGGTCATAAACAACATGACCACCGAAGCACAAATCAAAAAATTGAAATAGTAATACTCACGGTTAGGTTTTATCTAATAAGGGATTAGCTAAAAAGTAATGTTAAACCCAATATAAACGAACATATAATGTTAACACAAGTAAAAGGTCCCCTTTAGCATCCAATCATTTAAGAACGCAAATGCGCAGCGTTTCCCTTCGACTTAACAGCATAAGTTTTCCCAGTTGTTGTCGTAGTTCATCTCCAAAAGAGGGATATTCCTGAAAGTTTCCAACCCTCGACGGTGTATAAGAAATAACGTTATCAGTAACGTGACGTCATGGAAGCTTTTCAACTAGACCACCTGCTAGTTATTTTCAGCGGTAACGTTAAACATGTGGTTGGTACCAAAATCCGCTACAGACAATTAGCACAGAATCAAATTAAACCCACAATAAAGAAAAATTTACACCACTTACCCCGATTCTGCCTTACAAATGTAACTGCATATTCGCGTGAAACGATCTAAAGGTGAAGGTTGCACCGGGCGTAAAAGTACAGAGCTCGTCGAAGGTCTTACAGGAAGTGAAGTTAAATATGCTGTCTAAAATTTAACAATTTTGACAAAAGAGTAGGGAATTCTTAAGACAAATTTCATACTTGAAGTTTTATACTCGCGAATTGAACTACTAATTTTACACATAACACGTTTCTTCTAAGGAGAGGAAAACGAATCAGACACTTACATCTTGTCTTATCGTTCTTCGTCTGTTTCTTGTCTTTCTTACTTCTGATTTTTTTCTTTCTCTTTTCTATTGTTTTTGAATGTTCGCCTTTATTGCAATTATCTTTTTTGCTTTTTTTTGTTATCTTGGTTTGTTGCTTGAACACTTTCTTTCTTTTTTTTTAGCAACTTTTCTCCTTAGTGTCCATTACAACTGTGCTTCTTTTCTCTTTCTTTTCTTTCTCTCGTTTTATTGGGTTTAGTGGGTTTTAGTTTAGTTGTTTTTAGTTTGGAACTTGAAATAAACTGCAACATTGCTTCTTGTACTCTGTGCTTCCGCTTAGTCGGCATTTTTGATGTTATCAGTCACCGTTAGGACATTTTTCTTGTTTGGTTTTCTTTTGCCCTTACGCGGTTTGGTTTTGTGTTGGATTGGCACTCATTTAGCGTTTAGCTTTTCGGAATTTTGTTGTTATGACTCTTGGATTACTTATTTTATTTCTCTGCTTTTTTAAGTAGTCCAAATTTTGTCGACTTTTAATCAGAATCTTTTGCTTGAGATTTGTTTGTTAGCTTTCTTTGCTTAGATCTAGAGGGTCTGTTTGGTTTTTTTGGTAGAAAAATTTCATATCGTCTATTGACAACTGTTTGGGATCAACTGTCTTAGTTTTTTTTACTTTTCTTTTTCCAAATCCGCATATCATAATTCAAAATCTGCTAGATACTTGGTTTTTCTTTTTTTTAGTTTAGTTAACTTTGGAGACTTAAATTTAAGATTGATTTGTATTTGTGAGCTGGGGTTTTAAGAGATTTTAGGGCGTTGTCCTTGACCGTGGTCTAAACTTCTTTCTTTTTATACTTCTTCTTCTTCTTCTTTTGGTTTGTTTTGTATTGTCTGTTAGTAAGGTCTATGGAACTGCGTTGTTCTCGTGCTTTATAACGTAACGACTGATGTCGACTTTCAACAAGTATCTGTTTTAATACTTCTCTTCTGTTGGTTGGAGTTTTTGGTTCTTTGGAGTATTATTCCGCTTCTTGCAATTTTTGGACACATCTGGTTCGTGATGCTTAGCAAATTCGAAAACACTCTTACATTTACGTTTCTTCTTGGGTTGGGTGTTATTGTAGTTGGGATGGTTTTGAATTTTAGGATTCTATCCTTGGCGTATGTTCCTCTAAACTGTCAACTACTTAATATCGTGCTTGTGATGGGTTAATTTTTTAATCTTCTAACATCAACGTTTATGGAATTTAGAATACAATTTAAAAACGCATTTGTAGTAGTTTATTCATCATAGCGTAAACTTTTTCTATTAGTTTTTAGAATTCTTTAGTAATTTCCTTGTTAATTTAAAAGCACGTGTTGGCTGCGGGTTTCGATGTATTACCAATC
Source organism: Aquatica leii (assembly GCA_035610365.1). Lineage (NCBI taxonomy): Eukaryota > Metazoa > Arthropoda > Insecta > Coleoptera > Lampyridae > Aquatica > Aquatica leii. The sequence continues at coordinate 37,405,252 of CM069437.1, read as the reverse complement.
CATGATGGGTTAATATCGACCAAACAACTTTATGAAACGATTATAATTCTGGAAGGCTTACGTTCAAACTAAAAACGAAGTCTCGACAAAAACTTTTTTCCGAGATACTACTCCTTATGCGTCAGTCGGTTGCGATATCAACTTTTACTTGATTAGTGCAACAGCATTCGATAACGTCGGGGCTTTACGTCTAATTTCTTTTAGCATTAATTAACAATTTTGTAGATTTTTTCTTTCGTGAGTCATTGTGTTGACACGATTTGCTATTCATAAATAGTTCAGTTTGACTCAACGAAGAAAACGTTTTCTTCGGGCAAGTACTGGATTGTGGGTAAGTTTTATTTGATTAATTTGTCGCTGTCAGAAAAGTTTCTAGCAACATTTTGTTTGTTCTAATTTACGCAATTACAGTAATTGTTTCAATACCATTTAGATATTTTCATTAATTATTTTGTGTATTGCATGCTGTGAACCATAGATACTTGTCATGTAATCTTCTTTGCTATCGACACCCTATGTGTAAACCTATGTATTGTATGTTGCCGATACTTCCGGCATTTATCGATTGAATAATGTACTACAAAGTTGCTGGTGGTCGTGGTTAATAATCTCCGTTATTAAATTAAAGTTGTTATACAAATTTATCTTTTTTTTTGGTTACACGAGAATCAGTGTAACAAGTATTACGAGCCTGATTTCGTTACAAGCTTGAATATTCTGTCTTAATTGAAACAGAAGTTTTACTTAGGAAGATCTGGCGCCCTTCAAATTCTATATTATCTCCGACTAGTGTGAGTTGGCCGTGCAAGGTTTTTAAGACCTATAGCTTGTAACAATCTGTATTTTACTTGTTAATTTAAAATAACATACTTATTCATATAATAGATAAAAATGATTGTTAAAAACTGGTTACGATATAAAAACCTTTGCATAAAAAAATCGTTGTGAATTTAAAAAATATATTGTAATTGGTCATTAAAACCATTTCTTCATTTAACATGTGTTTAAGTTAAATGTGCAAAACGTGGAATTAAAGACACGCGCACACCTTCCGGAGTCGAACAAACCGCAGTGCTAAAAGAATATATTGTTCTATTGATTAAAATAAAAACACTGCAATTTGTGCGACTTCAGCTAGTGTGCGCTTTTCAATTCAAACTAATATAAACAATATATTCTTTCAGTTTGTGTGGTGCGTACGGTTTGTTCGTCTCTGGATAGTGTGCGCCGACCTTAATACTTTCAGTACATTTATTAATGAACATCAATGACGAACAAATGACTAACATATGTGTAGCCAGAATGTCGGCAATTAATCACGTTTTGTTTATGATTTAATCTTACTGATAGAAACTGACAATGTAACACAACATATGTAGTAAGTCTTTTAATGAGATTTAGTGATATCTGATGTATAGCATTATTAAAAAATTCTATACTCTGGTGTTTAGTTTTATAAAATTTAGAATTTGAAACAAGAAGTGGCATCTTATCGGACAAAACCTCTTTGTCTCGATCTTCTTAACTGACTAAAGTATACACAGACAATGCTTATAGATAAAGTAACAATCATTGACTACTTAAAGCAAATTAAAAAAAAAATAAATATAACTGCTGAGAGTATCATGACTATTTATTCTACATAACCAAAATAGCAAACAAATAAATAAATAAAAAAAATTAATAACAAATTATTACGTTGTTTGCGAATTTTTTATCAGTATAAAAGTAACTAATGAAACATTGCCAGATAAAATTTCTCTTATCAATGATGATATTAAATATAAACCATATGTTGTAGAAAAGGAATGATCAATACGTTTTTACTACACTTGAAATTATTATTTTCTTCAAATAGACATTACCGCTAGTTATCGTCATTAAACAAAAGTTAAAGATAAACTTTTAAAAAACGACTTATAAAGCTAGATAATCACTTAGTTTTTTTTTCAAGATAATCGATATCTGTTTGTTGCAAGCATAGAAAAGTAACATTAGTTTGCTTAGTTCAACGTTTGCAAAGCACAGAAGAATGACGTTAAAAACTATAATCTTAATTTTCTTGTTAACACAAAGTTTTGGTAAGTTAAGCTTTAAAATTGTTTTTTGCATTATTTAATTTGTTATTTAATGTTTAGCAAACGCTCTTAAATGTAAACGTTGCAGAGGAAAAACCTGCGATGGTATCATACCTGTTGAAGATTGCGAAATACAACCTAAAACGCTTCCATATAATTTTGAAGATTCTTTGAATGGTGAAGAAGATGAAACAAAAGCTTGCGTGGAATTGTTATATGTCAAAAGTAATATTATGTTGTACATCTAGTTCTTTGATTTTTTAACAATGTGTATTTTAGAAAACAGTAAATTTGCTGTTATGCAATGTATTGCAAATTCGAATAACTTGTGTGACCGAATTAGCACATCTCTTCCACCAAAAGTTTTTTTAGAAAAATGTAAAGTACAAAGTGAAGTTGGCTATGAATACCTTGATGTCGAGGAAGGAGGAGAATCAACAACCGATTGGACCACAAATCCTACAACAGTATCGGTACATGAAACAACAGCAGCATCTACAACGGCATCATCAAATAAACCAACTACTATACCAACAACCAACCCTAGTACACTACCTACAACTACTGTACTTACAACAAATCCAACTACACTTTCTACAACAGTAATATCAACTAATCCAACTACGGAAACTGAATCCAGTATGACTTCGACTGAGTATCCGACAGAAGTAACAACCGAAGGAAATTCAAACATTGCAGTATTATCCTTATTTGCACTGATTACATCTATTGTTATTCATAAGTTATTATAAAAAAAAATAAAATATTTATATAAATGATTATCAAAGTTAACTTGTTAAAAAAACCTTTACAATACACACAAAAAAGCAACTAAATTTGTCTGTTTATGTAATTCATTCCTAAATACGTTTTTTGTATAACAACTTATCAACAGTTTTTACGTTTACCAACGTGTTGCTGTGTAATTTATTTATTATTAATACAATGTTTTATTGATCTCTGTTACTATTAGTTGATCACAGGTACAAAAAAAATGGTAAAAAAATTTAAACTTAATGTATAATTTTTTTGCGAGAATCCTGTTTCTTCAGAATATCATAAAAGTGATACATGGTGATACGCAGTATTCTAGCAACTAATACTTTTTTAATATGTAAGGTGTCATGTACAAAAGTAAATAAAAAACAAAAAACTTATTTCAAAGCAAAGAATAGTATATTATATACCAAGGTTGAGAAGTGTATGATTATAACCTAAGCGACAGATTATATAACGAGTTGCGCAGGTTATAACATCTTCTCAAGTTTATATACAATTTTTTCCGCTACTAGAATTAATAAAACTCTTACTAAATCAAACTTAAAATTTAAGATTCTAACTTCGAATTAAAAATCAAGTGAGTGATTGTCACAGTTGCCATTATTTTGATTAATTTTGACGTAATTTGTAATTGTGATTTGTAACACAAAAATAAATAGATAACCTAAGTTTTTTGTGCTAAACTCAAACATCAAAAAATATAAAACTCTTGCCATAACTTAAAGATTTCTGATCTACGACAGTTGTGTAAACTATGCAAGTCGGTCAAGTTTTTAAACTGTTTGTTTAAAACTTTATTAAAATAAATTATCATAAAACTAAAAAGTAGAAAATAAATACTTTATAAAAAAAGTTAAAAAAAAAAGTTTTTGTTGTGAACTAAAAAGTAGAAAATAACTTTTCTTCAACTTGAAATGTGGGCGCATTTAAACGTATTTTCTTAAATTATAGAAGTTCTTATAAATGCGCCCACGTTTTAAGTTGAAGAAAAGTTATTTTCCACTTTTTAGTCCACAAGAAAAACGTGGTTTTTTAAAAAAACTTTTTTTATAAAGTATTTATGTTCTACATTTTAGTTTTGTGATAATTCCTTTAAATAAATTTTTAAACAAACGGATTAAAAACTTGCCCGACTTACATAACTTACACAACTGTCGTAGATCAAAAATCTTCAAGTTATAGCAAGAGTTTTATAGTTTTTGATGCTTGCATATTGTATTGTCATCAAAATGCACATGTCCAGCTTCACTAGTGCAGTAGAAGTAGTCTAAAAATCGATTACAAAATAAATACAAAATAACCGTTAAGCAAACCGATCGCTTTACAAACCGATTAACCGACCGCTTTGCAAACAGCTAGTCGGTTTGTCATTTTTATGGTTTTCGGACGGTTAATCGGTTTGTAAAGCGATCGGTTTGCTTAACGGTTTACAAGGCGGTTTGCAAAGCTGTTTGTAAAGCGGTTTGTAAAGCGGTGGGTTTGCAAGGTGGTTTGTATAACGGTTTGCAAATTTAAAGCACCCGAAATTACAGGAAACTCATATATTTTACCCCCTTTCCGAAACTCGAACTTGCCCGAACCCGAACAGACACGAAATTCAAATCTGAAAATTGCGCGCGCACACGAATTCAGCCGAAGAAACTCCGAGCTTGCCCGATCTTACTCGAACGCATTCAAATCGGTTGATGGGTGTGGCTGAAAATAAGTAGGAGTGGTTTCGACCAATCAGGTTGCTTGCTAATAATTAGAGGTGGTGCCAGTGGGGCGTCATTGATTCTGATTGGTTTAAAACAGGAAAAGTGGAGGGGGAAGTCTACATGTTAATTTCCCATAAGAAAAGTAAGAGAGGGGAGAGTGCCCCAGAACCGGCGAATCTATACTACTTCTGCCAAAATCACCGCAGAATTCTTACGATTAACAAATAAACTGGTGCAAAAATTAAAATTGAATCTTGCCGAGCAACTAAAGTTATTCGTAGAAATGCTAGCGCTACATATTCAAGCGCACTTTATACAACCACTGCTAACGTCGTTATTTGACTTCGTGGAAAAAACAACACCCATCGAATCGGCGCTTAAAGCTAATAAGTTTGTTTAACAAAACAGACCGGAACCGGTTTCTGAACTATTACGTCCAAGATACAACGACCTACCACAATGCCACTATCGCCTCGGACATCATTTCAACCGGGACTGTCACACGTTAACAAAAAACAACCAAGGAAACGACCTGCTGGCCAAGGGTTTGCAACCTCAGCCAAACTATAAAGTTTCCATAAAAGAGACCAACTAACCTTCGATTCTGTTAGAATCGGAAAACACGTACTCTAAGCGTTATTAGAATCCAGATCAACTCACAATTTTAATCAAATCCGCCCAAGAATGTTTTATCAACGCATAGAACACATCTTACTCGCATGTTTGGCATTGCCTGGGAACGAACCAATTAGCATTTGTTGGCGAAACCATATTCGAGTACGTGGTCGACTAAGTACGCCTACGTTTACCATTGTTTTGTGGTGCTAGAGCTTTTAAGCCCCGTCATATTGAGACAAGCTAAAACACACCACACGGTATACTGGTCTCAATCACAAACATCTACTACCACCTAGCCACCAAAGTTGGACAAAATTTAACGCGATTCTCCTGATCCAACTCACGGGGCCACCTACTACTACAGCTACTACAAAGCACATTATACGTTTAACGGATACAACGCCTTTTCGCATCTTTCCGTATCGCTACACGCCACACAAAAAGGTCTTGATAGCACGAGAAGTAGAAGCAGTGCTGGAAGACGTCAAACCTCGGTTCTGCGTAGATTACCAAAGATTCAACCAAGTTACGTGAGATTACATGTTGTTACAAACTTATAGGTCTTACGAACCTTGCACGGCCAACTCACACAGTCGGAGATAGGGGAGGTTTAAGTAAATAATATTTAAGGCCGCCAGATCTTTTATAATTAACACTTCTGCCTCGATCAAGACAGACGGTCCAAGATTGTAACGAATTTTTTTGATTTGTAATCCTTGTTACTCTGTAACCACAATAAAAGAGAAAGGTTTGTTACCATAAATAAAAGATAAGATAGGTATAACAATTATAATTCAACAATGTAGAGTATTAACAAATATAATTTAGTAACGTAGAGTATTAATAATGATAATTCAGAATTTTTTGTGGTACATTCTAAATACATAAATGAAGGAAGGGTCAGGAACTCACAATACATAATTTACACCTCGGGTGTCGATAAGCGAAGAAAATTTCCCATTAAATAACGAAGGTTCACAGCATGCAATATCACAGAATTAGACATAGACAATACTTAAATGGTATTAAAACTATTGCAATTGCGTATGTTAAACAAGTTAAATTTCGTGAGTGACCTTTTTGGACAGCGACATAATAATTAAAAAGAGCACTTACCCACAATCCAACACTTCCCCGAAGAAAACGTTTTTCTCGTTGAGTAGCCTGAAATAGCAAATCGTGTCAACGCAATGACTCATGAAAGTCGAAGTCTACAAAATTGTTAATAAAATAAATTAGATATAAGAACCCGATGTATCGAATGCTGTTCCTCGCAATTATTAAGAGATGGGTATCGCAATCGACTGACGTCTAAGAAGTAACATTCGTTTTCGGTGTGGATAATAGGCCTTTAATTATTTATTGATATTCCTTCCTCATTGTTCTTTATTAATTAAATCGAAACATGTGGCCAAAGCGTGGCGGAGCGGCTATCATATTAAGAAAGAAATTACCACAGAATCCTAAAAAGACGGATGTAAATAGCTTACCCTGTGATGAATAAATTACTTTAAATACGTAATAAATTTATATATTCATTTCCATTACAGATGATGTTCTTAGAAACTTCCAGTTTTTAAACGAAACAGGTCATTTTATGTAGTTGTCAGCTTAACGTCTTGGCCGCAAATGACAGTAACAAGAAAGATCAGCAGAAGGCGTCAAAACCAGAATCTAATTTTAATTCAATATACAGGGAATTGCGTTATGAAATTTTTGCACGTAACAATGTTATTCATAAAACCTTGGGCGATTTAGGAACGGCTAAGGTGTTTACCACGTTAAATTTAAAATCTGGTTACTAGCAGATACAGCTCGACAAAGCTTCTCGACTTTTTACGGTTTTTTCTGTACTCGCTACACATGCTGTTTGGCCTCAAAAAAGCTACAGGAAGTTTCCAGAAGTTTATGACGCAAGTGGTTTTTCCCGGGTACTTTCGCCACTTCGTTCTCATGTATCTAGACGACATAGTAGTTTATTCGGCATCATGGGACCAACAACTTTACCATCTTCGGCTTGTCATGAAGAGACTCCAACAACAGAAGTTGCGATTATCACCATCCAAATGTCGTTTTGGCGTGCAAACCATATTATATTTGGGCCATACTATTATTTTCGAAGAAAACTCTTTCTTGCCGGAACACGTAAGAAACATTGAAATCCGCTCCAAGACCTACCACACGCCAGCAACTTCAAAGTTTCCTAGGCTTGTGCAACTAGCTACAAGATTATGTACCACGAATTGCTGGAATTCAAGCACCGTTGCACGACTTGTTCCCCACTAGGAGACGGTATGAGTTGAGTAGTGACGAAGAAAACGCGTTTTTTAAAATTAAACATGCCATAGGCAACTACTAAGACTACACCGACCCGATATTGCAAAATCTTTTGTGCTACAGACGGACGCCAGCGGTACTGGCATAACCGAGCTGTTCTACCAAGAAGGAGCTACCTAACGAATTGTTAGGTACGCCAGCGCGATCTCACAAAACACGATATCATGTCAATAAACAAGAATGTCTAGCAGTGGTTTGGGCGATTACAAAATATCGAAATAAATCTGCTGCTGCTGTATCGTACGTAAAAGTATTGAGTTGATAACAGAAATTATTTGAATTTTGGTTTAACCTTCAAAAAATCAATTTTATGTTTTTTTGACTTGGGTCGACTAACACTTGACGGTAAATTTTTTTAATATCCGCTGTAATGACGTATAAATGTTTACAAAATCGCAATAATATCACAAACAAATTGCTCTGTATTACAAGCCCATTGTGTTGAGTGTCGTTTAATGATAAACCGGATGTGGATTTTGTTAAAGCATCAAATACACGAGTTTTGGTAGTTGAGCTAGTTGTCTTATTAACGGCGTGATGTGTTAAATAAAATCTTAAATCATTCTACAAGGAAGATTTGCCATGTGACTAAGACTAAGAGCTTCATACTCTTTCAGGAATTTTATATATTCCTGTTTTAATGATAGATTAGCTAACCATGTTCGTTCTAACAAATAAAATCGTTTTAACGCTAAAGAGCGGAATTCATCAAGAGCAGTAATATTGTTTTTATAAGAAATGTTTACTATAAAACGTCCGAAATGGTATCTAGTAAAAGTTACTAAGAAATAACTTTTGCTCTTCTGATGAGTATGAGTTATAATTATTTTTACATTCCTTAATTTTCTATTTCCATTTTATTTAAATTTAAGAAACTTATTCATACTTGCTTTCTTTGGTTTACAACGATATATGTTACGCTAAGTAGTTTATTAAATTATCTCAAGCGCAATATTTACAATAAAAGCAAATCGATCTTGTCTAAGATAATCCACAAAAAGGTTTATTGAATTGAACACAGACAATTGCTATTGAGAATTTGTGTATTTAAGCCAAATGTGGTATTAAGACAACATTACAAACATTTTCTCGATTGCGTCATATTTTTTAAGTTTCTTAAGTTATGTTATCATAATTTCTATAGTAATCAGGCATTGTATAGCGCTAAGTATTTATCTTCTTTTAATGTTTTAAAGTAATGCCGTGGTTCTAAATTTAATCTCAGCGTTTTGCTAATAATATTAGCAATTTAAAAAAAATGTTGTTAATGTTGTTTTTTGTACATGTAAAGTCCTTTTAGAAGTATTTTTAGTAAGTTTTATGCAAAGACTAAACTTTATTTTATGCTTAATATGATTTACACACTATATTTTATGATCTTATAAAATTTCATTATCTTAACATCTGATTCAGAATGAATGAAACCCATTTATAACCAAAACTAAACTAAAGTAGCATCCGACGTCCATAACAAAATATGCACTTTGTTTATGACTTTCGGCTAAGTGTCAATTGAATAGGGTAACGGGTAGAGTTGTTGGCCACTTTATTTCATATTCCTTTCCATAACCTCTTTATAGTTTCTTTCGTGTTAGGAACATTTGTTCATCTACTGGTAAAATTTTTATTGTCGGATAAGCAAACCTGGTAAATTGGCGCCAAATCATCAATGGTGTGTTAAGTGTGTTCTTATTGTGAAGTGAAAACTAAAGAAATTGGTAAACTTTTGTGTTTGTCGGTTTTGTATAAAATCGCTGTTTTGGTAAATAATCAGTGAAATACCTATACATTTATTATGATACTTAGAATAAAAAAAACAAAAATTAAAATAAACATATTTTTTGGTAAATCATTTTGTCATTTAAATCAATTTGTGATTTTTATAGTATCTGCTCAAAAACAATTTTTATTTTTAATTTTTTTTGTTCTCAATAGGAAAGTCCAAGAAAGCATAGAAATCAGCAAATACCCAAATGATTTCAATTGTGACAACGGTTTCGAACTATTCCTTTTTTGGTTTTTGTTTCTGGTTACTAAACACGCCCTGATTCAAGCGTAACCCAATCAGAGTCGAGTTCATCCAACCGCGACGATACTTTACCTATATATACGAAGTTTAGAATCTGGTTTGGTTCACAAATTAATTGTTTTTTAGTTTTCGATTTTTCATGCCTTCAATCCGTGTGCTATTAACAAATGCTTCTAAGAAATATTGTGTTATAAGAACGTTGTATGTATAGGTATTATGTAACATATAATAGCTACTATGTGTAAACAGTAGTATCAGAAATTGCATTGTGTTACAGAATTCTATAGATTATTAATTACTTCGTTAATCAAATTTTTAAAATAATAAACACTAATCTAAATTATTAGAAATATGCAATTAAACAAAACTATCATATTACGTAAATTTTACTTTTAACTTTAAAACAACAAACTAAAACATCTGCACTTACAGAAGCAAATTACTTTACTGTTTTTATTTTATTTTCAAAACATACAAGTATTTTGTTGTCGGCTATCACGTTTTGAATATATTAAATTCAAGTAAAAACATTGATGTATTGAGTGTAAAGCTGCTGACAAAATTTTAACAAGAACTTTCAGACTGATAACTGCAATCAATCAAAAGCTAAAAAAATGTTTTTTTTTATATATTGGCACATCTATATTTTACTAACCACTTTATTTTGATTATAGTTTAAGTGCCATTTTTTCTAAGATTGCATTTAATAGTCTAACAAAAATAAATTGATTTAGAAACATTAAGGAATTTTAAAGCTAACTATGAAATTAATTTTAAGAACGTTAGTAAATAATAAAAATATTTTCAAAAATAAAATAAAATTGTATTTAAGTTACAAAAGCTTTTTGTTTATTTTAGTTTGAAACAAATCGCAATAAGAATATTAATTTAATAAAATCAAAGAATATATTATGTAAATTTCTTAAGAAAATTATAAAACGTGTGTTCATTTTTTACGTGACTCGGCTTAGTAAAGATGACGTTAGACGTCAACGCCAACACGTGCTAAAGTAACACGCTACTTTGACTTACCTTATTTACTAAAAAGGTTCAATCCCAAAACTAAAATAACAAACGTAAATTAAAAAAAATCAAATAACAGGTTACTGAATTTATGATTATATTACAGAATAAATCTATATTTAGGTATTCTGTCTCAAGTTTTGAATTACATAAATTAATTTTTTTTGAATATATAAAAAGACATTTTGAATTAATAAATATTATGATACTAAATGACATTAAAAGAATATTTTATTTTTACGTTTAATTCACTATTGAGTTGATGTTTGCAAGCCAATAATAATAAATAAACGTAGGTTTATTTTGTGGAAAATATTTATTAAATATTACAGTAAAAATATTAAAATAAGTATAGTGAATGTAGAATTTCTAATTTAATGCACATTATTATAATTTGTTTGACAAAATAGCTAGAAAAATTTTAAATAATAATAATAATACAATGCACGCCGATTTTGATAACAATAACCAAATGATAACAATATCCAAAATTCAGAAAAAAAGCAAATAACTATTTAACAGATTGTAAATTAAAAGATCATAGCTTTAATACAAGCAAAAAAATATCAAAATAAAAAATTTCATAAAACCTTAAAAAAAATTAAAAATTATGAGCAAATAAATAGAAAATTTCGGACTAGCATTAAATAGTTTGTTGGCACCGTTAATAAAAATAAATCAAAAATAACGTTATGATGTTTAATTCACTGTTCTAAGTATTACACATTTCATCTCAGTAATTTGCTGACACTAAAAATAAAAATAAATACAAAATAACCGTAATTTTTGAAGATAACTTATGTACAGATATTTTAAGGTACAATAATAAAATTTTTCACTCTAAACACGCGTATTGTAAAAATTCAGATAAAAAATTCATGCAAAATAGAATAGGTTTATGTACAAACCTGAGAATATAATTGATAACATTACTCGACTGATAACATTATCCGTGATTCCAATAAGCGGCGTGCACTGTAACACATAAGTGTTTAATGAACTTGCCTGCATAAAAATCGGCCTACTGTAAACTTTTAGAAACAATGGTTTAGATGAAAATAAAAAATATGCTGTTTGAAAGACAATTTAATATGTTTTAATACGAGTTTAAAATCATCAAGAGTGCTTATAGTTTGTATGCATAGCAATAGGTAAACAAATGAAACGTATTTATGTGATTTGGTGTAGATCCTTCGGTATTATCAAAATCAACAACAAAACGTCTTTAACTAATCTTGGTTTTAAGATATCTTTTTTGATGCTGGAGTTTATGTTAGACTGTAATTGTCATTTAAAAAAACTGTAGCAGTTGATATATGCTTTCCATGTTCAATGAATTCCACACAAATCGTTCACTTTAATTTGTGTTACAAACATTTTATTTGACGTTTAAATTACATTACTTACATTAGTAGTTATGGTAGTATGTTGCTTATGTGATTTCTTTTATAAATAGAGAAATAATAATGATAAACTAATTGGGGATATTATTGAGGTTAACACATTACTACAATTAAAAGCATTAATAAGTTACATTTAGTAAAGTATTTGTTTAGATCAGTACCGCAACTTAAAACAATAAATATTTATATTTTGACTTTAGTATTTAACAATTTACAAATAATAAAATTATATTTATTCATTAACTTGATTAATTTAATTGTTTTTTTACAAATATAGATAGAATCTTATAAAGGGAACTATAAGGGAAAGGTGAGTAAAGCGACTCAAGCGAGTTTAGAGGTCGGTGGCGTAAATAAATACATTACCGGTCACTGCAGTTTATGCGATTCCTAACTTCCTGACTTTGTAGTATGGCTAATATTTCCGAAAAATTCCTACGCACGTAACTTGATGTAAAGTGAGTACATACTTTAAAATATCTTTTTCAAGTGTTTGAAACGTTGTAAAGTTCTGTCTCTTTGGTGTATCAATTCTGAAATGAAATATGTTGCTTTATAAATATGCTACCCAGGCTCAAACATATTTGTAAACAATAGGGTAAAGTTTCCTACCGGTAGATCACTTTGCTGGACATTGATATTTACTAAAACTATCTACTAATAGTAATGTTTTCGTTCAGAAAATTGAGTCTACGTATAAACGAACATCCACACATCAAAACTAGAATTCTGGTTTGATGATTTTGGGTATTGAAACAGTTCAAAACGGAGCCATTAGTTTTTTAAAAGTCAGCAAAGTCTATCACGTTCCGCGGACCACTTTGAAAACAAGAGTGTAGAATAAAAGTGACGCTACTGCCAATATGAAAATTCTCGGTAAATATCTTACAGTATTTAATGAGAAACAAGAAAAACAACTTGTTGATCACATTATAGAAATTAAAAAAAACATTTTTTGCACTGAAATTGGGCGATATTAAACGTTTGGCTTTTCAGTTAACTGAAAAAAAACTAACTGAAACATTTATTCTGTAAAGAAAAACAATTAGCTGGCAAACTGGCTCCGTTGCCCTCATCCCAAAGTTAATCTACGGACTCCAGAAGAAACTTTGTTTGCACGTGCCCAAGGTTTTAATCGTCCGAATGTTTCCAAATTTTTCGATCTGTTGATAGAGATCTAGCATAAACTAAAAATTTATGCATATAAAATTTTTAACGTGGAAGAGATTGGTCTCACTACTGTCCAACTTAAATGTTCATGAGTTTTAGCTCTCAAAAAAAGAGCGCAAGTGAGTTTTGTCAACTGCAGTCCTTTGCATGTCAGCAAGGGGAAACTTTGTACCACTACTAATAAAATTTCTTAGGGTTTGTATAAAGACTAAACTTCAACATTTAGTACCTTATTTGTATGTTACAAGTAGGGCTGGATGCAACTAGATATTTTTACCTTGTGGTTCAAACATTTTCTGTCTCATGTCAAGCGTCTCGAACACAACCCTGTGTTGTTGATTCCCGACGGACGTATGACTCATACAAACAATTTAGATTTCATAGAGTTTGCCAGAGCTTTAAACATTTCCTATGTGCAGACAATCAAAAAATTTTTACGTTTCCATTCTAATCGCGTTGTGTCCCAGTTCCAAATAAATAAAACTTTTGGTAAAGCATATCTTCGTGCCGTGGAATTATGCCAGTTGATTCTTACGTATTTGATGAAGCCGATTATGTTGCCGCAGAAACTACTAATATTTTATTTAAAACAGATACCATAACTGCAGATTTTGTACAAAAACAAAACTATTTAGAAAACCAGCATTCAGATAATGGTAAAGTGTTAGGTAATTCGCCAATTTCCGGAATGTTGAACGCCCGAATCATTTTTAACTATAAATCATCCAGTTCAATCTACCAGCAAAGCTGCCGAAATTCATGAAACCAGTCTGCTATTTACTTTTGACACTGTAGACTAACCTTCAACTTCATGTACTAACTACCGAAACTTCTATTTTTTTTCGTTTTTAATCTGTCCTACAGTTTTAAACTCAACATGTAATAAAAAATTATAAACGTTTAATAAAAAATATAAAAATACATTTATTGAAAGCAAAAATAGTTATTTTACCACGGCAGCAGTCGAAACACAGACCACTGGGCGTGAGCCTGAATGAAAATAAATACACAGGCGTGAATTCCTTTAATTTATTTGCAACTATAACATAATACACTAACTATTTACAGTAAAGAAAAAAATGAACATTAATTGAATAAAAACAATATATGGATTAAAACAATATTTGGAATAGAATATTTGGGCGCCAATCATCTTTAAATTGATGATGAATAAAAAGCATAAAATCTTATACCTAATTATTAATCGACATCAAATTCAAAAGTAATAAACGTTTAATTTGTTACGGAGTATGTATTCCAAAAAGTTTTAATAACATAATTTAATTTGAATTTAAATTGTAATAAGTAATAACATAAATTCCAGTTGACTCACCATATATGATATGACGTTATCGGATATCTACTATTTTTAGCACATTCTTTGTTGAATTGATAAGATTCTTCCAAAGGAATGTAGATTTCCAAACACAACAGCAGGCATAAAAGCAAAATATAAATCCAATGAATAAAAATCCAGTAAATAATAAACTCCAATAACGGAAAATCCAGTAAATAAAAACGACAAAACCGAAAGACGAAAAGACCCAGTAAAAAACGTTGCATGAGATGCAACGGCCTCGAAATTAATTCCTTTGTCTAATTGTATTGCGTAACATTGTAAAATCACAGTAATTAGTTGAAATGAATAAAAATTAATTTGTGTCCGTTTTTACGCCAAAATTAAGAAAATTTGTCTTCCTTGCACCACTCACGCGAAAGACCAAAGATGGCTCAAACGGAAGTGCGAGCAACGTCAATTACACGGGTTGATTTGAAACGATGCAACGTTGCCAAACTGCATAAATTTCAGTGCAATATTAGTTGCAGAAAATAAACGAATGTAAAATTGAATTTTAATGTAATAAACTCTAACGAGACGTTACACACCCCTTCCATAAAATTTGAAATCGGAAGGTTTCAAACTGCAAAGTGCAGAACACAACAAACGCAAAATAAACAACAACAAACGCAAAATAAACAACAACAAACGCAAAATAAACAACAACAAACGCAAAATAAACAACAACAAACGCAAAAAGCAAATCTCGCAACATCGTTGCACAAAAGTCAAATTCCAAAAACTTATTTCTTAAACAAAAAAACTTAACCTAATGAAATCCTCATCTAAACCTTAAATTAGAAGTCAAAATCGGTAAAGGTAGTAAAACTTAATAAGTCACAATCGAGGATAGCGGATTACACTTTATAAATACCGTCCAACCTACCATTTTCCCAAAGCGGAAGATGAAACTACAATTACAAGTTCGACAGTACTATGTAGCGAAGGATATATATAAAAGAGGGACGTCGCGCAAATCCGCGTCATCGTTTGACGTATATTTTACAAACACCAAAATCACTCGAAACAATTTCCACCTTACTTAATAACTCAAAAAGAGAAAAGATTGAAGATATAATTAAAGTGCGAGCAAAGTCAATTACATGGGTCGATTTGAAACGACGCAACGTTGCCAAACTGCATAAATTTCAGTGCAATATTAGTTGCAGAAAATAAACGAATGTAAAATTGAATTTTAATGTAATAAACTCTAACGAGACGTTACACACCCCTTCCATAAAATTTGAAATCGGAAGGTTTCAAACTGCAAAGTGCAGAACACAACAAACGCAAAATAAACAACAACAAACGCAAAATAAACGACAACAAACGCAAAATAAACAACAACAAACGCAAAAAGCAAATCTCGCAACATCGTTGCACAAAAGTCAAATTCCAAAAACTTATTTCTTAAACAAAAAAACTTAACCTAATGAAATCCTCATCTAAACCTTAAATTAGAAGTCAAAATCGGTAAAGGTAGTAAAACTTAATAAGTCACAATCGAGGATAGCGGATTACACTTTATAAATACCGTCCAACCTACCATTTTCCCAAAGCGGAAGATGAAACTAGAATTACAAGTTCGACAGTACTATGTAACAAAGGATATATATAAAAGAGGGACGTCGCGCAAATCCGCGTCATCGTTTGACGTATATTTTACAAACACCAAAATCACTCGAAACAATTTCCACCTTACTTAATAACTCAAAAAGGGAAAAGATTGAAGATAGAATTGAAGTGCGAGCAAAGTCAATTACATGGGTCGATTTGAAACGACGTTGCCAAACTAAATAAAGTTCAGTGCAATATTAGTTGCTGAAAAAAAAAACATCAGTTATATTGACAAGCTCTCATAAAGATAAACTCAAAACAACAACAAAATTATATCAAAATAAATTCAAAAAAGCAATACAAAGCAAATAAAAATTTGTTTTTTATTGCAGTACCTGGGACCTTCAAAAAACGCAAAAAAGATAATATAGCTAGCAAATCCAGTGATTAAGATGAAGGAACTCTTTATTTTTCTTTACTACGTCACATTTTTAAAATCAAAATCCCAAGAAACTTAGATAAAGTGTCAGTATTACCTTAAATAGGCTCATGAGATGTGTGCTGGTTCTGACGATACGTGTGTAGTTTTTGCAAAAATTGAAATAGCTTGTTAGTTATTTTGTACTTTGATAAAAAATAAAATATATTTTTTTGTTGTTTTGTTTTGTGTCTAATAACCTATCAATATATATAACCACTTTACCAAGTTTGTTTGACAATTTACCCTACCTGGTTGGGTAAAGTAAATGCCAAAATTGTAAAAAATAAAGAACATAAAGTCCAATATTTTCTAAAGTTTTAAAAATTTACCTTCCAAACGTACTTCTTTATTTATTACCAAATGTCCTAGTAACTTGAAATTTGATATGGAGCTGGCTTTTCGTATTCTCTTGGATCTATCACAAGATGCGTATGATACAAGAACTGGAAGTGGGTGTACCCACCATTTTTAACAATTTTTCTTATATAATTTTGACCGTATGTAAATTATTCGAGTTATTTTTACGGTTTCTTCGAGATAATTCTTCCTAACAATTTATTAAAATAAAAAAATTTTCTAACATTAACAGTTTACTAGATATTTTATTTATAATTTTAAGTGAAATCCATATATATTCGAGGTTCGAATCCTGCTTGCAACGATTTTTTTAATAAAAAAATTTCATATCTTGAAAAGAAAGCAAGATACATACGTTAAAAAATAATTTTTTTCTTTATATTCTTTTGACTTGTTTGTATACTGAGTGCTGCATCTTATTTAAATTACCTTTGGATGTACCTACGACAACTCTCAAACCAAAAGTTATAGTAACTTGAAATTTGGTATAGTCCTGGCGTTTCATATTCTCGCGGTTTTGTCAAAAGATGGGTCTCATCAAAAAACCGGAAGTCGGTGTATCCTCCATTTTTAATAGTTTTTCTTATATAATTTTGTACGTATGTAAATTATGCGAATTATTTTTTTTATAGAGATCATTCTTCCTAACAATTTATTCAAATAAAAAATGTTTCTAACATTATCAGCTTGTTAGATATTTAATTTATAATTTAAAATGAATTCATATAGATTCAAATCCCGCCTGCAAATTTTTTTTTACTGATTTACTAAAGGGGTAAGGAATATCGAGGCGCACAAATATAAGGGTTAGTCGATATGACAACATAAGCTAATTTGCCATATTTCGGTTATATCTTAATGAAATCGAGAAAATTAAAAAAAAAATCATAGCATGCTAAGAAAATAAAAACAAAATCTAGATTTAATTGTTTAAAAATATTATAGGCATTTAAAGTGTCCCGCATCATAAAGCTAAGGATGTGTTGCTTATAAATGTTCAACTTTAAGAAGTTATAACAAATTAACGGAAAGATCTAAAGAAAATATAATCACAGATGATAAAAATTTATTAGTTATTTTCTGACTTCCAGAAATTTTGAAATTTTTAAGAAACGTCTATTTTCATGAAACCAAGTGATGATTTAAAACTTGAATAAAATCTAGCCAGTAGTTTTTTGTTTTTGTCCTGTTGTTTCCATAGTAACATATTAACAATAAATTTGCAGTAGTAGACCATTTAATAATTCTAAAGTTTGCAAATTCTTGCTGTTTGTTCACAACTTTATTCTGAGTTTCATCACAATGTCGCAAGTACGTCAACATCAACATTTTGTTCAATTAAGTGATTTTGAAGGTGACTGAATTATTGGTATGAGAGAGGCCGGATTTTCGCTAAGAGTAAATCGAAATGTTTTATCGGTATTGAGATGTTGGACCAAATGATCTAAAAAAGAGGTTCAACATAGTCGCTGTGGATTTGGACGTCCTCGGAAGACTACAGATCGCGAAGAACGTCGCTTAAGAGGGTTGGCCAAAAAAGACAGATTTTCAACAACTCGATCAATTGCAAATGATTGGATGACAGGTATAGGACTCAGAATGTCAATCTCATCTGTTTATTGCCGGATAAAATCTTATGGGTTGCGTTCATATCGTCCATTTTTATGTCTTCCCCTCACACCATTTCACTGTCTACGCAGACTAGAGTGGACCAACAAAAAAGTTAATTGGGGATTTTGCTTGTAGGCCCACGATGGTGGTAGGAGGGTCATACGGATGCGTGGAGAACGTAAATATCCAACATTTTTTGTGGAACGCAACACAGCCCTCACTCAAAGAGTTATGGTATGGGGTGCAGTATGTTATGGTAGCAGATCACCTTTTGTCTTTATTGACGGCAACCTAAACGCAGCCGGTTACATTGCTAATGTGCTACAACCAGTTGGGCTTCCATATCTTCAGGGGCTGTAAAATCTCATTTTCCAGCAGAATAATACGCGCTCTCATACGGCAAGGGCTACAACACGGTTTTTGGAAGAAGCTAACATTGCCGTCCTCGCACGGCCTGCTCGGTCGCCTGATTTGTCGCCCGTTGAATATAGGATATAATTGGTAGGCGACTGGGTAATTTACCACACCCTCCAGATAACTTACACGATCTCCAGCTACGGATTTAAGAAGCTTGGGGCGATATACCACAAGCAGCTATAGGTCACTTGATTGATAGCATGCCAAGACGTCTAAATGAGTGCATTACAAATCGTGGCGGAGCAACTCATTATTGAAAAAACTTTTTAAGCTCTTGTTCTTTAGTTTTTAAATTTTAATCATCACTTTGTTTCATGAAAATAGACGTTTCCTGAAAATTTCAATAAAATCGTTCAACAACTTTTAGGTGATTTTTATTTTTGAGGCTTTCGCGGTCATAATTATTTGTTAAAAGCTTCTAGGTGTTTTTCTGGAAGTGAGTATATAATAAACTTTTAAAAATTGAAGTTGGGATGATAATTAACCGTTTGCCCCATAGTGCGACGACTACGTTCCGTACAATCTTTACTGCGCCAATTTCAGATGACGTCATGTCTTTCTTATAAAAATATTAAAGTATGATATTGGGTATTTGAAATGTGAGCCTGCGCATTTCTCTACAAAGTAATCTTTACTAAACTTAAATGAAACCACAAAACTTTCAAGCTACAAAAACATATGTTAAAACTTGTTTAATAAAAAAACCAAAGATATTTAAAGAATAGTAAAGAAAGATTTAAGTTAGCTCACAGTGTCAAAAATTTTTTTAACTCTAAAGAAGAACCTGAACTACAAATTTTAGATATCAATTTATTGTTAGTTGTGAAAACAACAAAACCAAACACAATTGGTAAACTGGGCTTGATGATAAGATAGTTTTTTTAGCGACAATTTAATAGAATAAATCGACAAAGTGGTTAAAAACGTTAAAATTGGTGTTAACAAAATTAAATTTCAACACTGACAAATTGATAAAATTTCACCCTATGATTAGGTTTGAATTGTCTACTAATATTTGCAAAAATAAAAATAAATTGTAATTTATTTGATGGTAAATTTAATTTTTAGATTACTTTAACTAAAGAAAATCTATATTTTAATAATACTGCTTATAACTATTATACGGAAGGGGGGACGTTGAAGATGTTTTTCTTGCAAAAGAAACGGCAACTAAATAGTGATAAGAAACCACTACTTTAGGAAATTGCATAATACAAACGTTTTTAAACTGTAATGCCCAAGTAATACCTGTTGCTACTTATCATGTTAATCATAAATTTATAATGAAATAAATATAATATGGTGACATGTTACTAATTCCAAGCAATTTATTATCGACGGGATTTTAAACCGCTTGTCTCATATTTCACAATGGAATTTTAATTTTTTTACAGTTATCAATAAGTCTGTATAATTGTCATTAGTCATTTGTATCTTTACTTTTACATTATGCTATTCATAGCTAAAATTTTCTTATAGGTTTTAATTTTTTTATGTTTATTCTGATACGTTTTGATTAGATTAGTCTTATTAATAATATTCTAAATAAAACAAACATTTATTACAAATTTATTTACAGATGTGTCGCTAGCAAACTAATTCTAATTACTTGCAAAAAAAACTAAAAAAAATGCAACAATTATTAAAATAATAATTTTTAAAACAAAACAGCATTTGATTAGATAATTTAATAAAAGAACTAAAAAATCTCAAAAATTTTTTTGTTTAAATATAAAGTAGTGCGTGTTACTTACACATTAACCATTTGCTTTTTTTCTCACAATATTTTAATAATAAAACTACAAAAAATTCTTTGTGCAAACATTTTAATATGCAAAATTACATTACGCCGAGAAAAGCTTTACTAAGAAAATTATCATTGATTCAAAATTTTATGTCATAGAGATGTGTAGAAAGTTACATATACATGAAATTTATGGGAATGTCACTTTTATGAACGCCCCGTGCTTTAAATAAAAATTTATGTTTGGAACTCGTTATATTGTCTTTTTTATTTTCATATATAAATTAGAAAAGTTATTTATTTCTAAAATGATGCAAACATTTTTCTATAAATTTGATTTACTGTTAGATTTTGTAGATATTTTTTTTATTGATTAATAATATAATGAATGCATTTGGTACAGCTTTAGTTAAGTTTTTAAATGTTAATTAATGCAAACAAACGTAAATACATGTCGTTTATGGAAACACCATATATGTATATTAATGTACGGCTATAGGTTATACAATTGTGATAGTACATTAGAATATATTTACCATTGCCGATGGGCAAAACTTCTGTCCTAATATTACCTTTGTGGTATTTTTCTAATAGCAACATTACTTCGACCCCGTCCATGTGTGTAATGTGTGCTGCGCACACAGGCGCCAGGTCTAAAGGGACGCTGAAAGGCGACCCATAAGAACTCGACAATCAGAATTTCAAATCTTACATGATAATTTAGAAATTTAATCAGTAGCGGCTGGTAGTCAATTAAATAAAAGGGTCATTTAAAAAAATACAATTATCGCAGTCTAAAAAAACATTTTTACATTAACACGATTTATAGTTAAGATTAATTACATTTAAGATTAAGATTTAAGATATTTGTCTATCTTTACAATCACTAACATAATAGATGGAGATTTAAACACGATTTTCTTATCCCATAATATTGCCGATTTTGTAGAAATGATTTAACTTTACTTTGCTACAAGCTTCTAGTAGGTTACGAACCTGCACGGTCAACTCGGTGTAGGATTGAAACCATACCTGTCGGAGAGAGGGGAGGTTCAAGTGATTTTATTTTAAAGGGCGCCAGATCTTTTTTGCTAAAATAACTCCTACTAGATCAGCACATGAAGCTCGAAGCTTGTACAACATTGCTAAGGTTTGTAAAGCTGGAGGAAACGAAGAAAGAAACTAAATCTTTAACAACAATTGCACTTTAATGACTTTAGAATGATAAATAGATTAAAATTTGAATCAATATTAATTAGAGGTAATTTGATAGCATCACAGTGAATAAATTTAGTCTGAGTACAAATATAAGTAGGTACTAAAACATCAGAAGTATCGGCAACTGACACTACCCTTAAAACAAAAGTGTAACCATCAGAACATATAAAAAATCTTCGTAAGTAAATTACATTAATAATAGTAATAATTGACAGTAGACGTAATCAGCATGTGACAGTAATTTACTCAAAGTAATTGAGTAATAATCATAAGAAGCAAATCAATTCGGACATTTCGATACAATTAGTAAATATGATTATTTATAAGTAGCACCGTAGCGACAGCGTATAATTAAAATCAAAAATTAACTTACCAAGATTCAGGTGTACCTTCAGAAAACGTTTACCTACTGGCTTCCTGTAATCAAACTTCCTGAAAATAATCGTGTAAGTAAGAAAACCGAAACGTATCGTATGCAGTTACAATATGTCTTTTTGTCCACGATGGTATTAGGTATTAATTGCCTCCGAAGAGAAATGCAATTGTGTCTGGTACATATGCTCTTCCGTACAAGATGATATTATTTAACGCTCAATTGCCTCCACATAGAAATTCTGCCTTTGTATTGCAGCGTTTATAGGTCTAAAGCTTCCTATTATAATCTTTCTCTTGTAGATTATAAACTTAACCAGAAACTAAGACAAAAACACCCATATTTAGGAAGTAGCACATGGTGCTAACGAAAAGATATAAAAATTACCTTTAATCAAAAAAAGAATAAAAGCCACTTACCCTGCGTGAAGTAAATTAGTTAATAATAGATACTTTCATTACCCATCGTGGATGTTTTAAGAAAACGATTTTTAATTCACGCAGACATAGGTTATATCGTGAACGATGTTAAAGTCAAACTGCCCGTCTATCGTCTTTTCAATACGAAGGGACCAAGGATAGATGGCATCGTAAAATGGAAAAGTAATTTTAATTAACCCTGCAGTGGTGGCGCTGTGTCTGTGAGACCCAATGCGCAGTACTTCCCCCTATTAAGTAAAAAATAACGGAGGTGGGGATACGCGCTCTTATAAGTGCCTACACGCTGCTGTCACCAGTTGAGTAGAGAACGGCCCAACTTGAGGTATTTATAGTTTTTGTGATATTTACAAAAAGATCTCACAGACCCAGCGCCACCGGTGATGTAGCAATTTTTTTTCTGTGAGTTACAAAACATATTCATAAGGTAAGTGATATATTTCAATTTTTTTAGTATTATTTCACTCATCGGTTTATATTTGTCATAGAATGAGTTACTATGAGAAGGAGCAAGCGCGTTTGTTGCAACTGCTGGCAGAATATGAAGCGGAAGAGGAAGATGGAGGCGAACTACTGTCATTAGAAGAAAGTGACGCTGATGAAAATGTTTCCGAGCAAGATGTGCAGTGTGATATGGATATTGAAGAAGAGGTAGAACAGAGCAGTGATGTACAGCCCGAGGAAGAACCGGATGGGCATAGAAATCCATCTCTTTTTGGTAAAGATGGAACACAGTGGTTCAAGCATCCGCCACCAGCTCGTAAAACAAGATCCGCAAATGTTATAAAAGAGAAACCTGGAATTACAGGCGTAGCAAGAGACGCGAAAACTATTTTGGAATGCTGGAATTTATATATTACCCAAGAAATGGTGGATATGCTGGTAGAACGTTCATGTAGACCAACGGATACTATAGAAATGAAAGCTTTGTTAGGCTTTTTATATCTGGCAGGAACTCTAAGAGCCGCCCGATTGAATGTTGCTGAGCTTTGGGACAGAAGCGGTACAGGGATCGAAAGGTTTTGGCTTACAATGTCACAACAAAGATTTCTTTTTCTATTACGTACTCTACGGTTCGACGACAAGGAGACAAGAGAAGAGAGAAAATCAACGGACAGACTGGCAGCAATACGAGATTTTTTTGAATTATTCAATTCAAATTGCAAAAAATATTATACTGTTGGCGATTGTGTTACAATAGATGAAAAGCTCGAAGCTTTCAGGGGACGGTGCATCTTCAAACAATACATCGCGAATAAGCCCAATAAGTATGGTTTGAAAATATATGCAGTAGTCGATTCACATTGCCGCTATACTTTGAATTTGGAAGTGTATCCCGGTCAACAGCCCGAGGGTGCATTCAGACTTCCTAATGATCCAACTAGTCTTGTAAAACGACTAATTTCACCAATATCAGGGTCAGGAAGGAATGTTACGGCAGACAATTGGTTTACCCGTTTTCCCCTTGTTTCTCAGCTTTTGAATGAGCACAGATTAACTTATGTTGAAACTGTGAGGAAGAATAAACGGGAACTTCCACCAGAATTCGTAAATACAAAGGATCGGCCAGTTAATTCAAGCAGGTTTGGTTTTTCAAAAGATATGGCAATTGTGTCATATGTTCCCAGAAAGGGGAAAAATGTTGTGTTGACGTCGAGTATGCATTATAGTGATGACATAGACATGAACACTGGAAAGCAAATGAAGCCCGAAATTATAACATATTACTAAAGGCGGTGTCGACACAGTTGATGAACTCTGTGCAACATATAACGTTGCTAGAAATACAAGGCGATGGCCGATGGTGATATTTTATTCACTTTCGAACTTAGCTGGAATTAACGCCCAAATAATATTCACTTCTAACAATAAAGGGCAAGAAGGAGAAACGATTAGAAGATTATTTTTGAAAAGGCTTTCTTTATCACTGACCGAAGAGCATACGCGGCGGGTCCTGGAAAAGAATGTCCCTAGGGCTGTTAGAAAAAGGCGCGAAGAGGCTGCTGGTCTAACCCGAGATCATCAGGAAGCAGAGGTTATCCCACAAGGCACAAAGCGGCGATGTTATTTTTGTAAAAAGGATAGAAAAACAAAATATTACTGTTTATCATGCCATAAATTCGTATGTCTTGAGCATGCCCAGTTTATGTGTTCGAATTGTGTGCAATAATTTTTCATTTTGATTTTGTCTTGACATATTAGAATAATGTTTATTTTGCGTTCCTTAATTTGTGCAATAAATCTGTTTTTGAGTTTACTGGTATTTTTTTTGTTGCAAAGAAGAGGTATTACAGCACTTTCTATTTTCAAGGCGAAATTGTTGATAACTACGAAAATATTCACTAAGTACGTCTTATTATAGTCCAAGAAATACAGGTCTTTAACGTAAATTTATATTTTATTCAAATTTTGATTAAAAAAAGATAATCTGAGTTGTTCCTGGCGCTGGGTACTACAGACCTAGCGCCACCGGGTGTGTAACAAACAGGGGGCGCCACCACTGCTGGGTTAAACCAATATACAAGGTAGTGCATTTTTAAATTTATGCACGTAACAACTTTCCTATAAGAAAAGTATAGCGATCGCAATTTTTTTCCAAAAAAATTTTTATTGCATAACTGTACGTATCAAGGTCTCTTAAATCAGAAAAATGTATTTTTGACTAAAATATTTTGCGTGAATGTGTGCGTGTCCGTGGGTGTGTCTGTGTGTGTGTGTCCGCGTCTGTGTGTGTGTCTGTGTGTAACGATGTACCCACGATAACTCTCGAACGAGAAGTCCTATTAAATTGAAATGTAGCATGGAGTTGGCTTTTCATATTCTCTCGGTTCTATCAAAAGATGGGTATGATAAAAAAAACTGGAAGTGAGTGTTTTCGCAGTTTTTTTTATATAATTTTATAAGTATGTAAATTATTTTTGCAGTTTCTTATAGAGCTCATTCTTATTAACAATTTATTCAATATATATATAATCTGAGTTTGAATACTGCTTAAAACAATTTTTTTTAGAAAAAAATTCCATATCTTAAAAGAAAAGCAAGATACGTTAAAAAATTAATAAATAAATAAATTTTTCTCGAAATTTTTTTGACTTGTTTATACCGTCTGTCCCGGAAATTTAGAATTTCGTCAAACGCTGTCCAATTTTTTTTATAAACGAATATTAACGTGACCAAGAGTACCATAATTCATACAACTTTTCATGTGATTCGCTATAAATCAGTAACATTATTTTTACACCATAATGATTCATGGTGAAAACAGTAAAATCTATTATTTATTTTAAATGCACAAATTCAATCCGACGAATCATACATAGATTCTTAAAAATTACTATGGACTTCTTTATTTTTATGTTTAGTGGTCTTACGAATTTGAAGTATAGACTGAGGACAAGCATTAAATATAAATTCTAAACGTCTAAACTAATATTAGCTATTAATTTTTTTATGTTTTGTACTACCGTCGTTATAAAACAAAAACAATAAGTTGTCTATTACAAATGAATGTTACAGATGAACTAAGAAAATCGACTGTAAAGTTTGTCATTTGTGATAAGAAATGTGCATTCGTGTTTTATACACACGTGTTGCGAAGATAATAATAATGACATAAATCAAGTAAGCATTGCTCTGCCACTGAGTGTGTCTAACTATTTGCCACAATAACTACATTATTTACAATTTGGCTTCAATATTATGCACGCGAGCATAAATAAATGTGAGCCTCCAGTAGATTTGCAAGTTTTTGTATCTCAATTCTTAATTTAAACGCATTAAATTTAGATTCTGATAAATTGATTTAAACTCAAATTTTCTGTAATTTCAAAGTAAATAAAATACCTTCTTTATTCATTTTTCCGGAGGGTCATTGATCAAATAACCTAATAGAAAAGCCGCCGCTGAATTTGGTAATTTTTATTTAATAAATAGCAAATTGCAGGTTTATTTATACCATGTCAGAGATATGAGATGAATTATAGAGGTCCAATAAAGAGAATGCTGTCTGCAAGATTTGTTAATAAATTATAAACTGCATTTAAACCGGAGACTATCTGACACCTAGTTACCTGTTATTTTCTAGTTTTAATTTATCCGACAATTACACTTATGCTATGTCTAGAATTTTTATGGTGATTTCCCTTTAGACTTTCGAGCAAATGCTGTAGCTAAATAAACTTGCGTCACTTATCTAGTTCTTTTACGATTGATTGTTTGTAATTACCTTAGTTTTATAATTGTCAAATTTCATTTATACTGCTTGACGAAGAACTTAGCTTAAGTTCAATAGCTTGCATGTAAATTGTGTTACATAAATAAACCATTTACCATAAAAAATCATTATTAAAGCGTGATGAATTGAATTTACTAGAGTCATTACAGCTACTTAGTTTTAGCCTTGTTTATATACATTATAGTTAGACAGTGATTGCGCTAAAATTGAAAACATTAATTTGGATGCAAAACGCTAGTAGTTTTGGATGCAAACGCAAACTTGACATATCTGGCGCTGCTTTTATTAATATTACAGATCAGTATATTTTCTTACAGTAATCTATAAAGATACAGTTTCAGAGATTTGGAAAATACATACGGTCTTTTTATTACATGTAAAATAACCTTGAAAAAAAATTATATCTATGCACGATAACAAATATGTTATGTTATGAAATTCGATCTACGTAAACAACTGCCATTCCGCTAATAGAAGACCATTTTATAATTAAATGTACAGTTACTAATTTGTATCTATTTTTTTATAGTATTCAAGCGATTAAAACAATAAAATAAACTACCAAATTTATAAAATTTCTATTCAAATTTGATATAAATTAGATTAAAGTTAACTAGTTAATGAATTCACATGCTGATAAAAAATTATAAAAAGTTTATATTAACTAGGAAGGTTTATGAATTTGGGTGGGCAAGCATGCTTAGCTAAAGATGATCCTTTTATGTCAATAAACAGAAATATTCTACATGTTTCTGTTTATTGACATAATAAAAACACATCTGTGGTCTAGTATATTGTAGGCAATGCTGGTATCATTTCTGGTCGAATGCCTGCGTTTTTAACTATGCAGTGCACGCCGCTTAATAGAATCACGTTGGGACATGAGGTTTTTGACAACAATAACCGAATGATAACAATATCCGAAATACAGAAAAAAATGCTTATTTGTTAGACAGTCGTAAATATATACAGCGAGTATGTGATTAACAGAATGTTAATTTAGAAGGTAAAATCAAAGCAAAAAAAAATTATATAGCGTTTAAAAAAAAGCAGCATCTTGAGCCAACGGATGTGTAGCATTAAACAGTTTGTTGACACCGTTAATAAAAAGAAATCAAAAACAACGTTATGATGCTTCATTCACTCTTCTAAGAACTACACAATTCTCCTTTGCTGTAACGTCTAATTTTTAAATTTTGATTTGTTGCTCGAACCTATATGTTAAATTTTATTACACGCCTATGGAAAACTTGTAGTTCATTAACATATCGTAGGTCACACCGATTATTCGTGCTTTTCAATGGTATTTTTGACAAGTCAACACGTTGACTAAGCACGAAAGCCTTCTTAATGTAATTAAAAGGGTAAGCATTTGTTAAATTTCTAGAATTTATTGTAATTTCGTTTTGTCGTTATTAGCTTTTAAGATTTGGTTCTCGAAAATTGATTTGTATAGCATATTTAGTCGAAAATTGAAATGAAGCACGGCTGATTTAGTTAAAACAAAATGAAGTTGTCATCGAATTTGTTGTATCGATCCAAACTTGTAAATCGTAAATACCGTTAGAATTGGAAGTAGCATCTCAATAGAGATATTGTCGTAGCATAAATGGAAGTCGCTTTATGTCTACAAATCGTTTGTTATTGTATTGAAGAATTACATTTTCTGGAGTCGCAGAAGTTGTAAATTTCTATTGTCAAACAATTGCATACAAGAGGTATGAAATTCGTTAGTTTGTTAAATTGTATAAGTTTTGAAGGATGTACATTGATTGCATCTCTTCACCAATAATTTAATTTGTTATTCTAAGAAGGCACGTGCTTTCCAAATTAATTCTCAAAGATAACGTATTTACAGATGTTGAAATAATGTACAGTTTCGTAAATTAGTCAAATTACTTAAATAACTAAATAACACCGCAAAAATAAGATAAATATGCAAAACAACTATTTTTAGAGTGCAATGATAAAATTTTTCACTCAAAACAAGCATATTGTGAAAATTCGGCTTAAAAATGTATACAAAATAAGTTATTGATCATGTATAGAAGCAAACCTGAGAATAAATTAATAACATAAATCGAAATTAAGATTACTGTAAGCGGCACTTTTTCTATGTAGTAGCATGCGTCCAAATTGTTACTTTAGTAAAGTGATAACATTACCTAATTGAAAACATTCTCTGTGATTACGATAAGCGGCGAGCGCTGTAATAGTAATTCATACCAAAATTTAAATCATTAATTTGGTTCTGAAGTTCGAATCTTTAAATCATTGCCCTGTATTTATTGCTAAAAATATATTTAAAGTGCTAATAAGCTTGTATATTTATATTTTATGTGCATTTTGAATAGTATAAAAATTTAAAAAAAATTGAATTAGCACATCTTCGTTGGCTTCCGGTTTGAAAAGAAAATTAAACACAGTAAATGAAACAAACCACTTAACCAATTATAATTTAATAGAAACGTTTGCAGGATTTGTTTATTCTATGTTTTGTTTATAAACAGAAATTCAAGTGTACGAAGTTTTAAGAGTTTTAAGAATCAAAGCGAGCTAACTGGTAAAACATTGCTTTGAACGTATGTCGAAACTCATACCGTGTGTAAGTAGCTTACTTGTGTCGCTATCCTTTGCAATATTTTAATAACCAAAAAAGGGTTTGAGGCTTTGCATTTAATTATTACCTTGTTTTCACTGTCGACATCTAACATGAATAAAAAATCTGATTCCATATAATGTATATAAACAACGGTTTAAGTAATAATGACAGTAATAGTTATTCTTACGTTAACATTGTTAAACTTATACTTTACAAATGTTTGTATAATATTAAATTTAAGAAAACTTCAGTATCACATTAAATCACAGCAAGTATTGTTCAATGCATTACAGGAGTTGTCTTAAAATTTATTCAACATACACAACAGACTTTATTTATTTAAAAATTTGTTACTGCAATGCTTGTATTTTTAATAGGTAAAATGCGAGTAATCCCATAGAGATTACTCCAAATCACAGCAAACATTTGCCTGCCGTATCGTCTGCTACAAAACAAATTCCCGGTTTTGAACCTTACATGTTTGATTTTACACTAGAATACGTGTAATTATTATTTTACGTTTTTTTTTCCAAAATATGTTTTTTATATTCAATTAGCATACCTAATTTTACTAAAAACCACAAAATTATATATTAAAAAGGTTTAAACAATGGTTATCTTATTCACTTAATTAATAGTGTTGTTTAATGGTATTAACAACATTTTTTGACCACTGTTTTTTGCAAAAGATCTATAAAAACCAGTTACTAATATTTTATTTTTGATACAACACATTTAAATTATTTTTAGTTAACAATAGAAATCAAACTTATATATTAGATAAATCTGGAGTATATAAACCTACTTGTTCTGTTGGTAATTTTTCATATATTGGTCAAAAAAGTAAAAAATTTGAAACTGAACTCCGTTATAAATAAATATTTAAACACCAATATTTCTAATACTGTTCTACTTTTGCCAACCATATTGTATTTACAAGGCATTCATTTTCTTTTGGCTTAAATATTAAAATTTTGCACGTGTATAATAAAAAATTTGTTCTAAATTTAATAGACATTATTAAAATAAATACAATTTCTAATGATACTGCTATAAATTGCGTTAATAAATTATTAAATTTAAATTCTTATCTTCTTCTCAATTCAAAATCATAAGTTTCATTCCATTTTGAATTTGTTCTTAAACGTATTTGAATTTAGTTATTATTCTTTATTTATGTTTCAACTTTATTGTTAACATTTTAGTTATGCTGATGATGTGAAGAAGACCTACAAAAATTTAAAATAATCATTTAAATAACTTTAGGTAACTAACTACTTTGCTAATATTACAAAACGTAGAAAATAAAAATTAAAAAATCCATAATTTTCTCGATGTTATACATGTTATGTCATACTAATATTAGCGATTCATAAATACCTAAATGTCAAGTTTTAAACATACTGTGTTTCTTTATTTATTTTTAAAACAAATCTTTGGCTTTTATAAAAGTTTTAAGTTTAGGTATTGTTTTACTTACAAAACGTTAACAATCTTTTACCTTACTTTGTGGCTTCTAAAGTTACAAAACTTAAAATAAAATAGTTGAAAAGTTGTATTTTAAAGTGCAAAGAAAGCTTGACTGGAATGAAAGAACGTAAAAATCAATAGTGTGTACTTTGACAAGATAACAATAGAAAAAGGACTTGAGCTACTTTTAATCAAAGATTGCTAATTTTTTTGTGAACAATAAAACTTACAAGAAACTGTCTACGAATTTAGTAAAAAAAACTAGTAATTGGCGCCATGCAACAAAAACAACTAACTTATTATAATTTTTTTTTAATTCTATAAAGGTATTTATACGTTTAATAAATTGTTATAATTGTTAATTAGTAATAAATAGAAACAAATTTAATAATTCCTTTAAAGAATGTATTGTATAGTACATTTGTGTTTAAATTGTCATAAAACGTATGTATGTCTGATTAAAAACCAATTATTTCAGTTAGTGCAATAGTTTCGTACATCAAATTTAGAAGAATAAAAACAAATTTAAGATCGTTATTGGCGTAACGTGTCGTTAAATTAAGTCACTATTTAAAAACTGCACATTTTCTCTAAGTAGTTTGAGGACTTGCAAAACATAAATTGTATTTACAAATGCATACAATTGTAGCTAAAACGTTTTAATGCATACATATCCTAACAATTGTTTA
The DNA here is from genome assembly GCA_035610365.1 of Aquatica leii. Taxonomy (NCBI): domain Eukaryota; kingdom Metazoa; phylum Arthropoda; class Insecta; order Coleoptera; family Lampyridae; genus Aquatica; species Aquatica leii. The sequence goes on along the minus strand of CM069437.1, from coordinate 37,373,588 downwards.
ATAAAATGTTGAATAAACTAAACTGCAAGAAAACTATTTATCTGTTTTGAATCAATGTTATAGTTTTATGTAGTAGTATTAATAAAACGTTACATTTGTTACTGTAACCAAATATTACAGTCGATTTTAGGTTTGGATAATTATGCACTAAAAAAATTGAAATATGCACAAAAACCCTAAAAATATGCACTTCAATATGCAATTTAAAACGCGTTTATAAGTTTCATTATTTATTTTACATACTTATATGATATATTACTAATTAAACGATATAGTACTAGATACAATATTTGGTTATATTTGATCAGTGGCGGCGTAGCATGGGTTTGCACCCGGGGCGGTTTTCTGTTAAGCACCCCCAAAATAAAACAACAAATACTAAACGTACTTACGTGATTTTATTTTGCTAAAATGTTTGATTACATTATTAAAATTAACTTTCTTGTCTCTTTCTATGGACAATATAGAAAGATAGGTAAGTTTGAGAAACTTCTTTCACAAGAAGCCACTGAAAAAATCTTAAGCATAGCGCTAGACTCGGAACAGACTCCGAATAGTTCCATTTTGAAATGAATTTCAGAATCTCTAAGGTAATCCATTGGACGGCTTCTTGGAAAGAAATGCTGGCGGCTTCCATGTGGCGCCTCAGTCGTAAAATCTCCAAAATGATGTCCTTAGCAGAAAATTTATTATAGACTTTTGTTAGATTTGGAAGAAGTTCTTCATCTGTTGAAGTAAGCAGAGTTTTAGACTGAACAACACCAAATGTTATAAGAATGTTATCCGTTGCTCTGTAACGATGGTCTAGTTCGTAAAATCTATCAAGACATCCTAACATAGCTCTCCGCTGCTCTTCTGGTAATGTTAGTCCAGCATTTTTGCCTATTTCTCCTAGCATACATTTTTGGAATCTTCTCGTTCCACTTCTTTCAATCGAAATATTCAATCCCTTACATTTTTTAGTTGCGTAGGAAATAGCTTTTCCCACTAATTGGATACGTTGGGTTTGAAGAAAAAAATTTAGAGCTTTGATTTTTATGACACATTTTTCCAGCGATAGTCTCGATGTTTGTATATACCTTTGTGTCTGGTTAACTTCTTCTAGGACTTCACATCAAAATGAAAAATAGCATAAAAAACTGAAGTCATACAAAGCTGGTAAGAGTGTGGATCCTGCTTCTCTTGTAACGACGTTTTCTCTGCTCCTGCTAGGATCACATATTTGTTCGAGTATTGATACAAGTTTTTTAAAATTATTCTTCAGTTATTTATCAGCGTTGTGATGAGCACTCCATCTTGTCTCTACTAGTCTTTTGACAGATATGCCTACACTTTTCATTAGAATTTCCCATCAATGTGTGGTTGACGAAAAGAAGTGTAAACTCTTTCTACTGTTCCGAAAAAAGTTACATTTGAACTAACACTGCCGAAAGAGTGCACATCACATAGATTTAGTGAATGATTAGCACAAGGCATAAATAACGCTTTAGAATTGTGTTCTTTGATTATTGCTTGTTAATTCTTCAGTTAGTTTGACTGCAGTCTTTCCAGCTATAGGGAAAAAACTTAAAAATAATTCCTTTACTGCAACTTGATTGCCTACAACATGAACATATCTGATTACATAACTCATCTGATTTACATGTGATATGTCTAGAGTGCTATCGAAAATAATTCCAAAATATTTAGCTTTTCTTATATTGTTCACAATGTTGTTCTTCACCTCTTTTTCCAAAAGACCAATGAACTCATTTTGAATGTCTTTAGACAAATAAAAATCTATTCGTTTACTTTTTGTGCAGACGATAGCATGTTTAATTCTTTCATATGCTTTTTTAGCACTGGGTCATATTTCAACAATCGATTAACTAATTCTAAGTAATTCCATGTATTGTCTGATGATACCCCCTCTCTATGCCCCCTAAGACGAAGATTTTGACGTGTCAGAAAAGGAATAACGTCTAAAAGGCGACTCAAAATGTCACGCCACTTCTTTTTTTCTTGATCTAAGACTATTTGATGGTCATGGACTATAGTTCGTTGCAGCCTCAATCCATATTCCAAGATTTTTCATTTTTCAAAACAGGAGAAATGGTTCTCAAAATTTTCGTGTTTAGACACTTTAGGATTCAGTTTCCATCATAAATTAAACCCGTTGGTAAAACTCTGATGTTTTGTTTCATTGTGCGTAAATAGTTTGCAGCAAAAACAGTATAAACTGTTTTTTGTTGTAGAGTATACCATCCATTTTCTAAATACTTTCTCCCTATTTGGTAACGCTTTATAGAACCATTCTGAATTGAAATGTCGGTTCTTTCCTTTTTTATCTCTATATTTTTGGACAGTATTTAAAAAAGAATCATACCTATTTTGATAGAATTCTCTTCCTGTTTTAACAATTTCAACTCTCAAATCATCAGTCATTGGTGTTGGTCAAGTAGCAACATCGAAACGAGATGCGTCATGTAGCTCTTTTTTATTGTTTTCAATTTGCTCTGATTCTTCTTCATTGCTATTCCGTCCTTTTGTTTCTATAGCCCTATATTACTTGACAACTTGTCACAAAGCTGGATGGTTTAGTGTTTCCAAAATCCAATGGCTATATTTTTGTTTATTTTCCGGATATATTAACCTACAAGAATCATAGTTTATAGTTTATAATACGTATTTCTGAAGATGAATAAAAGTATAATTTTTGAGTTTTATTTTGAAATTAACAGTTCGAAAGAATACCATAACGCATAAAATAGTACTTACAGTTTCCAGTACATGCTAGCAGGGCCAATCACTTGACAATTTTAATTCACAAAGAAAGCGCGGGCGGAAACAAGAAATTATATTGAACAAAAATCAAAAAAACAATTTTAATTTAGATTTTAATAAAAAAAGAATTATATAGAACTTAGTAGAAGGTAGTCTTTACTAAGCGAATTCTCACAGCAGAGTGTCCCAACGACGGTCGTTGAATCGATTGAACGACCTAACCCAACTCAAAATTATTGAGGAAAACTAACATTAGTCATTACCTGTGTAACAGTGTAGTCACGTCTGTCGGACTGTCGGCAGCTATACAAAGGTCAAGTATCTTAGTCTCTTAATGTTGCCTTTGCTACTTTTACTTGTTTTATTACTTAGTGAACATTTTAAGAAAAATATAAATTGAACGGTCTTGTTTTATGTTTTATGACGCATCTGGTTTTGATTATGTTTAGCATAACTTTTATAACATAAAACATAATATAATATGTTATAAAAGTTTTTAGGACAACAGTTTCTTGTAATACGTAATACCACCTAATACATAATAATATTTTCAACAGATTGATATTTGTACATAAATTACAAATGTTTATTTACCATACCAATACGCTGAATGGTTAGCCGCCCCGTTCAAACGTATTTTGCTCCATCCATAAATAGCCAAAATGCCGCCTTTTGAATTTGCCCTCCCGACAAAGGGCAAAAAAGAACCCCGTTCGCTCTTTAACTTTGTATGGTTTTTGGTTAGCTATCTTTTTCATTATAGTATACTTATGGTAAATAATTCTTATTAGATAGAGATTTATGGCCACGGGAAGACTGAATACCAAAGATTCGTTTTATCTCTTTCTATCGGAGTAACACAATTCTCACCGCTACGCCCTAGGGTATGTTCATTTTCTATTTGTATATAATATATGCCGATGGTTGTCACTACGTTGGTACTTAGCACCCGGGGCGGACCGCCCCCCCTTTACGCCGTCACTGTATTTGATAACACTAACCGACAAAACTTTTATAAGTGACTTAACAATCTGAAATTTTGTCTTATTTTAAACATAAAGCTTTATTCTAACATGGAGTATGATGTCGCGTACCTAACATTTTTATTTGCTTTTACTAAGATCAATGTAATACTTAAAATTTAAAAAGTATTGTAACAAGCTCGAGCATATTCGCGGCTATTCCGTGAAAAGCAGCGACAACTACAAACAATATGATTTCACGCATTCTAGAGAAGTAGTGTATTCTGATGAATTCGTCATAGCGAAATATGCTAAAATAGAAGCTGTTAGATTGATATGTGCAAAAATAAAGATTGTAGTCGGTGAACTGTGTTACGAGAATTTTCTCGTAACTTAACCTTCAACGGTCTAAGTAGAATACAAGTTGCACCCCACAGCAATATTTTTCTAAATATCTCATTATATGTTTATTTGTTGGAATTTTTACGTTTAATATACGTTAAGCACTTACTTTTCTGCTTAATATCATTGTTTACAAGCCTTGACAATGCGAAAATTTAAGAAAAAAATATTATTTTTAAAGAGGGGTGTGTTTGCATCCGACTCAGTCTTTTAAAGTTGTGAGTTGTGGTTGCATCGCGCATTTCTTATTTACATAAAAAAACATCTCAATAAGTTTTGTCTTCTTGTTGACATCGGTGATATTGTCATTACTTATTAGAGATGAGTTTTCAAATAACGTTACCGGCGCGGAGATGAAACGACTTCTTTTCAATCATGATACTGAGATTGACTATTTTCTAAAAAGTGTAGCAAACGACGACAAAGAAAAGCTCGATCACGTGTCAGAGAATGAAGAACAGGACGACCTAATCAGCTGTAGAACTGCAAACGTTGATTCTGCAGTTGAAATGGTTATTGATATGTATAAAAATATTGTGCTACTACTAAAATATTTTACCAAAAATTATCAATGTTTTCTTTGTGCAGTACAAAAAAACAAAATTAGGCCAATATAATAGAAAAACTGGTTTGACGCGATATTCTTCAAATATTACAGTAGTTTCCGATGCATTTTTATTATTTATGTCTGCATACGTAATTGATACTATAGTTACCAAGACTAATAAGTAAGGCCAATAACTTTTATAAGTGGAATCCAAGTCATACTAGCAAACAACGAAAAATTTTATCAACAACTTGTCTAGAAATAAAAGCGTACATAGGACTGTTATTATGACTTAGTGCTCTTCAAGCGAACAATGAGTCCAGATGCTTTAGACTGCAGATTCTGCGTTTTGCAGACCAATTACTCCTGCTTGCATGTCAAGGTATCGATACAAAATATTAATGAATTTTTTACGCTTTGACAATTTTGAAACGAGGGGAGGATGTGACAAACTAGCTCTTATACAAGAAGTGTTCAAGATGTTTGTGTCTAAATCTAAGAGAGCTTTCAATCCCAATAGCTACTTACACTGAAAAAAATCTTTGTCATAATATTAATGAATGGCTTTCATCAGTTTGATTTACATTGGTTTAATGAGATTTTCATTATTGCTATGTAAAAAAAATATCAAATATACTTGTTTAAAGACAGTTATCATAAATATAATGTATCAGGTTTTATTGAGTGATGAATCTGACCAACATTAAATTTGTTTTAAAAATTCTTTAGTATTATAACTGCATTTCCTTGTCTCAATTAAAATTATGTTGGATTATAAGGAAATATTAATTGACAAAACTTTTACTAAACATAGATAAAATAAATGGATGGATTTATCGGTGTTAACATTAATGTTGATGATTGTATGAACAACATTTCTTTCAAAGTAAGCACTTTATAATCTTAATAGCAAAGATATCATTCTTAACGAAGAAATTCGTTTCATCAATGTATGAAACTGTAGAGGGCTTGCACAGCTAAATTTTGTAGTTATGTATAAGTCTAAAGGTTATATGGGTCTAAATGTCTGCTAGTGGACGCCAAGTAGACGCATTTGCATATCTGCACGTTTTTAGTGTTTTTTATATCGATAAACCATAATACAATTTCAGTAGATTTATACCGTGTGCCACAAGAGTGGAAAAATTACTTTACTTACTGAACAGGTAAGATTTATTTCTTATTAATTTACTGTTGTTTTATTCCCAATGTAAGTGTGTGTGTTTTTTTATAGTGGCTATAATACTGTGCATTAGGTCGCTCAAATTTGACAATTTGTCAACCGAAGAATTTGACACTTATTGGAAGGCATGTCGACAGTTTCGTATAGCGGAGATTAAAACCATGGATAGTACAGTGTCAATTTTGGATAAATGGGTTTTTTATAAAACCCCTTCTGGATTTAGACTGGTAAAAAATTATTCAGAATACTTATTAAACTTGCTTAATGTCATTTTTATACTATTATTTTTATATTTAATTAATTAAACGTAAATTAAAAAGTCTCAATTCTAAACAAATATTCTTAATTAAAAATTAGTGTTAGGTATTTGCTAAGGTATTTTATTTCATTTTAATTTTTTCGTATTAGATCGATATGGATTTTGATGCCCTTTATACTACTGGAGATGGTTTGTTGAGTAAATGGGAAAATAAGAGAGTACATATACTGCAGTTTTTGACTTCCGAAAATATTGTTAAAGGTGTCTTGGACTATACACAAAAACATGAAGTAGATGAAAGTAAGTTAGTTGTTTATTCTTTATTCTATTGACTGATTTCGCATTTCTAATACGTATTTTAATTAATACTTCTTTTTGTAATATGATTTTGTAATTTATTTTTAATTTTAGATAGTCGAAACGCTATCATATTTTGGGCAATTTATAGCTATTTAGCTCCTACAAACAGATCAGCCCGGAAAGATCAAAATGGAAAAAGTTTTATTCAATTCTCAAGAAACTTGTCTTTTTAGCTAAAGGTTGTCAAGCTTTAGAAGAACATTTAACCGATTTGCAGACAAGAAAATTAAGCGTGCAACCGTTTCTTTTACTTGTTGGTGACGACTTAACTTATATTTTCTAAAGCTTCATTAATACTCTGGACATTTATTAAAAAGGTTTTATAATTTGGATTCAATTAATTTTTACTCTAAATTATATATTTTATGTAACGCAATTACGTCTGACTAATACATATTCGTATCGTCATATATTTGTGTTGAAATTTTATAAATTTAGTTTCGAAAAAATAAAAATTGAAAGTTTTCTAAACCATCTAATATTAGGAAATTTGAAACGAGCACGTGGGCTTATATCTTAAAATTTCAACAGAAAGCCGATTTTATCAGTACTTACTAATAAGTTTTTATTTACTTAGTCATTATCGTAACTTGTAGGTAATCAGTTGTTTCTCTGTAATTTAACAATTAATAGTATCTGTTTTTTATCCCTGTAGGTAGAAAGGATTAAAAACAAAAACTATTAATTACCTTGTCAATGTTTCTTTTAATAAATATGTTAAAATTAGTTGAAAATTTGATTCATTAACCTAATAGTTTTGCTTTATTAATTTAATAATCTATTTTCATCAATATAAAGAATACATGTAATTCGTTAAAAATCGGGTATTAACATTAATGAAACTAAAACATTGTCGTTAGTATAAATGCTTTAATATGAAGAAAAGTATACGTTAAAGTAATGTAAAAGATTCTTCAATTAATAAAAGACCTACATTGAAACTATCAACAATTTCATTGCCACAAGGAAAATCGTCGTTAACCAGTTATGAACCTGTTCATGTAAACAATGATTCTAGTGATCGATTAAAGTATTTTTCTTATTTCAATGTTGTTAAATTCATTGTAACAATGATGTAATACTTTGGACCAATTTTGATAAATTTTTTATTGAAACAATGTTTATTTTCTTTCTATTCATGCTACTATTTGGTTGAAATTATGTGTAGACGAGCAACACTCGTCTTATATCGAAGACGATGCTAGTTTTTTGTTTACATAAAAAGTAAACCGGATGAATACGGTTTGAAGATTTGAGCATTGGCAGACTGCGATACCTCGTATATCACTAATATGCAAGTCTATCCAGATAAGAAAAAATCTAATGGTATTTATAATCGAAAATAGTATTTTTTACAGGGAAAGAGAAAAATTAAAAGCAAGGAGTTGTTTTAGATCTAACTAAGCACTTAGGGTCTGGATATAGTCTCACGGTTGATAATTTTTTTACAAGCTTATCGTTAACAGAAGCCCTGTGGGAAAGAAATATTACTTTATGTAATATGTTACAAAAAAATAAACCATGTATCCCACAATCTCTATTACCATGTAGCCTCGGGTAGCTAGTGGAGCAAATTTAATAACTCAACACCCCAACTTAATACATATAATGTTCTTATAAAATGTAATTTACAACTTAAACTTAATTAATAAATTAAATATAACATTGCAGGCTTCCATTTTACAAAAAAAAAATCGTTTGGAGGTGTATATTTGTTTATTTATCCACCTAAGTTCAGTTCTATTAGTTCCGCTAACCGTGCTAAGCTTTCGCACCAGGTGACAAGATCTAAAACAGAAAAAATGGCGTCTAATACCTGTTTTACGCGCAAATGTCATCAGGACATTGCCGACGTGTTTCAGTTAACCCTCAGAAGGTTGGAATAGCTTCATATCGTACTCCCGGGTCCCTGGAGGGACACGCTCATCCTGACCAATACGTAGGGGTTTACACCACCGCCAACAAATAAACAAAGACACAAATAGGTATAAACAATAAAAACTTACTGAATTGCGTAATGTAGATGAATGATTTTAATGAGGGAATGCTAGTGAAATTGAATCAAATCGGTGTAGCCGCAGGTAAGACGTCGAAAATTAGAATAATCCAGGTACGAGCGGTTGTCAATGTTATTTGGGGTTTCAGGTAGGTAAGCGATTATAGTGCAAGGATCTCGGAAGAGGTTTTACCGGAGACGGGTCTCGGAAAACAGGTGCCGGAGACGGATCTCGGAAAACAGGTGCCGGTGAAGCTAGTTATAGCTGATTTCGTCTCGTTTGACAGCGCTTAAAGAGGCGAACGCAGCGCGGTTTGTCATAGAGTTGGTGAGGTAAACTACAAACGGTTAAAGTTCCTGCGTATTAATTGCAGAATTGCAGATCAATTTTGTGGCAATTACAGCACCAAATTTTAAATCATTACATTTAAGTTCCACCAAGCGTATGTACTCGACTAAGTTTGTATTAAATCTTAACAGATTTTTGTCTTGTAAGTGTCAAAGAGAAACAATGCAGTAATACTGTTATCATCGGAACATTTGGACGATAAAGTAGCTGGTAGTGATTTACTTAACAAATCAGACTTTATTTTACATTATAATGCAACTAAAGGGGCTGTAGATACTGGTGATAAATTGGCTAAGCAGTATACGACGAAATACAAATAAATGGCAAATGGAAATATTTTGTCATTGCAGCTATAAATACATTCAAAGCATGGATACTCAAAAATCCAAAGTAGGCACAAAATAAATCAGACAACTGCAGAAGATTTTTATTAAAACTGCAAGAAGAGATTGTGAAAAAAAGCATGGTGCCAAAACATAAAACAAACAAAAATGTGAAGAACGACCTAAAGGAACACATACTGGTAGTACTTCCAGAGTTCGATCAGCAAAATAATAAGACAAAAATTTTACAATTTAACCAAAGATGCTGCTATATGTGCCAACGGACGGTAGATAAAAAATCGCAGATTTTGTAACAGATGCGGTAAACTTGTGTGCGGAGAGCACTCTATTCGATGTGCAAAAAGTGCAAAGAGCAGTAATTTTCATGATCATCATGAACATTATTGTACAATTAATTGAAGCATGTGTTTTGTTCTGTTCCTTTCACTTATTTATTGTACATATGTTGATATTTGAGAGAAATAGATCTTTATTGTGTTGCATTTATTAATATTATTATTAAATTTTCTTGTACCTATTTCCATGCAACAAACATAATAAATAAATGGCCTCTTGTACAATAGAAGCTCATTTAACTCTTGCGTAAAACGTGTTTTAACTATAAGGTGCATTTGAACCCCACACAAACGGAAAGCTTCAAAAGCACGACGAGTGTGCTAATCTTAGAATAAGTTAAAAAGATAATGATCAATTGAAAAAAACGATAAAAGTATCAGCACAAAAACTTACCCAACAATTTTTTGTCACGAGTAGTAACGTTTACTATTTTTTTTAAATTAGTTCAAGAACGAAAATGTGGGTTATATATAAACTTATGTACGACCGTTCTGTTATGAGCTTAATTTTGACTTTGCGTTAAAATGATCAAAGATGGATATCATGTCAATGTTGAGTACATACAACGACAATACATAAAATTAAAGATGATTCAAAGTTTGCGCTTACGGTTAACTAATGAAATTGAATACAATACAAACAACGTAAAAACAAAATTATACAATACTATTAAGTAGTACACACAAAACTGATATAATTAATTACAACATTAAATACAATCATAAAAAGATATACGATTTGCTAATTGAGGTGCATAAAACTGATTCACTTATTATAGAAGTAACAAAACAATAAACAAATTATACAATACTGAAACTTCAGATAAAGGTATCTCTGTCATCTTTTGTCACTTCTGATTTACTAAATCAGGTGGACTCCACAGGTTACATCTTCCTGCGACTGTATAGAGATAAAATGTCAACCTCTTTCCCTCTCCCAAATTTGCTAAAATATAACGTGACGACGCCATTTTTGATTGCTCTCTTACCTGGAACATTGAGTAATTAATCAAACCGCTTAATTTACTTAATACTTAAATTTTTCCCGGCCCATTTACTAAAAGCGTACTCAAAATAACTAACGAGGAAAATTTAGCTTTTCAAATTAACGCAGAAAAACAAAAACAAAAATCCTTTTGAAGTTTTGTCATAAAAGCCGATGATTTGACGGTAACTAACAAATTACGTCATGGGCTGTTCTTGTTACAAGAATTTTCTCGCAACTTAAAAGCAAGCGACTAACTCAATTGTATCGGCAAGCGGATCGCAAGTCTCGGTGTGCTAAATCCACGCTAAATTAAAAAGGCGCCACAACAAGTAAACATTACTCAATACATACCTTGTTTAAATCTGTCGATTACTAAAAGAAACAAATTGACAAATTTCTCACAGTAATTTCTCACAGTAATATATTTATTTCAAGTAAAGAGAATAGTCGCCTAATATAATAATATTACAGCTATAATACCAAGGTAGGCCCTTTCGTTTAGGCAACCCACCATATAACTAACTTTATTTAATTGCTAACAAATGGGGATGATTTTAACTTAAAAATAAATATTACTCGATCAGAATATTTCGTCTACGATGCAGTTGCAAAATAAATTGACAATCGATAATGATAATAATGAACCGAAAAAATATAAAATATGAGCACAAAACTTACCCAACCGACAGTTCTTCGTTAATAGTAGTGACTTCTACTACTCCCTATTATCTAATTTAAAACAAAAATATGCGTGGTACATAAGCTTATGTACGACGGCATGTATGTTATTTTACCTTTGGCTTTGACTGCTTGCAAATGATCAAAAAACTTGACGGATATCACGTCAACGTACTCAACGATAATACATAAGGTTACAAATGATATAAAGTTTGCGACTAACAGGAAATTTAAGCCAGTATAATCTAACGTTAGAATTATTAAAACAAGCTATAGGCTGAATGTTGACGGTTAGTGAATACAATTGAAACAAATTACATAAAACAAAATTATACGTTTCTAAAAAATAGTAAGTACTAGGCTGGTATAAGTAAAGTAATAAATATAAATGCGAGAAAGTATACGCTATACTGAGTAATTTGTATAAAGTAGTTTAACGAACTAATACGATACTGATACAAGTGTAAATCTTCTCTCGTCTTTTCTAATTACATAAAACGAGGTAGACTCCACAGGTTACATATCTCAAAAACAGCCGAAGATTTGTGACTAACTTAAAAAATCATTTTGTGATCTCGATTAAAGAAATAGAAAAAAAAATTTAATCAATTTTTGCTGTTTTTTGTGTCTATGAGATAAGCGAGCAGTTCAACAATATTACTAAATACTAAATAAAAAAAAACTAACTGTGACAATCGCTGAATTTTCAAACGTGTTAACTTTTGGTTGTTAACGGTCCTACAGACCGACTCGGGCGGCTTCGATCAATAGTTGGTAAACCTATTGTCATAAACGCATATCCACCTCAATAGCTTCATGTATTCGATCTCCCAGTTCAGTGCGAGAGAATCGTTGTATTTTTTAACATATTAGTGTCAAAGACATTGTGTTAATTTTTTTGTGTTTGATAATATCTAAAGGTTTCAGTAAAATTAGTTAGGAAAAAAAGCTACTACTGCTTGAATGTGCGGACAATGTAGTGAATAGTGATGATGATGATGATGATGATGATGATGATCAAAGCTTGGGAAAAGATGTGGTCGAAGTACAAGACGTCAATTCAGGCAGTAAACAGCACACTGGTGAGGATTATGTCAGAGAGATCAAAATCGTTATATACAATGAGCCTTCAGTGTACCCGTTTTTATTTTTGAAGATTTTTCTAAATGGTTAATTACCGCTAACAAATAAATGAGAACGTGTGTTAAGAGTGTGGTTTTTACACCACTTGGAGTAAAGGATAAGGTTCGCAAACTTTGCAAAGCATCAGAAATTCTTAGTTTTTTTTATTACTGACATCATGTTGGAAAACAGTTAAAAAAACCAGTACATTTAATGGGTTGTCAAGTTTTAGTACCAGAAACAGAACTGCGACACCTTCTGATTTATTAAAAATTAAAGTGTTTTTTGAACTTTTGTACATTGCTGGAAGCTGGAATTAACAAAACCAATCAATCGATTTCAGTTCTGATCTTTTTAAAATCAAATGCACCTTATTAGAAATTTTTTGTGTAACTGTCTCAGGCAAGGTTTCGTTTATAATATAAGGTTGGATGACAATCGAATCCGCGAAGAATACAAAAAACTGACAAAAAGTGATGACAAGAAAATCCATGTAAAAATTCATATGTGTTAGTGTGTTTTTAAATAAAAACCATCTAAACATAAACAGTGTCAAGATGTCTTCTCTATTAATATTTTGGTAAACTTGCAAAACCTGCGTTTGCACGTAGAAAAAGACTGGAAAAGTGTTGCAGTGAAACTATGAAGAATAGACAAAAGTCAAAACGTACTTTCAAAAAAAAAAAATTTAACGGCGTTAATTTTTAAATTAAATTTGGCAATTTTTTTTATAACATAAATTCGTTAATATACAATAAATGCATAAACAAAATTTTATAATACTCAAAAATATCAATAAGCTATATTATGACACTGAAGCGTTTTCGAAGTAATTGGAACTGCGAGACAATGATCGAGAAACGTGGAACATTCTGGATGCAGATAACGGAAGAATATAAAAAGTGTTTGGAAGCAGTTAGGGTCAGTTTTTCAAATTAAATCGGAAGAAAACTTTGTATGTTTAAATAAATTAATTGTTTAATGCGTGTGTTAAAATAAATATATCGTCGCAAACTTGTTGTAAACATAAAAACAAATACCAGTTGTAGATAAATAAAAAGTGCGGATAGTAAATATACAGTGATAATATAAATAACGTTGTTTTTCTTAAATATCGTCAGATTTAATTAGTTACGTTTTCTATTCGTGTATATACATAGTTTATAAATAAATAAATTTTAAAAATTTGTTACTGTACTAAAAACAGTCGTATTCTTCACTACAAAAATTTACCAATGTTAAGATAAATTAAAACTGACCAAATATTGTAAAAAATAACGTTCTGGAATTTATTTTACAACTTAATATAAAAATTAATTTATTTTAGTTAATATTGTATTGAAGGTTTAAAGAAAAATATTAAGTCAAAAATTTCAATTTTGTTTGTAGTTGGGTAGAGTAAAATGTTTTGTACATGTATATGTTTTTGTTTTTAATACAAATCGTCGCTGTTCGAATCTTAAAATTCTTTTGAATAATAAAACTATATTTAGTCAAATTAAGTAGTCTTACATTTTCATTATAGTAGTTTGTACCCGGTACTTTGTTACCCAAACTAGAGTAGAAGCAGTAGTCGTTGAACTTGTTTAAAACTACAACTAACATAAACAAACACATTTTAATTGAAACTAATATAATACAATTTTTGCAGACAAAACTTAAACATAAAATTATCTAAAAAACATAAAATATTTAAGTTTTATTTATATTTAGTACGTTCTGTTTAAACATGGATAAAGAATAAATAATAAAACAGAAACACATTTTAAAAATATTATAGTGAATGATGTTTGTGGATAAAGATAAACTAGACGTTTATAGAAAATTGAATGTCTGGCAGCTCTATTTACGTTCAATTGAAAGAATGTATACATCAAACGCAATTTTTTAAAATGAAACACTTGAAACTAACCAAATATCTTCAATAATTATATGATTTATTCTATATGTAGTTTCAAATAACCAAATTAAATTTATAATTAATAATACAACGTACATACTTTAACTTTGTGAATTAATTTTAATTAAAACTAATATGTCTGCTAAAACAATATGATCTCTAATAAGTTACGTTTTCTTTATGTTTTTTTTAACTGTAGTTTATTTTCCTTTAATTAAAAAACAAGATTCTTTATTAGTAGGTTTTTTTAAATTTTATATGCAACTAGTAAATATTAAAAATTACTATTTTGTTACAACAATTACTGCAGAACATTATAACAATTTGAAAACTGTTTAAACTTTATAAAAAAAATTTTTGTTGTGTTGTTTATTAAAACTAGATTTTGCAAAACTATTTGATCTTATTTAAATTTTGTTAATTATTTTTTTATGTATGTATAACAATAAAAACAAGAAAATAATTACGTGGCTGGTGCATAAAATTTATTAATTTATTTTGTAGAGTTATAAAATTTTATTTTCTTTATTTAAGAATTGATTCTATAAAGAACTGTGTACAATGATGCAAATAAGCTCAACGGTTATTTTATGCTTCGTAAAAGCTATGCATTACACACGGTTCAATTACCTTTTGTTAAGAAAATCATAATTTTCGTTATATACTTTTTATAAAATATGCCGTTAGTCAGTTTTAATAGTATATGTATGGTAATTGTAAGTTTGTTCTAAACATTAATTTTTCTAAATATATTTCAAAATTATTTTTTTAAGCTTAAAATAATTTAACAAACAATAACAATTATTACAATTTGTTATTTTTAAATTGTTAAATGTAGGATTATTTCAATCATTCTAACAAAGACTGGTCACTGATTGATTTTGAAGACGGTCGTCGTCGAGGCAGAAACAATATTTGGAAACTATAGTGTTAGGGAAAGAAACGTAGGTGACATTAAGGTTATGTTATGTTCTCATTAGCGTTCGCTTCCCATTGTTTAAAAATCACACTATTGTTTATAAAAAATAAAAATTATAAGAAAATGTAAAAATTAATAATATACGATCGCCGGAAAAACTAAGAAACCAACTTGTTTGATAATGTGCGACTAATAATTAAGTCAATGTTAACGCTCTCGCTCGCTCGCGCGTAAAATAGTTTCAATTAATAATCGCCCTCATTACCAACCTTGTTGGTTAAATAACTACATCAGTGGTTTGAACTGCCTCAGTTGTGGTGCGTTAATCATGATTACAAATGTCGTTGTAGCCTTTTTTGTTTTGGGTTATCAGTTATTTACCTTCAATTTCTTGTTGTTTTTAGTAGCTGCTACAAACTTTGTACCGTTGTGGGTTGGAATGCCACCTTAGATTTGAGGATTTTGGTAATACGCTTGTTCCAAAAATGTGTTTAATAAGTTTCCGGCAACAATAAAAAATATTATTTGTACGACAGCAATAAGTTTTAGCTTAGTAAGTATTACATACCTTAGCTTATTCGATTTGTTGAAGTTCCTTAAAGTTTCTAGGTTAATAATTTTTTTTTGTTTATTTCTACATGCAATTAGTACAATAAATAAACAGTACTATAAGCAAGTTTGAACTATGTTTCTGTGATGTGCCTATTTTGGGTTGATCCCTACTTTTAATTTTGATTTGTTGTGTGTGTATATGCACTTGACTGTTAACTTAAATTTTTAGTGATATGATTTACATTAGAACCTATGAGGTAATTTTACCGGAGTTAGTTTTGTAACCTTTGTTTAGTTTTACTATTGTCGAGTAGGTTTACTGCTAGGACATTTAAGTGGGTGTCAAGTTTTTTTTATATAACGTTCGTTGTATTTTCTGATCTCTTCTTTAATGGTGTTCATTTTCAAATCATTTCTAATTTATTGTTAGGTATATGCTTCGTTTGTGATAATACCTAGAACCTTAGATTAAAATGTTTCCTTTATTTCTATATAGGCTTGAGGGCTATTTTATAAATCAATATGAAATCTTAAGCTTTCGCGGTTGTTATGTTTATGATTATAAGCGACTTTTGGCTTAGACCGCGTTGTAGTTAAAAGCCTAGACTTAGGCTTGGTCCTAGTCTCTCTTTCTGAGCTAAAACAAGAAGTAGAACTTGGCCTTTGTCGTATTGTCGTTTGTGAAACCAAACAAACTGACGTTTCCCAAGACATTGCAGCTTGCGTCTTCAGAGTGGTAAATGTCACTAAAGGAAAAGTGTAAGTGACGATATTTATATCAATGGCAATTATCGTAATTAATAATTAATCTTTCCGTTACCGCTTGACTCACTTCGTTATTACTCGAAGTAAGTGTTTGTGTCCTTTCCAAAAAGGTTGATCTTTGTCTTAGAGAATATAATACTGGTAACCAAGATTTGCTGAGTCTTAAACCGTCTTCTCGGTTCATATTACATGAATGTTTTTCTATCGCGGATTAGTCTGAGAAAGTAGAAAGGAGTTCTAGCCAACACTTTTGTTTGGTCAAAATTTTGCGTGTGTCCTTGGTTCTACGCGTGTTCTGCCACTGCTGATTTAGTAACTCTGCGGTGTTTGCAGTCAGACTAAGACCAAGCCTAAGTCTGGTTGTTTAATTACGACGCGGTCTAAGCTGAAAGTCGCTTATAATTTATAAATCATGATTTTATTAGTTAGTGTGAGCTTAGATTATCTTCTTAAGAGCTTTTAATATTCTCTGTATTTATGTCCAAGTTGTTTCCGTTTATTGTGCATCTCTTGGTATTTTACACTGTAGGATTGGGATACAATTGCCCCATTTAATGATATAAAAGGAGTGTTGCAATATTTAGGTTGGTATGGTTCGCCATTATAGTTTTAACGTCCGCAAATGTTGCTGTTGTTATGTCTTGATTAGTAGATCTACTGTCTACAGGTGGTAAGAAACATTACACTAGCCTGAGAAGTGCCTGATAGCAATGGAAAAAGTTTTGTTGTTTCTTGTTCGTGTTTTACCATAAAGCAACTCTCGTGTAAGTATGATTTCAGTATAACGTATGATGTGTGGGAGAGATTGTTTTTTTAATTTGTAGAGCAAACCGGGCTGCTAAACTTTATCAAAAGCCTGGCTTATACCCGTAAAGGCTGCTACGCAATAGTTTCTATCTTCTAAAATCTGGTTGATATTATTGACCACACTATGGACTTGTTCAACAGTGCCATGTTTCTGCCTGAAATTAAACTAGTGGTTTGGGAGAAGTTTGTTAGACTCAATATACGCATCTAATCTTGTTAACAGTAGTTTCTTAAGTAATTAGTTTAGAATAAGGACTAAGCTAATTGGTTCATAGGAGAAATCTTCTAGCGGAGGTTTTGCGAGTTTAGTGTAATTTGGACTACTTTCCATTGTGCTAAAAAGTAGCCAAGGCATAGGATTACATTAAAAATAGTTATCAGTAGTACAACCTTCTTCCTAGGTAGTTCTTTAATGAATTTTCTAGTTACAAGGTTATAGCCTAGGGCTTTGTTTGATTTTAAGTTTTAATTGTGCTATTTACTTCAGAAACTATGAAGAGCTTTGGTATCGGTGACATCTGGAAAGTTTCTTCCAGTTTTTATTTTATTTTATTTTTTTCTACTAGTGCTGCTTCCGATAGAAATGGTTGAAACATTTTTTTCAGGTGGTGCGTGGATGCATATGGTTTTTCTAGATGAGTCCAGACCAAATCCTGCCCTGTTTGCAGATTGGGGGTATCGGTACTTTATAGCTGTTTATGTTTCGTACTGCTTTCTATAAGGAGTAGATTGGATAAGTTCTCTAGGTATTTGTTGAGAAAATGGTTTTATAAGTTTATTGTGAGATTTTTTAAATCGCGAGAAATTTTGTTATAGCGGTTTTTGTCTTATGGGTATCTGGTTTTTTGCCATATTCTTTTCAGACGTCTTTCTTCTGCAATTTTTTGTTTTACTATTATCTGGCAATTCTGGTAGAGTCTTAGTGTTGCAATATATGGTGTGGAGCATTCCTGTATTAAATATTGCCTGCTCGATATCTGATTCTGTTTGTAATGGAATGTGGAGGTTTGTTTTTCGTTCGATTCGGTATTTGTAGTATTTCATTGTAGAGATTTTTGTTTTGTCCTTTTTTATGCTTGTACCACTAACAGTAGCTATTACTGGTGTGTGGTCTGAATATAAGTCCAAGTTGGATTCTATATCTAGATTGCCACGCGAGATTCCTTTTGTTATGAAGAAGTCCAATAAGTCGGACAGTCTGTTTGAGTCTGTGGGCCAGTATGTGGGAGTATATGTTAATAGATGTTGCATGATGTTTTATATTAATCTTTTCTACCTGGCGCTGTTAATCTCGATTTTCATGCAATGTTTTTAGCGTTGCAGTTGCCTCCTGCCAGAAATTTCTGAAGTATTCTAAAGTTCCCTATTTTTTTGCTGAATAGTTTGGAAGAAAGTGAGCAACTGAGGTAATGAGAAGACCGGTCCTCAATAACGATGCTTGCAGTCTGTAGAAAGTTTTTTGGTACTTGGGTAATTTGTAGTGTTTAATGTGGTGTTTAACCAATTTTTGCTATGGTTGTGTCATCCGCTTTTAGTTGAGTGGTGTGGTAAAGAGCGTAACTTTTAATGTTAAAGTATGTGATTCTAGTAAAGTGGGTTTTGAGTAACAGGAGGATGTCGATTTTGTTATGTATTAGGAATGTTTCCGCTTCTAGTTTGTGTTTGACTAGGGCATTGGCGTTTTATAAAGCCAGCTTATGCAGCTGTGCCATTTTTAATTATTAGGTTAGTTAGTTGTGTGAGCTGTACTCTTAGACTTTTGATTTCTGCTGTCATTTAATTCATGGTTTGTTGTTGGTTTGTAATAGTTGCTTGTAGGAAAGTCATAATATTGTTTCCACTTGTTACTTGTGCGTAGGTTGGTTGCATTGGTTGTAGCGTATTTGGGTTTTGTGTTTCTAGAATAATGTGTTGTTGGCTTTGACAGTTTGTCATATTTAGGTTGTGTTGGTTCTGGGTGGTATATTTTAGTTTCTTTCCTCTCTTAGCTGCCAGGTTCGTTGGTATTTCTAACTTTTGGGAAATAAATTTTTTGTTAATTATTTATTGTTAGATTTTACATATTTTTGCAGTAACTTGATGGTCTCCGTCGCAGAGTAAACATTTTAGATTCTTGCCGTCATTTATATCCATTTATAACACCTCTTTGGGTAAGTGCAGTTATTCTTTGTGTGTCCGTAACAGCAGCATATTGAGCATTGGACTGGTTTTGACTTCTTTCTGGGTTCTTTAAATTTTACAACGGCGTTTAGTAGTTGTTTGGTTTTAAATATTTCTGCATTGTTGTCCTTCTTTCTAAGGTAAAGAAAGAAAAAGATTTTAGGTGCGTCTTTCTCATTTTTGATAAATCCGTTGCCTATTTGCTCAACAGTGTGTCCAAGAGTTTGCACTGCTGTTTTGATTTCTTAAACTACTGTAGTGTAGTGTAGGTTCCGGAGCACTACTCTGTATTTTTTGGTTATTTCAAGAGTGTACGTATGTCTAATTACCTTGTTGTCAAGTGCTTTTTTGATTTTTGGTAATTTTTAATGTTATTTGTTTGTAACTTAACTTTTAGTATTTCATAATATTATTCATCGTTTTTAACAGCAGAGTTTACTATGTTAATTAGCGGTGTTATTTTTTCGATGAAGTGTAGGATAAAGACTGGTACTTTCTCTTTTTTGTTGGCTCGCCTGTGTTATTCTCTTCGTCTTTTTTTTGTGTTTTTTAACGGTTTGTGGTTTTTGTTTTTTTGGTCCGACATCTTTCGATAAAGTGTTGTTTGGCTTTTTTCTTTTTTTCCTTAGTTTGACGTAATAGAAGTCATTAGGGTGTATCACTTTGGATTCGTAGCTTATAACTGACAGCCTGTCATTATCGATTTTCGGGTATATGGTTTCATGAGATTCTGACATATCTGAGGTAGTTGATGTTAATTTTTATTGATTGTTATGTTACATGTTAAAGTTTGTGTAAATTACTGTTTGAATTGGGTACGTAATTGTTTGCATTTGTGATCGTTGTGGGTATCCTAGAGATGGTATAAGACTTGCGGTTTGTGTTTAGGGATGTTGGAGCATAGCTGGTTGGGATTGAACATTCTACACGTACTACTTTAAACTGTTTTATTGAGTTATTAAGTACGTTTACATCGTAGATTTAGTCCGCGACCTATATCCAAATTCGACCTAAATAAATTTAGTCCATGCGATGTAAACTCATTTAGACTAGGACTAAACGGTATAGGTCAGGTCTAATTTTTCTATAGACTGACCTAAATTTAGTCTGGACTAAATTTTTATTACTACGATGTAAACAAATTTGACCTGACCTATGCAGTAGATATCTGTTTCATCGACGTAAACTATGAGAGCTGATGACAGCAACAAATTTTTAAAGTTTGTGTATAACCTATAACTACAAAATTGATCGTGATCATTAATTCTAAACAACAAATCAGAGATAATCTCAAACATGAAGTGTTGCGAAGAAACCGCTTTTCTTGCAAAACAGAGAAAAAAGAGTCAAATTGGACTGAAAATAAAACACGAGAATTTCTGGGCTTGTGCATTGAATACAACATAATAAAACTAATTGCTGGCAAACGCCATAAACATGTAGAAATTTTTAAATTGGTCGAAGAAAAGATGAAAGAATTAGGATTCAGTAAGGCTGCTTCACAGCTCCAAGTAAAAATGAAGCATTTAAAAGAAACCTATTATAAATGTAAGAAAAATAATAACAATAGTGGGAAGAGTCGCACAGAGTTTTTTTTATGACCAAATGGACAATTTATTAAACACGCTTCCAGGAACACGTGCAATGACAAATATGTTAACGTATTGATACGTCCATAGAAGATTTTGTTGAAGGAGGTGGTATGTGATAATTTAATTTTTAAATGAAGTGTGTTTTATAGTAACAGTTGTATCCCCTGAGGGTTATACAAGAAAGTAAAATACAAATCGAATTTTGCGATTTAACTCAAAGCAAAGAAAGAAGCTCTCCGTCCTTAAATTCAACCCAAAATTCAAGTGGCTTGGAAAATCGTCATCAAAACAAAACTACAAAATTAAAAAAAAAGGCGGTAAGAGTAATTTAATACTTTAATTTATTATTTAATTAATTACATTTCTACTTACTTATAGGTACAACCAGTTATGCAAAGCAAATGAACTTATCTAAAGTTATTGCAAAAACTGGTGTGGCCACCACACGACTTTCTTATAAGGAGTGGTGAAGGAATGTCTACATATTTTTCTAAGGTTATGTTGCCATAAAACCATTTTAAAGTGATATGTACACGTTTGTACTGATTTCCTAGCATGCCATAATTTTTTTGAAATTTTTTTCCTCGATTTCATTAAGATCATATCGACTAACCCTTATATCTGTGCGCCTCGATATTACTTACCCCTTCAGTAAATCAGTAAATTAGTCGCAAGCAGGATTCGAAACTATATTATGTTTGTGAATTCGTTTTAAATAACAAATTAAATATCTGATAAACTGTTAATGTTAGAATTTTTTTTATTTGAATAAATTGTTACACACAGATACAAAAACACCCAAAATTTCTGATTCAGGAAACCTTGAAAATTTTTTCAAAAATAATTGCGATTGCTATACTTTCTTTATAAGAAAGTAAAAAACCAAAGTCAAGCTCTGAAAGAAATTTTAAGTGACCACATCAAAATTATTATGACAAGTATTGCTGAGCAGTTGCAGCAAAGAGAATAAGAGATGGAAGTCATCAAAATGGAACAAGAACACAGCACCCAAATAATGCAAATGATGACGACGTCTGTTCTCCAAAGCATGCCAACGCAATCACCGACACCAAGTTTTTTTTATCCGTAGCAATTTAATAAATAATCTGAAGCACATATAACTTTTACAGATTAACATTAAAAAAATCAGCGGGCATTTAGTCGACCAAAAGCCATCTCAACAAACACACGTCCGCAGTTGAGATAAACGTTAAATGATTCTTGCTGTGGGGTAGTGGTACCAGAATAAATTTTCATTGCCCAATTCATCAATGAATAGGCGGGATTTCCCAAAATCAGAAAAAGAATACGGTTTTCATGTACATTTCTCTTTATTTGTGGTATAATTGGTTCTGCACGTTTGTATAGTGATTAAGTTTTAAAGATAGCTGCATCGTGTGTATTGAAAATTTCACAAAAATATCTCAAAACTTAAGGCAATGGAGAAAATTAATTAACAATGGATACTTTGTAAAACTTTTACCTGCACTTGTGATGCACCACAGCTTGCATATTATAAAATTTTGATATCCATTTGAGGGAGGCAAAATTGGTATGTGGGTGCCGTCTATGCACCTAATCACATGAGGCAGTTTACAAACTTCTTCAAATTGAGTTGCTGTTTCATTGACTTTGATATCATTTGGCATGAAAATGTAATATTTTACTTTGCTGTTAATAGCAGTCACAACCGTATAAAAACATTTTTTTACAGTCGATTTGTGGATTCCAAAAACATTTCCAATAACACGGTACTCGGCACAACTAACTAGTTTGTAAAGTATCACTGCAATTTGTTTTTCCACCGATACAGGTTCTCCTCCTTTTAAAAACGTTTCACGAGGTAACTTTTGAAAAATTTTTCATTATCCATTTGAGAAACGATTCGATCCCAAAAATCAGTGCTGCGTAATTTCATCCAAAGCTTCTTTGGTTTACGTTTGATAAACGTATGAAATCATTGTTTATTTTGAGCAAAGATGATTATAAACTGAATAATAATGACGTAGATGTTGAGGTATTCATCGTTTGTATTTGAGTAAATATGTTCGTAAAAACAAATCTTTGTTTACGAATAATTCTTTTCCTTAACTGTTGATGTCGTCTTTTACTCATCTGCATTAAATTTGCAATTGCACGTAACCACAAAATCCAGTTGAAATTTGAATTCATTTTCACGAAACAAATAGGTACTACGTTTTTTGTTTCACACAAATAAAAAGTAAGGTTAAGACACTAACCCAAAAACAAAGGTCAAACAAAAATTACTTTGCTGTTATTACTGATAGAAAGCGCTAAATCAGTTTAAAGGCAGACCAAAAGAAGACTAATTTATTCGTAGGTCGTTTCAAAACCCTACAGTATAAACGCCTAAAAACTGAACTATTTTAGATCTACTCGATATTTAGGTCAGCCCACATTTAAGCCTGCCGATGTAAACGTACTTATTATCTGCTGCGGTTGCTGTGGGTATATCAAGTTTGTACCACTTAGGGCTAAGCCATGACTAGTCCTTTGTATGTCAAATTTAATTTTTTTTAAACGAGAAACTTAAATGTATTTTAGTTATTTATTTATATTCGAGTTTAGCACTATCAGCACAACGTTCAGTAAATTACGTGAAATTTATTTATAAATTTACGGCATATATTGATCACTGGTATTTATTTCTAATCACGACATTTGCAAAAAATTACGGTGAAGCTTTAATGACAGTGGCAATATACGGAGTGTTGCAAAACAATCTCTTATGACAAGTCGGGCTTCTACAAGCACGAGTTAAAGTGAGTAAAGCTAGAGGGTAATTGCCTCACAAAAACAAATTTAAATCGTAGAGATGTCAAACTCATTATCAAATTTTAAGTTATCTTAGTTCGACCAATTTATTAAAACACAAACTCGCTTACATTTGGGGTTCAAAATAAAATTTAAAAACTGGTAGGTGTATCAAGCGAATGTTTAACAAATCATAAACCACTTTGGCTCAAGCAGTTTATTAATATGTTAACTTTTTGACATTACCAAAAACTATCAGACAGCAGATTAAGTTGAAACACGTTTGAATAACCGTGTCATATCGGATACTAGTTCGTTAGTTTAAACAAAGATTAGCCGGGTGCGTAACGGTGGTTATTATATGTTACGGTTCCAAGTACAAGAACTGGTCTCAGAAGAAAAGCTTCTACCCGTAACGGGTCTCAAAAAAACGTTTTCTACTGGGAACGGGGTCTCGGAAGTCAAAGTCTTCTTCTAACGCAAAGTGTCGGTTTTTATACGCGTTTTTAATAACAATTACTGTTTGGTTACAAGCTGCTTACACAGAAATTTGTACAATTAAAATTTTTTGCAATTTCATTTTGAAAATTGCTGAAAATATGCACTGTTAATAAATGCATATGCGTTAAAAAATTTTTGTTTGAATATGCAAGTATGCACTTAATATGCATTTGGGTATTTCCCTAGCGTTGATGTGTAGTATTTCTAATAACTAATAGATATAATAGGTACTAGTTTACGTAATTTTATCTAATCGTTTAAATCCGCAAATTCTTGAAATCACTTTGTTTAGTTGATTAGATATTAATTATCTTCTAAGAACAAATGCAGTACAGTAGTTAGCAAAAAACATACATGCACCTTCATATTTTCCTTATGTTAACAAATAGTAGTAATTACAAAAATCGTACAAATTATAAAAAATTAAAAATCAACATGTTTAATGAATTGTAACAAATCTAAAAAAATTAAAGTTGAACACGATGGAAAAATTTATTAAAAGCATAAATTATTTCCCATTACTTCAATTTACATCTACTAAACAAGATTATGCTTTAAACATGTATTCATATTATTCATGCGCTTTATTAGTTTTCTTAACAAATAATTTAATAAAATTTAGTAGAATGCGTAACAAGATAAACTTTTACTTCCAGGTATAATTTTCGCGTCTGTTATATACGCCGTTATTAAAATTTAATTGCCTTTAATTTACATTAGACTAAAAGCGGTTAAATTTCAATTTCACCGCCAATTTACCTATTACAAATTTTAAGATCTAAGATAAACTGTCAGAAATGACAGACAATATCATTTTTATACCAATTTTAACTTCAAACGTTTTGCTTATTAAACAAAATTAAACCAGAATTTAATTCTGCGTAATGCTCGAATGCGTCACTAGCTTTGAGTAATTTGATATTAGATAGTTAACGACGTAGGCGATAGAATCGACCACTCTAACTTCTAATGATGTCATAAAGAAAGCTTTCATACTTTTTACTTTTGACAATCTACTAAGTGAAGCTGCGATACAACAACAAAAATATGTATTCTTTTTATATCGTTCTATAAATGAAAGGTGAAAAATCGATAAGACGCTTTTTCATTACGAAACTCGTACAACGTATAGTTTCAAGTATTTGTTTATTTCATATTATTGGTCATATTTATACTTGATTAAATTACAATATATTTTCATATTAAAATCTTTTTTTTTACGTTTTTGCATCTAATTCTTTGTTTCTAAAAACACAGTTAAAAGCCAGTTTTGTCATAACTGCTTATTTTTTCTGCATTTTTTTAATTAACTGTAATTACTAAAAAATAGTATGTTAGAATAAAGTTTAAAAGTACAGACACATTTTCCTATTATTAAGAAATAGGCTTGTCGTACATTTGTTAGCGGTTAGGCAACGTAGTACATTCTTTATGATAAATTTCTCCGTGCAAAACTATTTCATATCCCTAAAGGTCAATGAACTATGATAAGATTATACAAAAATTATTTGCAATTAAGATCTAACAAAATTTGGAAACAAAACCATGTAAAACGATGTGGCTTCATTTATGCATTGTTATAAATTAAAATTTTTAATTGGTTGTTTAGAAACTGGACAATAACTACTGGAATTTGCATGTATGACAAGTTTCTAATCGGTAAAACACCTAAATTACTTAATTTGCCAAGTGGTGCTCCGTTATCTTTAAGTGCCAAGTCTCATTCGTATAATAAGTGTATCAAAGGTTAAAGACCACGATAATACAATAAACATTTCTTCAACGATTTAAAACTGTATTAAAATATTTACCAATTTAATATGCATATTTAAAAATCTTTCCAACAAAAAATGGCTGCAACGACGTGCTATGTGGTAATACCACAATCAACCCCAAATTTATCACGTCAATAATAAAATAAAAATAATTTTTTTAACCTCTTTTGTACTCTCATACAAAATTTTACAAGTTTTGCCGTATTTACATACGGCATGTTCAATCAATGCAATCTCAACAAGCAATGAAAACCACTTTAAATTATTGCACATCAAACTTCAAATCAGATACTTAACTGATTTCGACACAAATTCTGTAGACATGAGTAATAAAACTATTAAAGATAGTGGAAACATCCAAGTTATATTAAATACCAAACAACTTTATTTTACTCAGAGCTAAACCAAATTTAATGAATAATAGATTATCCAAATAGAACAGTTCATGGAGAATCAGTTGACACCTCAATTGCACATTACTAATTTTATTTATTTGTAACTGCAAAAATCTCAGACAAAAGTAGAAACACGTTTATCGCTGAAGGAGACTACATGAAACTTTTAACAAAAGGGTTGCTCTTTTTTTCTCAAGGATTGTATGAACCAATATTCTACCAATGTGTCACTGCGACTAACACTTAAAAAAATCCAAACAATGTTAATTAAATGGTTTATTTTATAAAAAAAAAACAACAATATTATATTAATCAGAAATAGAACAATCAATAATATAAAATAAAGAAAAAATATGGAAAATTATGAAATAATTTAATAAACGGTTTGCGCAAGTTTCCTATAGCTCACCACTGGTGATAGGCCCATAGTCCTCTATTTTTTACGTCAAAAATTTTTCAAAAATAATTCAAACTAATTTAAAAAAATCTAGAAATACTAATTATTTTTTATGAATTTAAATTTTAAAAAACACCTTTGACAGTAATGATAGCCAAAATCCGACTTGGTCGTGCAGTCTTGTCTTGGCCTCGCAAGATTTGCAAGACCAAGAGCAAGATAACAACGCCATTAGCAAGACCAAAACCAAAACACAAGGTTGCAAGGCCAAGACTGGATGCAAGACTAGCTCTGTAAGATACCAACAAAAACAAGACTATCTTGTAAGACTCTTGCAGTTTTTTTCTTATTATGAACGATTATTTATCTTTTTTTATTTATTCCACATACAAAAAAACAGTTTTTTTCTCAAAAAAAAAAATTGTGTGTATACGTGAAAATATATAGTTTTTGAGAAAAGGTTGTTTTGATTTAGTAAATAAATGCGTAATACAAGGGTGTGCAGCCAACGGCGGCTCTCGCTTTAGCCTCTCAGTGTCAAAGACCATTTGCCCGTAGATTCGGCTACACTCTGCAAGAGGTGACCTTGCTTTTGCAAAAAGCGACGGATCTAGGGGAGAAAACCCTAAATCCAAAATCCCACATGGGCTGTCTATTTTCACATAAGCAGTACGGGGATCGCCAAACCCGAGGTACCCGATGAACCTGGAGAAGAAACATTCTCAAACCCGAGGTACCCGATGAACCTGGAGAAGAAACATTCTTCTTTTTGCACACACCGTCAAAGTTAAGTCATGTCTCTGCTCGGATGGAGGGCTTGGTTTTACTGCCTAGCCCGCAGAGGAGTAAACCTCTGTAAAAAATCTGTGAATCTAAGGTGTTATACGTACCGTGCCGATGGATGAATGGCTTCACGTTACGAATTCGCGAACGGTTGTCCTAAAAGTACCTAGCGACCCTTTCTTGTAAATAGCCTTGGTGTGGTAAGGGCGCATTGCTGCATTTGGCATTTAGTTCATCCCAGCTCGTAGGATTAATATGAAAATTGATACCAACAAAACACAGAAGCACCCGTCTCCTTAAATCAGGGTAAAGGTAAGGGTCCTTCTAAACACCTGTTATCTGTCATTACTCGTACGCGCTTACATTCCTGCCCCAATGAGATGTTGTGACCTTGTGAAAACCCGCATGAGTGTGTTAACTGCAAAGGTTAACATTTAGCCATATCCAGGCAGTTTCCGATATACAAGCAGGAATCTGCAATACAAGAAATTAAAGTGAAGGAGAACATTTCTTACCCTGAAGCTAGGAAAAAAATAATATTACCTAACCCACAGCAGGGCATTTCGTACGCAAAGATGGTAGAGAAGAGACCACAATTTGATACTATCCAGTTAGTGAAAGAGCTGGCACCTACGTTAGTTACCATGCTAAAAGATGTATTTGTATCAAAAGATACACAGCGATTTTAACCACCAACAACGAGATCTCGTGTAAACTCATTGTCTAATTAAGGTCATGCATTTTCAAATGTAGAATCTGAAAAAAGGAAAAAAATAGAGCAAGTAGAGTCTAGTTATTCGACGGAAGACGAGCTCACCGACAGCTCGGAAGCTTCCAGCAAAATGCCAAAAAAGAAAAACGGCTGGGTTAAAGGCAAACTCCGAAAGGGGTCGACCTGACCTGTGATAATCTCTGTGATAATACCTGTGATATGTGCTTGTTGCCCAGAGTATATAGTATTTATTAGAGTTCTATTTATATATTTATTTGTCATTTATACGTGTACGTCCAGAGCATTTATTTACTTACTTGTTATTTTTATTTGTCTGTTCGTCGTATTTATACACGTTTGTCAATATTTATTTATTAGTTTTAAGTTATTCAATTTAAAATGGAAGAACAAAATGAATACATAATTCAGTGGAACTGCAATGGTCTGATACGGCGATATTGCTCCCTGAAATTAATGATGAGGGATTACAATCCATACCTAATGTGCCTACAGAAAACAGATTTAATACCTCGACGCCCGTACGCATTAAAAAGTTATAGAATCCTGCAGAAAGATGTAGAGGCTGATACGGCGATATTGCTCCCTGAAATTAATGATGAGGGATTACAATCCATACCTAATGTGCCTACAGGAAACAGATTTAATACCTCGACGCCCGTACGCATTAAAAAGTTATAGAATCCTGCAGAAAGATGTAGAGGCTGACTGAGCTAGTGGGGTAGTAGCCATTTTCTTCAAAAACGATATAGGTTCGTCGGAAGTTCTTATTGTTACAAACCTGCAGGCAATAGCAGTAAGCCTAGCTGGATCCGTTAACCTCACTATCTGCAACATATACTTGCCTAACGCCGATTGGAGATCACAAGAACTTGAAGAGCTGTTAAGACAACTACCACGACCGTACCTTGTAGTTGGGGATTTCAACGCTCACAATAAACTATGGGGTTCCGCCACCGTAAACGCGACAAATAGTCGCGTAGAAAGTGTGGTCGAGAATAACTATTCAGTAGTGCTGAACAACACCAACATCTCTGAACTCGAGAGATAATACATTTTCAGTATGGCTACATTAGACCACCTGCATGACAGCTACCATTTTTCCATAGCCATGTCTTTCGGACTTCGATATCATTGGAGCGTTACTCCCAAAAGATGGTTTCTGCAACGTGCAGACTAAACATTCTCTGGTCATTACCGAGCTATCTGGCACTGTCAACGAAGCAGTAGCGGCTTTGAGCACCGCAATCCTGCATGCTGCCTAAAGCAGCATTTCGGTAGAAGGGGGAACAGATTGAAGAATGGCAGTTCCACGGTGGAACGATAGAGTGAGACAGGTTATAAGGGAAAAGAGCCGCTTATTTAATACATTTAAGAGGCAACCAACGTTGAAAAGCATGATCACTTTTAAGAAAGCCAGAGCGCAAGCACGACAAACAATGCTAGAAAACAAACGTGCGTCATGGAGAGATTATGTATCGTCAACCAATAGCTGAGGTATGGCGTAGGATTAAAGCGGTGGCAGGAACAAAAAGAAACCCAGCATCCATTAAACTGAGTGTATACGATCACACACTGGATAGGGCAATAGACGTTGCAGAAGCATTTGCGGACCAATTTAAAGCCGTCAGTAGTTCCAATAACTACGATGCGGCTCTCTTAGAAACAAATCACGAGTTGTTAGTGTTAGACGAGCAACACGGTAACTTACCGGTTAACGCTCCATTTTGACAGTCCGAAATTGAAGAGGCCTTAAAAAATGTAAAAAATCTGCACCAGGACCGAATGGAATCTTTTACGAATTTGTCAGGGAAGGTTTCTCTGCATTAAAAGGTCCGCGTCTGACCTTAATCAACAAGATGTGAAACAAGAGTATCGTGACGTGACGTGATCGTGACGATTTCGAAGGAAGGTAAAGACCTTGCACAACCCTCCAGCTACAGGTCGATTAGTTTAACTTGCTGTTTAAGCAAAATTATAGAAAAGATGGTAAGTGACAGGATTATGTGGCACTTGGAGTCTCACCAGTTCCTCGTCGAACATTAAGCCGGCTTTAGACAGCGCAGATTGACTCACATCCTAGAGCTCGTACAAAAATGCAAACTTGCTCTGAACGCATAGAGAGCAATCTCTAAGGCTAAATTTGGGGGAGAAACAATAACGCTGTTAGACATCTACCGGTCGGTGATAGCAAAAATTGATTATGCCTGCGTAGCGTACGCTTCTGTCCGCAAGACAACGCTCGTATTGCTTGATGCAGTACAGAACTCGGCTGTACAATGTTATCTAGGTGCTTTCCGCACCAGCCCAATATCAAATATACTAAGCAAAGCAGGAGTCCCACTTTTAGAAAGCGCGTACTTGCTCACTAACTACAGCATTGATATGAGGGCGCAACCAAGACATCGGAACTTTGCCGTTATGTTCAGAGGCAGGAGTGGGTACATCGGAAAACCCACCATATCGAGACCGGCCGGCCTGCGGGTACTGGAATTAACAAACATGTTAAGATATACGATACCAATCCCACTGACGACAAACTTAACAGAATACGCGCCGTAGACTAGAGAGGAACCATCAGTCCATTTAAAATTAAACATGGCACTGAAAGAAAACAGGACCGCAGAGGAACACCGAAATGAGTTCCAAAAAATCCTTGATAATTACCCAGACTCGATCGTCATTTACACCGATGGATCTAAAAATCATCAGGGCGTAGGAGCAACCGTTGTTGTGGAAGATAAAAGTCACACTTGGTCACTACCACAGGATGCCACAGTATACCTGGCAGAACAATACGCGGTATCACAAGCGCTCAAATTCTATCATCTCTCCATTTAACAGCAATATGTAATAGCTACAGATTCCATTAATGTAATCAACAGTCTACGTGAAGTAAGTCTCCTAGACCCCATGTCGGTGATGATGGCAGACACACTGAAGTATCTTAAATTAAATAAAGAGAAAATTATCTTTCTATGGGTACCGGGACACAGCGGAATACCTGGAAATGAAAGTGCAGACGAAGCGGCGCGCAAAGCTGCGTGTCGGGATACGATCGACGTTAACATTCATGTCCCCGAAAACCTAAAAAAAAATTCTCAAAGGAAAGCTGAAACAAAAATGGCAGGACGGGTGGAGGGAAACAAACAACAGCTTCTAAAACAATATAAAAAAGCACATTAATTGATGAAAGGGATCTGAAAAACTGAGGAGACAAGATCAAACGAGAATTACACGATTAAGGATTGGCACACTCGAATGACTTACTCATACATACTAACCTCCTCGAGGCGACCATCTTTTAACTGCTGCGACAATCATGCCCTCACAGTTAACCACCTGCTGTGTCAATGCGCCGCATTAAATAATATTAGAAATATGTGTGGGTGGGAAATACTTACCACAGAAGAAGGTATCGAAAAAACAATAAGATTCATAAAAATAATTGGAGCATACCGACAATTATAGTGGGGGAAAAGGAGGATAAGTTAAAGCGCTAATGACAATAGCAGTCGATGTGCTATAAACACAAAAAAAATATAACTAATAAATAAGCACTATAATTATCTGAAATAAAATATTTACAGAAACCAAAGAAAACTATTTGAAATTTGACTAAAATGTAATTTAATTGAAATAAATTATGTCAAGAAAGCATTTTGTAATTAGGGCGTACAATAAAACAAATTTAGTTTTTTAGAAAGTTTACACTAAATTTGTATTGAAACAAAACGATATTCTAAATTTTAAATAAAACATTTTTCTGTCACATATGAATAGAAACCATATAGGTAGATAGGTACCAATCAAATATTAAAAAAAAGTGTTGAAAGACATTGTTACGAATTTTAACAACATTTACTTAATTGAATTAATTTAATATCTTTTGGGTTCATCGAATATAAACTCTTCACATTTCTATAATCTAATAAAAGTATATACAAGTAAGAAAATAACTCGTAAAATAGCAATTTGTGGGAAAGTCCCAAATTCGTAAAGCTAAATTTGTACCAAAAAGCACGTTTTATTTAGTTTACAATAAAGGCACCTAAAAAAGACTTTAAACCGGTACGGTGCCTGTAATACTCATGCAAATTTCTCAAACATGCCGAGGCGTTGTTCCTTTTTCAAAACAATTGCATTCTCAAAACTTAAAATTACATCTATTATCAAATACAACGGACGCATTGCAAATGCAATAGTGCTTATTATTTAATATTTTTAGGAAAAAAATTGTCGATCCTTTGTATTACATTTATCTATTTATTGTCTAAAATTTTGAAAAATTATTGGTGTATATATAATGAGTTTATGACAATTCAAATGTAGCCATTCAAAAAAAAATGTACAATTGTAAAGTCCTTCAAAACTAAGAATTTAAATTAATTAACATTTGCTTATGTATTCATGTATTTGTATTTTGATAGTTTATTGAGTATAAAATTGAATTAAATCTTACAATTATATTATTTAACTTAGTCTTTTCCACAAAAAAATTTAATTTTAATTTATTTTAAACATGTTTTGACATTTTTAAATGTCATCATCAGTATGTCTACAAATAGCATAGATTATTAAAAATACAGCTAACACATTAAATTATAAAAAAGCATACCCAGTAATATAATAAATTGACAAATGTCAAAAATAACAAATTGATACTATCAATAAACACACAGCCAGAAATAAGCATGGATTACTTTAACGTTATAAATTGAATCTTGTTAGATCGGTAACATGTAAAACTAAAAATAAAGTAACTTAATATTTTGTATCATCGTTTTTATTGCAGGTTTAGACATAATTCTTTACTTTTTATTATAGTAACTTAATTTTTCGTTATTAATCAAATATACATTAAAAATTTTTTTTTAACAACATTGACTTTCATTATAAAATTTTATTCATAGTACGGTGTAAAAACGTAAGATTGCAAGAGTCTTGCGTGCAAGACCAAAAACAAGACTAAAAGTTTATATTCCAAGAGCAAGACCGATATTAAGGATATCAATACAAGACCAAGAGCAAGACGAACTGGTGCAAGGCCAAGACAAGATTTATGTGGTCTTGTCTTAATCTTGCGTTTAGCCATCACTATTTGACAGTACATTAAGCACAGCAAATCGTAAACATCATAAAAAGCTTTAAAAACAAACACATAGCAGACATCCAACAAACATTTGATAAAGTCTGGCATAACAGCTTGTTCTATAAAACAAAAGTATACTTTACCAGCTAGTTATACTTATAATATAATGATCTTTGAGTTAGAAAACATTCTAAGTAAAAATTAATAATGCAATTTAAAGTATATCATTGGAGGTAGTGTACCGAAGCCACGTTTCAATTTAATTCATATTTTTGACATAGCAATTTACCTTGTTACATGTCATTATTTATGCATTTGCTTAAAACCAATATTTCTAATTAAAGTTTAGGTTTGCACTGATTTGCCACCGGTACTGTCTTGTAAACGTGTTTACGTGGTGAAGGAAGGCAAACCAAAATAAATTTGCATTTATCAATTTCCTTATTTGATATCGTTTGGAACGCGGTCGTATCAGTACGATATCAGCTACATTGTAAGTACGTCTAATTTTTAGCGAGTTTTTTGGTGTTATCAGGCAGCTTTCTAGAAGAGATATATCTGTGAGAATTATAATTGTTTTTTTGTAGGCAAGGATACTTAACTAGTAAACTCTAGAGGCCTTACGATTCAAGTCAATGGATTGACATCTGTGGAGTTCGTCTTATTTCTAAAACCAAGGGTGAGAAAAGAGGACTTGCGCCTGCTTCTAAAGTTTTTTTTTAGTAGCGTATAGTAAAATTGTTTTGAATTAACAATCCCTCTTTAGCATATGTTTATTTATAATTTATCATACCATATATTACTTGTTCTAATTATCGAAAGTGTAGATCATACTAATTCATTTTACGTTCAATTTTCTTGAATACGCTGTTTACATACTATGCATACTTTTCTTTATAAGCATATAAAAAGTAGTGTACGTTACTGCTTGTGACAAGAAATTTCGGTGAAGTAAGTTCTAGTACTCATTTTTTTTTTGCTATTTACTTTATTTGTTTTATAAGTTTTGTTTTTTGTAGATTGCATCCACCACTTTAATATTTTGTTTTTCTAGGAATGAGGCAATATCATTTAATTTATCTTTGTTAATAATTTATGTTTTGATATAAATTTTTAAAAATTAGTTACTGCAAAGCAAAATTTTATCAATAGTTATTATTTTTAAAATTAGTTTGATTTGATTGATTTTAATATTTATTTAAAAATTAAAAAGAAATTGCAGACAATTTGAGGTTAAGTAACATTACATGTAAATCGTACTCACAGTTTTACAAATAAAGATGCATATCGAATTATTTAGAATTCAAAAATAATAACATTATATCTTGTTATACGTATATAAACAAATACAAAATAAAATAAATACAAACTGTGCCTTATTATTTATCCTAATTGAAAATCTAAATATAATATGTTTTAGTTATTACTAACACAGAAATAACATGCAAAGAATGTGCATTAGCAACTTGTATAAATTGCAGTACTCGCTTTTAATTTGCGCTACAAGCTTTCATACCCGTTAAAAATGACTACCAGTCCATACTTGTTTTACAGTATGTATTATATATAGTTATAACTCTCATTTTGTATTAGTATATGATATATTAATTTTCACTACATAGTTCTATATACTAATAATATTAATTTGAGACGTGTTTGTCGTTGCTATGGTTCTTTTTTTGTAGCGCAAATTTTTTGCTTGCAAAGTAGACAAAGGCGTAAGTAAATTGTTCGTTGTTATTAAAGCTACAATTTATTACACGCCAATTAATTACTAAAAAAATTTTAGTTTTTGGGTATAAGATATACTTAGCTTTGCCTAATTCAGGTATCACTGTAGTAGTTTAAAGTAGCTTAATACTATATGGTATCCGTGACATAAGAAGCAATTGAACTACACTTATTTATTTGACAATTTTAAACTTTTTTGTTTATACTGGACATGATTCAAGTTGTTGAAATATTTATAACACCTCTTAAGGTAGATGTAGATACTAATAAATATTTAGGCAATAAAAACAAAAAAGAACCACTTTCAATCTTACAGACCGGCAGCTGCGTGTGGAATCTTTTAAAAAATTGAAGGAAACTATAAATTTAAATACAATTTTACAGATAAATTTTGATTTTTATTTGTTGTGATTTTCAAAAATCAGTGTATAAACCTTGACATCTTCATTTGATTTCTTACCTAGTAACGGCTAAATCATCTGTAGGCTATCTGCAGATACCGCCAGAAAACAACTGAGTCACTATGATCTGTTAAAAAAAACTTGTTGTGGCTTCTGGCTTTGTATAAATTTTGCTCAGTTTAAATTTACTTACTTATTCTCTCTTTTAGTTCCGTTAGCATCTACAAATTTATGTTTTGACTATCAAACTGAAAAACAGCACGTGTGAATGAAATGCTCAGTGAATGTTAATGTTCTATCTTGCCGGTGAGGGACCAGGTATTGTAAGAGAATAGGTATCGTAATTGTAAATCGTAATAATATATTGCAGAATATTACATTAACCTGTATCGTATCTTGTCGTAATAATTCTTGTACCATTCCTACATTACCCGCCGCAGTGACGTACACACCTTTAGAGGCGTAACAGTTAAAGAATCACTGAAATAAAGAAAGCATTTCTACATTGCGGTAAAATTTAATTTTATTTGTTCTTATAGCATTTTACTACCATCACGTGTTAACTTCAAGAAATCTTTTTATTACTGCTAATTACTACGTTCAGGAGTTACTTTCGTTTAATGGTTCATAACTTCTAAATGCAAAAACATCTAGTAATCGTCGATGTTTATTAATTCTAAACATGTCAGTTATAGTCATCTAGTAAATATAGATGTCAAAATCATATTTTTTGTCAATAAAATATCTTAAAAATTTAGCAGCATACTTGTCTAGCCTACAGATTTTATTTAAATAGCATATGAAATTGAAAGTTTAACGCACATTGTGTTGTAATACTAGAATGTAACTTAAGCAACGTATTTGTCATACCATTTCGAATGCTGTAAGAAACATGAAGAACGGAAAAGCTCCAGGCCCTGGAAATCTCAATATTGAACTTATAAAGGCTGGTCCTACAATGTTGTTCGAGACACTGGCTAAGATCTTCAACAAGTGTATCAGTGGAGACGTAATTCCTGAAGAATGGAAAAAGGCCACAATAACATCCATCTATAAAAAAGGCGACCGAAAAGAATGCAAGAATTATAGGGGGATTAGCGTTATGCCGTCAGTAGCTAGAATATATGGTAGGATATTAAAACCACGGATTGAACAACAAATAAAGGAGTCTGATACAAAAATGGTTTTAGGCCAGGTCTTGCATAGATGGAGTTTTCACATTGAAACAAGCAATAGAAAAAAGACTTGCACGATCTATGAATACACATTTAGTTTTCGTAGATCTTCACAAGGCTTACGACACAGTTCCACTGAACAAGCTGTGGACAAGCATGATGAATAATGGTGCATGTGAGACCTATGTGAATGCAGTAAAAAATTTCTATACGGGATGCAGTAGTTCAGTTAAGATAGGAAAAAGGGTAACACCTGAATTTGAGGTGACCAAGGGACTAAGTCCGGGATGTACTCTGTCTCCAACCCTCTTCAAAATTTATCTAGAAGAAGCATTGAAAGATTGGAAGCGTAAATGTTGTGGAATGGGAATCCCGATTAGGGACGAAACTTTGTATACACTCCTGTTCGCTGATGACTAGGTCATAGTCGCCTTTGATATGGATGATGCCAATTACATGCTACGAAAGCTCATCGAGGAGTATGAGAGATGGGGTCTGACTATAAATGTGTCTAAAACAGAGTACTTGGCAATAGGAGAAAATGACGAGGCCGACTTGGGTGTCGGAACTGAAACAGTTAAGGGGTGCAAGTCATTTAAATACTTAGGGGTAACATTCACATCCGATGGCAAAATGGTGGAAGAAATTAAAAACAAAATAGGACAAGACAAACGTACAATTCGACAGCTAAATTCTGTACTGTGGAATGATAAAATAACTAAAAAGACAAAACATATGATATACCAATCTATTGTAGAAAGCATAGAATAATAAGAATAAACGAGATAGAGATAGACTTCTTGCACTAGAAATGGACTACTGGAGGAGAAGCAACGGAACATCAAGACTTATGCATGTAAGAAATGAGCAGATCCGACAGGACGTGAAAGTGGATAAAACTATTATTGATACAATAGAAACAAAACGACTTCTGTGGTACGGACATCTAGAAAGAATGGAGGAAACAAGATGGCCACAGAAAATTTGGAAATGGACTCCACAAGGAAAAAGAAAAAGGGGAAGGCCAACAAGAACATGGTTTCAAGAAATTCAAGACGCTAGGGCCACAAGAGACCTACGACAAGGACATTGGTGGGACAGAAAGAGGTGGAAATCGAGAAGCGGCGACAGCCGTAGTAACCTCGCAAATATATATATTTGTCATACCATGGTGGTATACTTATTGCTTTATTTTCCAATTTTTAGCGCATGTTTATTGCCGCTAGCGCTAACAGCAATTTAAGATGTAAGTACACCTTTCTATATATACAAATTTTAGTGTCAATTGTATGTGTGACGATCAATTATACGCATGCTGTCACAATTA
Organism: Aquatica leii; assembly: GCA_035610365.1. Lineage (NCBI taxonomy): Eukaryota > Metazoa > Arthropoda > Insecta > Coleoptera > Lampyridae > Aquatica > Aquatica leii. Next base: position 37,335,523 of record CM069437.1, on the reverse strand, counting down.
GTTTAAGCTGCTTTTTTATTATCTTTGAAATTCCTTAAGTTTGAGACTTGAGTGACTGTGCGCTTTGCTTTTCAATTTATATATCTTATATTTGTTAACGTTCAATTGTTTAACTTAATTTAAGCCGAAATCCGCTTATTATCGTATTTTAACACATAAAAAATTAAAATAACGATACATTTTTCAGTATTTTTATTAAATAATAAAATACTACATTTTTTGTACGGTGCATTCTAAAAATTTTAATTTTTCTTTTAATGGAATACCATGTCATTTTTAATAAGCACTTTTATTAATAATTTTTTTTTATCACAAATACATATACTATACACACATATTACTTAACATTTTTTTTTTATTTATTTCTAATAAAAAATAGTATTAAGTAGTACACATTTTTTATACAATATATTTTTTTTATAATTTACTGTAGAACATTAAAACTTTTTTCTTGTTGTAAATGGTTGATAAAAAATTAAAAATAAACGTGCGTAATTAAAAGGAGAGTAAATATAGAAATCAGTGTAATTTATATCAATTTATAGTTGGTGATAAGTATAAATACTCTAAACAAAGTAAATAAAAGATACAGATATTTATACAACACGTATGTAATATATATAAACTAGAACAAAATCGACAATTCGCAAAAAAGTCTAATTAAAAAAACATGTACGTTGACATTTTGAGTAATTATTAATGCTGTTTTTTTTTTATTTTTTGTCGTAGTACAATTTAATTTACTGGGAAGTCGTAAAAGATTAAAGGTTTTTAAATGCGTCTCTAAATAAAAACTTCGTAACTTTGAAAGTTTCTCAAGAGACTTCTAATTATTTGTGAAGAAATACTTGAAACACCTGAGACTTTTAAACAAACTGAAAACGGTGAACAAACTTGAAATTTGTACAACCGAAGTCACTTAAGAACAAAGATCAATAAAATAAGTAGTGTTGTAACCAATTCCAATTTTAAAATAATTATCATTGTATGCATCAATTCTTTTTAATTAAGGTATTCATTAATCAAATCATTTAAAACACTGACGGTGCTCGGAAATGTTATTAATATTAATAACGCTGTTAAGTAAATTAATAACGGTCGTTATGGACAGTTTAATCTTAATTTGATTCTTCGATCAATTAAAAGTATGAATCATATCATTAGAAACCCTTTGGAAACATCTTTATACACCGATCGACACGAGTTTTTATTAAAGTAGTAAATGTTCCAACTCTAGTAATTAAATTAAGGTTACTAACTTTCAAAATCTAATTAAAACTTTTTGTAGTAAAAGATCAAATTAACTTACGTTTAAGTTAACTTCTTAATTATGTATCAAAAAAATAAATATTATATAATACTTGATATTTACAGAACCTTATGTCCTTGATTATAGAATGTCAAATTTTGCAATAATTAGAAATTATTCATTTGTTTAAAATGCTTTGTAACAATTTATTTTGCATGTTTAACTATAATTCATTGCACAAAAATTGAGTTAATAAATTTTTTAGACAGAAAAGGTTATTAATAAAATGGGGTGGAATGTAAGTATAAAAATAAAAACGCACCAAGTTTGATTTAATTATGTACATTCCGGTTATAAATATTAAATCGTTTATAAAATTAACCCTAAGAACGTTGATTAATTGGTTTTAATATAGGTTTTGTACGTTTTTTTTAATGTTAATTTTTATAGATAACATTTAAAAACCAAATTTATGTAAATGTTAAATAGGATACAATTCAAGCCACATAATTTTTTTTTAATTAAAATTTTTAATTGTTGTAATTATTTAGTTTTTGAAAAATGTAGTTTTTTTGTAATGTTAAATCGTTGCTAATCTATAACTGTTAAATGTACTTTTTTTAATACAGTGTACGCCGTTTAATATAATCACGTTGGAACTTGGGGTTTTATAGCAATAACGGAATGATATCTTAAATTCAGAAAAAAAAGTTTATTGGTTAGAAAGTAATAAATACATACAGCGTTCTTAGTTTAGAAGGTAATGGCATCAATACAAGTTTACAAAAAATTAAAATTTTGAGCCAAATATATCAAAAATTACAGGCGTAAAGGATTAAATAGTTTGTTGGCACCGATAATAAAAAGAAGCAAAAAACAACGTTATGTTGTTAAATTTATTGTTCTAAGAACTACAAATTGCTTCTACATAAGACGTAGATCAATAAAGTCGTTATTCTAAGAACGCACATGCTTTCCAAGTTAATTCTGAAAGATAACCAACGAGATAACTTATTTACAAGTTTTTAATGTAACGTAGGTCAGTCAAAATACTTGAGTGAATAAATAACACTGCAAAAATAAAGCTAAATATGCATTATTGCAATTGCTTGCTAGTTGATAAATTATTAGTTTGCAATTTTATTTAGATTACTATGCCTACTGGTTTTAGTAAAAAGACAAAACGTGCTCCGGTCCGTATGTACCTGTCGACAAATTGTTTCAAGTATTTAAAAAATAAAGGATAAGAAATTGATTGGTTAGTAATATTTTGCTTGGGACTACGTAGGTTTTCCAAATATTGCATTTTACAAAACAGCAATTTTTTTTTGCAACAAGATGTAATTAATTCCATTAGCTTCTGGAGACTAAAAAAATTATACGTATTGATTTCCTATTCTAGGTTTTTAAGGTTAATTATTTTTTTAGGTAAATCTTTTAGGTATCCATTTGTTTAGTACCTCTAGGTTTTGGTGTTTAGTTAACGATAATCCCAAAAAGTGTTTCTGCAGCAAGAGTATCTTTAAGCGAGTTTCTAAGTTTTTTGCTTTTGTTCTCTTCTTAATCTCAAATTCTGTTTAAAGTTAAGCTGAAAAAAAAAATGTTTAAAAATAAGCGACACTACGGTAAATTTGAGAAAAGGATAGCCTACATGTATTTGAACAATTAAATAGTGTTACAGTACCGTTATCGTAACAAACTAATAGCATTTACTTAAGATCTAAATGACATTTTTGCCTACCACGTATTCGACCATCAAAGGGCAGTCTATCACTTGTTGCAAATGCAAAGGCATTTACTTTGAAGTTTTTAGCGGTGCAGAAAATAAATCACGAGTAAAATACGATGGCAAAGTTATCTCATAGTATAAATTTACTATGTTTAAATATTAGTATGTAAATGTCTATAGCGATGGAAACGTTAAAAGCTGATTTTATACCCGCATAATTCAAATAAGTTTTGAATAAAGCGTTATAGACATTGTAAAGTAACAATGTCAATGCAAATGTAAAAATGCGATCAGAGTGAACCACTGGACGGCCGTTTGGCACTTTTGGGACTCTTCAGGAGTAGGAAAACACTCTACTGTTTTTTCCACAAATGCATTAAGAGTCCTATAGTTTTATATTAACAAATGATATGATCAACAATGCTTTAACCGACGTCGAATTTTTAGGATACCAGTTAACCGCACGAGCAAGACTGAAACAGGTTGGAACAAAAGGTATCAAGCAACTATACAAAATATTCTTATCAAAGGGAATAAAAGAAAACGTCTGAAATTTTCAGGACGCTACGTTAATAAACCGTTGGATTTTTTTTAATAGACAAAAGAACTTTTAATTTTTTAAGTTTAAATGACGCACCTATGAAAGTGTTTTGACCTCCAAGAAGTCGTTATGTAGTTAATTACACAAGCTCCAAAAAGTGTAGTAAACACTTTTTAGTAAATGTATCCAAAGAACGATTACATCTTTTAACAGCTCAGCTTTTTTAACTTTTAAAGTTATCTTAATTTCACCACTGTTACAATATGCACGTTAAACAATAATCTAACAGTTACTCATAATATAAACTACTTATAGTCTTTTTAACTATTATTATTATTAATTTTGTTTATTTTTTAAGAATAATGTCACACTATACATACATCTAAGTTGGTGCAAGACTGGATACAGCGAAATAACCTGAACGTGTTATTGTAGCCAGGTAATAACGTTAATTTAAATATAATATAAAACGTTTAAAGTTAAGTTTTTTGTACCATCCGGAAACAACAAGAAGCCAATTTCATTGCCAGAGACAGCAAACAGTTAACTGCCGTCATTGAAACTGCTTGGGAGACGATTATTGATGATTACCTACATGTTCTTGTAACATCAATGCTTGGACAATTGCAAAAATGCATACTAATTATTAACAATTAGTATCTTTAATTTAAATAAAGACAGTAAACATGTATAATGAGTTTTTTTACTAGCTAGGATCAAATTTCCATTTTAATTTAGATGATAACGTTAGAAAATCTCTTCTTCAACTTACTGTAAAATATGCGTTAAGAATTTAAAAAAAATATTTATTAAAAAACAACTTTTTTATGAGACTGTTCCTTTTCAGTTTTTTAAACTAAACAGCGACTTTATAATAGAAATAGTAAATAAATATAAAGATAAAACACTTCCTTGTTCTTAATTGACATTTCTGAAAAATACATTAAAAAAAAATTATTTATTGTGTTATAGTAAAGCAGGATATGAGTGACAGAATAAATACAAACATTATTTTGACAGAACATTATTCTACTTTTAGTAAGTCCTTGTAAGTGTTTTAGCAATTATTTAAAACATTTTTACTAATTGGTTTTTTTGACATTTTGCCCAAAAAGAGATAAACACAACTACTTAAAATGTGATTAAAACATAAGAACAATATTTTTATAACCACAATGTTATTAACAAGCAGGAAAAAAAATGGTGTGGTCACCACATGACTTTCCTATAAGGAATGATGAAGGATTATCTATATATTTTTTTAAGGTTGTGTTGTCATAAAACTATTTTGAAGTGATATATACAGGTTTGTATTGATTTCCCAGCATGCTATAATTTTTTTGAATCATATCCACTAACGCTTATATTTGTGCGCCTCAATATTACTTAACTTTTTAGTCAATCGGAAAAAAAATCGTCGCAGGTAGGATTCGAAACAATATTATATTTGTAAATTCATTTTAAATTACAAATTAAATATCTGTTAAACTGTTAGTTAGAAACTTTTTTATTTGAATACATTGTTAGAAAGAATTGTCTCTATAAGAAACTGTAAAAATAATTTGAATAATTGACATACGTACAAAATTATATAAGAAAAACTGTTAAAAATAGCGGATATACCCACTTCCGGTTTTTTTAACAAACCCATCCTTTGTCAAAGCAGAGAGAATATAAAAAGCCAGCTTCATACCAAATTACTAAGACTTTTGGTTCGAGAGTTATCGTGGGTCATCCAAAGATAATTTAAAGAAAATGCAAGATTCCGTATATAAACGCGTCAAAAGAATATCGAGAAAAATTGTTATTTTTTGACGTATCTTCCTTTCAAGATATGGAATTTTTTCTAAAAAAAATTGTCGTAGGCAGGATTCGAACGTAAGATTATATATGGAATTCACTTTCAGTTATAAATCAAATATCTGATAAACTGTTAATGTTATAATTTTTTTATTTGAATAAATTGTTAGGAAGAATTGTCTCTATAAGAAACTATAGAAATAATTTGAATAATTTACATACGTATAAAATTATATAAGAAAAACTGTTCAAAATAGCGGGTACAAGGTTTCTTTATCAGACCCATCTCTTGATACAACCGAAAGAATATGAAAAGCCAGCTCTATACCAAACTTCAAGTTACTAGGACTTTTCGTTCGAGAGTTATGGTGGGTACATCGTTACGCACAAACACACACAGACACCCAATTTTTTTTGTCAAAAATACATTTTTCTGATTTAGAAGACCTTGAAACGTAAAATTATGTAATGAAAATTTTTTGAAAAAAAACTGCAATCGCCTTATTGGAAAATAATAGTAAATAAATAAAATTTAGTATATAATGCACTATTTCAATATCAAACCTTTATTTACACAAAAAAGTATTTCGTGTAAAAGCAAAATGCATTTTACGGTTCCAAATGATTCAAAAATAAGAATATATTGATTTTTTTAGTTTTTGAAAGAATAATAATTACGTATCGTCCGGTTCTGTACTGGAGTGAAAACAGTGAAAAAAAGTGCTCGCTACAATTGCCTAATTTAATAAGAGTAAGATGAAGCACTAAAAAAATAGGTATAATAAGTGTCAAAGAAAGCAATAGAAACAAATAAGATAAGATAAATAATAACCTAATTAGTAGAAGAATAAATAGACCACGAGATCGGCGTGATTGATAACCAGCAAAATTTAACTTTGAGTATACTTTTAAACAGCGATTTATAGATAAACAACGAGCAGCGACGGGCTTAAGGAAAGTTTAAATAAATTTAAATAAATAAAATAAATAGTGTCTAAAGAATAGTATATGATACAACCGTATATAGAAATAACAGTAAATGAAATTGAATAACATATCCTAACTCCTATAAGAGAATACAATTTACGACAAGTCGACTAAAATAGTTCTTTTTGCGCGGTAAAAAAGTAGTAGCTTAGAAATCATAGAAGGAAAATGGAGAAAATGAAAAATATACTAGCAGAGATCAACAAAAAACTAAATAAGTTAAATATTTTAGATAAAAAAAAACAAAAGACATGAACGAAAAATTAGATAAAAAAACAAAATGGAACAAATAAAGATAATAAATGGAGAAATACAGATGGGAAATGAAAAACTCCAAAATAGTAATAAACTCACATAACACGCAAATTAAAATTTTGGAAAAGAAGATAAGAAGGAAGCAAATAATAATACAAACAGTGGAAGAAAAATAGAACAAATCAAAACTAGAATTAAAAGAAAAAGTGAGAGTAATCCTCAAAGACAGGAAGAGAGAAATATAAAAAAACAGACCAATAATGATAGAACTATTAACATCAAACAAAACCGAGAAAATAATGCAAGACTAAAAAAAATTTGAATAAACAAACACTACCCAAAACAAATACAGAAAAAAAAAACGAAAACGAAATCAACACAGTAGAGCAACTAGAAAAGATGAAATCAGTAGAGAAAATAAACTGGAAAGGAACTGATAACAAAGAAAAGTAATAGTGGAAAGTATGAAGACGGGGACAAAAATCCAAAAACAAAAACGACTAGCGAAAGATCTTTCTAAAAAGATGACTGAACTGAAATAGAAAAAGATAGAGCATCTAAAGAGAAAAAATTAAAGTAACATAGCAATAAAAAGACTAAAGTATGCAGATCTGACAAATAAGTACCAAGAAGTAACAGATAGTGAACTTGAAAGAATCAAAAGAGAGTTATAGAGAGAAATGTAGATACAATCTAAAAGACCAATAGAATAAATTTAAAGGTATAATACTACAAGTAGCAAAAGATATACGCAGAAGATACAAAGTCAGCAAATATAGCAAAAGAACAAGTTGGTGGAATGCAGAAGTTGGTAGAAGTAATAGAGAAACAAACGTGATATCGAAAAAATGGGAAGAGATAATTATAGAGATATAAGCTTGTCATCAGTGGCATTCAAACTATACACAAGAATAGTAGAAGCCAGATTAAAAGATTAGATATAAAAAAAATGGGAAAGAGAACAATTAGTGTTTAGAAGAGAGAGATTCACTACGGTTGATATTTCTATACTAAAAAAATTAACAGAAAGATGAAATGAATTAGAAAAAGCACTATATTTTATGCTTCTTAATCTTAAAGCGGTTTTGATACAATTGATCAAAATAACATATGGAAAGTCATGGAAAAACTCAAAATAAATCAGAAAATTATAGAAGTTACTAAAAGTACATACAACAAAGTAAAAAAAAGTACAAATGGAAAAATCAAAAAAGTTTTATACAAACAGAGGAATTAAGCCTCATCCCGGCGCTAAAAATACTAAGAAAAGGACAAAAAACCGCTATGTAACGATAAGATACACAAATATGCTACCAGTGAAAATGAAAGGACTATCTATGACATATTATTAGTAGCGGATACAATAAATACATTACAGTCCTTACTAAACATTTGGGTAGAAGAGATAGAAAAGATGAATATAAACATTATCACTAACAAATGGTAATATATAAAGATATGTAAACAAGAGAAAAATATAGAAAAAAACTGCTAATATGCAACGGAGAACAAATAAGGAAGGTGTCAACATGCCAGTATCTAAGACTGATGTTTACTAATGATGGAAAAAAAAGACTTCAAAACAACAAACAGATCAAGAAAAGCGACTAAAATATACTACGGCCTATTCGGAAAGAGAGAATTTTTGAAGATAAACAGTTAGACCTTCTGGTATTGTCAATATGTATTATTTGTCTATATTGAATTTCTTAAATAGCATTGCAAACGGCCACAAATAATCGTTGATCGCATTTGCTTACAAGCCTAGTTTACACCACGAACTAACAAACCAAGGTGTCCCGTTTTTTGTTTAGTTAAATGTACATTTTGCTAAAATTGAGACCCACCTTATACAACTAAATGTTGATCTTTGTTTGACCGATAAATCTAAATTGGTTTCAAACAATTGACACCTGATAAAGTTAGAATTTTTTATAGGTATACATGCATATTTTTTCCAATAATCTTGACCACATAGAGATACGTGTATTAAGTAATATAACTCCCTACATATATATTTAACATTTACGTTCAAGCAAACAATAAAATTCAGATAATCAGAAGTAGGCCCGATATTTTTAATATGCAGTAATTACAAAATAAACAAAGAAGTTGAGAACACGTTTACTTCTAAAATACCTTGTACTGATCACTTTTTTTGTGTTGGAGATTTCAATATAAACTTTTTACATTTTTGTAATACTAATACTTTAAAATAAATAGAGCTTCTAGGATTTCTCAATATACGTCTACTCTTACTGATTTAATTATTGTGTCAAATAAAGACTGTGGCCTTATACCTATGCACGAGATCTCAAATCATTCTCTAGTTTTCTGTTCCTTACTATTTGACAGTTTAGTTAGCTTACCGTGGTTTTAAAAATTTTAATATTAATGAACTTTATTTACACTTAAGTAGTCTTTCGTGGCATCACCTGTGCTATATAAATGATATCGACTCTAACATAATCTACTTCAACAACAATCTGTTAAATCTGTTTGATTTGTTTACACTTATCAGGACACCACGCCTTACGAAACCTAAAGCTCCTTAGCTATCAGACATAAAAAAACTCTTAAGCAATAAAAATCAAGCTTACTTCAAATTTAAGAAAAGCAAAAGCCCAGCTGATTGGAATTGTTATAAACAATCACGTAACCTTACTACGACTATTATCGTTAGACAAGAAAAAAATAAATATTTTATTCATTGTATAACAAAACATACTTATAGAAATTAATTAAATTAATGAATATTTACACTAAATTATCGATATCAGTACCTACAGATTTAGGTGACGTACATTCAATTAATGTTACTTTCAAAACTAACTCTGTTGGCGCTGATGGAATTAGTATTACTATGATCACTTTATGCTGGCCTTTCCTGTTTCCTTATTTGTTACATATAGTTGTATAGAAAAAAGCTACTTTCCATTAATATGAAAAAATGTTTATATTTTGCCAATACGCAAAAAGACTAATGCTGAAAATCTAGTTTAGACTAAAATCTTAGAACGGGTATTAGAAAAACAAAGAATATGTAAATTTTTATAAATTTTTTCCTACATTTCAATCTGGTTTCAGAACTGGTCATAGCTGTTCTACTGCCCTCTCTTGCGTAATAGATAATATCATGACTGCAAGTGATAAAAATCTTCTCACCGTTCATGTACTTTTGGACTACTCCAAGGCTTTTGACATGTTAGATCATGACCTTTTAGTACCAGTTTTACATTATATTGGATTTGATAGTACAGCTACTGTAATAATACGTAGTTTTTTGTCAAACCGAACTCAACAGATAAAAATAAAAAATAACATACCAGCAATGAGGGAAGTTGTTTCTGGTGTTCCACAAGGTTCTATTCTGGACCCTTTACTGTATATTATGGTAATGGTAATTCGGATGGAGATCCACTTAGGAGAGGCAAGAAAACCACTTTATACTATTTTTAAGGCTACGTTTCGTGCTGCACGTGAGGACTTCATCAGGCCACTAAACATTTATTAAAATTTAGCTAAACTCACAATGCATGACCTACTAAAATATGTTAAAAACAATTTGACTTACACATCGACATTTTTATTAAGTTATGTTAATGATATCGTTACATGTATTCTCGAAACAGAAATTAGTAATACTGTAGCGAAACTATTTATTAAAACTAATTTATTTAAAACGACTAAAAATACGTTTACTTATTTTAGAAATATGTACACTTTTAAATTAACCGAACTAATTAAATTTAAATATCTAATGATAAAAACTTACTGTAATTTATATAAAACAATAATATGCTATCACTTACGCGACGATAAGATAAAGCCAGTAACTTGTTTGTTTACACTATAAGTCACGTTTACTCGATTTGGTGTACACTGTTATTTATTTAAAACTTCGCACGTGCTAATCACTTATTTATCTTCACTTGAATAATCTTCTTAATACTGCTGCATTCGCTTTACGGCAATAACTGACCTACGAATTGTTCCGTCGGTATATATACACATAAGGAAATCCTTCTGGAGTGTTCTCTATTTTTCGGTATATCTTCTAGAAGATGGATAACAGCTTCTATAAGGCTCTTGCCTTTGCAAATAACTTCTCGAACGTTTCAATACCTTAAACGTTTTCAATAATTACAATCTAAAGTTTACTTTTGAAATGAAAAAAAAAATGGATCCCTACCATTCTTAGATGTTACTTTTATCAGGGATGTTAGCACTAATATGATAGTTACTGATTGGTACACTAAGCCGATAGCCTCAAATAGAACAATCAATTATTTATCTAAGCATCCACACCACCAGAAAATTAATTTAATTAAGGCTATGAAAAATAAGATTAAACGTATAATCTTAGCAGTCAAAGAACTTTAACATTTTAAAGAAAATATTGAGAAATAACAACTACCCTACTAACATAATTAATAAAATACTGCTACATACTAACATAACTAATGCTAATCCACCACCAGTAAATCCATCTACTACTAATGTTAACACTACTTGTTAAATGAATATTTGATTTTAAACTGGCGCCTTGTTGTGACGTTTACTATGGTGCTATTTTATAGGTGAAATGCGCGAGCATTATGGAAAAGTGGTGGTGCAGTGTAAAATCGCAAAGTGATAATACGCGTGAATACAGATATAAGAGAAGACATGGTGTGCAATTTTTGATTGAAAAATTATTTGACAATATTGTAAGTTTGTCTAATGTGCAATGCACAAATGAATTATTACAATAATAAAAATTTAATACAGTCCATTATTGAGTTATTAAACACTACTCTTAACACTAACCCTAATACTAACATCATGTACACCAAAATCATAAACGTTCCAAATCTAACACAAAGGATCATTTCGATTTTAAAAACAAACAAGATTAAAATGTACAACACTAATACTATTAAGTGCTCACGTGCAGCACGAAACGTAGCCTTAAAAATAGCATAAAGTGGTTTTGTTGCCTCTCCTAAGTGAAGAACAAATATATATTGTGCAATAGAATTAAAGAAGTATTAAGAATTTTACCAAATAATAATGATCTGAATAACCTGATTAGAGAATTCAAAAAAATTTGTTTGACAATAAATGCTTCTAAATCCGTAGTTATGCTATTTGGCAAAACTCGCATTAAAAGTTTGGTCTTGCCTATTTTAAATATCGATATAGATAATCAAGTGATCCCTGTTAAATTTGGGAATTTGGGATTATTGGTAAACGATAATTTACGTTTCAAAAGACATGTTGGTAATTGCAATCGTAAAGCTTACACCAATTTAAAATTCCTATATATTCATAGACACACCATAACCCATGTTGCCAAATAATTTGACAAACGCTTTGGTACTGTCGCATTTTAATTACGCTGATTCCGTTTATGGTTTAAAGCATTTCTATTAAAAAAATTCAACGAGTTCAAAATACCTGTGTCCGATTGATATTTGATTTGAGAAATTATGATCATGTTTCGAGAAAACTAAATGAACTGCGATGGTTCAATATGGAAAATCGACGTTCAATTTCTCTGTTATTCGCATAATATAATAACAACTAAAACATCGTCTTATTAAATCACAAAATTCGGTTTCTTACAGACCTTCATAACATTGATATTCGAAATAGAGGTCAACCCACAATTCCTTTGCATAGATATACCTCATTTCAGAGATCTTTTTCTTATAATATTGCAAAGTGTTATAATCTACTTACGCCTGAACTTAAAGCTTCTCAAATAGAAAGTTTAAGTCGCATCTCAAAATAATTTTGTATGAAGAGCAGACCAGGATCTAATGTTTATGTTAAACTTGGGACATTATGGGTCTTGATGTTGCTATTTTCATTATATATGATATGTATTATATGCGTCATGTTTAGCTTCTTTGTTTTTTTTTTCAACATTGTTTGTTTATCTATATCTATATCACAAATAAAGACCATATTATTATTATTATATAATAAGAATTGTTGTTAATTATTTGTAATATATTTAAAATCTGTTTTGCTATAATGTAAAACAAACTGATACCAAAGAATGCAAAATTAATTATAATAATTGTATTAAATATTACAGATCAACAAATGTTATTTAATAGATGAAGACATCAAAACAAACTTTTATAATTACACAACTTCCACGTTTAAAAATCTTTCTATTTTACTGAACCTTTAGATACAATTTTAGCAATTAAACAACTAAATAAATTAAAACGTTTTTTAAAAATTGAAGTCTTAATTACAATACATTAATACAGTAAAAAATGTTATATAACGTTATATTTAAATATAAGAAACAGAATACTAATTATTTTGGACGAAAAACAAACTTTAACAAACAAAACAACTGTAAAGGTTTTTATGTAGTCATCTAACAGAATTTTAACTAAAACACAAAGCATTTAATTATAAGTACATTTGACTTTTACATGACGCCAAACAATTATTTTATAAACGTTGAAAAATAAGTAAAAAAAAGTAATTAAAAAAATATGGCGTTTTTAATTAATGCTAACAGAGACAAATTGTACTGGTAAAATACATCGTTACACATAACATAGTGTTTTATTTTGGATAATAAAAAGTACTAAATACTAACGTTGTAATAGTAAAATTAATTAGTAGCTAGCTAGAGTTACGAAACGATATTTATCAAACACCATGCGGGCTGTTAGTTGGCAACTCTATAATTACTCTAGCCGTTGTGTAAATCACAAATTTCTACTATATGTGGAGGTTGTTTCCGTTTCCGCAACGCATTTGTCAATCACCTAAGTGCCGTTTAGTAAACGTTTTGCGATACATTATTAAGGAAAGTAAATTGTTTAGAAAACATTTTTTTTTTCTATTCGCGCAAAAATATTTTTCAGTGTATTCACTCGGTTTATATTGCATTTTTCATCTTTAATGTAGCTGAATGCTACTGATAAACGTCTGACCTGGTTATGTTTTTATAACTCTTTAAGTATTTTTCGCCCTTCCAGCTACGCTTTTATTTTGCAATGTGTAACTAACTACATTCTTTTAAAGAAATAATAAGACTACTACGTCTTATGTGATGCATACAAATTCTCTTTAATAAAGGCTGGCCTCGTAGTGCCGCTTTCAAAAATTTCTCGTTAAGTTTATGGTTGCGACAACAGTTGTAAGTAAATCAACAATAGCTTAATACGTTGAAACTCGACAGGGAATTTCAAAGCAACTGTCTTAGTTTGGATTATTATGATAAGATCCGGTATGCAATACTAAGAGCGTATGAAGTTTGTACTACGATTTACAAGTTGACAGACAGCTGCGGTTTTATTGATAATAACTTTGAGTATGCATCACAGTGGGATTATGCTAAATTCAATATACGGATATGGTTGAGTTTGTAATATCATAAGATTGTTCTGAGACTACCGTTAGAATTTATTAGAATGTAATTTTCTACACATTCATACAATGAAACCGGAGATCGTTTATTTGAGCCTGCTTTACACTATATAGAAACAATAAATTAATTATCTTGTTATGAACGCTTTTATACTTTTATTTTGTAAAACTAATTTTGATTTATTTTATTAACACAATGACATAATATAAAGACAGATTTGATCATGTAAAAAAAGATACAGCGTAATTAAGTAATTAATTAAACGTTTCGTTTAGTTTTAAAGACATTTTTATTTCTAAATTATGTATTTTAAATGTACAAATTAGGCTTAATTATTACTTATTAACTCTGTCTGTAGTATGAAGTGGATAGAATGAGCAGTTCAGTGATTATCACTACCAGTTCCAAACCTGGACAATAAAGCCTGCAGTAAAAAGCAATAAAGGCTTCTAGGAATATAGTTATGGGTCGGATAATAAAATGACAAGCGTAAAAAAACAAACATTATTATTAAGAGTAGGGGAGACCGGGGCTAGTTGTCACAATTTTTGCTTTAGGCTCTGTAACTCAGACGCCATTTAATATTTTTGAACCAAAATTACTCTAAATAGTCAGTTAGTATATAGGCTACCCATTCATATTTTTTTGAAATTTTAGATACGAGCGATTAAAATGGTACGATTTTTTAACCTTCAGTGGGATTTTTGTGACAACATGCCCCTAGATGGGGCATGTTGTCGCAGTACCTGGGGCAAGTTGTCACACAAAAATAAAGTAAATAAGAAATAAAACGTTTGTTTTTAAAAAAAGAAATTACAAAGTTACATATCGTCGTCCGAGTCACAATTGTGACACACATAAAACGCATTTCCATCAGTACAGTTTGTATGTGCCCATTGTTTACAAGTTGTACATCTAATCCAGCTTTCAACTGAAGCACTATAGAGTTCGCCGCAAACAAGACACATACAGTCCTCTTCGTCCGATAAAATTTCTTCTTTTTTCTTACCCTTAGTCTTCTTTTGGGTAGAAGACAAATTCTTTTTAATGCTTTTGGCTTGTTTTTTGTTCTGCCTAGACATTTTCTCTTGTTCAATTTCATCCTTGATTGGAGTATCTGTCAGTATTGCAGATTTGCGTTTTTTACGTTGAGTGCGGTTGGTTCTGTTCGATGCCTTTGGTAAAGGACGAATCATTTCTGGAGACAGCGCTGTTTTAAATCCTGGTGGTGTTGTTTCCTGCTCTCGTATTTTCTGTAACCCTGAGGGACCTAAAAGTAAAAATGTGTTAAATTCGTTAACGCTAACTTACTAACGGATTCTTACCTGCAAGGTTTTCATTCGAATGATCAATTTCTTTCACGTTTGCAGATTGATTTGAATTGATGTTTGATGCCTTTTGAATGTTCTCACTGCTCATTTCTAGATTTTCTGCTTCATATCCCCCATGATGTTCGTTTCCTATAGTTGTTCTTAGTTCTTCATTTATTTGGCGTAGGTTGTCGTCTGTGTCCCCTTCAGTTTTATTTGGGTTCTCTCGATCCGTAACGTATCTAGGGAGGAAGTCTTCTTCTGAGAATACATCCCTGTTAAAGGGATATATACCAGTGACCCGAAATCCCGACATTATATTATTTGGAGTTAGTGCCATAGGCAGAGATGTTGCTACAATACCAGGTATATCATAGATGGTAATTGTTTTGCCCGGGTTTGACTTCATCCATGCTGTGCATGCAGAATTTATAAATGTTTTTAATGGTCCAAATACACTGCGATCGAGTGGTTGCAATTTGTGACTGCAGTGCGGCGGAAATGAAAGCATTACGACGCCACTGTCTTTAGCGTAATTCAATGCACCTATAGAAAGGTGGGAATCGTGATTGTCTAAGAGTAATAGAACGGGTTTCTCTTTAGTGCATTTCACTGTAGCCACAAAATGCTTTAGGAAAGTTAAGAAGAGCTCCTCATTAATCCACCCCGAGGGATTTGCACCACCAACACTTCCAGGTGGGGCCATTCCGAGAAAATGTGGCTTAAAATGGACTCGGGGGAATACAAAGAGTGGTGCCACACTATTACCAGTAGCAGACACAGCTATGGCTAATGTAGTAAGTGTGAAAACCTCGCCTGGCAACTATACGATCCGGTCTTTGTACAGTAACAATCCCCGTTTCGTCCATGTTGTATATATCACAAGGATTAAAGTGGTATCTGTCATACAAAGTTCCCAAATTATCAAAAAACAGCGCAACATTTTTCGTATTAAAACTTGTAGCCCTGGAAAGACTCGTGGGTTGTCGCAATGACAAAGTAGGGTGTCTTTTTAGAAAGCCTGAAAACCAATCAGCGCCTGCCACTGACTTATTGTTCCAACTTTGTGGTAATGGCTTATTTAGTGCTTTTCCATAATCATATGCAAGTTTTTTTACTTCCATAGGTGTTAAACCGAAGTACACATCTGAAGCTTTTTTCAAATATCTTTCCAGTTCCATTTCCTCCTCCTCACAAAACACAATTCGAGATTTTTTGTATCCCATTTGTACAGTTGTATTGGTACTCTCAGACGATTTTTTAATAAATCTTGCTAAACTCCGATAATGTATACCGAAATCTTTTGCAGCTTGCCTATTAGATATTGGATGGTCCTCATTTCTTACAGCTTCTGCTGCTCTCAAGAAAACATCCAAGGGGGGAGTAACTCGATTAGTCTTTCGCTGATATGTTCTAACCATCTGAAAGTAATTTAAGTAGGTATTTATCAAATTCAATAAAAACAGTCTTAGGTACATTAAAATATATTAAGTTTATGTCACACGGATGGTAAGAGCCTAAGAGGTACAAATTAACGTATTAATATACGCAATATAACTTGATTTTATTATAGTCTAAATCTAAAATAATTTTAAATTGTTTAAATGCTGTGGGGCAAGTTGTCACAGTGACATCTTGCCCCGTTTAATTTGTGCCAACGGCAGGCATTTAACCTTCCGTAGCTGAATGTCAGACGAAAAATATTGAAATAATAAATAGGTCAAAAATGTTTATTCATATGTAATCTACAAGGTTGACAGTACCTGTTAAAATATACTTTTCTTACCTTAGTTTCACACATACACTCACAACACGAGATGATCACCGATTACTATTTTTACACGAGAGACGTCAAAACACATTTACGATCATAACAGAAATAATTACCGGCCGATTTCGGAAATATTTTGTGTGGTAATAGTGACAAATACGACCTCTCGACGGTAGATGATGCAAGGTGTTACTTTCGCAAACAAAGCAGAAATCTTCATTGTGACAACTTACCCCTGTGACAACCAGCCCCTGTCTCTCCTAAGCACACAGTCATAAAACTTTAAAGAACAGAAAACAATAATTCAACTATAAAATCACGACATCCTAATGTGCGCACTCAACGAAGTAAAAAGAAAAAGAAAAAAATAGTTGTAAGAAGAAATTACACGCTAATATACAGTTGCAAGGTCACACAACAGCTCATACAGACGTAGAAATGGTCAGACGTCAATAAAAAAAATGTAAGTACACTGCCTCAAAAAAAGTAATTGGACACTTTTAAGCGCGACCTATAAGGTAGGCAACCAATCTTACGTTATAACTAGGGTGACCATACGTACTTATTTTAGTAGGACAGTACTTACTTTTCTGCCAGTGTCCTAAGGTCCTTAATAGAAGCATGAAGTACACTAAAATGTACTTTCTTTTTCTGAAGATGCAAATATCGCAAATAGGTATACCAAAATATTTATTTTTTATTTAAAAAGAATGCTTATCGGTGATTCACTGATCATGATGCAATAAGGACGTTAAAAAGTTGTTGAGAATGTTCGCGTAGTTTGTTTCCCAAACGTTCCAGTCCGCCCTCGATTATCCTAAACGCACAGCCCAGAATGCTCGGCGACTGGAACGTGCGAGAATCGAAGCGAAGTTAGCGAGCCGCATATAAATAGCGACAGCGCTCGGACTAAGACTAAACAAGTTCAATTCTACACGAGTTCTACCGTTCGACAGCAAGCGAACATATTATTTGTCAATTGTTTTTGTTGAATGCAGTCTGGTTTTCTGTGCTGGTTTCGCTTACTAAAAAGCAACGTCGTTTGATTTCAGTTACCTACTTGTGCATTATTTGCGTAAACATGGCATCGCCTCAAAGAAAGTGTCATTTTAATTTGGAGTTACAGAAAGAATATCCGTTTATGAAAATAAAAAATAAATTGAGTCCGCATATTGTGTACTGTGAAATTTGTAGAAGTGATGTTGATATTTCCAACAGTGGTCGCAGCAATATTAAGGCTCATCTAACCAAGAAAAAACAAACATTAGCTGCAAATACGAAGTCTAAAAGCGCTAAACTAAACACTTTTTTCAAAAGGGAAAACTTCAACTCTGAAAATATGTTAATTGCAGCCAAGGAAGGTACTTTCGCGTATCATACGATCAAGCATCAGCAGAGTTTTAGATCTTTGGATTGCACATCAAAGCTAATAGCAAACATGTTTGAGCCCAAATTTATGGCAGCTCGAACCAAAACTGAAGCCATTGTAAAAAATGTTTTTGCTAAAGAATCCCAGTTGCGATTGGAACTTGATCTACACAAAGCACATTTTGTTAGCATCATGATCGATTCGTCCAACCACAAAGAAATTAAAATAGTACCTTTGTTGGTGAGATACTTTAATTGTGAAAAACGTATTCAAGTGAAATTACTTCAGTTGCAAGACTTACCTGGTGAAACATCAGAACAGTTAAATAGTTATGTGTTTAATACTTTGAAAACCCACAATTTAGTGGACAAGTGTATTAGATTAGCTGCTGATAATACCAATACAAATTTTGGCGGAATGAAAAGAATGGGAGTGAACAACCTATTTGCAAAATTGAATGCTTATCGTGGCAAACCTCTGGTTGGCATTGGTTGTGTTGCACACATTTTGAACAATTGCGTACAAAATGCTACAGACGTCTTACCAATTGACGTTGAGGTTATTGTTGTTAAGTTATTTAAGCATTTCTATATTTATACAGTGAGAGTAAATCAACTAAAACAATTCTGCGACTTTGTTAATGTTGAATACAAAAAGATGTTATCATTTTCTAAAACAAGATTTTTAAGTCTGATGCCCGCAATTGAACGAATTGTACAAATGTACGAACCGTTGAAAGCATACTTTTTGTCTATTGAAAATTGTCTAATGATTTTGAAGCAATTTTTTGAGTGTCGTACGAGCAAAAAAACAACATTGCTTCTATATTTCACAAAATCATATTAATAGTAGAGGGTGACAAAATATGCGCAAAAGGCCGCTCTAGAGTATTTCGATCTTCAAAATAAGCTTGAAAATCGTTTGAGTGAATTATTTTTGCCGCTTAAAGTAAGAGAATCCCTTTTACAACCTGACAATTTGGAAGGTAGTTTAAACTATCAAGATGACTTCATCTCACAGGTTAGATTATTTTGTTCAAATTGTTTGAGTTACTTAAAGAATTGGAGTACAAATTTAAATTAATTAAGGCTCTTTGAATGGATAAATTTGAGAAACCAAGTTTCATGGAATCAAATTTTTTGTTCATGTGCTGCTTTTAAAGACTACTTGGGTTCGACACTGAATGAGGACGAACTCTTAGATGAAGTTAGTCTATTACAAGCTAAACTGTCAGAAGATAAAATTGCCGAGTGGAACTCAAAAAATATAGCTACCGAAGATCGATGAGTTGAAGTATTTAAATGGAATCAAGGGTCTGGGTCAAGTGAAGATTTTAAAAATTGTGAGATTTTATGTCAGTTTATTTTTTGTCTTATTGGAACAAGTGCGTCAATTGAGCGACTATTCTCTAATATTAATAACTACTGGAGTGCAGAAAAATCGCAAATGAAAATATCGACACTAGAAGCTGTGATGCAAGTGTACACAAACTTCGATGAAACTTGCAGTGAAATGTTCCAGTTTTTGAAGACCAGAAAGCAAATTTTGGAATCTATCCTAAGCTCTCAAAAATACGATTGGCACAAAGGTGACCCCACTGATGGCGTTGCAGGCACGTCAAAATAATTAATAACATTACACATTTCTGCCAGAGTATTTTATGTGTTTGTATTTTTTTTTAATATAGGTACATATATTATGTATATGCATGTGTTATTAAAAATTATATAATTTTTTATTATTCTCATTTTGATGCTTGGATATGTTACTCTACATTTAGTTTTTTGATTTGTCCGTTTTTAATACAACTAATACAACTTTTTGTTACTTTTTATTTCTGTACTTATTTTTCTGAAAATAAATATGGTCGCGCTAGTTATAACATAACGGCTAGTTAAATTTGACAACATTGGCATCGTAGCGATATTGCAAGGTTACTAACCATTCTTTATAAGCACCGCCTGAAGTGTATCTAAATTGTACCATAAATATTTATTTTTTTTGCCGAATTCTCTATTTATATATTTATGTTCTCTGCTCAAGCTTTAAATGAATGTTATAGCCCTTATTTAAAAAAGTTTTATTAATATCTTTAATAAATTTAAATTCCTGTTTTAATTAACCTAAATTTTTAATATTTCCGGATTAAATTAAAGTCAACATTCCGATTTTCTTTGTGAAAAAAGTATTATCATCATTTGAACGTAATTAGTGGTTAAAAAATTGTTATCTTAATTTCCATTACAAATTATCATAACGTTCATTCGTAGTTTGCATTTTTTCATAGAAAATGGATTTTTATAAATATAGGTAATATAACCGGTACTAACTATAATTAACAAATTAACAATTCAAACAATTCAACAAATTATAACAATTGAACTTTATTTCATTTAATTTAAGGGGGATTAACAATTTTATGTAACAGAAAATAAAATATATAAATATAATTAAAATAATAATAGACAAAATTTTTAAAACTAACTAAATACACTACAAACATATTTTAAAATTGTCAAAATGACAATATTTTTTAAAATGTCTTATTTATAAGAATTAACGATCAAAAATAACTATAAAAATGCATTTATCAAACAATAAATAATAAAGTTCATACCTTTGTATGTATAAATTTTTAAATTAATAAAAAACTTTCTTTCAACTCCAAATAAATCTTCAATTTCGTAACCAATAATTACAAATCTTCAAAACAATAACAAATCTTCAAAGCAATAACAAATCTTCAAAACAATAACAAATCTTCAAAACAATAACCAATTTTCAAATAAATAATTTTTCAAACTAATACAACCAAACGATACTATTATAAACTATATTCCAATAAATGTTCTTTTTCAAAACGATCTTATTAAAACGATTTTCCACCATAAAATAAACCATTTATTTATTTTTAAAACGATTATTTTCAAAAACAACTTTTTATACCCTTTATTTACCAACAACTCTATGGAGATAATCCAAAAAATTTTTAATACTTATATGATTTTCAAATTAAATATAAAATACATATATCCATGCCATTAAATTTTTAAAATATGTATTTAAAGTAAGTGTTACACATTCCCCTCCAGCGATGAACCCATAGGTTACTGAAGAAAGATATATGACCTATGTGCTAATAGAATAGCTATACAATTTTAACTTCAATGGATGCCATATTCCGACTGGTTTACCATCAAGCGTATTCAATGTACTAACTCCTGTTTGACTAACATTAACTACTACAAACGGACCTTCCCATAGAGGAAATAGCTTGGAAGCTACTTTTTCCGAAGCTGAAGATAAATGAAAAGATTTTCGAAGAACTTTATCACCAATTTTAAAATGAGAATCTCTCCTACGAAGATTATAACGATTACTTTGATTTTGACTAGCTTTGAGCATATTTTGCTCAGCATTGACTAATATGTCTTTCAATTTGGAAATTCTATTAGCCCAATTATTAAGTGATGTAGAAGAATCACTAACAACAAGATTTGGCTTAGAGATAAGTTTTTCATTGCCTGTCCTAAGCTCTCTACCAAAATTTAAAAATGCAGGAGAATACTTTGTTGACTCCTGAACTGACGAATTAAGAGCGAATTGAATCTCATTCAAATTTTTGTCCCAATGTTGATGATTATCTCCAAGATAACTAACTATCAACTGTTTGATGTTCCTATTACTACGTTCTGTAGGGTTTGCTTGTGAATGATAATATGGTGTGTTTTGTAACTCTATATTACAGTCTCGTGCTAAATCTTTTATTAACGAACTAACTAGATTTTTAGCATTATCAGATAACAAAACTCTAGGACAACCAAAACGATTCAATATACAAGAACGAAATTTTTCTACAATAACAGACGAAGTTGCTTTACGAATAGGAATAATCTCAATCCATCTTGTAAAAAGATCTTGAAATACCAATAAGTACACATTTCCTTTATTGCTACGTGGAAATGAACCCATTAAATCGGTTGATACAATATCAAACGGTTTAGCTAAATAACGTGGAAACATTTTTCCGCACGAAGATTGATTAGATGGTTTAACTCTCTGACAAGTGTTACAATGTTTGACATAACGCTGTACATCCGAGTACATATTAGGCCAAAAATATAATCTACCTAATCTCCAATGTGTCTTATCGACTCCTAAGTGACCTGACATAACATCGTCATGACAACTTTTTAACAATTCAAATCTATTTGAATAGGGAACTACTAATTTCCAATCCTCACTAGGATCTTCTAATTCACCTTTCAAAAAGCATTTTCTAAAATAATATAAACAGTTAGACTCTATTTTCCAATCGGGATGCAAATCTGGTGAAGTACTGACTTTATGAAACTTTCTATTATACCAAACGTCTTCAGTATTATTTACCAAATTTACCAGACTGATATTTTCATGTCTACGAGATAAAGCGTCGGCTACGCAATTCAACGAGCCTTCTCTATACAAAATTTCAAAATCAAATACTTGCAATCGCAAAGACCAACGAGCTAGACGACCGGTGGGATTTTTCAAATTTAACAACCATTTTAAACTAGCGTGATCAGAAATCACATGAAATTTGTAACCTTCTAAATAATGACGATTACGTTCGATAACAAACAACACAGCTAAACATTCTTTTTCTGTAACAGAATAATTTTGTTCTGTTTTAGACAAAGAACGGGATGAATATGTGATAACACGTTCACAACCATCTTGGACTTGAGTTAAAACTGCGGCTACACCAGTATTACTCGCGTCGCATTGCAAAGTAAATGGCAAACTAAAATCCGGTCTTGCTAAAATAGGAGCTGACGAAAGAATAATTTTCAAATTCTCAAAAGCTTGATCTTGTTCCATACTCCATTCCCATAAAGAATTTTTCTTTAATAATCTAGAAAGAGGCGACACTAATGTGGAAAAATCTTTAATGAATCTCCTATACCATCCTGCCATACCTAAGAATGTGCGTAACTGTTTTACATTCTTTGGAGCTGGGAAAGAAACAACTGAACTGACCTTATCAGGATCAACGGTAAGACCATGTTCGTTTACACGATAACCTAAATATTTAACTTCTTTACAACCAAATTCACATTTCTCCAGATTTATTTTAAGACCTGCAGAATACAATCTGTTAAAAACTTCATTGAGCATTTTACAATGATTTTCAAAATTAGGGGTACAAATCAAAATATCATCCAAAAATACAGATACATATGAATGTAACTCAGGACCAAAAACATCATCAGCCAACCTCTGAAAAGTTGCCGGTGCATTTGTAAGACCAAAAGGCATAACCTTATAACGAAATAATCCACGACCTGGAACTATGAAAGCAGTTAAATCCTTACTGATTTCATTTGCCAATGGAACTTGATGAAAAGCCTGTTTGAGATCTATCTTTGACAAATATTTAGCTTGACGAAGACTATCTAACATATTAGTTATGTTTGGAAGAGGATACGAATCTTTACGAGTAATAGCATTAATTTTCCTAAAGTCAATGCAAAATCTATAACTATCACCTTTTCGTACCATAACTACTGATGAACACCACGGACTACTACAAGGTTCAACAAATCCTTTCTCTAATAATCGATTTAATTCAAGGTGCATTGATTCTAAAACTTTTGGCGAATACTGATAGGCTTTCTGCTTAATAGGGCAGCTATTTTCAACTATTTCAATATTATGAACTAACTTAGAAGTAAATTTTTTAGACGATTCTACTTTTTCTACACCTTCCTTAATTATTTTATCTAAAATTTCTTTCTCAGACGAATTGAAAGGAAAAATACCGTAACTAGGTTGTTGGTGACCATCAGGTACATTTAAAAAAAATTCAAATTGATTTTGAGGATCATCCTCAAACCACCATGTATCCAAGTATGAATTGGTACATATTTTTGATTTCGAAATGTTATCTAAACCAAACAATAACGATACCGATAACGAGAGCAAATGGAAGAACTGAAAAGTAAATTTCCGTTTTCCAAGATACAATGAAACAACAAATACTTCTGTAATTGCTGTAGTGTCTGCGTTTGCTGACTCAGCGAAGTATGGTACAACTCTAGTGGGTTTGTATCCTAACGACAAAAGTGTGGTAGCCGTGTCTTTCCCTACATAAGACAGACTAGAACCACTATCAAATACTACAAAAAATGTTTCGAATACATTATGATTTGCTAACAATACTGGAAGAAACCATTGTTTAGTTATTAGCTTTAATTTGTAAATTTCCGAATTTAAAACGTTCGAAGTCGAAGCATCCATAACTGTCATCGTACTAACTATTTGTGATGAGTTATCTAACGAATGTTCAACTAATTTCGACGAACTATTGCAATTATCAACAACAATTTCCGAATTACTACAATTAACTAAACTACTATTTACAGTAAGACTACGAGAACCTGAAATAGAAGCCTGGCCGGTTCTAAAACTAGACCTCCAAATTAGTTTTTTGGATTACAATTAGGACATCTTAATTTGGTAATTCCTGGTTTTCCACACGAATGACAATGTAAATCGATTGGTTTGTCACAATGTTTAAAATAGTGAGGTCCTTTACAGTTATAACACAGAAGAGGTGGTCTAACTGTTTCCTCCGAAATAATTATGGGTTTTGAAACTTCAACAGACGAAGAAACTTGATTTGATGACAATGGTAATGATTCAGTTTTAGACGATATGATAGTATTTTTAACCATTTCTTTTGTTTTAGGTTTCAAAATACTCTTACTAGGGGTTTTCGAAATTGAATAAACTTTGCTCGAGGTTCGAGATGTTAACTGAGTGTCTCGACTTGGCTTAGTAATGGTCATAAGCGATAATTTTCGACTTCTTTCGGTTACAAAATGTATTAAATCTGAATACGAAGGAATTTCTTGCGAAGAACATTGCTCTTCAAAAGCTCTACGAGAACCATGATCTAAATTGCGTAATGCTAATTGGAGTTTGAAGAAATCTCCAACATCCGAAATACCAAGAACATCTAAAGCCTTGATGTTGCCTTCATGAATAGACAAAAATGAATTCAAGTTTTGACAAGAACCATTTGTAATTGGTTTAAATTCAAATATACGTTCGAGATACATAGAAGCTAGTCTACGTTTATTTTGATAACGATTTTTTAAAGCTACTGTTCGAATGCAGCAGGGTAAAGATACTGTGGTTTGCTGCTGCACTTCACTTTATCTTCGTGTAAATAAATCTTGTAATAAAAGTCTGGTAAAGCACTAAACAAATTTATTTTACACTAATTATTTACAAAACAAATATGAAAAAATTGGCGGTAATTTACTGGATAATTATAAATAAGCGACTGCTCGGTAACGCGTAAAAAAAATTATACATTTCTAAAGAAAATCTTAAAGTATATATACAAAATGTGGTAGCAAAAATAGTGAGTGGGATACAGGTCATCAACCTAAATTAACAAGGGTTGACTTATAATTTGAGAAGTTGCTGGCTACATCTTTTAGGTTTGGTTCAGGTGGTGCAGTTAATCTTCTTCCAATTAGAAAGTGTGCCGGGGTCAGGGGGGTATGATCGTTTGGATCTGATGATAGGGGGCTTAGAGGTCGGGAATTCAACACTGCCTCAATTTGCGTTAATAATGTGGAATACACCTCAAAATCAAAATGACAATTTCCCACGACTCTCTTTAAATGATATTTTACACTTTTGACTCCCGCCTCCCACAATCCTCCAAAGTTTGGGGAGCGAGGCGGAATGAAATGCCAGCTAATTTCATCGTTGGCTAAACTATTGACAGTTTCATTCTCATTATTTTCAACAAAGGAATACAATTCACAAAGTTGGGCGTTAGCACCTTTAAAATTTTTACCATTATCTGAGTAAATATTCAGTGGTTGTCCCCTTCTAGCAAAGAACCTTTTTAGAGCTCCTAAAAAAGTTTCGGCAGTTAAATTTGTTACTAATTCTAAGTGAATAGCCTTAGTTGTGAAACATACAAAAATACAAATATACGCTTTGATCAGCCTTGCTCCTCTACCAGACTTGTTTTTTAACGAGATTGGCCCAGCGTAATCTAAGCCGCAGTTGTAAAATGGGGGAGCAGGTTTTATACGCGTTTCCGGGAGGTTACCCATGATGGGTTGCAACACCTTTGGAGTAACTTTAAAACAGACAATACATTCGCGGATGACTCGTTTAACAATATTTTTACCGGATACAGGCCAATATCTATCGCGTAATAAAGCTAACAATGAGTTAGCACCAAGGTGTAATGAACGAAGGTGTTCATTTTTTATTATTAAATAAGTTAACCTATCTGACTTTGGTAAAATTATGGGATGAGCTTTCTCGTAATCAAAGTTTGAATTTTGAATCCTACCTCCAACTCTCAAAATATTATTGCCGTCTAGGAATGGATTTAACGATAAGATTGAAGATTTACAATTAATTGTCCTTTTGTTCGTTAAACAATGAATTTCTTGGGATAGGCCTTTATTTTGCGCGTGTTTGATTAGTAATAGTAATGCCTTATCTAATTCGTTTATTTGCAGAGGTCCCTTTTTTATATCGTGTTTTTTAGTGCGATTATTAATAAATCTCATAACGTAAGCAAGAATTCTTAGTAACTTGGTCAATCTCGAGTATTTATTAACTAGACAATCTAATAGAGTGCTATTTGATGCTACGAGTATTATTACCTTGCGGGCTTCTAGGTTCAAATCATCAGTGATGAGCGATTGATTTGGGTAAACTGGGTCATTATTATGTAACCACAAAGGCCCCTTCCACCATAAATTATTTAATATTATTTCCTTTGGCTGAATACCTCGCGACACGAGATCTGCAGGGTTATTTTGGGTATTTACATGATGCCATTGATTGGGATTAGATAAATGTTGGATCTCCGCTACGCGGTTTGACACAAAAGTTTTCCATTTGTTTGGAGGTGATTTTATCCAACCAAGGGTGATTGTTGAGTCACACCAATAAAAAATGTTATTGAATTTTAAATGCGTAGTGCTCAGTAACTTGTCCATTAAATTTGCTAAGAGAAGCGCACCACACAACTCTAAGCGGGGTAAAGAAATACTCTTTAACGGAGCTACTCGTGATTTTGCACACATCAATGATATGTGACAATTCCCTGAAACATCGACTGATTTTACGTAAATGCACGCTCCATATGCTCGCTCTGAGGCATCAGAGAAACCGTGAAGTTCTAAAAGACAAGAATCTGAACAATTAGTAAATCGATTTATGCGTAGGTCTTTCAAATATGGTAATTGGTCACGAAAATTGACCCACATTGTGTGCAAATCTAATGGGATTGATTCGTCCCAGGATAGTTGCATCTGCCACAGCCTTTGCATTATAATTTTAGGAATAATGATAACTGGACTTAATAATCCTAGAGGGTCAAAAATTTGAGCAATGGATGATAAAATTGTTCGTTTTGTAATGTGCTTTGATCCGTTTGTCAAGTTTATGTTATACATTAATTCGTCACTACTCGGGCACCATAAAATTCCTAGGGTTTTATTTTCAATATCGTCTTCCGCAAAAAGATGAACAGCGTTATTAAGTACAGCGCAGTTAGATTTATTACTAATTTATTGTAACACCTCTTTACTATTAGAGTTCCACTTTCTTAATTCAAAACCTGCTGTTTTTAAAATATATGTAACTTCATTTTGAATTTTTATGATTTTACTAATTGAATCGCTACCTGTCAACAAGTCATCGACAAAGAAATCTTCCTTTATAACACGAGAAGCTTGAGGGTGAGTTTCATAGTAATCATTTGACAATTGATGCAAACAACGTGATGATAGGAAGGATGCAGAAGCAGTGCCATAGGTGATTGTGTTAAGTTGATAAGTACTAATGGAATCTTGCTCCTTATCTCGCCAAACAATTAATTGCATCTTTCTCTGACTTTCATTTACTAGGATTTGTCGGTACATTTTGGCAACGTCTGCAGTTATAATGTAACGATGTTGACGAAATCGTAGTAGAATTGTGAATATATCATTTAAAATATTTGGACCAGCATATTGGACATTATTTAATGACAACCCGGTGGACGTTTTTGATGATCCATCAAAGACTACTCTCAGTTTCGTGGTAATACTATTTTGTTTTATGACGGCGTGGTGGGGTAGATAATAATGGGGATTAGATATCGTAATATTGTCGCCTTCGCCTAATTTTGTCATATGCCCTAAATTTTCATATTCATGTAAAAAATTGGAATACTCGCATTTTGTTTGTAAATCTTTGCTTAGTTTTTTCTCTAATGAATAAAATCGTTTAATTGCGGATTCCCTAGATTTGCCTATTTCATCTAAATTCGATTTGAAAGGTATGTTTACTATAAATCTGCCGTCGCTCGAACGCGTAGTTGTATCTAAAAAATGTTGCTCACAATGGAGCTCGTCCGGTGATAACTTATTAAAAGAGTTGTTTACTTCTTCTATCGTCCAAAATTTTTCAATTTTGTCTGAAAGTGACTCATTTATCGCGGAGCTAAAACAAGCAATTGATTTGGTTACGGTTTCGTTTATATTTATGCTAAAATTGCCACCTAAAACCCAGCCAAGTAACGTTTTCTGTAACATTGGTTTATATTTCCCTAAGTTATGACAACCTGCACAAAGTAATCTCCAAAATATTCCAGCTCCTAGTAACAAGTCTACCTTTCCCGAAATATTACATTCAGGGTCAGCTAGTGGTAAGTGAGAAGGAATGTGTAAATCAGCTAAATCAAAGCTTATATTAGGTAATTGATCAGTAATTTGATCTAAAATTAAACAAGTGACAGGTGATGTAAAATTGTTGATCCTTGATTTAATTGTAATATTTGAATTAAAACGCACGTTAGAAAGTGTTTGATTAATTCCACAAATACTTAATGAGCACTTATTTTTAGGTAAATTTAATTTTTCAAACAATTCTGTGGTAATAAAAGAAGATTGCGACTCAGGGTCCAGTAGCGCTCGACAGGTGAATTGTTGACCTCTGCTGTCGTAAACAAAGACAGACGCTGTTGATAAAATGGTTTGTGAGAAATGGTTATTATTAGAAAGCGAGTGATTTACATGGGTAATTGCGTGCTCTTCACTAACACTAGGCTGTACCGGAGTAACCACGGATTCTTGATTTGTATCCATATCTCTGTGTAAAAGTACATTGTGCCTGCGTTTACATTTTCTACACAGCTGAAGCTTGCAATTATGAACAGAATGTCCTTTCTTTAAACAGTTAAAACACAATTTTAATCGCTTTACTTCTTCCGATTTTTGTTCATGGTTTAAATTAAGAAATTTTGTACAAGAATAAATTTGATGGGTAGTATCTTCACAAATCGGACATTTTGCAGGCTGATTGTTTGACGTAAAATATGATTTCGACGTTTGCTTTACATGTTGGTGTTTACTGTTACTTAATTGGAATAAATTTTGATTTGGTTTGTTAACTTCTAATGAACCTAATTTATGACACCTTTTTTCTAAGAATTCTATTAAATCTGCGTAAGTGTGAAATTCTCCCTTTGGAGTAAGCTGCTCCCATTCATTTCTCGTGACATGACTAAATTTAGCAGTAATTATGTAAATGAGAAGCATATCAATTGTTGGTTGATCATATCTTTTCAAACATTCTACAATTTTGATGACATCGTCTAAAAACCTTTGTACAATCGCATGAGTATCCTTTTGAAAACTTTCTAAATTAAATAAGGCCTTGAGATTATTTTTAATTATTAAATCTTTTCTTTCAAAACGGTTGCGCAAAATCTTTAAAGCTACTTCGTAATTATCGTCGGTAATTTGCAGAGATCTAATTGAGTGAAGTGCGGGCCCTCTTAACGCCGCACGTAAATGGTACAATTTTTGAGCTTTGGATAATCGCGGGTTACTGTCTATAAGCGAATCAAAACTGTCGCGAAATTCTAACCAGTCTTGGAATTCACCACTAAAGGTACAAAGTGGGATTTCCGGTACATTAAAAGCAATCTCGGTACAACTAGCGGGTGTAATATTAATCTTTGAATTAGATGCGGTTATTTGTGAACGAGTTATAAAACCTCTAACTTTACTGATTGTATCAAAGTAAGCCTGATCAAATGTTTCAAATTCTAATTCGTGAGCATCCGCGTTTGTTGAATCTATATTTAAGATATTTACATGTAATTTTTCAAACTCTAAAAGGGAACGTTCACTGCTAGATAGTCGTTCCTGTAATTTATCAATATCTTGACTTGTAATTGTATCCTTTTGAGAAATCTCTAAGAATGAGTTGTTTAATCTGGTAATACGTGATTTTAATTGACTTCTTTGAAATTTCAAATCTTTTAACGACGCCATTGTTAACACAAATTATAAGCAATAAAGGTAAAAATAACGGTAAATTGGATAAAAAGTGTGGCACACTAACCTTAGTAATTCTGCTACTCTAATTGCTTCGGGAAGCAATTCGCCAATTTTTTTTTTCGGTAACGGTAACTTGTGGATTCGTGGACTGTATTAAGTATATCCGGCTCGACGGATCAAATGTTCGAATGCAGCAGGGTAAAGATACTGTGGTTTGCTGCTGCACTTCACTTTATCTTCGTGTAAATAAATCTTGTAATAAAAGTCTGGTAAAGCACTAAACAAATTTATTTTACACTAATTATTTACAAAACAAATAAGAAAAAATTGGCGGTAATTTACTGGATAATTATAAATAAGCGACTGCTCGGTAACGCGTAAAAAAATTATATATTTCTAAAGAAAATCTTAAAGTATATATACAAAATGTGGTAGCAAAAATAGTGAGTGGGATACAGGTCATCAACCTAAATTAACAAGGGTTGACTTATAATTTGAGAAGACGCCAACAAGTCTTAATTTAAATCCTACTGCAACAAAATTTACAATAATCTGCTTAAAACGGCTGCATGCACCTTTTGTGAGTGGCACGTTCAAAACAGCGGATTTGTAGTAGGTCCGACGTCGTGATGTCGGCCCCTTTGTAATAAAATAGAACCGCTAACTAAAGAAGAAATTTGCTTATATATAATTTAAATACTTAACAATAAAAATATAATTTAAGTTCTGAACAGCTACTAAAGCTAATTGGTAGTTTTGAGGTTCTAATGAAAAATTAGAAATGACTGAAAGTGCTTCATCTTTTAAAGAAGTACGCAAATAATGAAACTTGGATGTTTCTGAAATGTTTGGATTAGAGTCCATTAAAGAGTCAAATAACGAAATAAAATTGGGCCATTCATTTAATTGACCACTGAAATTAGGCAATTCTATACGAGGAAGTGACGTAAATGACGTCGACAAATTCACTACTGAATTAGCATTTGCTGAAATAGATGAACTTGCAGATGATGCAGACAACTTAAAATATTTGTTTCGAATTTTATCAATTGAATCTATTACCGCATTACTGACTTGTAATGTGTTTAAATGCAAAGAAACATCAACAACAAGAGCGTTAGTTTCCCTAATGCGTTGAGTAATTGTTTCGAACTTTTCTTCTAATTTAGATAGACGATTGTATTGATTTGTAAAATCAGACAATGTATCGATTGTTAATGATTGAGATTGGTCATAAATTGCTTGTATATTAGCAAACAAATCTTCCCTTTCGCTATTTAAAATTACTAGCAAAATATCTGGCTTAACCATTATGACAAATTATACAATAACAATCATAATATTATAAATATAAAACTACAAACTATTTCTGTTACACAAAAGTGGTTCCTGCTCTCGGGCGCCAAATATATAACCGGTACTAACTATAATTAACAAATTAACAATTCAAACAATTCAACAAATTATAACAATTGAACTTTATTTCATTTAATTTAAGGGGGATTAACAATTTTTGTAACAGAACATAAAATATATAAATATAATTAAAATAATAATAAACAAAATTTTTAAAACCAACTAAATACACTACAAACATATTTTAAAATTGTCAAAATGACAATATATTTTAAAATGTCTTATTTATAAGAATTAACGATCAAAAATAACTATAAAAATGCATTTATCAAACAATAAATAATAAAGTTCATACCTTTGTATGTATAAATTTTTAAATTAATAAAAAACTTTCTTTCAACTCCAAATAAATCTTCAATATCGTAACCAATAATTACAAATCTTCAAAACAATAACAAATCTTCAAAGCAATAACAAATCTTCAAAACAATAACAAATCTTCAAAACAATAACCAATTTTCAAATAAATAATTTTTCAAACCAATACAACCAAACGATACTATTATAAACTATATTCCAATAAATGTTCTTTTTCAAAACGATCTTATTAAAACGATTTTCCACAATAAAATAAACCATTTATTTGTTTTTAAAACGATTATTTTCAAAAACAACTTTTTATACCCTTTATTTACCAACAACTCTATGGAGATAATCCAAAAAAATTTTAATACCTATATGATTTTCAAATTAAATATAAAATACATATACCCATGCCATTAAATTTTTAAAATATGGGTTTGAGCGATAACAAAAATAAAGTAAGTGTTACAGTAAAATTCGATGTTCAATTGTTTTTTTGATTACACTGTCGTAATACACGAAAAAAATGCTTCAACTTTGCTGATTTAACCCAAGTTATAGATTATATCGAACCTACTAGTTTAAGTATTAGATAGAAAGTATGCGTAACTCAAATTTACTTATCTGTACCTGTAGAGTTTTATTTTTAGGCGGCTTTCGTGAAATCTTATTTATATTATAACAAAAAGAACAAGTTGCGAGAAAATTAATATTATTTTAAAAAAATATTATCTTTCGTTAGATGTAATTGAACTGGAAATCAAAACTAATATGAGTTTCATTACCTATAAATCAAAACAAAATTTTTGTTTTGCTAAAATAAGTAATGAAAATATATCACCAAACATTGGAAAAATCAGATCTTTTTTTGTACAAAATGATCAACAACGTTTATTTCTAAATTACTAATATGAACACTAAGTCTCAACCTTGGTTTAAAGAGAAAAAATTTTTTTAAATAACCAATACTTTAAAAACCTGCTAAATATAAGTAACAATTAACTTAAAGAATGTCACATCCTGGGATATACATAAGTTGCACTTATGCGAAGCTAGAACACATACCTAGTATTTAACGAACCCCGCGGCTCATCTTTCGTCACAGCCTATGGACCGCAAGGCGAAGTTTATTTTAAACCTTCTTCACAGCTCATGGGACCGTATTTAACTGTGCTTTACAGTTGTGTTTGAGCGTCCTGTGTCCTTACATCATTACCTCGCGCGAAATATTAGCTTTTCTTATTTTTTCTTTTGCTTCAAGTAATTTTAATTTTTAATTTTGATTAAGTATAATGTTAAATGTGTGCCCTGTTTACATTGCCTGTTATTCTTTTAATTTGAATATAAGAACAATGCCAAAATTTAAAAGATGGAACTTTTATTAAATAAAATAGGAGTAAGGTTTTACATATTGCAAAAAATGTTTTCAAACAATGTTATCTAATTTTTTTTTTTGAACACTAAACTATTCTTTGATCATTTTTCTCTTGAACCGAGAACGGGTTTATTGACCCCACACAAGTAACATGATTTTTTTACATTTTTGCGTTTATTATTTATTATTTATTATTATTATTACATTAAAACGTTGACTAAAAGATGAAACAAAATAGGCGTTTCATGATCTCTTCGTTATCTGTGAATGTTTCTCAAGCTTCATGAAGTGTTCTGTATGAAATTGTGACAAAACCAACCGTTTAAGTAGCACTTTCAGCGTTTTGTTGCCGAGAGTTTTTTAACTAAGTTGTCACTGGTTATGAAACGCGGGTGGCTTACGTTACGACGGGATCAAAGCCAAAATCCATGAAATGGCGGCATTCAACATCATCTAAAAAAATTAAATTCAAACAGAAAATTCCAGCCAGAAAAATTATGTGTACTATGTTTTGGTATAGGAATAATGTTTGAGTGTGGACTTTTTGCCTCGTCGTAAAACAATAAATTCTGAAAATTGTTGCGAGATATTAAGAAAACTGCGTTAAGCAAACTAAAACGAAAAGCGCGGAATGCTAAGTAGAGCAACCTTTTTGCTTCACGACAATGCTCGACCGCACGCAGAACTCAAAATCTTATTGCATCCTTTGGCTGGTCACAACAACTTGACCTGTTTCTGAATTTGAAGAAGCATCTCGGAGGTCAGCGCCATGATGACAACGATAGCCTCAAAATGCCTATAAATCAGTGGCTGTCAAATCAAGCGACAGACTTTTATGACAACGAGATACAAAAGCGTGTTGTTCAATATAATAAATGCTTCAATAGTGGCAGCAATTATGTAGAAAAGCAAGTTAAAGTACAGGCTTTTATGTAAAAATAAAATTGTTATAAAAAGGGCTATATTTTTTTTAATATTTTGAAACTTTAAAAACACGCCTCGTATCTTTAACAAACAATAACAAATAGAGGAAAAACAAAAGAAAATCTAAAGAAAAATTCTGTGCAGTCTACGAAAAATTAAAAAACGTTTTATCATCAAACTTGTCATTAAATTAAAAACTAAAATATACAATGAATGTATTCTGCCAGTGATCATATACGCGTATAGATTTTAATTGTAATTTAATACTGCTTTAATTCTAAGTAAGTTTTGTTTATGTTATAACCATTAGGATAATCATTTGTTTTTACTGATTTTCTTTTTTTTGTGTGATTTTTTCTACGCCATACTTTTTTTGCATTTTGGTTTAGTTCACTTTGTCTAGTGTGTATCTGTCTTGGAAGACTCTACACCATAGTTTGGTGTGCTTAGTGGAAAACCGAAGTTTAAAGTTAAAAAAAAAATTGTTTTAGAACGGGAGTTCTGAATCAAACTTAAATTAAACTCAGAATTAAAAAAATGTGGTAGTACCGCAAGTTCTTTTTGAAAAAGCAAGTTAAGTGGTTTTGGTGTATGTGTTTGTGATACTTTTAAATCTAGAATTTTAGCTTATTGTATATTCACGAATTTACTCGTTCTTTAGATACAAATCAAGGTTTTCCGTGTTATTAGGTTGTGGAAATTTAGTTTATTACACACATAATTTATCTTTGTTTTTGAAGTTTCTTAGCTATCGCACTAATTTGCTGAATCACGACGATTACTTTACTTAAGAATTTTGGTCAACTCAGAACACTGCCTCAGTATCGCATTAAGAACCAGGTATTTATAAGTAAGGATTATTGTAATTCTGATCGGACTCCATCCGGTAAAATTTTAATGTAAAATATTGTTAAAATTCTTTATATTCTTCAAATATTTTTTTATAATTTTATTACAATAAAATATCGTTATTAAACTATGCAAACTATAAACGATTTTACTAATGGCATTCTTTTTGTAATTTGTTATTAGATAAAAATTATTCAGAATCACATGATTAGCGTGCATTCATTTATTTATTGGCCGCTTTTTAATAATTCTGAGTAATTATAGTTTAGTATAAAAACTGGATTTATAATAATAATGTAAGCGATTGTGCATTGCAATTTCAATCTAGAATATTTGCTAGAACTTTTTGATTTGAATTTTTGAGTTTTTTAGATGGCGTCATCTCAAACAATGTGCAGATAAAAAATTCGAAGGCTGTGTTGATGAAATGTTTAATAATAAAGAAACGCAAGACCACATATAAGACACGGAAGAAACCGTAGAGGAAATTGTAGAAGAAGATGATGACATGTAAATCTAATCAGACAATTAAGAGGCAGCTATGGAAGTGGATTTAGATGGCACGTTTTACAAAAAAGATAAAACTATTTGGCTGAACAAACCGGTTATAAAAAACTGTTTGAAATATGTGATTAGATACTCACCAGGTCTACATCGATCAATACTAGAATCCAGTAGTCTATCAGATATTTTTAAGTTATTCTTTTTATGGCTCACGAGAAACTGATAGCCGTAATCATTGTGAAAATGCTACGACGTGTAGAAATGTAAATAATACAGAAGTTTACGCGTTTATAAGATGTTTGATATGTTTTGTAGTACTAAAAAACAGTACTAAACCCGTAAAAATGTTATGGTAAAAAGATTTTTGTTTCAAGTAACCCATATTATCTACATCAATGCTTAGAAATCATTTTTGCCAAATAATTAAATTGATGCAATTTTATAACATTGATACAAAACAAGAAAAAAAATGTCCTCAATACGTGACGTATTTGAGATGTTTGTGCAAAATTACTATTAACAACACAACGGGCACCTTCTTTCCGTCTTTAGAGTTAGTAGAAAAATTGGTTGACAAGAAACTGACCTTATGCAAAACTTTAAGAGGAAATAAGACCTGCATTTCTAGAGAGTTTCTGCCGTCTTGAAGTTTTGCACACGTGCTAAAAATAAACAAAATCGTCATACTTCTTTCACGATGGGTATTTTAAAAAAAATAAGAAACTGGACTTCGACGCTATTATGGGTGCCGCAGATACCCTAGACAAAATACTCGCAGAGTATAGTTGCAACCGACAGACAAAACGGTGGCCACCTGCGCTGTTTATAGACCTAGTTAAAATTGCAATCATAGATGTTTTTTGTTTTATGGACAAATCTTCATTTAGACTAGAATAGCCAATATTTAGATAGAAGTTCTTCTTCTTAGAATCGGCGAAAAAACGATCTGCAACTTAAGATAAACGATCCATTATGAATAACAAAGCATGCACTGAGGTATAATTTTTAGAAAAACGTTCCCCACCCAGTGTTAAGAAAGTTAAAGATTCAAAATTCAACTTACGATCGGATAAACCCTCGGTGAAACAAATCTAACTAACTACATAATGATGTTTTATTTAATTTCGCGGTCAAAAGCTATTACATTTTTTTAAAATTTATATCGATGTCATTTACACATTATTAAATTTAAGTTCAACTAAATTTTGTGTTTAGTTATGAATTTGTTTTGTTGTTTCTCCTCTTAATTTTGTCAGTTTGCTATTTTAAATAATTTGGATATCTTATTAAATGTTGCCATTCAATTTTGATCTAGTAATTGTTCTTTGTGTGGTTTTTTAATTAAATTATTAACAACCAATAAATTCAAAATAGAAGAAAGTCACCTATATCATACCGGCTCGAAAATTGTACTTTTTTAATATTTTTGTTATTATAAAACCTGAGAGACACCTAGCGACGCCTGTAGTAATCTTACATAACCAGATACCAGCGACTAAAAAAGTATGTGTGTACTTCACGTTGTTATTATAAAAAATGTCTTACAAATAAAACTATGCTCTGTTTTCTTGCATTTCGTGTAGAAAGACCTAAAAACTATAAATAGCACACATATTTGAAGGATTGAGTGCTAATATCGTACCACCATATGTTCTCTTAATGTGTACTAGTAGAATATAGGTAATGTGTAACTGTACTATTAAAGAATATATGAGATACCAATTCGTGCAAATCAAAAAGGTTTTGGGTCATTTTAAAATTAGAAGCATTTTTCTTTGTCGTAATTATTGCAGACATTACGAAAGCTGCTTTAAACTTGCAGTGCAATGGTTTAAACAATAATTTGTATAAAAACAGAAGAATGGCTGGCAAAAAAATGGTTTTATAGCCTACTGAGACGACGTCTCAAATTTTGCTTAGACAGCCCGAGTCAACATCGATAGCAAGATGCAAAAGATTCAGCAAAGCTAATGTTAAAGAATTTTTCAATTTATTAGAAAAATTGGTAGATGAAGACGAGATTATCTACAATACAAAAAAAATCCCAGAAAATTTTGACGAAAAAGAGATAATCTCGAGTGGAGTTAATTGTTAGTTGAGAACGAAAAGTAAACAACAACTTTGTTGCATGCACCAATGTAGCAGGACTATATGCAGCACCCACAATAATCTTTAAAAGAAATCGAGCGTCTATAGAACTGGCAGAAGAAGAAACCTTAAAGTTATAGAACTTGCCAAGAAAAATGAAATTATTCTTCTTGAGGTACTATGACACAAACAAATTCAAACTGTTTGAAGTTTACTGCGGTCAAGCCAATGAAAAATGGTCAAAAGAATACCCGGGCAGGGTAATTACACAATTTCAAATAGCTCGGTTATTTGGAAAATCTTACAGCAGGGCTGTTAGCATCTCAAATGCTGCTAATAGATTGGCATTTGACCGGTGGATATAAATGTTTTACAGATGTCGATTTCTACAATGCATTAACCATAAAAAAGCAATTGTCTGATAGTTCAGAAGATGATGATGACATCCCATTAGACTTTCTGCGCCAAATGGTTTTAGTTACACCTGCTAAGAAGATGACTTTTTTGTTTGTTTTGTCATTTCTCAGAGCGCAGAGACTGGGTAAAATGCAAAAGGGGTACAAAAAGCACAAATATTGACATTTACGCTATAAGCATTAGCTCAAAACCAAGCAAAATGGTATACAAAAAAAAACGAAAAGAGAGAGTAAAGAGAAAAATTGTCCAGACAGAAATTAATAACAAAAAGAATAAAACTAATAAAAACATTGTCATACAAGCAAACGATGACCTCAGAGACAAGCAAGGTAAGGCACAAGATAAACAAAAAGCAGCAAATAGCAAAATTAAACAAACAGAAAGTAAAACGACAAAAAAAGAGAATTATAAACACATTGTCATAGAAATAAATAAAGAAGAGTGGTTTTGTTTTCTGTGAAGACTGTGGAGTTGAAGATATAGTCTAATGTGATCATTGTCAACGTTGAGCACACGAACTATGTGTAAATTTAGATAAAAATAATAAGTTTATTTGTGCTTAGATAAAGCATTTTCAAAATTTTTATGATTAACTTTTATATTTTTTATTTTTATTTTTGTTTCAATTTATTATATAATATGTAGTAGTATAACTAAAGTCGGAAATAAAAAGCTGTGTTATGCTTCAATTTTAATTTTTTTTTATTACAAATATAATATATATTGGTAAAGTAGTTCATCCCTCGAAGTAGAGCATTGTTTAAAATAATATTTTAATATTATAAAGAAAATAGAAAAATTAAATATATCGAAGAATAGAAAAATGAAAAGAATAAAAAGAATAAAACTATAATTTTGAACTAAGAAGAATTGAGCGATTTAAATTTTACATTTTATTTAGACAACTTGTAGAAACATTAATAGAAATTCTATTCATTTCAAGAGTCTCTAATGAGTTAAGACGAGATCCTTTATTACAAACATGTAAAATTTTGATATTAAAATCTGAAGAAAATGAATGTCGTTAACATAAAATATGGTTGACAAAAGCAGAGTTAGTGTTATAAATTCAAAACTAGAATAAAAAAACATTTATATTTATTAAATAGATATTTAAATACAAATATTTATACTCTTGAAATTAATAGAATGTCTAACGGTGTTTCTATAAATTATCTCAATGAAATGCTAAATTTAATTATCTCAATTCTTCTTAGTTCAAAATTATTGTTTTATTCTGTTTATTCATTTTATTTTTCTGTTCTTTTGATATTTTTTATTTTTCTATTTTCTCTATTTAAAATAATTTTTAAATATAGTAGACTATAAAAATGTCAAACACGTTTAATTGACATATTCATTTATAATTTATTAACAATTTTATTTGGTTAGTATTCTTTATTTATGTTCCAATGTTTTAATTTTAGTTTCTAGTTATACTGATGATGCTAATTGTTATTAGCGAAACATGTCTAATTAATTTCTTAAAATAAAACATTAAAAAATACATAAAATTGTGGAAAAAACTTTAAGAATATTAAAATTTTATTTTAAGTATTATAAACTTTGAGTATTTCTAATAGAAAACCTATTGGTACAATTTAGGACACCTGAGATACAATTTAAGCAACATATTGGAAAAGACATGTTAAACCTAATATTTACTCATAAATTAAGGTAATGTATTTAACGTTTTGGTTAAAAGCAGCTAAAACGTGGAAAGTGGTACGATTTAGGCGACTTTCCTCTGCTACTACGCAAGATTAAAACGCGGATATTGTTTTGCGTTGTACAAGATTCGATAAAATTTTTTACCAAGAAATTCATATCAAAATGTTAAACTGGTTTTTGGAACCTAAGAACAACGAATTTGTAAACTAAACAAACATTAACTAGTTGAAAATTAAAAAAAAAATACTATACTTAAATTTTGCACATTGTGAGTACTGTTTGATTGCACCTAGCTTTATATAACACTATTACGTTTTTTACATTTTAATAAATATTCGTTACAACATTTCCAAACCACTTGACAAAATTAAAATAAATGTAACAAAACAACGAATTTGGTAACAAATCAAAAATTAATAAAAAAACCATGTACATTACAAGAATAAAGGTTAAAGGTGAACACTATAGAACAAATTTTATATAACAGATTTTCTGGTGGTGTAAAGTATACACCGAAATAAACTGTTATGATATAAAAGACCTAGAATATCACACAA
Source organism: Aquatica leii (assembly GCA_035610365.1). NCBI lineage: Eukaryota > Metazoa > Arthropoda > Insecta > Coleoptera > Lampyridae > Aquatica > Aquatica leii. The sequence continues at coordinate 37,294,668 of CM069437.1, read as the reverse complement.
AAACAACATTAACCAATAATAAAATCAGTAATAAAAAGCAACAAGATTACGTTTTAGCACATTAAAAAAACACGTATAAACTAAAATTGAGTGTGCTTGAAAATAATTTCGATAACTTCAAGTATATTAACAAATATTAGATTCGATTAATAAATAATAGTTTCATAAATTTGTAGTATAATGTAAATAAAAATAAGATAAACCATGCACATATTCTCGAGTGTACTGTGATATTTTAGTATAATCATTGTTATGCTAATTTTTTTAATTACAAAACTAAAACATAATTTAAATAACAGTTAAATTTAGCATAAATCTAAAAATGAACAAAACGCCATTTTAATTAACTTTTTCTTTAACGTTTTTATTAATAATGTATACAATCTGAATTAAATTAGTTTTCTTTCTAGTAAAAGGGTAAATATTGGCTGTTCTAACTGCAAACTTGCATTGTTTGCATTTATCTACTTGAAAAATATTGTAACTCATTGAATTTTACTCTACAGTTTAATACATAAAATGAATGATAAGCGTGCATTTCAGCAAAATGAAGAGACCGATATTGTAATGAAATGTTTGAATTATAAAATAAACATTCTTGATATAACTGTACATTAATTAAACTTCATCACGTATCAATGAATTTATACAACCATAAATGTAAATTTTCGTGTCACTGGCTTTAAATATACGATAAAAGGGCACTTAACATTTTTAATCTGAGTGAAAAATGAAATGTGAGAAACGGAAGAAAAGACCGCAATAAATAATGATTTGGATTATATCTTCCAATTTTTAATCAACGTTTTGTAAATTTTTTTTTAATGTAACAGAAAAAGTTATTGCTAATTATTTTTGTTTTTTTAAGTTGTTATATTTTTGATAAACGCAGTTCAAAATTATATATTAAACAAATAAAGTTAGTACTACAAAATTAAATTTATCTTTGTCTTTGTTTTGTTAATATGGTTATTTTACAGCCTAAAAAAATTACATGAAGTATTTACTTTTTTTTTTATTAGATGTTTACAAAAAGTATATTGTAGAATGCAATACAATATTACAATTACAATGAATTATTTAATTCTTTTAATTTTTATAATCAATAATAAAAATTAACGCTAAAAGGCTAAGACATATTATAGTAATGAAACAATATATAAACAACATTAAAACGTGAATGTTGCAAGAAAGAATTGCAATTCTGAAATCTTTTATTTCCAAATATTTGAAGTAGTGTCTAGTTTTAGTAATTTTGTAAGATTGTAATTGTATCGATTAGTTCAACATAAGTATTTAGTGTCATGCTATTAGATTAAGCAAAAATTCACACACAAGTAAGTGCTTACTTTTGTGAATTAGATTAACATTGTTTATTTTAAAACAATTATGAAACCAAGTAATAACTATTTACGAAATAAGTTTCTAATTTTGATAACTGACAAGTTCAGTAAACAAACCTTTCGAATGTAAATCGTACACTCTTTTTGCACAATTATTCAGTAAAATGTATGTAGTTAATAATTAATCTAAAACCGTAAGTATCTATCCAATAGCAGCAATAAAAATATATGTCAAAAAAACAGTTAATAGTTATTTACATAAAAATCAGGAAAATCTGAAGAGGAGCTAAATTGAAATACGAGACACTTTGTCAATTTTGTTGGCAAACTCTTTTACAAAAAAAGACGTACTCTTCTTGATCATTAGCGTCAGAAAAATCATTGTGGGTTGGTTTTATTTTATTTTCAGAAAGAACATTTTAAGTAACTTGTTTTTTTATTACGTTTTTATGATCTGGTCACAACAGATAAACTCAAATATTTTTTTTCACTGACCTTGCTTACTGCTATTTTTTCAGTAGCTGGGTTTTCTGTTTTAAAATATATATGTAGGATTTTTGTTACATTAAGTACATTTAGTCGGAGTTGTTCGTTTATTGTCAATTTGGTTAAGTGTAGCTTGAGTCTAAAACTTACCATTTATTTGGGTCGATGTTGACGGGGTATCAACAAGCTGCATTCTGTTGAGCACATGTTGCTAGAGTAAAAGCTTAAAGATAAGCAATTCCAACGACACTTGCAACACCGTAGATTGTTAAAAACGTCCGCTGCAAAACAGACGGAGAAGATAATATAGCTTTAGAAATGTTGAAATAGGCAAACTGATCATACTTAGAGGAACGAAAAAAATATTACAAGCTTGAAGTACAGAAAAATACTAACAGATTAGAAAAAGAATATAAGAATACCCAGATTACATAAAACACAAACATTACAAACAAAAACTATATGTTTATCATTGCTGATCCTAAAATTATCCACAAGTGAAAATCCTCTTATTTTTCCGTTTTCCAGTTTGTTCACATCTCCTAGTGACATCTACTTAATTTATTGACTAAGCAACAAACTGATGTTTGTGGTCGACTGCGTCAGAAAAATCATTGTAGGTTAGTTGTATTTAGTTCTTAAAAAAGAAACTTTAAATAAATTTATTTTTTATTGCATTTTTTATGGTCTGGTCCCAACAGGTAAATTCTTGCAAGTATTTCTTTTCACTGACTTTGCTTCCTGCAGATCACATGTTACTGTAGTAAGAGCTTAGAGATAAGCAATTCCAACAACATTAACATAAAAAATTTTTAGAGGTGTCTCGAGATGATTGAACATCTACTCGTCCACTGCAATAAAAAAAAGAACATGTGGAGAAGATAATATGGCTTCAAAAATGTCAAAATTGACAAACTGATATTACTAGCTAAAAATACAGAAAAACACCAACAAATTAGAAAAAGAATATAGGAATACCCAGATTACATAAAAAACAAACATTACAAACGAAAACTATATGATTATAAGCGACTTTCGGCTTTGACCGCGTCGTAGTTAAACACCCAGACTTAGGCTTGGTCCTAGTCTCTTCTTGAGAGCCAAAACAAGAAGTAGAACTTGGCCTTTGCCGTATTGTCGTTCGCGAAACCAAACAAACTGACGTTTCGCAAGAAATTGCAGCTTGCATCTTTAAAAAAGTAAATGTCACTGAAAGAAAAAGTGTAAATCACGATATTTATACCAATAGCGATTAACGTGATTAACGAACCTTATCTTTCCATTACCGCTTAACTGACTTTGTTATTACTCGCAGTAAGTGTTTGTGTCCTTTCCAAGAAGGCTGATCTTTGTCTTAAAGGATATAATACTGGTAGCCAAGATTTGCTGAGTCTTAAACCGTCTTTTCGGTTCACATTACATGGATGTTTTTCTATTTACACAAGTTCGCGGATTAGTCTGGGAAAGTAAAAAAGAGTTCTAGCCAATACTTTAGTTTGGCTAAAATTCAGCGTGTGTCCTTGGTTCCACACTTGTTTTGCTACTGCTGATATAGCAACTCTGCGGTGTTTGCAGTCAGCCATATGTTCTTTTACTCCAACTTCAATAGAGCGTCCCGTCTGTCTTATATAACTAGATCCACAAGACCAAGTCATTTTATAAACTTCGTCATGTTTTAGAGCCCCTGTTTGTCCTTAGCGGAAGTATACCAGGTGTTCAGGGTATTCTTAGTCGGAAAAATAGTCTCTTCTTTAGCATTCTGCTTATTTGTCTGTCGAACCCATACAGTATAGTAAATAACCGGTGCTAGTAGGAGGTGATAAGTCTTCTTTGACTTTTGGATTTATTGCTCTTTTCTATGCGTTTAGGATCTCTTTGAACCCGTATCCATTTTGTTGTAGAGACTCCAACAGTGTTTCTTTTTCCTTTTGCAGATTTTCATTATCTGACACACGTATAGCTCTTTTGGCCAAAGTATGCAAAACAGTATTCTTCTGTAATTGATGGCGGTGAGATTCGGCGTTTAAGTATCTTTTTTTCGTGCGGGACGCTGTATTGAAGATAAAGTACAAGAACGTATGGCTGCCTGCAAACACCGCAGAGTTATTAAATCAGCAGTGGCAGAACACGTGTGGAACCAATGACACACGCTGAACTTTGACCAAACTAAAGTGTTGGCTAGAACTCCTTTTTACTTTCCAAGACTAACCCGTAAAGCTGTGAAAATAGAAAAACCTTCATGTAATACGAAACAAGAAGACGGTTTAAGACTCAGCGAATCTTGGCTACCAGTATTATATCCTCTAAGACAAAGATCAACCTTCTTGAAAAAGATAGAAACACTTACTCCGAGAAATAACAAAGTCAGTCAAGCGGTAACGGAATGATAAGGTCCGTTAATCATGTATCAACCCTCTGGATGGGTAGTGCTTTATCTTTCAGGTGCTTCGGGTAGCTAAGTGGAGATTGTAGTAAATAATTGTTGATTTACAATGCATATACTTGTTATTACAAACGAATACAAAATAAATCGTAATAATATAATAATAACGGATAAAATAGAATAATTAAAATAAGTAACAAATGATTACGCAATAATAAAACAAAAAGCAACTTCTTTTCTGGTTGGTCCGGAAAGGCTACCATCTATCGGCGGTTGTGTTAACTCGGTTATCAGTCCTAGAACAGAGTATTAATATGGCGTATTTTATTACCTTATTAAATTGTCGGTTTTTAATTAATGCCAGGCTAAGTGTGAGAGGTGGTGATTTTATTTCAACTAGGGGAGAACGGGGATTAAAAGCAGTTAAGGAAACACACAGGTAAGCAATGAATAAATCTTTAAGAATCGCCGGCGGACTTTGACCTCTTGTTCCTTAATTCCAAAATTTCATTAAAAGTAAGTAATTACGGCTTCGATAATTATGAAATTTTACAGGCTGGTGGACGGTGCTACTGCGGACAACTTTTGATTGAGTGGATCGTGAGTGGATCACAAAATGAAATTAAAACCTCTGATTGAATAAAAATTCAAGGTCAATAACGTTAAATTTGATTTTTAAATGAAACGGAATAAATCCGGTGAACTCGGAAAAGCTTGACAGGTAAATTCAATGCACAATTAATAATCAGGTGAATATAATTCCACGGCGCGTTACTAATTAAAGTTTTACGGTAAATTCAATGCACAATTAATAATCAGGTGAATTTGATTCCACGGCGCGTTACTAATTAAAGTTTTACGGTAGCTGTTTGTTTATAGCTCCTCCAGTTACATAAAGTTCTTGACAATGGTTCTTGTCTTTGAATTGTTAAATCTTTGAGCCGGGGCTTACCCAACCACAAAAAGATCAAAAACTTTAAACAAGGGCCTTTATGTAACCACTCGGAAATTGGATTAATTAGTGCTAATGCTCGGGCCAGGAGTACACCTAACCTCGGGAGAATTAACACCTCCAACAGGAACAAACAGATACACGACTTTACAAATTTTACACTTACTCTGAATGATGTTCGTGGCGGTGATGATGATTTTAATGAATGAGTGATGAACGAAATGAAACAAGTCCAGGTGAATCGCAGCGTAGTCGGAGTTAATCAATCAACAGGTCGTTCGAGTAGTCCAGGTAATAGCGGTTGTCGACAAAACACAAAAGTAATAATCAGGTTCGGTTTAGCAAAGGTTTCTCGGAGAGGAGTTTCTGGAAACGGATCTCGGAGGAGAAGGCTAAGTAAATTTTCTAAGCTCGCGTGGCCGCCTTTATACACCCCGTTGGTTTCGCTTGGCTGCCTTTGTAGCTGGGATCACCGTGCGCATCGTTCCGGATTTGGTGGGGACCTACGATAGGGTGAAAGTCCACGCGCAATTTTCAAACAATTGCTGTCAATTTCCTAAAAATTGCATTACTGGATTCGTATCGTTACAATCAGCTTATCGCTATTGGTATAAATATCGTCATTTACACTTTTTCTTTCAGTGACATTTACCACTCTGAAGATACAAGCTACAATGTCTTGCAAAACGTCAGTTTGTTTGGGTTCACGAACGACAATACGGCAAAGGCTAGGTTCTACTCCTTGTTTTGGCTCTCAAGGAAAGACTAGGACCAAGCCTAAGTCTGGGTGTATAACTACGACGCGGTCTAAGCCGAAAGTCGCTTATAATCATAAACATAACAACTGCAAAAGCCTAAGATTTTATATAACAAAAACTATGTTTTATGTTATTTTATTATTAACCATTAATATATATTTATAAATGATTTATTAAGTTTTGGTTAAGTTTTTTATTTTTTTATTAATTTTGCCGACAGTTTCAACTAATTTTTAGTCATCATCAGGGCTATAAGGAAACATTATATATATAAAATATTATAAAACTTATAAATTCTTTACCTAATTAACATTTTTCAAATATAAAAAAGTTTAAATTTACAATATTTCAAACATGAAAAAATTATTTTGAAACATGCCTACTTAAAACAAAAATAATAATTATAATACAAATTTAAATTAAATTACTATAAATTTTACTTAAATTATCGATGTCACTATAATTATTACAATTTTGTTGTTTATTCTTTATATAAAACATTTCTTTTATTAATCTTTTCTTTAAATTTAATTCTTTATCTAAAATTTTAACATTACTAAAATCAAAACTGTGTCCTGTTTCTAAAGAATGTCTAGCCAAACCTATACTATCTTTATTTTGGTGGAGGTCAGACAGATATTTAAATTTTTATTGTCACCATCCACTTAAACATAAAATTAACACTGCTTTATGCCTAAAATACAGAGTCACACATTTAAGTGATCCTGAGTTTCATAATAAAAACATTAACATTGTTATGAATATACTTTTAAAAAATGAATATCCTATCAAACTTATTAAAAATTTCTATATAACAAAAGAAATGTATTTCATAATGATAGTAATGTTTCTCCACTTGTTAATTACAAGTCATTAATTTATGTAAAAGGTTTATCTGAATAAATAACAAATTGTGCAGTAGGTACTAACTTTAAAATTGCTTTTAGTAACCATAATAATTTAAAAAAGCATGTGTTTACTAACATGAAATCTAAAATTAAGAAAGACGTTGATGGCAATGTCGTGTATTTTGTTCAATGTTCTGAATGCAATTTGGGTTATGTTTATAGTAATTTAATTTAAATTTGTATTATTATTATAATTTTGTTTTAAGTAGGCATGTTTCAAAATAATTTTTTCATGTTTGAAATATTGTAAATTTAAACTTTTTTGTATTTGAAAAATGTTAATTAGGTAAAGAATTTATAAGTTTTATAATATTTTATATATATAATGTTTCCTTATAGCCCTGATGATGACTAAAAATTAGTTGAAACTGTCGGCAAAATTAATAAAAAAATAAAAAACTTAACCAAAAACTTAATAAATTATTTATAAAAAAAAAAAAAAAAAACTATGTTGTTATCATTACTGACAGGTCGTCCCACGTTCAAGTGTTATGATTTATAACTTTGCATATATGTATGCATTTTAAACTGTTAAAATATGCCAAAATGCAGTTTATATTTTGGTTTTGGAAAGTACAGTTGTTGTTTCTCAAAAGATTTGTCAATACAGCTTAAAGCCCATTTCAGTAAGCATGATGGAATTTTATTTTCTGTTTTTCTGGCTACGCTTTCGTCCTACATGCAATGTGTAAGATTTTTTAAAATGTTTTAGTTGTCTAATTAAATGTTTATGTTTGAAGGAAGAATTAAACTCACTACTAAATATTTTGCTATATACCCACAGCTTACGAATTAGGTATTTTCTGCTCTAACATCTCTTCTTTGTAAGCGTTGCACAATTTTGTTTATATTAAAATTACTGTTAAGGTACATTTTGAAAGACTCACAACAGATGAACTTTTGCAAAGATTTCTTTTTACTTACTTTGCTTCTCGTAATTTTTCTTTTGCTTTTTTTGTTTAATTTTTAGTTGTTTGTTTCTTCAATTTTTTTACGAGAGTGTTAGTTAAAGTTCCAAACTTTGTTCTTCTCCTGTTAGTTTTGCCAGATTTTTTTGGCTCCTGCCTCTAAATAAGGTCTAATTTTTTGAGATATTACAAATTTACTTACTGCTATTGAAGATTCTGCAATACGAGAATCTATTGTTTTGTCAGTAGCTGAAGCTTCCTCTTCTGAAATATTTGTAAAGTTTTTGTTAATTTGGGTACAACTAGTCGGAATCGTTTGTTCATTTTTAATTTACCTAGGTGTAGCTTGAGTCTTAAGTTTGCCATTTATTTAGGTCGATGTTGACAGGATATCAAGAAGCTGCATAATGTTGAGCACATGTTACTAGAGTAAGAGCTTGCAACATCGTAGGTTATTAGAAGCGTTCCAAGATGATTAAACACTACACACTACTCATTTACTGCAATAAAAAAAATGTAACCTAAAGGAGATAAATATATGTCTAAATTAAACAACAAACAGACGAAAAATGTTAAAATAGGCAAACTGATCATACTTAGGTCGTCATACGAAGGTCGTGTTAGTGGGCAATGAATTATTTGCTTTGGAATTATTTGATAATTCGACATTTCGCAGATTCACGTGTCTGATACATCAGGCCTTTTGTTTATTGAGAAAAAACATAGCACAGTTACTCATTAAAAACATTTACAATTATTATCATAGTACATAACAAACTGAAACATTTTAGAAATAAAAAAAAATTTGAGTAGTATTATAATTACAATTATTTTGTTTGCATTATCACAGTATTTGATTTAGAATTTAAGAATTTTTTTGAAATATAGCATGTCTTAATATTGTTTTATTTTTATATTTTCTCTTAGTCTTTGTTACTTATGTTTAAAATTCAGTAATTTTAATTATGTAAAGAGAATCTTGAGAAATCATCAATTATCCTAAACAATAACTAAATTACTATTCTCTGTACGGCGAAAAGATAGAGTTAAGTCCCTCCCATCAAATAGGCGCTAAATTTGAATAAATTTTTTTTATTGGTTAAAATTTTCAAGTCAGTATTACAACAAACAAATAACATACTTCAGTTTGACCTGAGTTTAACGTTCGACATTTTGGTTAATTTATTCTTCATTTGACGAAATAGTACTTTTCAATACTTTGAAAGACATTTGTGTATATTCGTGTGGAGGATGACTTCTTTATCTGAATCATCCTATTTTTTTTTATACAGAATGTTATTTAAACTCCCATAAAATATGTCATAATTTTAGTTTGTCAAATTTGTTAATAAGTAAAAACTTAATGACGCCCTTGTTTATACGCGTTTGAAATGTTTAGTTGTTCCCTCCAAGTGTTATTTGATAAATTTTAAAAATAAATGGTGTAACTAAATTAACAAATTTGTAAACGTATTTATTTGTTATAAGTAGAAATTTATAATTTTATACATAAATTGAAAATTATACTTTTTTCCTATCTACTTTAATCTTTAATGCCTATATTATACATTACATAATTTTTGAATATTTGCGCTTTTACTAGTTTGAGCCGTGTAAACTTGTCTCTTCATGCATTGGTTTAAATTATCATACAAAATTGAAGGAGGGGCTTAACTCTATCTTTTCGCCGTACAAGGAATAAGATAAGAATGTTTTTCGGGTTTGGACCTTGTCATTGTTGTTGTAACCGAAGTTATCTTAGTATAGATTCCGGCCGTGAAACCCTTCGCTATTACAATAATTAAATTAACTTGAAAACTACAACATCAATATTTTTGATCAAAATCGATCTAAATATACTTTAAAAATTACATATTTACCTTAAAAAATAGTGTGACGTAAGGAGAAAACCTCAAAAATAAATCAAAATATAGTTGAGAAAACTAGTGATGTAGCGTTTGCTACTAGAAAGGACAAAGAAAACAAAACTTGTAAAGACGTAGCAGAGCGTGAAGGTACTGAAATCCCATCAAATAAATATAAAAAATAGGCTGTAAAGCTCTTCAGTCGGTCATGTCCAAACAACCCTTTAAAAAACAAGAACTTAAACGCTAACTTATATCCTCTTGGTATACAGGATAGATCGCAAACAACCACATCAAACATTAATATGGAATACGTAGACTTAACTTGGGGTTATAATAGCAATAGATTCATTAAACGGAAAAAGATTTGTGATGTCGGTAACAAATAGAAAGATGATATAAAAACAACTAGGTTAGTTGTTAAATTGAAAAAACTAATGTAGACATTAAATTCAGAAACAAAAAACTGGACCAGTTTGTCACAGAGAATTATAAAACTAAAAAAGCAATAAAAGATGCAAATCGGAACATTAGAAGCATAATGTCCCAAATAATGACGAACTTCAAAACGTAATTAGAAATGAAAAAATTAAAAATGTAGGTGTATTTGTAAGAACTCAAACAGACAGCGAAATAAAGTAGATAGCAATACAAACCGAGGAAGAACCATTAGAACAAACACATAGAACATAAAGCAGTCACAAGCTAAACAATTAGAGAAACAGAAACGTTTGAGGTGTTCAAAAAAATTGCAACACTCGCTTAAAAAGAAAACACATTTGATAACTCAATAAACGCATGTAGAAAATCCCGTCTAAAAAACTGGGAAAGGATGTAGCCTAATCATAGTCAGAAGTTTAAATAAAACAATGGAAAAATGGATTTAAGAAAAAATACAAGAATAGATTACCAGATATCTGTGACTCATCAAATAGTATTGAAATTCTCGAACATACAATTAAACAAAGGTAGAAAAAAAAACCATAGCAATAACTTAAAAACTAAAAAAAATTGAGATAGAGAATTACGAAAAAGACGTATGGAAAAAACATTACTTGCCTAACAGTGCTGCACTTGACAACAACATTTAGCAGATAACTACTCATAAACTATAGATCTTAGACACTAAAAGGTTGAAGAAAATGCTACAAACCGTGTTCTGCGACACAAATATACTAATGTATCTATATAAGCCGATTAACTGAAATACAATGAATGTTGTTGCGAACTATACGAATAGAAAAAAAATTCTCTATTTCTGCTATCACACTAGAGAAAAAAGACACGAATTTTAAGACATAGTGGAGGTAAAATACTTCAAAAAACTGTAGAAAAAGAAATGTTAAAAGTACGAACGATGAAAAAGGTACTAATGGTTATGGACAAAAATAAAAACAAAGACCAAAAAATTAAAGATAAAATCGCAGAACGTGCAAGTAATACAATAGCCAAACATGTAAAAAAAATGAGAGTAAGCACTATATTAAACAACTCAAAACGATCGAAAAAACGAAATTATCAATCATTAAGACATACTTTTAATAGAGAGCCAAAGGTTCGAAAAATTAGAAGACTAAAAGCTTGAGTAAAAAACACACAAAACGTAACAATCTTCGTGTATTCGACAATGGCAAGAACTCTTCTTGCAATAAAGTTTGTTAAAATTATATTAGCGAAAGAAGGAGTAGAAGAGAAAGTCCCGGTCACACAATACTACCGCTGCTGGTCCTATTTGCATGTAGCATCACAATGCAAAAATAAACTAGACAAATCTAAATGCTGCTATAAATGTGGGAGAAAAGTGCATAAGACAAATGAGTGCAAAGATAAAGAAGATAAAACTTCTATCTGCAACCAAATTGGTCACAAAATGGGTATCTTAAAATGCAAGGTCTTTAGAGAGGCAATAAGAGAAAAAAAACTAATGTTGCCTAAAACCGCACCCAAAGAGCAAGACTTGGCATTCCACGAGGAAAAAGCTAAAGATATCGGAAGCCCACTAATAGAACTGTCAAACAGCAAAAGAGACATAGAAGACAAACACATAACGCAAAATGATTCAAATCAAAATAATCAAAATTAATCTAAATAGAAGTCAAGCTGCATAAGATCTGCAACTTCTTCCTCACAAAAAAAGTATAGACGTGCCTATCATTTCTAAATCTCGAACTAAATCAAAAACAAACAAACCAATGACTGGCTTGGACAACGATTTAGTCAGTAATCCGCAACAAACTCAACTGCGAGAAAGTTGAGAATGGAGGAAGCTTTTTAAAAATAGCAATAGAAAACGTTACTATTATAAGCTGTTATATAACACTTACTTGCAAGGCTAAAAGATTCAAAAACTACCTATTATCTCTAACTAATATAATACAAAAAACAGGAAAAAATTTAATAATAGCGGATGATTTAAATGCAAAATTTTCTTTGTAAGGTTCATATAAAACAGACCGAAAGAGTGACATTTTTGCAAGATTCCTGCATATAACAGTCATGAAAAAAACGTAATTGGGTCAGCGGTAGCATTATCTAACGTCTACAACTTAAAAGTTTCAGGAGATAAAACTTTAAGTGACCATCAATGTATAACATTTAAATGTAAAAATTCAAGTAAGATAAAAAGCTAGGAAACGAAGGATGGAATACAACAAATATGAATGAACGACAACTAAACTTGACTCTGCGAATCAATGAATATCACTCATTACAAATAGGTGCAATATTGGCCTTTGCAAAAAGAGAAGCAAAATAAACAAGAAGAAGTATATTGGCTGGTATAGCCACATAAAACAAGTAAGATAAAAATGCATAAAAGCAAGAAGACTCTACAGGAGGTTAAACCGTGAAGAGAAGGAATTACACAAGGTAAATCTGCAAGTATGCAGAAAAAATTAAAAAAAACCCAAATGAAAAAATAGAAAGAGTTATGCAATAAAGTTATAAAGGACCCATGAGGTCAAACCTATAGAATAGTTTTTAAAAACGTAGGAGCATACAGACCAGTAACAAATAAAGACATAATTACACAACAAATCGCAAAACTGTTCCCTCAATGCAAACTTAATTAGATAAAATAGTAGATGAGACAGTTGTTTCCCCGTTCAGCATAGAAAAGCTTGAAATTGCCGTCAATAGAATGAAAATGAACTCAATCCCTTGCCTAGAAAATATTCCGCCAAAAATTCTGAAGCTGGTAGTAAAAACATTTCCTAAAACAGTACTGAATATAATGAACCAATACTCATTCCCAAAAAGGTGAAAGTTCGTAAAAGTGATTCTGCTCCTAAAGGTCAAAGACAACAGTGTTACTAGATATTGACCAATTAGTCTACTAGAAAATTTTGGAAAACTGCTAGAGCAATTAATCTTACTACGGCTGAAAAAAAGTTTTCTAAAATAACCGGTTTGAATTTAGAGAAGAAATATAAACACAGAACGCAATCGTCATCGTGGTTAACACAACAAAAACTAAAATAACTAAGCCTTTCAATAAAAAAGCTGGTAGCTCTGATAGCTGTAGGTGTACGCAACGCTTTCAGTACAGGAAACTGACAATTGATTAGGCAAAAACTAGAGAGAAATAACTTATTCCCCTATCTGGTGAACATCCTGTTCAGCTACTTTGAGAACAGATATATAAAAGTGCTAAAAGAACTCCAATCGATGTCAATGGGAGTCCCGCAAAAATCTGTGCTGGACTCAACACTTTGAGAGATTATGTAAGATGTTGTTCTGAGGATAAAAGTTCTATGCGGCATTAAGCGGACTGTTTTTGCTGATGACCTCGCAGTTCTAGCCTGTGCAAGCAACAAAAACAACTTAAGAGAAAGTGTTAATGCAGCGCTAGAAAAAATTTCTCACGGGCAACAAAGAATAAATTCCGACACAATGAAATTTCAAAAACACAATACGGTAGTGTTACTCTCGGCGAATTTAAAGCACTTAACGATCATTTTTTACAAAAATCTGAAATTTGAAATGCACATAGAATTTCTTAGTAATAAAGCTTTGACATGCATAAACAATTTGTCAAAAATTATGCTTAGTACATACAGAGTAGAAGACGCAAAAAGACAAGTTTATGCCAATGTAATTAACTCAATATTGCTTTACAGAGCATCTATCAAGAGATTTTTGCCATTGAAATCGGCTTAGTATAGCAAACGATAACTACAAAAACAGTTAGAATGCTTGCAAGAAGAGTCCCCAATGACATATTGGCAGAGAAAAGAGCCTTCCTTAAAAGAGAACTAAACGCGAACAGAAGCTATGCTAAGGAAATGAGCCTAAATAAATGGCAAAAAAGATAGGCACAATGTCCAGATGACTAGATAAAATGCTAATTTTTTGAAATCAGCAATTGGTACTCAGAGAACACGGTGACATGAACTTCTATTTGACCCAAATACTTAGCGGACATTGCGGTTTTAATAGCTACTTACACCGGTTTGGTCTATTTCCTACAGAGAAGTGCTAATTATGCCATAAGAAGCCAGATTCTCCGGAACATTTATTATTTGAATGTAAATACTTGATCATTTCGCAAAGAGTAATAGGAGAGTATTCTCCAGAAACATTCATTAAAGTCATGCTGAGAGACGAAAAGACATGGCAAGAAATAGCAAGAAATATAGTAAAACTTCTAAAGATAAAAATAAGTGGAAAACGTACCAAAACGGGAACGAAGCTAAAATAGCTAAACGGTGAAATAACGCTTAGATGCATATTAGGGGCCGAAGCCGTGGTTTTTAGCTCGGTAGGTGTACTCGAGAAAGTGCAAATCCGGCACTATCTGATAAATAACATCACTATAAAATAGTCTTTCGATGATTTCTGTCCTCGGTATATAAAGCAATAGTAATACAAATTTATTTAAATAGTTACAAAAACTTTTAATAAATAAGTATTAAAACAAAAAAAAATGCTGCGGTCACCACACGACTTTTTTATAAAGAATGATGAATAATTATCTACATATTTTTTTAAGGTGATGTTGTCATAAAACCGTTTTGAAGTGATATGTACACGTTTGTATTGATTGCCTAGCATATTTGTGCGCCTCGATATTACTTATCCTTTTAGTAAATCAGTAAAAAAAATCGTCGCAGGCAGGATTCCAAACTATATTATATTTGTGAATTCATTTTAAATTACAAATTAAATTATCTCTATAAGAAACTAAAAATAATTTGAATAATTTACATACGTACAAAATTATATAAGAAAAACTCTTAAAAATGGCGGATACACTCACTTCCGGATTCTTTATCACACCCATCTTTTGATAGAGACGAGAAAATATGAAAAGTCAGCTCAATGTCAAACTTCAAGCAATTAGGACTTTTGGTTTGAGAGTTATCGTGGGTACATCCAAAAATAATTTAAATAAGATGCAGCAATCCGTATATAAACAAGTCAAAAGAATTTAGAGAAAAATTGTTATTTTTTAACGTATTTTTAACGTAAAATTCCATATCTTGAAAAGAAATTGACTTGTTTATAAACGGAGTGCTGTATCTTATTTAAATTATCTTTAGATGTGCTCAAGATAACTCTCGAACCAAAAATCCTAATTACTTGAAGTTTGGTATGCAGCTGGTTTTTTATATTCTCTCGGTTCTTTCAAAAGATGGGTTTGATAAAGAAACCGAAAGTGGGTGTATTTGTCATTTTTAACAGTTTTTCTTATTTAATTTTGTACGTATGTAAGTTATTTAAATTATTTTTACAGTTTCTTATAGAGTTAATTCTTCCTAATAATTTATTCCAGAAAAAAATTTTTCTAACATTAACGGTTTATTAGATATTTAGTTTGTAATTTAAAATGAATTTACAAATATAATATAGTTTCGAATCTTGACTGCGACGATTTTTTTTACTGATTTACTAAAGGGGTAAGTAATATCGTGGCGCACATGCTAGGAAATCAATACAAACGTGTACATATCACTTCAAAATGGTTTTATGACAACATAACCTTAAAAAAATATGTAGATATTCCTTTATCATTCCTTATAGAAAAGTCGTGTGTTGACCACGCTAGTTTTTTTTATTTAGTCAATAGTTTAAAAAACACAAAAATAGAAACATTTTATCTTGTTGTATTGACGAATAGGATATTTTCTTAACCCTTATGGTGCCGTACGGAGTACCCGGGTACTATTTCGCCTTTACAGTCATATAACTGTTTTTCTATTCAATCTTTTATTTTGAGCCTTCGTGACATCTCCAACAAAATAGTTTTACTCACGAAAAACATAAGTTTAGGTAATATAGTTTGAGCAAAGATTTTATTTTGACGATTTTATAAAGTGCACCTTCTGTCTCCCGTACGGAGTACCCCGGTACTCTTAGGTTTATATGAAAAGAAAATGATATCTGCAACAATAAATGCGTAATTGAATAGTATTTATTTGTATGTAGTAAGTATATAATTAGTAATAAACAGGTAATACAATAGTTTTACACCATATAGGTAATATTCAAAAGTAAAAATTAAAAAGTAAATAATGCACGATTTTTAGATAAATACGCCGTATCTTCATTCCACATAACTTCTGCATACAGTAGGAGTTGGATTAGTGTGTTCATCGCACACTGGTTTCCTGCATTTACAGCATCTCTTGCGCGTTCTCCTTTCCTTTTTTTCCTCCGCGGTGTTACACATGACTAGTGAACTTCAGGCGCCCGGTTTTGTCACGTTCTTGTACGGAGGTTGGTGCTGGTGGTGGATTATGTACGGTGGCTAGTTTTACGCCAAGAATGTTTTCCATGGCGGTTTTCACGAAATAAAACCGCGTGATTAGCGGTTGCTTACTTCTTTCTATTATGGAGGGCAGACAAAGATCTCTTATTAGATTTTTTAGAAATATTCTTCGACGATCAGTTTTACAGCCAATTTCAGGATTGTTTTCAATATATATGATGTGCGCTGCCAAACAAGCAATATCCAAAATGTTGTAGAAAAAAGCTAGGGGCCAGCGATTTGTTCTTCTCTTAGTCGTGTACTTCATTACCAGTTGATCCATTTGATCAACTCCGGCTTTGGTAGAATTATAGTACGTAATTATTTCAGGTTTCTTGGCTGTAGTCGTGTCATTAATTTCTGGAGTTGTGTGCATACTCGAAAGCAACACAACAGCTTTGCCCTTCTTAGGTACATAGGAACATAAAGTTCCTTCATCACGAAAAGCAAAAAGGCTCGATGCTAATTCCCTGTTGTTTGAAGGAAGAAATTCTTTTGAGATGTAGAGTTTGTTTTTTCTCAAAATTCCCACTAGAGTGTACAACTGAAGTACTAAAGCCACTGGATCCAGCCGATTCGTTTGGATTCGTTTCAATTTTTGTTACACACACAGTTATAAGTTTATATAATAATAATGTATAATGCAGTCAATTTATGTAATAATAAACAAATATAAATTAACAGCACACGGACACACAAACAAATCGACTGCACTCTAGCTCATCAATAATGCAACTGACGCCTACTCTGTGCCCTTCAAGATTTTATCATCCTGATTCATGAAATTTGAGAACAAAACATAAACAGCCAATAAAAATGAACTATGGCGCGCTGAAACAAATGTCTACAGTGATAAATCAGTCAAATGATGCACCATATAGAGGTAGTACCCGGGTACTCCGTGTGAGAGATAGAAGGTGTAAATTTGTATGGTATCATAAGGGTTAATAGTGTATAATATATTTTTTGTCTAAAATGTTTGTTTTGATTACATACAAACATAAATGCATTCAAACACTTAAAAAAAGAACATGTATAGTTTAATCATTAATATATTGTAGACAATAAAAGCTTGCATGCGCATCATTAATGATGTTTTTTAGTTGATGATACCACCTTTAAAATAGTAAATATAACGACATTTTTGTTTTGATTTTTTTAAAAGTTTTTTAGAGATGATATCGACAATTAACTAAAAAACCCTAATTACATGCAGGCTCGCTCTCATGATTTAGACTATAATAGTAACCACTTAAATTATATTTACAGTAATCTAATTTATTAAAAAATTGAAATTCAACTCAAGTTCTAAATTTTTTAAAAAGTTTAAAATTTTTGTAAATAATTTTTAAGTTATTAGCAGACATAATTTATTAAACAAAATCTATTTAGACTTAAAAAAATTTTATAATTGAACATTTTTAAAAAAAGGAAATTATTATCTTTTAATAATATGCCCAATCCATAAAAAAGGCGAAAAAAATAAAGTCAAGAATTATAGAGGGGTAACATTATTGAACACGGCATACAAATTGTACGCGACAATACTGCAAGAAAGACTACAGAAGGAAATAGAGTAAAGAAGTTTGGTACCAGACGGACAAGCGGGATTCAGAAAAGGAAGAAGGGCGATAGACAACATATATATATACTGAAACACTTAGCAAATAAAGAACTATCAAAAAAAAGAGGGAAAATGGTGGCACTATTCGTAGATCTAAAAGCTGCTTTTGACAAAGTGAATAGGGAAAAGCTGTGAGAATATATGAAAAGAAAAAAAATTAATGAAAGATTAATACAAAGAATAGAGGAAATCTACGAAGAAACGAGGAGCAGGGTTAAAGTGAATGGGGAAGAGAGTGAGAAATTCATCACAAAGAGAGGGTTGAGGCAGGGATGTCCACTGAGCCCAAGCCTGTTCTCAGTATAAACGGGGGATCTGGAAGAGACAATGAGAGGACAACAGACAGGAGGGATAGTGGTAGGGAAAGCTAAGGTATGGTTGTTGGCGTATGCGGATGACAAAGTGCTGGTGGCTAAGGAGGAAAAGGAAATGAAAGAGATGATGAAAACGCTAGAAAAATATATGGAAAAAAAAGAAATGGAAGTAAACACGGAGAAAACAAAGATAATGATGTTTAGAAAAGGAGAGGTAAAAAGAAAAAGAGAGGAGTGGATATGGAGTGATGAGAAAGTGCAACAAGTGAAGAAATTTACATACCTGGGCTACACGATGAAACAGGATAATAAAGAGGGAGAACACATAAAGGAAAGGGCGAAGAAAGGAAACAGGTTAATAGGACAAGTCTGGGATGTGGGGGAAAGAATATTCAAGATGGATATAAAAAAAAGAAAATTGTTGTTTGAAAAATTAATAAAGGGGGTGGTAATGTATGGAGCGGAAATATGGGGCTGGAAGGAGTGGAGGGAGGTAGAGGGGCTACAGGAAAAATATTGGAGATGGGTGTTGGGATTGGACAGGGATACACCGGGGTATATTGTGAGAGAGGAGGTACAGATAGAAAAATAAGGGTAGAGACAGGAAAAAGAGCAATAAAATACGAGGAAGAAATGAGGGAAAGAACAGATTGCAAAATACTGCAAGAGTGTTGGAAAGAGATAAAGGGAGAGAAAGTGAAGTACAGGCAGGAGGGCAGAGAAGAGTATTACAAAAGAAACGGGTACGCGAGTGAAGAAGTGGAGAGATTAAGAGAAGAGGGAGTAGGAATAAGGGAAGAAATAATAAGGAGAGATAGAGACATCGAAAAACAAGAAAGATGGACAAAGATAAAAGAGGGCAGATATAATAGGAATTATAAAGATATCAAGGGTGAAGGAGTGCCGGAATATTTAAAAGATAGAGAGAATAAAAGCAACAAAAAGAAAAAAATGGTAGCAAGGTTCAGATGTGGCAACGAGGAGTTAGGGAACAAATATTGGAAAGAAGAACCAGAAAAAATGTGCAGGCTATGTGGAGAAGAAATGGAAGACCTTAACCACATGAGACAGAAATGCAGGGAACTAAGAGAAGAGGTGATGAAAATAGAGGAAATCTTAGATGAAAACGGAAAAGCAGCGGAATGGATGGAGGAAGTATGGAGCAGGAGGAAAAAGTGAAGGGGAGAGAAGGGATAAGAAAATGTATGTCAAAAAAAAAAAAAAAGGAAATAGAATGTAAATGTAAATATGTAGTATAGCACGATCAAATTTGTAAGCCAAATGGCAACGAATAAAGTTAAACTTATTATATTATCTTTTAAAAAATTCATTAATTAAAAAACTAAAATATTAAAAAAATATTTTTAACTTTGTTACACGGTATATTTAAAAGTAGAATGTGTTAGACAGTAAAAAAAGAGTAAAAAATACCCGAGAAAAAACATAAAAATTACATTGCTTTGATATTTTATTGTTTAGTAATTCTAATAATGAAAACGTGTTATATTTAAAACAATTATGGCGTACAACTAAAACTAAAAAATATTATTTAAAAAAATAATGTACCTACATATTGGTATACACAAAAACCATCCCAAAATTTTACTAAAAATTTCCAAATCTTAATAAAAATGTAAAACGTGTTTTCTCAATAAACAACCACTTCAATACAGATAGTAGTTTTATATTCAAACGTGTTTTTTGCACTAATTTAAATATTTAAAATATTTATTTCTTAACAATATAGTGACTTTTATTATTACTTTCTTTTATAATTTGATTTTACATAAATTAATAACAAAATAACTAAAATATATTTAAATCAAATAGTTACCTTACTTTTTGTTAAAAATTTTTCTTTAGAAAAAAAACTGTATTTGAATTAAAGCAATTTTTTTTTGATTATTTCAATATAACTTTATAGTCAATATGTTATATTACTTACTTTTTGTTTGGTGCGACAAAACTGACCTGAAACAAATAACTTCTGTAAAACAATTTTAATAAAAACTATTGGATTAAATACAACACCGTAGTAAAAAAATTTTTAGTGTACAACTAGTAAATTGCTTAGAAAGTTGTGTTTAAGTAATTTTAGGTTTACATTAAATAAACTTGATTAATATATATTTTAATTGCATATTTGACGTATACATAGATTGTTAAAAGTATAGAAAATAATATATTTGTTAATTACTCTGACAATTTTATAACATCACTGTGACAATTATTTATTTGATTTTACATTTCGATTAAAATTATTATGAAATAATCTTAATAACGTTTATTTTTGATCAATGACCAAAAAATAACATAATTATTTAAAATTACTAAATCTTAATGAAGGTATCGGCAAATAAAAAACTAAGATAGAATTAATTCATTTCAAAATTTACAAAAAAAACAATAATTTTCGTTTTAAAGAAAATTTACTAACACTTAAAATATTAACAACACGGTTTTAAATGTTATAAAAAACAAATATACTTTCAATAGGACAGAAATCAAAAATAAAATATGTTAACGGTTCCTTTTCTTTTAACTGTTTACGAATTTTGTAGCAAATTTTTGAATACGTAAAATCTATTGTTTCAGACTATATGTTGCATTTTGAGTTGAGAAATTTATTTATATAATACCCATTACTTCTTTTATAGTTTTCAAAGTAATATTTTGATGAATGCTAAAAAACGCTTATAAGCATACACCAAAGTTATAGAAAAATAAAAAAGTCGGCGGAAGGGTACACGTGTGCAAAGTTGCACAACAATTACCTAAAATTCGGTAACACTAACTATTAGATATAAATATACACTACCGCGGACTTTTTTGTAGTAAATTTTGTGCTCAATAAATTGTTTATCTGCAATTTTCATCTATATTGTACAGTTTTTGCAGCGTACAAGGCGCAAGCTTGCGCTGATCTAATTCTGCAATTACTATAATTTCTAATTATTTTTCTACACTGTTGAGTGAAATTAAGACTTATAATATTTTTAAAACATAAAACGAATCATAAGGAATATCTTGTTTAATAATAATAAACATTGCATTCGAAAAATACAAAAAATGAAGCAAAATTGGGCACCACCGCAAGTTGCAGCTTTGTTTCATCTGAGCGTTTCATCGTTTCGTTACATAAGCCTTCGAATCAAGTGTATTTAACATTAAAAGTTACAGCTAAAAAATAATTATCTTTAACCTTCCTAACACTGGGTGATTTTTAAAACAGTTAATACCGGATAGGGTCCACGCAGACCTTAAAGCTTTTCCATTCAAAACAAATATTTTCCAGAAGAGTATGCCTTAATGCGTGTTTTCTATTCAGTAGAAGTAGTAGCATGAAAAAAATAGTAAACAGTAACTGTTTTTCTATGTGATGGACGCACATTTTTGTTACAGTGGGAACATTGTGTTTTGACTTTTTTGTTTTTACTCCTTGGACACAACTGGCATCTTCCTTTTTTCAGTTAATTCGTTTTTTGTTGTGTTTCGTTATTCTGGTTTTCGTGTACGGTGTCTCCAATTGTCTCTAGTACTGCAGTGATGCTACATCTGGTTACTTACTAATAATTACAAGGGTTATTTTTATTTTAAAGTCCGATTAATTGCTAAATAAAAAACACAGTAAGAATCAAGAAAATTTTATATCAAATAATGTGATACAACATTAAGCTATTTTTCGACGTAATCGCCGTTTTCATTCATACATTTGTCGTGTGTCGTGACGTGGTACCAATTTTCTAATACCTTCGTCATAGAAAACAGCTGCCTGTGTTTTCAGCCTATTTTGTACGCTGCTCTGCAGCTCCTTGTCTGTGCAAACATTTTGTCCAACGTTTTATGTGGGCAAAGAGATGAACATCTAAGGGAGTTACGTCAGGATTGTATGGTGGGTGATCACAAACTTCCCATCTAAAACGCTGCAGGAAAATTGTTGTTGCAACTGCAGTGTGTGGTCGCACATTGTCATGAAGAAGGACAATGCCCGACAACAACATTCTTCTTCTTTTGTTCTGAATTGACCTTCAAAGACGTTTAAGAGTCACTCTGTACAAAACTGCAATTCTGGTTGTGTCACGTGGCATGAATTCTACCAAGAAACCTTTTTGGTCCTAAAACACCGTAACCACACACTTTATGTTGCGCTTGCACTTTACTGGTTTACGACTCGAGGAGTATAAATGCATCTACGATTTGTATTGCTCTTTTGTTTCTTCATTGTCGTAATAGACCGATGTCTCATTCTTTGTGACAATTTTGTACAAAAACTTATCTCCGTCGTGATGGTAGCGCTAGAGGAAAGTTAATGCGGCGCTTATTTGCTGAGTTTTGTGATGGTCAGACAGCATCTTGAGAACCTATCTCGCGCAGAGTTTTCGGTGCTCAAGTATTTCATTTACAATGGTATAGAGAGCTAATCGTAAAGTTTCAGAAAATACATCACTCAACTCAGAAATTGTAAACCGACGATTTCTGAGAATCGCCTGATCCACGTGCCGAACAAGATCATCGGTTGACACTGGCTTCCTTCTCTGGCCGCCTGCATCATGAACAGTTGTGCGTCTAGCATTAAAGCTTTTGCACCATTTTCGCAACTTTAAACGTTTCTCCGTACACTTTACTTATCCATCTATGAATTTCAGCTGCATTGCTTTCTTCGCACACAGAAATCGAATGACTAAACCTAATTTACATTTGCCGGAAGACTCTATTTTGCGAAGCATGTGCTTCCTACGTACTCAAAAATGACAACTGCAAATTGACACGTTTTCCGGGCCAACTAGAAACATTGCGGACAGACTTAACAGATTTTTTTTTAAGTTTTTCTTTAGCGACCAATCGGAGCTTGGAAAAAACAGCTCTCGTATTTATGTATCAAATCAGTAAAGTGATTATTTATTGAACGTGTCTGAGTGGTGCATATACATGTTATTAATTTGCAACATTTTTTGACAAAGTATGCAGTTACAAAAATAACAAATACAAAACAAATTTACTTATTAGTCAGAGTAGATGTGAATGCACACTTTGAGGTATTATAAAGATTAATTCTTGAAGCAAAAAGAGTTTGAAAGTTACTATCTATGTTAATCATTTGCAATTTTTGGTTGACTTATCCTTGGTGATAATTATGTAGTCTTTGCAATTCTTGTTTTATTGAGGAAATATTTCTCAACGTAAGACTTTGCAATAGTGCCGCTTTTCCATCCTCCGTAACGTTTGAAACTTTTTTTTTTGCTGTCTGCGTTGGCAAAAACAATGGCAGAATTTTGACGAAAACAATGTCGCGTATAGAGTGATGGTTATGGTAAAAGCAGATAGCAATTTTGTTTGGTACATTTTCAAAATTATGGAGTCCTACTGGTCGGATTGTGCATTGTTATCTGCTTAAGGTGCAAAGATAAATTTTTGTCAAATTCTGCTATGGGTTTTACTTTTCCGTCAAACTCTGAAGTGATCACAAATAATTTAGGCCGGTTGGTCTTTGTTTTAGATACATAAACAACTGAAATTGTTTCCTTGTGCTCTATCTCTTTTATTTTTAAATTTAGAAGCCTTTGATTACGTAAAGCCCCTGCAATGTCAAATACAACACAAATCAAAAATCATTACTGCATTCATATCTGATATGTATGTACTTAGAGAAGGTGCAGTAACATTATTATTTATTTATTATTTATAAGATTCTTATGTTTCTACTAAGATAACACTGCTTGTTCGTTTACGTCAGAAGCCATCTTTTTTATTCACGACCTTTCAAACAAACTACTCGCTATTGTAACTGTTAATATACAAGACGTTTCATAACACTTCCCCCCTTTACACTGAGTTTGAAAGATTAATTTTGACAATTATTTACTACTAACCTATTTAATCAGTAAAGCAAACAGGCGTTTTTATTACGCGACCGGACCGATGGTTTTTAAAATTGGGTGTGGCACATTATTCACCTTTTCATTATTTACAACTCTGTTAGTCTGATTCTGTTCCATTTCTACAAATGGGTTCTCTACATTAGGTTCCGCATGCAAGTTGGAGAACTCATCAATCTCCTCAACCTCGGACGTAGGTTCATTAAATGAATGACAAACTTTTAACTGATTTCTATGAACTTTTATAATGTAACCATTCTGGTCACGTTTTCCCAAATAGACTGATGGACTAACTATCAACATTAAACTACTTTTAATCCACTTCAAAGAACCTTTATCGTTCCTTAAATTTACCTAAACCCTTTGACCGATTTTTAAAACTGACGACTTTGGCTGACTGACGATACTGTGCTCTTTTGACACTACTAATGATGACACAGGCGTACGAGGAGTAAAACTAAATAACTTCGCCATAGGTGATAAACCTGTTACTGATAATGGTGTAGACCTGTAATATAAAAGACAATCGCAAAAGCGTTGCCGTCCCCTAGCATTTCCTTCAAATGATGGAAAGACGTGCCATTTTTCATTAGAAAACACTCCACCCACTTTGAGTATGCATCACATAAAATAAGATATTTTTGTAATCTTAATTCAAATAAATCTAGGTGAATACGTTCCCATGGTATTTTTGGTTCTGGCCTAGAACGACGCATACTATTTATTGGCGATTTTTGTACACTTTGGCAAATTTCGCATTGACTCACTATCCTTTCTATATCACAATCCATCGAAGGCCACCAGACATACGATCTTGCGAGCAACTTGGTGCGCACAATACCAGGATGTCCCTGATGAAGAATCTTTAAAACTGAGGTTCTTAAAGACTCGAGAATGACGACACAATTCCCATAAAAGACGCAATCATTGGACACAGACAATTCGTTCCATAAATTAAAATATTTCCTACATGACGAATTATTAGGAATCGACGGCCATTTACTGTTGGTGTATTCTACCACTTTTGACAATAAATTATCTATTCTAGTTTGTTCACTTACTTCTTCGTGTGCGACGAGTGATGTCGACAAGTAAATAAAATTGCAGTCTGTCACCTCCACTATTTGTTCTGACGGGAGACGCGACATGACATCTGCCTGAGGAATATGCTGACTTTTTTTATAAATAATTTCGTAATTATACGCTGACAGAATTATGGACCAACGAATAAGGCGAGACGATGCCATCACCGGAACCTTTTTACATTCTGAAAATAACGATCTTAAAGGTTCGTGATCGGTAAAAATCTTAAACCGTCGACCAAACAAATATTTGTGAAACTTTTTCACCCCAAAGATGAAACTTTATGAAACTGACTATAGTTTCTTTGGGCCGCAGATAATGACGCGGATTCAAACACAATCGGACAATCAATTCCATCTACGACTTGACTCAAGACTGCTCCTACACCATAAGCACTAGCATCTACAGTTACATTAACTGGTTTAGACGGGTCGAATAAGACTAACAAAGTTTTCTCACACAAAAATGTATTGCTCTTTTTAAATGCCTCGTTGCACTCCGGTGACCACGACCAAGAAACACTTTTTTTTAAAAGACTATGGAGTGGTGCTAATAACTCTGGACACATTGGAATAAAATTCCTATAAAAATTAAGTGTAGACAAATAAGACTTTAGTTGAGTTACATTTTGAGGAGTAGGAGCTGACGCTATTTTATCAATTTTGGATTTTGAAGGACTTTTTCCTTGACCCGACAAGACAAAACCTAAAAACTCTAAAGACTTTACGTAAAATTCGCTTTTGGAAATATTTATTTTAACATTATAGTCATTGAGACGCGACAAGACTAAATCTAAGATTTGCTTACAACCTTCAACATTATTGCCGCCGATTAAAATATCATCCAAGTAAGCACTACATTTATCTATACCCTTCAATATGGAATCAATAACCATTTGAAATATCGCTGGGGCTGACGACAATCCAAAGACTAAGCGATTATACACATACAATCCGTTAAGAGTGTTTACCGTTAGCAATTCTTTACTCGCTTCATTGACTTTTAATTGCAAGTAAGCATTAGTTAAGTCCAACCTACAGAAGACTTGACAACCCACGAATTTATTAAAAACATCGTCAGGACGTGGAATAGGGTATTGGTCGACTCTTATTTTCGGATTTAGAGTGGTTCTGAAATCCACGCAAAGACGTAGTTTTCTGTTCTTTTTAGGAACACAGACTAAAGGACTAGCCCACTGACTATGCTTCACTTTGGAGATGATACCTTGTCGTTCGAGTACCTCCAATTTGCTAGCGACTTCAGTTCTAAGTGCATAAGGAACATCATATGCTTTGTGAAAGACGGGAGACTCTCCTGCTTTTAGGCTGATGTCAACCAAAAACTTATCTATTGGCAGTTCATTATCAACTTTAGAGAATGCCCGAGGGTATTTATTAGACAACTCCTCTACTATTTGAGAATTATGTGTTTCCACTACCAATATTTGGTTTTGATGTAATATCGCCAAACGCCAAGATGGATATTAAATACTCAGCCAATTTCTACCTAAAATAGCAGGACATGACAGATCTCTAACAACTATTAAATTTAGCTCTTTTGAATGAGTTAAAAGACTAAAAGAAACTTTGACTAATAACGACCCACTGATTTGTAGCCCATGTCTATTTGCTGCTACCAATTGACCCATAAATGGATTTAATTTTATGTGTGACAAAAACTTACGATACAGTCCGAAGCTGATGAGCGATGACGAACTCTCACAATCCACAAGAAACTCGATCTCATAGGTATTTACATATAAAGTAACTATTAAAGGATCTGAAAAAAAATCAGACATAGCATTACAAGCGACATTAATAAATGATTGACTGTTTTTCTAGCAGAATTGTGCTGTATGACCTTTCCTTCCGCACGTGAAACACTTTTTTGCAGGACAGTTTTTTGGTTGATGTTTTGAAAAACACTGAGAACAACTTTTGAACCGAGGGCGAACGGACGACTGGTCTGACTTGGGACGATGTGTACTCTGGGAACGATCTCTTCGAATGTTGTACCGTTTTCCCGACAATGCATTCTCTGTTTGCGGATACCGGTTCTTTCTTGTATCTATTTTGTTGACTTCCCCTGATGCCACATTACCAGCTGCAGCGTTACGGAGTGGAACCGAGCTCTTCATGATCGTATCCATGTCAAGAATGATCTTACAAGCTGAATCGAATGATAGCGTTTCATCTTCCGATAATAATTTTCTCATAGCTTCATTTTGAAGACCACAGACTAGTTTGTCTCTCAATGCTTCATCTAAAAACAAGCCAAACTTGCATGTAATTGATAGACTCTTTATAGACGATATATAATTAGACAGTGACTCTCCGGTTTGCTGATTCCGACTAAAAAACTTATAACGTTCAGCAATCGTGCAGGTTTTTGCAGCAAACTTGTTTTTTAAACATTTAATGCACTCTTCGAATGAGGTATTTTTTACTTCTCTTGGACTTAGTGACTCACGTAACAATTTATATTTCTCTGGTACGAGAAAAAGACATAATCGACTAACCTTTTCTGCATCCCTGATCTTTGACACTTCAAAGTATAATTCCAGCCTTTCAAAAAATAATTTAAAGGACTCGACAGACGGTTCAAGCACTGGTACTGGAAGATTATTTGTTTGAAAAATGACTTGGGGTTCTTCAGAGTTTTCCCCATTGGCGGTTGCAACGGCGGCCGCTGTTACTCCAGTTGCCATACTGCACCGCTTTATTCAATATTCCACGTGCTCCAGACAATTCCTCTACGTGCACGACGCGTGGCCTGTGAGTTTCGAAAATCTCGTTGCCAAATGATATGTATGTACTTAGAGAAAGTGCAGCAACACTATTATTTATTGTTATAAACATTAATATACATTTTAGAGTAAGATTCTTATGTTTCTACTAAGCTAACACTGCTTGTTCGTTTACGTCAGAAGCCACCTTTTTTATTCACAACCTTTTAAACGAACTACTCGCTATTGTAACTGTTAATATACAAGGCGTTTCATAACAATATCAAACTGATTCTAAAAAGTATACATAAATTCCTTCCATCGTCAAGTAGATTTCATTAACAATTCAAGTACTTTTTTCCGTGAAAAAGTTTTTCCTTTCTGTTTTAAAAAAGCTTTGAGTTTTTTTATATTTGCTAATATCAACGTCATTTTTTACTAAAAGGGTTGCTTTCAACATAAAATAATATGACCACATCAAAGAAAGAGAATATTCTTTTGATAGATCGGCAAAATACGCCAGCAAAACATTTTCACCTTATTTTTTAATTTTGTGTTTTTTGCACCCCTCCAAGAAAATGTCATATTGGCGTATATATCTTTGACTCATTTATGTGGTAGAATGTCTAATGGCGTCTTTAACAATTTTAGTAAGCGGAATTTCGTTTTCTGTTCTTTAGGCTACGCTTTCGTCCAACATGCAAATTGTACGACTTTTTGAAGTGTCTTTAATTGCGTAGTTAAATGTTTATTTTTTAAAGAAATAGAAAGTTTTAGGATTGGTTAAAAAACCGTTGCTAAGGTTAAAGTCAACCATTATGATTTTTAGTTTTTTCTTTTTCTTTACATTTCTTTTGTCTTGTGCTATTAATGCATACTTACTACATTTCGGCAACTGTCCCTTTTTTTAATTTTATATGGTATTTGTCACAATAATTGCAGGTGTTATTGTCTTATGTATTTTCTGCTCTAACATCACTTCTTTGCAAGCGCGTTGTACATTTTGCTTATAATAAAATTACTGTTAAGCTACATTTTGGAAGACCTTTCTCTATTATAATTAGAATCAATGGTTGGAAATTTCTTGTTGTGTTTTTTATGTCTATTAAAAGTTTATTTAAAAGAAATTTCTTCGCACGCTTATTTGATTCAAACATCTCTCCATTCCACTTTTTTGATAAAGCGGTAAACACAAAGGTTTGCAAAATACCCAGCACATTTAAAAAAATATTGTACGGACCTCCACTTTTAAGTTTTGAACAGTAAAAAAGAAAAAAAAATTGTGCTCAATTGGCTTTAAAGGCAACTAAAAGTGCGCAAAATTGTTTTCTCGTTCCTCTTGGCTAACATTTCTGGCACATTTATATCTGCACGTATCTTTACAAAGCATTCTTATAATTTTTCTTTTATTAAAGTATTCCGTTTTAAAAATTCAGAAAAACATTTTCGTTTACTAACATTGGATACTCAATTATCAGCATTGCTTATTCGTTTCTTATCTTTTCGAGATTTTGTTGAGGCGTCGTTTAAACAGGGTTTAAAATTATTTTGGTTTGTTTCTACATTAGACAAATTGCTTAAATTGATTATTGTTTTAGACTCATACTTATTTTCTATTTGTTGGTATTTTGGTATTTTGGATCTTTTAGACTGCCATCTAAGTTTTGAAATTTTCTTGGACTACCAACTGCATAGTTACATAAAAATCCATCAGTTGAACTTTTCTATACAAACATTTGTAACTTTTTGAAGTTCAGCAAGTTTGTAGGTCCATTCGTTGCCTATATTTTTATCTGCTAAACTAAATACTTTTTATTAATAATTAACACTTTAGCTAAACATTTGGTTAATAATTACTTAAAATCATCTAAAAAAAATTTGTAATTCAAAGTCTTCCTAAGATCAATAATATTTACATAATTAACTACTGAATTTAGGTTTCTCACTATGCAGCAGTTAATTCCAAAAGTTTGCATTCTCTGACAGAACCCAAAAATCGTTTAGTTTAAGCAGTTCAACCTGGAGAAAAATATCCAGAAGAATAAAAACGTAATAAAAAATAATAAAATACGCACTGTCAGTAGAAACTTTTTTGGTTACAATATCGTAATAATTCCTAATGCAGATAGGCTCAACAAACCCTAAACTACAAAAAAGGGTTTTAAAAGCAATAAAGCATGAAAAAGCAGGAATAAAATAATCAACAAATAATACATTTTTTATTTTTTTATTTTTTTATCTATAGACAAAAAACGTTAATAATGCTTTACGTTGTTTTTTTGGTAACTTAAAAGAGCGACGACTAACTCAGTTACTATTATTATTTATTTTAAATAAAAAGATTAGTTTTAGCTGTGATCATGTATTTTAATTGGTGTAGGAAGAATTTTTTTCCAGCTAAATTATAAATAAAACAATTATTATTTATTGTTAATTGTCTAGCCATTCGGCCCTACAATGGGTTACGTTACTCTTACATCATTCTCTTATAAAACTAATATAATTTGTACAGAAATTTGTAAACTAAAAAAAAAACTTTAACCCCTAAAATCTTCCCATCACCATCTTATTATTCTAAATTAATAGTCCTAACGCCCCCCTCTTATCCTTCTTTCCTTTACTGCTTTCATCCAATCCAATACCTCCCCCTCCTCCCTAAGCAAAGCCTTCCTCCCTTTCCTTTCTTCCCTTAGCTCGCTACACTCCCCACTCAAGTGTTCTATGTCCTCCCATCCCTCACCACATAATCTACATCTCCTCAGTATTTAACCTCCCTTTCTCTCTTCTTCCTTCCACCTCTTCTATTGCGAAACCTCCTCGTAGGTAGTAAAGTTTTCTTTTTTCTTGCCCATATATGTTTTTGCTATCCTTTACCGTCCTCCAGCAACATTGCAAAATTTTACATTTTCTCCTTTCCTTCATTTTCTCTTCATAACCCATCGCCCTTTTCCGTGCTTCTATTCTAATCTTCTTTAACTTCCCCTCCTCCTCTATTATGTAACCCGGCGTCTCCCTGTCTAAACCCAGTATCCATTTCCAATATTTTATTTGTACCCTTTCCAATAGGTTCCACTCTTTTCAACCCCATACCTCCACCCCGTACATCATCACACTTTTAATCAATTTTTCAAACAGCCAGTATCCTGTTACCCTTTTTTGCTAACTCCCTTATATGCGCATCATCTTTATTATCATACCTTAGCCTATATTCCAAATATGAATATGTCACTTTATTCACTGCCTCTATCTTCTGTTCTCCCCAACTTAACTCCTCCTTTTTCTTCCTTCTTCTCTCTTTTTGAAAAACTACCATCTTAGACTTTCCCACATTTAAACCCAAATGTTTCCTTTCCAGATACCTCTTTATCGTATTTATCATACCTTTCATCTCCAACTCATTTTTTGCCAACATGACCATATCGTCTGCATACGCCAATATCCACACTTTAATCCCTCCCTCCATAACAATCTTACCACATTGACCACCCTTCAACACTTCTTCTATGTCACCTATATACAGTGGAAATAAAATAGGGCTAAGAAGACACCCCTGCCTTAGCTCCTTTTTCATCCAAAACACTTCACTAACACTATCCCCTATTTTTACCCTATTCTTAGTCTCTTTATATATCCCTTCCAGTTTCCTCACAAGTTGTTCCTCTATACCCTTTTTCCTTAACACCCTCCATAGCTTTTCCCTATTCACATTATCAAACGCAGCTTCTATGTTTATAAAGAAAGCCTTTACCTTACCCCTTTTCTTATCTGGTCAATCTGGTAATAGTCTTTTTTCTTCCACTTCCTTTTCCAACCTCCTTTGTATAATCATGGCATACAATTTATAACTTACATTAGTGACACTAATCCCTCTACAATTTTTTACATCCTTCCTATTCCCTTCCTTATAAACCGGCAGAATTAAACTTTCTTTCCAACTCCCTGGCAATTCCTCTCCTTTCCATATTGTATTAAAAAAATTTATTACATTTTCTCTTACTGTTAGCGAGAGATCTAGTGTGCTGATATGAAGAGTTAAAGTAACAAGTAAATGTATAATTATTACTGACCCCTACACAGCCTCATGTAGGTAATTGTGGCTTGGATAGTCAGTAATGCAGTAGCTACGATTTAAGAGGTATCAGTCCTGCACAGCCTCATGCAGGTAATTATGGCTTGGTCCACTGATACGTAAAACCGTCGAAGTAAAGGAAGTACAATTTAAGAGGTATCAGTCCTGCACAGCCTCATGCAGGTAATTATGGCTTGGTCCACTGATACGTAAAACCGTCGAAGTTGAGACAATCAAAATACGGTTGTAAAATGACTGCTAATTTATTAACATTATTTACAAGTATTTATATACATAAAAATGCTTAGCTCTACATTCAACTATTTCATTACTAGCCTACATTATAAAATATGTGCTTATGTGTTATATGGCATTGTAAAGAATTTGTTAACACACAATACATGTTGTGACATTGGCAAGAATGTGCTGATATACATTATATGCATTGTAAGGAATGTGTATAGAATTACATCACAATTATTAATTTTTAACTTAGAAATTTTATAATTTATATTTGTAAAATTTGTTTTAGATTAAATTTAAATAATCTCCCCTACATATTTCCATTGTTCTCCTTGCGTACCGTCCGTTCCTGCCGTCTTTCTTAATTTTAGTCTATTTATTGCTTCCTTTATTTTCTCTTTCGTTATCTCCTTCTTCTCCTGTATTGTATTTACCTCTTGAAATATCACCTGCCCTGGTCTTTTTCTTGTTCCCTCCAAACGCTCCATACAATAACCCAACCACACCTTTATATCCGTTAAACATCCTCTCCTCTTATCTCTTCTTCTCTCCTTGTTTAGAAATTCCCACATTTCTCCTTCTTTCTTTATTTCCTTTACTTGTTTCTCCATTTCCTCTTTATACGACACCTTTCTCTCAGAACATACATTTTTAAAATTCACTTTCTTCTCCTTATACTTCTGCACATCTATTTTACCTTTCTTCCATCTTCTTCTAACATTTCTCATCTCTGTTTTTGCCTCTCTACATTCTTTATTCCACCAACTATTTTCGTTCTTTTTTTTTCTTTGTCTTTTCTCAAACCTTTTCTTTTCTACTGCCTTCTCCATTTCTGCCGTCAACTCCTTTAGTCCTTCTTCCCTCCTACCTCTCCCCAAATCACTTGCTCCAATTTCATCTTATATCTTACTATGCTTTCCTCAGTCCACACTTTATTTACTCCCCATCCCTTCTGTTCCTTCTTCATTCCTTGCTCCTTTCCTTTTAAAATCACTTCCAGTGGCTGATGATCCGATTCCTTTTCATCCCCCACTTTAAAACTTTTTATGTCCTCCCACATCTCTCCACTCACTATCACGTAGTCGATCACCGATTCTCCCCTCTCTCCCATATAAGTGTAGTCACTTCTGTCCCCCTCCTCTATATTTCCATTAAGAATTGACCACCCTTTTTCCTCACATATCTCCACTAACATTTTCCCATTCCTATTAACTATCTTATCCATGCTAACTCTTCTTTTTACTTTCTCTCTAATAATCACTTCTGTCTTTTCCCTGTTCCCGCGTTAAAATCCCCCCCCTATAATAACCTTTTCCTTTTCCTCCCCCTGTACTATTTTCTCAATCTGTTCACTTATCCACATATCCCGTCCATAAACTGTTAACACTATATATTTTTCCTTTCCTTTTCTGACCACATAATTTTTTCCATTCCCATTCCTTTGCTTTTTGTTTCCCTCCTCTTCTTCAACCGACCAGTTTCTTTTTATGCCCGTTAGTATTCCTCCCCTTGCTCTACCTTTACTTTCTCTTCTTGTTGCAAATTTCACCTACCAATTATAACCCTGTGGTAATTTTTCCTTCCATACTTCCCAGTCTTTTTCCTCCAACTATGGTTCCGACATTCCTATCATATCAAAACCCTCTACATATCTCCAGAAATCCTCTCTCTTATTTTTTATGCCTGCCACATTCCAAAACAATAATTTTATTGGAGTCTGGTTTTCCATCTCATTTTCCTTAAAACTTGCTAATCCAACATCATTTGATCCATCCTTCCCTCTCCGAATTCTTAGTTTTTTGCCTCCTTATTCACTAGAGTTCTCTTTTCCTCATCCCAAAATCTTTCTTCACCTTCCACCCACACTTTCAAGAATCCTATTTTAATACTTTTCCCCTCTCTCTTCATCTTACTTGCCTCATATCTTAAATTCTCGTCATGTCATCGTCTAAATAAATGCTCGTACCTCTTAACCTTTTTTTTTGCTTCCATACATCTAACTTATCCTCAAATGTACCCATCCTTACTAACATTACACGCAAATCCTTCTTCATCCAATTTTCCACTTGCTTCTTTTGCTCCTTCTTTTCATCTTTCACTCCATACCTCTTATGATTATGTTTGTTCTCTTTTTTTCTTTTTCCGTTTTTTCCCAGCTTCTCTCTATCTTCTCCAATCTGGCCTCCAACTTTCTATACTTTTCCTCCATTTCTTCAAATTTCCTTTTCCATTCTTCATTTGACTTTCTTAATTCTTCTTTCATCTCCTTTACCTCTTTATTATTCTCTTCCAACTTCTTACACATCTTAATTTGTTCCTCTCTTGTACTTTTTACCTCCTTTAACAGTTCTTTACACATTTTTACTAAATCCCTTTCTTTCTTTTCTTTATTTTCCGCTACCGGTGATTTCCTTACTTCGGTGCTCTTCCTGGACACCTCCTCCACCGTAGCTTGCCTTTTTCTTTTTCCTTCTGACCACCCTTCCTCGGAATCCGACATAATTTCACTTCTCCCGTAAACTTTACACTGAATAACTGTCTGCCTTTTTTGAATAACGAACCTACTAACTCAGTTGTTCTGGTGATTGAGTCGTAAGCTTCGTAGCGCTAAATTATAAAATAAATTTTAAAAAAGCGCCAAAACAATGAAGGATTAAAATGGGAAACACCGCTTAAATCTACCTAAAGTTGTAATAGAACAAATGACAAGACAGAAGTGGTAACACAGAGTATATTTATATTATCACAGACAGCGGTTTTTGATAGAAGAAAATACATAATTATTTGTATATAAATTTAATCAAACACTAGCACGTAGGTCGGTATCACAGACAAAATACTAAATGAACCATCGACTAGGCAACACGTCGTATAACATAGTGACTTTGTCGGCTTAACTTTTATATTCAGAATAGAAACGAATTTACTTCGTAAATTAAATTACAAGATGAAACTAAAAAACTTCAGAAAACTAAAGCGCACAGTATAATAATATGTGACACAACAAAACAATTATATAATTAATTGTGTTAACAATCAAACATGTACGTACAGTAGTCCTTACAATCGACTGACCACTAAAATACTAACAATTAAAGTAAAAGTAATACTTACAATTATTTTTTCTCAAAGCATGCGACTAGTACAGCGTTTCCTAAAACATCATTGAAATCTAACAAAGATGTACATACAGTGTTATCACAAGTAAAATCCATTTAATTCTGACGATCACTGAAAATAAACGAATGCGCAAAGTTTACTTCAAATTAATTTCATAATTTCTCCAATACGATAATAATTGCATACAACCTCTTAAAGGTGCAGATAGTGTTAGCTACAGTAACGTGAAGTCATTATGGAAATTTTCCGAATTACATCTGATTATTATATCCTCAGACAAAGAACACGTGTGAAGGTGTGGAAACCGCTACAGACAATTACAAAAAAATTGAATTAAACCACATGCGTAAAAAACAAATTCTTACTCCAAATAATATAGACTTTTACTCTAATCGCAACGATATTCTATTCTATAGTTACATGGATGTGAATAATTAACAATGAAAGCGTTGTTGAGCGTACACAACGCGTTATTCAAACTTTACCGGAAGAATAAATTATGTTTAAAGTTTGACATTTTATCCTTACCGATGCGACGAAACGTGGGCGTTCTAGGAATAAATCTTATACAAAGGAGAAACGTTATATAAAACACTTTTAACATAACGAATGTTGCATAAACACAAGATTTAATCAAGTTTTTTAGATAGCAGAACAAATGCGTTACAGTGCAGATATTTCACGCAATGATTTTGGCTAAAACATTTGTAAAATAGTACGACGCATATTAAAAAAAATTATAAACGAAATATGATGGCAGAGCCATCTCGTAATATAAATTTATTATGAAAAATAATAATTTAAAAATTTATACCTGCAGAATTCAAAAAAAATTTGAATATACAGGGGGAAAACAACTTCAACGTATAATATTGTAAAGTAAAAATGTCAATGCAAATTTAATAATGTCAAGGTAAATTACTAGACGGCTGTTTAACCCTTTTAGGGTTCTTCAGCAATGGGAGAACACTCTACTGTACAAAAGCACTGACATACCTACAGATTTTTATTAATAAATGATGCAAGTAACATGTAGATTTACTATGTGAAAATAATTTTCAAACCTAAAAAAAAATATGTAAAATATAGGAAAAAAATTAAGTCACGCCGTAACATTTTTACAGTCAGTTATTTCCTCGGTTATTACTAATATTTAAAGTTTGAGTGTTATACTAATGAATTATTTAATATAAACCAGGTGCTTTATTTTTTAATACTTTAGGCATATCTTTTCATACGCAAGGATAGATAAACTTTATGAATAACTAGTTTACAATGTTGAGTTTGATTTGCTGAAGATTTTTCCGCATGATTACCTCGTGCCTGTGAGACTGATAGCTACAACTTTATAGAAGTCTACTAATTTAACGTATTCGAAAACAATGTAACTATGTAAAGTGTTTACACATATATAAATTTTTGAAATTATGAATACACGCAAATCTACAAGTTTATTCTAAAAAAGTTAAACTAGTGTTAAAGTCATAATTAATGTTTTCAATAACTGACGCTAACGCTCTTGTTTATCCTATAAACGCAGAAGGGTTGAAAACATTCGCATTATTTAGAAACACGTTTCAAAAGCATCGCTAGTTTGTTTTACACTTAAATAATTTTGAATAATGACGGTACGCTTTGTTGTTGATGAAGTACCAACAGTACGCAACTATTATATCATCACGTCTTGTTTCGGACTATCATTATTATTATTATTAATATTAAAAGTTTTCACTCTTACTACTTTAAAAACTAGATTGAAGTTACCAGCGTTTGCTTGATTTTTACAAATCTAAATAGCATTAAAAATTGTATTTACCTAAACAATCCAAAATTACTTTGAATTGAATTACATTTTGCTATGTTGAATTAAGCAAATTATGTTAGTTTATGCCAAAAGGATGTGTGCCTTTGAACTCGTGTTTGCTAAAATATATCTTATATGTTAATTAGGTTAACCAAGAGTTGAATATTAGATTTAAAAGCCATTTGTGCTGCTTAATCGATTTAACTCAAGTTCAATTTTCTTATTAAGGTTAAATTTGAAAAACTTTTTCGAAGAGATTATTTAGATTGATTATCTGAGTCGACAATGCTTTTAGTAAAAAGTTTTTCTTTAAAGCTTGTTTTAATTATTTTGGTATAATTATTTAAAAATATAAAACTTTTTGTTAATAAATTTAATGTAGAGTGACAATATATTTTAATAAAGTAAACAAAACTTTTGTTTTTAAAGTAGATACATCTTGAAGATGAATTTAAACTTTAAACAATATAAACATTTTTATTATTATATTTATGATATTAGGTTTTTAGTTCCTAAAGTGGTCCCTACCCCCAAGGGTCCCCAAAATCAATCAGAGGGTCCGCAAAAAATTTAATTGATTTAGGGGTCCTTGAACAACGTCAGGAGATCCGCGCTAGATTTAATATAAAATATAAAAAATGGTGATACATTTTTATTAATATGGAAGTTAAATTAAATAACAATGAATAAATTATTAGCGGTTTTTACGTCCTAAGTTAAATATGAACATAGACAAGTACATAAAATACAAATAATAACAGGCATTGCGGTGAGTCAAGCCTATGTATACAGGTTGATACAGGAACGCAATACAGCCGATACCTGCACTAGTCTATAATGTCAACTATAAAAAAGTCATGCATCTAATCAACAATTTGGTTTTGTGTTATGCGTAAGGTGAAGTGTATACAACAAATTATTCTAGTCTTGAACAAAAAGAAGTATACTTCCGTTACGTTTCGTCTTTTCAGTACCCTAAAGGTTTAAAACTGCAAAGCGATAAATCTGGACTATAGAGTGGATGCTCTAATACCCTGAATTTTTTTGTTGTAGATTTTCTTTTACTACTTTGGCAACATGAGGCCCAGCAATGTCGTGCAGCAGAATGACACCACCTGAGAGCTTCCCTGGACGTTTTTGTGTTATTGCTTGATGGAGATTATTCAAAGTTTCATTATACAAGTTTGTGTGGATATGCACTCTAGGTTCTGAAACCATTATGAGCAAGGGTCTTTTGATGATCAAAATAAATGTTAACATGACTTTGCCTGCAGAAGATTAAACTTTAAACTTTTTTGGTGTGGGAGAATTTGCGTGCTTCAATTGTAACAATGACAGTTTACTAGATGGTTCAAAATAATAACACCAAGATTCTTCGTCAGCAATTATTGACAAAAGAAAATAATTACCATTTTACCTGTATTCCGTGAGATGTTGCAAAGATAAGCTCGTTTGTAAGTTTCTTTGGTTCTCTGACAAAAGACAATGAACCCATTGCGCACAAACTTGAATGTAACCCAGGTTGTGTATGCTATTATCGACAAATCCTATACTCACATCAACATTTTATAAAATTGCTCTGATTGAAATTTGACGATTTTCTCTTATTAGGCTTTCCACACATGCCACATTTCTGTATGTTGATGCAGTACGCAATGCACCTAGTCGTGGCTTATCATTCGTTTTCTCTCCTCCATTCTTAAATTTTCGACATCATTCCATTAGATACGCAAAACATGCGTTTCCATACACTGCTTGCATTCGCGTATGAATTTGCAATGGTTGAAATCTTTTAACACAGAAAAATTGAATGACCGCACGCTGATTATATTTGGACGAATTGTTATCAAAAAGCGCCATTTTAAAGTCACAATATTTAAAAACACTGTCAAATACAAATGACAGGAACTGATCAGTGTGACAAACACTGACATGACAAAACGTCAGTTGACTGATTACAATTATTGCCAAAGCTAATATGAACAAAGATAGGTTTTAATTAAAGAAGCGTCGTATATATATCTTCCTATACACGAACATTCGTATCCAAAGAACAACATCTAAGAGAGATGACGATAGACTGCGTGTTTGCTATAATACCTCTTTAATGATTGTAAAGTCTGGAAGGCCGCAGACTATTGGTGAAAGCTTATTATACCAGCTGTAATTGAGGTCTTGCACAAACTAGTTTTTGATATTAAAAAAAGAATTTCACTGAGTAATATTACCGCACGAAGAAGGATCGACAAAATGGATCAGTGCGTAGAAAACTCTTTATGTGACTACTTAAAAATATTTGAATTCTTTAAAGAATTTGACGAGTCAACATTACCAGAAAACGAAGCTTTACTTTTAGCTTATGTAAAATTTGTAATTGTTCCTACTGACAGTGCTCCGGCTATGGTAGGACAACACCGCAGTTAAAACAAGCTATATACAATGTATTATTGGTACATTGTGTCATTCATCAACATCATTTGGTCGCAAAAAAACTTTATTATATATAACATTATGTCATTAAAGCAGTTAATAAAATTAAATAAATGCCTTAAATGAGAGATTATTTCCTCAACTTTGTTTAGAAAATGATGATGATAAGGGTTATTGTACAGAAACCGTTGATTGTTATTCCGTTGTTCTATTTAGTTGAACGTGGATTCAGTACCGTTATGAGCCTCATTACTACAAAAGAAACTTACTAGAAATTATTACTCGAAGGGATTTGCGGTTGCTACTCACAAACATTTAGCCGGACTAAATACAATCATAAAATCCCCTCAGGATTATCCAAGTCATTAAAAAAATTTTTTTTGTTTTTTAAAACCAAAGTTATAATTTCAATATATAATACTTTAACAAAATGTTTTATTTATATTGTATTTTTACGTTAACATTTAGCATTCAATACATCAAAGTTAAATTTTTCATTTTTGATTATGCGTTTATGTAGTTTTTTTTACTCGGGGGTTCGTGGGCACTATAAAAAAAATCCATGGGTCAAAAAAGTTTGAGAACTACTGATATAAACCAACATAATCCAAATCGGCTAAAAAAATATTACACTCCATCAACTGATCATCAACCTCTTTGATTAAATTTTACGTTTGTTCAAAACTTGGATTCTGGGTCCAACTACCCGCGGCTTTTGTCAGGAAACAGAATTATCTTAGGTGTTTACAACTTACGTTTATAGCAAAAGATTTCATTGCAATTATGTTCAAGTACAGTGCAACGTAAGGAATTTGAACTTATCAAAGTGTATTTTTTTAAAATTATTTTTAACGTTGATTTACGTAATTTCGTCAACTAAATAAAACGATGTAGTGATTTGTCATCGGTGAACAAATTTAACTGGTCGTCGAATATTGATTTGTGTATTTTGCTTTAATTTTTAAGCATCATTTATTCATGCGCTGTTTAGAAAGAAAGCTTTTTCATATACTTGTATTTCAAATTACATACGTCGCGCGGCCGTCCCATTTTTTACGTTTATTGTTTTTTTTTCATTTTATTCTTACGAAATTTTCAAAAGCAATTATCTATGTTCTCAATGTAACAAAGATGCCCAAAATAAAAATTAAAAGGTAACAAGTTCATAGGACGGTTTTTAGCTGAAACAACAATATATTTTTATCATCGAAAGGAAATATTTATTACTAAAAACCATAAATTAACCGAAAACAAAATCACTTAAAATTTGAAATGACACAAACGATTTAAAAACGTCAAACCAATTAACTAACAAGTGGTTAACTAAATATTCCGGAAAGAGAGTCGTCGCGTCGGTGTGCTAATTACGATAAATAAAAAAGTGTCAAAACGAGTATATATTTATTGCAGATCCCGTTTATATCTTTCGAACGATAAAAGTAAAAACAAATTTCAAGACACAAGTAACAACAAAAATATTTAATTCAGCAAAACGATAGAAAATGAGT
The DNA here is from genome assembly GCA_035610365.1 of Aquatica leii. NCBI lineage: Eukaryota > Metazoa > Arthropoda > Insecta > Coleoptera > Lampyridae > Aquatica > Aquatica leii. The sequence goes on along the minus strand of CM069437.1, from coordinate 37,253,521 downwards.
TTAAAATAAAGCTATGTAGAACTATACCGATATGAGTAATTAAGAGTTCTTTAATAAATATCACAGATAAAAATGGTGTTACGAGAAACTCGGGTTTCTAGAGTTGAACTGTCAAAAATACAATGTCCCACCGGTCTTCTCATAACCAATCAAAGCAACGGCTAGCACAGCTTCTTCGGAAAGGGATCGCAGGTTTTGTTATGTGTGATTATAACGTGACACTAAATAAAGGCGCCAAGACGATGAAAAATTAAAGTCGAGGGAGACCGTCTAACTCGCCTCGTAGTACACGAAGAATAAATAACATTACAAAAATAATAACACCGAATATATATATTTATTGTATCACAGAAGTCGAAACAAGTATAGAAATGTAAATTCTTGAAAAACATACACACGTAGGTTGACTAAATTAGAAATTTGTGCCGAGTGGCGAGCAACACACTGTGCAACAAAATGCCCTTGTCGGACTAGATAATGACATACATATAGCGTCTAAATAGATAAATACATATACTTAAATCGTAGATAAATTAAGCAATTAAGCTTTTGAGATTCGATGTGCACAAACGATAAATTCGCGAAGCACAAAAATACAATTAATTGTGTTAAGTTAACATGCACGTACGGTCCTCAACGACCTAGTTCCCGAAACACGAATAACAAATTTGAAATAGTAATACTTACAAGCTGGACCTTACTCGGACTGTTAGCTAACCTCCGACTTCGGTACACCTAAAAAAATACTATTAAACCCCGATCGGAACGGGCATATACGTTTAACACAAGTAACAAAAAAGGTTTGGTTAGCATCCAATTATTACGAACGTAAGTGCGCAGCGTTTCCCTGTGACTTAATCGATTAAATTCCCCATGTGTGACTTCATAACAGAAAAGAATAGTTCTGGCGGTTCTCAATCTTCGACGGTGGATATTATCAGTACGTATCACTACTTTGACGTCATGGAATGTTTCCAATACGACCACCTGTTGGTTATCTTAATTGATAACGCCGGACAATTGGTGACTACCAAAATCCGCTACAGAAAATTAGTAGGTGTCAATTTAAACCCTCAATAAAGAAAATTGTATACCACTTACCCCGTTTTAACCTTCCACAATTAAACGCATTATAAATTTGCAGCGTGACACAATTTAACGGTGAAGGTTAACCCGGGCATACAAATAAAGTGAACTCGACAAAGATTTAATGTAAAATGACTGCGAATATGCTGTCACAATTGTGACAGTCTGGCGCAAGAGCAGAACGATCCTGACAAGTTTCATAATATCAACCGAGACATTTTCCCTACTCGCGAATTGAACTACTAATTTCTTATTTTAACGTTACAATGGTGTTGCAGGCTTTTAAATTGGGCAACCCTCCGTACATCTAATTATTGTGTTACAACTCGAAAGTCTGACTTAATCTTAAACGAAGAATAAAAACTTAAATCGATGCAAAATCAAGTAACTTTTGTAATCAGAAACAGAACGCACTTATAATTCGCTCGAAATTCATTTAATAAATTCTATGACACCGAATGCGTCAAGCTTGCAAATGGCTGTTACTTATAACATCGCAGGCGTGTCCTCAAGTTAATCGTCCATCATCCAAATACTTAGACTCGACTCCAAATTACTACTGGAAATTGGTGTAAGTAACCAATGTTTCCAATCGTACGTGATTACAAATTATCGACTCGATGTACTTAATAGACTCGACATACACAATTTCTAAAAAAGCAAGACACGTGGCGGCGACTCAAGTTGCTATTATGCCATATGTCAAAAATGAAATTGACAGCTGATACTTTAAATGTAGCAAATAGAGAGCATTCTGGGACAAAACTTGTACGGTACAAAAATCACACCAAAACAGTTTTAAACTAACAAATGCAATTTTTGCTACATGCAGAGATATCAGTTGTCAGTTTCATTTTTGGCATATGCAGATTAATAAAAAGTATATTTTTGTTTTGGCTGCAAGAAGAATGATACATGTAACCTAACGCTTGCGTCCAGTAGTCTTTATATTTAATGATTTGTTTTTATCCACATCATTAATGAGTGCGTTCATTTTGCGGTATTTGTGGTACTTGCAATGGTCTTCCTGGGGTAAGAATTAGCTTATATTTTTATGAAGTGATTAAATTTTATCGGATTATATTAGCGACTTAGGTTGTCACCGCGTGTCTAGCTTTTTTGGAAATTGTGCATGTCGAGTCTATTAAGTACAACAAGTCAATTATTTGAAATCACGTACGATTGCGAACATTGGTTACTTGCACCAATGTCCACGCGTAATTTGAGGTAAAGTCAAAGTATTTGGGATGACAAACGATACATATAAGGACATTTTTGCGATCTTATGAATTACAGATATTTGGAAACCTGACGCATTTGGGGTCATAGAGTTTATTAGATGAATATTGAGCTATTAGCATTACTAGACAATTGTGAGTACATATCTTTTATTATCTATTAATTTGGGTAACTGTCAAACTTCAATGCGTACGATTTAGATATACGTGTTAACACGACTAATGCATGCAGATTTATTTTCGTCATTACGTATTACATTTATTACAAGTGCGTTTTGTTTTTTATTGGAAAAGTCACTGTATTTCAAGTTTTTATTTTTTGCTTATCGATTAAGTTTTGAATTGTAACACGATAATTAGATGTAAAGAGGGTTAGCTAATTTAGAAGTTTGCAACACCATTTTAATCTGTAATATTTATTAACGATCTACATAGATCGTTTTATTTTAACCTCTTTTTTTTCGTCTTATTGAAATACATATATTTGTTGTTATACTTGTGCCTTGAAATTAGTTTACCTTTATCGTTTGGCAGATACAAACGAGATCTGCAATAAGTATTTAGTCGTTCTAGTGCTTTTTTACTTATCGTAATTAATACACCGAAAATCATTTGCGACCCCCTCTCTGGAATTTTGAGCTATCCGTTTGTGTTTAAGTTACGGGTAAAATTGCACGTAACAAAATTTTGACTAAATGCAAACGTTAAATTAAAGCAATCGTAAACACGAGAGTCTCTAAAAAAGTACCAAAGACCATTATATAGTGACATAATTGTCTATAGCTGTAGCAGCTAAATAATATTTTTAACAGACAATTTTGAATTGGAAAATTGAAAAAAAATATAGTATACATAGTTTGTTTCGTAATTTTTTATGTATTTTGGTTCTATCAAAGTAATGTATAGTTATTTTAGATAAGTAAACCTATAGAACAAAAATGAAAGTAATAGTTTATTAGAAAGTATTAGGAGGACCGGAAAGTAATGTCGTTTTTGCACATGTCGACATTCGATAATTGTTCGCCAGTTTATTGTGTATCTCGAACACGTGCACAGGTTATTTTTATATTAGTGTGACTTGTTCACTTTTAAATTATTTAAAATCAAATAGTTTTTTTTGCAAATGGGGTGAAATGGCTTGCGAAATACAGGAAGTGCATATTCGTCATTGTATGCTTTTTGAATTTCGCAAGGGTAGTAACGTAACAATTGCGACAAAGAACATTAGCGATGTTTACCCAGATTCATTAGATGTTCGCAAATGCCAAAAATGGTTTTCCACGTTTAGATCTGGGAATTTTGATCTTTCTGACGCCCATCGACCAGGAAGACCAATGTCATTAGACAACGACGTTCTAAGGGCAGAAGTTGAAACAAATCCGTGCCAAACCATCGAAGAATTGTCGAACATTCTTAACCAACCTTGGTCGACCATCCAGGAATATTTTTAGCAGATAGGAAAAATTAGCAGAGTAGGTGTTTTTCAGAGCAAACAAAGCCAACAGGTCAACCACGTGCAATGCATTGATTTAAGGGCACCATACAGAACCGTTTCTTGATCGTTTGGTCACTGGAGATGAAAAATGGGTCCTATACGACAATCCAAAACGCAAAAGGCAGTAGCTTTCCCCAAATAAACTAGCACGCAGCACTGCAAAGCCGGGATTACACCCCAAGAAGGCGCTTCTGTGTGTTTGGTGGAGCATCCGCGGAATCGTCCACTTTGAAGTGCTTAATCCTGTACAAACTGTTAATGCGAACCTTTATTGTCAACAATTCGATCGAGTGAACCAAGCTCTAGTTGAGAATTGCCCGTCATTCTTCAACATGACAATGCAAGGCCGCACTGTGCAAGACGGACGCTAAAAAAAATTAATCAATTGGGATGGGAGGTGCTGCCTCACTCTCCATATTCACCTGATATCGTACCTTCAGATTTGCATTTGTTCCGATCCTTACAGCACTTTCTAAGTGACAAAAAATTTCAAACTTTGGACGACTTAAAAAATGGCATCTCCAGATATTTTGATAACAAACCAATAGATTTTTTTTGGTCTGGTATAGAAAATTTGTCCACTAGATGGCAAAGGTTGTGGAAAATGTGGGTGATTATATCATTAATTAAAAATAAATATTATAAAAACATTATTCGTTTTAATTTAACGTAAAAATACGACATTAGTTTCCGGTCCGGTCAACAATAACAATTATGAGCTTTCCTACTATACAAAATTAAATTCTTAAACGCAAAATTTAGACTAGTTTATTATAATCTATCCGTTCCGGTTGTTAACAAGCAAGGCAATTTAAACCTTACTGAATGCTGCTCTAAACAGTCCTCGTGTAGACATAAAAAAGCAAGTTCTAAAGTTTTTTAACCTAGAGGTTCTGCGCCTTCCATTTCTTCTTCTGTTTAAAATTTTTCTGTAGACTATCTCTCTTATCCTCATTATGTGTCCAAAATATTCTAGTTTGCGTTTTTTAATTATGTCTATTATTTCGGTCTAGAACTATTTTGTTCAAGACGTGATTAACCTAGAAAATTCTAAGAATGTGCTTATATAGTCACATCTCAAAAGCTTTAAGTTTTTTTAAACAGTCCTAGCTTGGTGTGTAAATTAAGGTCTCTGCTGTTAAATAGATTTTCTATTTTAGGGAAAGTGGCTCTTGTTTTTTCTATGCAGCATTTTATTACTACAAAGTGACCCAATTGCTCATTCATTATAGTACGTGAATGTGTGTAGTTAGTTACTCTTTCAATTTGTTGATTATTGATTACCAGTTGGCCGGGCTGTATGTTATCTTTACTAATTCCTATAAACTTGGTTTAATTGATATTAGGAGATAACCCGTATCAGAGCTATTGTTAACGACACGATTCATCAATTTTTAGAGACTCTCGAGAGAATCAGCGAACACAACGACATTGTTCGCGTAGCGTATATTGTTCAATCTCTCTCCATTGATTGACACTGTAGCGATTGTATTTTTTAGTGTCATGTTAAATATATGCTCAGAGTATATGTTAAATAAAGTAACAAAACTTTGCCTAACACCGTGTCTTATATTTATACCTTCTGTGTAACCACGTTGATATATGCGGTTTGGGCCAGTACAGATTTAAAGACTAGCGGTTTTCTAATATTTGTAAAACAATTTAAAAAACTAAGTTTGCTGGGTAACTTTTGAGATTATAATTGGCTTTAACATGACATTAGAAATAGCTACTGTCTACATAAATAACACGTAACACAAGTTTTCATTCTGAATAATTCCCGTATTGTCGTTATCACACAAGCTGAGCTTTCATCACACGTTGCAGTAGGCATTTTGAAAGCCTTTAACAAACTGATTAATTACGTCGTAAGGTCTCGCTTTTATAGATCTGTCTGCGAACTATAAAACTGGTTTCCAAACCTCCGGTAAAGAAATACTAAAATCTCAGTTAATATTAAAAGATATTCAGAATTAAAAATTATTCTACTAAAATAACAGTTTTCTATTTTACATTATTAATACCATTAATTAGAGCTTCAAGTTTTGTGATATCGTTGGTTTTGGTTGTTACAATAATGTCTGAGCAAATAAACGATTTTATCATTTTATCCACCATAAAAAATATTTGAAGAAAGACAGAGTAGAATTCATTTAATAATTTCATAACCGAAGATAAAATAATATTTTAGTATTCTTAAAGTCTTCTGGACAATTTTATTTATTTAATAAGAATTAGCATCGTCATTCGTCAGTATAACTAAAAACTAAAATTAAAACATTGGAATTTACTAAAATAAAATATTAATAAAAAAGAAATAAATAAAATTCTGAAGAAGACTTTAAGAATATTAAAATATTATTTTAAACAAAACTCCACTTTGAGCAATGAACAACTTTACAAATACCGGAGATAAAGGTTTTAAAAAAGTATTTCGTATAAAAACGAATTAAATAAAGATTCTTACTATAAAAAAAAATAAAAATAAATAAAATATAATATAAAATAAATAATATCTAATATTCTTGTTTTAATAAATATATTTTTATAATTACATTTTGAGTACTATTATATCGCACTTATTTATAATGTGATAAATAAATATAATTTATTCTAACATGTAGCTGTAATTAGTTATAAAATGCGTTTGATAGTATCGAAACAATATAATTATAAGAAAAATTATTAAATAAAAAAAAACCTTATATATATCTACCTCATACATTTGTATATTTATATCATACGTAAAGAAAGTCTCAAAACACTAAAAAGCCAATATAGTTATACAGAAGAGTATGCTAACGCAACGTAATATCTCCCAAGCTTTTCGTAATGGTTCTCAAAGATGCACTGAAAAATTTAATCTAAAAAAATATACATAAACAATATTTATTCGAATAATAGAATACTGTAATACCATAATAACCACTAAGAAATCATAATTATTATAATTATAATGATCTAAACAAAATAAACAATATCTGTGAAGGTGTCTTTTTTATTTATTATCTCAGTCAAAAAAATCAATTTAAAAAGAAATTGTATATTTTTATTTATCATTTGTGCTTGAAGAAAAACTTTCGATACAAGAAAATGTTTATTTTTAACAAGTACAAACAAAAATACTTATGTACTATAATTTAGTTTATTATTTATTTTAAAAAATTATTTAAATGCATACAACTTCTTTAAATAAATGATGTAACAAAAACCCAAATGCAGCAAAGTGTGACTTTACATACTCATTTTAAACGTTGATAGTGGTATTTTTCAACGCACTGTAGAAAATGCTTTTGCCAACACGTACGTTAAATTGAGCAGAAAGAAAAAGAAGAAAATTTATTCTATTGATTTTTATGTAATATGTAAAATATTATTTAATGCTTCTAACTGCGTAAATTGATGTTACATCTATAAAAAATAGTATCCTTAATTATTACTACAAAATTATAATTAAATTTTTAATTACATTTTTTTATAACTAAGATTAGTTAGAATTTTCTAATTAAAGTAGTTTTTGTAACTGATAATAAAATTTGTTAAAATGTTTAACTTAAAATTTATTATTTAAATTATAATTAATATAGAATTTTTCAAATAACTAAAATTGATTTTGTATAAATACTAGATAAAATTTAATAAAATTATGTAACAAACGTTTGAAAAGACGTATTCGCGTAAACTTTTAGAGCAAAATCTCAAAGGAACCATTCGTCAATTACAAATACCAAAAGTGTTAGTTTTCTGCAAAACTTGACCTTTTTGAAATTAGTTTTACGGATCTAACTTTATGAATAATTTTACTAGTTTTGATTTAATATTGAGATGGTTTTGCACATTTACACTTTATAATCTAATTTCTGTTACTTGAAGTTTAGATTATTGTTAAAACTGCAGCTTATGGTATATTAATGTAAGACAGTGACATATTTTTTACGTGTTTCTATATTTAATATAAGTAAATACTAAAAAATGTGTACAGTTTTTTTAAATTTTATATATCATTCTTTTCAAATTATTTAGTTTTTTAATTATTAAGTTGTTTTACAAATCTTCTAACATTATCACTTGCTTTTTTGCGTACTAAGATCATCTTAGAAGCTATCATTGACTAAACTGTAAGACGAGTAGCAATATAAAATCCTTTCATTACGATAATACAAAATCGAATAGTGCTAGAAGCTTTTAAAATAATATTACTATAATACCATTTTCCATTCTGGATAATTCCCGTGTTTCGTTACACGTGGTAGTGAACATTTTCAGAGCCCGGAACAAACTAATTGCTCAGTGAAATCTCACTTTTATAGACCAGTTTCCGATCGATAAAACTGGGTTCCAAATCTCCGGTAAAGGAATACCAAAATTTTGATTAATATTCTAAGGATTTTGAATTATTTTAATGGATTTCTTAATATTTTGCTAATAGCAACTGGAAACAAACAAAATTGAACAAATTTCTTAATGTGAAAATTGTTTAAGGCTTGAGAATACTAAAAATTTTTGCAGACTTCAGGCAAAATAACTTAAATGTTGTGAATTGAACAGACACAAGAGAAGGCGGGCATTTACCTATCTAAAAATGTAGCATTTTAGACCTTTACCGTTTTACATTTTTTAAAGTTATTTTAAAACATTTTGAGTTGAAATTTTTTTCAGACATGCAGAAAGCATGTGGCTAGAACGTGGAGCTTAGTTTTTTTTGATTTTTTATTTTTTTTTGAAGCTACGTGCTGTTGAAGAACACACAAAACAATGCTTAACTTTTATCAATCAGTGCAAAACAACTAAGATAAATATTAAAAAAATCGAACTCCACGTTGTAGCTACACATTTTGTGAACAATATAAAAAAAATTGTACTGAGATAACGTAACAATTAGATCCAAAATATTTAAAACCGTAAACGTCTACAAACACTATTTCTCTATTATTAGAAGTTAAAATTTTTTTAATTTATTGTTAACTTTCTCTGTGGTTAACTTTTAAACATGTTAACATGTAAACAAATTCTATCTAGAAATTTTAAAATACAGAATTAAAATTATATGCTTATTAATCGTGTATCAATCAATTTTTCCAGAATACCTAAAATAAACAAAAATGCTACTTTTCTTGCTAAAATTTGAGCGTAAAAAAAGAACCCGATTATGGTTGAATCGACGTTTGAACAAAAATATGTTTTGAACTTCTTTCATAAAACTATTATTTTACTTAATTTAGATTAATGAGTAATGAGTAAACACGTAGGTATGTACTTTTCTAGCTTTTTCATCATTCATTTCAATCAAAAATTACTTGATTATTAGGAATAAAAAAATGTGTTAGAATCTTTGATGGATTATCTTGTGATCTAACTAACTTTTTTAATTATAAATATATATTTTTTAATTCTTTGATACCACTACATTTAAATAACGAACTAAACTAACGAAGAAAAAAATCAACAACTACTTCTTTTTGATAGGCAATATAAGTTTTTGGTGTTTTTAAGATATCGTGGAAGCATATATTTTTGGAAAATAAATTAATATTATACAAGAGTATTATCAATTTAGTTACTCTTTACGCATCTGTCGTTTGACGCTATGCCGCTCGTTATTTGTTAATATTATTCAGAGTAAATAATTTTGTTAAGTTTTACATACTCTTTAGTTAGTTACATACAAGCAGATCGAGCTTTTATCTGACAACCAAATAGAAACTGCTAAGTAAGTTTTCCAGTCCTACTTCCTTACTTGTTGGGTCTACCAAAGATAGGAGCAAAGTATTTGCTAACGCAATATTAAACTGAGTGATAGTGTGTTTAGTACAAGTGTTCGTACATAAGAAAAATATGGGAAAACGTAGATTGAATTATTACAAATCATCTTCAAGACAGCATAGTAGACGCGCGATCTGCATGACTAGTAAAAATAAGACCAAGTAAGATTTTATTTAGAAAATAATTATTAATAATTTACTAACAATAATGATGTTAGGACTACGGTTTCTGAAGGCGTTAATATCGAAAACCTTCAAAACGGATATTTAGATAAATTAGATCATGGGAAGTACGTATTGCAATCATATATATTGTTTTATTCAAATTTTACATGTAAATTTTTACAGTTCTAATAACGTTTTTGAGTCTAAGATGCTTAGTAGTCACATAAATAAAGACAGTGACAATGATACTAGTTTTCTTATTGAAAAAGATAAAAAAGACGACAGTAGAGATATAAAAATAGAAGGTCGTAGAATATTTGAAATACATTTTCTAATTCATTAATTAAAAAATTTTGAATCTCACGAATCACCATAATATGGATGTAACGTCACTAACATGGCTTTTTGAAAAAAATTAAGAATGGGATTTAGTTGTTAATTAGTTTTTAAATGTAACATGTGTGGAGTAACTGAAAAACTTTATTCTGATAATGACAAAAAAAGTTCTAAACATATTGCAATCAACGAAGCTGTGGTAAGAAATTTTAAATTTATTTTTAGTTTTGTTCAAGAATTATAGTAGATATTTAAAATATAGAAAATTACCGTAGTTCTTGGTAGTTGCTGCTAGGTTGACATCTATGTCTTGAACATGTACATTGTACGTGTTAGTAGCTGTAGGAGATGTAACTTTTTTTTCAGTTTTCGAAAAAGGTCAAATTCGTATCTGAAATCGTTTTTTAAATTTTATATCATATCTACATATACATTTTTTTCCACGTCCACTACAGAAAGTAGTTTTTATAAAAACAGAAACTGAACATTCTTACTTTTAGAATACAATATTTGTATGCGAATAGTTGCACTAATTTTATTTATGTATAATACCGTTTTTATGTTTATACAAATACATATTCTCAGCGTTATCTGTTTAATTTGTTACGTGCATAAATTTAAATAATGCATTACCCTGTATATTGGTTTAATTGAAAATTACTTTTATATTTCTCGACGCCATCTATCGGGTTCGTTGGTCACTTTGTATTAAGTAGGCGATATCCGGCGAGATTACCGGCATTTTGACTTTAACATCGTGCATGTGTTAACCTATGTCTGCGTGAATTGAAAATCGTTTTCTAAAATCATCCACGTGTTGGGACACGATGGAAAATAGAAGTCTTCTGAATTAATTGATTTCATCCACGCAGAGTAAGTGGTTTTGTTCTTTCTTTAATTAAAGGTAATTTTTATGTCTTTTGTTAGCGCCATGTGCTACCTCCTAAATAGGGGTATTCTGGTTGTACTTTAAATTCTACCAGAGAAAGTTGTGACTTCGTTGTGATCGTAAAGTATTCGAATCGTCACCGGCCATTCCTACCACAATCTGGCCCATGATTTCTAGTCGATACCGAAGTACGAGGGATGAACCTCGACACTTATTCTGATGGGGCAATTCTAACTATTTATAAGACCTACAGTGATAACTTATTAAACCACAGACAAGGGGTACAACAGCATTCGACAACCGGGTTATATGATATGTACTTTCTTTTACCTTAAGTAACGATTTTTGTAGATTTCACTTTCGTGAGGAATTAGTTTGACACGACTTGCTAATTCAGAGTGCTTACAGGATAGCTTGCCGAGGAAAGTACTTTCTTCGTACGAGTGAAAGTTCCTGTGTTTGTGGTAAGTGTTTTATGTATCTTATTTCGTCGTCAACAAGGTCACTCACGAAACTTTCGCTAATAGTAATTCCGTAATGATTAACGTAATTGGATTACCATTTAATTAGTAAATTTGCTTATGCTACGTATGCTGTGTACTACCCATAATTATTATGATATTGTAATATTAATGCCGTACTTATTATCATTATTTCGTGTATCTCGCATGCTGTATACAAATGATATTTACTATAACCTATTCTTCGCTATTCATGTTCACTGTAATTTACTTATGTACTGTGTGTTGCCGATACTACTGGCATTTCTGTAAGGAGAATTCGATATACCTGTGATAATCATCAACGATTCTAGATTAAAGTTGTTATTGTGGTTACTTGTTCTGTTACATTTTGATATAACTGCTGCCATCTTTATTCAGTAATAGTACTCTGTTTACCGTAATTTCGTTTACAATTACGAATATGTATTTTCAATAAATTATTAACTGTTTATTACTACCCATAGAGGGCATTGCTGTTCAATTTTAAATCCCACTTCAGCTTGGTTTAATTTCGCGCGTCGATATTGATTAAGAGTTCGATCTAAAGCATTGAACGATCAATTCATGTGTGTGTCTTGAAAGTGCCATTTTCTGTTTAAACGATTATTATCGATTCTGAGGCCGCTCAAGAAAATTTTAGTGTATTGTGTAATACTACTGCTTAATTTACATAATCACAAAAACCGTCTTCGACGTATTTGAAGCACATGTTAAGAGTTGGTTAGTGTCTATTCGTAAACGCTGGATTCTTAATTGAACGCAGGTAATTAATTTTCTTTCATTTAATTTACTTTCCTAATTTGCAATATTATTGCAGCGTTTATTTTTTTTCTACGTTAAGAATTAAATTATCCGTTATCAATAATAACATTCCACATTTCTCGTGACGCCACATCTGGCTACGTCTATTTGAAATATAACTCATATCAAGAAACTATATTTCCGAACCTGATTGCAGTACAACGCATATCAACAATCCATATTGTTCCACCTGGAATTATTTTACTGTCAGCTCTGGAAAATAACTACTTCGGAAGGATTCACTATCATTTTCAAGATTTCTTCGACAACCGATAAGTTTTCAAATCGTTACAAATTCATTATTTAAAAATTTAACTTGCTTTCATATTCGTGTAACTTAAATCATAATTTTTATTACGTATTTAAATTTATTGGCATTGAATTTATTTTGTTGCTAACTCAAGTTTATTTAGATGATTTCTGTAACTCATTGGTGATAACAGTTTGCTTTGTTTAAACATTTGCCATTTAACGTAAAATTATTTTAATTTTTTTTTATTTACTCTAACAGTCGATACTGTGTGAACCACACTTGATTGATTTTGATTAATCAAACATACGAGGGTCGCTCATTGCTTCGCGCCTCGATTACTAATTTTGATTTTAGGTTCCGAGAGGACTTCGTGATCACGAACTTCTTCAGGAATAATAAGGTAACGATTAATTTAACTATTGATTTTATTGATCAACTGTGACGTAACTAAATAGTTATCCCTTGTTAGTGTGATTTCCTCGAAAATTATCATAACGTAACTACACTTGCTCAATTTTATTTTTTTTGTTGATAAAGCTTATTGTTTAAGATCATCGTAGATTACTGAAATCTGGGACATAGTTACCCATTCAAGATTTATATTCAATATTTAATATGTTTCCTACTCATTGTTAATTTAGTTACATTATTGAAGTATTTATTTATTTTGATTAGAAATTCATTATATTCATGTACCGTACTACTGTTATTATTGCTCCCGTACCTTATTGTGTTTCAGCTTGCTATTAATACTTGTCTTCGTACCGAGATCTTTTTCGCAGTTCCTGATCTCAATACTAGCTTTAACTACAGAACTCGCGTGGCGCCCTAATACTTATTACTTATCCTGATACTTCTGTTTATCCCGATTTTCATACCTCGAGAACATTTCTTCGCTCCGATTGCGCAAAGGCATATACAGGAAAATTTTGATGTTAAGTACTGACCCACCCCACACTTGCCCCTGTAACTGAGCTTTCCGTGGATTAGTTTCTGTAAAATTGTGATACAGTCAATTCCCACCGTAACAGTTCTTTTATGACAACATACCTGTCTCTTTGAATCGTCGTTATCTAATAACAAACGTTGGCTACTCGAACAGCCGAGTAGAAGAATTACGAACCTAACATCTTGTTACAAGTGTGAACCGTCTGTCTGGAGCGGGATAGAAGTTACTTTGGGATAAGCTCTGGCGCCCTGAAACACCTTTTATATATTTCTTGTGAACCTACCCCTCTCACCGACTATTGTGAGTTGGCCGTGCAGATTCGTAAAATACCAAAAGCTTGTAACAAATTCCTTATTCGAGTGCTTATCAGACTGAGTTATCTTGAAATATAAACATGTCATTAGTAACATGTTTGGTTTATGAGACTATGATGAGTATTGAAAAAAATCCGAGACCCGAAGTTGTCACTGAAACTCCTCTTAAATCTATTCATATCCCTTTACTTTCTGCGTCCTGCTAGTGATGTTAGTTGCATAACTTTCAATTCGCGATGATACATTTGGTAAATGCTGCTCTTAAAGAGCGCAAATTAATTGAAGTGAGCCTTTTGCGGAGAAAATCATCTAGCAAACTTTCAGGTCTGTCCTGACTATTTAAACAAATGGAAATTATGCGGTAAATGATGGGTGTTGTTATTGTATTGTATTGTATTGTGTTAATTATTGTTTTCTTTAGATTTCCATCATCTACAAAATCAATTGTTAATAAAATAATTACAACAGGTCATGATTATTTTTTAGCATTATCACTGACCTATTTTAACAAAATGTACTTTATGTACACAATCACGATTATTTTCGGTTGTAACCAAAACAAAGCTTCGGATAGTTAAATGCAAAATTCAGTTTTCTTAGAAATATGTTCGACAATCTAGTTTATTTTTGTCTCAATTTTTTAACGGATTTCTTTAATTGATGCTAAGTGATTTGAGTCAACGTACTCGCACTTTATAATGTTTAATTTAATTATTTTTGTTATGTACACCCATATAGCACCAAATGTTCCATGGACGTCCGTTTAATGTCCATTACATTACAGCTCTTCGACAATCGCGACCTTGTATCTTTGATGTTTGTTATATTGAATGTGTTTTAATTTTTTTTAGCAAAGAAAGTTTCTCTTAAAGACGTGACTACATATTATTCTAAAAAGGTAATTTATAATTCTACTGAATACAGAATGTTACATTGATTGAAAAAAATACAATTACCTAATTCAATATAGCGACGGGTACTTTATGCTCAACATAATGCTCAATTTGCCACATCTGGAGGTAAAAACGTATACGATTTAGTGTACAGGGCTACTCAAAAACTTGTAACAAATTCGTTGCAGGCTACAACTATTTTGGGTGGGAGAAAAAGTTTAAATTTTCTTCGTTGAAATTGAATGGATTGGTAATAAGTAAGGAAGTTTTTCTCTACAAACGTTTATACAATATTTACTATTACACTTTACAGAGGCGGCACTTAAGATTTTTCCAAACTGTTCAAAGAAGGAAACTGAGGTGACCACTGCTAAACGCAGAACGTGCAAAAAAGAGTAAACTACTTTACCTAACCGGTCATATTATATTTTATTTACTTAGTTGAATATAAAAGAAAGTGGTCTAAAACTATTATTTGTGTTTTTTCAACCTGCTAAATCAAAACTACATAAATAGAATAAATCTAAAATATAAAGATCTATCTGTTACATGATAAGCTGTCCATAAATTTTACCACAATTGAGCAACAAACCGAAGTGTTTTAAGATATAAAAAGAAGAAACACATCTAAAACTATGTATTAAAAATTTCTTGTTTTAATTATCAAATTGTATTTGCTGATTGACTAACAAAATTTAATAATATTAATCCAGTGTGGGCTTTCTTATATTTTGGATTTGCTTTATCAATATAATAAGTACAATATAAGAGTAGGGTCTAGTCTATGGATGTTCAGTGGACATTCATAAAGCGTACATCAGTGGACGTCCATAAGACATTGCAGTATGTACTCTTCATAGATCTCCATTCTTGTGACAAATGGACACTAAATGGACGTCTACGGAACGTCCATAGGACGGAAATGGACCGCCAGTGAACGTCCAGACGTACATCAATGGATGTCCATTGTACTTCTATCGGATTACTTTGTGCTATCTGGGCAACAGTGATACTGTTTTCAGGTACGGTGAGTGTAATTACAACATTTGCACTACACGTAGATTGTGAGTTGAGCAATATCCTAAGAGACAATTGCCTTGAATAAACTTTATTTTGGCGTGTGTGCCTCAACTGGAAATGTTCTTCCTACCTGGTCGAGAAATATCACCTTATGTATTAACAACAGAACAAGAATATTTTTTTTCAATAAAATTAAAACTTTAATATTTGTTTTTCCTTAATGTATGTGCAGATATTGTAAATTCTAAATATCGGACGCAAAGTAACATTACAGAAATAGGCCGCGCAGCTAACGGGTCCCATAGTACACTACATCGTGTTTTAAAAAATTATTCTTTGTACCCTCACCATGTTTTGAACCGCGACTTGAGTTTTGTGAGTGGTTGTAGCAACAAGAAGTTTTTAACCTTGAGTTTAGTAACAAAACATTATTTTCAGATGAGTATTGTTTTACACGAAATGGAGTGCCAAATTTTCACAACACGCATGTTTGAAATAAAGAAATCCCTCATAAAATTCAACATAGTAACTTTCAGTGGCGGTTATCTATTAATGTTTTGGAGTGTATTTTAAAAAATAGTTTAATTGGATTGTACTAGAAAGACTTACAAGCGACTTATACTTTTATAAAAAAGCTTTTACTAATTAATGCTATCTTCTTCGCTTAGGAGGGGCAATATAAAACCACTTTAATTTATTTTTATGGCAACGTTTCGTGCTGAAGCTTAGCACTTCTTCAGGCCAACTGTAATTTATTGTACTCGTAAGTCAACACATAGTAACCACAAAATGAAATTAACAGATAATTTTTAACACATAAAACTTACAGAATAAAATCAAGCGGATCAATCCACCGACCAAGGACATTGGCAACTTTACGAGTTAGTAATTAAAATAAATACAACATTAAACATACAATGGTCAATATTTAAAATTCTAATATAACGTAGGACATACACGTTCAACAAACAATTGACAAATGTTGTGTAATCAAAAATTTTATGAATGTCAAGGGAAAGATAAGAATAAAATGATAAACAAAACTGAATAACGATAGATCCAACCTATATAGTTATCTCACAATTTTGGATATTAAATTATTATAAACACTGCTTAAATTGTTGGTATCGTTGTTAAAATTAATATTATTATTATATATATTGATGTATACCATTTCGGAAACTAAACGCTTTTTCAAGTTGTTTTCCACATCTAGAATTGTGGGATTGTTAAAATTGAAATTGTGTCCCGTGTCTATATGATGTACGGCCAAAGCTGTATCGCCTTTTTTGTGCTACAATCGTATTTATGGTTGGCCATCCGATTTTTTAGCTTCTGTTTAGTTTGACCAATATAACACGCATTGCATCCAGTACAATCAAGCTTATACACTACGTCGTGTTTATCTATAGTGTTAGTTCTATCTTTGGTATTACTATACAGCATGTTGTAGATGGTGTTAGTGTTATACGTGGTTATTTTGATGTTAGGTGTTGTTAATATCGGAATGATTCTTTGTGTTAGATTTGGGACGTTTATGATTTTGGTGTAAGTGATGTTAGTATTAAGATTAGCGTTAAGGGTAGTGTTAAGGTTAGTACTAGGTGGGTTAACTGGTGGTGGAATAATCTTAGTTGTGTTAGTGTGTAGCAGTATTTTTTTTATTATATTGTTAGGGTAGTTGTTGTTTCTAAGTATTTTCTTTAGAATCTTCAAGTTTTTTTCATGAAATTGAGGACTGCTCAAATCTATAATTTTATTTTTCATGGCCTTAATAGTATTAATTTTTTGGTGGTGTGGATGTTTAGATAAATAATTTATCGTTCTATTAGAGGCTATCGGCTTAGTATACCATTCAGTAATTATCGTATTAGTACTAACATCCCTGATCAATCTAACATCTAAAAATGGTAAAGATCCTTGTGTTTCTATTTCAAAAGTAAATTTTAAATGTGGATTGTAACTATTAAAAACGTTTAACGTATTATTGATTTCAGTTTCTGGAATACATGCAACGATATCATCAACATAGCATAATAAAAATGTTGGAGTGTAAGTCAGATTGTTTTTAACATATTTTAGCAGATCATGCATTGTGAGATTAGCTAATATAGGCGACGCCGGATTTCCCATGGCAGTACCGAATTTTTGAATATACACTTTGTCATTATAAGTAAAATAACTAGAGTCAAACAGGAATTGAATGATTTGTATAACTTCAACTAATTCTAATGTGGTATGGCTCTTTAGCTCAACCCAATATTCATTTAGTAATTTAACTGTAAGTTCTTTAGTGATATTGGTGAATAAAGATGTAACATCAAATGATATAATCTTATAATCAGATGGTACCAAAGTATTCCTAGTTCTATCAATTAATTCATATGAGTTTTTAATGTTATGAATAAAAATGTATGAAATATTTTGTATTAAATTTGAAATGTATTTAGATAATTGATAGGTAGACGCTCCTATACATGAGACAATTGGTCTTATTGGATGTTCATCTTTATGTGTTTTTATTAAACCGTAAAACTTAGGTGGTGTGCTTGTGTGAGTTGTTAGTCTTTTGTATGTAGTGAAGTCAATATGTCCGTTATCGTAAAGTTGCTTACTAAGTTTATTGTTTTTAATTTGAAATTTATTTGTAAGGTCTATGTCTGTTTGTGTATAGATGTTATTGTCATTAAGCAAAGTTAGTATTTTTTCGTGGTATTCGTCTTTATGTATAATAACTGTCGCATTGCCTTTATCAGCTCTAGTAATTAAAAGGTCGTTATGTGTTTTAATAAATTTTCTTGTAGATGTCACTAAGTTTTTAATAAATAAGTCTTGAGGTGTCAAGTTCTTTTTAGATTTGTTATTGACAAAGTTGGTAATGACGTTTACAATTTTACCCCTTAATCTTTCTTTTCCTTCAACATGGTGACACGTGAGTATGTGTTCTGCGTCTTTGATTAAACTAATTATGGGTATGTTCTTGTAATAATTACACATAAATTTCGGGGACAACGCCATACATTGAGCCACTTTGTCAGGCAACTGTACATTAGTTAAATTATAGATGCAACCCTGTTTAGTAACATTATAGTTATAATTTTGGCGAGCATACAGATTCTGGAAATTTGTTTTTTAGTTTAGTTTTATCGTTAGAAGAGATCATTTTTTGTTTATTATTTACTACTTTCATCAGAATCTGAAAATCTACTTGACGGAGTACCCTGTGTAAGTTGAATTTAAGATCGTTAATTAATTTTTTTAGGTTATGCAGCCGCCAATATGTTATATCGATTTCTATATTTAATATCGATGTTTTAAAACGATTAATTAATCTGTCTAACTTATTACTAAATGGGGTGTGTTCTGCTTCTATTAAATACGTACATTTGAAAAACTGTTGTATGTGTGTCGGATTAACAAGATTTAACTTACACCTTTTTAGATAGACCTTTCGATTAATTAATTTGGACAATTTAATATACGACTTTTCTAGTTTAATGATCGATTTATACGTTTCTTGGTTATAGTTGTTACGTAAGGTGTTGTGCCATGTCGATTGGACGTACGATGGTAGTTCGGATGGTGGTAATGCCATTATTGGAAGAAATATATACTTGGTAAAGATTCTTTATCCTCCTCTGTGTGATACTAATTAATGCTATCTTCTTCGCTTAGGAGGGGCAATATAATTATATTGGTCAAACTAAACAGAAGCTAAAAAATCGGATGGCCAACCATAAATACGATTGTAGCACAAAAAAAGGCGATACAGCTTTGGCCGTACATCAATAGACACGGGACACAATTTCAATTTTAACAATCCCACAATTCTAGATGTGGAAAACAACTTGAAAAAGCGTTTAGTTTCCGAAATGGTATACATCAATATATATAATAATAATATTAATTTTAACAACGATACCAACAATTTAAGCAGTGTTTATAATAATTTAATATCCAAAATTGTGAGATAACTATATAGGTTGGATCTATCGTTATTCAGTTTTGTTTATCATTTTATTCTTATCTTTCCCTTGACATTCATAAAATTTTTGATTACACAACATTTGTCAATTGTTTGTTGAACGTGTATGTCCTACGTTATATTAGAATTTTAAATATTGACCATTGTATGTTTAATGTTGTATTTATTTTAATTACTAACTCGTAAAGTTGCCAATGTCCTTGGTCGGTGGATTGATCCGCTTGATTTTATTCTGTAAGTTTTATGTGTTAAAAATTATCTGTTAATTTCATTTTGTTGTTACTATGTGTTGACTTACGAGTACAATAAATTACAGTTGGCCTGAAGAAGTGCTAACCTTCAGCACGAAACGTTGCCATAAAAATAAATTAAAGTGGTTTTATATTGCCCCTCCTAAGCGAAGAAGATAGCATTAATTAGTATCACACAGAGGAGGATAAAGAATCTTTACCAAAAAAGCTTTTGTGCAAGAATTTGATGACCTATGCATTGAAGTACGCAGTATCAATTTTTTTCAGAAGCAAATGCAATTGAATTAGATAAAATGTGCATATATTTATGCGAGCAACCAATAATTTTTCGCGACGTTTAGACGTTTCTGTTTTATCCAATAGAGGAGGTATTATCTAGTGTACTTAAAAAGAATGTGCAAAATAGCAACTTCATTTAATAAAGTAGTTTAACTACGAGTTATCCGATAGCATTATTTTGTATTTATTTATATTTTTGGTGTCAGCAAATCGCTGAGAATAAATTTGCACTTTTTAGAACAGTTTATTTTTATTCGTGGTGTTAACAACATAAGGAGACTACAGATCCGTAATTTACAATTTATTTTCCTAGCATTTTTAAATGTGATTATAAGCGACTTTCGGCTTAGACCGCGTCGTAGTTAAACACCCAGACGTAGGCTTGGTTCTAGTCTCTTCTTGAGAGCCAAAACAAGAAGTAGAACTTGGCTTTTGCCGTATTGTCGTTCGTAAACCCAAACAAACTGACGTTGCAGCTTGCATCTTTAGAGTGGTAAATGTCAATTTTATTTTTAAATGTTTTAATAGAACTTTTACTTTTACATTTTTTGTTGTATTCATGGTCTAATTTTACCTGCTAAAATTACAATCCGTTAATCAGACACACCTGCTTAAGCAGTGATTGCCATTCACAAAAAGTAAGAAAATTGCTATAACGTCTCAAGTGTGTAAATTGTTTTTTTATTGAATTATTAGCTAAAAAAAAATTTGAATTATTTTGTTATGTTTACAAATAAATAAAATTGAAGTGTCTGTTTGTAATATCAAAATTACAGCTTTTTACTAAATGCATATTAAAGTACATACATAAATACTGTACTTATAACAAAAAAACAACTTTTAAAATTGTCGATTAAAAGTTGATGTTATAAGAAGTAACTTAGACTACTTTTATTTTAGAAAAAGTATTAAAGTTCTAAGCAAAAAAATTAAATTTGTGAACAAAATCCGATTCACGAAAAATTTAAGTAGGTATAATCTTAAATTATCATCAATATACATTTGCTTGTTATCAAGGACATTTAATGTAGATAAAAATTGCCTTTACACAACATTGTTTAAACAAGTAGTTTATATTTCACAATTGTGTTTTTCAAAAACAAAATAATATACGCTTTGGTGTATGCGGGTGGCAAGGAAAGCAGGGGAGCAAGCGTTCGTCTACGTGATAGGTAATACGCACCGTACATAAGTGGCCGGAATAGTCATAGCGTTGTCAAAGTGGGAAAGACGGGATGTTTAAAAACTGTTTACTATCGTAACCATGCCAACAGATAACGCTGTTAATTAAATACTATTTTTTAATTCGCGCTAACAAAATTGTTTAAATTTTGTATATAAACTTTGTCGACCTTGCTTATATATCTTTTTTAACACAAGAGTCAAGGTAACAAGAGTTTTATTTTTTCTGCATGTAGACACGGAAAAAATAGAGAAAATATCAAAAAGAAATTGTAATTGTTGTAAAATTAATGTGACCTTTGTCAATTGTGAACCAAAATTGTGTATAAAAGTATAAAATTGTATTTCTAAAGTGAATGAAAAATACGTATTACTTTAATACGACTAATAATAATAGTTGAATAACAATTCATTTTAGGTAAGTTTATAATCCTAGGTTATACTGTTTATTTAGAGTGTGACTTAAGCCACATAACCAAAGAAGTGATACAAATAGTAATCTGTTTCAAATATATCGCAGACAAACAAAACAATTTAAGTCTTCGAGACTCAACGCGCACTGCATATGAGTTTGTGAAGCACAAAATGACCGTATTATTAATTGTGTTAACCTAACATGCACGTACGGTCATAATCGACATGATACACGAAGTACAAATCGTAAAAATTGAAATAGTAATATTCACAATTAGGTTTTATCCAGTAGGGGACTAGCTAATTCCGTACTTGAGTTACCTAAAAAGTAATATTAAATCCAATGCAAACGAGCATATAGCGTTAACACAAATAAAGTTCCCCTTTAGCATCCAATCATTTGAGAACGCAAATCCGCAGAGTTTCTCTTCGACTTAACAGAATAAGTTTTTCAAGTTTTCGTAGTAGTTCATCTCTAAAAGAGGTATAATCCCCAAGGTTTCCAACCCTTGACGGTGTATAATAAACAACGTTTTCAATAACGTGACATCATGGAAGTTTTTCAACTATGCCACCTGCTCGTGATAACGGTAAACATGTGGTGAGTACCAAAATCCGCTACAGACAATTAGCACAGAATCAAATTAAACCCCCAATAAAGAAAAATTTAGAAAACTCACTCCGATTTGTATATTCGCGTGAAACGATCTAAAGGTGAAGGTTGCAGCGGGCGTAAAAACACAGAGCTCGTCGATGATCTTACAGGAAGTGAAATTAACTATGCTGTCTAAAATTTGTCATTTCGACGAAAGAGTAGGGAGTTCTAAGGACAAATTTCATACTTGAAAAGAAATTTTTATACTCGCAAATGGAACTACTAACTTTTAACATAACAAACTTATTGCTGCAACATTAAATTAGTTTAATAAAAACGTAACATAGTTATTTACAATTGAGTGCGTGTAAATAGTATTTTACACCTCAACAGCTTTTATTGAAAATCAAGCCCAGTGAAGGTTTTTATATAACTAGAGCACTGTAATACCTAAACGCACAAAATTTATTTTTTTACTGAACACTAATTAAATATAAAAAGTTATAAACAATTAAGTTTATTTTTTTTATGTTGGCATTATAGGTACTTATTTCCATAATTACAATTACTGTAATTTGATAAATTTTATTTCATTTCATTTCTGATTATTTACCTATTACAATTTTC
Organism: Aquatica leii; assembly: GCA_035610365.1. NCBI lineage: Eukaryota > Metazoa > Arthropoda > Insecta > Coleoptera > Lampyridae > Aquatica > Aquatica leii. The sequence continues at coordinate 37,230,484 of CM069437.1, read as the reverse complement.
TTGAGTAAGTACTTTACTTACATAAAAAAAAGTACTAAAACAAATCAAACGCTTAAATATTGCTGAAAAATAATAACAAATAAATTCTTTAGTTTCATACAATCCGTTAAATAACCAAGCCAAGTTTTTTTACGTTAGTATACATATTTTAGTTAGTACGCCTTCTAATTTGGTCGTAATCCTAGTAATTGAAACAATAGTTTTGATATTCTCAGTTAACATAGCTCTGCAGTATACGGATCCGAAACCATACTCAATACTCTATGCGTGTTGTATTAATTGAATATAAGAATTTTACAAAGTTAAAAAAACTTGTGCACGTAACCAAAGCTTAAAAAAAAACACGTGCAGGTGGTCAAAGTTGCTAATGATAAAATACGAAAATCAAATTGCACTGTAAAATGAAAATGCATCTTTACCCCGATGAACTCCTCATAACTGTTCTTATTTGTAAGTTTGGATTGAATATTAATTGTTAGCGACTGGTTCAAGAAAAGAACAACCGTTGAAGATTTGCGCAGTACTTCATGTTACGCAGCATTTTTTATTGATATTTAAAGACAGTGTTGTCAAATTAGAAATTAATACAGTAACATAAAAATAAATGTGTAGATGGTGCTATGTGTGTAATTTTTTATCTAAAAAATAAAAAGATAAAAATGCTAATGAACATTAAGTTAGTTTCTAAATACTTTACATTAACAAACTTATTAGACACGGCTTCTCTCTATGCTTGGCGCGTTTATAAAATGCAGAATTACTACATAATTACTGTGCACTTTGATTATCATTAAACAGAGTTACACATCTGGCACTTCTTGTAAACTCGCCAAACAGAGTGCGCAAATAAATGGCTTCTCTTGAGGTTTCTAAAATTGCAACATATTCAGCCTCAGTACTAGAGAGAGCGACTAAACTTTGTTGTCTATTCTCCCAGGACACTACAGAACCAGAAAGTTTAAAGCAAAATCCGGTAAACGACTTCCTGTTGACTGTATCGCCAGCCCAATTTTTATCAACAAAACCTTCTAAAATGTCTGTTTATAAACAAGCCATGACTTTTTGTACCGTTTAGATAGCGCAGTACTCTTTTAGCACCTTTCCAGTGTGATTCATCAAAACAACTATTAAATTGATTCAAGTAACTAATACAAAATAAAATATCTGTTTTCTTGAGTACAGCTAAGTACATTAAAGCCTTTATTAATTGCTAATAAGAAAGGTTGCTATGGTTCTCGATCTCACTTTTATTTAATTTCAAATTATGTTCCATAGGAGTACTCACAGGTTTACAATCTACCATATTAAAACGTAACAACAATTCATGAATGGATTGTTCTTAATCCACTTATTTTTATCAACATTACCCGTCATACCTAAGCACTTTTTCATTTTATCTAAATCTTCTATCTTAAATTTCAAACTAAGTTCTTTTTTTAAAAAAAATTGGTTCGGCATTGGAATTTGAAAATATAAAGAAACCATTGACATACAAAACTACAATTGTTTTAAAATTACCTTGGTATTTCTTATACACTCATGGCTCATATTTTGATTTTTTATAACCTAACAGTTAGAATTTTTTCTACTTTTTGATACCAAACTCTAGATGCTTGCTTTAAGCTGTAAATGGTTTTTTTAACTTGAAAATTTGATTTTTATTAATGATTCATTAAAGCCTTCTGGTTGCATCATAAAATTTGTCTCCATTAAAGAACCATTTAGAAAAACTGCTGCTACATCCAGATGCGTAGTTTTTAAATTCAAATGAACTGACAGGACAATCCGAAATCTCAACGTAGAATGCTTTACATCCGGAGAAAAAGTTGCATTGTAATCCACTCTTGGCTTTTGGTTAAACCCACTTACACTGCACTATGGTAGAATTCTCTGGTTTCTCTACCACCTCCTAAGCGTCATTTAGTTCAAACGATGTTAGTTCAGATCCTATTGCTTGCCTCTATTTGTCACTGTCAGGCCTCGACAGCACATCTGACACACTTAAAAGAATATCTTCTATTTGGCAGGCATACATCATATAATCATCAAAATTTGTGGGTTTTCTTTGTCTGGTAGATTTTCTTGCTGTTTCTAGTTGGTTAGTGGAACTATGTCTACATCATAAAAAGGATACGATGCATCACTGTCTGGCCAGTCTTTTTGTGGGGTATACCCACACAGCACACTTCTATCTTAATAATATCCTACTGATATCTCATACTAGCTATGCGTATATCCGAACGATATCAATGTCATCGCCGACCAATATGCTATAGACATCTTGGGGGAAGCAGAATGACAAAGAATTGGATATCGTACAGACAACTAAGTCAGAGATCTTACAGATATCAGAAATACGATGGCCTAGAGATATCCGAAATAAGATGTCCCAGGGATATCTGAAATAAGATGACCTCGAGATATAATATACTTTACTTTTATTGCACAAAAATATTACAAAACCTTAAAAAAATCCCCATTTAATAAAAATTCATTTTGTTTAACAATAAGTATTAATATTCAAGAATAGAGACGATTAATTTTAGATTAATTTTCCTAATTGCATTTCTTTGAACCTGGACTGGTGTTAGAGGATTTTTTTCCAAAACTTCTAGAACAGTTATTAAACTAAAACAAAAATAAAGATAATTTTAGTTTACTTAGTATAAGTGTTTTCGTTAATAAATATGTAAAGGCTTTCTTACCTTTTTGGCCAAGCAATTTGTAGCCGTGTAAAACAGCATTTTTAATCAATTTTGGAAATCCATTAAATGTAAACTGAATAGTTAGAAAACCAGTACAATTCTTACGGAATTGTTCATATTTTCTTCTGTTTGAAGATGGTTTTTCAAAGCGTCAAATTGTTCTTGAGAGCTTACAGGAAGTTTTAGCTCAGTAATAGAAATCCTCGCATATTGTTTGTTAGAATAACTCTAACCTCACTTTCGCTTATATAAAATCTAAAAATTATTTTTTGAATAGTTCATAAAAAATACGAAAACAAGCATAATTACTTACTCCAATCAATATTTTTTTATTCTTTTTTTACGTACGCAACAATCAAGATCACAGCACAAAACGCAACAGAAGCGTGAAGCATTAGCTAAAACAGCTGAAAAGCCAGTGAAAGATATCCTACGGATATAGTTGTAATGATCTCCTAAAGATATCCTTTTGATGATATCCCATGGTTATTGTATAAATAACCGGGACATACATCTATGAATTGGCCAAAAAACTGACATCGTCAGGATATTGGGTGCTGTATGGGTACTGATCTGAGTTTTCTGAAAATTCTTCATCTTGGTCCACATTCGATTCCATGATACTGTTTTTACTCATGTCCTCTACTGAAACTGGCATTTTAAATATTGGATCAAATATGTCTGGTCCATTTGACGTCTTTGCATTAATAATGACGGTTTGTAACAATTGTCTTTGTCATTAGATCGAACAACTTATAACCTTTCACATTTTCACAAAAACCAATTCTTATTATTTTTTTCGATTGTTTATCAATTTGTTGTCTTTTTTCTGCGGGTATTAACATCATAACCTAACTGCCGAAAATTTTTAATTTACTTACGTCAGGTTGTTTTTGTGACTAATTTTTATATGATGTTTTCCTAGGTCCTGTCACCATCAACGTATTTCTTAAGTATACAGCCGTGCTTACTGTTTCTACCCAAAAACATTTATCGAGTGAAGCATCAAAGAGTAAAAAACGTGCTTTCTCCACTAATGTGCGATTCATCCTCTCGCTTATTCCATTTTGCTGTTGCTTGTCTTTTGGTAAAAGATACCATTCTGATCAGGAAACCTTCGAATAATGAACTGCAAAATTTACCCCCATTATCTGACCTTAATTTTTTATTTTGGTAATTTTCAACCAACGCTTTGAGGTCTTTGAAGCAATCAAGTACTTGGTTTTTGTTTTTCCGAAAATAAACAAATTCCATTCTGCTAAAGTCATCCAGAATCATATAGTATTTTGAACTTCCCGTTGAAGTCATCTCCATCAGCCCACACAAGTCAGCATGAGCAACCTCTAACACCTGTGTTGCTTGTGTGCCTGCATGCTTAAATGGCAACCTACATTGTTTCCTTTCGCAATATATTTGACATGGTTTCTTATTAATATTCATGTTATCTTTACAAGCCAAGCCATTTCGCGCTGTAGCAATTAAATTACCAGTAGTATTATAAATCTGAAAATCTTTTTCACAAAAAAATACACGGTTTACTTTCTTTGTAAGTTGTCCAACCGATAACAAATTAGTTGAAAGTTCTAAAACACAACAATGTCAAACGATTCGTTGTCAACAACTGTGAAAATGTCCACTTGACTTAAACACTTCAACTGAAAGTTTTGACTGCAGTTATTTCTTTGACATTAATTACTGTTATATTCTTTAACCAAACTTCTCGGGCAGTTATATGATTACTACCTGCATAATTAACATAATCGAAGAAGAAGAAAAATTACACTAAAAGCATTTGCACTTGCTTGATTCTTTTTCTTATTTTGTTGTAAATTACTTGGGCACTTACTTTTAAAATGGCCGGTTTGTTTACATTTGTACAGCTGTACAGTCATGCTTCGTTTTTTGGTTATTATGATTACATGTACTGTCATCTCTCGGTTTTCTTTTGAAACTTATCGTGTTAGCAAAAGCGTTTGTTGAACTGCTTGCTCTGTCTGTTTCCATATCAAGGAATTTGGTTTTTATTTCGTCAGATGGCACTACAATACCCAAATGTTCAATTGCTATTATCATCGATGAAAAACGCTCTGGCAATTCTGCTAGGAGTAACGAACGAACAAATCCATTCTTTGCTTATCCTAAAACCTGTTTTGTTCAATTTTCTGATAATTTTGATAACTTGTGTAACAGATGTTTCTATCGACCTACAATTTTCAAAGCGAAGAGAAGTCAAAGTGAGCAAGAAACCAATCTTTTACGCAAGTCCATCATTTTTTTCAGAGTGTCCCAAACATTTTTTCACGATTCTTTGTCTCTGATATGCGCAAAAATAGAAAGATCTAATGTTAAAATTAACTTTGTTTTGACCTTGGTTAATATGACGGTATCTGCCTCTGTACCATCGACGCATTTTGTAAGCCCTTCCAAATCAAACACGTTTTCGACGGCGAAACACCACTCTGTCAGTAACTTTGTTACACTTGTGAGGTAGTTGACCGTTATTTTTTTTTTAAGTTTTACTGACTAAAATCCAAGCACGAATCTTCAAGACAGTTTTAATTAATATCGTCCAATTTAAAACGCACGTAATCTTGCCTGGGCCTATAACCTCTTATTATTTGGTAATTTGTATTGATAATTGTTAGCGACTGGTCCAATAAAAAAACTACGGTGAAGATTTGCGTCGTACTTCACGTCACACACCATTTTCTTATTGCTACTTAAAAAAAGGACAGTGTTGTCAAATTACAAATTAATGCAGTAACATAATAATAAATGGACCTATTTGTGTATTTTTTATCTAAAACTAGCAATAACAACAGCATCTTAAACCGCCATTTAGTATTCAAAATCAGCGTTGATGATTTAAGATATTTAAAAATGTGGAAACTCACACACTAGCACATACGTGTGACTTTTTACTGCACAAAAGAGAAGTGTTCGTTTTATGTAACCACATATATCACACTAACAGATTTTCTGTGTGTCCGGAACAAAACTCATACAGCACAAAAACCACACCAAACTATTTTTAACATAACAATTTGACTAAGAAATACCTTTACAAACAAAATTACTGTTTGAAATATTAACGAGTTAGTTCTTAGTCAAAAATAATCAAGCAGACAAGTAGTTGCTCAATATGTTTTAAAATAAAAGCATTCTGAAAAAACAATTTTGTGTAAGCAATTTTCTTCTATAAAAAATTATAAAATATAATAAACTATACGTTTTTTGATTAAACTAATAAATTCTATTTTTCATAAACAAAAAAAAAATCATGTGAACATTAATATAAAATTTCATGTAGTAGTGCAGTGCTAAACTTAATTTTAATTTATTATTCTAAATAAACATTTTATTTATACCTATTGCTTTTTTTATTCTAATTAATTTGTTATTACAAATTGTATTTTGTTTATTTGATTTTTAAAATAACATTATTTACAACTAATTAATAGTAGCATAAAATGATAATATACACACGATAAAATCGTAACACCAAAAAGTCTAAGGTTAAGTGTTTTAAAGTAAAAATTACTTCTAAATGTTGTTGTACACCTGGGAAACAACAGCTGTATCTTTTCCAAGTACTATACTCTTAGTGCTCTAGGTGTGTTTAAATTACAAACTATTCTAAAAGAAAATTTACAATGTTACAGAAGCGCGTTTGGTTGAAGTTTTTGTTCGTTTAAATCATAAGTACAATCGCTTTAACTATTAAGACATGTTTAAATATTAACCAAAAACGAATTAGTTATCAGTATAAGTTGTTCAGTACGTACGTAGTTTTAAAACTCATTTTATTAAAATAGAAGTGCGCTGTTGCAATTTTTGCAAAACTAGCATTTTATGTAATAACAGTGTAAATTCAAAGAAATGTATACATATTTCTTTAAATTAAGAAAGTTAAACTGTCAAATTGCTTTAACGTTACCTACATTAAGTTAAATTGTCAACAGACTCTATATTCGGCAAGTTGAACGTAATTGTGTTGCCTTTGTCACGATGCGAGTTAGTATTACTAAAGAAGCAATAATTCGATTTCAATTTAAGTACAACGTGCTAACCTCTTAAGTAAAAGTTTATCATAAAAAAATATAGTGACCAACTTAACGTAAACACGTTTAAATAAAATAATTGTTTTTAAATTTGAATTTAAATATTTACGGTGCTATACACGTAACAAATATCTACAGTAATTTACGTAACAAGCGTCGGAAAGTACATCATAGCATAACGAACGGTGATGCGACGCGAAGCCGCACGTACATTATTTTTTGTGCTGCCTTTTGTAAAATTATATGATTTTTTAAATTTTAAATTAAAAAAAACACCAGAAATATACTGTTGGTATACTACATTTCTTACTAAACCCGTCAAATTTGACTTTTACTTTAATATCGTTTTTTGAATTCTAACTGAGTTACAAGAAATTTTAAATGGTTTTTCCACCTGTCGCATACTTGTTCTAATATAGTAATTAACTTTGAACACTAAATTTTATGTGGATTTCTAGTTTTCATTTCACACTAGGGCTTTTTTAATTAAAGTTTTAAAGCAAAATTAAATAAAACACAGATAACGCAGTTGCCTGTTTTCCGAGTGTACAACTTAAAATATTTTTAAGCATAACAACAAAAAAAACGGCCCAGATCAATCTCGATATAAGCGCTTATACCGTCACATGCCGTACGCTAATCAACAAGGACACCAGTTATCAAAATTTAAAAAAATTGAGTGACCTTTCGCATGATAATATGGATAAACTAGGAATTAAATTCAAAAGAATATTTCAACATTTAAACCGTCACCTATAACTTAGAAAAGATTTTAAAAAAAATTAAAAAGAAAAGAAAAATTTACAAAAAAAATGAGAGAGAGATAACAAAAAAAAGTGATTCACTTAAAAGAAAAAAAAATAAAAACTATCATCAGAAAAAAAAACAAAACAAAATTTTTTTCCCTCAAAAATATAATAATCTTTAAATCTTTGGCATGCCAATTTCCACATATGCGTTTATCTGGATCTTTGAGCTGATAAATAAACCTAGATAACTTCTTGTCAATAACAAACGGTCCAACATAATTTGGTGCCAGCTTAGACGTAAAGCCTTTGGCAGCGTCAGATAATGTATAATTTCTTCACCAAACAAAATCGCCCACATGAAATTCGTCAGGCCGGCGACAAAGATTATAATAAATCTTAGAGTGATTATAAGCTTTTGTAAGACGAACCTTGACTTCTTCGTATATGCGTTTTGGAATTTCAGCACGTGTATTCAGTTTGTCGTTGCTTCGGTCAAACAAAAGCTTAGGATTTTGATCTTCGTTATGTTTACTATTGCCACGCAGTAAAATTTCTCGACTATAATTAAGAAAATAAGGAGTGTGGCTAGTCACGTCGTGTTTAGATGTGCGTATAGCACAGGCTACTTGCTGTAGGTATTTATCCCATTCTTTTTGTTTGTCCGACACGTAAACTGTTAACAAAGTCTTAAGCACCCGGTTAATCCGTTCGGTAGGGTTTGCTCGTGGATGGTATAAGGCTGTAAAAGAAATTTTGCAGTTATATAAATTTGCCAATGTCGTAAATTCTCGACTTCTGAATTAGACTCTATTGTCGCATATAATCCGTTTATGCACACCAAACATGAGAAAAACATTTTCTTCTACATGGCGAAAAATGGCGTTTGCCGTAGCTTGTCGAAGCGGATAAACTAAAGGAAATTTTTAGAAACAGTCAGCTACCACAAGGATGTATTGATAACCGCGAGACGAACGAGCTAAGGGTCCCATCATATCCAGGCATATAACTTCCCACGGTTTAGAAACGTTTGTATGTCCGCCCATATGTCTAGGTGGGGGTCGCTGTTCAACTTTAACTTTAACACATACCAAACATTGTCGGACGTAACTATCGACATCATCTCTCATCTTTGGCCAATAATATACCTGGGCGACGCGTGCGAAAGTTTTTGAAATTCCCGAATGACCAGAAGTGGGGTCGTCGTGGCAGCGTTGTAACACTTCTTGTCGTTGATTTTTGGTACAACAATTTTCCAATCTTCACCTTCTTTCGTAAGTTCAGGGTAAAGGTTTTTAACATGTTTGTATAACTGAGAATCTGTTACACGCCAATTAGGAAACTTTATGGGATCGCTTTGTGCACGATCACACATCCGCGATTACCAGTAATTTGATTTATTATGAAGTGTCGCAATTTCATCAACAGCAAGAACGGCGTGTGACAACGCATCAGGAACGACGTTATCTTTTCCTTTTGTGTGTATAACATTATAGTCATACTGTTGCAGACGGACCGCTCAACGGGCTATTCGACCTGTCGGATCTTTGATGTTGTGAAGCCATTTCAGAGCGTAGTGGTCGGTGACTACATCAAACTTGGTTCCCTCAATATACAGGCGAAGTTTTTCGATTGCGAACAAGACCGCCAAACACTCACGCTCAGTCCTGCTAAATCGACGTTCATTAGGTGTAAGAGAGCGACTGATGTAACATAACTTTTTCTCCTTCGGGGTAAGTCTGTGACAGCACAGCGCCAAGTCCATAACCTAAAGCATCCGTTTGAATGGTGAAAGGTCGAGTAAAATCTAGACAAGAAAGCACGGGAGCAGAAATAAGACAATTTTTGATGGTTTTAAAGGCTGAGTCGCACTCGTTATTCCAATTAAACTTATTGTTCTTACAAAGCAATCGCGTTATAGAAGAAACGACTGTGGAAAAATTAGGCACAAACCGTCTGTACCAAGACGCCATTCCCAAGATTCTGCGGACTTCGGGCACCATTTTAGGTGTAAGTATTTTTAAGATTTGCAAAAATGACATTTCTCTTTACTTACGGATAAGCCAGCCGCGGTTACCCGTGAAATTACGTCTTTTAAGACTTCCAAGTGTTTGCTAAACGTAGGAGTACAAATGATGATATCGTCAAGATACGTAAAAGCGTAAGGTTCAAGATTTGCTCCAACGACTCGGTCAATAAGTCGTTGTCAAGTAGCTGGGGCGGTATGCAGCCCAAACGGTAATCTTGTAAACTGGAACAAACCGCGATTTGGAACAGTAAAACTTGTGTACAGTCTACTGGACTCGGCTACTGGTATTTGCCAGTAGGCAGATTTAATATCTAAAGTCGTTAAAATTTAGCATCTCGTAATTTGTTTAGAATGTCGCTTACGTACGGGAGAGGATATGCGTCCGGTTGACTGACCTTATTAAGTTTGCGGTAATCAACGCAAAAGCGATACTTGCCATTTTTCTTTTTAACCATTACAATAGGGGATGACCAAGCCGAAGTTGAAGGTTCTACAATGCCTTTTTCAAGCATCTCGTTAAGTTCAGTGTCGACATGCATCTGGAGCGCCGGAGAAATAGGGTAATATCGTTGCTTGATGGGAGGTGAGCTTGTTTTAATTTTGTTATTTACCAAGTGAGTACAACCTACACCATTACTCATCAAAGCAAAAGCTTCATCCACAACACGCGCAAGTTCTTCTTGCTTATCACTACTCAAATGCTCAGTAGATTGGATAGCGTTAACATGCTCTGCATGTGGAATGTTAGAGAATGTCCACTCATTATGACGAAGATCGGGGACAATTCCCATTTCTTTCCAAAAATTATTACCTAAAATAAGGACGTGAGGAAAATCAGGGACAACCAAAATGTCAAAAATTTTTGCTCGATCACGTACTACTATAAGAGCCGTAACAATCCCTATACACGAGCACTTATTTCCATTACCGACGGTACAAACAATGTTTTCAGAAGGAGACAAATCGCAGATGCCGTTAAGAATGTCCCATCCTTGACGACCCAAGATTGAACTGGTCGCTCCGGAATCCAAGAGTCCAAACAACTTTTTTACAAAAATAGAAACTTGAAGGTATGGTCTTTGATCGTTGACAGCATGACTAAGTATAAAATCTAATAGTACACGTTGCTTAAGCGGTAGATCGTTGTTATGATTGATATCAGTAATAACATCTGCCCTAGATTGCGTAGACATTATTGGGCTGCTTAACGTCTTCGATTCACGTTTCCCGAACAAGTAGGACATGTGGTTACCGTTACGTCAGGGCGACCATAGCGGTAACATTTATGTGTACGCCGCGAAGAACAATTACGTAATAAATTATGACTTTTCCCACAATTCCAGCAACATCCTGAGATTCTGAGAGCAGACACATCTGGAAAGACGATTAAACAAACTTTCCATCATGGCGATGTAAATAGTAACCAATTCGTCAGCTCCCTGTGTCCTCGAACGAATTTCGTCTCACAAGTTTATCTCATAATCGCATGGTTAAAACGCAGACTTTAAAGCACAAACTAATTTATCCCAACTATGAACTGAGTTTCGAATCGAGCATTTCCTGTAAATAATTCAATGATTGCAGCGAATAATTGACCTTTAGACACATTTCATGCTACTCGTGTTTCTTCTACTTCTTTCAAGAAACTAGATAATCCAGACTCGCCATTAAAAGTTATCTTCCACTTGTTGATAGCTAAAAAGTTAGCCGAAGAGGTTTCTGATAGATGGTTTAGATCATTCTTTGCAGAAGATCGTTGATTGATTGCGTTTACAAACGGTGGATAATCTGTAGGAAGGCGACTTTGCCTAACGTCTTCGGTAGAAAAATTGGGAGCAACTGTGTGCTGATCGACAACTACAGGAGCTTGCTCTTCGCCATCTACCGATGAATGATGAGAAAAATCCGATGAACAAGACTCTTCATCTTTATTTTCTTTGTTAGTTCTAAGGTTAGACCGTGCATCAGTTGAAGGCTGGACTTTTGCCTCTAAAATATTTAGCAATTCTTGACATTTTTTTCAAGAACTTCCTTCCGCGACTCCACATCGCCTTCGACTATTCTACTTAAACGATTTTGAACCTGAATTAATCGCGAGCTTAATCTTTTTAACTCGTTGTCAAGAATGACAGAAACATAGCTATCGACTTCAGCCGCTTATCGAAGTGTCGGCCATTTTCTCAAATTTAAGTGAACAACGTAACATTTTGCGCTTATCATGAACGTTTCCTTGAATTTCAACATTTAGGATGCGTAATTCGTAATCTAGTTCGTCTACAAGTAGTCTATCGATATCTAATTTAAAGAACATGTTCTTAATGTAAAATTGTCGTGAGTAAAATATAAAACTTGGAGGAGCTTATATGCCACAAACATTTTTTATTCTCAGAGTAAGGATGAATCCAAAGTTTTTAAATGATACTTCTCTTGCTGCGACAGCAGAATGTCATCCTAGTTGCTGGATGCCAACAGAAATTAATTAATATCATTTGTCATAAAAAAGAAATTTTTGTTTTAACAAAGAATTTGTATTTTAAACTAAACAAAAATAATCCTTAACCCTCCACCGCTAATCAGTTTTCTATATACAAATACGTCTATTGCATTACATGTAATCTTTTTCTCCTTTTTAATACATTTTCCATCTATTTCATTCCTTCTCCTTCTTCTCCCTTTATCTTTCTTCAGCACATCTAAAGCAATTTACATTCTACTCTTTCTTTCATTTGTTCTTCGTAACACATTGCTCTCTTCCACGCCTGCACTCTTATCTTTTCATTTCCTCCTCTACTATGTACCCTGGCGTCTCCTTTTCTAATACTAACGTCAATTTCTAGTATTTTCTTATACTTTTTTCAATTCCTTTCATTCCTTTCACCTCCATATTTCCGCCCCGTACATCATAGCCCTCTTTATTAATTTGTTAAACAACCATCTTCTTGCTTCTACTTGCTTCCCAGACCCTCTCTCTTCGATACCCCACACCTGACCTACTATTCTATTACATTTATTTTCCAACCACTTTATATGAGTACCATCTTTATCGTCGTATCTGATTCGATAACCCAAAGAAAGTCACTTTCTATTACCTCGTCTTCCCACTTCCACTCCACTCTTTATTTACCCCCCTTCCTTTTAATTGGTTTACACACTTTATAGAACTTTCTGACGCAACAAAACATCATCGTATTCTATTCTTATTAGATGGTCAATTCTACACATATAAAAAATATTAACTTAATTGACTCCACATAAAACAATGGGGTAATATTGTGTTTTCCTTTCTATTGTAGTCACCAACTTCAGCAACTTGACCTGTGTTTTATGAATCCTCTAAAAGTCTATTATAATCAGGAGGTGAGTAGTTGGTTCCGAAATCGTCCAGTAAGAGTTGTGACGTTATATCAAACATCTAAGCTTTTTGTAACGGCGTTTATACGAGCAGCGTGTTTGTTAAAAGTTGTAACTTTATTTGAAAAAGCGGGAATTTGTCTATTTAATTCAAGTAACATCACTGACATTGATTGATTTTGCACCAGCCGAAACTACCAACAGACCCCATGAAACTACTGAAAATGTGGATGTTTTAGGTTCTCAAATATCTAATAAACCAACAATAGAATTACGTGCAGTGACAAAGGGTATAAATAAAAATTTGGATTTTCTACAACAATCTGTGAAATCACCACCTTTAACTCTTAATGTTATCTACAAAACAGACGCATTAATAGAAAAGCGGCTTCCGCTAACACTATCACTTTTGGAAAACGACTTAAATCTTAGTGCATCATTATCTACTGCATTTTAGATATTCTTGCCAAAAAATCTTATTGCCGTTTCTCACATTGTTAATGAACAATTGACGACTAAACAAAGAGTTCGAAAGAGATGAAAATGTACTGTTATAACAGAATCAACGTACAAGAGAGAATTACAGAATGAAATCAAACATTAAAGAGAAGAGCAACAAAAACGACACATAAAAAGTATAGTAAAACAAAAATTGAACAGAAAAAAAACAGTAGTTTAAAAAAAAGTTCGAAAACGGAAAACGCTTTGTGAAGAAACGAAAAACTGGAAGTCTTTGCCAGATTTACCGTGGAAGTAATAATCAACAGAAGAAAAACGAAATTACAGATAGCATTTCTTTTGTGGACAAAGAATCGACTGAAGAATGGGTGCTATGCATTAAGTGCAGACGTTGAGCACATTGTTCCTGTGCTGGCAATGAGAAAGAAGATGATGAAGTACAACATATTTGTGCACTTTGTATTACTAAATAATTAAAAATCAATAAAAATTAATAATCAAATCCTATCTGGCCCCACATAGTTTCCCATTTTGCACCGTGAGATGGAAAATATACACTATCGTACAAAATGTTTTCAACTATGTTATCGCTGAAATAAAGAAATAGTAAACTGTATATAAGTAAGAAATAACACATCAACCTGTCGATTCGTTCAAATTTTAAATCGATAATGCAACGTATAACATATTTATAAGTGATTAACATTAGAGGGCCCATCTTGCCCTGCCTTCTTTTACTCCCTTATTTTAAAGAGTATTCAAAGAATACAAAAACTTTTATCATTAGCTTTCATTTTTCTAGAACATTTGTATTTACAATTATTACGGGTCACAATATAGCTTTTGATAGCGTTTCGGTGACTGCAAAATTTTCATTCTTGTTCAATAGGAAAATTCGAAAAGGTATAGGAACCATCAAACACCCTAATAATTTTAATCGTAATCATGATTTCGAACTATCCCTTTTTTGGTTCCCAGTCATTACTTCTTTATTAAAGACACGTAACCCATTCATAAACGAGCTTACCTAACTGTGACGATACTTCTTTATATACGGAGACTACTTCTTCTTAAGTCACTTCTATGTAGTTAAGAATCTGCTTGGGTTTACAAACTGATTACTTAACTTTGTAATGGTTCTTTGTTAGATTGTCGTTTGTAGATTTGTCATTTTTTTCTTACCTTTTGAAAGTTTAGAATCTGTCAAGTTACTTGTCTGAGTTCTTCAATTTCTCTCATGCCCCACTTACAAAAGTGGACAAACGTTGCCAACTTTGATTACAACAATGACACAGTCCAAACCCGGAAAACGTTCTCATCTTAATAGACTTTGACCGTGGAACTTTTGCTAATGCATTAGCTATTTCTACGGATAGAATATTAAAACTTCGCCACAAACTCGTCAAACTTTTGTGCATTTTAACTTTTTTTAGTTGCTATCATGACTACATCATTCCTGCATTCCTAAAAATCAAGTTCCACAGTCAAACCCGTTCTTCTAAAAACATTCTACACCGTGCTAGTCTAGCGTTGATACGCGAACGGATGAAGCAAACCAGACAATAGTTAGACACCATTTTGAAATAACTTTTTTATCTTCAATTGGCCAAAACTCTATTCCCGAATGATTAGAATCTTTTTGACAACAATATTTACAAGTAGTCTGATACCACTCTACGATTAACTGAAGGTCATCTAAAAAAGTTTTAATTATTGGAATTCAAAAATCATAAAGTTTTATCTACTACTAACTCCTTGAAGACGGTCGTCAATTTATCTAGTTTGACTCTTTCTTTAGAACAGGAATCGGTGTTATCTAAGGGTTTGAATTTTGCTGTGGCTCTCAAACGTATTCTTAAGAAAAGTATTTTATGTGCTGTCAAGTCTTCTACAAGACATCTACCTTGCAACATCTGAGATAGCATTTGTATTTACACTGAAAAAATCCTTGATTCATCTAAACTTCCTAAATTTATCATTTCCAGGAGTCCCAACTTAACTCTCTTAGATTTCTTTTTTTTTTTAAGTCTGATTGATATTAGACGCCATTAAACACCGAAATAGAACTGGTGGTCAAAATAGTACATCTGCATCCAAACGATATAAAAAACAAGCATGTAGCTATTGCAAGAATATCTCCTAATATAAAAACACGTTGCTGCAAATGGTGGTCATTTTGAAAATTAAATTTAGTCCTTCCCTTCTTGTTTTATTGTTCATTGTTTTGTTTTTCTTGTTTGTTTGTTTGTCTTTTTTTTTAAATTTAATATTTTTTTGTTTTGGCAACAAACATACATGGTTATATACTGTGGTAACAAGACCCATCATCACATACGGCGCGCTTGACTGGAGTGAAAAAACCAACCTAAAAAGCACGGTTGCAAAAGACCGAGCACGTCTGCTGATAACAAGAGCGATGAAAACCACGCCCACAGCAGCCATGGAAATACTAATTTCACTTTCTCCATTATACCTCCTTGTAATGATGGAAGCAAGACAAGCAGCATACAGGCTGCAGTTTAACAAACACATGTCAATTACCGGAAAAAACAAACCGGGTATATACAACGTGTTGCGTGAAGAAACAATCTTAACTATGAGATACGACTTTACAAAAAATTATTACATCTTAACCCTAGAACACAAAACATACGTAAATTTTACGTGTAGTAGTATGAAATTGCAATATAACTTCAGGTAGAAATGGTTAATCTGCTTAAGCACCTAGAAATGCTATCCTCGGCCCTTTACAATGCAAAATAACTTTAACCAGGTAAATTGTTTTTTATATTTATCAGTTTATGTTGGAAATTGTCGGCGCGTACACGTAAATTTTACGTACGTTAGTAATACGGAAAACTTTTCGAGTGATAGAAGTAGTTTTGAGCACAATTTGTAATAGTGTTATCTGGAATGGCACAAAAAGCTAAACGCTACGATTTTGATCAAGAATTGGATAGACTTTTAAACGGTAGTGGTGAATTTTCTGTCAGTGAAATTGAAGATTGTGTGGAAACAGACAGAGACAGTGATAACAGTGTTAGTGATTCAGATTGTGTACCAGATCTAAAAAATGTGGATGAGATTGAATAGCAATGTTTAAAATCTGCCGCTCATTCTACTTCAATGGAACCGTCAAAAAGCAAAAGGTCAAAAAAGAGCAAATATCCAGTCAACAGAGCAGTGCTAGAAAATCACACAATTCCTTTTGATATAGAACTTCTTCAAGGAAAAAATAATTATAAATGGCACACTAAATATGTTTATAATGAAGCAAGAAAAGTACCACAAAGACATATAATTACAGGCAAAGCGGGAACATCTGTTTTTGCAATAAACTCCACAGAACCAATTCAAATTTTCGACATGTTATAAACGAGAATATATATTGAATTGTATCCTTATACATACAAATGAAAAGATAAGGGAGTTACGCAACAAATATAAAACGCAAAAAGCTACAGTCGCTGATGTTACACTACCAGAATTGAAAGCGTTACTAGGTTTACTTATCTTGTCGGCAGCTCTAAAAGATAACCATTTATCTGCAAACTTTATGTTTGATCCATCATATTCTGGTTTGAAATATAAAGCAACAATGAGCAAAGACAGGTTCAATTTTTTAATCAATTCAATTAGATTTGACGATAGCCAAACAAGAGAAGAAAGACGGCGACACACAACTTTTGCCCCAATTTCAAATATTTGGGAAATATTTATCAACGTGTGCAAAAAAAGTTATATTGCAGGTGCATATGTTACAATCGACGAACAGCTAGTGGGTTTTCGCGGACGATGTCTATTTTGTATGTACATGACTAATAAACCTAATAAATAGGGTATCAAAATTGTGATGCTTTGTGACGTTGACACGAATTATGTCGTAAATGCAAGTCCATAGCTTGGAAAATCAACGAACACATCAGGACAGCTGCTATCAAAATATTACGTAAAAAATTTAACGAAGCCCATTTGGGGCAACAATAGAAACGTTACCATGGACAATTGGTTCACCAGCATTCCGTTAACAGAAGATTTACTAGAAGCACCATACAAGAAAACGGTAGTTGGAACTTTACGGAAAAATAAGAAGGAAATTCCATTAGAATTTATACAATTCCATGTTTGGCTTCACCGACAAGATGACACTTGTTTCATACAAGCCAAAAGAAGATAAAATTCTCCTGTTGGTGTCAACAATGCATTTTTCAAACAGCATTGATAGTAATACCCAAAAAACTGAGATTATTATGTAATATAATAGTAGTAAAGGAGCTGTTGACACATTCGACCAAATGAGCTGAAATAGATGTTGTAACAGAAAAACTAAACGTTAGCCTTTATGTTATTTTTATAATACCCCTTCAATAGACAAAATTTTAATCTAAAATTGCAAGAGCAACTAACAAATCAATGGCAAAGGCACAGGTTGGAAATTCCTCAACTTCCCACAAAACTGAAATCCATCATTGTTGAAGTGCTCAACGACAAACCCGGGCCCTGCGGCAAACGAACAAACCTAAGAAGAAGGACCTATTGTGGAATTTGTCCTACATCAAAGAAACGGATGACAACAACAATTTGTTTTGGTTGTAAAAAACCTTTATGTGGTGAGCACCAAGTGAAAATTTGTGCAAGTTGTAGTGATGAGTTATAAAATTGAACGACTTGTAATTTTTATCTTTTCATATGTGAATTCATTTTTTTTAATGCTCTATTTAATATTTGACATGTGCTTTAACGATTAAATAGCTATACCCCATACTTTAGTAAAACAAAGTTTAAATATTTTTATTTATTCGCCCTTAACTGTGATTTCCAACGCATACGTAAATTTTACGTGCGTTAGTAATAAGCGTGAAACATGGTTCTAAGGTTAAAGAAATTTAAAGTGACAATACCGTTTTGAGATGTGTGGACACAAGACATTTAATCGGGCGCGTTTAATCTGATACATAGATGGGGCCAAAAATCGCAACTGTATCGGAGCAGAAGTATATAGAGGCAGATACCATGAAACATAGGAACATTATCGACTTGAAATCATACGCAAACAGTCCGATACCGATCATGTCTGACAGTCAAGCAGCACTACTGGCGCTAAGATCGCCAGTAATAAAATCCAAACTGAATATGGAATGCATAAACAATCTGAAAATATTGACAACTTACCAACCAGTGCAACTCATATGGATACCAAAAGACCTGAATGTAAAGATAACCTAACGGCCAACGCACTGGTTAAAAAGAACACAACAGAGACATATATCGGATTTGAACCCGTTTTCGGAATTGCCTACGAGACCAAAAAAGAAATAATTCGCACCAAACACTAGCAGCGGAGCATAAAAAACTATGAAAAAACTCTGCAGGAATGAAACACACCAAACTCTTCCTTACAGAGCCACAATCCAACACTGCAACTGCACTATCAAGCATGAGTCGACAAAAGTTAAGAAAACTCAGGACACTGTGGCTTTAACAAACACATGGATAAAATGAGAATGCAAAGTAGCCCTCTATGCCGCGAATGCTTGGAGGTCGACGAGACTCGGCAGCATTTTCCGTGCAAATGCGAAGCATATCAAATGCAACGCACAACGATTCTCGGCAAACCAAAACTAACCGATGATGAATTGAAAAAGAAGAAGAAGAAAAGAAAAAGAATAAACTTCTGGACTGCATTGACAAAACAGAACTGCCGAGGTAGTAATAAATCAGAGGTGCACAAAAGGACCAAGGAGATCGCAGTGCAGAGGCGCTAGACAAACCATCTCTTGAATCAAATAAAAAAAAGTATACCTTATTTTAAGGTAAACAAATGTTATAGTAGATAGTTTAAGATTTTATAAATGTTTATTTCCAAAAATCGATCGAGTCGTTTGTGAATTACCTTATTTTGAAATTTTTGATTGGTCTGTATTTTGTTATTTGATAAAGGAGAAAATAATTGTAAATATAAATATACAAAAGCAAATTCTGAAAGTTTATGTATTTTTTAAATATTTCTTAAAATAAGGAAGACTATTGTTCGAAATACATAAAAACGACAATAACTGACTAGAGCTCCATTAAAAAATTTGAACTAAAAGGAGTTGTTTGTTTCAATAACTTTTAAGTGCCATTTTTGGGTGTTGCAATTTAATATTAACACCCTGGATTTAAATGTTCTACACATAAGTATTACTGCTCTCAAAAGTTACCCAAAACTTTTTTGCGTTTTACCCTCAACCGTATTGTTACCGACCGTTTCGTTCCAAAGTTGTTTTGCTACCAGCCGTTTCATTACTGGAAATTCCTTTTTCTATATTTTACCTCTAGCTTTTACTTTAGTTTTTTGTATCAAAATATATATTTTTTGATAATTTCCAAAATATTAAATATAACTACACATTTTTAAGTAAAAGTTTTGTTACGTGCGAAATTTTCATAACGTAGTACCCTGTATATCGACTTAAAATTAGATTCTGGTTTTGACGCCCTTTGCCGATCTTTTTGGTTACTGAGTGGTTGCGGAGCCGTTTTGAAGCTGTCAACTACATGAAACGGTCTGTGTCGAAAAATTTGACCTAATTCCTAAGGTTCTAAGTGCATCCATTGTGATGAGTACGAATTTATAAGTCAATTACGAATTTATTGTAATCTATTCGGCACAGGGTAAGATATTTTGCATCCGGTTTATTAGGATTCCTTTGTAATTTCTGTATTAATTTGATAGCCGGTTTCGCCATGCTTCAATCACATGTTCGATTCAATAAAGAACAATGAAGAATAATTACTACTGATAAATACCGTTACCAAACGTGTAAGATTTTGGGAAGGCATATTACCCACAACGAAAACGAAGTCTCGACAAGCATTACCTTGGAGATGTTATTTCTTGTACACCAGTCGATTGCGTTACCACCCATCTGTTCGTAATTACAACTAACAGCATTCGATACAACGAGTTTTTATATCTCATTTAATTTATAATTATTAACGATTTTGTAGCTTCCTATCTTCGTGAGTTATTGTGTGACACGATTTGCTATTCAATATCTATTCTAGACTGCTACCGGGGAAAACGTTGTCTTTGCGCAAGTAGGCACTGGATTTTGGGTAAGTCTGTTTGATTATTTTTCTTCGCTGTCATAAAAGTCACTCACGGAACTTTGGCTAATGTTAATTTCCGTAATTACGTTTACTGTTACAATACCATTAAGGTAATTTCAATTACCGTTTAGGGTGTATCGCATGCTGTGTACGAACAATATTTATTACGAAATTTTCTTCGCTATTTTGATGCAACTTTACCTATGCATTGTGTTGCCGATATTTCTTTGCATTTATGAATTGAGAAATTAAACATACTCCTGTTAATCTTCTACGTTACTACATTAAAGTTTTAATACCTGTTAATCTTTCTTTTATGGTAACATGCCTTTCTCTTTAAATTGTGGTTACCCGAACACCAGAGTAACAAGGATTACAAACCTAAAAATTCGTTACAAGTTTGGACCGTCTGTCGTGATCGAGGCAGAAGTGTTAATTAGGATTGATCTGGCGCCCTTAATTATAATTTCCTTGAACCTCCCCTATCTCCAACTGTGTGAGTTGGCCGTGCAAGGTTCGTAAGACCTAAATCTTGTAACAGTTTTTCTAATTTAATTCTACATTTTGTTTAAACAATTCTTGTACGCGATAAGTAATTACCCAATTTCTTATTTATGTTATTAAATTCTATAATCGCTACTTTAGCCTGCTTTTCTACTTATCGGTTCTTGTATTTCAAGTAACCTAATTACACACTCTAATAAATGAATTTCTACTTTCGGAAAGTATAAAATCGCAGCTTAAAAAAAATTTTTTTGTATAATTTTACGTTTTAATCAGAAAAATGTATTTTTGACAAAAAAATTTTGGCTGTTTGTGTGTGTTTGTACGTATGCAAATTATTCAAATTTTTTTTATAGTTTTTTTATAGAGATAATTTTTTCTAACAACTAATTCAAATAAAAAAAATTATAACATGAACAGTTTATTAGATGTTTAATTTATAATTTAAAGTGAATTCTATATATAATCTAGCTTCTAATCCTGCCTGCGACAATTAAAAAAAAAGATCAATCTTTTTCAATATTATTTTGACTTAGATGTTTTTCTTTAATTTGAAAATGAAATATATGTAAAACTTCTTTATAGGATTGTCGTGTGGTGATCACACCAATTTTTTTAATTGGTAAATGGAGTAATTACGTCATGCGTAGGTCATACTGTTATTTTCTATCAATGGTGGCAAGAAACTTGTTGATAAAAACTACATCTAACGGCAATGTTGTTTTAATGTTGCTAAAAAAAAGAACTACAAAAATTGCGTTGGATGGTCACTTGCAACAGTTTTTAATGCACGATTTTATGGATCAACTTTCTTTGAGACGAATACTAATTTTTTCAGCTAGAATCTTTTGACTGAAACTCAAGAATTGTTTAATGATAGGACGTTTGGTATTGCGCCACGCATGTTTTAACAAGTGTATATAATTTACTAATGTTTTAGTGAATAAAAAAAAAGCTACTTATGTAAAACTTTTGCCAAGCTTGAAACATTTGCAACCTCAAAAGAAAAATGATCAGTTTGTTGAAGTTGAACTGAAACAATGCTTATTGTCAACTACTAGTATTTTTTTGTAAATTTAAAAACCCGTTTTAATCCAACACATTTTTCCATCCCTTTTTAGGTCTTCCCGGTGATTTTCTAACCATTGCTAAAAATTTCAAACTTTTTACCATTCTAGCGTCGTTCATTCTTGATATGTGGTGATTCTATTCTAATGTTTTTTTAACACATTCATCCATCCTTTGTATTTTGCAGCTGCGTCTAATATCCTCGATTTGTATGTGGTCTCTTTTGGTTACGCCTATTATTTTCCGCAGCGTTTTCATCTCGGTTGTTTCCAATATTTGTTTGGTTTTTACTGTGTCCTATTTTGTCTCAGCAGCATACGTCATGATTGGTCTTATGAATGATTTATATATGTTTTATACATATTTTTTTTCTGAGAGGTTTGTTGTGCCATACGGTGTTATTGAAGCATGCTTTTTTGGCCTGGTCAATAATCATTTACTTGTGATCTCAATCCCTAAGTACTGTATTGACATTACTTGCTTTGCCACACTTCTATTCACTTCTAATTTGCAGCGTAACGGTTCTTTACTGATTGTTAGCGTTTTTGTCTTTTTGTAAGACACTTGTAGTCCAAAGTTTTCACAGGATTTATTAAATTGGAATAAAAAGCATTGCAAGTCGTCTTTGTTGTTTGCAATAAGAGTTGCGTCATTCGCATAACATTTTATTCTGATTTTTTGATCTCCCATTTTATATCCACGGGTGAATTTCTAGAGTGTTGTTTCTATTATTTCATTTAACACTATACAGAACAGAAGTGGGTTGAGTAATTCATCTTGTCTGATTCCTTTAATAATATGGATTTTATCTAGCGTTATTCCCTGTGAGTTTTTAACTTGCATCTTCAGAGTGATACATGTTGGTGACATTTACCACTCTAAAGATGCAAGCTGCAATGTCTTGTGAAACTGCAGTTTGTTAGGGTTCATGAATGACAATACGACAAAAACTAAGTTCTACTTCTTGTTTTGGATCTCAAGGAGAGACTAGTACCAAGCTTAAAAAGTCTGGGTGTTTAACTACGACGCGAGCCAAAAATCGGTTATAATTATAAACAAAATAACCGCGAAAGTTTTTATATAATTTTACTATCAAATCTCTTTTTTTCTTAGGAGATGTACTATAAATAATAAATTAATTTTTAAAAACTAATTTTACTTATTTTCAGATGAATCTTCAGTGTTGGAAGATAGTTCGTAATTATTATCTTGTTCTTCTAAAAAATACTTGATGTTGCTAGAAGAGAGAAATCTTTAACTTTCGTTTAAAAAATTTGTAAAGAATCTGATGCTGCCAAACTCTTCCAGATTAAGTAGATTAAAATGTAATTAAGGAAATATTGTAAAGCTAATGTTACACTTTGAATTCAATTGACTCTATGGTAACAGGAAGGTAATTTTCATAATTTTAATTAGGTATAGAAACGTATATTTAAAATTCAGATGTACAAAAGCTTTAGGTAATATAATTAAGTAAACTTTTTAATAATTATTTTTGTTTTAAAGTCATAATAATAGCATATAAAATTCTGTTCCGCAATTAAACATGTGTTTTAATTTAATTTGCAAACGATAACAAAACAATTAAAGCAATAACCTTGCAGTGGTGTGTTATTGCACTATAAAGTTGTAATAAATTTAACTGAAAACGTATTAAAAAACGATTAATTTGAACTTTGTTTCATACTAAGTTATTTACACTAAAAACTATATCATAAATTAATTTTCTATTTTTAATTAAAGTATATAGAAATTAATAAATAACATTTTTTAAAAATAATTTTATAAATGTTATAGTGGTTATTTGAATTATTTAAAATACAAATACAAAAACGATGGATGTTGGCATAAGTCAAATATTGTCTATAATATCTAGTAATGGTATTTTGAATTATAATATTACAATATAATAAAAAAACTAAAATCTTACTGAAAAAAACGCACTACCTTACAGTACTTTGTTTAAAAAAATTTCTACAATGTATAAAATTGCAATCATTTTACGTTAATCACGTTTATGTACTTCTTTTTAATTGCAGCTTAAAATTAATTTCTTACTCACCTCTTGTTTTTTTATAAATTTTTGTAGTAATTATTATTAAACTGTTTTAACGACATTAATGTGTGTTATTACGTAAAGATAACTTTAAACGTGGTATACATTCAGCGGTATGCAGCGAAGCGAGTATCATAAACTACAGATTCAATAATTAACGAAAGAAAATGTTTATATTGTTAAAACATTACGCATAGTTAAGGTAATAAATAGGTTAAAGGGCTAACGAGACTGAACCAGAGAATGAACTTCCTGGTTTCCATTAAGGCTTAATTGTGGAAACCCATGAAATAACTGAACCTTTTGAAATGTTAAATGTGAGTTTTAACCTCTACGCTCTATTTTCTGAAATAAATTATTACTTCCATGTTTAATTTGGTTGCGTCAAGCAAAGAAAAATAAATACAAATATTATTCACAATAGCATTGCTTGCGTTTAAAAAAATTATTTTGTAAGTTCACGTAGGAGTAATTACGTTTGGAAATTGTACAATATTTGTTTATGAACAAAGCGCGCTTTTAATTTAATTAAAATTTACTTGTGAAATATACTGTTGTAATTATAAAGACTATAATATTTTTATGTATTAATAATAATATTTTGTTGAACATTGTTTGCGTTTTAATTAAAAATGCTAATAAATACTCTAATAAACGTTGTTTACAAAAGAGATTTTTACAGTTGAATTATTTTTATTTATAAGTGTTTGTATAGGTCATTATTGACGTCACAAATTACGTTTTAAAAGTATGTTAGATGTTGTGTTTCATCATTTGTGTCAACACTCTGTAAAACTACAAAAAAAATACATACAAATGTTTACTCAAAACAGTTCATAATTTTAATATTGGTAAAGTAATTTATTGCTCACAGTGGAGTACTATTTAAAATAATATTTTATTATTTTTAAAGTTTTCTCCGCAAATTTATTTATTTTTTATTATTTTATTGGAGTGTATAAAATTGTCAAACACGTTTAATTGTCATATTAATTTATGATTTATTAACAATGTTATTGGTTATACTGATGATGCTAATTCTTATTAGCGAAACATGTTTAATTAAGTTCTTAAAATAAAATAATAAAAAACGAATAAATTTGTGAAGAAGATTTTAAAAAGATTAAAATATTAGTTCATAATTTTAGTTTTTTTTTAAGTTTTTACCCGATAGTTACTGATAAAAAAAAACGCAAACTTGAAACTAAGTTTAACATGTAGAAAAAGCATCACACTTTTTATTAGAACTTTTTTAATTGAATGTGATGAACTAAACAGCGTTAGAGACCAGAGACTCGATAAAGATACGTAACGTACTTGCTTAATCAAAAAAATTACATCGACGATGTAAAAACAATACTTTTCCTAAACAAAACTAATTTATAAGAAATTGTTACATTTTATCATAAAGTATATTAAAACTTTATTAGATGCAACGAATGCAACTGACGCCCATGCTTTTGCAAAAACTTTTTATGTAATTAAATTATAATTATAAAAGAATATATAATTTTGTACGATGTTTAATGAAATTATTATATTAAAAAAAAGACATTTTGTTTGCGATAATAAATTTTGACATAAAGCATTTAATGAACATTTTACTGTATTTTTACGGTTTATTCCACAAATAATCATAAACAGTACTTGCGCTTATAATTAAAAACAAATGAAAAAAATTGTACAAAAACTAATTTTTAATCTTTTGTATTTTAAACAAAAAACGTCATTTTTGTGTAACTACGATTTATTTACGTTAATTATAACACAGCAATGTGAATATTTTTTTAGTTTTTACTAGATTTAATATTAAACAATTTATTTAATAAAGGTTTTTTAATTTAAGCAGCTAATTTTACATTTTTTTATTTTGTTGTAAATAAAGTTTAAATGCAGTTAACAAACGTGCTTTATGCAGCGCTAGTTCTAATGCTCTTAAGCTTGAGGTACTTATAAACTTAAAATCTTTAAATCTCTGATGAATTATTTGATATATAAACGTTTTAATCTGCTTTATTTAAAAATAGAATATGGGTTAATAAAATTAACCTTTTGATAGTCGTCAACAGGTAAAAATAATTTTAAAACAACAAACGTTTTGTTTCTAAACAACATTAAACGTTATCATATAATCTCTCAGTTGAAAATATAATTGCAGACAGGGATTCAATGCAGCGCAGACTAATTATAGAAATGTTAGTTGTGTTGGTTTAATCTGTGTTTATTAAATAATCCGTTTAGCTATTTGTTGTAAAACGTTCTTTTTATTTATATTTTCTCTTACGATTAATTAGATTTTGAATTTTAAATATTTAACTTTGTTATATATCAATGTGTAGCTGAAATTGATTATTGATTTTGCATTTTAGGTTTTTTTTATTGCAGCTATTTATGTGTACTCTGCTTAAGTTTTAAATTAATGCTATAGCTCTTAATAAAAAAAATTCTAATT
This sequence comes from Aquatica leii, assembly GCA_035610365.1. NCBI lineage: Eukaryota > Metazoa > Arthropoda > Insecta > Coleoptera > Lampyridae > Aquatica > Aquatica leii. The sequence goes on along the minus strand of CM069437.1, from coordinate 37,203,958 downwards.
GTTATTTATAATTAAATAAGTTTTATTAATAGTTATAATAAATTTAAACTGTATGCCCAAATATGAAATTGCTGTTTTAATTAGCCTAAAATCTTTAATATATCCGGAATAAATTAAAGTCAACATTCCGATTTTCTTTGTAAGTATTATCATCATTAGAACGTAATTAGTGGTTGAGCATTTGCAATTTTAATTTTCATTACAAATTCTCAAAATTTATTCGTAGTTTGCATTATTCTGTGCTTTTTTTACATTGGTTGTTATTTTTTTTAAGAAAAATGACAACATTTGAAAAATGGAACTTTTATTAAATAATAAGAGTAGGGTTTTACATATTATAAAAAAATATCTTCAAACATTTGTTTTCTTAAACACTAAACCATTCTATGATCATCTTTCTCTCAAACTAAGAACGGGTTTATGAACTTAAATCTTTATTTATAATTATATCCTATGTAAAGTACGCAATAACAAACAAAGATTATTGGGCCGATGGAAAAGTATAAAATTTTTTACTTGGGATTAAGAATGTTCAATAAAAATTTAAAAACATGCTAAAAATTGTCAAAATTTTAATCCTTGTTTCATACTATTAGAAAAAAAATTATGTGTCGCAATAATTGCTCCATTAAATTTAGAAGTAATGCAGAAATTCTAAGTAGACGGGGCGGTTTCAGAAGCGGCCGAGATTCCCGCTTTAAAGAAATATCGTGTAAAAATAAGATGAGAGAAAATGCAAGTACCCCAAAATTAAGAAATAATACTGCATCTTGCTTTAAACAATAAATAATAATAAAACAAGTACAATAACTTATCAACAAAATATAATAATACAAAAAAGTATACCTTCTTCACTAAAGAATTACAAAACATTAAGAATTTATAGTGTTTAAACTTTTTTTAAATTTATATTATTATATACTTTTTTTCTTTACTTTTATTCATTATTTTGTTTTTTTGACAATGTTAATAAATCTACATAGGGTGCAAAACATTACATTTGGCAAAAGTAATGAATTTTGTAATCATTTGGATTTGATCGTCTTAATTATTATAGAAAACCTATTATTGTTGATTATAAAACTAGTATAATTACCTATTAAACAAAAAATTGTTTTTCTACTTTTATTACTAGTACTGATCGTATTGAAACTGTAACGTGTAAATTCGTATTTGAGCGTAAATCCGCCTGATAGTTAGGCAACTTACCTTTAAAAGTGGGAAATACTCGACCTCGAGTTGTAATTCTTCAAGTTATGCTCGCAGAGGGCGGTGGAGAGTAGTCGGCCATCTCCGAAATTCACTTTATTTGGTGGTTTCACGGTGTCATGGACGTGACAGAGTCGGATGGGTAAGAAATATGAGGTTTTTCTGTCATCGATTAACATCTAATGCAACGGCGTTTTATTTTAGAACTCACTAAGGAGTCCGATTAAATGTCCTATACATCAAACAAAATATTTATGTATTTTGACGTAAAACTCGTAAAGTAGGTTAGTATTTCGCACGTGGTTGATAATGGAGGCGTATCAACTAATATTCGCTGTTTTAGCTCTTTCTTTCTTTTGGTTCTTCGTATCTATTGGAGTTTCCTTCCGACCTCCGTCGAAGTTTTTGGACTGAGTTATCTTGTATCGCTGTACTTATGCAGTAATCAAAGTCGCGGAGTAAAGGATCCCAGTAAATTGATGGCGCTGTGCTACAGGTTGGGGGTTTGAAATAAACGAGGTATTTATAGTATCGTTAAGTGTACGTTTTGGAACCGCGAGGGACCACCAGACCTCGACTCATTTTCGTTCACGCGCTTTGGGGTCATGACTGCTGCTATCGCTACATACATAATGTAAATGAATTCTTGTCTTAAACTTTGTCTTTGTACATCCTGTACACCTAGTCTACTACATTTATTTCTGCTTAATTACAATATTTAACAAAATTTTTGGACATGCGTAATTATGTATAATTATATTTAACGTCAATTTTTGCTACGATTCAACTAGGGTTAATTACTATGTTTAACAGACGCCTTAATGTTAGTTATGACTTATCTATTTAATGATTATTTAACGTAACTTACAATTTTTTTATTAACATAAAAAAAAATTCAATTGTGCGGGAATTGTAAAGGGTAGAGATTTGGGAGCTCGCAACGTTTTTTGTCGTAAACTAATTGAATGACACTTTTATTACCGGTCGTGAACTTGACGTCAGGGACCACGGGCGGTGTTACTTTGTTTTGATGCTCACGCGCGACCGCGGGTGGATATGCTACGGGTTACGGTAGCCGCAGAGATATACTTTAAACATTAGCGCTTTACTTATTGCTTCCAGAGTCTATTTTGGACCTGCTTTAATCTTATATTTCTATGTTACAATTTTGTTGTGTGTTATATAAGTTAATTGATTCTGTGATTATACCAGTGGCGTAACCGTCGAATGGCTCTTTTCGTTCCGGAATTGGCTATTAATAGATAGATACTCAATAAATGGTTATTGTTGATTCTCGCTATATTTCTTTTGGGGGACCTCGGGTGTAGGATCTCCTTTTCTCCTACCTAGACTGTTTATCTTCGACAAAAATTTGAGAAGAGGTGGCGCACTCCGGCATTTCGCTTACCTAAAGAAAACTCTGTGTCTTTCGATTTTCTTTTACCCGACGACCATCCTACGGTGAGGCTAGCCGAAAAGTAAGCGTGACATCTTGGTAATTAATTAAAGAACTTTTTTTTCTTTTTTTTTCTCCACCTCCCCCATTGGAACATAACAAAACCAAAATCAAAAATTGTATTGAAATTTGAGAAGAAAGAATACAAAAATTTTCATCAAAATTACGCTTAAAACAATGTTTCCAGAGACCCGAATCTTTCCCCTCCTTCTCCTGGGAGCGTATTTTATACCTCCTGCTCAAAGCTGCGCAAAGTTTAGGACCGCCATTGATAAGTAGGGTATATAAGGGGTTACTTAAAATTCATTTTATAATGTATAATATTTAGTGTTCTGTGTGTCAATTTTGTGCAAAATGGCACGTCTTTCTGGACAAGCAGAGGTATCACTAAAAACTAGAGGAAAGATTATTGATTTACGAAAATGTGGATTTTTTATCCCAGTAATCTCTGCACAAATGAGTTTATCGGTAAGATAATTTTTTATTCTGCGTTTGATAATATTCAAAATTTTAAGCATAGATATATACCTATTTCATAGGTATGCTAATGTATTCTTTAAGTCAATGGATGTATATATATAATTCAGGTTCCACAATTATTTGCCTACATCACAGGAACTTATTTATAATAAAATTATAAAAGTTTCAGTTCAGATAGCAATTGGGTATCAGGTTTTTTACGTCTCTCAGATGTTTTTAATTAATCGGTTTAAAAGGTGGGTTAAATTTGTGGCTAAATTGTTGTTAATTAATTACAAAAGAAAAAAAACTGATATCTTTATTATTATTCTACACACATTTTAAACAAGAAATAGATTCATTAAAGCAATTTTTTAGAATGGTGTACTGTTGACCTGTCTCAAGTTAGCAGAAAAATGCATAACTAAAACAGTAAGTAAACTGCAATTTTTTTTTCGAAACAAATTAGTAACAAATTTTTAATTATATTTTATTTGTTTCTGCTAACTTTATACTGATAACTTGAAAGACGTATTTTTTTTACTTAAATTAATATTACTTTATCGGTGCCTTTCAGTAAACGTAAACCTTTTTGCAAAGTTTTAATTATTATTTATTTTATTTGAATGTGTGGTCCATTATTAGGTTCAACGCAAAGAATATGGCGTAGAAAATTATCGTCCTTGGCAAACGGTTCGTGGAAGTGGAAGTCCAATATACTTGTTTGACTTTATTCAGAACTTCCACCACCATTCGCAAAAAACTACAACTACAATGCAGTTTGCAAACAATAAAGAATACTTTGAAAGCTGAAGGAATAAGCTGATATCGACCTGTACAGTAACCTGTTACAAGAAAATGCCTACCGGAGATTGCAATTTTCAGAAGAACATTATATTTAAATTGAAGAAGTGTTGTTTTATTAGATGAAAAAACCATCTGCACTTCCCAAGATATTAAAAAAGTTCTTTAAAGACCACGTAATTCTAGATATGAGTCAAAACAATTGCAATCCATCAAAAGAAGTGAGAGAATTAGTGCTGCTTATTCGGAATAGATAAGTGATGCTGGCCCCGGGGAATTAACACGTGTCGAAAGACGCTTAACTGTTCAAACTTATTTGATGATTTTGGAAGACGCTATGTTGCCCTCCGTACGAGCAGTTTATCCCAAATGACCAATTCGGTTTATTCAGGACAATTCTCCTATACATACTGCAGCGGTAATTCAAGCATTACCTTACAACATCCAGAAGTGGAAAGAATCCGTTACCCACCTAAATCACCGGATTTGAACTTGCATCGCCATGTTAACACCGTGTGGGAAAGATTTCGAAGAGCTAATGTATGTGCAAATTTAATCAATTCGGTGCCAAACCGTCTACGGAAATGTATAATCAATAATGCATTATTAGCAGGTAAAATACAAATATTTAAATAAAATATTAAATAGTTTTTTAATCATGTTCTTTATTACGATTTTTTGTATCTAATTTTGTTCTTGTAAGTACAGCTTATATATAATTTTTAATAAAATCTAAGGTATTATTTCTATCAAAATTGCAAATTTTAGATCATTACTATTAAATTTATATAATTTCGAAATGGGTAATACTTAAATCAAATGTTACGAGAACAAAGCGAAAAATGCGTTTTGCACTTTTCTAATTTTGTGATTTTTTGATTTACAGCATCTTCAAATTTTACTTGGAATTTTTTTAGGGTTCTGTATGAGAAATTAGACTTGAATTTATGAAGAGAAATTTATAAATCTTTTAATTTTTTATACAAATAACTTAAAGGCAGTAATGAGAATTTATACTGCAATTGTTTGACCACTAATTACGTTTTAATGGTGATAATATTTTCTTTGCAAATCGGAATGTTGACTTTAATTGAATCCGGATATATTAAGACTTTTAGGCTAGTTAGTACAGTAGTTTTACATTTGGACATACAATTTATCATTGTTCGAGCTATGGATAAAACTTATTTTATTATAAATAACAATTCAATTTTTTTTAATTACTTAAGCAGAAAACAAATAAATAGAACACTCGGCGAAGAAGAATTTAAAATTTAGATACATATTTTCAGGTAAGAACAAATTGTTTGAACGCTTGAGGCGGTGCTTATGAAGAATGGTTAGTAACCTCGTAATATCGCTGCAAATAATGTTTATAATGCCAATGTGGTCAAATTTAACGGGCCGTTCTGTTACAACGTAAGTTTAGTTGCCTACCTTACAGGTCGCGCTTAAAAGTTTTTTTATTTATGTAAATTAATAGCTACATTTTAATAATTAATAATTATTGTACATATACTGATGAAATTTTAAAATATCGAAACATGTTTAATTTAAAATAAAAAATATACATGTAGACCAGACTTTATGTAATAATAATTAAATTGTAAAAAAAATGATTACAAAATTGCATTAACGTTATCTATTGAGATCTTCAAAAAATGAAGTATTGATTCAATTAATTTTTTTGCTTTTTTTTAACGGTTTACATTGCTACAAAAAATACAACAAATAACGTTTGCCAAAAAAAACAAATATAAATTACTTAAATAATTATTGTTTAATACATAGATAAATTTAAATTATATTTGTTCTAAAAATGAAAGACTTATTTAAACATTAAAATAAAATCCATAATTGGCGTTTAATTTAATTTTGTTCAACTAATTAAATTTCAAGGATTTTTGTTTTTAGTATAGCAATAATTATCCAACGCCAACGTTAAAGTAAATAAGTTCAAGTAAATATATTAAATGAAAGTATCCAACTTATTAAGATCTAGGTTTCTTTTTCAAATAAAAAACTTTTGAAAAGAAATGTTAAGTACTTAAAACAAAACAGCAGTTAACGGTAAATAATATTTTTAAGAGGAAATTCTTTAAAACTTTCAACGTTCAGTTTAAAAAACAGCAAATTTAAATTTTTTGATTGATCTTTTAATTTAAGAGTCAAAACATTTTAATTAACGATTTCAAAATGTAAAATAATATTTTAAACTAAAGTCTTCTCCACAAATGTATATATCTTTTTAATATTTTGTTTTATGGTAAAATGTTTCTTAATTTGTTTTATTTTTTTATTTATTTGTTTTTTTTACATTTCTTTTTTATAAATTTAATGAGTTCCAAAAACATTTAAAATTAGTATACGTTTTTTTTCAACAGTCTTGATTATACAATGTATATTTCGCAAACTAACAATTTAAACAAAGCAGTCACTATTTTCTTAATTAGTAAGTGTTTTTTGTGCTTCGTCCGTTTTAATGTACTTTGCAGGCTAGCATAGTCGGCCGGTTACTTTTCCAGCTTAGGTCGGTAAAGTGCAATAGAGTTTTATAACTACAAATTGGCACAATAACCTTAATTTAAGGTATACTTAAAATTTAAGTTAGACTGAAGTTTTAAGTTAGATTTAAATTTTAAGTTAAATTTAAATTTAAGTTAGATATATATATTAAGTTTATTACGTGCTCTAAATTTAAATGGCGCTACCTTGTATGTTTCTGGTTAATTTGAAGTTAGTCTTTCACTTGTCGATGCTATTTAACGAGTATCGTGTTTGTCATTTCCGTTTAAGTCGTCATTTTCCTTTCACGTTGTCGTACACTTAATATGCTAGGTTAAATTTAAAGAAATATTCCTTAAAACATCCACGTGTTGTGGTGTGAGGTATCTTGAAAACAGCTTTAAGTAGAAAATTTATTCAGCGCCGAGTAAACTTTTTCTTTTCTTTTGCGGTTTAAGTGTAGTTTTCATGTCGATTTTTTAGCACCACGTGTTACCACAAATGTGGCTCACGATTATTTACCAATAAAGATTAAAATTTTCAAGCACCATTATGCTTGGTCTGGAACAGTCGGGTGAAAAAATTTTAAAACTAAGCATCGAACTTATATTGACTCTTATACGATGTGCATATGCGATTGATACCTTAACTAAAGACATGAACGTTTGACGCCACCTGTAAAAAAGTACACATGTAGTCAGCATCGGATGAACTCAGTCTTTTTTTACTTGTCATGAATGTTATCTTTTACTTTGCTTGTAGATTTCGTGAATCACTAGTTTGAGACGATTTCTTTTTTAGTTAGCTTAATTACAGTCGAGCGATTGAAAAAACGTTTTCTTAAGGTTCGCACCGGATTTGGGTAAGTCAAATTTTAATTAGCATTCGATCTTACTACAGCGTATCTCACAAATTTTGTTTTTTTATAACATCGGTTATTTTCACAACGGTTTGTTTGCTGTTACTATCAGTCTAACTTAAACTTTTATCGCATGCTCATTCTTTAGGAACGACATTACGGCAAAGTCCAAATTCTACTTCTTGTTTTGGCTCTCAAGGAAAGACTAAAACTAAGCCTAAAAAGTCTAAGTGTTCAACTAGGACTCGGTCTATGCCGAAAGTTGCTTTTAATCGTAACCAAAATAACCGCATAAGATTAAGATTCTATACTGAAATTTTAAGCTAGATTTAAATTTTAAGTGAGCATAATTTTTTTTACGTTGACAAGACATAAAATTTCAGTTAGATTTAAATTTTATTTTGACGTAAACTTTAAGTTAGACTTAAGTTTTAATTTTAAGTTAGACTTAAGTTTTAATTTTAAGTTAGACTTAATTACTAAATTTAACTTAAATTTTACGTTGAACTTAAAGTTAGCAACTTTAAGTTAAACCTAAATTTTAAGTTAAATATAAAATGTAAGTTAGACTTAAATTTTAAGTTACTATAGACGTTACTTTAGAGATGAGACTTAAATTTTACGTTTAACTTCAATTTTAATTTAGACTTAAACTTTAACTTAGAATTAAATTTGAAATTAGACTTAAATTTTAAGTTAAAATTAAATTTTAAGTCAAAATTAAATTTTAAGTTAGATTTAAATTTTAAGTAACATTTAACCGCTTAGCTGCTTCTCTCTCCTGTCTGTTAATATTTAAAAGTGGCGGTTTTGTTTTGTTATACAATGTTGCAAATATTCTGTGAAATAGTATCAAAGATCTTCTTAGGCTAAGTGCGTATTGCAGCTTCTATCGGTGTTGTGTTAGGCGTAACAGCGTAGTTGAAACCTTTCTTTAACAAAGACGTGGTCTGTTCATCCAAAACTGTATCTGTTTGATTGACAATTACTTTATGGTCGTCTAACGTTTCTTAGGTTGTCAAGGATTTAAGATTCTAAAGAAAAGAAAGAAAAAGACAATACTTAGAAACAACAGCTATCCTAACAATATAATAAAAAAAATACTGCTACACACTAACATAACTAATACTATTCCACCACCAGTTAACCCACCTAGTACTAACCTTAACACTACCCTTAACGCTAAACTTAATACTAATATCACCTACACCAAAATAATAAACGTCCCAAATCTAACACAAAGAATCATTCCGATACTAACAACACCTAACATCAAAATAACCATGTATAACACTAACACCATTTACAATATGCTGTATAGTAATACTAAAGATAGAATTAACACTATAGATAAACACGACGTAGTGTATAAGCTTGACTGTACTGGATGTAATGCGTGTTATATTGGTCAAACTAAACAGAAGCTAAAAAAAAGGGATGTTGTAGCACAAAAAAAGCGATATGGCTTTGACCGTACATCATATAGACACGGGACACAATTTCAATTTTATCAGTCCCACAATTCTAGATGTGGAAAAAGCGTTTAGTTACCGAAATGCTATACATCAATATCTATAATAATAATATTAATTTTAACAACGATACCAACAATTTAAGCAGCGTTTATAATAATTTAATATCCAAAATTGTGAGATAGCTATATAGGTTGGATTTATCGTTATTCAGTTTTGTTTATCTTTTTATTTTTATCTTTCCCTTGACATTCAGAAATTTTTGATTACACAACATTTGTCAATTGTTTGTTAAACGTGTATGTCCTACGTTATATTAAAATTTTAAATATTGACCATTGTATGTTTAATGTTTTATTTATTATTAATTAAATACCAGCTCGTGAAGTTGCCGATGTCTTTGGCCGGTGGATTGATCTACTTGATTTTATTCTGTAAGTTTTATGTGTTAAAAATTATCTGTTAATTTCATTCTGTTGTTACTATGTTGGTTACTTACGAGTTTAATAAATTACAGTTGGCCTGATGAAGTGCTAACCTTCAGCACGAAACGTTGCCACAAAATTAAATTAAAGTGGTTTTATATGCCCCTCCTAAACGAAGAATTTTTGAATTAATTAATAAACACACAGAGGAGAATAAAAAATCTTTACCATGTTGTCAAGTATGTAATCGCTCGTATTTCTTAGTTAGCTTTATTGTTGATTATTCGTAAAGCTTGTTTGCTTGTATAGTAGTGATAGCATCTATTTTTACCTATATCGAGTGTTTTAGTTTGTTAGACAAACTTAAATGTAGCTTGTATAACATTTTGCTGACAGCATCTAGTACGTTGCGTTTATTGTGAATTTTATAACGTAACAGTATGCAAAAAATTCGCTGAGTATGAGATTTTAAAAGATGATGTTTATTTTTCATACACGATGGCAATACGTTGTAGTCTCGGCAACGTTTTAAAAAAGCTAGGTCTGTAAGTAGCTTTTTTTATGTTGGCGCAAACGATCTAAAGGTTTAGTTTGTAAAAATACCTCCTCTCCGTAGAGGTTTATGATATAAAATCTTAAGCTTTTGCGGTTACATTGGTTCCGATTATAAGCGACTTTTGGCTTAGACAGCATTGTATTTAAATACTCAGACTTTTTGGGGATGGTCTTAGTCTCTCCTTGAGAGCCAAAACAAAAAGTAGAGCTTGACTTTTGCCGGCTTGTCGTTCGTGATTTCAAACTAACTGACGTTTTCCAAAGCATTTACTAAGTTAAACAAGTGTAGGATAAAAAAGTTAAGTTATACTTAAACTTTAAGTTAAACTTAAATTTTACTTTAGACTTAGACTAAATTAGTTCTAACTTTAAGTTAGATTTAAACTTTAAGTTTTTAGTATGTTCTCGGTTTCTATAGGTTTCTAGGCGTCCACTCCTTCATCCATGAGTACTTTTTTTCTTTCGTTAATATTCAGTGCTGTCTTCAACTTTCTAGTGCGTCGTCCTTATTTGTTTGCTTGTTTTTACAAAACGTGAGTTTCGGGCTGTATTTGTTTCTTTCTCTCCTAATTCTATGTTTATACCTATTTGAAGTGGTCCAAGTCAATGTTTAGACTTTAACATGAACTTCTTATATTTTATTTTCTTCTATTAATACATGATTCATTTGATTAGTGATTAATGTATTTTCTATCAGAAAATCGCTACTAAATTATTCTATTACGGATCGATATGCTTTTTCTCTTTATCTTTGCGTTTATATATTGTAATGCAATTTATATATGGTTGGGTTTTTTTTAGATTCTATATCCATTTTGTTGTTGTTTATAACAACGACGTAGGAACGTTTTAGAAAATGTAGAGGCCAGTGGCAAACATGTAGATATATAATTTTTATGAAAGAGGGGAGAGTATTATGTTAGACATCAAGCAAGCAAAAATGCGTTCCAAACAAATTTTTCTGGAAGGAGGCGTGGCCATTTAAATCGCGTTCTAAGAACGTAAAGAACAAAAACTAAATTTGAATCTACTTTATTAACATATGTGTTTTTTAAAGCAGCGACTAACCTATAGAACTGTCTCCTCGCAGCGTAAATTGCTAGCGACTAACTCAGTTAAATTTGGAGATTTGCGTCGTCAGCTTTGTGGTACTAAGTTATAAAACAAATTTAAAAAATGCCAAACCGATTTTAAAATAGAGTTATAAACACTAACGCTGAAATAGAATAAATGACAAAACTGGTTATAACGACAAATTTATTTATTTTTAATAATGAAGGAAAAGATTACAAATTAAAAGAATTACATAATCAAGGCAAAATTAGGTACATAAATAGTAGTAAAGTATACACCTATAAATATCACAGTTATAGCGTTGATACAAATCCTGGTGGTTAGGCAACCCTGCACACATAACATTATCGAAATACAACCAACAGAACAAAATCAAGTAACACGTAATTTTGAAGTTAATCTTTGATTTAATGTGAAACTAGTAATTTCATGTCCGTTGCTAATCGCATTTTACGTAAATTAACACCAGAGGAACAAGCAAATCTGCATGCGTTAATTATGATAATAGTTATATTTATGTCGTACATATTTCACGTTTGACAAGCGTACAAACTACGGAAGTAAAAGATAAAGGAGTATTTACGGTCATCCATGCGGATAGCTATCGGCACGCTATAACCATCCACTAAAATTCTTAAAGAAATAAAGTAAAATTAGATATAGGATGGTATCACAATTAAATTTCTTATCGACAGGGAATGAATCCTAGTTAAATGCGTTAAGCATCCAAGTGGGTTTCACTACTATTAATTTAGGTGTGCTTCCAAGGTTCTTTGAACATCACACGAATTACAAATATGACTAATTCCCCGAGATTGTCTCGGAAGTAGCTTAATTAATCAAGAGCCCTTTTTTGTACGTGTTTCCAATTATAGCCTCCACCAGAAGATAATGAGTTAATCATGAATCTTTTCAAATTAGCTCAACACGTGACGGTGTTGTAAATCGCTATGACAATTAAGGAAACATCAACATACATATCAAAAATATGAGTCCATGCTTACTCCAAGAAGACTTTTACAAAAACAGCTATAATAATACACTCATTTATAACACAGATGCTTGTGAAATTTTAGAAGTAAAAACTCCGCTAGGCGCTAACGTTAGAACATACATGTGAAGTGTGCCAGAGTCATCGGAAAAAGATTTTTAATTTGACATATATCCCCGCCCTCGCGACGAAAAGTGGGCGTTTCAAGAATAAATTTTATACAGAAGATAAACATCATACGAAAACATTTTTAACATAACATAGTGTCTTTCTTTCACCTCGTATTTGTTTTAGATAATCTTCTTTGTTCCAAATATCGACGTTTTTAGTTCGTTGGAGTTTTTAGTTTTTCAAATTTTGTACTTTTTTTGTATTTGTTCTTGGAAATTTTCAATTTTTTTTTATATTTTTTACCTCTAACTTTTGCTAACCTCTATTTTTTACATAATCTTATTTATTTTTTTTCTATTGCAGCTTTTGATTCTCTATCTTCACCTCAACACCCTTAGATATTAATTTTTTTCTTATTTTCGTTTCTAAGTTTTTATTTTTTAGTGTTGAAAACACTTATAAAGAGCTTTATTTGGAGGTTTGTGTAACAAAACGATAAAACGCTTAGATAAAACAAATCTGGAACTTGCGGTGGTGCCCAATTTCACTTCATTTTTTGTATTTTTCGAATGCAATGTTTATTATTATTAAATAAGATATTCCTTATGATTTGTTTTGTGTTTTGAAAATATAATAAGTCTTAATTTCACTTAGCAGAACTGATAAATCATTTTAGTAATTGCAGAATCAGATCCGCGAGAGCTTCCGCCTTGTACGCTGCAAAAACGGTACAATATAGATGAAAATTGCACATAAACATATTTATAGAGCACAAAATTTACTGCAAAAAAGTCCGAGGAAGGGTATAATTATATGTAATAGTTTAAGAGTTACAGAACTTTAATATAATGTAAGACATTATCGTGTAACTTTGCACACTTGTATCTTCTAAACTATAGAAAATAATTGTACCCTTCCGCGGAATTTTTATAGTAAATTTTGTCCTCTATAAAACTGTATATGTGCAACTTTCCTCTATCTTGCAACGTTTTAGGGTAAAAGTTTATTTGTTATTCTCATTGGGTTTACTTTATCCAGCCTGATGCTGTAACACTGTCTTTATACTTAGCGACCAATCGCTATCAGATTTTAATGGTGGACCATAACGATCGACATAACAATCGCTTGTAAAATAGGGGTGCTGTATCGGTGTTTTAATTATATCGCCCACTATTTTGCAATCCTTATTTTGGAAAGAAGTATCGCCTTTAAAAAAACAAAGAGTGCTATACGACCGCCGAACGTATAAGAGTGAATAAGATATAGGGCACGCGCCGTGCCGTCGTAAAACATCTGACCGGTAGATTTTGAAGTAGAAAAAATCCAGACTAAAACTACCTAGTATGAAATAAAATTCAAATGTTTGCTACAACCTCTATTAAGTAACGCACATCATCCCTCGATAGCCAAAATTTTCTATTAAATAATAGCTTTAATTAATATGTAAGAATATAAGATTCTTGTATTAATTCGAAATAAAACTGAGTTGCAAAAGACACCGTTAGATAACTTACATCTTTTTCATACATTTTGTTTACGTAGTTACTTCAAAAGAGTCGCTGTTTTCGCGTAAAATGCTCCTTTGTATGAAAGAATACGTTTCTAACCTTACTTTTTTAAATACACGGTAAAACTGAAAAGACTCTTTTTCTGATTGCATTTTCCAGTTTCTCGTATAATGCAAGGCGCAAAACATCTCCAAAATTTTTTTTTCATACAAAAAAAGCTCTCAAGCTTATACATCACAATCGTTATGTTTATAACGGCTAGTAAAACGCCGTCGTTATATCAAAATCGTTATGATTCAAAATAACGAGAGTAGATAACGAGAGTCCATATGAGTGGAATCGTTATAAGTTATACAGCATACCGATTTTACAAAAATAAAAATTTGGCTAGATAACGACACCGCTATTAATAAGGAGAGTGATATAGCATCAGGCTGATTGTCTGAGAACATAATTCAACCTATTTGAACCCTGGAGGCGACGGTCCGACAGTGTGAGAGCTCTATAAAACGCAGCAGAAGTAAACACATGTGTCCGAAAAGGCAACATTCTTATCACTAAAGCTGAACGAGGGTCACAGATTAATCTACTAGCAAAAATTCACCATAGTTTGCAAGTGTCCTTCTAGTACGTTGATTTGTTCTTCTGTTGTCGAAATAAATCTAAGAAAAATAAGCAAATTATCTTAATACAAAAATTGTGGCGGTTTCGATGCAAGATGGTTTACAAGAAAAACAACTCCAAATATTAGCACACTGACTGAGTTATCAACATAGGACGAAAAAAGTTAAAATTAAATTTGAGTAAATTTTGAATGTGGAAATTGTATCAACAGTCAAACAATTGTAAAGATTATTAGCGTTAAAAATTTGTTAAGAAAGGATTTATGTTAAAGTAAAGTTTATCTCTATTTAATGCTTTTTTATAGTCAGTAGCGCATTTGTTTAATATTAATAGAAGAAAAAATTATAGAATCAGTAAAAAAAGAGAATTTAATACAAAGGCATGTCGATTATTTTGCGTCGAGAAATGTTCTTATTGCGAGTTCAATCTGCTGTAAGTTGTCTTTAGATATGACAAGGAATCGCGAACGCGACAAACTGTTAAAAAAAATTCAATTTTTAAACTGTGGTTGCACATTTTCAAAGATGAAATCTCCACTTTGCGACTTTTACATCTGAAAGAATGTGGCAACGTAGCTCGAATCCTGTCATAATCTTAGAAGCTGTAGAACTGCGAACCGCCATAAAACTCGGGTAAAATCCAGTAATCATTTAGTTTTGTTGTTTTTTTAAAAATCAACTAGTTACTGTGTGGTGAAGCAATTGTCAGGAATCGCGCAATATAAATTGTTTATTTAATCATTGAATTATACTCCAATCGTATTCAATCAAGGTCTAGATAAATTTCTGAAAGTTCTACATTGGCTCTAATTGTGTCTAGACAAAATTTTGCATTTATTCGAATGCTTTCAAACGTATCTAAGCCAGCAGAAAATGAGTTAGTGGACGTGAATCACAATTTTTCGATCTTTTTTCGCATAACATGCTTTGTGTCAAATAAAGTTTGATGTTTTGAGATTTTGTTGTTTGCTTTGTGTTTCTTACCGTACATCACTTAGAAAAGAAAAGCTAAGCGTTACCAACACAGCCCAAATACCCAGTTTTGTGCTTCTCTAGAAATTTTTTTATAAAAGATGTATCCTCCAGTTTGCAATGATTTTGCACTAAACTGTAAAATACTACTAAAGCTATAATTGGGAGGCAAAAGCCGGGACTGTTTAGATTTAGAGTTTTTAATACTAATTCAATGCCGAGCACAATTTCCGTTCCTCTTTGAGAGATAAAAGGCAAACAAACTGAATAACAAAAATAGAAAAAATTAGTGACGCCGGCGTATTTACATGTCATGATGTTTGTTCAAGTGCATGGATTTAAGATAACGCGTTTCTCTTTAGATATGTCACTAGAAGCTATGTTTTATCAGCGCGCAGCAATTCTTGATACTGAACGCTCTTGCTCATAATTTTTTATAATAAAAAAAGTCATTGGTGTTGCTGATTCATCATCTTCCAGCGATGAAAAAGTTATGGGAAACAATTCTCAGGCATTTCATGTACAAATGTTAAATACAAACAATTAGTGAATTATCATACGACTCTACTCTCGTTTAATATGTACCTAGAATACTAGTTATTTGTGTTATTTATTTTGTTATTATTTATGTATGCATTCTTATTTTTGAAAATTGCAATAAACCTTTTTTCATTATATTACATAGGTGATATTGTGTTTGTTTTCAACACTTTCCGAGAATTGCAAGATTTGCGATATCTGTGAATATTTTATTTTATTTCTTGGAATTTTAGCTCAATTCTTTCCATTCTACGCATATGTATTTCCTTTAATACTTGTTCTTTTATTTGATCCTATCGCTAGGTATGTTTTTTTTGTTTAATTTAATTAAAGTCGAGGTTATTTTTTTGACTGTGTGTGCATCTACTTTTGATTTAAACCTTTATTTATTTACATGTATAAATTATCATTAAACAATTAACTGCATCTATACGTCCGAATCAACCCTTCGAAGAACGCCTGAGTTTACGTGATATTTGTTAACCTTGTCTATTTAGCCTGTTCCGCGTTTCGTATGTTTCATGTTATTTTGCACAAAATTTCAATAGTCTACTTTTTTTTTAAATTACCTATAGGGCTGTTTTATACATTTTCTTAAATATAATCAATATTATTTTTACTTAAATTTTAACAAACCTTGCTAAGTAAAGATCTCGCGTTGTCGTTTTTTGTGTACTAAATACAAAGTCATATATGACACTTTTTCAACAAAAATAATGCAAAGTTTGTTTAGTAAATTACAATTTATGTTATATAAAAAATACTGCTTTAAAAGCTTACAAGATATTTTAACTGTTACGAGTTTGTTAACCACAATAAAAATCAATTAAAAGCTTTCAGAACAAAATACACCAAAGTAGCTCTTTGATTAGCACGTCAGTAAAAATTTATGAATGACGTCAATATTTTACTAATGACATTATTAGCAATTCCGTGTTCTCTAGTGATTTGTAGATACAATTTCCTCATTGTTACTGATACAATTCAATGCTGTTTCAGCATTATACAGAACACGTAATCCTAATAATTATTCAATTTAGATTAGCTAAGCGTGATGATTGTTATTGACTGTTGACACTTAATTAGAATTTCAAAGGTACGTTAAAATTGATTTAATCAAAAAATTATGTTATTAAAGAAAAGTTTGTTTTATAAAATATTCAATTACGAGAAGGTACGCACGCGAACGACGCGAAACGTAAACATCTCCATCACAAATTCCATACCTAGTTTCCGGAGGAGACGCGTTTATTCGAATTCGTGGTAGGAAAAAGAGTTTTTGAAACGTTGTATCACATCATTTTATCAACATTTATTTTTGTACAGAAAAAAATGCAATTTGACGGATGTTACACTTAAATTTTTTCTTTAAATTACTCTCGACGTTTCAATAAAAAGATCTATTTAAGAAAAACCCAGTTGAAACGAAAATTTACGGACCGGAAGAAGTTTTAATTTTCTTCGGCAAACATTGTTATAGATCTAAAGATAACTGCACTAAAAATAAATAAACTTCTGATCCAATATGATCTGGCGCGTGACACGTTCTAAACGTTAATTAAAAACTTGATTCGGTTAGAAGTCGATCGGAAATTGCTTTCTAACTTCCAACATCTTATATAAATGTATTCAAAATAAAAATTCTTTTAAGTTTGACTTTTAATAGATTTAGAAGATTGCTACTTTTATTTGAATGTTTGGTTACGATTCTCTGCACCTGTTGAGTTTAAATATTTAAAATCTATTTTAACACACTGTGTGCGAAAAAAGAACATTTTTATAAAAACCAAAGAGATTTATTGTAGATACAAAAATTTAATTAAAAATCATTAAATTATAAAAATGTTGTTAACTATCAAGCAGTGGAAAAATTTCATTTTGTTTGATTTTTGTTGGTCGTTCTACAATAGTCTGCAAGTTAATTGGAACAACGAATAGCTTTCTAGTTTATTACAATAAATGAACACAGATGCAATTGCATTTGAGGGTTATTAGTAGTTTTATTATTCGGTTTGTAATTACCAAGAATTGTTATATTTTTATATATGTTTCAACTATTTTTTATTTACCACAGTGGAACTTTTCGTATTATTACAATCTGTGAAATTAGCACGACATTCTATATATACAAAAAAAATAATAAGAGTTCCAATAGCACTTTTTATAGTTCTACAGTTTCTGATAAAAATTAAAAAAGTTCCGCATTTGTTGCCTTAAAAAGGCAAATTGTAAAAATGTCGTGCTAACTTCGCAAATCTAGCGCGACGTAATTTTTTAAATTGTTTAAAAAATAGTAATCAGTAGGAACTTTTTGTTAAATTGCTTCTAACACATAGAACTCATTCGGAACTGTGTAAAATTACCATTAAAACGAGGAAAATCATCAGCTCAACACATTTTCAGAAAATGTCAGCTAAACGTAATTTTTTTAATTGTTTAAAAAGTAGCAATAAGTTAGAACTCTTTCAGAATTGTGTAAAATTACCATTAAAACTGCGGAAAATCATCAGCACGACATATTTTCACAAAATGTCATGCCAGACGTAATTTTTTAAATTGTTTAAAATAAAGTAATCACTTGGAACTTTTCGTTAAAATGTTTCTAACGCATAGAACCCTTATAGAATTGCGTAAAATTACTATTAAAACTGCGGAAAATCATTAGCACGACACATTTTAACAAAATGTCGTACCAGACGTATTTTTGAAAATTGTTTAAAAAATAGTAATCAGTTGGAACATTTTGTTAAAATGTTTCTTAACCAAAGAATTCGTACAAAACTGTAAAATTACCATTAAAACTGCGGAAAATTTTTCAGCACGACACATTTTCACAAAATGTCAGCTAGACGTAATTTTTTAAATTGTTTAAAAAATAGTAATCAGTAGGAACTTTTTGTTAAATTGCTTCTAACACATAGAACTCATTCGGAACTGTGTAAAATTACCATTAAAACGAGGAAAATCATCAACTCGACACATTTTCAGAAAATGTCAGCTAAACGTAATTTTTTTAATTGTTTAAAAAGTAGCAATAAGTTAGAACTCTTTCAGAATTGTGTAAAATGACCATTAAAACTGCGGAAAATCATCAGCACGACATATTTTCACAAAATGTCATGCCAGACGTAATTTTTTAAATTGTTTAAAATAAAGTAATCACTTGGAACTTTTCGTTAAAATGTTTCTAACGCATAGAACTCTTTCAGAACTGTGTAAAATTACCATTAAAACTGCGGAAAATCATCAGCACGACACATTTTCACAAAATGTCGTACCATACTTGATTTTTAAAATTTTTTTAAAAAATAGTAATCAGTTGGAACTTTTTGTTAAAATGTTTCTTAACCAAAGAATTCGTACAGAACTGTAAAATTACCATTAAAACTGCGGAAAATCATCAGCACTACACATTTTTACAAAATGTCAACCAGACGTAATTTTTTAAATTGTTTACAAAATAGTAATCAGTTAGATCTTTTTGTTAAATTGTTTCTAACGCATAGAACTCTTTCAGAACTGTGTAAAATTACCATTAAAATTGCGGAAAATCATCAGCACGACACATATTCACAAAATGTCGTACCACACATAATTTTTGAAAATTGTTTAAACAATAGCAATCAGTTAGAACTTTTTGTTAAAATGTTTCTAAAGCAAAGAACTCTTTCAGAACTGTGTAAAATTACTATTAAAACTGCGGAAAATTATCAGCACGACACATTTTCACAAAATATCGTGCCAGACATAATTTTTG
Organism: Aquatica leii; assembly: GCA_035610365.1. Taxonomy (NCBI): domain Eukaryota; kingdom Metazoa; phylum Arthropoda; class Insecta; order Coleoptera; family Lampyridae; genus Aquatica; species Aquatica leii. Next base: position 37,184,638 of record CM069437.1, on the reverse strand, counting down.
AAAATTGTTTAATAAACAGTAATCAGTTGAACTTTTTGTTAAAATGTTTAATAACCAAAGAATTCGAACAGAACTGTGTAAAATAACCATTAAAACTGCGGAAAACTTTCAGCACGACACATTTTCACAAAATGTCAGCCAGACGTAATTTTTTAAATTGTTTAAAAAATAGCAATCAATTGGAGCTTTTTGTTAAATTGTTTCTAACGCATAGAACTCTTTCAGAACTGTGTAAAATTACCATTAAAACTGCGGAAAATCATCAGCACGACACATTTTCACAAAATGTTGTACCATACTTAATTTTTAAAAATTGTTTAAAAAATAGTAATCAGTTGGAACTTTTTGTTAAAATGTTACTAAATCAAAGAACTCTTTCCGAACTGTGTAAAATTACCATTAAAACTGCGAAAAATCATCAGCACGACACATTTTCACAAAATGTCATGCCAGACGTAATTTTTGAAAATTGTTTAATAAATAGTAATTAGTTGGAACTTTTTTTTAAAATGTTTCTAAAGCAAAGAACTCTTTCAGAATTGTGTAAAATTACCATTAAAACTGCGGAAAATCATCAGCACGACACATTTTCACAAAATGTCAGCCAGACGTATTTTTTTAAATGGTTAAAATAATAGCAATCAGTTGGAACTTTCTGTTAAATTGCTTCTAACGCATAGAACTTTTTCAGAACTGTGTAAAATTACCATTAACACTGCGGAAAATCATTAGCACGACACATTTTTAGAAAATGTCGTACCAGACGTAATTTTTGAGAATTGTTTAAAAAATAGTAATCAGTTGGAACTTTTTGTTAAAATGTTTCTTAACCAAAGAATTCGTACAGAACTGTAAAATTACCATTAAAACTGCGGAAAATTTTTCAGCACGACACATTTTCACAAAATGTCAGCTAGACATAATTTTTTAAATTGTTTAAAAAATAGTAATCAGTTGGAACTTTTTGTTAAATTGTTTCTAACGCAGAGAAACTTTTCAGAACTGTGTAAAATTACCATTAAAACTGCGAAAAATCATCAGCACGACACATTTTCACAAAATGTCAGCCAGACGTAATTTTTTAAATTGTTTAAAAAATAGCAATCAGTTGGAACTTTTTGTTAAATTGTTTCTAACGCATAGAACTCTTTCAGAACTGTGTAAAATTACCATTAAAACTGCAGAAAATCATCAGCACGACACATTTTTTAGAAAATGTCGTACCAGACGTAATTTTTAAAAATTGTTTAAAAAATAGTAATCAGTTACAACTTTTAGTTAAAATGTTTCTTAACCAAAGAATTCGTACAGAACTGTGTAAAATAACCATTAAAACTGCGAAAAATTTTCAACACGACACATTTACACAGAATGTCAGCCAGACGTAATTTTTTAAATTGTTTAAAAAATAGCAATCAGTTGGAATTTTTTGTTAAATTGTTTCTAACGTATAGAACTTTTTTAGAGCTGTGTAAATTTACCATTAAAAATTCGGAAAAATTATCAGAACGACACATTTTGACAAAATGTCGTACCAGACGTAATATTTGAAAATTGTTAAAAGATAGAAACCAGTTGGAACTTTTTGTTAAAATGTTTCTAAAACAAAGAACTCTTACAGAACTGTGTAAAATTACAATTAAAACTGCGGAAAATCATCAACTCTACACATTTTCACAAAATGTCGTACCAGGCGTATTTTTGAAAATTGTTTAAAAAATAGTAATCAGTTGGAATTTTTAGATAAAATGTTTCTTAACCAAAGAATTCGTAGACCACTGTGTAAAATAACCATTAAAACTGCGGAAAATTTTCAGTACGACACATTTTCACAAAATGTCAATCAGACGTGATTTTTTAAATTGTTTAAAAAATAGCAATCAGTTGGAACTTTTTATTAAAATGTTTCTTAACCAAGGAATTCGTACAAAACTGTGTAAAATTACGATTAAAGCTGCGGGAAATTTTCAACACAACACATTTTCACAAAATGTCAGCCAGACGTAATTTTTTAAATTGTTTAAAAAATAGCAATCAATTGGACCTTTTTGGTAAATTGTTTCTAACGCATAGAACTCTTTCAGAACATTTGCTAACCGCAAAAATTCAAAAATCGTATTAAATATTACCACAATTGCAATCCATCAACGAATATAGTGAAAAGTAACTTATCAGTACAGTTGCAAAAATTACCACCAGAGAGAACCAGTGTACGGCCGTTTCACCTTTTTGGGGATCATCAGTACTGAGAAATACTGGGAAACTGATGATCCCCAAAAGGGTGAAACGGCCGTACATTGGTTTTCTCTGATGGTAATTTTTGCAATTGTACTGATATAGTTACTTTTCACTATATTCGTTGATGGATTGCAATCGTGTTAATATTCGATACGATTTTCGAATTTCCGCGGTTAGCAAATTCAATTACCAACACCAATTTGTTTATTTTTTATACGTGGGCTTGTTAACCACAAGATGGCGACAGCAACAACACTTTTATATGTAAAAAATTACGTTGCGTTCAGTGAGATTTCTATTTTTAAATATCGTATATTATTCTCGTTATAAATTAGTACATTAATTCTGATTCGTGTTACTTGTGAGGGTTCGGCTTTGGTAAAAATTAATTTATATTTTTGCGGCACAATTTGATTCTTTTGTACTTATCATAACGGGTTGGGCCACCTCCATATGTATGCCCCTTAAAAATTGTAAATGTTTTTTTCTTTTGAGTCGATAACTTACAGCAGGTATGAATGCAAACATTGATTACAAAGATCAATTTTAAGAATCTATTTAGAGTTAAGTCGATTAAATATTTGTGAAGAAGATGATTAAACTTGAAAACTCAGTGGCACATCTGCGATGTTAATAATGAGTCATTTGGCATCTTGACGCATTCTGTTTATAAATTTCATTGAATAACTTACGAGCAATTTGCTAGTGATATCATTATATATCCATTTTTTATTACACTTTCAGTCATTTTAAGGAAGGATTTGGATATGCCATTAACTAATTGCATGTTTGGAAAATCGTAAATTACAATTTATTGTCTATTAATTTGTGTTTGTGTCAAACGTAAATACAAACGATTTAGATCTATATATGTTGTTACAAGTTTTAGCTGGTTACGAACCTGCACGGCCAACTCTCAACAGTCGGAGAGAGGGTAGGGTTCCTAGAGGTAAATAAAAGATAATTAAGGGCGCCAGAGCCTATCCAAAGTCAGTTTCTGCTTGCTCAACACAGAAATGGTAATAAACTTGTAACTATGATGTTAAGTTCGTAACTGCTGAAAGAAACGAATAAAAGGAAAAGAAACTCGATCGTAAATAACAATGGTACTTTAATTCCTCTATAAAGATAAATCTATTAACAACTGAATAGTCAAATGTACACCGGTACTGTATAGAATATAAAAAAACGAGAATAGCAGTAGGATCGGCAACTTACACTACACGTCGACCAAAAGTGCAGCCACCAAAACATATATAAAATTTATCAATATCTAACATGAATAATAATAATTTACGATGGATATAAGCAGCGAGCGATAAGTAATTTATCTAAATTAATTTAGTAACAAACACAAGTAACAAATCAATTAGCACGTACAATTAGCAAATATAATAAGTCGTGAGTTACACCGTAGCGATCACGTATAAATAAGTAAAAATTGACTTACCAAGTTCCAGAGTGCTTTCAGAAAACGTTTTCCTACGGCCTCCTACAATTAAACTTCCTGAAAAATATAGACGTGTCTACCTGGCGACTCACAAACTACAAATAAAGACACATTTAAAGGACAGTAAACGAACCGACACTTATCGTATGCTGTTACATTAATGTTACGCCTCTGGTGGTATTAAGTAATTGCCTTCGAATAGAATTCAATCGTATCCAATAATTATGATCTTCCGAACAATGTGATAGTTATCAAGGTTAGGATATTGCCTCCGAATAGAATTCAATCGCATCCAGTAATTAAGATCTTCCGCTTCCGATTATAGTTTTCCCCTTGAGGATTTGATGTAACGATACGAATATCCCTATTCATGGAGGTGGCACATGGTGCTAACCAAAAGACATAGAAATTACGTTTAATTAAAGAAAGAATAAAATCACTTACTCTGCGGGTATGAAATCAATTATTTAAGAGAAACTACTAATTTCCATCGTGTCCCAGCACGTGGATGATTCTTGAAAACGATATTCAATTCACGCAGACATAGATATTAACAGGTACGATGGTAAAGTGCAAATGCCGGTCTGACACCGGATGCCGTCTGTCAATACAAAGTGACCAACGAACCCGATAGATGGCGTCAAGAAATATCAAAGTAGTTTTTAATTAAATTGATGTACAGGGTAATGCATTATTTAAATTTATGCACGTAACAATGTTCTTAAATTTATCACAAGTGCGCTGTGCTTTTGATTGCGAAATCACTGGATTTGCATCGATTCAATTTTTTTTTCTTCGGTTACTTATTAGATTATATTCTCATATTGTAATACTGTTAAGTTATGTACTTATGTGTATTTGGTGCTACCTACACATAAGAATCTTTTGATACTGAATTTATTTATTGATAATGTTTGATTCTATACTTCGTAATTAATATTATTTTTATTTTATTTTATTGTTGCTATTTCGATAAAGATCTAATTGCTGTTAAATTTTATGTTGTTCAATTTGGTATACTTTTATTGTTTGACAGATATAAACATGAGGTATTTTTCTCGTTTTGCCGCCTTTATTTATTATTTTATAATTAGCACATTGAGTACTACCTGGTACTCACTCTTGAAAGTGTTGAGCTGCCGTTTGCACTAAGTGGCGGTTAAGCTTACGTAACATTTTGTTAAACGCGGAGAATTGTTTTATTAAAAATAATCAATCAAATCACTTATGTATGTTGTATACCTACTAGAATTTTATAGAAAAAAACCAACGTAAAATGCGTTAGAAAAATTTTTGCGACTATCACAATTATAGAAAATATTGCAGTTGCAATAGTTGAAACTGTTTTTAAACAGAAAAAATCCAAAAATTCTAAATTCTAAACAAAATAAATTTAAAATAGAGTTGTCCCTGTTATTTCAAATAATATATTTTAGTTTTAGATAATTTTTTTTAATAACGAAAGTTCCGCAATCAGAAAACATGCATACCGTACTAATAGAACCAGATTGGGTTTGGTCAAATAATTGTAAAAAACGAATTGTTTAATAAACAAAGTTGTTTAAAAAAATTAACAAAATATGATTATACCAATTATAAATCATTGATAACAATAAATTTACAAAGTAATTGTAACATCAAAGTTAACAATATAATAAAAATACAACTAACAAAGTATTGTATACACAGAATCTGGAGATTATAAATTATTATATATTATTAATGTTTATAGTAACGTTAAATAATTAAATGTTTTTGATGTAAATTTAGTATTATTTAATATACATATATTATTAGAAAATATGTCACAATATAAGTCAGCTTTCATAAAAGCTAAACACATTTTACATAAATTCGCTAGTGAAAACCATTGGAAAAATTATTATAAACGAGTTGAAAGTTAAAGTTTAAACTGTGCATGTAAGAAAAATAATAAAGTTGTGTAAAACGATATACGTATCTCGACGAGAGTGATAAGTAAAAATTAGAAATAAATATTACAACAAACAATTTTCTGAAGAGATTAAGCGTGCCAGAATGTAAACAATTTATATATCACAGAATCTTTATTAATAATGTATAGTCAATAATACCGTAATAAAGAGAGTAGTAAAAGGAAAACAAATTATTAATTTACTAAACCAAGTATTAGGCAATAAAAGACGAACACGCGGAATGTGCTTAAAAATTGAGCAGATTCTAATATAATCTAAACCCAATTTAGTTAAAGAAACAAAATAATTATTGTATATAATGCTTATTTTGTAATAATCATTTAGTAAAAACTATCTCTAAAAAATTTTTTTTTAATTTGTTTTTACTTTAATGTTAACTATAACGACAGGCAATTATTCCGTTTACCGTCAATTGTTTTGACTAATTTAAATAAATAAATAAATAAAATATTAAATTTATTTTTATAAAAAGTTTTTTATCCAAATGTGGTCTATTTGATTTATAACTACTTTTCCATTTTTGTTTTTTAGATATTTCAATGTATCTAAAAGCTTATAAAAATATTTTATTTAGAAGAGTGCGATTAGTCTATCTCGCTCGTTCTTCTTCTCTAGTTTAAGCTATCTTACATGTTTTCCGGATTGTTCTTTGAAATTAAGGTTATTATAACAAGAACGACTCTTGATTTCAGTTTATTGTAATACTAATAAATTATGAAACAATTCTGTTTTTTATATGCTTTGTCTACTACGAGAACATATCTGGGCTGCGAATAAAGATTAGCAGAAAGTCGCAAAACATCGTGCATGTGAGTGACGTAGCGCTGTTGTCAATGTGCAAAATAGATAAAACCGTAGATCCTATAGAAAAGGTAGTTGCTATAAATCGTGTTGTTTCTACCGCTCTAAATCATATTTAAAAAAAGTTATCAGCGGTTGTGAATTAAAATTGAGATTGCCCGTAGCAAAAATGCCTTGAAATGTTATTAGGTATTTTTGGAAATCTGTGACAAGAATGCGTTGACGGTTGTAGAATGGGTCAAAGCGTTTAATTTGAGTCAAACTAAGACTGCAGATTTGCATAGACCGTCGGTAAACTGCCCGTAAAGTACCTGTTAAAGTTAGAGTGATCAAAGCGTGTAGGACATACTAAAAAAGGTAAAATAGTTTTTTGGGTAAATGGTGTAATATATTTATTCAACAACCCACAAGCTTTTGAACGTGGTCTATGTATTCTTCAGGTGACAATTAATAAAATGACAATTATAAAACTAAGGTAACTAGAAAAAAACAAATGTTTGGAAAACTTGATAAATGTTGTAAACTTTTTAAGCTACAGCATTTGCTCGAAGGTCTAAAGAAACACTACCATTAAAAACTCTAGACGTAGCTTATAGTATGCTTGGTGGATAAAGTGAAGATCAGGAAATACCAGGTAACCAGGTGTCAGATAACTCATAACCATTGTCCCTGTTAAAGTTGTTTAGTACTTTAATAATTTCATTTTAATGTGAATTATTGGCTTTTCGACCAACGTTACAATTTAATTTAACCTCACCAATAATATGGACCCGTTCAAGAATTTAATAATTTCAATCGCTTCTCTGATCTTTCTTGAACGCCAGTTTTTGGTTTTAGCATTCTTTATAGTCTTTTCAAAGTTTATGTCATGTAAAACGTTTAGTGCATGTTTGGCAACGGCAGATTTAGAAGGTTGATGTAAACCAAGATGTTCTTTGTGTTCTTTTAGTCTAATTTCAATAGTTCTACCAGTTTCTTCTTGCCACAAGCGCATGGAACTTTTTACACTCCACAGGTGTTATATGGTATTTTATCTTTTACTTTCTCAAAGTAATCTAACTCTTCTGGTAATTTATCTTGATGGCAAATTGTCACCGTTGTATAATGTGCGAATTGTTCCAAATTTCTGAGATGGATGATGATGAGAGTTTGCTTTTATATATTGATCCGTATGTGTTGGTTTTCGATAAACTGAATGTAATAAAGTACCATCTGGTTTTTTTTTTCTATACATCAATCAGAGTAGTGATTATTTCAACACATTAATGAATTGTTTTTTGGTTTCAAACTTTGATAACTCACTTTGAGATGCAAGTTTAGGACGAATAAGTTTGTCTCTTGCTTCGTTGCCACATACTGAAGAAGAAGCTTCCGTTACCAGCTTTATGCAGCGTTCAACCGACCGAGTGTGGCAAGGTAATTTTAAAATGCTGATGTTTTCAGGAACGTCTAAAATCATATTTTCCAAATCCTCAGTCGAAATATGTTTTATTAATGGTGGTTCGGTAACTTCACAGAACTGCCAATCGATCATATCGATGTACTCTTCGGCTGTGAAATTAAGTTTGGGTACTTGAAACACCCGAATAGTGCCCTGATTATGACTTGATGCTCTACGTCTACACTTGAGAATCCGCCGTAAACCTAATTCCCAAACGTATTTGTGTTCATCAGTTAACATCGCCAACAGAATGTTTTTAGGATTGCCAAAATACGCATTTCTTTGTAATATTGGATCCACTATATTCTTAAGTTCGTCAGATAGGTAACGAGATTTCTTGATAATTCCAAAGAAATGTTTAGATCCGTCCTTACAAGTAGATTTGGTTTTAATCTCAAACCAGCTAGAAGAGTATACCTTGATCACATATTTAGCTAAAGTTTTCTGTTCTATTGATGGTTCTATTGTAGCTACATATAACCTTAGAATTCGATTTGCGGTTGTTAACTAGCGCGAGTGTGACATCTTCCCAGGATCCCGCAGAGATAAAGACGATGATGTATCACTTCTAGAAATTGCTTTACATACATCGAAGAGATATTTCTGATCCGTACTCACTTCATTTGGATCAATAATCGGCAATTCCGCTTCAATTGGCTCAAATGCGACAACAGACAACTTCGCGCAATTTTCTAGCATCTTTCCAAGTGGATCAGAAAATCCTTTAGGATCATTTTTCTTTCCATCTAGGTGTTGCATTAAGTGGCGAAGAAGTAACTCATTAGTGTGTAATAAACATACCTGCCATTGTAATGGACGACCTAAGGACTTTTCTAGTTGTCGGATAACACCATTTTTCAAACCTGTATTTATGACAGTACCATTGCATCCAACTGTTTGCAATTCATCCACATTGCAATTTGCATAAAAATTCTTTAAGAATGTCATGATACTTAATGCGATATTTGTAGCACTTCCAGACGTTGGTGTGATATGGCCGAGGTATTTACAATTAGGCTCTGAAATTAACACAATATGTTCTTCTGTGACACTTTTCTTCTAATATTTCGTGCCTGTTTTTTCTTGTTGAATTGTCTTGTTTTTGCTACCGTCGAAATAAAGTCCTTTAACTGCTGATGATTATTTTCCTGATTGCTCTCGGAGTTCTGTCCATTTTTTCTTCCGTTCTCTTCTTATTTTACTTCTATCCACTATTTTTGACGGATTTTCTTCTGATATAACTTGAAAATCCTAGAGAACGGCGTTTACTAGTATTGAGGCTGATCGATCGGATATCCCTGTTCGATCGCACGCTTGGGCTATATTGCGTAATTTAATTCGTTTTTCAAAACCCGAAGAAATTAGTGTTTAAGACGATGTTAAGGGTTCTGAAATTTCTGAAGTAGCAGGCTGTTCTACAAAAGCTGTAATACCTAAGATTACAGGTGTAAATGTTTCTTTAAGTGTCTTTGTTGTAATGTCCGGAACCTTAGATGCTAATAATCGAGATACTTCTTTAGCTTTTGTTGCAAAACTGCTTTAAAGAATTTGGCTGGTTTTCTTATCAATGTTACCAATTGTCATCTTACGAGCTGTTCGTTAGTTCACTAGAAAATTTCTTTCTCGTTTAGGCACTTTAATTTTGCACTGACAATTACAGAAGTTTTTACATTTGCAGACGGATATATCAAATAGCGTTGTTTCACTGAGCTCTCTGAATGTTATCACTTTTTCTTGAGAAATCTTTTTGTTCTTTTTTATAGCCTTATACTTTTCATTAAGGTTAGGTATCAAGCTCAAAATTTTTTGATCAGAAATTATTGGAATTGATGCTTTTTGCCATATATTTTTCAAATCCGCCAGTACAGCTCTGAAAATGTCACTCACACTCGGATCTTTTCCATTCGCGTTCTTTTTTAACAATAACCTACACTACAAATAATATCTCATAACATCTGAGTTTGTAGAAAGTACATTAGTAGAATATGGACGACGCAACCTTGAACTTTCACTTTCACTGACGTCATTACTGACCTCGGCGGAAACGTATGCGAGGTATTTCTGGGTGTGAGTCATCGTTTGATTATGTAACTTATTTTTCCCATGAGTCATACTTTTTCCACATTTTTTCTCTCTCACACATTTTTCTCTCTCACATTGTTTGCATGTTACGTCATCGCATAATCGGTAATTTTGTATGCGTCATAGATTCGAGTGAGAATTTTTATTTAAAAAAAGCTGAGAGTGTACTCGGACTCGAACCCGGGCTCCTCGATTACGAATCGGCGACTTTACCACTGCGCTACGAAAACTGTTACTAAAATAGCGGAATAATTTTTTAGAGAAATGTGAAACTTCTAAATTACTCAAGCACTAAAAATAAAAGAGTATAGTAAACAATTTTTAAAATTTAGATTTTAATGTGCTAATAATTTAATAATAGTAATTTTGATTAAGAAGCAATGAAGTTGTAAAAACTGTAAACTAAACTAACTAAAAAAATTACTAAATTAATTAACGCGTTTATCTTTCAAATCCAAGTTTTAATGTTTTGAAAAATTATGTTAGATAATAATAATTGTGATATACATACATCTATCAAAATTCTAAATAAAGCATAATTTTATATCGTCAACATTCATGTTTTAAAAGAAATTTTAATTATGGGAAAATAATACTAATAAATGAATTCAAATAAGTAAAACAGAAAAACAATGTACCTAGTATTTGTTTTAAATTTAAATTTCAATGTACAATAAACAATAATAAATAGTTTTATATTAAGAAGTAATGAAAAAACTGCAAAACAACGAAAATAATTTGCACGTTCAAACTAAAGTTAATTAATAACTATGATACAAATCTATCAATATTTTAAATACAGCACAATTTAAGTCGTCAACGATTCATGAATTAAAACGAGATTTTTTTAGAGAAATATGAAACTTCTAGATTACTCAAGCACTAAAAAAATAAAAGAGTATAGAAAACAGTTTTTTAAAATTTAGATTTTAATGTGCAAATAATTTGACGTTTGACTAAGAAGTAATGAAATTGTAAAACTGCAAAACAACTAAATTAATTTGCGCGTTTATTTTTCAAATTGAAGTTTTAATGTTTTCAAAAATTATGTTAAATCATAATTGTAATATATATCTATCAAAAGTTTAAATAAAGCATAATTTCATATCGTCAACATTCATGTTTTAAAAGAAATTTTAATTATGATAAAATAATATTAATAAATGAATTCAAATAAGTAAAACAGAAAAAACAATGTACCTAGTATTTATTTTAAGTTTGGATTTTAATGTACAATAAATAGTAATAAATAGTTTTATAGTAAGAAGTAATGGAAAAACTAGAAAAGAACGAACATAATTTGCGCGTTCAAACTAAGTTAAATAATAATTATGATATAAATATATCAATATTTTAAATACATACATTTAAGTCGTTAACGATTCATGAATTAAAACGAATTTTTTTTAATTAAGTTAAAATAATACTCATAAATGAATTCAAATAAGTAAAACAAAAAACAATGTTGTACTTATTTAAAATTATTATTTTAATGTGCACATAATTTAACAATAATAGTTTTAGATTAAGAAGAAATGAAAAAAAACTGCAAAACAACAAAATTAAATTGCGAATGAATATTACAAATTTAAGTTCAAGTGTTTTTAAACTAACATAAACAACAATTAAGTTAAAATAATAAAAATAGGTTTTAATGTGTAATAATTCTACCGTAGTTTTAGATTAAGAATTCTTTAAACTGTAAACTAAAAAAAATAACAGAATTAAGTTGTACGTTAATTTTCCAAAAACTCAAGTATTAGGAATTAAAGATAAACAATAATTCTAATTTATATAAAGTTAAGTCAAAATAAAGTCGCAAAACAATTTTGAATAAGTAAAACAAAAAAATTAAAAATTAGCGACAAAGATACTTTTATGATGGCTAAATAAATTTAAAAACTGGTGACAAAATAGTTTTTAAAATTTTTCAGTTGGTAATAAAAATAATTTTGAAATGGCGTAACAAATTTTTCAGTTGGTAGTAAAAATAATTTAGAAATGGCGTAACAAATTTAACAGTTGGTAGTAAAATATAGTTTTAAAATGGCGTAACAACTTTTACAATTGGTAAAAAATGTTTTTAAAAAGGCGGAATAATTTTTAAATTTTATATTAGGTACTTTAATGATAATAATTTACAAGAGCAAAAAAAAATTGATTTTTTTTAAATTTACAATTTAGTAGCTAACAATAAAAATCATTTTGTAAAACTTTAAATAATACCTACTTTTTTGAAAAACCTACTTAAGAATATAATTTATAGTTATAAAAACTAAAAATAAAACTATTTATTAAGTAATAAACTTAGATTATGTTTAAAGAAAAGAAAAACAAAACAATTACTTAAAAAAATTCAGTTACCCCATATGCCACTAACTTGTTTTTAAATTTATAAATGTTAATTTAATATTAAAGAGCTCATTCGTACACATTTTAACAATTAGAAATTTCTGAAAATCTCTACCTTCAAATGAATTTTTATTAATTATTGTATTGACTCATATGCAAAATCTTATTGAATCATAACTTTTCAAACCTAGAAATGTCGATATAGAAACAACTATTTTTGACAAAAGAAATCTATATAAATAAGAATGAATGTTGCGTAAAACTGGAGAACGGCTGGACCAATGCGGCTATTTTTTTTTGTCATATGTTCCTTAAGGCACAGTTTTAATGAAAAGAAAAAAATGGCGTGGAAAATAGTAAAAACAACATACACATACATACAAACGAGCTGTCAAACATTTGACGTAAATCGTCAACGTCAATCTAAACAAAACAAAGACGCGTTTGGATAATCTATGCCCCTGGAAAAAATCATCAAAGAAAATAATATTATCGTACGTGACATTCACCATTAATTCTTCTGTGCGTGGCAGTTTCTTGGTTGTTTTTTATATTTTTACTTCTCTTTAAAACTAGTTGTGTGCTCAGTGTGATTACGTTTAGACCCATGCCGCCAAAACGTAGGCGCAGTAATTTGGGTCGAAGAACTCGAAATGCTACAAACCAAGCAAATTTTCAATCTAATCGGACATCGCGTCTTTTTAGCGCACACGGCTAGCAGTAAAAAATTTACTTAACAATGTGATCGAAGCAACAATTCTAAAAGGAAAATATAAGGGAGAGAAAATGTGTTGATACCCCGCATCCCAATGGTACCAACTGACGTAGGTACCATTTGAATTCAAACGACTGCAATTTCCAGTGCGACTTGCTTTTGCTATAACAATAAATAAATACCAGGGTCAGTCGTTGAGTGTTTGCGGCGTTAATCTTAAAAACTCATGCTTCTCTCGTGGACAGTTGCATGTTGCCTGCTCCCGCGTAGGGAAACCGTCAGATTTATTTGTTTACGCGCCAGGCAACCAAACAAAAAATATCGTATACCTACCATAAAGCATTAGATTGAATATCATCACATTTGTAAAGTATTGCAGTGTACGAAATAGAAAACTTATTTTTGTAAGTAATCGTCGTTTATTGTTGAGACATAAATAACGTGATCACTTCTAAATATGTTTTATTTATTTAATTACCAAAACGTTTAGGAATTTATTTGTAACATATTGTTAATGCCGATGTAATTAACATGTAATTTCAAAACCAAGCAATTTCCATAGAACAAGATTTTTTTTAAATTTTAGATTGTGATAGTAACATTAAATTTAACCACTAACTCTGCAATTTGTTTTAATGAAAGCTCTAAAACATTGCTTTATATTTTAATTGAGTTTAAATCGTCAACACAATTTCCTTGTTCGTCTACTAAAAAAAAGTTTGTACTTTTAAAAATGATCTTGTTAACTATTATAGCAATAAAAACTTAAAATGCCACCAGTGTCTATACTAAAGTCATCTAAATAATTTGGGAGATCTTCATTTAGCACATAATTCCATATTTTATAATAATAAATAATAATAATTGAACGCGCTTATTCAAACGTTTTCGTAGCAGTACTACGGTAATTACAGATATGAGTCATACGTCATTACATTAGTAACAATGTAAAATTAAATTTTTTTATTATTATTTGAAACTTACGTTGTACAACGGCAGCGTTATTTGTACACTTTACCAAAAGATACAAAATTGCTATAAAACATACATATCTACAAGAAATTAAACGTAAATAAATGTATTAGTAATGCAGTTAATGAAGATCTAATTAACTAAACTTTTAAAACCAAACAATGTTGTTACAGTAAGAAACGTTTTTAGCAAAGACGATTATATAATGTAATTAATAACTAAATTTTTAAGACTAAAAAAAAAACGTCATAAAAATAACAATTGTAGCTAACGTCGAAACTAAACGACATTATTGAAACAATAAAGTTTTTTTGAGTAACATTATTTTGTATTTTATTTGTCAACAAAAATTTTGATGGACCCGTTAAAACTTGTTTTATATAAAATTTTTCTAAAAACACAATTTAACAAAGTTTTTGCAATGTCAGCTAATTTAAAAACTACTGCTTTAAAAAAATTAATACACCTTTCTTTAAGCTGGTGAAATAAAATTCCTAATACGATATGTCTACGTTTCTTTTACATTAGTATTACAAACTGTGTACATCAGTCTGTAAATATTATAACGTTACAATTGCTTAAAATTAAAAGCAGACATTGCAAGAACATATTTTTTACAGTTGTCTTTTATCTACTAAATCAAAGTTATTCGAAAATCATACATAAAGAAATATACTTTTATAAGTATAGAACACGTTTAAAAATAGTGAATAAGTTGAAGACTTATTTTTCACCTCAACTAGACAATGTAAAAAAATGTGGTTATTTTCACAATTTTATTGAAAATGTAGTATACTACTTAGCTAATAAATGGCTAACCAAATGAAAATATTAATCATTTTTGTAATAAACACGTGACTACTAACCAATAAACTTTTAAGTTAATGATTTACTGAAAGAAAGAAAAACATTTTTAACAAAAACAATTTCACAATTTAAGATTCAAAAATTAATTAAAATCATGTTAAATAGGAAATTTTGCTTGCAGTTTGTAATTACAGTGAATAACAATGTAGTTAATGACTAAGTTTTTCAAATTAAGGAAGGCCACGCAAATATTTTAAGCGAAAACTAACTATTAATTTTATTTTGAAACCATTATAACTTGTTGTAAATCACAGCAATGGCAGTCAGACAAAATCTTTGCTTTAAATAAAATGACACGCACTAAGTCGCTTTAAAGAATTTTTTTTTAAATAGATTAAGTTACAATGCATCTATGAGTATTACTTTGCGTATTAAATGGGCTTTGTAACTTTTTTCTATTTTTAATGAAGCTTGATTTCAATAATGATTGTTCGTAACATTAACTTTGTGTAGAAATTTAAACGTTACTTAGGTACCCACAGAGCTAAACTTTAAGTTTAATAATTCTTAAATTGTAAAAACGTATTATAATATTTAAATAACGGCTTACAATAGTCAATACGTGGAACGAACTATGTTATTAAGATTACATTAAACAAAAGAAAAATTGAAATTATAAACAATTTTTTTACTTTGTGAATATCTCGAAGCTACTTTTCATTACAAAATTCTGAGTACATAAACTAGATATCGGTTATTGTTTAAACAGATTTAAGTTTATTCGATTTAACATTTGTTAATATTAAAACATATCAAATCAAAACATTTTGAAATGAGTGTCCTATATAATTAAAGTGATTTCTTTTTTTCTTAGTTACGATCTTTTAAACTAGTTATTTAATTTTGAACGAATGGTGAAACTAGAACCACGATGTTATTTACAATAAAATGTTTCTAAATATTTGTGATTGTGATTTATTACCTGACGAAGAAGAACGTAGACCCCGTTCAAAAGGTTGCAAGTTTTAAATTTTTAATCAAACAATAACACCATTTCTCATAAAACAATTTTTATTATAACAGATATTCTCTAAATAGTTTTTCTTTTTTTTTGTTCTTTCAAAATTTTGCTTAAAGTTTTCAGTAGTTGTAACATTGTAACTTTTACTTGTTTAAACAATTTGATATCTATTTGCAAAAAAGTTTTGTTTTTTTTAATTTTCAATAATTTAAGTACATTTATTGCTTTTATTGTAGGTATATCTTAAAAAAAATATTTATTTGTTTGCTGATTGAGATTGTAGAGTATCTAATTTTAATTATTTGAACAAAAAACTAAATTGCTAAATAGTTTTTGTTAAAAACATTTTGTGAGGTTTCTTAGTTTTAGAAATTTTGTCTTTAACTAGATTGTAGTTATCCGCAATAAGTTTTCTATTACAGTATGATTACTTAATTATTAATATTGAGAAAGGTTTTTTCTTCAATCATTTCTAATGACTCCAGTAAATTCCTATTGCTTTTCTTGCAACTTTTAGCAATTTTTCATAAGTTTCTATTTTTCTTGAGATTACAGCATATCTAATCTAATTATACATCTAATTATAATCGTTTCAAAATAAAATTAATAGTTAGTTTTCGCTTAAAATATTTGCGTGGCCTTCCTTAATTTGAAAAACTTAGTCATTAACTACATTGTTATTCACTGTAATTACAAACTGCAAGCAAAATTTCCTATTTAACATGATTTTAATTAATTTTTGAATCTTAAATTGTGAAATTGTTTTTGTTAAAAATGTTTTTTCTTTCTTTCAGTAAATCATTAACTTAAAAGTTTATTGGTTAGTAATCACGTGTTTATTACAAAAATGATTAATATTTTCATTTGGTTAGCCATTTATTAGCTAAGTAGTATACTACATTTTCAATAAAATTGTGAAAATAACCACATTTTTCTACATTGTCTAGTTGAGGTGTAAAATAAGTCTTCAACTTATTCACTATTTTTAAACGTGTTCTATACTTATAAAAGTATATTTCTTTATGTATGATTTTCGAATAACTTTGATTTAGTAGATAAAATACAACTGTAAAAAATATGTTCTTGCAATGTCTGCTTTTAATTTTAAGCAGTTGTAACGTTATAATATTTACAGACTGATGTACACAGTTTGTAATACTAATGTAAAAGAAACGTAGACATATCGTATTAGGAATTTTATTTCACCAGCTTAAAGAAAGGTGTATTAATTTTTTTAAAGCAGTAGTTTTTAAATTAGCTGACATTGCAAAAACTTTGTTAAATTGTGTTTTTAGAAAAATTTTATATAAAACAAGTTTTAACGGGTCCATCAAAATTTTTGTTGACAAATAAAATACAAAATAATGTAACTCAAAAAAACTTTATTGTTTCAATAATGTCGTTTAGTTTCGACGTTAGCTACAATTGTTATTTTTATGACGTTTTTTTTTTTTAGTCTTAAAAATTTAGTTATTAATTACATTATATAATCGTCTTTGCTAAAAACGTTTCTTACTGTAACAACATTGTTTGGTTTTAAAAGTTTAGTTAATTAGATCTTCATTAACTGCATTACTAATACATTTATTTACGTTTAATTTCTTGTAGATATGTATGTTTTATAGCAATTTTGTATCTTTTGGTAAAGTGTACAAATAACGCTGCCGTTGTACAACGTAAGTTTCAAATAATAATAAAAAAACTTAATTTTACATTGTTACTAATGTAATGACGTATGACTCATATCTGTAATTACCGTAGTACTGCTACGAAAACGTTTGAATAAGCGCGTTCAATTATTATTATTTATTATTATAAAATATGGAATTATGCGCTAAATGAAGATCTCCCAAATTATTTAGATGACTTTAGTATAGACACTGGTGGCATTTTAAGTTTTTATTGCTATAATAGTTAACAAGATCATTTTTAAAAGTACAAACTTTTTTTTAGTAGACGAACAAGGAAATTGTGTTGACGATTTAAACTCAATTAAAATATAAAGCAATGTTTTAGAGCTTTCATTAAAACAAATTGCAGAGTTAGTGGTTAAATTTAATGTTACTATCACAATCTAAAATTTAAAAAAAATCTTGTTCTATGGAAATTGCTTGGTTTTGAAATTACATGTTAATTACATCGGCATTAACAATATGTTACAAATAAATTCCTAAACGTTTTGGTAATTAAATAAATAAAACATATTTCGGAGTGATCACGTTATTTATGTCTCAACCATAAACGACGGTTACTTACAAAAATAAGTTTTTTATTTTGTACACGGTAATACTTTATAAATGTAATGATATTAATTCTAATGCTTTATGGTATACGATATTTTTTGTTTGGTTGCCTTACGCGTAAACAAGTAAATCTGACGGTTTCCTAACGCGGGAGCACACAACATACATCTGTCCATAAGAGAGGCATGAGTTTTTAAGATTAACGCCGCAAACACTTAACCACTGACCCTGGAATTTATTTATGGTCATAGCGAAAGCACACCGCACTCAAATTACAGTCGTTTAAATTCAAATGGTACGTCAGTTAGTACCATTAGAATGAACACTTCTTTTCTCTTATATTTTTTTTTTAGAATTGTTGCTTCGATCACATTGTTAAGTAAATTTTTTACTGCTAGTCGTGTGCCGTTACAAAGACGCGATGTCCGATTAGATTGACAATTTGCTTGGTTTGTAGCATTTCGAGTTCTTCGACCCAAATTACTGCGCCTACGTTTTGGCGGCATGGGTCTAAACGTAATCACACTGAGCACACAACTAGTTTTAAAGAGAAGTAAAAATATAAAAAGCAACCAAGAAACTGCCACGCACAGAAGAATAAATGGTGAATGTCACGTACGATAATATTTTATTCTTTGATGATTTTTTCCAGGGGCATAGATTATCCAAACGCGTCTTTGTTTTGTTTAGATTGACGTTGACGATTTACGTCAAATGTTTGACAGCTCGTTTGTATGTATGTGTATGTTGTTTTTACTATTTTCCACGCCATTTTTTTCTTTTCATTAAAACTGTGCCTTAAGGAACATATGACAAAAAAAAATAGCCGCATTGGTCCAGCCGTTCTCCAGTTTTACGCAACATTCATTCTTATTTATATAGATTTCTTTTGTCAAAAATAGTTGTTTCTATATCGACATTTCTAGGTTTGAAAAGTTATGATTCAATAAGATTTTGCATATGAGTCAATACAATAATTAATAAAAATTCATTTGAAGGTAGAGATTTTCAGAAATTTCTAATTGTTAAAATGTGTACGAATGAGCTCTTTAATATTAAATTAACATTTATAAATTTAAAAACAAGTTAGTGGCATATGGGGTAACTGAATTTTTTTTTAAGTAATTGTTTTGTTTTTTCTTTTCTTTAAACATAATCTAAGTTTATTACTTAATAAATAGTTTTATTTTTAGTTTTTATAACTATAAATTATATTCTTAAGTAGGTTTTTCAAAAAAGTAGGTATTATTTAAAGTTTTACAAAATGATTTTTATTGTTAGCTACTAAATTGTAAATTTAAAAAAAATCAATTTTTTCTTGCTCTTGTAAATTATTATCATTAAAGTACCTAATATAAAATTTAAAAATTATTCCGCCTTTTTAAAAACATTTTTTACTAATTGTAAAAGTTGTTACGCCATTTTAAAACTATATTTTACTACCAACTGTTAAATTTGTTACGCCATTTCTAAATTATTTTTACTACCAACTGAAAAATTTGTTACGCCATTTCAAAATTATTTTTACTACCAACTGAAAAATTTTAAAAACTATTTTGTCACCAGTTTTTAAATTTATTTAGCCATCATAAAAGTATCTTTGTCGCTAATTTTTAATTTTTTTGTTTTACTTATTCAAAATTGTTTTGCGACTTTATTTTGACTTAACTTTATATAAATTAGAATTATTGTTTATCTTTAATTCCTAATACTTGAGTTTTTGGAAAATTAACGTACAACTTAATTCTGTTATTTTTTTTAGTTTACAGTTTAAAGAATTCTTAATCTAAAACTACGGTAGAATTATTACACATTAAAACCTATTTTTATTATTTTAACTTAATTGTTGTTTATGTTAGTTTAAAAACACTTGAACTTAAATTTGTAATATTCATTCGCAATTTAATTTTGTTGTTTTGCAGTTTTTTTTCATTTCTTCTTAATCTAAAACTATTATTGTTAAATTATGTGCACATTAAAATAATAATTTTAAATAAGTACAACATTGTTTTTTGTTTTACTTATTTGAATTCATTTATGAGTATCATTTTAACTTAATTAAAAAAATTCGTTTTAATTCATGAATCGTTAACGACTTAAATGTATGTATTTAAAATATTGATATATTTATATCATAATTATTATTTAACTTAGTTTGAACGCGCAAATTATTTTCGTTCTTTTCTAGTTTTTCCATTACTTCTTACTATAAAACTGTTTATTACTAATTATTGTACATTAAAATTCAAACTTAAAGTAAATACTAGGTACATTGTTTTTCTGTTTTACTTATTTGAATTCATTTATTAATATTATTTTATCATAATTAAAATTTCTTTTAAAACATGAATGTTGACGATATGAAATTATGCTTTATTTAAACTTTTGATAGATATATATTACAATTATGATTTAACATAATTTTTGAAAACATTAAAACTTCAATTTGAAAAATAAACGCGCAAATTAATTTAGTTGTTTTGCAGTTTTACAATTTCATTACTTCTTAGTCAAACGTCAAATTATTTGCACATTAAAATCTAAATTTTAAAAAACTGTTTTCTATACTCTTTTATTTTTTCAGTGCTTGAGTAATCTAGAAGTTTCATATTTCTCTAAAAAATCTCGTTTTAATTCATGAATCGTTGACGACTTAAATTGTGCTGTATTTAAAATATGGATAGATTTGTATCATAGTTATTATTTAACTTTAATTTGAACGTGCAAATTATTTTCGTTGTTTTGCAGTTTTTTCATTACTTCTTAATATAAAACTATTTATTATTGTTTATTGTACATTGAAATTTAAATTTAAAACAAATACTAGGTACATTGTTTTTCTGTTTTACTTATTTGAATTCATTTATTAGTATTATTTTCCCATAATTAAAATTTCTTTTAAAACATGAATGTTGACGATATAAAATTATGCTTTATTTAGAATTTTGATAGATGTATGTATATCACAATTATTATTATCTAACATAATTTTTCAAAACATTAAAACTTGAATTTGAAAGATAAACGCGCTAATTAATTTAGTAATTTTTTTAGTTAGTTTAGTTTACAGTTTTTACAACTTCATTGCTTCTTAATCAAAATTACTATTATTAAATTATTAGCACATTAAAATCTAAATTTTAAAAATTGTTTTCTATACTCTTTTATTTTTAGTGCTTGAGTAATTTAGAAGTTTCACATTTCTCTAAATTATTCCGCTATTTTAGTAACAGTTTTCGTAGCGCAGTGGTAAAGTCGCCGATTCGTAATCGAGGAGCCCGGGTTCGAGTCCGAGTACACTCTCACCTTTTTTTAAATAAAAATTCTCACTCGAATCTATGACGCATACAAAATTACCGATTATGCGATGACGTAACATGCAAACAATGTGAGAGAGAAAAAATGTGTGAGAGAGAAAAAATGTGGAAAAAATATGACTCATGGGAAAAATTAGTTACATAATCAAACGATGACTCACACCCAGAAATACCTCGCATACGTTTCCGCCGAGGTCAGTAATGACGTCAGTGAAAGTGAAAGTTCAAGGTTGCGTCGTCCATATTCTACTTACATTGCCATCAAATTCCTTAGATAAACCGAACACTTCACAAAACGAATATTTACGTGTTTTCGGAACTTCTAAAAATGCGAGTGAATTGTGCCCAGACGTTGTATTATTAGGATATACGCACTACGCCCTAATTGCGCAGGCGCAGTGATCTGAAATATTATTACACTGATTTTAGCCTAAAATTGCTGCTCTAGTTAATACTTCGATAAAGAAGGGTGAAGAGGAATCTCAAGATCATATTGGAAATGTTTCAAATTTTAATCACTAACTAGTTACCTCAAGACAAGTCGTTTGACACTGCAGACGTTTTCAATTTTGAAAAAAAAAATTTCACTCTACACTAGTGTTGATTATTTAGGTACTGAAGAAAAATTTGTAGTTCATCTTCACCATGGGACCAGATTACAAAAATAGCATTAACATATCTAATCCATAGTTTTGGTTTTTTAGATGCAAACTTTAAAGCTTCTTCTTCAAAATGCTCCATAAAGTAATTTGCAATAGATGGAGAAATTAATGATCACATTACTACACCATCTATTTGTTTATACTATTTATTATTATACAAAAAAAAATAAAGTTGTTAAACAATTTTCAAATAACTTATTGCATTATTCAACCGTGTGATGACAATTTGCCATCAAGATAAATTACCAGAAGAATTAAATTACTTTGAGAAAGTTTTTATAAGAAATGGTTTTAACAAAAAACAAATTAAAAAGTACCTTTGGCCAAAAACTAGTCTTACTGTACTAAATGATTCAACTATAAGCAACAGTTTTGCTGTTCTATCTTTTCTTGCCAATATAAGTAACAAAATTAAAATATTACTGAAGAAACATAGCATTAAAGTTGCTTATAATACTACCACGAAAATTAAAAATTTGTTAAATCTGGTAAAAGGTAAAAGTCCACATAACACCTGTGGAGTGTATCAAGTTCCATGCGCATGTGGCAAGTTATAAATTGGAAAAACTGGCAGAACTATTAAAACTAGACTAGACGTCTTTGTTTACTTTAACCATCTAAATCTGCCATTGCCAAACAAGCGCTAATCACTTTACATGACATAAACTTTGAAAAAACTATAACAATTGCTAAAACCAAAAACTGGCGTTTAAGAAAGATCAGAGAAGCAATTAAAATTATTAACCCATTTAGGCCGGTTGTACTCACTTGAATACAGTTAATTTTTAGCCCTGGGGTAGGATCTATGTGTTAACATTGTAAAGTATAATTGCAGAATCGTAATCCATGCAGTTTTCTGCATAAATTCTGACAGACGATTCGCGCTTTATTCATTCTATGTTATAATAATAGCAACGTACAGAGACACGTGCATCAGGTTTTGTGTGTTGAATGGTGACTAGCTGATAATATTATTCAAATTTACAATTTCTTTTCAAATTTGGAAATTTATTTTCTTAGGATATTACAAAGAAAGGTGTAAAAACAAAATTCTTTTGTTGGGTAAATAAAAACTTTATTACATCTTATTTCGTGTTGAGGTAAACATGAGTGTACTCGTTTGAGTACAGTGGGCAGATGCAGGATACATTTTCGGGTATTTTCTTGCTCTGAAATTTTTTATACTTTAAGGGATTTTTTTATGATGGAAAATCTTTACAAAATTTCCACTTTATCTTTTTATGAAAAAAGATTTACGACATCTGCAGAAAATACCATAGCAAATGTAACATCAAGCTCAGAAATAGATGTGGTTATTATTCCGTCCGAACCCGATTACCAAACTGATGAAGAGGAGTTTGATGAAAATGATCTCATTACAGCTCATCTACCTAGTGATGTTCCAGGAGAAGTTAAAGTAGCGATGGAGGATGATAGCGATGAAGAATACAACATCCCACTATCTAAGATTTGTACTACACTATCAAAAAAAGCAAAAATAAGTCAGTCCAAGTGGAGTACCAAACAAGTAGATATGAGAATAACATCTACTAATGGCAACGCGATTCGTTTGAGTAAAGTACGAGAACAATTGTCTAGCTATAATGTCATTCAAATTTTTGAAAAACTGTTTGACGAACAAGTTATCAATCTTATAGTAGAACAAACAAATAAGTATGCGAAAGTCAGCAGTAATCACAGTTTTGAAGTTACAAGTGACGAAATCAAGATTTTTGTAGGTGTGCTTCTTTTTAGTGGTTATCATAAATTACCTCGTGCGCGTTTATATTGGTGTTTAGACGAAGACATGAATGTGCCATTTATCTCAAACTGTATTAGTAGAAATAGGTTCAAGGAGATAAAAAAATATATACACTTGGCAGATAACACCCAGATTGACAAAAATGGTATAATGTTCAAAGTACGACCATTGATGAACTTAGCGAATAAAAAGTTCCAACAGTTCGGAATTTTTCACGAATGTTTATCCATTGATGAAGTGATGGTACGTTATTTTGAACATCATTCTGCAAAACAGTTCATCAAAGGTAAACCAGTAGGCTATAAGGACTGGATCTTATGTAACTCCAGTAGCTATTGTTATGCCTTTGATACTTACTGTGGTGCTAAGCTGACCAATGGCGAAGTTGAAATTCCGCACTTTCCCTGGGGTCACAGGTGGTAATTGATCTTTTAAAAGTTGTCAAAGAACCTGCCGGTCACATCGTGTTCTTTGACAATTATTTTACGTGTTACGATCTGCTGCTTACTTTGAGAGAGAAAGGTATAGAAGCTACCAGAACTGTGCGAGAGAACTGCACTAAAAAATGTCCCATCCTTCCTTCCAGCCAGATGAAAAAAAAGACCGTGGTACTTTTGATTACCGTTACAATCAAGAAAATTCTCTCCTTTTCGTGAGATAGCATAACAATAGCGTCGTTACAATGGCTACCAATTACGACAACATTGAACCGATGTCAGAAGTAAAAAGATGGTCGACAAAGAAAAAGGAAAAAATATCAGTACCCCAACCAAAGCTTTTTAATACCTACAATGCGTACATAGGAGGGGTGGATCTTTTAGATCAATCGGTCAACAGTTACAGAGTTGCGATTTATGGCAAAAAGTGGTGGTGGGTTCTTTTCACCCACATGATAAACGTCACTGTTGTAAACGCATAGAGACTATATCAAGTCGTTTTCCCACAAGACCTCATGGATTTGTGTCACCCGCCATTACTTACGGTCTTATAACAAGGCCATTCAAAGAAGATCAACTTCAGGACAACTATCCGGTTTATTACCCAGCAGTTTACTGGACGATCCAACAGGTCTCTTTCCGAAGAAATTGTCTAATCAACGTCGATGCAGCGTATGTCACAGCAGAATTAGGTGGGCTTGTTAGAAGTGCATTGTTACTCTTTGTATTATATAGAGACTGTTTCAAGATTTTTCACACACGCAATTAATTTTTAACACATAGATTGACTATTTTTGAATAAATATTTTTTTTGTTGACTTATATTGTATATGTGCCCGATGTACTCCTTTGAGTACACCATTTTTTTCTTACGTTTCTTACACAAGATTGGTGGGCATTCATGGGTTAAAGTACCCAACAACTTTAACAGAGACAATGGTTATGAGTAATGAGCGGATAGTAGGCAAGAAAAAATACCAAAATAAGGTGGCATAAAAGGCATATTAAACCTGCCAAAAAAGCTGTTGCTGTTTTTCATTTAAAATATTTTTAAAAAAGGAAAAAGTTCTTTCGACATCACAAAATGTTAGTGAAGCAAATTTTAATGCCAATGTTTCTGTTATTGTTAAAGTTGTTTTCTATTGATGCTTAATGACCTCCTCTTTTTGAATTTCAGTTAGTTGTTGAAAGAGGTCAAAGAAAGGGTTTTGATGTGTTCCAATTTTTGATTAATTTTTCTTTCTATAGTTTCTGGACATGCTCTTATAATTGCGCTTATTCTTTCGAATGCAGCGAAAGATTCGGTCATTGCGGTTTTGCTTTTTTCCAGCTTCTTTAATTTGTCAGGAATGCCGGAAAAGTGTGTTTTGTCATTAAAAGCTTTTTGAAATTTAGCAATTGCTGCAGAGACCGTCTCGTCAAATAATTTAACCACCTGAAGTAAGACAATTCAATTAATGTATAAGACAATGTCAGATTATAGTATGAACTGTACCTCTTTAATTTTTTCAAAATGTGTGGCATAAAAATGCAAGCAGATACAGAAGTTCCCCAACTTGTTATGATAAGTTTCGGTGAAAGTTTAACATCTGGAAGTTTTTCTTTATAGGCTCTTACCCGTAATGATGCTTTCAGAAAAACCTGAAACAAGATCCAATAATCAAAAAGACAATCTAATATGTTAAAAAATTTTACCTTTTTGGTGGCAGAAATTAACTTGTTTACTATTGCAAACTCGTCTCTAATGAATTCACGCACCCTATGTATTCCATGTGCTACACAAGTTAAATGTTTTAAATTCGGATAAAATATTTCTAATGCCTGAGCGGGTTTGATCATATAAGGTGCTGAATCGGTTACGAATAAGAGAACCTTTTGTTTTTTTGCACCATTGGGATACAGAAGTCCTACAAACATAAAATTATATAATTGTAATTATTAGATTAGATTATATTAATCAATCATCAACAAAAAAACTTACGTAAACAATCATCAAAAAAATTTGCAACTGATTGGTCTGTGGAATTTCCTTGGATGCTAGCAAATGAACTTTTCCTGGTTCTAGTTCAAACAATTTACCAACTTGTTACAAGCTTTATGTCTTACGAACCTTGCACGGCCAACTCACACAGTCGGAGGTAGGGGAGGTTCACAGGAAGTATGCTTAAGGGCGCCAGATCTGATCCAAGATAACACTTCTGCCTCGATCATGACAGACGATCCAAACTTGTAACGAAATTTGAGGTTCGTAATCCTTATTACTTTGATGTTCGAGTAGCCAAATATTGTTGAGAGATAACGATAATTACAGGAGAAAGAAAAAAATAACAAGAGAGATTAACAATTATAATCACTTTAATGTATTAACGTTGGATACTAATAAGAGTATATGGAATTTATTCACCTATCGATGTTCGAATGGTTTCTACGTAGAATTAACAAATACCACAGTTTTAATTTAGTAGCACAGTAGATTGACAACTATACGCTAAGTTCGCAATCCCTAAATACTAGAATGACTAACAATTTTCGTTAACAAGTGTAGAAAACTTTGATTTAGCAACACATAAGATTTACAAGATTATATCGAAGTTTTAATACATGGATGCCCGCAGTATCGGCAACACACACTACACATTGAAGATATGTCGAAATGAACAGCCCAGAAAAACTCGTAGTAATTATATTTTCCCCTCACAGCATGCGATACAGTTACGTGAATGATTAAGGTTACCTTATTGGCATATAAGCAATAAACGTAATTACAGTCGTTAACATTAATTAAAATTCTGTGAGTAACTTTCGTGATCACGATATAAAAGTTAAGCAAATAACTCACCCCAAAATCCAGTATCCACTTTTGCGAAGAAAACGTTTTCCCCGCCAGCGGCCTGTAATAAATAGTGAAAAGCAAATCGTATCACACACTAACTCACAAAGAACAGGAAGCTAAAAAAAGTAGTATTAATAAATCATTAAATGTTATATAAAAACCCGTTGTATCGTTTACTGTAGGTAACAATTTAGCACAGGTGGCTGATAACACAATCGACTAGTATACACGAAATAACATCTCCCACAGTAAGGCTTGCCGAGACTCCGTTTTCGTGGTGGAAAATATGCCTTCCAAAATCGTACTTGTTCGGTAACGGTATTTCTTAATAATAATTAGAGAGCGGAATATATGCAAAGTGCATATACATGCATATATTGCATATTTTTGCTTATTTCCAGCAACATTGCATATTTAAGCTAAACACGATTTATTTTGCATATTCTAAAAATAAATTAATATGAAATTTTAAAATTTTACTGTCTTACAATAAATTAGGTCGAATTTTATAAGTTGAAACGGTATGAACTAACTCTAGACTTTCCCGTTTTTACCTGAATAACAATGCCACAAAAGATTGCATTACAATATCATTGAATTCGTTTCTGAAATTGAGGGTTTTTTTAAGAAAAAGATTATTAGCTTAGTATTCAAAATACTAAACAATTTCTAAAAATAAAGTAGGTACCTACCTGCTTTAAAGAGGCTAATATTATTTTTTCCGTTTTCCGAAAACAATTGTTTAAAGTAAACGTAATATCATGCTTTTAAAGTGTTTTGTATATTTTAAATTAAAATATGTCTACCATTTAAAAAAGTGCTTCGATGAAGTATTTTCCCGGTTAAAATTAAGTGGAAAGAAAGTATTTTGCAAGGCCTGTTCTAAAATCGTAAGTTACATTTATTTTGACATGTAATTATCTTAAAATTTACGTAGGTATCAGAATTTCATATAATATGCTTCTTCGCATCAGAGCAATTTCAGAAATAAAGTTCAATTCTGTCACATTTTTTCAGGTTTTTTAAAAATATAATATCTGACTGTGTGGATTTTAAAAATTCCTGTTAAGTTAGTAAATTCGTCAAATTGTAGCTTTTGTTCATATGAAAATTGATTTCTTTTTGGTGCATGAACATTTTTTCTTCTACAGATTTTCTGTGAGTTTCAAGTCGACCAACATTTAAAGACAGTGAGTCATAAGTTGAAGCTAAAAAAATAGCATATGTATTAAACATAAATGTGTCTATTTAAGATTTTGTTTTATTCATGAGTATTTTTAATAAATATGCATTTGCATATTTAGGAAAATTTTGAAAAAATAGCTGCATATTTTTAACAAAAGTAATGCATATATATGCGCATATTTTGGTAATGCTTTGTTGCATATATTCCGCCCTTTAATAATAATTAATCTTCATCATTTTTTTATTGAAACGAACATGTGCTCGAAGCGGGTGGAAAACGGCTATCAAACCAAGGAGGAATTACAAACGAATTTTAATAAAACGGCAGCAATTATCTTACCCTGTGACGACTCAAATATTTTACGAACGTAATGTAATTACAATTTGATTACCATTATTAAGGATGTCACTTGAAAAATTACTTAAGACGTCCAGACCATTTTAGACAATTGACAGCTTCACGATTTTGTCGCAAAATGACAGCCACGAGAAAAGATCGGTAGAGGGCGTCAAAACCGGAATCTAATTTCAATTCAATATACAGGGTCTTCCGTAATGAAAATTTCGTACGTAACAAACTACAAAATTTGCTATATATCGACCTCTGCAATCGGTTGTTTCATCAACGAAAGTTCAAATGTAATGTCATTCCTTATTGTGTGTATTTTCTATAAATGGTAAACCAGTATTTTGAAAACTATTAATACCTTAATTAAAATGCTTACCGATTGGTAACATATGCCTAAATAATTTTTTTTCAAAGTTGATTCATCTGGAACAACTTGTTTGGTGTATTTTTCGAGGAAATTGCGAAAATTGATATTATCAAGTTTTTTAAGAGGAATTTGAGCCGACACCAATGCTTCGCACAAATCTAGAGCAAAAGCTGTTTTTGATGGGCCAGGTTTATTCTGTTGATCTTCTATAACGTTTTTTAACAATGGTTGTTTCATAGTTTTTTAAATATTTTTTAAATGTAAACCACTACCCAAGTGTTGTTTTACATAGTGCTTTTTAGTAGCACCGATCTAAAATAATACATGTACTAGTAATTAAAACAATTTAAATTAAAGTAATACAAACTTACTAATTTTGAACTACTTGACAAAAAAGGTTTTCCCCGTCGGTTGTTAAATTATTATCCAATTTACTCCACTTTTGATTGTTTATTAGGTGCCGTTTTTTAAAACTTACTCACAGCACAACAGCAATAGACTATCACAGTGTGACAATATCACAGGTATTTATAAAAAACAAAGAATATTTTAGTCATGTGTTTCAGTCATTAAAGGAATCCCACCGGACAGAATTAAAATTATTTATGGTAAGTAAAATTCTGTAATGCGTTATTGTCGTCTACCTATTAAAACACTGTTTACACAAACTTTTCAAAATTTATATGTAAAAATGCGATATAAAATAATACTCTTTAAAAAGGCAAAAGATAAACAAAAAGTTACAATAAAAGGCAAAATAGGCAGGCTCCAGGCATTTGCCTGACTGTCCGCTCTTTAGTTATGAGTTATCTAACACCTGGTTACCTGTTATTTCCTGATCTTCACTTTATCCACCAAGCATACTATAAGCTACGTTTAGAGTTGTTAATGGTGGTTTTTCTTTAGACCTTCAAACAATTGCTGTAGCTAAAAGAACTTACAACATTTATCAAGTTTTCCAAACATTTGTTTTTTCTAGCTACCTTAGTGTTATAATTGTCATTTTATTAATTGTCACCTTAAGAAGAACGTAGACTACGTTCGAAATCTTGTGAGTTTTTTAATAAATATATTACACAATTTATCTAAAAAACTATTTTATTACGTTTCATGGTGAAATTTTTGTATCTAAAAGTAAGAAAAAGTCTTAACATGAAGAACAATGTTTTTTGCTGGGTTTCACAATGACTTATTGACGATGGCACTGGTATGCACTGGCAAGTTCGTACCGTTCACAAAAGTTTTGTCAAGAACCTCGTCGAGTAAAGACTACCAAAGCGTCAGTTTTACGTATGCTGTGCTTGAAGAAAAAACTGTTAACCGAATGTTCTATATCTTTTGGTAAACGTTCTGAAAAATGAAAAACAACTTTGAGAAGGCTCTTGAATTTGTCGAGCGTTTCAATACAAATTTAATCCATTGCCCTCATAGTGCTGTTTGTTCATTTTGTCGTTATAATCAGCAGAACCGTTCTTACCAATAAAGCATTTCATATACCTTTCCAAAAATCCATCTTCGTTACGAACATGTAATATGATCCGTTGCCTTAAACCAGAAGTTTCGATTGATTTGTTAATTTACTTTAAAAATAGTTGATATAAGAACAAAGTTATTATATTTTACTTTTATACTTAATAAATAAAAAATAAAATAATTTAAAAACTTTGGGATACAGAAAAAAAACTTAGGTAGTTTTCAAATTTCAGCAAATACTTTACGAGAAAAAAAATTGTAGTTGTCATTGTGCTAATTT
This sequence comes from Aquatica leii, assembly GCA_035610365.1. Classification (NCBI taxonomy): domain Eukaryota; kingdom Metazoa; phylum Arthropoda; class Insecta; order Coleoptera; family Lampyridae; genus Aquatica; species Aquatica leii. The sequence continues at coordinate 37,153,896 of CM069437.1, read as the reverse complement.
AAAATTTTAATATGTTATACAAAAAAAAACTTTTTATCTATATATTCTTAGTGAATGAAATTCCAGCAATTATTTTTGAAAAATAAGACTTCAAACTCAGAACTGTTTACTCCAATAATAACTAAAAATAGCTAATATATTTTAAACAGAGAAATTTATAAAAAAGTTGGAGACAAATAATATTGAAAACAATTTCACCTACACTGACTGTGCGTCGGTTTATAGCATGAACGTGTACAAAAATAGAACATACATTTTAACACTTGAAAACACATCTATTCAACTGTATGCATATATGTTTATCTTGTATGCTACTATTTCTTATAAAATAAAATTGTTGAACATTAGTTTTGTTTTAGAATTTCTTCTGCTTAATGCTGTTTATAATTAAAAAAAAACACAAATATTTAGATGAGAAGCTTTTCGTACACAGAAATAAAGTTAAGAAAAAATATTACAATATTAAAAAAAAACAAATTTTAAAATCAATAAAGCTCTATTTCAAATATTTTTGTTTAACAAATAGTACAAATTCACTAATATTGCATAAATAAACATTTCCTAAGCTAATATGTGTTATTAATCAAACAATTGCAACTGTTGCATAAAAACATATTTCAAAATAAATTGAAAAAGCTGTATTTTTAAAGTTATTAAATTTTTTTGCTAGAAAGTAACCTAAGTTTATTTTTTGTCAGATTTTGTAATTTTAAAAGTCTAATCTAATTGCTGCGATTTTTTTAAACGTTAAATTAAATGCGTTTTGTATAAAATGTTTTTAAACGTTTTAACAGAAAACAAACTTTAGCCTGAATTTATTTACATTAGCATAAAAATTAAAGTTTGAAAGTAAGTAATGTGTAAAAGTAACTATATAGTAAATTACGTATTTATATTTTTTGTTTCTATTATATAATTCAAACGTGTCATTTTATTATAACTAAAAAAATGATTTGTGTTTGTTTAATTGTATAAAATTAAATTTAGCAAGCAATTTACTGGCATAACTGTATATAATTTACTTTGCGTTTACACAGAACTAGAACCGATTGATATTACGTAGCAACAACAAAAAAGCCAAAATGTTAGCTATGAATTTAAATACAATAGATTAAAGTAAACTCAAGCGTGAAAAAGTTGAGCATCGGTGTGATATGATCATATTACGTTTACGTACTTGCAGATAACTTTTTAAATTTAAAATGCAGATTAAAAATAACACAATAAATCAAAATCTTTAAGATTAGAATAGAAAAAAAGATAAAGATTTTTGAAAATTGTTAAAACAATTAACTGAATCTTAACAATGTTATTGCACAAGAAAATTCAATTTAATTTTTTTAACTAAATGTTTCTTTAGTTTTTATTTTAATCAATTTTTTTATGTATTTATTAAAGCAGTAAACAATTATGATTTTAACTGTTAATTAGTATTAAAAAACAACGTAACTTTGGAAACGAATACAGAATTAAATTCTTCACTTCAGGATGACTATAGAATCATAAAATACTACAAAAGAAAGTTTCTTTAATGTTCGGTCAACACAAACCAATTTTGTGTTCAATGAGTCCAAAGACTTGGTTCAGTTACTGTGTCAATCAAAACAGATTAGATTACAAGTTTTGCACTGTTTTGTAACTCTGTAGTTTTAAATTTTTATAACAAAAACAGTTAATCTACATAAAGTTTGAAAAAAAAAATTTTTTTAAGACAAAACAGTTTATTAACAACAAACTTAAATAGTTTTAAATAAGTAAATATTCCAAGAATTTAAAAATTAATTAGGTGCGTACGAATACTTTAAAAAATTGTTCTATAACTGTAACGATATAATAACAGTACCAGAGTGGGGTTGCTAGTCTCTCATCGGACGCCTCATCAGGTGGCGGATAGGGGAACACCCCCCAGATATGGGAAGCACCGGGGAATTCAAATACCCGGGGCGGACCAAAACTGGCATAAAGAGCGTCTGATTCCGGAGGAACAGCTACTCGACAGCGTCGGTCTTTCATGTTTTTTTAATTGCAAATTTGAAAACAAAAGGATCTGGACCTCAGGTGGGTAAACCAAAGTCCCACTCCTCTAAAGAAAGCTGCCTCACAGAATCTGGGGGATACAAAAATTCGCGAATCAACACAAACACAAACTACCACCGACAACAACAAAGACGAACTATGAAAATAAATAGTGCTACCTATAACATACGATTGAAAACAAAATTAACATTTGCTACTTACAACATAAGATCGATGAATAAAGATGAAAAACTATATGACTTAGAAAAGAAATTAAAACAAATACATTGGGACATTTTAAAAATTTCTGAAGTCAAAAGAAAAGGAGAGCAGTGCATAACACTGAACTCAGGAAATGCCTTATACGACAAAGAAGTATCAGAAGAAGAAAACAATAGCGGAGGAGTACGTTTTATAATAAATAAAAGGCGATTGTCAAACGTAAAATTTTTCAATCTCAAACCGAGTATGCTACATCAATATAAAAATATCAACACTCTGCTATCTTAAGATTATACTAGTCTATGCTTCCACGTCAGCATACGACGACGAAGAAGTCGAAGGCTTTTATGAGGAAGTAGCAACAGCAATACAAAGAAATCCTCTAATAATTGTGGACTTTAACGCAAATTTGGGCAAAAAGCTAGAGCCAAGTGAAGAGAAAATCGGAAAATTTGGAATTAGTAAGGGAAATGAACGCGGCCAAATGCTAATGCAATTTCTAGAACACAGATTATACGCAATGAACTCATATCATTCTTCCGGAAAAAAGCAAGTAGAAAGTGGACATGGATCTTCCCAAATAGAGAAACGAAAAATGAAATAGACTCTACATGATCGACCAATAAATATATGATCAAAGACGTATCGGTATTAAATTGTATAAACACAGAAAGTGACCATAAGATAATCAAAGCAAGAGTAGAGATAGACGCAAAAAAGAAAAGAACAAAAATAATCAGAAAAAGAATACATAAAATAGATAGATAAATTCTTCAAACGAAGAGTTTCGAGTATGAGCAAGAACTGAATCAGAATATAAACAAAACACCTGATCTCAATAGCAAAAATATAAGTGACCTAAATAAAATTATAAACACCGCAATGTTAAACGCAGGACAAAAAGTGGCCACAGCAACAGCAAAAAAGGACAAAGAATGGAGTACGAGAACAAAATCATTGTTCGAAAAAAGGAGAGAGCTACTAAGACAAGGAAAACAACGCACAATAAAATATACTGAAATCAATAAAATGCTGAAAAAACGATCCGAGAAGATAAAAAACAGATGAAAGCGATGATAGAAGTCTTTAAAGAAAACAGAAATATGAAAAGCGTAAGAAAATCACTAGGTACGAATAATATAAATAACATTAAAGACAAAAATGACAGAAAAATAAGAAACCGCGATGAGATACTAAAGGTAACCCTTCACTTTTACAAAGACTTAAACGAAAAGAAACGTGAGATGCCTGAAAACATCAAAAAGCAATTAAAAATAAAGATCACAAACGTAAACTCGGAAGAAATACCAGCTATAACTGAAGAGGTAATACTAACCTGCATAGAACAATTAAAAAGCAACAAAGCACTAGGAAGTAATGAAATGCTCCCAGCACTTTTAAAAGAAGGCGGCATGACAATAATAAAAGCATTAAAAACACTACGAAATAAATGTCTAACTAAAATAAAAGTTCTAGCAGACTGCAACAACTCGCTAGTAGTCTTACTATACAAAAAAAATTATAAAAGCAATCTAAAAAATTACAGACTAATATCTTTGCTGTCACAAGTCTATAAACTATTAACAAAGATAATTATAAACAAAGCTGAGAATAAATTAGAACTCTACCAACACGTTGAGCAAGCATTAGAAAAAATTGTAGTACTTGCGACTATATACTAACAATAAAAACCTTTATAGGAAATCAACGGAGTATAACTCCCTTCCCTTATATTTAGCTTTTAACGACTACGAGAAAGCTTTTGACAGTCTGGAACTATGGCCAATTGAAAAATCTTTACAAGGCAGCAGAATAGACCATCTAATAAAATCTATCTACCTACAAGCAACAATGATTGTTTGACTACACAAAGACACACAACCAATTCAAATAAAATGAGCCCAAAATTATTTATAACAGCCCAAGAAGATATATTTAAAAACCTCCACTGGGTCCAAAAAGGAGTGAGCATCAATGGAAGGAAGCTGAATCATCTGAGATATGCTGACGATGTTGTAGTACCATTCGATTATTTTGAAGACTTACAGCAAATGTTAGAAGAAATAAAAATTGAAACCGGGAAAGTTGGTTTAAAACTAAATAGACAAAAAACAAAAATAATGACAAACCAAGAAAAAAACAGAAAGATTGTAATTGACAACCATATTATAAAATAAATGCAACAAATCAAACCAAGAAGCGGAAAATTACAGAGACGTATACGGTTGGCATGGTCGGCATTCGGCAAACAAAACAAAATACTCAAAGACTAAAAAATATCCCTTAAATTAAGAAATGCGGTTTTAAATCAATGTGTGTTACCGGTATTATCCTACGCTGCCTAGACATGGTCCTTAACAAAAACTTTATTAAAAAAATTTGCAAAAACTTAAAGAGCAACAGAACGGCAGATGCCGAATATTAAACTGACCGATAAAAAACGGAATGTGGACATCAGAAACAAGACAAAATTAAAAGATATTAAAGAAGAAGTAGCTTTGTTAAAATGGAGGTGAGCCGGCCACACCATGCGTCAAGTCGAAAGACGCTAAAATAAAGAAATAAAACAATGGAGGCCCTATATGGGAAAAAGAAGTAAAGGCCGGCCACAAACCAGGTGGGTCGATTATTTGAAGAGAACGGCGGGTTTGGTTTGGATTAAAAAACCCTTTAGCAACTTTGGTCACCTGCACGTGTTTTTTTAACTTTGGTTACCTGCACATGTTTTTTCCACTTTGGCATACCTGCACCTGTTTTTTCATATAAGAAAACTTTTATGAAGATATAATATGGCACGCATGGATTATTCAGAATTGTTCCAGATGCGTATTTTGCGACCCTAAGTTAAATGAGGATATCGAAACCATCGTTTCAATTGCTACAATAACGAAAAAATTGGAAGGCACACTTACCGAAATATCTACACTAACGTCGAGAACATATCGTATAAAATTGAGGCGTTTATGTGTGATAACGCTGTATGTATGTAGTAATTTAATTATTAGCAATTTTAGGAAACTTCTGTTAGATGTGCTATTAACTAATTGCATATTCCGAGACAATAAATTGTGAGTATATTGTTTGCACGCACGACTGTACGTACATATTAAGTTTGTTGTGACAACTGTATATAATGTAATGCATTAAAATAAAAGGTGCGCTCTGTTTCGCTTAAGCGCGCGATATTTGACACTAACGTAAATTGTTTTTTTTATTGTAAAGTTAAGCTAACAAATGTATTTATATGTACGAAGTGTGACCTAATCTAAGAAACCTGCATCATTATTATTAACCAAGATACGTATTGGCGATTCTTTAATTGCTATTTATCTGATATGGTTTAACCTTTTATGACACTGAGTACTATCCACGATCCTCTCGCCGAAGTGCTCTAAGCTGTCATTTGCGCTAAGTTACGGGTAAATTGATGTAACAACTCTGTAATTTAATTTTTTACATTTCATTCATCTTAATATTTTTTATTTTATAAATATATATTAGCGCACATGCGCATGAGTTCATTTAGGTTTATTATTATTGTTATAAATAAAAATTGCATTATAATTTATTAGTTTTGTTGGCTATAAAAGTATTTTGTTTTAGTCGTTAAGATTTGGATTGTCATTAATTATTTTATTAATTTTAAGTATGCTCCGTTTATTATAAATTCTGTTTTCTGTTATCACTTGCTGATTCTACAGTTGACGTAAGAATATTTTTTTGGTGCTATGTTTAATTGCATCATCTTTGTTTGACTAATTGTCTTCGAATTCTATCTTCTATTTGTGCAGAATTTTTAACGTGGGCATTGAGCAGATGAGTTGCCGTTTTACATTTGAGATCAACTTTCGTTCACTTCTTTTATGCGCATTTTACTTTTACTGCTTTTAAGTAAGGTAGTTTTCAACTAAAATCCAAGGTTTTATCAGAGTAAGTCACTTCGTTTCAAAAATATTAAAATTTTAAGAATTCTCGCGGCCTCATAGACTGGATTACGGTGTTTGTATAACATTTTGAGTATTTGTGTGTTGTGTTTGTAGTGTTATAAACAAGATGAGTTCTGTGTCACAACTATCAGAAAAACTTTGTTACGATGACAAAAGCAGCAACGATAAAAATGTTAGTAAAGAACATTTTAAAGTAGGTAAACGATCATGTTTTAAAAAATTAGATTTAAATATGCAGAGTGATACTGTAGATACTAAACAGCAAAACTGCCAAAAATGTTTGCTCGCCACTAGGAAATTAGCATCGATCTAAATGTTGGTTAGCATATTTACTAACCACTTTGTTAACTGTTGTAGATTACTACAAAATCTTGATTTTTCGTTGTAGCGATGTTGCCATGTAGCAATTTGAAATCTAAGGTTTTATTTATCGAGTGTTTATAAAAACCTTATTAATCTTTTATTGTGAAATAATTTTTTAAAAAGCAAAAACTGCATCAAAGCGAATTAACAATTTATGTTAATTAATAATTTATTTAATATAAATAGTTACATGCAAGTAACAAAATTATCGCAACAGAAAAGTAATTAAAAAACGATGTTTTTATAAATTGGTAATATTTGAGATTTGTTGACATCTAAAACTTTGACAACCAAAACCTTAATGTGTTATAATTTAAGTAGTAATAAGTCACGTTTGTTTCTCCGATAACCTAAGTTTTTAACTAAAGGATTTATAATAATGATAATAATAATTATCATAATAAATATCATTAAATATAAATGCATTTAATTTCAACAAATTAAAGTAATTAGAAAACAGTGGAAATTGATCAACATTTCAAATATTTTGACGTAGTAATCTGTGCTTATATGTCTCGTTGCGTGATCAAATTTTGTAGTTAAATTAGGTTTAAAAATAATTTATCATTAATTTACATATTTATTTCGTCAGCATATCAAACATAAAGATTAGATACATTATTAAAAAAATTAACTGCTTCAGTAATCCTAATTTTTTTTTAATTATTAAAAAAGCTATATTTTTAGTGATATGGAAATAATATAACAAAAGCTCATCATCAGTAATTTCAGCTTATAATGATAGAAGTCAATACCATCTCGGTCATAGAGGTGCACACATCTAAAAACGTTCGTACTGCTAAAAGAAAAACGTCAGAAATAGATTTTATTTTATTTAAAAAGCTAATAAAAACAAAGAAATATGAAATCAAATTACATTTGAAATAACTTTGCCACTAGCAAAAAATAGGTGAACAGTAACACGGTTAGATTAAAAATTGGAAGAAATTTAAATCAGACCCGATCATGGCAACCTCGCTTCCAAAATGAGCCAGTAAATGATACAATATTTGTAAGATTTTGTGACCGTCCGTGGCGAACATAATCAGTGCCGATAATTGCCGAGAAAGAGGCATGCAAAGCCATTTTCACACCTATCAGCATGTTGTTGGTCGTCTTCCAGTAAATACTACAATCAACGGTTTTATTGATTCTGACTACTACATTGTTGTACTGCATCAACCTCCAATGTTTTGATCTCTTAGTTCTACAGACATTTGTAGGACTCTCATTGATTTGCTAGACAATTTTTGCGACTGTTCTAATTGCTGACTTAGTATACATTTACTTGTAAACTGTTGATTGACTGACTTATTTAACAACTGCTGTCTATTGACTCTTTTAACACATGAGTGATTCAATTTCTCTGTTTTGTTAACACTGCACTTTTCCTACTATTAACAACTTCACTTGATTTGTAGTTATTTCATGCGCCTGCGGTATTTGTGCATGTTCTTGACAACTGCTGTCCTGCTAAGAGCTTTTTTTGCAATGCCTCAGAATACATCACACAAAGCAATCTGTGTCGTAAAGCTTCATCTATAAATGTATCAAATTTGCATGCGTTTGTTAACTTTTTAAATTCCAAAATATACTCCGACACCGACATTTCTGACTTTTTGGTTAAATTTGTAAATCTAAAATTATTACATATTTCCTATTTCTCTAGTAAATAAAGACTTTTTTGATAACATTTTCCTAATGCATTTTGTGATGTTACCAAATTCTTAAGCGTAGTGTATACCACGGTTAAAGTTATAAACAACGACGCTTTTATATCCTTTTTTACTACGATGTTATAATTTTTAAATATACATGTTTTTACGAGAATTTTGTGGCAACTTAAACACAAGCTACTAACTTAGTTGTATCGGCAATCATATCGCAAGTCTCGGTGTGCTAATTATATTCTAAATTAAAAAAAGCACCAAAACAAGTAAATATCACCAAATATAAACCTTGTTTAAATGCGTCTATCACTAAAAGATACAAATTGACAAAACACAACTTCTAACAATGTAGATACTATCTCAAGAAGAGAGAATAGTCGTTAATATTAACAGAGAAAGACGTAAACCAATAACAATTATTAATATAATAATATCACAACTACAATATTGATGTAGACTATTTTGTAAAAGCAACCCACCATACAACTTTTGAATACAAATATCACTCGATCAAACTACCTTGTCTACTATGCAGTCGCAAAATAAGATAACAATTGACAATTATAATAATGAATCTTAGAAAAGTACAATGTGAGTACAAAACTTACAAATCCAATAATTCTTCGTCAATAGTAGTGACTTCCACTACTTCTCTATCTGATCTAAAACGAAAATATGCGTGGTATATAGGCTTATGTACGACGTTTAATGTTATTTTGCCTTTAGTTATGACTGCGTTTAAATGATCAAAGAAACTTGACAGATGTCACGTGAACGTATTCAACGGTAATACATAAAGTTACAAATTATTAAAGTTTGCAACTAAAAATAAACTTACGTCAGCAAAGACCTAACGTTACAATTACCTAAAATAAGTTAATAAGCTCAAGACTGACGGTTAGTCAATAAAATTGAAACAAACTGCTTAAAATCAAAATTATACGTTACTAAGAATTTAACACAGTAATACTATACTGATAAAAGTCTTCTATCGTCTCTTCTGATTAAATTAAACGAAATGGATTCCATAAATTACATATCCCAACAGCCGGGTACCAAGGCAGCATAGTAATATTCCGAAACTCCCTAAAAAAAGATAAAAAAATAACATGACGATGCCATTTTTGGGAATTTCTTTCCTATCTTGAACCGTTGCGTAATTAACCCAAACGCCAAATCCGTTAAATCCGTAATAAAAATCACTGGCGAGAAAAATTTAACAAAAAGAAAACTACCTACATGTCTTATAATAGCACTAGGCACAAAAACGTTCGCAGCGCCAAATAACAAGTAAAATGGCTGTTAGCTGCTGTATCGCATTTATCTCTATCCGTAAAGCAAAACAATTAGTAGCGTCGTTAGACAGTGCAGTCGTTAATTTTAATTTAGAATAAATGTTTTTTGATGAATACAAATGATAACCACATGTAACAACTTGAAATTCTTACACATTACTATTGAAATTGATAATCGTTTCGATTCAAGCCATCTTGTTGCCACTGTTATATATTTGATAGGTATCAGGTAAAATAGTTTACGATCGGTTCTTAAAAAACTGCAAAACAATTTTTCTTTATATAAGCTGTAATTTTGATTGCATTTATCGCACATTTTAATAATGGATATGAATGAATTCCTTATTAATAGTATTAATAAATGGTTCTATTTGACAAAATTGAGTTTTACTTCAAAACCATTGTGATGAACTTTTTTGCTTATAAATCACGCACTTTAGTATTTATTACAAGATGTAGTTATTTCTACTACTAAACGGGTCAATTAAAATAAATCGGAACCGTCATGGCACACTTCCTGAATGTGCGAAACCGCCATAATTAGCATCAAAACTTTGTCTGCGGTAAGTTTTTGGAACGAAAGCTTGAACTTGAAATAGAGAGATTGTTGTTGTGTTCGGAAATGTCACTTGTTTAAGAAGCAGTAAATTATCGGGACGTAGATGCGTTTGCAGATCCTCGGCGTGTATTTGTGCTTGGGCAAGTTTGGCAAAATCAATTAGAAGCGTCGTTTCAGTTTACATGGTGATACAACATTAAAATGCATATTATTAAAAGATATTTATAAAGTAAGAAAATGACATTTAGAGATAACATTTAGAATTACTAATTAAATTTAAAAAAAAAGAACTTTTTTCGTAGAATCTTTAAAAAAAAGTTTAATGTTGTTTTAAAATTACTTAATTCAAAATAAACTTTTTGTTACGATAAATTTAATAAATTATGTCGTCTAAAGAAGACAATAAAATAATAACTGTTTTAGAAAATTAAATTACAATTGTTAAAACGAATTATGTTTCTGTTTAAACTTGAGTTATATTCTTAGTTAGATGCCATTAGCAGAAACGTTTAATTGTTTAATTTTATTTTTATACTTTGGTATCAATAAGAAATATTTGTAATGTTGCTAAAAAGTTGTGATAATTTTTAAATTCTTTACAATTTTTATACATGCTAAAACAATTAATACTTTTTTTACCCTTAATATATCATATGCATTATGTTGGGCAGCTATTAATAAACATATATAATTTACATTAATTCTTACTCTTTAATTGCTAAAGTTTAAAAATATCTATAAAATAAAAAATTGCAATTAGTAGTAGCGTAATAATAGCATTAGTTTCAATTGACAATATTTTTAAAAAACAAATGAATGGCGGACAAATTTCAAAGTTTACCAATAATAATGTTTTTAATTCTCGTTTTAACAATGAAACAATTTCAAAATCTCAAAATGAAGCTGTAAAATTTTTAACTTTAGTTAGAGTTTTGGATGATTATGTTGTACATCTCAACATTAACCAAAGTTGCACTTTATTGATGCAATTTAGAAACCAACTTACATTATCTCACCCATAAATACAAAACTTGGTTACTGTAAACTTAACAGCCTAAGTGTAATTCCAACTGTGTAAATAATACAACTACATAACACCCTCGTGTAAATTAATTTTCTAAAAAAGTTAACATAATTTTTTTTTCGGTTAGAACACTTTTGTTTTATAAAAGAAAATAAAACCTTTAAGTAACCATTACAAGTGATTATAATTATTATAAATTAAAATGAATTTATGTTAAACCAGTAATAAAATTAAATATTTATAATGCACAATCAAAGTTTATTGATTTTTTTCAACACCAAAAGATTAAATAACTTTAAAATAAAGCTTTATTGCACCAAACTTTAGTGCACTTTAGAAATTAAAAAAAAAATACCTAAAGCAAAAGGTCAATGCGGTCGTTATTCTTTAAACTTAATTTTACTTTTTACAAGTCGCTTTTAATCCGTACCCTCCGTACAGTTGTACAACTTACAACCACTACAACCTTTTCAGACCTTAAAGTTTATTACACACTTAATGATGCATGAAACTCCGTTTACTGCATTACAATTTTGACTTAACTGACGTTGTAAAAAAATTTAAAGTTTGCTTTTTATTTAAATAATAAATGCCGTAATATGCATTTTAAATTATTTTTTAAATTATGAATGATACTTTGGGTTGTTATAGTCAAATTGCTTAATGACTTATTTTAATAAATTAATTAGTTTGAATTTAATCGTCTATGCATAAAGATTATTGTAATTTTCTCAAAGTTGAATAATAGAAACGTTTTATGAAACCTTTTTTTTATAATTTAACTTAAGAAAAAAACAATACATTTAATTGCATATTTGTTTTTACAATTTGTGTATTTAAAATTTAAGATAAACTAAATACATTTAAAACAATAGATAAAAAACTCACTATTCTATAAAAAATTAATTTTGTATTTTAGTAAGACACTAAATCGTTTTTAAAATTGCATCTTTGCTAAGATCTTGTAAATCATAAAAAATACAGAAATGTTTAAATTAGCAAAAACCTTAGCGTTACGAATTTTTGCATTAAAATTCATTAATTAAAAAATTCTGTTAATATTTAAACAAAATCAAATATTCTCAGTTTTGTTTTATTCATTTTGTTACTTCACTTGAGAAAACAAAATAAAAATAAATTTTGTTTTTATTGTCAATTTTCCTATAGTGATTAAATTAATTAGATTATTGATCTGGCGTTTTGTTTTTTTTTGCATCCATTACTAACTTTGTTTTGCGTAAATAGTCAAAGATTTTTATTTTATGATTAATAAATTCTACTTTTTATTCGGAATTCAATAAACCAGTACATTTATTATTTATTAGAGGTTACGTACTAAAAAACACGTTATGTTTGAATATAATATTTTATTTAAAATAAATATATGAGAATGTGGTTTTGAGTTTAGATAACACTGAAAACTGTACAATTGTTTAAACATTTTGTGACTTAGTTACAAACAGCTTTCAATTTTAAATTTGACAACTTTAATTATTTGTCAATTTCTTATTGTGTAGTAAAATAATATCAATTTTTTCTGAGAAAAAATTTTGGCACGATTTGTTGCTACATCGAGTCATAAAAAAATTGCGCAGAGATTTATTTGCTTAAAAAAGTGAGTCATCATTAAACTCATAATTTGTCAAAGAACACTGAATTTAGACAATTTGTTATGTTAAAAATCTTTTAATATAAGTTGCGTACTGTATTAATTTAGTTCCGAAACGAAATCTTGCTACATTTAGAATGTTAACTGTCATTTTTATGTTTTTTGACGTATGGATATTAATTAATAATAAAAGCATTTTCGCTTCATGTTTTGATTTCTCTGTATTTATTATTATTATTATTATTATTATTATTATAGCAACTAAGCTCACCGCCATGTATCTGTTTTTTTTTTTGAAATTGTGCATGTCGAGTCTATTAAGTACATCGAGTCGATAATTTAAAATCACGTACCATCAAAGACTATGGTTATTTATACCAATTACGATGCGTAATTTTTGATCAAGTCAAAGTATTTGAGTGATGGACGATTAATAGCTATTAGCATGACTAGAGAATCGTGAGTAGAATTACTTTATTTTCTATTAATTTGGTAATTGTCAAATCTAATTACCTACGATTTACATGTATGTGTTATTACGACTAATGCATGCAGATTGATTTGTGTATTACAGATTAAACTTATTACAAGCGCGTTCTGCTTCCGAATGCCAAAATCGCTAAATTTAGGGTTGTTTTCTCGCTTACCTATTAAGTTATACTTTCGAATTGTAAAACGACACTTAGATGTACGATCCCGCCACTCTAAGGAACCTGCAATATTATTCTCCTGTGATATTTATCGACGAACTTTCAATTACTCATATCTGCAATTAATATTTTCTGGTTTTGGCGCTGTTTTATTTATCTTAATTAGCACACCAAGCATCATTGGCAACTCTCTCTCTCTCTCCAGAATATTGAACTAGCCGCCTGCTTTTAAGTTACGAGTAAATTTACCTTTATCTTTCTCTAGCAATAACCGATAACAATTTCATCAACTAAAAATTGAAAACAAATTGTTTATTTGTAACCAAGTTTTTTTTGCTTTATAAATCATGTTTTTGAAAAAATAAATTATTATTACGCACGAATTAAAATTTAGGTTTTTTATGATTTTCTTTAATTTTGAAGAAGTATCATTATCATTAAAAATTAATTTATGATGATTCTTCTTACTTTTTATTATTATTATTATTATTATTATTATTATTATTATTATTATTATTATTATTATTATTATTATTATTATTATTATTATTATTTATTAAATATTCAGAATATTTTATTCAAAAACATGTCTTGTTTGTCGTATTTAAAATGTGTTGCAGTCACCACATATTAAATCAAACTCCTTGGTATACTCAGGATTAACGTCGTAAACAATTATGTTTTATCTGACAGAACTAATTTAGTAACTAATCTAAGGTTCTAGTGTCTACTTATAGTTTTGAGCAATATGTCTTTAAAGTATCTAATTTTTTAAAAGATTTGACTACAAAAATTTAAGGTTTTTCTGATTCTTCTTCTGGAAGTTAAGCGTCTGCAGTACCGATTATCTTATTTTTTCTACAGAATTTCTCAAATTAATGCCGAAAATGACAAAAAATGTCGTTGCTAAGTTAAACAAATCTTTTATTAGTTTGCAAGGCGAATTTCTTTTACGTTTGCACAATGTGCCCGACATCAAATCACAATTTTAAAATACATCGATCAAAGAAACAGGAGTCTTTCATTTGTATAGTATGCATGTTTGTAAATGAAATTTAAAGTTTTCTGGTTCCTTAAATAAAAGTAACTTAATTCAATTTCATAAATTACTATGTAAATGGCTATAGAGATAGAAACGTTGAAAGCTGATTTTATTCCCGCGAAATTTAAATAAACCGCAGGGTAAAATCACAACGTATAAACGTTGTAAGGTAATAATGTCAATGCAAATGTGGAAATGCCATCAGAGTGAACCAAAAGCGACCGTTTCACCCTTTTGGGCGCGTAATTCAATCCTACTTAAATTACACGGGAATAAAATCAGCTTTTAAGGTTTCTATCTTAGTAGCCATTTATTTACTATTATTCATGCATAGTAAATTATACTATGAGATGGCTCTGCCATCGTATTTCGCTTATTTTGATTACATCATTTGTTATTATAAAGCTATAGGACTGTTAATGCATTTGTTGAAGTACAGTAGAGTGTTTTCTCACTGCTGAAGAGTCTCAAAAAGGCAAAACGGCCGTCCAGTGGTTTACTCTGGTCGCGTTTACACATTTGCATTGGCATTGTTACTTTACAATGTTTATACGATGTGAGTTTAGCCCGCGGTTTCAATCGTTATCTTCTTTAACCTATTTACCTAAAACGCATTTATTTTTTTACTATGTCAATACTGGTGATAGTAAACCAATTAAGCAACGTGAATATCCTCTCTTTCCAACCTTAAAAACTTTTCTTAATAATGAAATAGTCTTCTTAAACAAGGTGTTATTGAAAAATCGAATAGTCTTTGGTACTCTCCTGTTTTACTTGTAAAGAAAAAAGATAACTGTTATCGAATGTATTTTGAGTGTCATAAGTTAAATAAAGTAATTGTTTGTGATTCTCATCCGCTGCTTAGAATCGTCTCTATCTTAAATAAAATTTGTGATAACCGTTTCTTTCTTCAATTGTTTTAAAGAACGACTTGTTTAAAATTCTTCTTGACATCGATTTTAGTCCTAAGACGGCGTTTTCTGTTTGTAGTAAAAAATTTTTTCAATTCAAACAAATGCTTTTTGGTTTGTGCAATGGTGCTTAGTCAATGCAAGGACCGATGGATGTTGTACTTGGTCCAGAACCTGACCCATATACTTGATTTTATCTTGATGATATAATTGCCACTCCTACTTTGACAAAACATTTAGATGTTTTTATTTTAATTGTCTTAAAGCTTAAAGAAGCTAATTTACTGTATATTTTAAAACGTGTAAATGTATGCGTGATTCTTTTATGTTTCATGGTTTTGTAGTTGATAAAATTTTCTGCGTGCCAATCCTAAAAAAATTCAGTCAATTTTAGAAGCTCTTGTTCCTAAAAATACTACTGAAGTACAAAGAGTAATGGGTTTATTACAATATTACCGTCGTTTTATTAAAGATTTCTGTACTATTAGTGCTCTTATTGGTGTTCTCTTACATGGTAATCCTAAAGGACAATCTATTGTTTGGTCTTTAAAACCCACCAAACTTTTTCTACCTTAAACGAAATAATGCATTTTGTTTCTCTCTTATCTAATCCTAATTTTTCTAAGCCTTTCTTTATTAGCCCAGTCATTATAGGTTATCACCTGGAAGTAAATAGTACAAAGCTGAAAATTGGCAGTGATATAGTTTACATGATTCTTTCCAACATACCAAAGTTCACCATCAATCCTCCGCGTGCGTCAGCCGCCATATTACAAAATGGCGGACAAAAAAGCTTATTTGTTTATTATCTCGCTTATAAGCGCTCCAACGGTAAATTTTCAAGTAACATAAATTAAAGATCTTTAAAATCTCTACAAAAAATGTTATATACTATTTTATCGTAGGACTAGTAGTTTTCTCACAACATTAAGACCTAGAATCACATGGATAAAAAATGAAACTATATGTACTCAGGATCCTGAAAACAGATATTTTTATTCCTTAATTTAACATTATTATGGTTATGATACATAAAAAAATCAACTAGATATGACTCAAAGCTGTTATGGTATGACGTATTATATTAGGTAAATGTAAACCTGTGTTCCTTCCATCCTGTGGTTACGATAAGGAAACTAAACTGCAAAGTAGGCAACATTAACACTTACTGTATATATCTATACCTTACATTATTTCTACGATTGCTCTCTTTCTTCGTCCTCTGATCCTTCTTCTTCCAGTGCCTGGTTTTTACACGCAGTTCCACGACAACGACCACATAATTGAGAACACGCAAGGCTTGCCTTTCTGCATTCGCAGCCACGAATGCAATCATTCTTGCAGTTACATGTTATCAGATGAAGAAGTTCATCGGGTGCCGGAGGTGTAGTACTTGGCACAGGAATCAGCATGTCTGAAGCCTCACGCCATCCCCAGTTGATTGGTTTAATGGTGTCATTTTCTCCGTGCCAAATTTGTACCTGCAGATACACCCTAAAAGAATGCAGACGAGCTGCATTTGAAGTGGGAGGTAATGAGGCTAGCTCAAATGACGCCGTTACTTTCTGTCGTGTAATGGTCTTTTGGAATGTGACATATCGAAGATCGTTTAATGTCTTACATTGTTTTCCTCCATATAGTCGCAAAAGGAATTTTTCGCATACAGACGCAATCATGAAAGGATCAGAATTTAGACAATTAAAAATTGATATTTCCTTTCTAAGATTCTTGTCTTCAGCCATTCTTGTAAGCGGATCTCTTCCCCTTGCGAAATAGTGCTGACGTCGAATCGCAACCTGTCATCGCATGAAGGAACAGCATGCAATGCTTCATTTCGCCAATTGTACCCTGTATCTTACAGATATCAAACACCTTGTCTTGCTTAGATGCTACCGCAGCTGGTTTCAGAAAATAGACAAGATGATTGTAGTGTGGCGTTGTCCGGGCCAAAAGCATCACTAAAATATCAGTATCAGTTCCAACTACAGTGACTGTTTTCCCACTGGAGTGAACTTCTACTGCAGTGGAGACAATCAGCGTATCAGCATCTGACACTGTTTGATACGCAGTGATATTCGAGTGTTGAAACTTTGTGCGTAAAGCCTTTATTAATCGGGACTTGTTCTTTCCACTACCCAAAAAGTCGCGCTGTTGTGTTGCAATGGTAGCTTCATCAAAAACAACATCACGAGAGTTTATACCAGCTCTCCGGAGCTGTTCTTGACATTTAATGGAAGAAAGACCATCGTATCCATCAAACACCACAATGGAGGACGGCCCGTAATGAGTTAAGACGTAAGTTACATACGATGTAGAAATTTGACCAACGTTGATGGATGGGACCAGATAACCTTGTGCAGAAGATAACCACCATCTATAACGTATACATTTTCATTAGAATAGCACCGTTCCGTACACGGCTCAAGCTTTTCGATAAAATCAGCAAAAACTGACTTTTGTGCCTTTCTCATTTTTGATCCATCGAAGAGGGAAGTGGGGTAGGGCGCAAGTTCATAATGCATATATTGCTTAAATTCTAACTGCGATTTTAAAACACATGCTATTCTAAGAAACAGTTGCTGGGGATTAACAGGAATTACCTCGTCGCGAACTGTTACCGTGCCGTTCATAAACGATATTGGGGTAACTTTATCTTTCCTTTTGAGTTTTACATCTGTAAACTTTAGTCCCGTCATTCTGTTTTGTGCCTCGAGGCCATGCTCGAAGGCACAGTCACAATTAATTGACGAATCCGCAACAATCCCTGTAGATAACGAAATCAGTTTGTCCTGTACTGTTTCATCAAAGGGAGAGTGTGCCTCAAACCATGAAAGAATCGGTCTAAAGTCATGAAGGTCACGAGATTTTCGACTGTTTTTTTCGTAGTTCAACGTGCTGTTCAGAGGATACATGAGTGAGTCGACACAATGTCTCCATTGCATTACAAATCCTCATGCATGCTTGCTGTCCTAAAATCCAGCGAGCAAGAGTGCTATTCGTTATTCCTCGGCCATGGGTGAGACCTTCGGTCTTAAACGTACGCATGAGGTTTTGTTCAATTACCATATCCGTCCACGTGCCTGACCAAAACTTATGAGTGCGACGAATAGTAAAATAGCCCAGGTTGCAAAACTTATGAAATTCCTCTGCAGACATCCTATTTTCTAAGTTTTCCATTTCCTGCAAATACAGGTGGGCACACTTTGCGTATTGCAGGTGTCCTGCAGCATGAAAAAAGGGCAACATGCTTCGTATACATTCTAAATGCAGTATTCAATCTCCTGACCTCTCCGCTCTTATATATAATTGCATTAGTGCTACCAACCGATAATATTCTACCCAAAGCTTTGCTGTGCGATTTGTACTGGCAACTACTTCACATCGTTCTTCAAAACGTTCTGAAACTCTGATCAGTGTATCGTTGGTCACAAGGTATTCTGGCAAGCAGGAATTATCCATAAAATCTGTTTGCAGATTACTGATCTCTTTCTTTGTAGTTTCCTCGAGGTCTGTCTGTTGCATCAACATTACTCCAATAGCCAACTGTGTGAGAAAATGTGCCCTAACAGATCGACTATAAGCGTGGCCAGTCATCATGTGGCTAATTGACGCTTTGGCATATACTAAGGACCACACATCTTCTAACCCATTTCCGCCCATGATGTATCCGATTGAACCCATTTAGGACATTAACAGGTGAAAGCCACTTAATCTTACTACAACATTCGTCAAATCTCCACTAATGTTGCTAGCGACGATATCAGATGCTTTAAGATATAGAGGCTGATCGAATGTTACAAAGCAATGCTTCTGGTTTTGCTTTAGGGACTGAGATTATAGTCAGCATTGTCAAACACAAATTGTGTAAATTTGTCTGTGTCGTCACTTAGTTTATTATTTTCTATCAAAGAGTTTTCCAATCTTAGAGTTTCGGAGTAGGAAGAAGAATATCCCAAGCTACTTAGCAACTGAATTAGATGCTTTGAAGCGAAACGTCTATGCGTGTAAAGGCCAACACCAAGCAGCAGGGGCGAAAGAAAAGATCGAGGCCTGCAAGCGGACATCACTGCTTGTTCGAGAGCAGCTCGCTTCAACTCCAAACCTTCCGAGTCGATCTTTGATTGGAGTATTATGTCAAAAAAACATCTTAGAGAATCCGGTATTGTAGATCTGAGACTTTTAACAGATAAGTGATGGACAGGAGGATATTCGTCCATGTTGTTTACCGCAGAATTCTTATGTCCTCTCTTATTATTTCTACAGCAGTTTTGACTATTCGACGTCTTTCCTCGCATTTATCTTCTTTCTTTTCGGTATACCATGAGTTATGCAGAATTTTGTGAGCCGAATCCTGAAAACTGGCTACTGCCATCTGACCTGACTTTTCAGTTATAACGATGTTATCGCCATCGCGCTTCTGAAGCTTCAATTTTAGCCATTTACTACTGTATCCTTCGTGTTGATTCCTAAGATAACTTTGGAACCGGCTTGCCAAATCGGTAATAGAATATTGACATTCTTCGCAATTTTCCATGAACTGGCAAAGACTGTCAAATGCTGCTGTTAGCATGGGATCTTCAATTTTTCCACGGTGCCTAGTTGTTGCAGGTTCCTTACGAAATTCCAAATGACAATTTTGATGGTATCTTGCCTCCGCAGCTACTAAATCACCTACGTTGTTAATACGTGCCAATACAGTCCGTCCTAATAAATCGTCTTTTTTTAAAGCATGAGCAACAAGAGTTGTTTTAAAGGGGATTGTTTCGACGTGATGAACAGTATTTCTGTATTTTAAAGCTTTTTTGTTTTCAACATTTTTATTTGCTTCCAATCCGCAAAACATACAGTGGGTTTTGAAATCAAATCCGTTCCCATCCAAAGCAGCTCGAGTGCGGGATTGAGGTTCTTTCTTTTCAGTCTCCGGAATCGGTTGCACCTTTTTAGCAGAAGCCTGGATATTAGTTTTACTAGTATATGTTTTACGGCAAATTGAATGGAGTTTGATCTGCTGAACACCTTCCAGTTTTTTTGATAAACCATCTTGTCTTTGCTCACTAGCGGCTCTTACAGTTGCCAGACCGAGTTTTACGACGTTATAAGCTTTATCCGAGGTAGAAAATAATTTTTCGCAGATGAGACAAGTTTCAAGGTCATCCATTCTTGTAGGTATTAATTCAATTCGTACTGAAATGAATTGAGATAATCGTATATTCATTGAAAAATAACACAGGCCAACAAAAAAAAATATGATTTGAATTTGTTTATTTTTTTAGAGTGGTGGGGGCTAAAATAATAGAGAATCAAAATTTTTTTGGTTCTAGCACACAAACTTTTTAAATAATTTTTTAAGAAGTGATAACAAACCTTACGTGATAGGTATAAATGGTACTCGGATTTAAATTCAGTAGGCCAAGATTATACAAAATCAGATATCAGATTAAAATCAACTTTCAAAAGATCAAAAATTGTTGGCCTGTGTAATCAAAGCAAACCTGCAATGGAGATAACTTATACTATGTACTTACCAATTACTGGTGCTATATATTTCGTTTTATTCGAGCACTTTGTATTGGATCCTTTTACACCATTATAAATTTCACAAATATAAGATACAAAACATTACACTTTTAATGTCAATAGTTTTATAAACAAATGGTTATACACAGAAGAATAGTTAGGTAGGTAGGTAAATATTAATATAATTATTCAAACTAAACGTACAGTGATATTAAAGCTTTTTGAAACAATAAAACACGAACACCTGCACGGATGACTAAGATTTGTAGTAACCAATTCGCTTGCACTACCCGTTTTACGCAAAGATGTTTGTATTTTAATACATTTTTGTAAATATTTAATTTCATGACCTGTGTATCTCTAGTTTCATTTTTAGTGTTAGATGATTTTAATGTTGCCGACTTTGCAGTTTAGTTTCCTTATCGTAACCACAAGATGGAAGGAACACAGGTTTACATTTACCTAATATAATACGTCATACTATAACAGCTTAATAATTAAGGAATAAAAATATCTGTTTTCAGGATCCTGAGTATATCAGTTTCATTTTTTATCCATGTGATTCTACGTCTTAATGTTGCGAAAAAACTACTAGTCCTACGATAAAATAGTATATGACATTTATTGTAGAGATTTTAAAGATCTTTAATTTATGTTACTTGAAAATTTACCGTTGGAGCTCTTATAAGCGAGATAATTTACAAATAAGCTTTTTTGTCCGCCATTTTGTAATATGGCGGCTGACGCACGCGGAGGATTGATGGTGAACTTTGGTATGTTGGAAAGGATCATGTAAACTATATCACTGCCAATTTTCAGCTTTGTACTATTTACTTCCAGGTTTAGTCGAAATTCTAACTATAATGACTGGGCTATATTCAAACTGATGCCTTTGATGTTGGTCTAGACGCCGTACTTTTTCACGAAGCTGATGGTTTTGAACATCCTGTAGCTTATGCGAGTCATACCTTAACTAAAACTGAGAAAAAATATACCGTTACTGAAAAAAAATGTCATGGTGTTTTGTTTGGTTGCGAACATTTTCAAGGTTTGTTGTGGTTAACTAAACTCAAAGATCCTGTAAACCGTTTAGCTCGTTAGTGTCTTTGTTCATCTCAATTTAATTTTACTATTAAACATTGTAAAGAGTCTGTGAATGTTTTGAAGAAACGTTCTGTCGTTTTTTGTCTAGAAAAAGAATTATGCTCTTTTAGACACTACAAAGAGTTTTGCTGCTCAGCTGGCACCAAAAATTATTTTATGTAAGATAGTGAAAGTATATTCTCGTCTTGTTTATGAATCTTTGGTATATCTTGAAAAAAATTAAGAAAATGGCATATTAAAGATTTAAAAACTTATAATGGCGGGGATCCTATAAGCAAATAATAAGTGAGGAAAAGTTCTTTGTTGATAAGTACTGATTTTGATATTTTCATTTTCTTCTTCGCCTTGATTTTATTGTGATAGGTGTCGGTAATTTTGTTGGTATAGTTTGTGAGATAACGTTATTTGCTAATCTTGTGACTTGAATTTTCTTCAGAATTATTGAAGTGTCAAAGCCAAACTTAAAGATTTTTCCCTTTTTTTTCTAATTTGATTCTTCTAGTATTAGCTTAGTAATAAACTAGAGTAAGCAATAAATGGTTTATCTTACGTTTAGAGTTACGTTTGCGTTATTATCTTGTTGTTGTATCTTGTTTTGCGTTGCTGTTACTTTACGTAAATTCACCATGATGTTCTTGTACTGCATTTGGTAGTATCTATCAATATTTTTTTTCAAACGGGATGTGTAAAGTTTCTGTTACTGTTATTATTTTATTTAAAATTATCTGTATTAAATTAACAAATACTGTATGTAAACTTTCTTTTATTTTTAATTTTGTATGTAATTTTTATTGTACCTTTTATCTACAATATCTTTGTTTAATAAGTTTTTGTTAACAATACAGGTATGTCTTTAATTTCTATTTTGTTACATATATCTAATTTCTTATTTTTAAATATTTTAGACTTTTTTTTACAATTATGAGATTGTCGTTTACTCTCATAATTTCGATGGATTTGGTTTATCAATAAGATAAACATATCGATGATTTTAATTGATTTCCCCTAAGAAAACATCATTGTTTTGATGATGTTTCTGAAAATTTTCCAAAGTTAATGCGCAGTTGAGTTGTCTGAAACAGAGTTTATTAATATCTAAAATTTACGCATTGATTAGAAATTACATATTAAATAACTAATTAACTGTGTGATTCAAAGATTTACATAACTTACTTTATAGTTAAATAAATTTAAGTTAAGCTTTCCGTTTAAGGAAGGGGCTAATTTACCTATTGCAAATCTTTTAATTAGTTTCTTTTGAGATTTCTTAATTTTAAGTTACATAAATAAATCATAGACGGATGGGTATTCTATCTTTAAGTTTAAGTATTGTTTGTCAATTTTTTTTTATTGTTTGTATAAATTTAAATATAAGACGATAACTATTTTGCTATTTAATCAATGAATTATACCAATGTGTGACTCTTTATTTCAAATTAGGCTCCTAATAGTTTTAGTTTTCTAAAAACTACTTAGCATCCCTTACATTTCGAAAGTTAATCGACTAAATTTGGCATTTTTTTTAATTGTTTGATTGATTTCTTAGTATTTCGTGTTAGCGCGCTCATTGGCTTAATAGCTTTATTACAATATATAAAACGTCTTATTTTTTTAAATGTTACACTGCTACGTAAAATAGACTACACGGCACAAATTTTTGTCATAAACATTAAAGAAAACCATAGAAGATGTAATATCTAAAAAGTTAAATTGCAAAGCAGCGGCGTGTTCTTATGAAATGTTTCAGTTAACATAATAAAACTAAGTAGTTTTAAATCTGTTATTTCTTCTAAACAAGAGAATACATTTACTTAATACTTGAAATATATAGAGAGTCGCTTGTTTAGTCTATCAACTAAAGAATTTTGTAATACAGCATATAAACAATGACTTGCGTCATAACTTTGACAACAAATCACGCAATACCAAAGCCTAGTTAAAATATTTCTTAAAAATAAATTCAATAGTGACACTAAGAAATTCAGAAGCTACATCAGTTACTTGAGCTCAAAGTTTTAACCGCGTTTCTGATTGCAAGTTTTTTAATTTGCTAAAGGAGTACATAGGTAAGTATAAAATAGGAACAAACAAAATATTTAATTTAGACGAGATTGGCATAACAGCAATGGCTAAGTTGGTAAACAAAATTTAAGCCAGCAAAGAGTTACGTGTCGTTGGTAATAACGCTTTACATTTTTATATTTTAATATTTTTTTTGGGACGTCACTAGTACGCTGACACCTACAGTTGAATATTTTGGTGTAATACAATATTTGCAGTAAGGATCTTTTACCCGTTTTCAGTTCCCGTTTAATATTCGCTGTGATAAAGTTTGGTTTTAGTAGAATCTCTGTTTATTTATTTAATTTAAATAAAATTAAGATCTTTGGTAGAATTAAAGCAATTTTTTTCTACTCAATATTCACAGCAAATTTACAAAAACTTGAAGCCTTTTTTTATACTTTTTATTTTTTGGTAATGGTATTTCGCATTTAGTAGATCAATTTTAGCCAGGGGTAGTTGACGTAAAATTGATAACCGCAGGTGTTTGCTTAAATTGGACTTTGAACAGCCACCTATCAAGTGTCGTTTTCAATGTGCGTTACTTGACTTACGCTTCAAAATTATTAGTCTATGACGTTTTTTGTAACTGTGCTACATAAAAGTCTATATTTTATTTACTGTGTTTGCAGCTTAATTAATTATGTTCTATTATTTATATTAAACTTTTAGCTACATTTTAAAATCATTATTAATATGTTACTTTCAGTCGAGTATGTAGTTTAGCTTTCAGGTCATGCAAATTTAATGTGTTCATTGACTTGATTCCGATTGAAAATCTTTAATTATTATTTGTATTTTAGACCAAACATTAGCAAATGTAAGTCAAGGATTGTAAGCTTATACTCCTCAAAAGTTTAAGAACTATTAAAGTAGCATATCTACTAGCTGTCTCATGTTGTTATACTAATTTCAACGTTTACGTCTCGATTGTCAAAAACTATCTTTTTGTGACTGCATGTAATTATTAAAGATTAATAGATTTTGCTTTGTATTTTATAATTTTAATAATAATTGCTAATGAGTCAGATTTATTAAAATATGCACATCTTTTTAGAAAAACCTTAGTAATAAGATACATTGCTATAGCTTTCGTCACGAAACTTGACGATTGCCAGCCGTCCCGGATTTGACCAATGTCTATTTTAGTGCCGTAAGTGTAATACTTATGTAAAAATGTGCAAATTTTTATATTGTTACCAAATAATTTGTAAGTTATTTAAATAAATCACATCTTTATGTAGACCATTTACACCATTTCCAGCTTCATAAACGTGTTTTGAAAAGTTTTTTCTAATCCGAGCATTTCCATTTCCAAAAGTTTCTGCTAAAAACAAGTTTTAAAACAACAAGGTGAGACAGCGATTACATCAAGTTTGCCGTATAAAAAAAATATTAGAAGCCGTGTCAAGCAATACTGATAAAAAACATTCTGAAAAACGAAAGGTTCATATTGAGAAAATCACCACGAAGAAAATTACTAATAACATTAATAAAACTAAAATAATTGAAGAGAGGAAATATACCAAACAGAGACTTTTAAAACGGAAGACAATAAAGAGTGGACAAAAAGAATAGTGGGTCTCGTGCACAAAGTGTCGCAAATGGACACTCTGCTCGTGTACTAGAAAAGATAACAACAATTCGAAATCTGCTTACATTTTTGCATTTTGTGTTTGATTTTACCATTCTATATTTTTTTAACTTTTAATTTGATTCTCATTTATATTTATTTATATGTATATGCATTATTACTTTTTGTTTAATTCATTTTTATCATAATACAATTTTTTTAAAGTGTTTTTTATGTTATCATTAAAAAAATACAAATTAAAGGTATTACACGTAGGCTTGTTCATTGCAATATTTTCTTTTGAGTTATGCCATGGATAAGTTTTTCTTATTGTTTTGTTGATTATACAGTCAGTTATTTCAGACGTTGTTATGTCTTTAAAAAAATTGACGATCATGGAATAACCCAAAAGAAACTTTGTGTTTAAATAGCGTTACTTTGTATTGTAACATGTAAATCATACTCACCGTTTTACAAATAAAGATGAATATATAAATAAAGTAATTCTAAAAGTTGTGAGTCACAATAACTATAAATAACTATAGAATCGTAGAAAAAATATAATGTAATGTAATTTTACAATTATTTAGCATTGATTAAAAACATACACATGTATTTAAAAAAAGTAAATTCTGAGGAGTACATTTTTCTTTACTTTTTTTTAAATTTTATACAATTTGCATTCTTGTGAAAAAATATTGAATCTTTTAACAACAACAATATTGACTGTAAATACGCTTAGCAAATGCAAATTTTATACAAATTTGCGTTCATGTATAGAATGATAGTATACTTTATTTGGTATATAAACAAAAATGAATTTTCAAATATATTTTTGTTTGATAAGCACAATATTTTCTCCGTAAGTTTATAAATTGTATTATTCACATTTGGTTTAAGGTAAAAACCATACAAAGTTTTGTTGTTCTCAATTTAAAAATTACGTTTTTAATTGATAAACGACAAAAATGCAAAAGATGTAAAATTTTAATTTTATGATTTTATAAGATTGTTAATAGACAAAAATTTTATAAAACAAATCGACAAAAAGAATTAAATAAAATATGATTATTTGATTGTGATGCAAAATCATAGTACAGTTTTGATTAAGTTATTTATTGTTGAACTTTTGCTCCAAATTTTGTTGACTTGCAATTAACGTAGTATGTACATCACTTAAAGTCTCATAATTTTTAATCTATTTATACAAAACAAATATTGGAAAATGAAACGTCACGTACTATTTTACGAAATATGGAAATTAGTTTCAAACAATGTTTTATTAGAGGACAGGTAACATTCGAACCAAATACATCAAAAATATAAACTTAACGTAAAACGTAGCGAACGAAATTGACGTAGTTAAATAAAACTCACATTTGTAATACATAATTTTTTTTAACAATAAACATTAAAGTTCATACTTAAAACAAATAATATAAAAAAATTACAGATTTAATAATCTCAAATTAATTTGTAGCGAGTCGAAATTAATAAAATAAAATAAAATTTGACTATAAAAAAGTGAAATCAATGGTTATAAATAAACTTTAAAGATAAATAATTATTAAAAAAAAAATTAGGTATGTTAGTCTTGATGTATTATATTGTCCATGTTAGAATACTCTAGCAAAGTCACGCATTTTATCAACAAAAAATCAATAGCAATTTAAGAAGGCAATCAATGGTTATTGGTTTTTGTAGTTTAGGGTTATATTTTTGACGTCGTCAATAACGTGCGCTTCCGGGAAACATTGCTCTAGAACGACAATACATAACTATGTTTTTTATACATTTATATGTTTACGTAAACTTATTTTATGTTTATTAATTAATAATATAAATAATTAAACAATTATACCTAAAACATCAAGAACAAAAATAATTTTAATATGTATACGTTTGGGCAAATGTTTACTATTAAGAACGTTTTTAATCAAAGCTTAAAATTAAGTTTAATTTTAAAGTTTGTGCTGCTCCTTTGTAAAAATCCCTATGTATATTCATTTGTTAGTGTAGTGACGTAATTGTAAAGAAAAACTGTAGTTACAATGTAGAAAATAGAAATCTACGTAAAACTGTTCTTTGAAAGTCAATTATTATTTAAGTAGGAATGCGTGTTTGGTTTAAAATTTGTTTAAAAGTTGTAAAATTTAGTTAAAACAGAATATTATATATTTGGAAGTTGGTACTACGTAAAACATTCGCATTTCAAAGTTGACAGATTCAGTTACTTATAAATCTTTGGTCGGCAGTCAAAAAGGTATTAGTCAGTAAAGCACTTTTTACAGGAGATTATTTCAAAGTTTAGACAATATTTGGGCCATTTTGTACATGTAAATTATATTTTTCTGCAATAGGTGCCGCATTATGCATTCATTTGAAATTTATGTCATAAGGATAGTCAATTTCATTTTTCTAGATAGTACAAAATTAGTTTTATGCCTGTAAACGTCGTTCTTAGAGAAATGTTATGATCCTTTGTATCCTTTCTCATTAACTCATAGCCACACGCCGAAACGACGACTAGACGGGGTAAGTACTATTTTTTTTGTCTTGATTTTTATTGTATTTTCAAATTAAGATGAGTTAGTTGGTTTTTTCATACAGTTCACTTACATACATTTTGGTCCTTCGAGCCGGATTTTAGGTACCTAATTAGCATTTGACTTTTAATTAATTTTCGCTTATAAGTTTTATTGTTCGTAGAGTGGTATATTTGTATTTTAGTTCTACTACTTAGATAGTTGAGTGCACTACTTTTGTGATAAAGGAATACGTGTATTAAAGATACTATATTTATAATACATTTATTGCATAGTTTCGTTCAAATTGTCAAATTTAGAATACTGTAGTCTGTAGGTGATAAAGTTCATACTTTTTATTTATTAAATTAACATACTTGGTAATTCGTATTTTTGTTAAAGTCGTGTTACCTCTAGTAATGCCGATTTCAAAGAAAGAGAAGCAATTAAATATTCCAATGGCTAAACAGAAAACCTTATTTACACGTTTACAATTAACTTATGACGCGAGTAAGGATATTAGCAATGAAAACAAACTAAACAATTATAAAATTTGTTTTCAAAGTCTAGAATAAACAAAAATTGAATTTTCTAAAAACGGCTACGGTCAATAAATTTCGCTCAACCGCTACAGTAAGGTCCCGCAGACCTATATTTTTTTCTGAAGTAATTTCACCACAAAATTTTTATTTATTCAGTTGTTTCGTTTAATTATGTATTAAGATAGGATTAAAGCAAATTACGGAAATTAACAAAAATACATTGGAATTCAAAAATCAAATTTTATTCAAAGAATATTTGAAAATACCTTTCAAAGTATAAAGTTTTTGTTCCTACTGCATTCTAAACAATTTTTTCTTGAACCCTGCAGGCATACTGGTCCTCTACAGGTAATCCAGAGGTTTTTCTTTTTAATTTAAGAGGACAAATATAACAAGTACGTCGTATTTCCAGACGCTTTTCCTCATCTGCATTCTCGTTTGGTGTACTGGATTTATTTAACATTCGCTCCAAAGTGAGTTTTAGTTCTCTCGGTATTTTTTTACTTTTACCTTTCCATCAGCGGAGATGTTAAAGATTTGGCTAACTGTTTTAGAAAATCATGACATTCCATTTTGCGGGCATTTTTATAACTTTGATGAATAATGTATGCGTTTACCGTGGAACATCTAGCATTTGAAAAAATACTGCCACAGGCCATCGATTAGTCCTTCTATTAGTACTATAGCCAGCACACTTTTTATCCAGGGTGTCAACACCACCCTTTGTCATGTTATAATAATCTATCATTCTGGGTTTTTCGTTATCAGAGTTTTTTGAGCTGCTGTGGTGCATTGAGGAAACAAGTAGGACTGCTTTAGGTTCAAAACTTCAAAAAGATATTTTTATTATGCTTTTCAAGTTTAGATTTTTTTCAGTTGTTATTGCTGCTGATATACGTCAAATGTATAGACAAATTACCATTTGTAATAGGCACAAACGATATCAGCGTTTGTTATGGCGATTTTCCCTAAAACAACCACTTTCTGTGTATGTAATAAGTGCAGTCTCATTTGAAATCTCAAGTTCTCCGTATCTAATGCTTTGAACCATTCGTCAATTAGCTTTAGATGAATCGAAATCGTTTTCGCTTGCTTCAAAGTCAATTGTGGACGACATGTACGTTGATGACTATTGCGTTTTTTTACCCAGCTTAGAAGAGGCCAAAGTATTATGTTCTAAAATTATTAGCTTATGCCTTGCAGGAGGCTTCGAGGCCACCAATAAAGGGTTAATATCGACCAAATACTTTATTGGAAATATTATAATTTGAAAGGTCTACCTTATATATAAAAAAGTACACCTTGAGAAGAAAATTTTGTCTGATGTGCTGTTACTTACGAGTCAATAGACTGCAATATCTCCTTTAATTAAATGCGTGCAACAGCATTCGATAACCGGGTTTTTATTTATAATTTCTTTTAGCATTAATTAATAATGTTGTAAATTTCTGCTTTCTGCTTTCGTGAGTCATTGTGCTGAGACAATTTGCTCTGTTCATTAATATTTCAGATTGGCTCAACGAGGAAAACGTTTTTTTCGAGCAAGTACTGGATTGTAGCTAAGTCTTATTTAATTACATTTGTGTAATTTTTAAGGTCTTTCCAAAAAAATTTTCTTGTCTAATTTGCGTAATTATAATAGTGGTTTCAATACCATTTAAATAATTTTATTAATTATTTTTGTATGTTTCATGCTGTTAATCATAGATATTTGTCATTATCAATTAAATTTTCTTGGCTATAAAAACCCTATGTGTAATTTAAGCCTATGTATCGTGTATTTCCGTTACTTCCGGCATTTATATAACTATTGTTGAATAATCTACAATAAATTTTTGTGCTCGTTGAAAAATATACTATAAATTCTTATGCTCGTTAATATTGGACAATATTAAATTAAAGTTGTACATATCTATCTTTCTTTTTTTTTGGTCCGTTGATGATTACAAATCTGATTTGGTTGCAAGCTTGAATCTTCTGTCTTGTTCGAAACAGAAGTTTTTACTGACTAAGATCTAGCACCTATTAAATTCTATTTATTTAAACCTTCCTTATCTTCGACTAGTGCGAGTTAGCCGTTAGTTCGTAACATTTATAAGCTTGTAGCATAC
Organism: Aquatica leii; assembly: GCA_035610365.1. Taxonomy (NCBI): domain Eukaryota; kingdom Metazoa; phylum Arthropoda; class Insecta; order Coleoptera; family Lampyridae; genus Aquatica; species Aquatica leii. The sequence continues at coordinate 37,123,155 of CM069437.1, read as the reverse complement.
TTTTTAACTGGTCTCTAAAATCGGGAGTTTTCTTTGAATGTTGGAAATCAGCCTTTATTCGACCAATTCATAAGGGTGTTAATAAAAATGTTGTAAGAAATTACCGTCCTATTACTATACTTTCTGCCATGCCTAAGCTTCTTAAAACGTTACTACATAAGAAATTACGCTCACTCATAAGAAATATAATTGTGGAACATCAGCACGGTTTCTTTAAGGGCCGCTAAATTTCTACCAACCTTGGGAGCTATACTCAACATATCCTAGATGCTTTCGAGGAGGGAGCTGATATAAAATCTGTTTACACGGACTTCAGTAAGGCGCTTGATAAGCTTAACCATACTATACTTATTGCTAAACTGGACTATTATGGTATAAGTAACTCATTCAAGACGATTCAAAGTAAAATTTTCTCTAGATTTTCTTTCCAAAAATTTTATAAGTTTTCCAGGAATAATGTTGGTCTGTGGGTGGCACTCTTTCATTTTGTAACGTTGCTGAACTGCAACAACTAAACAACAACAATATTTGGTAAACCCTTCTTGCAGTCCAAGTAATATGGATGTAACCCCAAAGTCACCACAGATTTGCTAAAGGTGATTTAAATGTTGGATGAGTATTAATATAATTTAATAATATAGCATATATTTGTGTTGTGTTTCAAGTTACTATTACAAAGTAAAACTGCGTTGAGATTTTTTTTTGATGTTTTGATAAACAATTGCCATTTTGCAGAGTGATATTTATTACTACTTTTATACAAAAGTCTAGTTACATCATCAATGCAGTAATAATTTTTTTTTAAACTTTATAAAACTGAATTTTTGTGACGTTCCTTCAATCCAGAGATTCTTGTAGCAGTATGCAAAATTTTTTTTAATCGAAGTTTCAAATTTTTTCATTTTCTTTGGTTAAACTCAAATCCCGTATCAAATCTTTAATATCTGATTGAGTAATTACATGTAATTTGTTAGAAGTAACATAAGTTAGATTGCTTAAAAATGACATATTTAAAACATCGTTTATCTTTTCCTCGTCCATAGAATTTACAAAATTTAACAGGACTTTAGAAGCATTTTTGTTTTTAGTCCCATTTCCGTATCAAGATATTTGCTATTTGATTCACGTATTTCAAATCAGGTTTATATTATTTTAAGTTTGTAAGTAACTTTTGTTTCAATTTATTTATAGTTTTACGTTTTTAAAACATTCGTTAGCTGTGTTTACGCCAATTTAGCATTTTCTTTGTGTTAATAAAATTTGGATTGTGTTACAATTTATGTTTCCGACTGACAGTTCTTATTTATTTTCTGAGATACAAATAATTAGATATTTTAGCAGTGTGTTTATTGTAACACCGTTAATAGTTTCGTTTCTGCTTTGTTATGTTTCCCTTACGGTTGCAATACGATGTAAAAAACCTCGTCCAAACTCACGTGATACTAATTTTCGTTTTAATTTCGTATCTTTGTTTGTCGCATTTTGATTATATGGGATTTTTTTTAAAAACTGTGTATACTGTACGTGTATCGTTTATAAAAAGAAAACGTTTTTAATTAATAAAACAGTTGGGTACAAACCCTCGTGGAAAACAATAAGGTATGCCGCGGTTCCTAAAAATTCAAGGTAACAGATTGCTAGTTTAAAATGTGTTTGTAAAATAGTTAAATTGGAAGTTTAATGCTACATTTTCGTTTTGGTTACCGGATTTTATCGTTAATCAAACACAATTATTTTTCCGTATAGCTATAGATAGAAAGTTTTTTATATCCGCAGTTTATCCTTGCTCTGTAGTAAATCACCTCTAATTATCACAGTAACTCTGAGATCATCTTTGGTTACTTCACCTGGGGGCTGCGGTTAACCAAAAAACACCTCTTTTGAAGTTCGAACTAGGAATTTAAAGTAATGTTTATACCGTTTATTTTTCTTTAAATTACAAAATGACTTTGATTAGATTCATAACTCTGTGAGTTAACGCTTACCGCTATTTTACGTAACAACGTTTCAACTTGGTGCTTTGTGTGAATACACATTTTACAATCAAAAACATTTGGTCAAGTTTAAAGCAAAGTGACGAATAAATGTGCTATCGACTAAATTAAAACAAGAAGTTTCTACTTGTTTGTATTTTTTGTATTTATATAACCGCAAGTTAGATTGTTATTTTTTTCTAAGTGTTTTAAGCGGTATTATCGGAGATTATGTAATAGTAAAAAAGTAAAGCATTTTTATGGTACTGTGAATGTCCAAACTTATTTAGAGTTTTTGCAAATTCATTGGCCTCGATTACTTGAAATTATTTTACGGAATATTCTAGAGAAGATGTGGTATTTGCATAATGCTGTTCCTCTTTACCATACTGGTCCTATCTATCATCATTTTAATGCTGCATACTCACAAAAGCGGTCCAATTGATTAGTTTTTACGATCACTTAATTTGTCTAAGATTACATTTTTCTATAAGGTTACGTTAAAGATGTAGTTAATCGAACAGCACCTACTACAAAAAATGCTATAAAAAATAGAATTACAGAAATTTTTCAAAACATTCAACCTAACACATTGAGAAATGTTAGTTCTCTTCAAGATAAAAAGTGGTTATTAATTCAGAAATTATTTAATTTTGCTTTCTTCGTTCTTATTAGAATTATTGTTTGTCTCAGTTAATTGTTTCGTACCATGTAATTTTTCTTGTTTATTATTTGTTGGTGCTTGTTGTACTGAATGTGTATTTGTTTTGTTTAAACTTTTAACAGCTTGTTCCACGGTTTTCCATTCTTGAAATTCACACATAACACAATTGTGGAACACTGCTTCAACCGTCCTGAACTGATAGTTCTGTAACTTTCTATTTATTTTTGACCAAACCGCGTCAACAATTAAACAAGAAATGTATCATTCCCCCGGCTGCAACTTTTATATCTGCACGTATGGATTCCAGAAGTTTTTATTTAGTATATTCAGCGATGACTAATTTTTTAGAGTTATATACTTTTTTCTGAAATGCGTGACGTATGCTTTGTAGTCTAATAATGTATTTACAAAATAGATATACTTTTTTTTTCGTTTTTTTAACGTTTTTTTAATTTTTTTTAATTATTACTAAATTTTATATTGTTATTTTTTAGTACTACAAATACTTTTTATTCTAATCCACCAACCAAATAGTGATAGTAAATTCTGATTCATACAATCGTTTTCAATGTTTAAAAACAAAAGTTATAAGCATTCAAATAAAAAAAAGTTTTTAACTTTAAAACGTCAATAAAAACTAGTAGGATATACAAAACTAACAACCACACAAAAGCTTTTTTTTTATATTACAAGAAATAACTTGTTTTATATTTATTATACTTTAAATAACAACCAATTTAATATAAATCAAAAATTATTTTTAAAAAATACTTTTTATAAAGTTTTATTTAGGAGTTTTGTAAGATTGTTCATATAAATTTGTTCGGTTTATCAAAAAAAAATTATTACTTTTGTTTTTGTTAGATAAAGTTTATAAAATAAACTCCACCTAATTGTTTTAAAGTGCAAAACATTTATTTAGTTTTTTTTCGGTTTGTTTTAAATTTAAAATTAGTGCGAATTACTTGTTGAGGTAAATTTAAATTTAAATTAAATATTTACGTAAGTTAATTTTTAATTAATTGAAGTCGTTTAACTGTATGCGTTCTAATGAAATTTTAATTAAATATAATTTTATTTGTGCTTAAAAAATCAAAATATAAAAAATATTTATACTGTTGACTAAAAAGTTTCTATTGCTTTTTGCTTTAGATCTACGTTTTTTCAGTAAAATTGTTCTTAAACAACATAGTTTTATGTAAGTTCTAAAACATTTATTGCATTCATCTAACTTCATTTAATTTCATTGGTTTATAATTCTTGTTACCGTTAAAGTTGAATACAATATTTATTCAATAAGCTTGACGCTGACTGCAGATTTAATCAATATGCACCAGAAATTGATCATCAATGTCAAAGGCATTTCCAGTTAACAGCATATTCCAAAAGACGTCAAATGCAACCTGTATTGAAAATTATATCAATAATAAAATAATGTTATCAAAACACTCTACACTGAATAATGTAACAAGAATTAATTTTAATTTTTTTTAACTTATGGCTAGTAATACAAGTTTCTATAATAATAATAAAACTAAAAAATAATTATATTATTTTGACTATTTGGTATAATTATCAAAAAATGGTTACGGTAACTTTTGGTGGTAACAAAATTTAAAATGCTAAGACAGTAGGCAAATATTGGGGGTGGACTAGTAAGTCTACATTTTTAAGTATGAAGTGGTAAGCAATAATTGCGTAAAGAATAGTTAAGAGAATGGGCGCCACGTACTTAGTTGAGTAAAGCGTTCAGTCGCAAGTACGTAACAACTGATAGCGTAGAAACGAGCGACGAAATAAATACGCAAAAATAGGGTTAATTAAATTATAATAAAAAAAACAAACTGAATGATAACATAAATATAAGCGGGACAAATAAAATATGTACCCAGAGGGTGTATGGTAATATAACAATTATTACAATAGGAACGAAGCATAATGAAGATGATTGAATCTAATTTACCTTATTGAAAATATTAAACAGTCAGTTATGTTATAGTTGCAAATTATTCAGGATTTGATTTACTCGCAAGCAATTAAGTAAAAAAAACAATCTTACCTTGATAATTATCCTTCGGTGTGGTTTCCTTGCGCAAGTACCGTTGACCGAAGCCATGCGAGCTAGATGGAAAAGTAATAACAAGTGGGACTATAGACAACAAGTTGGTCCGTATAATGAATGCGTTAATTACTTACTGACTACCGATAAGTTCGAATGCTGAAGTTAAGTGAGTAAGATATATTTGAATAAACAAACAAAGAGTTAAGGTAAATGTGATTTACAAATTCAGCAACAATTTTAACAGTATTAAGAAAAATGAGTATTTACTAAAATGAATAATTTCAGGGAGCACGGTAATTAACAGTTAAAAGATAAATAATTGATGGTATTGAAGTGAAAGGAATGTAAGTTAAGCTAGTACAATACGTTGATATTGGATTTCTTGGGTTCTTTTTATGTAAATAAAAATGACAGCTCGACGTTGATCGATATGGAAACCCGGTTCGATGGATGCGGCTCCACAGCGATTAAAAAAATGGCGTAGAAAATTGACAAAAAGTAGATCAACCCAAGTAGAAAACGCTAAGGGCAAATATTCAAAATTAGTGACGAAAAAGAAAGGAAAACGATGCGGTACACGTGGTACTTTCGAAGTCCAAATATCCGTAAAGAAATACGTCTGGTGAATGTCAGCAGATAGCAGAGGTCTTCGACACACAGCAGTTATTTGAAATTTTATATCCGAATAAATCGAGTTTTATAGAAATTATGGAGGTTTCAAGGAACAACAAAAATGGCGCACGTTTGGCACGTTTCGCAAGTTGACGGCAAGTGAAGTTCATGAAAATGCACCAATCAGGTAAATAATATAAATGTAATTGTATGGATGAATATGAACCAATCAGGTAAATAATATAAATGTATTTGTATGCCATCTGACGGTAAAACTAAAAATTGATGGAAATGTGAACAATTAACATAACAAAATGTTTAAAATAAAAAAAAATAATTGGTTTGTTAACATTTGTTTTTTTTTTTAATAACGTAAATATTATGTTATTTTATTTTTATTACGATACATAACAGTTCAGTAATGTTTGATTCAATTTTTATATTTAATTTTATTAAATTGGATTTTGTTGAAAGTAACTTGACAGGTTGGTCATTTTGATATAAAATGCAAACAGAGCGAAATTTTATTTAAGGTAACTGAAAGCAGTAAAATATGACAACGTAATCTTATACTAAAACAGTAGCGACATATTTGTTTCTAACGTTTATAGACCTATTTCCTTTAAATTCAATTTAAAATAAAATATTAAATATTTTTAAAATCTTATTTTAGAAATTATTTATTAAAGTTGTTTTAGTGTTTATATTTTTATCATTAATTTTTAAAACTAATAAAACATACATATTGATTCAAAAATTTATTTGTCAGTATCTAAGACGTTTATGAAAGAAGGTTACTGTATATAAAAAAACAAAAATTCATAAAAGACATCAGATAGAATGTAATGGTATTAAATTTTGTACGTTTAATAAAATATATTTGTGTTGCTTTTAAAATTTGTATTAAATAATTTTTTATATTTTTTAAGGTAACATGTTGTGGTGTAATAGAAGTATGCGATGTTGTCCGGTATAATTATTGAACGCTTCCTTTAAAATTTTAAGTCACAAACGTTAAAAGAATCAACGACGTCGTTACAAATATTGCACCAATTGTACGTAGGCTTAAGTATTCTGTAAAATAACATTGTTATGAGTATAAAAAAAATCCAGCAAACAAAGCAGGAATGGTAGCAACGTGTGATGTGAGCAAAAAGACTGATAAAAAAAGAGAAAAAAGAAACCGATTCCAGGACCACGTGAAAAAATAACAAGAATTAATAGTAAAAAATGAAAAAAACAACGGATATAAATAGGTAAAAAATCAATATCATTAAGTCGCTAAATAGAAGAAAACGAATGATTTAAGTAAAGTAAAAAACAAATGGTGTCAGCTAAATAGAATTAGGATAAGAAAACAGTTTATGAAAGATTCTGAGTGACTAAATATTATTTGTTTCTGGAATTTAAGTGTTTCTTTTTAAAGTAGAGTTGAACTCATTTTTAGTTTTATTTTAAAAAAATTTCTTTGCACGTTAGTTCTAATTATAGTAGGTAGTGTGAGTTTTTTGGGCTCTACCACAAGATAGCGGTAAGATAATTATCGTTGTAAGCGTAAAAAAAATATATATTGAAACTTTCTTTGTGAAAGTCGTTCACTTTATAATTTGCAAATTTTTACCCACTAATACACAGAGAATGAGTCAGTGCATTAATTATACAGAGAAAAACCTATCGGGATAATTTTTATACTGGGCAACTTGCATAATTCATATTTAAGCATTTACATGTTTGTACAGTATGTTAGGCAACCAACATTGCTTAGATTAGTATAAAACAAAACAAAAATTACTAATTGAGAAATTTGATTCGTAATTTCTAAACTAAAGTTAAGTTTTTAATTATAAACTGTGTTACACTGGTTTTCTTGTAACAAAAAAAAGAATCAACGGCTAACCCAGTTTTCCTTGAAAAAAAGTAGCAGGCTTTGTGATGCTAAATTATAGATTAAAGCTAAAAAAAGGCGCCAAGACGATGAAAAATTAAATTAGGGAGATATCGTCTAACTCTACCCGTAGCTGGAAAAGAAAGAATAACACGACAGAAGTAATAGCACAGAATTTATATTTATTGTATCACAGAAGTAGTTAGAGAGGACGAAGACAGTACATAAGTGTATTTATATAAACTTTGCAAACAGTATTAAGTGGATTAATATCATGTACCAAATATAAGTTACGCTCTTTGACTGGGCAACACGTTGCACATTTAAGTGCCCTAATGGATCTAACTTTTACATTTAACGAAGAAATGACTTTACTTTATTAAGTTAAATTGCGAAAATATGAAAATCAAAAATCAAAGCGCACTTGATAAGTATGTGACACACAAAAAAAGAGTTTAAAAATAATTGTAATTACAACCCAGTATGTACGTGTAGCCATTCCAATAATCGACATGACCAACGAAGTAAAATAGAAAATGCAATACTCACAGTTGTGTATTATCGATTAGGGGATTAGCTAATTCTGTACCAGTCAGACCTAAAACGTAATATGCAATTTGACACAAAGCGTACATACGGTGTTAGCACAAGTAATTTGACTTAATGCATACAATATTTGACGTAAAAATGCGCCGAGCTTCCCTCTAATTAACTTCGCACTTGTATACGTGTGGTGTGTACGGAAATCCGCTATAGACAATTAGGAATCAAATTAAACCCCCAATAAAGAGAAATATAACGGTTTACCCTTACTCAGCTTCTACTAAATAGCCACAAAATTTATTCGCATATTCGCGTGAAATACCCTCGTTGGCCGTAAAAATATGGAGCTCGTCGGAGATCTTACATGAAGTGAATAGAATATGCTGTCATAAAATTTGACATCGCCGACGAAAAAGTAGGATGTCGAGAGACAAATTTTATACTTGAAAAAAATTTTATACTCGAAAATTAATCTACCAAATTTTTAACATAACAATTGTAACACATTAATAATGTAATAGCGAAGGCTTTCACGGCCGGAGTCTATACTAAAACATCTTCCGGGTTGCGACCGTGTCAATGTTGTAACCAAAGTTGCCAACGTTTTGCCCACTTTCGTAAGGGGCTTCATCAGGGCGTAAGAGATTTCGAAGAACTCAAACAAGCAACTGAAATCTAACTAAAAACTTCTCAAAAGTTAGGTAATCAACTTGTGAACCAAGCCAGATTCTAAACCCTGAAAAGGTCAGAAAGAAAACGATAAACTTGAAAAAGCAAACAAAGATCTAACAAAGAACCACTACAGAGTTAGGTAATCAACTAGTGAACCAAGCGAGATTCTAAACTCCATAGAAGTTTTCAAGTTTATCGTTTTCTTTCTGACTTTTTCAGAGTTTAGAATCTGGCTTGGTTCACAAGTTGATTACCTAACTTTTGAGAAGTTTTTATCTTAGCACATTAATAATACTCGTTTACTTGAAATAAAAATAGGTAACAACAATTATTGAAAATAACCGATGTTTAATATGTTGTCCTTTAGTTTTGATGCATGTGTTAAATATTTTCTTTAAATTTTGAAAAACATTGCGAAGCTTATCAACTTCAATATTCCTTTATTGTTTTGAATTGTGCACAGCTGATTTTTGTATACTGTGTTTTTTAAATGTTCGTAAAGGTAAAAATCTAATGGCATAAAACCTAAAACTCCTAGAGCATATAAGCCGTAATTTATCACACTTTCATTGTAGAGTTGTTGAATAAATTCAATTATAACACAAATGGTATAAGTACTTGTATTGTCTTGCTGAAACTAATTTGAAATTCGTTTGTTATTTAACTGTTATTTGCTCAAAATATCAGAAGAACGTTCTGCGTTTACAGTATTGTAAAAAAATATTAAACCGGTTATTCTTTTCCTTAACATTGCTATACATACATCAACTTTCAGAGGTTGTGTTACGGACGAAATTTTCATTACGTACGACTTTGTATATTGACTTGAAATTAGATTCTGGTTTGGACGCCCCCTACCGATCTTTACGCGTGACTGTCATTTACGACGAATTGTTTAACTTGACAACTGCATAAAATGGCCGGTGGGGCTTGCAATTAAATCTTCTAAGACCATCCACCGTAATGGGGACCAATTTATAAAGGTATTACGCTTATAATACATTTGAGTCGTCACCGGGTAAGCTAATAGCTGTCATTTATTAAAACTCTGTTGTAATTTCTCGTAATTTGATAGCCGTTCCGCCACGTGCGGGCATCTGTTCCTAGTCGATAACTATTGATGAAGAATCAATTTCGAATAATAATTTCGTCGGACAAATATAATCCGAGGCATACGACATATGGCTAAAATTTAATGTACCGAAGCTAACTACAATTGTCGATATTCTACTCAAGCGGCAGATACCTGCGTAACCACCGTTTTCGTCGGAGTATAACAGCATACGACGACCGGGTTAGGCTTTATGTACTTGCGTTAAATATAAATAATCATTTTGTAGATTTCACTTTCGTGAGGAATTAGTTTGACACGACTTGCTATTTAAGAGTGTTTACAGGATTGCTTGCCGAGGAAAGCGCTTTCTTCGTACGAGTGAAAGTTCCTGTTTAGGGGTAAGTTGTTTGATGTATTTTATTCGTTGTCAGAAAGGTCATTCACGGAACTCTTGCTAATATTTGTGCGGTAATTATTAATACTGTAGTTTTACCAGTTAGGTAGTAATTTTTTTTTACTTATTTTGAGTTGCGCATGCTGTGTACTACCAACGAGTAATTAACGTTAATGTTATCAATAAGGTCATATTAGTACTTCCTTTGTGTACTTTGCCTACGATGTAGTACCACGACTTGTTACGATAGGTTAATATTACTGTAGTAATTTATTATCACTGTGTGATTGTCTGTAATGCCATATTACTAATTATTTTGTGTATTTCGCATATTGTACACGAACCATATTTACTACGAACTATTCTTCGCTATTTATTTCACTGTACTTTACTGAAGTATTGTGTGTTGCCAATACGACTGGCATCTCTGTAATGAGAATTCGATATACCTGTAATAATCCTACTATTCTAAATTAAAGTTGTTATTGTGGTTATTTGCTCTTTTATGACAACATACCTTCCTCTTTGACTCGTCTTTAGTTAATAACCAACGTTGACTACTCGAACAACCGAGTATAGGGTTACGAACCTAACATCGTGTTACAAGTGTGAACCGTTCTGTCCTGAGCAAGATAGAAAAGTTACTTTGGATCAGCTCTGGCGCCCTTAAGCATATTTACTGTTTCTTTGAACCTCCTCTCATCCCGACTATTGTAAGTTGACCGTGCAAGGTTCTTAAAACCGAAAAAGCTTGTAACAGTTGTAACGGTAGATTTTTAGTTGCTAAGGTATGATAAATATAAGTTTTAATATATAATACTTAAACAAAACTATGCTTCTTTTATAACAAAAGGTAAATCCAGCATATTATTGTTATTTAAATATTGATTCAACCATTTACAAAATTGTACACGCTGCAAGAAATTGAAAAGATGTAGTTTTTAATAAAATGTAACCTTGTCGTATTTTAATTTTCTGTGACAAATTTTTACTGACAATTCTAAAAATTGTATGCTTATAAATTAAAAATTGAACTTAGAATGAGTGTATGCTTATTGCTATTTGCTACCGATCTATAAAATGTCTTGTCAAGGAGTAAACATTGTCAAACAAAAAAAAATAGATAAGCATAAAATTACAGCTGTTATTCAGTGCTTACATACAAATAGCACAAATATTGCTAAATAGTTACGGTAATAATTGTATTAAAAAATGAAAATAGAGAATAAAAATACTACAAACAATATATGACATCTGATGTAAACAGAACGTAAAATAATTTTTGAGAATGTTACTAAATGGTAATGTTACCAACCTAAAACAATGTTGATATAAGCGTCATAGGTCACGTGAAAAATGGGTTTTAATAAAAAAAAAAGTTTAATATTTTTAATAGATTATGTTTAGTTCGTTTTGATATAATAAACCGTTTTTACTATAACCAAAGAGTATCTATACTTTTTAGTGTAACGTTGTAATTACTTTGGCAGTTGTATATCTAATCATTAATATACAGGCTGTATCAAATTTCGTGCTAAGTACAGGGATCTCGTTTATTATCAGAGATAGAGAGTTGGTTAAAAATTGTCTTAAAGTTATGCATAAATAAAATTAAAAATCAAAATTTACCCCCTCCATAAAGTTTCTGAAATATGGCGGAAAATAATAAAATTAGTGTTTTTATATCGATACCAACTTTTGTTTTTCATATGGTAACCATTTTAAAATTTTATAGCATAAGATAGAGAAAAAAATCTTGCTTTAAAAAACGTATAACATGTTTAGAAAAAAAGCAAAAATAAGTTTAACATTTAAACAAAACCGTTCCTATTAAATATTTATTAATAAGTGTCAATAATAGCAATATCCGTGAACAACAAATACATTTTTAAATTAATAAATAACCTAAATTTAACTACAATAAATGCTCAAATTGACGACCTTGATTTTCTAGACACACTACACCATGTTTTAAAGCACGTCTAATGTGAACCCTCTGACAATTTCTACATGCACTAATAATTTGCTCTCTTAGCTTCATAACCGTGTTCGAAGTTACAGAATACACTCGATCTTTAACGTAACCCCAAAAGTAAAAGTCTAGTGGCATTAGATCCGGAGACCTCGCAGCCAAAGTCTGTCTGGAAATTTTTGGTTTAAATAATTTTGGACAACTTGCGCGTTGTGCGCAAGAGCACCGTCTTGTTGAAAATCAATTGATTCGAGTTGATTTAGAGAAATATTGTTTAGAAAATTTTTAAACTTTGTTTGTAAGAAAGTAAGATACATATTAGAATTTAAATGTTCTTCATATGTGATAGGTCCGATAATCATTTTAGTAAATATTACACACCAAACATTTAAACTAAACTAAGCTTGGAGTGTAACTTCTATAATACTTCCTTCATTTTCTGTGGATCAACTTAATATAGAAATATAAAGTTGGTACTACATTTATTAGTAAATCTGTCAAATGTGACATTAACTTTAACATCGTTTTTTTTTTAATTTTAAGATTTTTTTAATGATTTTTCCACCTATAGCATACTAATATAATAATTGAGTTTTAACATTTACTGTAATGTGGATTCCTAGTTTTCATTTTGCCACGTTGGAGCTTTTTTCGCTCATTACTACTACACTAACGAACGAATATTGACGTTTGCGATGTTGGCAGCACAAAAAAATTTAATAATCGATTTTATAAACATTATTAATACACCAACTTATAAAAAAAAAATGTAAATTATCAAAGTAGATAAATCCAAGCTACCTACACTAAAATTTTAAAACTACCTACGGCAATATTATTGTAAAAACTTTTTCTAAAAATGAGGGAAAATTATTTAGCAAAGTAAGCAAATATTAAAAAAAATGATAAAGTTGTATACTTTATGTCTAAAATATTAAACTTTTTTGTTATTTTTATTAAAATTATTATTTTCTGAAAACAAAATATAGTCGACATATTTAAAGTTTACTTTTTTTTCCTAATTTTATGTTTTTTTTCTGATTTATTGTACGCAACCTACATTTTTATATATACAGTTAGCAAATGTGTTTTTGTTATTGTATTTAGTTTAGTTTTGCTACTAGCACTTTATCCTAAGTATCTCAAATTCCACAAACAAATTACTTTATGTATGAGGTTTCTAACTGTTAAGATTATTTACCTGTTTCTGAATCTAATGTTATTTAAAAATGGTTCTTAATAACAATCTCATTAAAAGTATTATTGATCCGTAAACATAAAATGCATTTAAAAATTAATTTTATTTAAAATTACGAAGGCATCAAATTACTAAATTTTGTAGCTGAGTAAAAGCAACCGTTTTCAATTTTAAAGGTGTGATATCAAAAAATAAGTATTTTAGATTTGTGTCTTATGTTATGTCCATGTTCATGAAAAAGAAAATTAAATATGTTATGCATGTTTCTCATAAACATAAAACACTAAAATACGTAGAAAGCTAAAAATGTCAAGAGCTGATCTTTGATGTAACGAATATATTTTAATTAAAAAACGCCAAAACGTAGAAAAATATAAATTTAAAGGCCCGTTTTCACCTGACAACGCTTAAGGTAGATAAATCTACTAATACAAGTCGAGTATTTTTATTTCAACAACATAAAAAAAATTATATAAAAAGTAGAATAATAAATATATAGCAGCTAATGTTTTGCAAACAATATCAGAGTAAATTAACGGACATTTAAATTAAGCCACATCTTGCACACATAAGCAGTAAATGGCTAAAAATGTGTAAAAGAACCGTACTAAAAAATATCTAATTTATTTTTTCGGTTAGGTAATTTTAATTACCGTTACTATAAAAAAAAAATCTTTCTTTTTTGTAAGATGGCATGACAATAGCACCGTTACCATGGCTACGAATTACGACTGCATTGAACCAGTGTTACAAGTAAAAAGATCATCATCAAAAGAAAAGAGAAAATATTACAATGCGTACATGGAAGGAGTGGATCTTCAATAGATCAACAGTTACCAAGTTGTAATGCATGGCAAAAAGTGATTGGTGTTTTTTTACCCACATGATAAACTTCATTGTTGTAAACGCACGGAGACTATATCAAGTCACTTTCTAACAAGGTCCTATGGATTTTCTATTGTTTCAACAAAATGTCCTCGTCATGATTTAGGGTCTTTTAACAAAATAATTCTAAAAGATCAATTTTAGGGCGACCGATGAACTGACCAGACTGATACTCGAATCCAGCCAAAATGGCATAAATCAAGTTTGCTCGAATTCTAGAGCTGGTGTACCGTAGTGGAGTTTAAACTTATATAGAATAAAGCGAGTTGTACGTTGTTTAAGAAAGCATACTCCAAAAAGCCCTAGCAGAGTAAAAACTCAATGGCTAAGTTCGCACAGGGTCGCGTTTCACCGGTATAAACTGGCAGTAAAGAACGCTAAATTTAACTCATAGCAAAGGTTTGTAGAGAAAAGTTTGGCAGCGAGTCCGTAGGGTTCTTTGTTGTCCAACCATGCTCTAACGTCAGAGATGGTAAATAATTAGTTTCTTGTTCCTAGACGGCGATCCAATGAACGATTACCCTTACCAAACTCGTATTAGATTAAGATCTTTTGCAGATAATCAGTCCTGACATGACTGAATAGTTACAAAGGAGGATATAGCGTCAGTGGTTACCAGAATTCCTAAGAATGATGTTTTCAGACCCGACGGAGTACATTGTAACGTACTAAGAACAGTTGTGCAAGATTTCCTCTCTTCTACGTTCACTGACCTATTAAACTCTTGTGTTCAATGCGGGTATTTTTCAAATAATTGAAAAACTGGTAAGTTAATAACAACTCTCAAGTCTGGTAAGAGGGATATCTTTAACCAAAATTTGTATCGTCCGATTACGCTCCTTTCAGAACTTGGCAAATTACTTGAACAAGTACTGTTAAAAAAATACATGACATCATTTTTCTACAAAGATTATACTATCCCAGCCGGCTTTGTTCCCTGCAAATCAACGACAGATGCCATTTGTAAATTAATGATAAAAGTACAAACGAACGTCTCAGTACAGGACTATGCATTTTTATAGACATTTTAAGAGCGTCATCAATAATTGTAGCTCTTGCGTTAAGAGATCACTTATTTTACGAAAACTTCTGGTTCTTCCTACACAAAACGACTGACAAAAGGACACCCACAAGGATCGGTTTTTGGATTGACTTTGTGTAATTGTGGATTCTCTACTAGAAAAAGACTTACCCGGTAACTGTAACATTTTTGCTTACGCGGACGCTATCACTATCGCAGTGTCCGCAGACAACAAACGCGACCTAGATGCAAAATCACGACAGAGCCTAGACATTCTAACTCGCTGGGCTGTCAACAACAAATTGACTGTTTGTAACGTTTACATTTTTTTGATTCAATACTTCTGATTTAATTTAACGTATTTGGAGTCTGCGTGCGCAAATCGCTGATGCACATTACTCATGCGTGATTCGTAGCCATATTGTTTTAAGCATCTTCCGTTGAACTGCCAAAAGAAGCGGACGTTCCTGCATAACGTGCAGAAAATTTCCTCATGTTAAATTTGAACTGTAGAAATCTGCTTTAGTAGTATGCACTGAAAAATATCCGCTTTTGTCGTTTTATATTCGCCTTTGTTTGTTTAAAAAAACCCGTAATCTAAAAGAGTAAGTGATTTCTTTGTTCTGTGCACGTGGTGTGTAACCTCTAGATTTTGCGTTTTAGTTTTTTTTTGTACGCACGAACTGGAAGTTTTCTTTTAACTATGAGTTACGATATACTCTGGTTGATACGTTCGATTTGATTTGTTTGGATACGTACAATTTCGATGGTTTTACGTTACGTTTTTGAATACGAATATTACGATTTATGTACGATACGATTATGGAAAATTTCTGATACGTACGTTCCCCTATATGTTTATGAAGTTATGGTTAATGATCATCGATCTAAGGTGATAGGATAAATCAAATTATACGAAAACAATAGAAAGCAAGTCCGGAAGATTTCCAAGTATTGCGTAATTCATTTAAGTCACATGATGACCACGCCCATGCGCTGAAGTTACGAACAGCAGCAAGTGGTAACTAACCTTCAAATAACACGTAGGTACCTTAATAACTTAATTAAGTGTTAGTTTTAAGATTTGTTTATCAGTTGGTTTCAATATTTAACCGTTATAAATTTAATATAAAAAATATTGTGGCGTCCAAATTATATTTCAAATTAGAATTGTAAATATTAGTGTACGAGTAGAATACCCCGTTCTGATTATAATTAGTAATATTTCTCATCGCTCTAATGTTTGTGTTGTATATATTTAATAAAATCATAGAGCTAGCACGGTGCATTATTATTATTTAAATTTTAAATTATGTTAGTAGTTACATATTTGGCACGATTAAAATTTATTTGTTATTATTCGTTACATGTTTCAGCTGAAAAGACTAAATACATGGTTTTTAGTTCCTCCTTAAAAAGAAATCCTTCACTTTGACTCAACGACATTTCAGTTCAAAGGGTTTCAAGTTTAAGTACTTGGTCGTCTGCTCAATCACAAACTGAGCTTTGTTAAACACTGTTTCTATATAGCTGACAAGAGTAAGATTGTCTTGCACTTGTTCTACAAATATTATCGCCGTAACTGGAACCTACATAGAAAAAATATTAGTGGCCATTTTCAACAGTGCAGTCATCCGTATGCTCACATATGGCTTAGACATCTGGTACTACAGACTGCGACATACTGACATTGTCAGAAAACTGGTATCCCTCTATTTCTTATTTTTCCCTACAATTCTCGAGACATATCGTCATGTTCCTATCGATTCCTTGTGCGTTGTGGCAAAATATCCCTTTTTGCATCTCCTATTGCAGGAAATATACAGCTCTAAAGTTCTTGTAAAAGCTGCCACGTGCACGTTCTTAGACTAGCAAGTTTCAACCGCAAAATTTCTTTCTTTTTCGGTTGTTAAGCGCTATCTCAAGACTTTGATCTTGAATGAATGGCAGCAGCAGTGGGATACATACCATAAAGACGTAACGCCTATTCCTTGATTTTAAATACCATAGACTGGATCAACATGTTCCATAATCTGGAATAAGCCCCAAGGTAGGTGCCTCGCTGAACCTCGTGTTCACATACCACGAACCTGATACGCAGCCCGTCCGACTCCTCTAACTAAGCAATCCTTTTTTTCCTAACATATTCTAAATCGTTCTGTCCTATATGCGGTAAACTTGAATTAAGCAAGTTTGGTTGATTTGGTGGGTCCACATCATCCTTCCTCTGAACATAAAAGAAAAAAAAGAAAAAGACTATGGATTTGCTATTGATTCAACAAAATGTCACCCGTCATTATTTACGGTTTTATCACAAGGTCATTCAAATACGGTCAACTTTAGGACGGTCTTTTCCCAAGAAATTGTCGAATCAACTACTATGCAACGTATGTCACAGCAGAATTAGGTAGGCTTGTGAAAAGCGCAGTGTTACTCTGTGTATTGAGAGAGACTGTTCCAAAATATTTTACACTCAGAAATAATTTTTGACACATCGACTGACTATTTTTAAATAAATATTCTTTTTTTATTTTTTTGTTGACTTAAATTATATATGTGCTCGACGTACTCATCTGAGTACACTATTTTTTCCTTACGTTTTAAGCAAATAAGCTGAAACTGAAGCGTATATTACAAAAATATACTGTACTCAACTGGATAAAAAAATATTTTAGTCTTTTACAGGATTTATGGACGTTAATGTGTTAAGTATCTGTTATTGTTCGTTTTCTTTCTATAAACAAAATGCAAGTAAGTAAGACTTGACTGCTGTTATGTTCTAACTCCATAGTAAATTTTTCTTATATTGTGCAGAGTTTCGATGATAGAAAATCTGATTTAGTTTATTTTTGCCATGAAGTCATACAACAAACTTATCAACATATCTGAACCAAGTTTTTTTTAACTCAACATTCTTTATAAATTTAGTTTCAAAATACTCATTATAGACTGGAGAGAGCGATAAACCCATGGCTGCTCTTTCTACTTTTTTAAATAAATTGACGTTATATCCGAAATAAGCATTCTTAAGAGAGAGTTTCATAAGCAAAACTTCTTCTTGAAGTAATTTTCTCGTTGAGCAAAAACAACACTTTGTTAACCGGGACTTTAGCAAAAAAGAGATACTACGTCAAAACTGACTAGGATATCTTCTTTTGTTTGCAAGTTTTGAATTGTTTAGAATGTTTAATTTGAGTTTTGGTATTTCCTGTCAGCGGCAAAGGTTTTGTAGTTAGATAACGACTGGGTCGCTGAGTTGGCGGTGCTCACTAACGGTTTCAAGGGAATTTTTTGTGTATCTTATAAAATTTGTAGCATAACTGGATTTTTGACAATCAAAGTTCTTGTTAATATCTATAGTAGTACAGTTTTGGATGGCAGAGTTTGCTTTAGTGCATAAAGAGCTTAAAACGTTTCTCTGTAGACCTTTGCAGTAATCTTTAGTTAGTAAGTTCGTCATTTCTTTTTTTGTAATTTTTTCTACAAGCTTTTAGTAGTTTTACGAACCTTGCACGACCAGTTTGATGTATGATTGAAACAATTCCTATCGGAGAGAGGGGAGGTTCAAGTGATAAGAATTTTATTTGAATGGACTCCAGATTTAGTCTTACAGATACAGCTCTTGTTAGATAACTTGTAAATAAACTTATAATCAATAACAAATAGATAGTTCAATAACCAGACAATATACAATTAAGTTTAAGTATAAATAAGTATAATGTTGGTTATAAAACGTCGGAAGCATCGGCAACGCACAATACATTTAAATAGTAAGTATAACGACCAGGACAAACAAATTCTTTGTAGATTAAGTACATTAACAATAATAATTAACAGGCAATGTATCAGCATGCGATAGCAGTTTTAATTAAGCTACTAGTAATAAAGACCAAATAATTTTAAACGTTTCGACATGATTTGTGAGAAGCACCGTACTGACAGCAAATAAATAAAATTAAAAATTTGACTTAACCAAATCCAGAGTGACTTTCAGAAAACGTTTTCTTACTAGCTCCTCTGTAATCAAACTACCTAAAAATAATCGTGTCAAGCTGGTGACTCACATACACTACAACAGGTAAAACGTAATATTTATGACTTTTAAGCAAACCGGAGTATATCGTATGCTATTGGCAATTTATTTAATTTTTTTAAAGGTGGTGTACGTCCAAGCCTCTCGTATCTGAGTGAGTTATCGACTCGATGCTCCCTTTCAGCAATTGCATCAGAACTTCCATAATCGCTTAAAATATTGTCGTTCTATAGAAAAATGCTTGCAGATGTTAGCCTTTGCAGGCAGAGTATGTAAACCACATGTAAAAGTACACGTGGTGCTAAAAAACGGAATAGAAATAACATTGAATTCGAAAAATAATAAAAAAATACACAGATATCGCAAATCCTGCAATTATCGGAAGGTGTTGAAAACGTACATAATATTACCTACGTAGTATAATGAACAAGGTTTATTACAATTCTCAAAAATAAGAATTCATACATAAATAGTAAATAAATTTAAAAAAAACACAAATAACTAGTATTCTAGGTTAATTCACCAATTGTTTGTATTTAACATTTGTCTATAAAATTCCTGAAAATTGTTTTTCATAACTTCTTCTTCGCTGAAAGATGATGAATCAGCAACACCAATGACTTATAGAGAATTTTTGTCATAACAAATTATGAGCAAGACTGTTCATTATCAAGAATTGCTGCGCGCTGATAAAACATAGCTTTCAGTGACATATCTAAAAAGAAACCCGATCGCATTATCTAAAATCCATGCATTCGAACAAACATCATGGCATGTAAGTAGGCCAGCGTCACTAATATTTTCTATTTTTGTGCTCGGCGTTAATTTAGTATTAAAAACTTTAAATCCAAATAGTCCCGGTTGTTGTTTCCCATTTATAGCTTTAGTAGTATGTAAAATGCATTGCCAATTGGGTACACCTTTATAGAAAATGTTACTAGAGAAGCACAAAAATGGGTATTTGGGCTGTGTTGGCAACGCTTAGCTCTGCTTTTCCAAGTGATGTACGGTAAGAAACACAAAGCAAGCAGCAAAATCTCAAAACATCAAACTTTATTGAAAATAAAATATTTTCAAGGGAAAAAGTCACTTTCGAAAAACTCAAATAATAATATTGCGCTCACAAGCATGTTATGCGAGGAATGGTTGAAAAATGATTCATGTCCACTGACTCATTTTCTGTTGGCTTAGATACGTTTGAAAGCATTCGGATAACTGTAAAATTTTCTCTAGACACAATCAATTTTAGAGCCAAAGTAAAACTTTTAGAAATTTAGCCAGACTTTGATTAAATACGCTTAGATTAAATAAATCATTTAATGATTAAATAAACAATTTATATCGTGTGATTCTTGACAATTGCTTCGCCACACTGTAACTAGTTAATGCGCATTTAAAAAAAACAACAAAACTAAATTATTACTGGATTTTACCCGAGTTTTATGGCGGTTCACAGTTCTACAGCTTCTAAGATTATGACACGATTTGAGCTACGTCTGGAAATGTGCATCCACAGTTTAAAAATTTATTTTCAACAGTTTGTGGCGTTCGCGATTCCTTGTTATATGTAAAGAAAACTTACCGCAGATTAGACTCGCAATAAAAACATTTTGCGACGCGAAATAATTGACATGCTTTTCTATTAAATTCTTTTTTTTACCGGTTTTACAATTTTTGCTTCTAATAATATTAAACAAATGCGCTACTGACTATAAAAAAGCATTAAAGAGATGAACTTTACTTTAACATAAATCCCTTCTCTAGTCTTAACAGATTTATAACGCTAATAATCTTTACAATTGTTTGACTGTTAATACAATTTCGACATTCAAAATTTACTCAAATTTTATTTTACCTACTTTAGTCCTATGTTGATAACTTTACAGTAAAATCGTTTATGATAATGATAACTACTGATATAAAACTTTATAAATCAGGTTTATCAAATTATTTCGTTTTTGCATTTTAAAATTTGAACATAAATTATCCGTTCAGTCGAACATGTGTGTTTCGGTCGAGTTGCTTTTGGTGACTACCGTGGCTTTTTTTGCGGTTAAGGATAGCTTTGTCGATGTCGTAATATTACACCAGGATCGAAACCGTCACAATTTTTGTATTGAAATGATTTGCTTAATAATTTAAAATAACCAATAAACAATTACCCTGAAACGGTGCAAGATAGAAGAAAGTTGCACATAAACATTTTTATAGAGAACAAAATTTACTATAAAAAAAGTCGGCGGAAGGGTATAATTACGTTCAATAGTTTAAAAGATACAAGTGTGCAAAGTTGCACGAAAATTACAATAAAATTCTATAACTCTTAAACTATTAAATATAATTATACACTCCCACGAACTCTTTTGTAGCAAATTTTGTGTTCTATAAATATGTTTATGTGCAATTTTTATCTATATTGTATCGTTTTTGCAGCGTACAAGGCGGAAGCTCGCGCGGATCTAACTCTGCAATTACTATAATCATTTTTCATCACTGCTGAGTAAAATTAAGACTTATTATATTTTTAAAACATAAAACAAATCATAAGGAATATCTTGTTTAATAATAATAATACCAAAAAATACAAAAAATGAAGTGAAATTGAGCACCACCGCAAGTTCCAGATTTGTTTCATCTGAGCGTTTCATCGTCTCATTACACAAACCTTCGAAAGCTCCCTATAAGTGTTTTCAACACTAAAAGCTTACCCTGCGTTTAATAAACGATTTAAATGCCCTGCTGTTGAAATACATAACGCCACAAGTGGATGTTTTAAATAAATATTGTTTAACTCAAGCAGGTATATTTTATGTAACGAACAATTTGAAGTAGAGTGACGATAACGAAACTCGTCAGAGGACGCTGAAAAGTAAAGCCTAACTTCAAGTCAACCGAAAAAAAAATCTTTATCCTGTCTGTTAATATTTTAGCGTGGCGGTTTTGCTTTTTTTACACTGTCGCACACATCTTGTCGAATATTTTCAGAAATTTTTTTAGGCAAAGTGTGTATTTGAGCTTCTACTCCACATGCTATATCTTCTATAAGTGTTATCTTAGGCGTAACAGCGTAGTTAAAACTCTTCTTTAATAAGAATGTGGTCTGTTTATCTAAAGCTGTATTTACTAGAATGACAATTACTTTAAAGTTGTTTAACGTTTTCTTAGGATGTGAAAGATGTATCTTTCGCATCTCTTAGTTTGCTTCAGTTGTGACTTGTTTGCTTGCATTGTAGTGATGGCATTTATTTTTACCCATATCGAGAGTTTTAATTTGGTAGACAAAGTTAAATGTAGCTTGAATAAGTTTTTGTCAAAAAAACCTCAAAAATTTAACGTTTTTTATCATAAACTTCTACGGCATGAAAGTGTTTTTACAAACTAAATCTTTGGATCGTTTTCGCAAAAAGAAAGAAAAGCTACTTACAGACCGTTTCCATATCGTTGCCAAGATCACAACGAATATGAGAATCGTAAATGAGAATTAAACATCATTGAGCGAATTTTTTGCAAAACTGGTTTCAAAATGTTACGTTTAGAAATTCACAATAAACGCAAAGTATTGGTTGCTACGTTTAACTTTGTCTAACAAATTAGAAAACTCAATATGAGTAAAAAGAGATGCAATCACTACGATACAAGCAAACAAGATTTACAAACGATCAAAAATAAACCAAACTAAGAAATACGTGAGATTTCATCCTTTAGAGCCTACGAAAACGTTAGATGACTAAAAAAATGTCAATATAATAGATACAGTTTAGGATGAACAGATCACATCCTTAGATAGAAGAAGAGATAATGTGAAGTAGAAACTGCAATACACACTCTGGCTAAGAAGATTTCTGAAACTATTCGACGACGTTTGCAACATTGTAAGAAACGCAAAACTGCAATTCTAAAATATTAACAGACAGGAGAGAGAAACAGCTAAGCGGTTATGTGAAAACAAAGACCTTTTAATACTGAGAGGAGAGTAAAGAATCGCTACAATCGTTATGAAATTTTAAGATTACAACGAGAAAATGACAAACTTACTCTCGGAAGATTGGTACAAATGCATTAAAGTAAACTTTATCAAATACCCTACTACTACAAATATTAACAAGAAACAAGCTTTAATTAAGAAAAATCCGGTTATGTCACAAATCTACGGTTTCTTCAAGATACACAAAGAAGAAATCGTTTTTCGACCGATAGTGAAAACCATCAATTCACCGATTCAATCGTTAGCACGTTAATACAAAAACTCACATCAAAAATAAAAAAATTGCGTAATACAAAAGAAGATATCCTAGTCAGGTTTGACGTAGTTTTTCTTTTTACTAAAATCCCGGTCAAGGAAGTGTTGTTTATGCTCAAACAGAGAATTACTGAAGAAAATGTTCTGCTCATCGAACTCTGTCTTACAACATTTATTTTATTAATAATTTATTTAAAGCAGTAGAAAAAGCGGTCATGATAAAAAAATAACGTAAAATATGGTACAGAAGACCACTATTTTGCATACTTTAGCTAAAAGAGCTATACGTGTGTCAGAAAATAAAAATCTACGAAGGAAAAAACATTGTTAGAGTCTCTACCACAAAATGGATACGGTTTCAAAGAGATTCAAAGAGCACGGGAAAGAGCAATTAAACTAAAAGTTAAAGAAGACTTACCCCCTCTTACCAGCACCGCTTATTTACCATACTGTGTGAGTTAGAGAAAAAAATAAGCAGATTGCTAAAGAAGCATAAAATTAAAACTGTGTGCCGAATTTACAAAATTTCTTGTTCTTGTAGATCAAGTTACATAAGACAGACGGGACGCTTTATTGAAGTTAGAGTAAAAAAACGTATGGTTGACTGCAAACACCACAAAGTTGCAAAATTAGTTAGTTCCAACTAAGGACACACGTTAAACTTTGACCAAACTAAAGTGTTGGCTAGAACTCATTTCTGTTATTCCAGACTAGTCTTAGAAACTGCGAAAATAAAAACACATCCATATAATATGAACCAGGAAAACAATATAAATACATGGTAAAGATTCTTTATCCTCCTCTGTGTGATACTAATTAATGCTATCTTCTTCGCTTAGGAGGGGCAATATAAAACCACTTTAATTTATTTTTATGGCAACGTTTCGTGCTGAAGGTTAGCACTTCTTCAGGCCAACTGTAATTTATTGTACTCGTAAGTCAACACATAGTAACAACAAAATGAAATTAACAGATAATTTTTAACACATAAAACTTACAGAATAAAATCAAGCGGATCAATCCACCGACCAAGGACATTGGACATTGATCCGCTTGATTTTATTCTGTAAGTTTTATGTGTTAAAAATTATCTGTTAATTTCATTTTGTTGTTACTATGTGTTGACTTACGAGTACAATAAATTACAGTTGGCCTGAAGAAGTGCTAACCTTCAGCACGAAACGTTGCCATAAAAATAAATTAAAGTGGTTTTATATTGCCCCTCCTAAGCGAAGAAGATAGCATTAATTAGTATCACACAGAGGAGGATAAAGAATCTTTACCAAGTATATATTTCTTCCAATAATGGCATTACCACCATCCGAACTACCATCGTACGTCCAATCGACATGGCACAACACCTTACGTAACAACTATAACCAAGAAACGTATAAATCGATCATTAAACTAGAAAAGTCGTATATTAAATTGTCCAAATTAATTAATCGAAAGGTCTATCTAAAAAGGTGTAAGTTAAATCTTGTTAATCCGACACACATACAACAGTTTTTCAAATGTACGTATTTAATAGAAGCAGAACACACCCCATTTAGTAATAAGTTAGACAGATTAATTAATCGTTTTGAAACATCGATATTAAATATAGAAATCGATATAACATATTGGCGGCTGCATAACCTTAAAAAAAAAAAAAATTAATTAACGATCTTAAATTCAACTTACACAGGGTACTCCGTCAAGTAGATTTTCAGATTCTGATGAAAGTAGTAAATAATAAACAAAAAATGATCTCTTCTAACGATAAAACTAAACTAAAAAACAAATTTCAGAATCTGTATGCTCGCCAAAATTATAACTATAATGTTACTAAACAGGGTTGCATCTATAATTTAACTAATGTACAGTTGCCTGACAAAGTGGCTCAATGTATGGCGTTGTCCCCGAAATTTATGTGTAATTATTACAAGAACATACCCATAATTAGTTTAATCAAAGACGCAGAACACATACTCACGTGTCACCATGTTGAAGGAAAAGAAAGATTAAGGGGTAAAATTGTAAACGTCATTACCAACTTTGTCAATAACAAATCTAAAAAGAACTTGACACCTCAAGACTTATTTATTAAAAACTTAGTGACATCTACAAGAAAATTTATTAAAACACATAACGACCTTTTAATTACTAGAGCTGATAAAGGCAATGCGACAGTTATTATACATAAAGACGAATACCACAAAAAAATACTAACTTTGCTTAATGACAATAACATCTATACACAAACAGACATAGACCTTACAAATAAATTTCAAATTAAAAACAATAAACTTAGTAAGCAACTTTACGATAACGGACATATTGACTTCACTACATACAAAAGACTAACAACTCACACAAGCACACCACCTAAGTTTTACGGTTTAATAAAAACACATAAAGATGAACATCCAATAAGACCAATTGTCTCATGTATAGGAGCGCCTACCTATCAATTATCTAAATACATTTGAAATTTAATACAAAATATTTCATACATTTTTATTCATAACATTAAAAACTCATATGAATTAATTGATAGAACTAGGAATACTTTGGTACCATCTGATTATAAGATTATATCATTTGATGTTACATCTTTATTCACCAATATCACTAAAGAACTTACAGTTAAATTACTAAATGAATATTGGGTTGAGCTAAAGAGCCATACCACATTAGAATTAGTTGAAGTTATACAAATCATTCAATTCCTGTTTGACTCTAGTTATTTTACTTATAATGACAAAGTGTATATTCAAAAATTCGGTACTGCCATGGGAAATCCGGCGTCGCCTATATTAGCTAATCTCACAATGCATGATCTGCTAAAATATGTTAAAAACAATCTGACTTACACTCCAACATTTTTATTATGCTATGTTGATGATATCGTTGCATGTATTCCAGAAACTGAAATCAATAATACCTTAAACGTTTTTAATAGTTACAATCCACATTTAAAATTTACTTTTGAAATAGAAACACAAGGATCTTTACCATTTTTAGATGTTAGATTGATCAGGGATGTTAGTACTAATACGATAATTACTGAATGGTATACTAAGCCGATAGCCTCTAATAGAACGATAAATTATTTATCTAAACATCCACACCACCAAAAAATTAATACTATTAAGGCCATGAAAAATAAAATTATAGGTTTGAGCAGTCCTCAATTTCATGAAAAAAAAAAAAAAAACTTTAAGATTCTAAAGAAAATACTTAGAAACAACAAGTATCCTAACAATATAATAAAATAATATACTGCTACACACTAACACAACTAATATAATCCCACCACCAGTTAACTTACCTATCATTAAACTTAACACTACCCTTAACGCTATCCTTAATACTAACATCACTTACACCAAAATCATAAACGTCCCAAATCTAACACAAAGAATCATTCCGATATTAACATCACCTAACATCAAAATAACCACGTATAACACTAACACCATCTACAACATGCTGTATAGTAATACCAAAGATAGAACTAACACTATAGATAAACACGACGTAGTGTATAAGCTTGATTGTACTGGATGCAATGCGTGTTATATTGGTCAAACTAAACAGAAGCTAAAAAATCGGATGGCCAACCATAAATACGATTGTAGCACAAAAAAAGGCGATACAGCTTTGGCCGTACATCATATAGACACGGGACACAATTTCAATTTTAACAATCCCACAATTCTAGATGTGGAAAACAACTTGAAAAAGCGTTTAGTTTCCGAAATGGTATACATCAATATATATAATAATAATATTAATTTTAACAACGATACCAACAATTTAAGCAGTGTTTATAATAATTTAATATTCAAAATTGTGAGATAACTATATAGGTTGGATCTATCGTTATTCAGTTTTGTTTATCATTTTATTCTTATCTTTCCCTTGACATTCATAAATTTTTGATTACACAACATTTGTCAATTGTTTGTTGAACGTGTATGTCCTACGTTATATTAGAATTTTAAATATTGACCATTGTATGTTTAATGTTGTATTTATTTTAATTACTAACTCGTAAAGTTGCCAATGTCCTTGGTCGGTGGATTGATCCGCTTGATTTTATTCTGTAAGTTTTATGTGTTAAAAATTATCTGTTAATTTCATTTTGTTGTTACTATGTGTTGACTTACGAGTACAATAAATTACAGTTGGCCTGAAGAAGTGCTAACCTTCAGCACGAAACGTTGCCATAAAAATAAATTAAAGTGGTTTTATATTGCCCCTCCTAAGCGAAGAAGATAGCATTAATTAATATAAATACACATTCTAAGACAAAGATCAACCTTCTTGGAAAGAGCACAAACTCTTACTACGAGTAATAACAAAGTGAGTCAAGCGGTAACAGAAAATGACTCTGAACATGCAAGCTGCAATTTCTTGCAAAACCTCGGTTTGATTGGTTTAACAAAGGACAATACGTCAAAAACCAAGTTCTATTTTTTGTTTTGGCTCTCAATGAGAGACTAGGACCAAGCCTAAAAATTCTGAGTGTTCAACTAAGACGCTATGCCAAAAGTCGCTTATAATCATAGCTAAAGAGCCGACAGTCAGGCAAATGCCTGGAGCCTGCCTATTTTGCCTGCTTGTGTAACTTTTTGTCATTTTTGCCTTTTAAAAGAGTATTATTTTATATTGCCTTTTTACATATAAATTTTGAAAAGCTTGTGTAAACAGTATTTTAATAGGTAGATGACAATAGCGCATTACAGAATTTTACTTAAATTACGTACAATAATATAATTAACATTTTTTGCTCATAGGTCTTACCACGAACCTATAAATAACAACAGAGATTTTCATGCTTTGTTAAACAATGGTTTCCAGAAAACATTAGATACAAAAGTCGCTTATAGAGAAGAACTATTGTAAGAATTTATACTAGGATTATGTACAATGGCAGACTTAACAGAACACTATTTACAAAACCGGAAGGATTTGCTGTTGTGCTGTAAGTTTTAAAAAATTCCACCTAATAAACAATCCAAATTTGAAAATCATTGCAAGTGGAGAAAATTGGATAATAATTTAACAACCGACGGGAAAAACCTTTTTTGTCAAGTTTGTTCAAAATCAGTAAGTTTGTACTATCTTAATTTAAATGCTTTTAATTAGTAGTATATCTATTATTTTAGATCGGTGCTACTAAAAAGTAGCAAGCAGTTTAATTAAAGTATTAATAGTTTTCAAAATGCTGGTTTACCTTTTATAGAAAATACAGACAATAAGGAATGACATTGGGGACCATTACATTTGGACTTCGATTGATGAAACAACCGATTTCAGAGGTCGATATATAGCAAATTTTGTAGTTGGTAAATTGTCTGAACTATAACCAGGAAAAGCTTATTTGCTAGCATCCAAAGAAATTCCACAGATCGATCACATAACAGTTGCAAATTTTTTTTATGATTGTTTACGTAATTTTTTTTAATGATTGATTAAAATAATCCAATCTATTAATTACAATGATACAATTTTTTGTTTGTAAGACTTCTGTATCCCAATAGCGTAAAAAAATAAAAGGTTCTCTTATTCGTAACCGATGCAGCACCTTATATAATCATATCCGGCATTAGAAATATTTTATTCGAATTTAAAACATTTAACTTGTCTAGCACCTGAAATACATAGGGTGTGTGAATTTATTAGAGACGAGTGTGCAATAGTAAACAAGTTAATTTCTGCCACCAAAAAGGTAAAAATCTCTAACGTATTAGATTCTCTTTTTGATTATTGGATCTTGTTTTAGGTTTTTGTGAAAGCACAATTACGGGTAAGGGCTTATAAAGAAAAGCTTCCAGATGATAAACTTCCACCAAAACCTATCATAACAAGATGAGGAACTTGGTTATCTGCTTACATTTTTTATGCCACACATTTTGAAAAAAATAAAAAGGTACAGTTTATACTATAATCTGATATTGTCTTATACATTAATTGAATTGTCTTACTTCAGGTAGTTGAATTATTTGACGAAGCGGCCTCTGCAACAATTGCTAAATCTCAAAAAGCTTTTAATGACGAAGTTGTTAAGAGAAGACTTCCTGAGCCATTCCTGACAATTTAAAGAAGCTAGAAAAAAGCGAAACTGCAATGACCGAATCTTACACTACATTCGAAAACAATTATAAGAGCATGTCCAGGAACTACAGGAAAAAAATTAATCAAAAATTGGATTCCGTCACATCAAAAAACCCTTCCTTTGACCTCTTTAAACAACTGACTGAAATTCAAAAAGACGAGGTCGTGAAGCATCAACAGAAAATATCTTTAACAATAATAGAAACATCGGCATTAAACTTTGCTCCACTAACATCTTGTGATGTCGAAAGAACTTTTAACTTCTATAAAAATATTTTAAATGATCAAAGGCAACAGCTTCTTGGTCAAAATATTGAAAATTGTTTAATATGTGTTTAATAGCACTTAATAAACATTGTAAAACAAAAAAATAAACTGTAAATTTTAATAGATATTTGTGCATTCTTTATTGTCTTTTTGACAGGTTTAATATGCCTTTTATGTTACCTTTTTTGGTATTTTATCATGCCTTACTATACGCTCTTTAATCATCACCAAGAAAACCACAAAAGTTCAAGATTGTATAAAAGCAATGTTTTTTCAAAATAAGTTTAAAAATACGATTAAAACCTCTAAGAAAAAAATAAAAATAAAAACACTGTTAGATTAAATGGATATTAGTACTGTAAGAACAATCAACGTAACAAACTGTAAACAAGTAGTAGTAATGAACGCTTGCGTCTTTTATTAATTCGATTTCATTGTAAAATTTATACACAAAAGAAAATGCTTTAAAGTAGATCAAAATTTTCTAGAAATAAAAAAAAAGTTTTATGAACGCGCAGCATTAAATTTGAAGAAGAAGCAATTTAACAAAGAGATGAGTAAGAAAGTATTAGTCATAAACGCTTATGCGATGTTTTCGTAAACTTACCAAAGATAAGAAAAAACATTTATGTCATATAAGTATCGATAATCGATACTGGTCAAATGACCGTTTCGGTTATTTGTTCAACAACAGAAACGTTTATTAGAAGCACAAAAAGAAATAAATTAAACCATAAAACGTTTATTGTTTTAAATTTTACCTGATCGTTTTCGTCAGAATTAATTTTGAGAAAAGTTAAACTTTGTAATGTTATATAAACTTTTACTTTTTATCGTAAGAACATCTTTATTATTTTTTGCTACAGGAAACCTAATAAAAACCCATAATCATAAAATTAAAATTAATTAAAAATTTTGTAAAAAAAAATCTTAGTACCTGCGTTTTCTTTGTTATTAAAAACGCGTATCAGGTAAAAAAACCAATGTTAATTATAACTTTTTTTGTTAATCAACGTTTTTAAATTAATAAATATAACTTTGATATTTAAAATTACGTTACATTTAAACTTGAAAGTATTTGTTAATTTAAGCCGACTGATAAAGTTAGTTCAGTTAATCTAAATAAATAAAGTAAGTTCAGTTTATCTAAAAACATGAAATATTGTGCATAATTAGAGTTGACAACATTAACCTAAAGATTAGTAACGGTTTTAAATATTACAAAGTAAAAAAAAATAGTTAATCATAAAGTAAACAAAAATAATTAACCAAAACAAAATTTAATTTAAAGTTAATCTTTAATTTAGCTTTAACAAAACTCCAACAAAAACAAAAGCTTTATAAAGCAAATGCAGCATTTAATTTTCCATTTCGATTATTGCGAACATGAATATGAAAAACGCTACGTCATTTTGCACTAAATAGACAAATAAACTTAAAGTTTTGTACGTAAATGTTTTTGTAAGAAAAATATTGATTTTTTGACGAAGCAAGTTAATTTAAAATTCTCCAATTGCAATAGAGAAATTGATTTTGTTATTGTCAAAAGTCGTTTTTTAAATTTCAACGTAAATTTATGTTTCGAATTTTTTTATAAATTTTGCAAACGCATGACTTGTATTGTATCTTGAGGCAATATTTTCTACTACTAATGCACTTTTTTAAAACTTTTAGTTAAATTAATCAATAAACTAACAATAACTTTTTTCAAAGAAATCAAAACACATGTAAATTTTGTATCATAATAAAAACGTTAAAAGAAAAATAAAAATTTTTAATTACGCATAATAGTTTTGAGATGTATTCACGAAAAAATGTTTTTGAAAACTCATACAAACAGCGTGAGGTTTGGTTTATTATAATTATAGCACTTTTCATTAAAATTTTATTGTTGTGATTACGATAAAAAAATTTATAATTGTATTAAAACGTAGTTAAAAAAATAGCCAAACAGCAACACTAAAGTAAAAAACATATAAAAAATATTGAACAATAGTTATTTGCAGAATTAACATTTTCACAACGCAAAAATAACTAAGCCGTTTTTATCAATAGTGTCGAAAAAATTATTGTTTTATTAACATTTACTAATTACACTCTGTTCCAGAAAAGCGTGTTGTTCTTAATTTTGTCACTGGATGATGCATTTGTCTAATATTCTGTTTTTTCAATTGCCTGAACAAAATAAAGGATTTAAAAATTATAAAAAATTAATTGAAGAACTGAAAAGTTTATTATATGAATCAGACTAGGATAAAAACATTTCCCTTACTCAAACAGTTCGTCTGGTTTAAATTCACAATTGACAAATTTTAAAGTGAAAGATTTTTTAAACGCTTATCAAACTTGTGTACACGCTATAAAGTCATTAGGTATTGACGACTTAGCAGATCTCTTATTATTTTCCTTATCGTTAAAGAATATAGATCCAACTACTAAACGTGCTTTCGAAAATAAATACGTTTCCAATGAGATACCGGTGTATGAAAATCTAATTGAGTTTATTACTCAGCAGATGCGCAGCTACGAGTTATCCGAACCTTATTCTAAACCATTTAATGCTTCTAATAAAAACAAAAGTAAATTACAATTTCCATCAAAACCTTCGCACTTTTATAATTCGTTGTACTCTTCACAAGTTCGGAATTTAACATGTCCTCGTTGTAAAGGGATACATTTATTGTATCAATGTCCAGAATTCATAAATTTAAATTTGTCAGACAAATACGACTACTTACGTGAATCAAATAGGTGTTATAATTGCTTTGGAAATGATTCTCGTTCGAATTGCAAATCTAAGGCGGTTTGTAGAGTTTGCGGCGGAAATAAACATCACACTGTATTGCATTCGACGCAAAAACCGCTTCATCTTGCTTCAGTGCATGCTAACGTTGTTTCCGAATCAGTGAAGAATGCCTTGCAAACTTCTCATGAAGTTCAACCATCTACTTCACATAAATCAGATGTTTCTCTGTTTACCTCAATTTCCTTTTCTAGTTTTGCAGCACCTCAGGTAAAACAAGTATTGTTAGGGACTGTTCAAACTTACAGTGCTGATAAAAATGGTTTTTTTCAAAGAATACGCGCCCTCGTCGATCCCGGGTCACAAATTTCCGCTATTACCAAATCTTTAGTAAAGTTGCTCAGGTTAAAACCGCAATTAGCTTGTACAGAGCTATCATTCGGAATCGGTAAGTCTAGAGTAAAGTCTCAGAGTATTGTAAATTGCTGTCTTCGTTCAAAATTTTCAACTCATACATTGTGTCTTCCTGTGCTAGTTTTACCTAAACTTGCTAGTCGAATACCTTTTTCTCAGTTACCTGAAAGTGTTATAGAACAGTTTCGCCATTTGAACTTAGCTGACAAAACGTTTCATATTCCTTCTTCTATCAATTTGCTATTAGGTGCTGACGTATACCCTACTATTTTTAATCAAGAAGAAAAAGTATATGTTACTAGTTATCTCTCTGCAGTAAACACTTATTTCGGATGGACAAGTATAGGTCCCACAGATTTTCCCAGTAATGATCAGACATTGCAAAGCATGCTTACTTTTTCTGAATTATCCAAAGATTTATAACGTTTTTGGGAAGTTGAAGAAATTTTTAGAGCTCCACCTTCTGATCCAACAAATTTGTATGTTGAACAACATTTTATAAAGACTCACAAACGTGACGAAACTGGAAGATATGTTGTAGCGCTTCCATTTAAACCTAATTCGAGCCATTTGTCCTCAAACTCTTTACGAAGTTTACGGTCTTTGTTAAAATTAGAAACTCGATTACGCAGTGTTCCCGAAAAATTCAAACAATACAATGATTTTATGCAAGATTACTTGATATTAGAACATATGTCAAATGCTTCTTCTCCTTCCACGTATATAATACCGCACCATGTCGTCACTAAACAATCAAGTTCCACAACAAAAATTCGCAATGTATTTAACGCTTCCGATCCTGATTCAACAGAAGTTTCTCTTAACGAGCGATTACTGCCCGGACCCAAACTACAAACAGACCTTATTCAAATCTTATTAAAATTTCGTTGTTATCCTGTTGCATTATGTGCAGATATACAAAAAATGTACCGTCAGATAACAATTCGAAAGAAAGATAGAGCTGTATAACATATTCTTTGGCGCACTTCCCCTGAGGGTAATGTACATGTTACTGCTTCCGCCTACTTGGCAATACTCGTATTACATCAACTTGTTCACGATGATGGTGCACGATATCCAGATGCGTCTTGTGCCATGATGAACTCTACATATGTAGACGATGTTATAACTGGTCATCAAGATGTATCTTCTGCTATAAGTTTACGAAACCAGTTAACTGATTTTTTTAAAGGCGGAGGTTTTCAACTCAGAAAATGGGCTAGTAGTCATCCAGAAGTTTTAGCCGAGTTACCTGAAGATTATATAGAATCGCAATTGGATTTTTCTGACGAGGAAATCCAAACTCTGACTTTCTTCTGTTTCGAGTGCTGCCTTACGATGATAATATTACAAAACGAAATTTGTTATTGTATATCGCACGAATTTTTGACCCGCTTGGTTTTATGGCACCCGTTGTTTTTTCGATGAAAGTTCTACTTCAACATTTGTGGTTAGCCCAAGTTGGTTGGGACGAATTGATTCCACCAGCACTAAAAAAAATGGTTATTATTTACAGAAAACATTTCTCTTCTTGCTACCGTTAAAATCCCTAGGTGCGTGCTTCCACCAAAACCTGCTCTAATTAGGCTTGCGGGATTTTGTGATGCTTCAGAAAAGGGTTATTCTGCTGTTCTATACTTATGTGTCCAGTCAAATTCAAATTTTTTTTCCTATTTTTGGATGGCTAAATCCAAAGTAGCACCACTCAAAATCATGTCTATTCCTCGTTTGGAGTTGAGCGCCACCGTTTTATTAGCCAATTTAGTCGAATCAGTAGTGACTGTTTCTTTGCCATTTTTCATTGAATCTGTTCACTTATTTTCAGATTCAAAGATAGTTTTATCTTGGATTATGACTCCACCACACTTATTAAAAACGTTTGTGTGTAATAGGATTGTTACGATAACAGAAAAAACTTCAAAGTTTGTTTGGTCTTACATTAAATCTGAAAACAATCCGCTGACCTTCCTTTGCGAGGATTAACTGTATCTCAATTTGTTAGTGCGGATATCAAAATATTTTGGTTTAATGGTTCCCAATTTTTTAAAAAAAGAAGTTTCAAATGCATAATAAGCATTCTTTTTTGCTTTCTGAAATGAAACAAGACTTCAATTGTTTACTTACAAAGCATACAACCTCAAATCTGTTATTAGAAAAAATAAATAATATCTCAAGATTCTTAAGATTACGTCTTGTTTTTGCTTGGATAAGACGTTTTATTCACAATTCAAGGCTTCAAGATGGCGTACGTATTTCTGGATCGTTATCTGTGGCAGAATTAGAAATTTCTACATTATCCCTTACAAAAATTACTCAAAATCATTATTTTCATTCTGAAATAAAACAAATCCAAAATAAAACGAACGCAAGTCGCAACCTAGCATCGTTATCGCCTATTATTGATTCTTTTGGTTTCCTCAGGGTGGGCGGAAGATTACGTTACTCCGCTTTGCATGAAGCAGCCAAGCACCCGTTATTGCTACTCAAAAATGTTCATCTCTCTAAATTAATATGTTTTTATTATCATCATCTGTCATTAAATTCTGGTCCTAACACTGTTCAAGCTCTTATTAGAATAAAGTTCTGGATTTTATCGCTTCGTGGTTTGCTTCGAAAATGCATTCGAGAATGTTTTACTTGTTATAAATTTCGTGGTATTACTTTCCAACCTCCAATGGCTGATCTTCCTGCTTCTAGAGTTTCTATCTCTCGCCCTTTTTCACAAGTAGCTGTAGACTATGCCGGGCCTTTTTTTAGTAAGATCTAACGGCTTACGTAGACTAGTGGTCACTAAAAGTTACTTATGTTTATTTATTTGTTTTATAACTAAAGCGGTTCATCGTGAGTTTGTATCTGAGTTGAGCACTAATGCTTTTTTAGCTGCACTTGATAGATTTGTAGCTAGACGGGGTTTACCATCAGTTATTTACTCTGATAATGGGCGTAACTTTATAGGAGCTTGTAAGCACATAACGGAAGTTTACAAATTTTTAGTTCTTCATGTCACAGATATTTGTGATTTTTTATCTACACGACAAGTAAAATGGCAGTTTACTCCTCCGTATGGCTCTCATTTTAGAGGTTTGTGGAATGCAGCTATCAAATCTGCCAAAGCTTTGCTTTACCGCTTGTTAAGTAATGCATCAGCCACATTCGAAGAATACGCTACCTTATTCGCTAGAATCGAAGCTGTTCTTAACAGTCGTCCTTTGTGCACCTTATCTGAAGATCCCTCGGTGTCTTGTGATTATCTCAGCCCTGGTCATTTTTTAATAGGGTCACCTTTAATTTCTGTACCGGAAAATCCTACTCCCGAGTCACGTAACATGCGTAACCGTTGGTTAAAACAAAATCAGATTCTTTAATCGTTTTTGAATCGTTGGTCGAAAGAGTATTTGAACCATGTAATTCAACGCAATAAACGGACATCTAACACGTCGATTCCGAATGTTGGAGATATCGTGTTACTGAAAGGAGTTGCGTCGCATCCTTTATCGTGGCCTATAGGACCTATTGAATGTTTATATCCAGGTTCAGACCGTATAGCTAGAGTTGCATTAATTCGTACAGGTAGTAGTATCTATACTCGTCCAGTCGCAAGCCTTGTACCTCTGCCGGTATCCTCAAATTAGTTAATAGTTAAAATTTATTTGCTTTTATTTTTTATGTTAGTTACAGTTTATTGGCAATTAAGTTTAATTTGCTTTGTTTTTAGTTTAATAAACCGTTTTACATTATATGAAATTATTCTAATTTGGTGGGCGGTATGTTAACACCAAGTACGTCAATTTGCACTTTCTCCTTCTTTCATTGTTTCTTATCCTTATCACCACATTTCCATTCCATTCGTTTCCTAGTTTTGACATACAACGCATCGTAATTTTTTAAAAAAGAACTTTTACTGTGCTAACGATTTTTCGCGGCAGTAAAATATTAGTTCGGTGAATTCGCTTCACGTGTGTCATCTGGCCAGATTGACCAAGAAGACTGCCACTATTCCGAGCCTGTGCGGATTACTTGTAAGTGCTTTAATATAACTAATTTGCGACCTTATTTACAAACATACAGTATCAAAGATCTTAGAAGTCGGCGACTGCTTATCCATGACTCCTGGTTGTTTACTCATAAACAAGAACGAGCGACATAATCATGCTAAATATGCATAAATAAAATCTACTTAATACCGTCTTAGAAGAAAACACTAAATTCCCAAAAAATAAAAAAAATTTTACACAAATATTTATATAGTTATCAGAACAACACACCCTTAACGAATTAAGTTGAAGTTAGTTAATAAATTAAATTATAATCAGGTTTTGTAATAGATTACTATTAAGTGACAATAAAATAAAATTTAAATTATAACTAATTCACAATTAGTTGTAATATACGGATTAATATCTATATGTTTCTGCGCGCTAAATTATTTGACACCACGATTACAACTTTTCACAATACTTTTAAACATAAAATTAATTTAAATAAAATTAAAAGTAAACAAATATATTGTATCGTTTGAGAACACCGCAATTCGAATATTTTCCGCTGTTACGATTACGTTGACAATGGGATAAGGTAGTTGATTTACCTTTCTGAACAGTGTCAATATTGGATTATTAGTTTAAACTTGACTTATCATAATTGATGATTTAAGCAGATATATCACGCTTATCAATATCTGACGGATTATCAAGAATCTTAAATTCTGCTGGCTCCCAAAATCAATGTGAATACTAACTATTTAGTATTCTAATTTTATGTTGGACCCACAATTTATCCGAGTCCCTAAAATTATACGGACTTCTAAAACTAAATCACCACGTAGCAATTGACCTAAGAAGGTTTTTATACATACCCATACATTAATAATTTTTTAACCATCTAATTACAATCAAAATGGAATACTTTTTTACTACTATTGCTTAGTTTCTTTTATACAACCAAAGCCATAGTTTCCACACTAAATCGTAATTTTCCTATTACGACCAATGCGATAAGTTTTCTTACAATTGCATAAGTTCTTCTTTACGACAAATGCGGAAATTGTCACAACGAAAGCAAAGTAACAACCTTATATATCACGAAAAATGTAGTTAAAACATTTAAAAGAATGAGATAGTTTTGAGAACAGTTAAACTTGTTACGTTTTTTTAGTATTAACATCATCGATAACAAGCGTAGGTAGAAATACCTTTTTCACAATATAATTGTTACAAAGTACCGCTTCAATGTTACGCGGCTTTGAGCTAAATGGCGTTAGCAACTAATTTGGTGCGCTTTTGGAGAATTTTGCAGTTGCTATCAGTACAGGACGGATGTAGTTAGACGCTCGTGCGGCAAATTTAGTTTCCATTTAATTAACAAAATGCACAAAAAATAGATTGGTGAGTTTCCAATTCAATTTCTTTTCTTTTTATAACTTACAATAATTTTGCAGAGAGTTGTTTTTTGTTTTCTTCTACTGTTCCTTAATTATCTCTTTGTGTTCGAAAAGTTAATGAACCAACGCACATTTCTAAGGGCATCGTAGAATGCTACGCTAGGTAGCGGGCGCGGATGTTTACAAGCCAGTAAAACACGAATGAAATTTTCTTAACCAAAAATTGCCGAAGATTGTTAATTTTTATTTCTGGACGGAGAACTTGAATTAACGATTATGAAGATGTGGTTGCGTTACAAATTGAATTACTTTACGTAAAATAGGTTAAATACAAGTAATATCAAATTGTATGTAGACGATCATTTTTTTTTCTTTTGGTACTTATAATTAACTACTGACGCACATAAAATACGAAGTATGTTGTAGATTATTTTTTCTGAATATACGTACGGACCAGGAACTTGTCTGGAGCTCTAGCCGAGGATCCATTTTCAACCCCGAGGTTTGGTAACGTTATTTCCAAAACAGGTCTGTAAGGTAGTAACTTTTATTTTCGTTATTTTATGTAGATGTCTTGCTTTTATTTTCATTTGTTGGGCCAGTCCACTTTGGGTTAAGTCAAAGTTTATCATACGTTAATTTGATTTTACGTTTGCTTAACAAAAAATAAAACCTGTTTCCGTTTAGTTAATTTTACTTTACGCTACGTATGTTATTATGCGTAATTTGTCTAACATTGTTCGATAACAAGGAAACTTAATTTACTTAATTCTAAACTTTACTGCGGTTTTACCTTCATGTAAATTTTGCTGGTTCTACATGTAATTAAGATGTTACTTATGGTATGTTTAGTTTTACTTCTTGAATCTTTCGGTTTTGTTAATTTTTCTAGAATATTCGTTGAGTTATTTCTATTTTTTGTGACTGTTGTTATGTTTTTTTGTTATTTTAAATAGAGTAAGTTGTCTTAAACTTGGTTGCGTTATTTAATTGCTACCTACGTCTCCTCTTCGACTGTGTTTGGGCATTATTGTTGCTATCTATTCCAAGTGGAATCAAGGTACTGGATTTTAGGTTACAAATTCCACTGCAGCTGCAAGAAGTCGTAATAAGCGGTACCATAATAATAAATTAATACTTAAAACACACGTAAACGCTTTAATTACATTACTCATAAGTACTAAAGATAACGTAACGTCTCTATGTCAAGTAATTAATCAAATAGTGTTAAATTTAAAGAATTAAAGAATTTACGTGTACCAACGGATTATTGGAATGTGTTGATAATTCATATCACAATCAAAAAACTTGATTACTTTACAGCTTGGGAATGGGAATACTCGATCAAAATAGACGTTCCCGTTTTAAACGTTTTAATTGAAATTTTAAACCAAAAATGCCAGTTATTACTAACGTTACATTTCGATAAAAACACAAAATCAGTACAAATCACAACAAACAACAGAATAATTTTCAAAAATAAAATTTACGAAAAAGTTAATACTACTTATAATCAAATACCGAGAACATGCGCTTTCTGAAAACAATTTCATATGATAAATTTTTGTTAAAAATTTAAAGAGTTGTCACGCAAACAAGCTTTTTAAGAAGAAACAACTTTTTTATCACTAATTGTTTACGCTAAGGTTTTTACCTGTAAAATTTCGGCGGTGAATTTCGAGCAAATAACAAGGTTGCCGACTAATCCTTAGGTCGTGGGTATTCTACTCAAAAACTGTGTGTCAGGTAGGTGTCAAAGTTTCCGCGTAACACTGCAGCTCGGCAAAACCCCAACGGAACACCACATATAATGTTCTTTAATAGCTTGCAGGACTGACTAAAATGCATAGCTTATTAAGTGTAAGCCTGTGAGAACCAATGTACAAAGATGTAAATAAATAAATATAAAAGTCTAAATAAATAGATATAATTAAATAAATGTAAAGAAAAACGTTCAGAAAGCGCGACAATCTGGTTAGATAATCCGATAACAAAACTGAACAAAAATCTAACCTATTAGAATAGACGGTTCGCAAAATTACGTCTTACACTGGTATAACAATTACGGTGTATGACTAGACAATTTGTAGGGATGATGTGCAAAAAAACATAATATCCATCCCTATGCGGCTAATATCCGGTCGACACCACCATCTACTTAAGTTAAGATAGACTTGGTACAACGATATCAGGACAAATTGTGGCTAGTTATCCTCTAATTAATCAGATTGATCCAACCCACAATTTCTGTTCTAGTTCGTTTGCCCTCAGCAAATGTGGACCAACCACGTGATGTCGAGTGCACCAAACACGAATACGATGACAAAAGACGAACAATCTCCACGATTTCTGCACTTTATAGGTGGTGAAGGTGAAAGCGACGCCAAAAACGCTATAATAAATAGAGTTCCCGAAGTTGCGATTACAATAGACGACTTTCTTACCAGGTGTTATACGTTATTTCTTATCTTTTTAGCTGCCGGGCAAATCACGTAAGTTGATTAATTGCCCAAAATCAAAAATATAACCAACAGTTGTTACATGCAAAAGTTGAAACAATGTCACTGCTTGAAATGAGTAACATAAACGATGTTGTGCCGCTGCTCAGTGGAGACGGGGTGGGTTATATTTTAAAAATTCCGTGATAACTTGGAAACGAGATTGACAATAAAATCGAAATAAAAGGGTAAAAACTCAAAATCGGTTAGGGCGCCAATCAAGGACACGATGATAATAGCTTCCGGACCCCTGATAACCCAGAAGCTCATCTGGTTGGTTACAACACATGGACTTACCTCGAGTTGTAACTTGCTAAACTCTGAAATGTACTTCTTAAAAAAAATTACGTTTGCGGCGGCTGAATCAGTAAAAGCTCTTTACAGTTTAACAATTTAACATTTATTGAATTAATAAAATAATAAAATGAATATCAAACAAACTTGAATAAAAATAATAAAAGAAATAATAATAAACAAGACAAAAAAATTCACAAACTGAATATAAAAATTAATATTAAAAAAAAAATAGTTAAAGCGCTAACTTGTTCAAAAAAAATAAATAAATAAAAATAAAATTCAAGGCCTTGTCCGCATAACTTAATCTATAAATTTAACAAAACAAAAAAAATACAAAAGACATAAAATAAACGTCCGAAACTTTGTTTTCGAACTCAGCGTTAAAACAAAATTACATGTTACATTTCGTTACATTATCTTTCATGCATGAATACGGCTTACTTTTACAACACTCAGAACAAAATTAATTAATTAAAGCGAAATTCACGCAAACTTAACACCTTCAAGTGTTTCTTGAAATATGTAAACTTAGCCGTAAATAAGTCGGTTCACTTCACGATAATATCAAATTCAATAAATACCTTGACTCAATTGTTTAAACCAGGTAAACTGCTGGACACAGCGGTTTCAGAAGCTTTTCGAGATACGGTGGGACCCCCAAACAATGGAATGACGGCAGAAGATTTGTTTTACTTCTAAATTGAAATCCGCACAAATGCAAAAACTGGATTCTCAGCACCACACATCGTAAATAAATCCAACTCGAACGTGAGTTTTATTATGGATACCATGAAGTTCATTAAACCGTAAAATTACGAATTTGGAAAACCAATATTTCTACCACACCACTTATCTTTCACGGTACCATTTGTTTAACTTCCGCGGTATCGCATAACGGTAGGGTAAAGCACCCCGAACAATTGACTACATCACGGTACCCGGTATTTCTTAATTGCCACAAAAAAGATCCCCCAAAATCAAAATTTTACTTCTTATAACACCTCGTAATCCCACTTAATTCAATAAACCTGCGCCGTAAAATCTTTGTAAAAGATGGAACACTAAACAAAGTAAATTAACAAAGATGAAAAATATTTTTACCACACGCGTCATGTCACCTACGCACACGAAAAAAAGAGAATCTTCTCACGGAAAATGCTTACTCTGTTAAATTATCAAATAGCTCGCAAATGAACTCAACATAAACAAAAGTATAGATACTAAGAAAATTGATCAAGTTACATTTCCAAAAGGAAATCGTAAATTAGATAGAGTTGTTATTCTAATGAGATAACCAGAAGTAAAAACACTAAATCAAAATCAAGACCACGTAACTTTATGCGGTCTAAAAAAAATACCAGTAATAATTGTAAAATAACTATTAAATACAAATCAACTTGAATTAAACGTAATAAAATAACGAGTAAAACGTTTTCGATGCTTACACCGAACTAAACAATCGCTAAAATAAAAGAAAATTCAGTCCAATAGATCTGAATACGGGGTTTTTTACAAAAGAATTACGACCAAATTCCAACGCAGGTTACAGTGTGCAATTTTGGAGTACTGAGATAAGATTCAATTAAAGTTATCTTAACCAATCTGGCTAACTTCCACAACGTTGCAGCTTATTCTCAACGTTATATGTTCAAGAATGTCATAAGGAGAAAGTCGTCCAATTATCAACCTTGATAATGGATCAAAAACCACC
Organism: Aquatica leii; assembly: GCA_035610365.1. Lineage (NCBI taxonomy): Eukaryota > Metazoa > Arthropoda > Insecta > Coleoptera > Lampyridae > Aquatica > Aquatica leii. Next base: position 37,080,532 of record CM069437.1, on the reverse strand, counting down.
TTACTTAACTAGGTCAAATCGAACGCGTATGGCTGGTAGCCTATAATAAGGCGTTTCTGTCCTCAGCGGAAATAATAGTGTTACAAAGTCATTCAATAAAAGATTGTAATTATTCGGGTTACAAAAAGTGCAAAAAATATCATAACACATCTTTCGTATTGATAATAATCACTCTCGAACAGAAAAGAACGCTGATGCCAAAATTAAAGATTCAAGAATTATTTGATATACCACAAGCATCAACCTTGTGTAATCATGTTAGTAAAACTTTTACCTATACATTATTATCTACAGTAAATATACTAATATTAGATTATAAGGGCAGTACTCACTTATATCGGGCATTGTTAAACTTTGGTCGTCAATCGAATTTTATAACCAATACACTCGCAAAAAAGTTAAAATTTAAACAACAATTAAATTTAAAAATTTATAGAATTAATCAAAGTGCTAGCTCGGTACAGAAAATGTCGAATGTTTAAATTAAATCGAGATTTAACTCATCGTAACTAAAATTACTGAAGACAAAATAATTTTTGTGTTCTTTTAGGAATAAAACTCGCAGATGAACAACTTCACAAATCTCTACGGGATGACATTCTCTTAGATGAAAATATTTTCCGGAATCTAATGTGCGTAGGTCAAATTAAAAATAAAAATAAACGCGTATTTCAAAAAACTCTCCTAGGTTGGGTTGTTGGTGGTAACATCGCTGTATCGAATTTAAAGACGGATTTTACTCCGGACGGACGGCGGTATTTGAATTAGAAAAATCCGAGGGGACGGTACGGTTCTCGAGCGCCAGATTTGTTAAAAGAATTTACTCTCCTGTTAGACGGTGTTGTCCGGGTAACTGCAGTGAAGACACGGTGTTCAGGCCTTTAAAATTAGAGCTAGGCAACGGGAAATAAAAGTCAACAGTAAACAAAACAAGTTCATTTTACACTCTTAGATAACGGTAGCAAAAACGCTCGACATTAAGAATACGACGCTCAATAAGAAATAGAGTAGAACAAGCAGACAAGAGATCTTTCCAACACGTTACTTGGACTTTATGTTGACAATGTATAACGCAGCCCAAAACCCAACACTACAGTTACGACGCCCGGTAAGGAATATAGTAGAACAAGCAGACGTGCAAAAATGTTTCAACACGTTACTTGGACTTGTATTACACAGGCGAAAACCCGACAATACGAATACGACGCCCAGTAAGGAATAGAGTGGAATAAGTAGACGTGGAAAAATTTCTCAACACGTTACTTGGAGCTGGTGTTGACGGCTTATTACGCAAGTCCAGACCCAACGGTACGAATACGATGCCCGGTAAGGAATAAAATGGAACAAATAAACGTGCGAAAAACTGTCAACACGCTACTTGGACCTGATGTTGACGGCGTATTACGCATTCTATAGCCCGATCTATAATTCAAAAATCACTAGCAACAAGAGCACGTAGTTGAAACCGGTTTACCAGAAATAACACCAAATCAATAGATCCTGGTAATCAAGTTTTGCCACAAATAGTAATAATAATAGGTGCGACCAACCGGAAAGCAGAGATAATAAATAACGGACATGTTCTACTGTCCCACAGCTGCAAGATCAACGCACGAGCTAGAACTAATGACGGATAGTATTGTAAATTCATTAAAATCCGCATTTAAAGCAAGCTGCTCAAGAACTGTCAAAAGAACCCCCAACAAAATAACTTGGTAGAACAGAGAGCTTGACAAAGCAATGGCACGCGCCAGAAGGCTATTTATTACAGCTAAAAAAGGCGGGTGAATACAAAATTAGCCTCACAACATACAACAATGCCATTAAAAAGACAAAAAAAGACTCATAGAAAAGGTACTGTAAGAACGTAGAAAATAAACCTACAAGTTCTTGACTCCAAAAAGCTCTGAGCAAAGACCGCACTAAAAACATTGGTTTTTTGCTGACCGAAAACGAAAAGTTTACAGACTCGGTTGAAGGTACTTTGCAAGAATTGCTGCAAAAATACTTCCCGGGTTCGTCGTTAATTGAAGTTCATAAACACCAGGACCTAGAAGTACCAAACATACGGGCACCTTAAAGGAACTGGAACTTAACGAGAAAAATAATCAATCCTGAAAACCTAGAATGGAGAAGTATGTTTAAACCCTTTCAGTTTCCAGGAGCCGATGGAATTTAACCCATCATGCTGCAAAAAGGATTTTCTGCTCTTCGAAGCGCTGTATGCAAAATTCTCACAGCCAGCTGTTACGTGCAAAACTTTTATAACCCTGTATATTGGTTGAATTAAAATTAGATTTTTGTTTTTGACACCCACTGCCGAGTGTAGTTTTTTTGCACTTCCCGTCAAGACGTCAAACCGTTAACTACTTAAAATCGTGCTTGTGATTCTGAATCTTACAAAATCGACGTTAATAAATATAAAATTCTAATTTGAGAACGCCTTTCGAGTAGATTAATTATCACAAGGTGAGCTTTTTCTATTAGTTTTTAAAATTATTTGGTAATTTCCTTCTTAATTGGATAGCACGTTTCGCCACGTTTTGGCTACATGCTCGAGGTATTATCGGTCGATGAGGGTTTAATATCGACAAATATCTTCACGAAATGATTAGTATTCTGGAAGGCCTATGTCCAAACCGAAAACGAAGCCTCGACAAGAATTTGTCTCCAAGATATTACTTCTTATGCGTCAGTCGATTACGATACCAATCTTTTACTAATTTCGAGGAACAGCATTTGATACATCGGGTTCTTACATCAAATTTCTTTTATAATAAAAATTTTGTACATTTTTATTTTCGCGAGTTGTTGTGTTGACACGATTTGCTATTCATAATTATTTTAGCCCCACTCAACGAGAAAAACGTTTTCTTCGGGCAAGTACTGGATTGTGGGTAAGTTTTATTTAAGTATTACGTCGCTGTCAAAAAAGGTCACACGGAATTTAGCTTGTTTAATCTACGCAATTACAAGAGTTGTTTTAATAATATTTAGGTATTGTCAGTAATCATTTCTGTGATATCGCTTGCTGTGAATCTTAGTTATTTAACCTGTAATTTTCTTCGCTTATCGACACCCGATGTGTAACTTATGTATTGTGTGTTGCTGACACTTCCGGCATTTATGTATTTAGAAGTATTAAATTATAGTTGTTATACATATCTTATCTTTCATATATGGTAACATACCTTTCTCTTTTATTGTGGTTACACAAACATCAAGGTAACAAGGATTACGAACCTAAAGTTCGTTATAAGCTTGGACCTTCTGTCCTGATCGAGACAGAAGTTTCACTTATAAATGATCTGGCGCCGTTTAAATATTATTTACTTAAACCTCCCCTATCTCCAACTGTGTGAGTTGGCCGTGCAAGGTTTGTAAGACCTATTAGCTTGTAACTTTCGCACATACCAAACCATCTGGCGGATTGTCAAGGTGGTAATTATACCTAAACCAGAGAGATCTACGTACGCCCAGGCTAAATCCTACAGACCGATTAGCTCAACTTCTTTCATCTTAAAACTTCTTGAAAAAGTAGTCGACAGGTATATACGAGACGGGGCACTAAAGGCTTCGCTTCTGCACCGAAACCAGTATGCTTACTAATTTGGAAAATTTTTCGAGCTAGCAATTCACCAACTAGTAAGCAGATGCGAAAATGCAATCCAATACAATAATATTGCATTAGCTGCTTTTCTAGATATTAAAGAAGCATTTGACAATACTACCTTTACCTTAATTGCAAGAGCAATGGAGAAAAAAGGAATCACACCTCTCGTCGGAAACTGGGTCAACTCAATGTTCAAGAATCAGACGGTAACAGCTACTTTGTACAGTAGCACTGTGGGAACCAAAGTGGCTGGCAAATGCCTACAAAGCGGGGTGTTATTACCCATACTGTGGTGCCTCGTCATGGACGGCCTACTGCAATAACTAGAAAACGGTGGAGTATTTACTTTAGGTTACACCGACAGTCTCACCATTATCACAAACGGGAAATTTGTAGCAACTGCATCGAACATAATGCAAAGTGCACTAAACACCGTCGAAAAATGGTGCAGAAAAGAGGGACTATCAGTGAACCCGTCTAAGACGGCAATTGTTCCGTTTACCAAACGACGGAAAACGGATGACATAAAACTACCTACGATATACCGAGTTACGCTCTCGGTGACAAAAGAAGTGAAATATCTAGGATTTACTCTTGATATTAGACTGAATTTCAATGCTCATCTAGAAAAAGTCACAACGAATGTCATCAAAGTTTGTCAGCTAGAGATCTAAGATCTAAGATGAAGAGTTAAAGTATTTAATAAATGTGTAATTATTACTGACCTCTACACAGCCTCATATAGGTAAATTGTAGCTTGGATAGTCAGTAATGCAGTAGATACGATTTAAGAGGTATCAGTTCTGCACAGCCTCATGCAGGTAATTATGGCTTGGTCTACTGATACGTTAAACCGTCGAAGTAGTAGTAAAGGAAGAAAATTTAAGAGGTATCAGTCCTGCACAGCCTCATGCAGGTAATTATGGCTTGGTCGACTGATACTTTAAACTGTAGTAGTTGAGACAATCAAAATACGATTGTAAAATGACTGCTAATTTATTAACTTAATTTACGAGTATTTATACACATAAAATGCTTAGCTCCACATTCAACCATTTTATTGTTAGCCTATATTATAAAAATTTGCTTATTTGTTACGACATTGTAAGGAATTTGTTAATACACAATAAATGTTGTGACATTGTAAAGATTTTGCTAACACACATTATAATATTGTAAGGAATGTGTCTATCGGATTACAACACAATTATATTATTAAATTTGCAATTTTGTGTTTTATTTTAAATATAATTTATGTTTGTAGTTCAAACAAAGTTCTTAATACAACCAAACGGATGGTCGGGCACACATGGGGATTGAAACCCACAATGGCCAAATAGTTATATACGGTGGTAACAAGACCCATCATCACATACGGCGCGCTAAGCTAAGCTAAGCTAAGCAAAGTACAGAGACTGGCATGTCTACTGATAACAAAAGCGATTAGAACCACGCCCACAGCAGCCATGGAAGCACTACTTTCACTTCCACCATTACACCTCGTTGTAATGATAGAAGCAAGACAAGCAGCAAACAGGCTGTAGATTATACAATATAATAAACACGCGTCAATTACAACAAAAAAACAAACCGGGTATATACAACGTGCTGCGTGAAAAAACAATCTTAACTATGAAATTCGATTTCACAAAAAATTATCACATTTTAAAGAAATTTAAAGTGATGATACCGTCACGAGACGAATGGACAAAAAACATTTACCGCGGCGCGGTTCAAGGAACTATCTGGTACACAGATGGAGCCAAAAATCGCAATGGTACTGGAGCAGGACTATATGGAGGTAAGCACCATGGGAAGCAATTTTCGCTGACTTTGGGTAAATATGCATCCGCTTTTCAAGCTGAAGTTGCTGCTATTGACTGGTGTGTCAGGAACATTATCGACTCGAAGTCATATACAAATGGGCCGATATCGATCATGTCTGACAGCCAAGCAGCGCTACTGGCGCTAAAATCAGCAGTAATAAAATTCAAACAGATTATGGCATGCATAAACAGCTTGGAAATATTGGCAAGTCGCCAACCTGTGCAGCTCATGTAGATACCAAAAGACCAAAATATAAAGGGTAACCTAATAGTGGACGCACTAGCAAAAATGGGCACAACAGGGACATATATCGGACCTAAATCCGTTTTCGGAATCGCATACGAGACCGGAAAAGAAATAATTCGCAGCAAACTTGCAGCGGAGCATAAAAAACTATAGAAAAACTTTTCAGGGATGAGGCACACAAAACTCTTCCTTACAGCGCCACAATGAAACACTCAAACTGCACTATCAAGCATGAGTCGACAAAAATTTAGAAAACTGACGGGACTAATTACATTGTGGCATTGTGGCTTTAACAAACATATTTATAAAATAGGACTGCAAAGTCGCCTTTTATGCCGCGGATGCTTGGACGACGACGAGACTCCACAGCGTCTGCTGTCCAAATGCAAAGCGTATCAAATGCAACGCACAATGATTTTCAAAAAACCGAAGCTAACCGATAATGAGTTGAAAAAAAGCGCCTTGGAATAAACTTTTGGAATTTATTAACGAAACAGAACTGACGAGGGAGCAATAAATCAGAGGTGCACAAAAGGACCAAGGAGGCCGCAGACAAACCACCTTTTGAATTAAATAAAAAAATTAAAACTGGAAAGCAGTATAAGTAACGCAGGCAGGAAATAAGGCTAACCTGAAATGTAAGCTCAAAGAATGGAAGCTGAAAGACAAAATTGAAATGTATCCATGGTTTCACTTACTGTTATTTTCTGGCGTGTTTTATTGTAGGAACATACAGCAAAAGATTTATGGTATTATGGCATATCGGTTCAAAATTTTGCTGCGGTTTGTTCTGTTTATCAAGATAACACTTCTGTTGCACGTATGTTGTTGAGTAAATCAGCCCCAACTGACGATATATAGATTGTAACCTGCGTTTGAATTTATGTATTTTTTTTATTGACAAATATTTAGGTCTTGTTTAATTGACGTATTTTAAATTTACATTTGTTACTTCAAAGTTGTAAGTAATTTTGTTTTCAATTAATGTATACTTTTACGTTGTTTTATTGTTTATTTAAAATGTCTGTTTATTTCCATAAAATAAAAAAAACTAAAACAAACTTTTGAAAACTAACAGGATAAAATTAGTTTTATTTCTAAAAAGTAATTTTGAATGTAAACCAAATACTATTTATTATAAATGTTTGTCTTTATAAGCATAATTTTAGATTGTTAAAGTAAGCTTTTGTTTGACTACATGTCATTGTAAAGCTCTATATTTTGTATCTACTAAAAAAAATTGCTAAATATATAAACTCAAATTTTATTTTAGTTTCTTATATAATTACATTGATATGACTTTGTTCTCAACAAAAACCACAAAAAATTGTAACGATCAGTTAGTATAGTTTACACTTCTACGGAAGCAAACAAAGTAATAAACTCAAAGTATAGTTTAAAAATATATGATAATTCTGATTTATCACTGATATTTTAATTCAACACATTTTGGGTAAAGAACCTAAATTTTTATTTTTTTTATCTATCAAACTTGATACTTTAATTTTTAAAACATATATTTAGTGTTAAATTACAAAAAAAATAGTTTTTACTAAAAAACTACATTTTAAAAATATTTAAATAATATTACCAGTACAAATACGTGTATATAACCAATTTTAACAAAGTTTTTTTAAACATGTAGAAACTTCTTGATAAACAAAAATTTGATTATATTTAAAAAGTTGTTAAAAAATGTATACTCTGTTTCAGAATAGATTAATTTGAAAATTGAAACATAACAAGCTTAGTTGTCAATGTAAATGTAAATTATGTCTATAATATAGAATGCAGTCACCTCAATTATAAACCCCAGTAGTTAATTGTCTTTTTAAAAATTAACAACTAAAAAATACATGCACAAAGATATGCAAATAATGTTATGCTTCTGAATATGAGAAGCTTATAGTGTCACTTAGTGCAACGTGTTTTGAAAACAGTTAATAAATAATGCACTTAAAGTAATCGCATTGTTTTTGTCGATATTTGACATATTTAGAACAAAACAATTTGGATTTATATCTTTCTATTATAAAATTATAAATACTTTTACCATTGTATTTTTCATTTTTCTATTTTATCTATTTTTATATATAATAATTGTTTTCTTTGTAATTCAAACATATTCTTACAAATATACTATTAACCGACTTTTTGTATAATTACGGGTAAATGCTTTGGCCTGACGCAAAACGAAAATTTCAATACAATTCCAAAGCTGTATGCGTATCGACAGTTAATGAATATTAAATTAATCAGAAAATACCACCTACGTTTGCTACAACGTTGTAATTAACTGTACTTGGAATCAAAAATATTTAATTAAATAATAAACCAATAAAGTATTAATTATTAAAAGTTTTAATTTAAAGTTTCATTAATTAAAACTTAAATTTGTGATTTACGTGACGTTCAATTTTACAAATTTAATGCAATAATCTTGCCCGATTAATTTCTAATTTTCTGTTTATTATTTTCCGCAAGTTCTGAAACACGTTAACTAAAGCAATCTCTTAACCAAAACGATTTGTAGTTTTGGTAAAGTTTGAACAGTTTCTAAAACGTAAATTAGTACCAATATTTGTTACGTAATGTATTGGTTATATCGACCGCAAATTTAACTCATATTGTAACTAGAACTTTTCTAAAACTATAAAATGAATTTGGTGGTTGAGGAACATTTGTACAATTACACACTTCTTAAGTGCAAATTGTTGTAATGTATTCGTCTTAATTAAAACAACAAAGTTAATTATAAGCAAACTAAAGTAAAGTATTGTGTTGATAAACTTTTAATAAAAGTAACTTTTAAACAAATTTTTAAAAAGATTATTAAATATAGGTAAATGATATTGACGTTACAAAATGAATTATTGAAAATATAATATAATAACAATTCAAGCATTTTGTTGTTAATTTTCTCAGAAACATTTACTGACACGTGTTTTACTAATTCACTTAGCACTAAGTAGATGTACATAATTGTTTTTAGAACAAAGAAGTTTGCATTTAAGCTTTCCGTCATTAAATATAAATCGAAAGTAAACAGAAAATCTATACGCTAAAATATTTATGTATAAATTTCATTAGCCTTTGAATATGCACAAATTACGTACTAAAGAATTTTTATGTTGTTGATTTTTTTATTGTTTGACGCTGTCTTGCAGTCTATTTTCAAGTTCATTCTTGTTGTTTACTTGTTTAACTAAACAAACTATATCAAACTATGTTTATTCTCAAGCATATGTGTGGCAACACTAGATTCTAAAAGTCAAATCTTAATATAAGCAAAATGCTGTTTAAACCAAATTTTGATAAGTTTTTTGTTTGCCCAATATATTTTTGATTACAATCTTTGCAATTAATTTGATATATTCCTGATTTATCTTGCATTTCCACTAAGTCTTTAGAATTACTCCACAAACTCTGTAAATAGTTATTAGAGCTTGTGACTACTCTAAAATCTATGTACCTAAAGTAGTTACATTTTTTGTATAATTTTTAAATCTGTTTCTTAGCTATGTTGCTTATAATTTACTTCTTGAAACCATTGGGTACAGCAATTTCATTTATTAACCAAAATTTTCTTGTTTAAATTTTGTTTTGATTAGAGAAAATTCAATAATCCAGTAACCAAAAAAATAAAAGCTGCAAATTTGTGTTGTATACAATGGTTAGAATCATTTGTTATAAACATCTTAGTGCTAGTGTCTTTATGATAAATATTTAGTTCTAACTTACCATTGTTCTTTGTTAGCAAAGTATTGATGAACGGTATCTTGTTCTCCATCTCTACTTTATAGATGTATTTGGTCGTAAGATGTTTATAAATTAAAATGTTAAAAAATTGTTGAGAATTATAAATTTTTAGTATCGAAGATAGCAAATAGATCATCTACATATCTTAGTCAAAGTCCAGATAAATGTTCTAAATCTTGTTCCAAATCAGATTCAAATTTTCCCATAAATAAATTGGCAATAAACAGCGATAAGGTGTTTTTCATTGCGGTACCATTTTCTTTTGTAGAAAATGTACTGTTACTTAAAAAATTGTCTGATTCATACATAGTTTTGTTAACCTTTAACAGCACAGTAGTCAAAGATAATGTAAGGAAGATGCAGCACTCCGTGTATAAAACACCGTATAATTTTTCGACACTATAGACATCTATGTTTAACCTAAGAACTAGTTTTGCTGAATTATAGAAATCTACACCGCCATCTATAATAATAATAATAATAATAATAATAATAATAATAATAATAATAATAATAATAATAATAATAATGCTTTATTGTGAAAGATAAACAAAATTTCACAAATGGAATAGGGTTCGCTTAGTAGCGATCTTCCACCCTTCCGGTAATCACTGTGACATGCAGATAATAAATAGACAAATAAACATATTTTCTTACTTCTTACATCCTATAGATAATTTTAATATAGTTACTGTGTACCCTAATCAAACATAATGACTTTAGTAGTCGTACAGTAAACAAGTAACTAAATTCAAATTATTTGCAATTGTACCTTTTACTTACACAATAAATGTAATATACAATTTATTAACAACTGTTTGTCAAGATATTATGTAACTATAATTTAATAATTATTCTGTTAATAGACATAGTACAAAAAGAAAGGAAATAAAAAAAACACTCAGAAAACAATTAACTTATAAATACATTGTTTGGGATTATAATTAAAGCGTAATAGCTTATTTATTTATAGTTTTTAGTTTGAATTGTACGTTCAAAACACCTATCCAGTATAGCTTTTTTAAAATCATTTAATGGATAAGCCAAATAATTAGAAATTTCGTTAAGCGTGGATACCATCATGTATAAAAAACTACCTCTAAACTTGCTTGTTCTGAATTTAGGTATCGTGAAGCTATCTACACGCAAGTTAATAGTATGTGAACTCGAGCGCTTTTCTAAGCTGTCTAATAAGTATCTTGGTGAACGATCTTTGTACATTTTAAATAGAAATACGCATAGCAAATAGCGAAATCGTCCTTCTATATTTAGTAAATTGTTACGTCTGAGATATGGACTGATACGTTCTCTAAAGGGTATGTGAAATGCAAATCGCAGACACCCATTTTGCATCCTCTGAATTTTGTTTTTATACTGTTGCGTCAATGCACTGTAATACACCGTACTACAATATTCAATAATAGGGTAGATAAGGGACTGTATCAACCTAAGTTTTGTATCTACGGGTAAATACTTTAAATGATATATAGCTTTTAGTCTGGAGTAGCCTAAACCATATACTCTATTAGCGTGTGTTTGAAAGGTTAAGTCCTCATCGATGATGATTCCCAAATTTTTGGCATGTGTAACCCATTTAATAGGTGTTCCATTTATATTTAAAACATGGGAGTGTAGATCAATACTGGCCCTTTTAGTATTATTGCAAATACAAAGTGCAACGGTCTTGTTTGGATTCAGGCATAATCCATTTCGATCACACCATAGATTAAGACTGCAAAGGTCCTCATTGATCTTGACAATGCTATGGGTGATTTCATTCACATCGCATGATGCATACAGTTGTACATCGTTTGCATATAAATGTACATTGCAGTGGTTTAAAACAGATAGTATATCTCGTGTGTAGATTCTGAAGAGAATTGGCCCCAGAATACTTCCTTGAGGGACACCTTTAATTATGTTGCCAAATTTGGACATCGAATTCCTTCCTATAACTGCTTGTGATCGACCAAGAAGATAATTGTGCATCCACGCTAATGCTAAATGATTAAAACCTATGTACTGCAACATTGCAGTTAATAACTCTGGATCTACTTGGTCGAATGCTTTACTCTGATCTAAAAGTATGAGGAATGTTATCTGAGAATTATCAAGAGCCATATGTATATCATTTATAACCTTAAGCAGGGCAGTTTGCGTACTGTGTTTTTTCCTAAACCCAGACTGTACAGTGGGTAATAATAAATTAGCTTCTAAGCATTGACTTAGCTGTTCGGCTATAAATTTTTCGGCAATCTTTGACATTGTGGGAAGTATGCTAAGTGGTCTTATTTGAGATAACTGAGTAGCAACAGAGATTTTTGGAAGAGGCCTTATTATTGCAGTTTTCCATATACTTGGTACAATTCCTGTGTTAATAGATGTAACATTTTTAATGAAATGCCATCTGCTCCGATAGCTTGAGATTTAATTGTATTTATTATTCTATATATGTCTTCATTAGTAATGTTTGTGAAGTTTAGACTAATACTGTCATTAACTCTGTTAGAGTAGTAGTACTCAATGAGATTAGAATCAACATTGGAATTTGCAGCCGCATTAATAAAGTATTCATTAATATCATCCAGCGTTATATGGTCTGATAGATTTAATTGGTTTAGTTGTTTATTGTTACGTAAACCTAATGTTTTCATTGATTTCCAGAGCTGTGCAGTATTATTCCTGCTCCCTGACACCATACTACTTGCATATGCATTCCTTTCTCTTCTAATCGCATTAGCGACATAATTTCGCAGCTGTGCGTAATATCGCCTACTAGAGTCTGAGCGTTCTTTTACGTAACGTTTATGTGCCTTACGTTTTAAATCTATCATTTTTTTAATTGTATAGGTAATGTATGGCAAAGACTTACGCTTAGGTTTGTACAATATTTGTGGTGCATGGATATTCAATAGGTTTAGTATATTTTGATTCAATAAATCAAGTTTTAAGTTGACATCATCTACGTCCATTATGAACTTCCAATTAATGATACGCGCATCAATAGAAAAAGCATCTATATCCATGTTCCGATAATCTGTAATGTACTTAACCGGGTTTACTTTTGTATCAACAATGTTTTTTAGAGTAGCAGTGATTAACATATGATCAGTGATATCTCCTAGATCAACTGTATCGCAACTTATAAGCTTAGGACTGAGGGTCTTGCTAATACAAAGGTAATCGATTAATGTTGCAGTATTTTTGGTTATTCTAGTCGGCGTGTTGACAATTTGACACAAATTATAACTATCTAATATAGATATTAAATTTTTAAAATCAGAATTCTTTACCATATAGTCTATGTTGAAATCACCCATGACAACGATGTAGTCCACAGTGGCATACACCATTTCTAATATTTCATCCAAATCATTGAATAATTGCTGGTTGCTGGAACTAGGTTGTTTGTAGCACAGCCCTACCCCAACACTAACACTGTTAAACACCAATTTAATCCATAATTGTTCAACACCACTGTCATAACTGTTATTCTGGTATAATAGTAGTTATATTAATTAACATAAATACATACATTTTAAATTTATGAATAAAACAATTATTTCAATTTAAAATACAATTTATTTATGTAAAAATTGTTAAAAAAATCAGAATAATAAAATACATAAACAATATATACACAATACTACAGAACTCTTTGGTTGTATTGTTGATGGACATAGGTAATCAATTTTTTGAATAACTGGTTGTTATACAATTAGTTATTTTAACAAACATTAGTCAAACAATGACAAACAAACTAAATATAGTTATAAACAATGTGCAAGATTTATGTAAATAACTAGTTTTGAATAATACGTAGAATCCATTACAAAAGTGATGTTTCTTATTAATCAAATGGTTTCTATCTAAACGATTAATTTGATTAGTAATTTATCTCAACAAAAGTCTTGTATTTTTTAGTATAAACAGTATTTATTTATTGGATAAATAATTTTGGATTGAAATTTCCCATTGATTAAAAAGAAACTGAATGCATTAGTATCATATTTTCCATTAAATTGATAATTTAAAAACAATTTTGAAAAATTGAAAACAGAAAAAGGCAATTCATGATATTTATAAAATACATTTATCTCAAGGAGTGCAAGGAGGGATATGAAATGGATAAGAATTTGTCAATTATAAGATGAGGGCGTAGGTCTTTTTTGTGGAACTTATTATTAACAAGTTTGCAAAAGTAATGTAGAAGGGTTAAAATGATAAAGAAACGGTGTTTGATTTCAAATGAAGTAGAATGCAGGTTACAGGGATTATTTAATTTAAATGGGATAAAGGAACTAATTTGGCGAAAAATGGAAGGACTGTTCATAAACTTTGGAATGCTGGAAAAAATGAAAAAACGGTCACCGTGAACTTGATTGCTAAAATCGGATTTTGGGTAAACGAGAAAGAAACCTTAATCTTTGTACACAATTAAATCATGACTTGGAATTCTAATCTTTGTTAAAAAAAAACGACAATAAGAATTGCAAGTATAATTGAAAATGCGCTTTAAACGGTACCCAGCAAAATTTTTTGTTGCTAAGTAACGATTCAGAATGTGCCACGAGTCGGTGAGCAGGTTGTGTTAAGATTCGTTGAGGAATTTGGAGAAAGAATGAATTACAGGTTTTATAAGAAGGAATCTCCATCCACTTCACAGTTTGCTCCAATAGTACATCTGCTTGTTTGTGAAACAATCAAGGCACTATACGCAGAAACAAATTGAGAAGTCGATGGAGTACGATTTTGTCCACACATACCTCGAATTAAGTCAAAAAAGTTTTTTATGGGATCTTGATTCAAACGTCTTGTGAAAAGATAGTTAAAACCAAGATGCTTGCACATTTCGAATAGTAATTAGTAATCTATTAATGCAGGGTGGAACTCTTTGTCGTTGTTCACCGACATAAAACTCTATCGATCCTAGTATCTTTTTTGCTCTAGCCCAAAACTCGTGATGAATTGAGTTAATTTCAAGTCTGCGACCTAACGGTGATGAAGATTTGGCTGAAGAATTAAAGAGTATCAAAAAGATCGTTCATGAAACTAATAAATTCTTCAGTAGCCACGTACCTCATCTGTCCGTCACGCTGGACCCTATTTGCAAATCTGAGTAGAGCAGCCACAGAGCCACTAAAAACTTGTGTAGCGAGTTTTACCTTCATCTTCTGTTTCTCTTCTGGAAAAATATGCGCCGTGTAAGCTTACATATTTTACCAGCAGGGTCAGCAGATTAGCTGTCCTCGTACACTTGTTTTAAGTAGTCTTATTTCGCAACCCTACTTGAGACTTTAATATCCTTGGTCATAAAATTATTTCTAACACATTTAATTAGATGCAGAACATGTATAATTTGATGACCAAGGACATTGTAGACGCAATCATTTCTGCTACTATCAGCTGCAAGACTGCTTATGGCAGGATGATTACTAAAGCCCATGTCACAAACAAATGCAAGTATGCGGAACTTAGTCTTTTTATGAACGGCCTCGATGACTTACCTGATGCATGCTTTTAGCTGAACAGTATTCACACATTTAGCAAAAAAGTAGAAAGCAACAGGTTGCCTAAAACTTCTTTTTGAACCGCGAATTATGAACACCGTGCTTTGCAATTCGTACCCCTCTTTCAGCAGCCAATTCTTCAAATCCATCAAGTCTCAAATTGAAATTACGAAAATAGACAGTAGGATCGATAGACATTTTATCCCAGGCTAAAAGAACAAATCTTTCCATCGGCATTAATGATTCACTAACTTTATTTAGATAATCAAAATATTTGCTATTTATGCCAGGTATCAAATTAAGATTACGTTAGAGTTTTTGAAGGGTACTTAAAGAAAGAATGGTACAAAAAAGGGCTTGAAGGAAGCGGTAACATTTAGGACGGTAAATAGACAGGAAGAAGCATTTTTCACGAAAAGAGTATCTATGACCTGCAAGAGATTTGGAAACGGAATTTTCAAGTTGGGAATAAAGAAAGGTTTATAAAGCAGGAGATAAATTGGATAAACCTTGCACTCCTAGAGACTTTTTTGAATTTTTGTTTTTAATTAATTTAGATTAAATATTATGAATTACGCTTTTTTGTTTTCTAACACCTAATACTTTTTAGATTTTGAATTTTTTCACTCACTTGAGGTTGAACGTTGACAAATTCTACAAATTACAAAAGTAAAATCTTTTCTATTTACAATGTCATTACTTACCTGATTGTTGTGTAGTGTCTTGCAGCACACTCGGTATAAGTCACAATTTTACTATAAGTTTTCGTAGTGTGCTGCAAGACCTGAATATTACATTTTTCTGGAGAAGTTTTTGCATAAATAATAAAATATGGGTCAATAACATTATATAATTGGTAATTTATTACATACCAAAATAAGGTAAAACACTCGAAGGTGGAGTAATAAATCGAGTTTGTCCACTCTCTTCACAAGGACCTGTTTAAAATAAAAAATAGTTATGCGTATTAAATAAACCATGTATTTAATCTTACCATTCGGAATTGCATTGCGACACAACTTAGTGCACGAAGCATCAACAAAAGCAATACGTTAGAAATGGGCAGCGCACACACCATAATTTTTTATTGTGCTATATGTAATAAGTTTTAAATCTTCACGTTGGACCATTTCCAACCCCAAATCCGAACAGCTCTTACTTCTTGGTAAAGTAAATTGCATGTGAAGAGAGAGACATCCTATAACAATGCAATCATTCTAGAAGATAACTAAATAATTAGTAACGAATCAATTTATATTATCTATTAAAACATACCTTATTCATTGTCTTTAGATTAAATAAAATACCACTGTTAAAGTTACTAATACCAATAAACTTAAACAACGTTTTAGTTTGATTAAGAAAAAAGTTGATATAGCAAAATAAATGCTGAACAGCCTGATTAAACGCGAAATAAATTTGAAATAAACTGTACGCGAATCACATCATTGAAAGGTTTGCATCTTAGCTGTAAATAATCACAAATGTCAAAATAATTCTTAGGTCAATCATAGATGGCTCAGAAAATCGTGTTGTACATAAAATTTGTATTAAGCGAATACATCCTGACAGTAGTGTCCCACAGACACATTTTCGAACTTATTCCCAAACAAAATCGTAAGTGTATAATTTTGTTGCTATATTCTCTTATCTATTCTATCTACTAAATTTTCTATCTTAAATTACATTGTGTGTCTGCGGGACACGAGTGAAATTATATCACTGTCAGGTAACGGGGTATGCTTCCAGTATTTGATAGTTTGATGTTTTGCGCAACTATGAAAAAAATAGATTTGCGGTTATTCATCATTTCGGAAAGTTTGAAGAAGGGTGCCATTCAAACAATATTTGTCAAGTAAACCTGACAAATACATAAAGATGTAGTAAATTTGTAATAGCAAGTTACTCGTGAAAGGAAAAAAAATTAATAGAACACGGAATTTTGTTCAGACAGTAGTAAGATAATGCAAACCCTATTACAAAATTAATGGGAACATCACGTTTGACAACTATTTCACCATTATTGAAGTTGCACAGTCATGATACCAAAATAAACTTACAATCGTTGGCACTTTGAACAAAAACAAACACTGCAAGCTTCCGAATTTCCAACCAAATAAATCTCAAAATAAATCGAATATCTTCAGGGTTTGCATGAATGCACATTAGTTTTTTATGCTCCAAAGAAAAATCGCGCTGTTATTTTACTTTCTATTATGCACCAAGCCAACAAAAATACGACAAACAAAAATAAATAAAAAAACTGGTGTACTCACCACACGACTTTCCTATAAGGAATGATGAAAAAATATCTACATATTTTTTTAAGGTTATGTTGTCATAAAACCACTTTAAAGTGATATTTACACGTTTGTATTAACTTCCTAGCATGCCATAGTTTTTTTGAAATTTTTGCCATCGATTTCATTCAGATATAACCGAAATATAGTAAATTGAGCTTATGTTGTCATATCAAGTGACCCCTATATTTGTGCGCCTCAATATTGGTTTCTCTTTAGTAAAAATTATTGTTTTAACGTATGTTGCTTTCCCTTAAAGATATAGAATTTTTTCCTAAAAAAAATCGTCGCAGACAGGATTCGAACCTATATTACATTTGTAAATTCATTTTAAATTGGAAATAAAATATCTTATACTGTTAATAATAGAAAAATTTTTACTTAAATAAATTGTTAAATGAATTATCTCTATAAGAAGCTACAAAAATAATTTGAATTATTTACATATGTACAAATTTATATAAGAAAAACTGTTAGAAATGGCGAATACACTCACTTCCGGTTTTCTTATCAGACCTATCTTTTGATAAAACTAAGAGAATATGAAAAGCCAGTTCCGTACCAATTTCAAGTTACTAGGACTTTTGTTTCAAGAGTTATCGTGGGTACATCGTTATACACAGACACGCACACACACAGACACCCAAATTTTTTTGTCAAAAATACATTTTTCGATTCAGGAAACCTTGAAACGTAAAATTATGCAAAAAATAAAAATATTTTTTATTATAACGCAACTAAAGACGGCGTAGACACACTAGACCAAAATGGTACACGAATAACAGTTTGACGCTCAAAAAACATGTTGTCAACTGCATTTTTTTAAAATCTTGGTGTTAGATTCCCTTTCTAAGCATTTACTAAAATTGAAATTTTACTGGCTTATCTAATATACTGTTTAGTGTTTTCATCTAATAAACAACGTTCTATGCCGACCGACCGAGAATGTTAATCTCTCCAGCAACATTAAACTTTGGATCCGCTAAACAAACATTTGTTGTATTTATAGCAATCAAATAAGTTTTACAACAGTATTGCTGTTTGAAACAACTGATAAAATTGTGGCATCGATAGTTGTAGCGTTTGGAACTTTTTTTAAAGAAGAGTTTCTAAGTTTATTTGTAATAAATAAAATACCCCAAATTAAAGTTTATTTAAACACTTCATATTGAATAATACAACGCCCGTTCTACTTGTTAGTAGTATCGCATTCTCGCTGTTTCTCACCATTTTAAGAGAGGGGAGAAAGTGATACTTTAGCACAGTAGTGCTAAATTGTCGCGCACCGATTCCTTTTATCACAGTAACTTAATAGATATTTGTTAAGGCTGTTAACAATGATAAAATTAATACGTCTCTTACCTTTTTAGCTTGCCTATTAGCTTGCAAATAACGACTTGATATTGAAACGTGCCCAATACCATTATCTTTACAAAAAAATTTAACCTGGATAGATGTAAAACTCGTTCCGCAATGAGTTACGATTTTTATCGTAATTTTATATGTATCAATAACGTTCTTACAGCACCGAAATCTTTTTTTATTTTTACTGTATATAAACAAACGTGTTTTGTCAGAGCGTTTACAATCACCAATACATGGACATTACCTTTTTGCGATTTTACTAAGAGTTCACAATGATCTATGTGTACTCTTTCAATAGAACGTTTACGAATTGGAAGTTAATTTAAAAATCCCATTTGTTTTTTTTGTTGGTCTCTGACTTAATAAGCACTCAAGCGATAAGTCTGCGCACATATTTTTTTAATCGTGTAAACCAAAAATGCTCTTGTGTTTTTGCTACTGTACGATTAACATCAAAGTGTCTACTTTGAGCAAAAAACTTAACGCTCCATGCTTTCCGGACTGAATTCGGTAACACATACAAGTCTTTCAGCCGTAAGAATTTTAATGCATAATCGTTCGCCAGCAACGACGCGCATGCGCTTCACTACAAACTGTAATGAAAAGCTGGTGACTCGTCGGCGAACGGTTAAAGGTAGTCGATAGCATTTCTGGCAATGAGCTGATGTTATACAAAATTGATTCTGATTGTAAATGTTTGTGATTTATAAAAATAAAGTATAGTTTAATTTATACATGACATGTAATGCAATTATAGACGTTTTAAATATAGTAATTCACTTACCCCCGTAGATAAATAAATCATTAAAAAAACTGGTAGTAACTATTAAATTACTGCATGGATACACGATCCATAACCCGTAACTACAGACGACACGTCTGTGAGACACCTCTGCCCTTAAATTGTTCAAGTACTCCCCACCCCGAGTATCTACGCGGATGCGACGCTATGTACCTTAGACCGCTTCAGCAATAAACCGTCCGTGTTTGTCTGTAGTTGATTGGTGCCTTTTTGAATTTTTTACGAGCGATTTTATGTTGGCTGGTGTCTGTGAGGCGTAAGATCTGTGTAAGTGTAATTTTTTTACGGTATAAAAATTTATAAAAAATGATTTTCTAGTAAGGTTTTTGATATGAATGACAGCAATCTACCTGGTCTTTCAAAAAGGGTGAGGTATACCGACCCAGATTTCGAAGAAGCTGTTTTAAAATGGGCCGAAGAGGATTATTCCTGCGACGAGGACGACGACGTAGATGATGGCGACTTTATTTTGAGCGAGCACGACAGTGAAAGTAAATTTTAGATGGAAGATAACGAGAACAATGATATTACATCTGAATTAGATTCGTCAAATTTATCTGGTGAGGGAAATTCAAGAGAGAATGATTATACATCAAAATATTATTACGAGAAAAATCGCTTCAAGTGGTTTTCCAATCCTGCTTTTAAAGGAAATACAAGAACCTTAAAACACAATATTGTCTTGAATTGCCCAAGACTAAAAATTAACGCTGCGGCAGCTTCCGATGCTATAACAACGTGGAATATGTTGTTCACTAATGACATTTTGCCTTGCAGTGGACAAACGCAAGTTTAGCGAAATTCAGGACAAAATTAAAAAAAAATACTAGCGATTTTCGCAATATGGATATTATAGAAGTTTTATAGGAGCTCTTCTAATGACTTCAATTTTTAAATCCAACGATGAAGATATTAGATCCATATTTGCTACCGACGGTACTGGTAAGGACAGTTTCCGCTGCATAACCAATTTGATGATAAGAAGACCCGCGCTGAACCAAACCAAACAGATGCCATTTCTGAAATTTTTAATATTTTCATTAAAAATTTTCAATGTGTATATTCAATTAATACTGGTCCACGTATTGATGAAATGTTGGTGTCTTTTCGAGAACGCTGCAGATTTAAGATGTACATGCCAAACATAGCGTTAACTGATGCCAGAACAAGATATCTTTTCAATGCATATGTGTATACTCGTAAAAACAGTGATGGATACACTCTGTCTGACGAGGAAAAAAATATTCCAAACCAACCCTATCCATTATCCACCTTGCAAAACCGTTGTTTGGCACAAATAGAAATATAACGGCAGATAACTGGTTTTCCTCGATAGAAGCAGTGACTCTACTAAGAACTAAGAAATTGACCTAGGTAGGAACATTAAAAAAAACAAGAGGGAGATACCAGCCGAATTTTTTTCTAACAAAAATAGAGAGGTTAGCTCTTCTATATATGGATACACAAAAGAAATGACATTACTGTCTTATGTCGTGTTAATTTCATCGATGCATCATAATGAGTTTACGGATCCTGAAACTGGGAAACCAGAAATAATATCACACCATAATTTGACAAAAGAGGGAGTGGATGCAATCGATGAAAAATCTACCGTTTACTCATGTAGCAGCAGAACTCGGCGTTGGCCAATGGCCTTATTTTACAGAATGGTTGATATTGCATCAGTGAATTACGCCGGAGTTAAACCGTCGTTTTAGCAACCCGCGTATTTCTCGAGAAATACGCATGAACATCGGGCGCATCCTACATATAAAAGAAGAAATAGAGGTAGGCGAGGAAGAGAAATTAGCGGTCAGGAAGACCTGTAGGATTTGTCCATCAAACAAAAAAAGGAGAACGGACTATTTTTGTATTATGTGCAAGCGTCCAGTGTGTTTGGAATGTACAAGAAAATTGTGCAAAGATTGTGCTGTAAAAAAATAAAAAATGTATGCCCTGCAATTTTCTTTATACCAACTTTGTTTAACATACTGTTATGATATTTTGATTTAGTTATAAGAATAATTTATAAGTCAAATAAAATCAGTACTGGGTTTACTTTTATTGGGGATAATTTCAGATGAAATATATTATGTGTCAAAATCCAAACATTACTGCTTCATTAATAAGAAAATATTTTCCTGTAAACAAACGTGTTAGTATTTAACAATTAAAATAGTCTCATTTTGTAGTCAGTAAACCTAAAATGATATCTGATATATATAAATAATATTATTAAAAAAGCATGATATCAATTTTTGATCAAATAAAATTGCCGTCTAGGAGACGTCACGTCTGTTAAAGTGTGACTGAACTGTCACGTCTGTGGTTACGGGTTGAGTAAAACAACAAAGTCTAATTTTTGTTTTAATGATTATTCCATTATTAAATTAAAAACGCTTCTATTTTCTATAGGTAAATAATTTTCAAAAAACCATTTTCAAAAGTTGTTATAAAAATGAATTTTTTAAATTTATATATTGTAATACTACAAATTGCGATTTATAAGTACAATTAAATTGTATTGCAAATTAGTTTTAAATTAAAAATTAGTTGTAGTAATAAGTCTTACTAAAGAAAATTGAATTACTTATTTCAAAAGTTGAGATTAATGATAACATAAATATTAAAAAAAATAACAGTAGTTTTTGTAAAATTACATTTGCTTTTGAAAAAATAAAAAAACACCAGAATTATAATGTTGGTACTACATTTATTACTAAATCTGTTAAATTTTACATTAACTTTTATATAGTTTCTTTCAATTTTAACTGAGTTTCAAGATTTTTCCACCAATCGCATACTCGTTCTAATATAATAATTGACTTAATTTTACGTAGATTTCTAGTTTTGGTTTTGCCACACTAGAGTTTTTTCGCCCATTCCGCAACCACACCAATGAACGAATACTAACGTTTGCAATATTGGCGGCACAAAAACAAAATTAACTGAATAAACAAAATGCTTAGAAGAACGTAGACTCAATTTCTAAAGACTAATCATCAACTAAAAACTAAGTCAGCACAGATAAACCATAAAAATATTCAATTAAAAAATTAAACTAAACAAAGTTAAATATTAAATTGAATAAAATAAAAATAGAATTTATAAACAAAAAAGTTTACAAATTTAAAAAAGATACATAAATAAACATAAACTAGAAAAAAATGTATTATAAATTTTGATATGTAAATGACTGTAAATATTTTTACAATAATAAAATTAATTGTTTTTATTTTATTTATTTGATATTTAACAATAATAACAATATTTAATCTAATTAGTTATACGAACAGCATAACTTAATAAATATGTAATTTCAGCTGACCCTACCGAGCTTTTCAGGTTTTAATGTAGAATTTGAACTCATTCGATACCTAACGATGATAACGGTGTTATGGTTCAATAACCTTAATATAAGATTATAAAAAATTTAATTTAATAAAATAATAACGCAGTATGTTACAACATTTTTTTAATATATAAAATTTATATCAAACTATTATTATTTAACGCGTTCGAGTTACTCAAAATGAACTATAAGAGAATAGCATTTTATAGCAATTTATAGTACACAACAATAAAATATTTAAAATAATAATTGAATAAAGTAGTAAAAAAATGTATGCACTCTTAGTAACACACTAAAAAAGTTTAAAAACATTAACTAATTTTTTAAAAGAAACGAAGTCGAACAAAATTTTTAAAAAATAATTCATAATAACTAGCTGTTTATATTAGCTTGTCCAAATATCTAAAAAAACGAAAAATTTGATGACTAAAGTATTAACAAAAATTTTTCATTAAAATATTAAATTTAAAAAAAAATTAAAATTGCTTCCTACATAACTAAACAAACATACTGGGTTGCTAGCAAAGCCAATTAGGAAGGATACAGAAGTATTTTACATAATAGCATGAAGGAAATCCCAAACAAAATAAGATCAATAAACGACTTGGAGAAAACAGTTAACCTCACAACGAAGGCAAGAGACAAGAGCTTTTGAGGTAAACTGTCCTCTCAAAACCAAAAAGACTAAACGCAAAGTAACCTGATGGAACACTGAGCTGAGCAATTTGCGTAGCAAAATTAAAAGAGAGTTAAAAAAAAAACACATAACTAGGAAGAGTACCGTAAGGCTCTTACTGAGTTCAATGAGACACTTCGTAAATCAAAGAGAAGTTCTTGGAGGACTTTTTGTGAGAACATTGATAAAGCACCTGTCGCAGAGTGCAGTAGGCTCTATCAAGAGGCAACCAAGGTAACATAGGTACATTCAAACGTATAGATGGCACCTTAACGTCAACCTTTCAGGAAACTGTGAAGGTTTTGATTAAAAAACATGTTTTAAGGTGTATAACAGGAGGAAAAAAAGGGTGTACAATAAACCTATACGAAGTTCTCAAACGAGAAGGTTCCCTTGTCAATAAAATTGCATCGCCTGAAAGCATTAAGTAGATCATAAAAACCTTCAAACTTTTTTAAGACATGGAAGAAAGTAAAAGTCGTACTCCTACATAAGAGAGATGTAAAACCTCTAGATGATTATATCGTCTAATAAGTCTCTCATCGTTTATGCTTAAAACAATAAAAAAGCTGGTGAATCAATATATTAGAATGGAGATTTTAACAGTCAAATCTCTTCATAAATACCAATTTGCCTATCAAAAAAGCAAATCAACAATATCAACTTTACACCAAATTGTAAAAACCATAGAAAAAGCACATGAGTTAAAGAAAAAAGCCCTCTTAGTCATTATGAAGATAGAAGGCGCCGCCTATGGTTCGATGACATTCAATGAATGAACAACATGTTAATGGGTAGACAGGTAATCACCAGCATTGGTAGCGACCTATAAGGTAGGCACTACAAAAGGCTCCTTACAAGGGCAGTCATATCTCCACTGCTGCACTCGTTGGTAGTGGATGAACTACTAAACGACCTGAGTAGGGAGAGGTATAACGTTTTAGGCTATGTTGACGACTTAAACATAACAGTGAGGGGCAAGCATGACTCCATCGTAGGGGAAAGAATACAAAATACCATAAGCCTAACACGTAACTGGTGCTTGAAAGACAGCATGAACATAAACCCAAATAAAACCATTATAGTTCCTTGTACTAAAGGAAGGAATTTAAATATCACCAGTATTCAGTTAAATTGAACTACCATTTTCCTCTCCAAGAAGATTAAATACCTGGGAGTGACACTGGACCAAAAACTAACGTAAAAAAGTCACCTGTTCAAAACGAATAACAAGGCTATAAAAACTTTATGGTTTTGCCGCCATATAGTGGACAAAACGTAGGGTTTGAACCCCAGCATAACCAATTAGATTTACAAGCAGGTTGTTAAACCTAGAGTTATCTACGCGGCTGCAGTTTGGTGGAAAAATTAGACCAAAGTACTGCGCAAGCAAAACTGGCAAAGGTGCAAAAGCTAGCATGTTTGACCGCCATTAGTGCCATAAAATCAACACCCACCGCTGCGGTAGAGATTCTTTTTAGCTTGGATCTTCTACCAGTGGCAATTAAGGAAGAAGCTATGAAGCAGTACCTTAAACTACATGAGGTAACCTCAAAGGTCATCTGGGAATTTTCAAAGCCACTCCTTTGTTGAACATGGCCGCAGTGAGCAACCAGATAAACTCCAAAAATGATCTTTAATAACAAATACGGAGTCAGGTTGCCCACTAGAAAAAACTGAGTGGGAGGAACAGACTGCGTGCCGGGATCTTCCCAAAAATGGTTCACAGATGGATCCAAAATATAAAACGATGAAGTACACGCCATGGTGGCGAAACATCTGATTACCAAAAACCGATGCAAACAAAATATATGCATAATGTCGAACAGCCAAGCGGCATTAAAAGCACTGCAAAGAAACAGCGTAAGATCACGCATGCTTCATGAGTGCCATTAATCCCTAAACCAGGTGGCGGACAAGAATAAAGTTGAACTTGTTCGGGTGCCAGAGCATGAGGGAAAAGGAGGCAATGTGGAAGTAGATCAACAAGAAAAATTAGGTGCACTAAAGCCCTTTACAGGGCCATCTCCCATGTATGGCTTTAGCCAAAGGGACTATCAGGAGGTTATCTCCAATTGGGCTAACAGAACAGAACAACAGAACCTGAAACAAAATGCCAGGTCTAACACATTCGAAGAAGTTTCTTAACCCTAACAAAAAAAGAAGGAAAAAAGTTATGGAGTTAAAAAGACGAGAATTTAAACTTCGCTGTGGTATACTAACAGAACACATCCTTTGCAGATACCATTTGAGTAAAAAGGGACTGGTGGGTGATGACATATGCAGGTACTGTAAGAAAGAGGTGGAGCGTATGAACCACATCATGATGAAGTGCGGCAGTTTTGTGCCTAAAGAGATAAAAATATCTAGATTTCATCTTTATTTTGAAAGAAAAATTACTAAACTTTCCGACCAGGAGCCTGATCAAATTCGTCAGACATAGATAACAATCACCCTACTTCTAATAATAATAATAATAGAATATATAAAAGTAAAAAAAATTGATATTACGTTTGGTTTTACCCGACAATCTTTTAAACATGGTAATAGTTATTTTTGCTCGAATTACACATATTATTTTTGTTTTCTAAATAACATTTCAAAAACGTGTAAAAACTTATGTTTTTGCACTTCTCCGATGATAACGTGCGAAAAATACAGTCTACTGAGTCATTTTACCAATTTGTATTACAAATGTATCAAATACGTTGAGCATCTTAGACTCTACCAGACCTAATAAATCACAAGTATTTTAATGGCATGTTATGTTGTTTTAGCTGTTATAAAACATCTTTTTATTTGCATACGGAGAGAAGCTAGATTTCTTTCTTGATGGAAAGATACGCTGTCTGATATTGATAATAACGATAAAATTTCAAATGATGAAGGTGAAATAGTCTATTTAAATAAAACCAATCATAACAGCGAGATTGAACAAAAATTCGGCGATGATAAAAATAATACGAGTGATGATGATAATGGCTAGTTTTATTTTATTTAGTGAATGACGGTACAACAAAATGGTTTAAACACTCGCCTTGGCAGAATGTCAGAACAAAATTAGATAATTAGAATAGTATATTAAAACACAAGTTACAGAATGAAAGCGCTTCAATCACGAGATCGAGTTTCATACACGAGCCGCGCAGCGGCGAGTTTATGAAGCGGCAGAGTAATTGAAATGTATTCTATGACGTGTGTTTTATACTATTTTTTCTATTTTAATACAATCCTTAATATTTTTTGTATAATTTTAATTTTAAAACAACATTGGGAAACTTTAATATTTTATTGAATTGGCAACACTTACACTTTGACGTATTGAAATTTATGTGTTTTTAACCTAAAATCTCATACAAAATTATCTCTTTATACCTTTATAAGCAAATAACTTTGAATTAATAAAACGTCTTTATTTTATCTTAGCATCAAAATTTGAATTTTAATTGTTAAATTCCAATAATTTTGTTTTCTTTTTCATGTAACGTCAACTTACAATGCAGAGATACCAACTTTGAAAAAACTAACATTACTAAAATTCGTGTAAGAATTTGTACGGATTTTAGTGTAAGAATCGCTAATTCTCATGTCAAAATAGAGAAAAAGATGTAGATAATAAAACAGCATTAAAATGCTGAAAATATTTTTCACTGACCAGATGTTGACAAAAATTTGTAGAAACACCAACAAAAATTTATTTGGTGTTCCATATTTAGGAGGCTGCTAGAAATCTGAACGTCAGAATGTAAAAGATTTATAGGCAACAAATCATACAGAAATACAAATATTTAGAGAAACCTTGACTTTTCAGCGCTTTAATTTTATTTAGTGTTGTCTGTGTTTTAACCACTCCGAAATTAGAATTGAGAACGTGGTACTGTATAAACTACCCCCGATTAAAACAATCTTTAATGCTTTTGTTTTGAATTGTAGAGATATTTATTCGCCCATCAAAATACGCCATCAAAATACGCCATAAAAATGCTCTTACTGACGCTAAATGTTTTTATTCTGTAAATTTAGAAGTTTATGTAGGTTTGTAACTTAAGGGATGTTTTAGAAAAAGTAATACACTAGAAGATATTGTGCTTTGACTGAGAAAACCAGTAGCAAAAAAACATTACATTTGATAACTAGTTTTGCTAGTTATAACGTAATATGGTTATTGGCAAAACATCGTTTAACAGCTATTGAGACTGTTAGAAAAAATAAAAGAGAGTTTGTTAGGTTAAAAATATTTTGGTGTGGTTTTCGTGCTGTAGAAATTTTGCTTTATATTACATACCGGAGGTAAAACGTCAAGAAAATTACGCGTGTGTGTTAGCGTCACATTCAGAGGTTTCAACATCTTAGGTATCTTAATCCTCTACGCTAATTCTGAATAAATAAATTGCGGTTTTGGATGTGGTTGTTGTGAAAAAAAATTTCTGAGGTAAGGATACATTTTCAATTTGCAACGCGATTTGATTTTTCTGTGTTATTGTGGCTACTTTTAGGTACTTGCACATGTTCTTCTATCTTAGAAAATTCATATGATGAACTAATAAAACACACACGGATTATTAAGAACGGTCTCGGATGCATATCCTGATAACTTATGTTTGGATGGGGACATTGAAACAACCGTTCTGATTTCTGGAATTACAAACAGCATTACGACAAATTGGAGGGGCATACTTGCAGAGATATATCTATTAACTTCAGAAAGCTTAGCGCTTAGCGTATGAAATTAAGCATTTTATTTGTGGTATTGTATATATGAATTATTTTAATTTACAATTTAGATTTGTGTTAGATGTGCCATTAGCTAATCGCATATTCAAAAACTCCAATTGTAAGTACTTCGTTTCTTATGCATAACTTTTTTTTGCTCTAAGGCTAGTCGCTAGAAGCATATTATTATTATATATTGCGCTTGTTGTCCGACTAAAGCATACCGTATTTTTGCATGTAACAACTAAAATGGTGCGTTTTGTTTTGCATAAGCTTATTTTAAATGTAATGTTAAGCCAATTGATTGCTTATATGTACTAGGTGTTACCTAATCTAAATTACTATTAATTGGATTATTAGCTGTACTACGATATTTGTGACGAACCTTTAATTGTTATCTATTTGATTAATTTTACTAATTTTTAACCTATTTTACTATCGTTGTAATAAATATATTTGTTGTTATAATTGTGTTGTGGCGATTTCTTGACCTTAAGTGTTCGACAGATGTAAACGAGATCTGTAGTTAAGATTCTTATGGGTTTCATGCTCCTTTAATCCTGTTATAATCACCACACTAATAACCACAGGCAACTTACTTTCCGACGCGTTGAGCTACTACCTACTATACGTTACAGCTTTATTTACGTAACAAGTTGCCAACACGTTTGGTATAATTTTATACCAGCGTAATTCAAATAAATTTTAAATAAACAGCGGGTTCAAATCACAACCTATAAACATTGTAAGGTAACAATGTCAATGCGAATGCAAGAATAAGCGCGACCTTGTAATGCCACCATCACTTCCTAAAATGAAGGAATGAACCCTATAAAACTGAAAGGAAAGAAAGAAATAATTTATACATAGTAAATTTATACTATGAGATGGGAGTTAATAAATTTGATCAACTTTCGTAGAAAAGCAGACGATTGTAGCTAAAACTTTTTTACTTTTGTGTAAATTCTGCAATTGTAAACATATATGTTACGGCCAAAGCCCGAAATCGACCAAAGTTGATACTGACCGGTCAAATAGGGAAGTGGCCAATATCGCATCACATTGTCCGGCCAATGTCCGATCTTTTCTAGGTTTCGGGATTTGACCAGCCAGTTTGCGAAATGGCATGAGGCAATTGGCCAAAGTTCGAAGGAACAGATTTTGGGTGTTTGTATACTGTAAGGATAATCATATATTATACTAAATTGGCAAAAAGTAAAATTAGTTTATTGCAGTTAAAATCTAACAACAAGATGAACTTTTATGACATTTCGAATTACACAGCAATTTGTTATGTTTACATTTGCAGCGATTTGTTGTGTACTTGGTAGTGCAATTACATCGAGTGTAGCCTTGACCTCCGGTCAGTAATTGTGAAGACGCGACAGTTCGTAGTGATTTTTTTTCTGTGCCCACAGATGCCAATGTGAGCAGTTTCTCGTGCAGAATGGTAAATTCACTTCTAGAATACAGTTGTTTTAGAACACCATGTTCTGTTCCTAACTTGTAGAATCCGCCCTCGACGTTTATGACAACTGCAAGGACGCTTCGTGGATCACCGCGACCTCTGTCAACATCTGGTATACGGATGCGTACATTATCTCCAACTTTCGCTAGCGGGAATTTTGCATCTGAATTTTTTAGCATCTTGGCACCTTGAGTTTGCAAACTAGCATGCGCTGCTGACCTTTTGTTCCTGATTTTTTGTTTATTGTGACATAGTCTGCAAATAATTTTCTCTCCGTACCTTTCTTCTGCTTCACAACTTATTCCACAAATTGCGTGAACATTGTTGCCGCAGGATCCACAAGAATAGGCTGAACTACACTTTTTTTCACACACTACACAGAATATATTCGCATTGTTACTGTCAGGCAACTGGTCTTGACTTTCCGTTCGCTCCGGGGCCAGGTTCGTTTGCGGAGGAAATCGCTGCATTTATATCATCTTCCATTTGTTGTTTGACGTTCTCAAGATCTTCGTCTGTGACTAAACTATCGACAAGTTCTCTGGGCAGGTTTGAGGTGCTCAGTACCACTTTTGCTTTGCAGCCAAACATGGCCTCATATGGCGACTGCTGAATTCTTTGATGAGAAAAACGGTTTTTCATGAATTGAATGAATTTGAGGCTCTCAGCCCAATGTGTTGATTCATTTGTCTGTATCCATGTCATCATCATATTCTAAATATCTTGGTTGGCACGTTCGACTGAATCTTGACTTTGTCTATGCCTTGGTTTTCCGTGAACTAATTTCATTTCAGGCCACATGTTCTTTAATTCATTTTTAACTTGATTTGCAAATAATCTTCCATTATCTGATTAAAGCACACTTGGAGCACCTATAATGGTGAAGACATCCAGTAGTTGGTAAGCAACTTCGTCTGCTCTTTTGCTTCAAAACTCGCAACAATATGAACTTCGTTAAATGATCCTGGTAATTGAGTATAAACTTGTATTCGCCGTCTGGGTTACTTTGCATATCTATAAGATCTACCTGGCATCGTGAGTTAAATTCTTTAAATATTAAAGGTTTAGAGACTAGACCTTTCTTAGGATTAGACAATTTCGTCTGACATGGCTTGCATAAGCGGAGATACAATGTAATTATTTCCTTGGTGACATTTTTGTACTTAGTTTGTAGCTCCTTTTCCATGCGTGTGCGACCTCCATGCTCAATTTTTAAGCGAGCATCATTTAGCAAGTCGAATAACTCTTCTTTGTGAACATAGTACACAATAACGGTATTTTCTTCTGTTACTGGCACAATAAGTTTTTCTTTGCCGTCAAATTCAATAACCTCATATTTTCTTAGTCGACGATAGTCAACACTTTCTTTTTTTGGCTTTGTTTTAGCTTGTTTGACGTTCTCTATGAAAGCACAGTACTTGTCTTTGCTGAGGATCTCGCTATTTTTTGCTTTTTCTTGCAGCTACGTATCTAAGAACCTAGTTTTCATATCAAATGTTGGTTCCGCATTTATATGTACGTCAACTTCGCCCAGCGTTCTAGACTCGTCAAAAGAAGTCATGTGAAAACCTATAGAAGTACAATACGAATTATTGAAATTGAAATCCCCGTAATGAAATTGAAATAATATATCAGACGACGATTCCTTTCGTGACTTAGTACAGTGTGTATAAAAATGATTGAAGTGTGTTCAAGCATTTGTTAAATGTGCAAATGGAAAAAATATTTGCAAAAATACAATGGTCGTTCTCCGTATGTACCGCCAGTGGTTGGCTATTAACGCGAAAATAATGAGTACCCACAAAATTTAAATCAATTAACATTAGTTGCGTTTTAGATATTAGCAAAAATGTTGTGCGAGGCTACCCCCTTTGAAGAGCTGTACCTCAGTTAGGAAGCGTTTTCGGACACATTTTATAGGGACTTTTTCTTATTTAGGGCTCTAGAACACGCTCTAGAATTTCTGCCGGACATTTATGAAACATTCTGTATATCTGTGCATAATAGTTATTTATGTATCAAGTGAATTATGAGGGTATTAATTACCGAGGGCAAAATTTGTGTCCCGAGAGTTTTTGGCTCGAGGGACAGCATTTGCCCAGGTAATTGAGACCCATTAATTCCCGTGATACATACATAATTTTATCTCTGACAGATTTTAATAATCGTAACCGTGACGATACAAGCTTATAATATACCTGTCGGAAATAATAGTAATTAAGGTATCAAGGCCGTTATGAACTAAATCACGCCTAAGGTCGACAGTGTATAGGCCGAGGGCTTGCCCGAAAGATATACGTCGACCGCAAGGCGTTATGTTCGTAATGCCCGTGATGCCTTCATTATTTTATGTCATACTTTCAAGAGGTTGATTAAGATGAATTTAACACAGAATTAACATTGTTAGTGATCCTTGACCGTATCTATAGTAATGACAACTGTATATTACATAGCAACTGCCGTTATTTTTCATAACAGCAATAATAATAATAATGAAAAATAACGCCCGTTATTATGTAAAATGCGGTTAGGGGCGTTATTTAGTTACTAACGTATCTACTTTCTGGGTTGTTATGGTGAAATAACACCCAAGTACCTATGACATTAACCTAATTTTATTCACTAGCAGAGGAATATAATACTCACAATGAAACCGCTGTCAGAATAAAAAACAAGAATATTGGCCAAGGATTTCCCGCCAGTTCGCGTACTGGCCGGCCAAAGTAGCATATACCCCGGCCATTTTCAGTACATCGGACATTGGCCACACACCGGGAACTGGCCGAATTTCGGGCTTTGGCCGCAATATATATATAACGTATAAAAAGGTTAATAAAAATGGCATTAAGCTTATGACACATGTAAAATTTTAAAGTGTGTTACTTAACCAGTTACTAAAATCTTTCGTCAGTCATAATGTTAAGAAACCAACACCCTTAATAAATAAAAATTAAATCAATAAAATTAATAAACGTTAAATACCAGTTGAAAACACTGTCACTTATCGATCACAGGAAGCAAATGGAGATGTGCATATTGTAGTACAAAAAAATGTGAAAAGATCAAAAACTGCATGTTCAGAATGTAATGTTGAATTACGTATTTCATGTGTTCGTTTTTTTTTACAATAAATGAATATTAATTTGTAACGTTGGTAAATAAATAATAAAATAGAATAACTGTTTTTTATTGACACCACGAATTTCGGTATCTGGCAACGTATCGAAATAATTAGCAGTTCTCATAAGGACCACCCATTAGAAAAAAACAAAATTGCATTTCAAAGAGTTAAATTCTTTATACTCATTTTCTGACAAACATGGTCATATTAATATTATAGTCTTTGACGTATAAGTTTTAATTTTTTTTTCAAACCAAATTATTAGAACAGTTATAGTGATTTTAGTTGTTTTTAGTATTGTAACGTGTTGATCTCTTCAAATTTACCAATTTTTGAAAATGAAGTAGTCTAACAAACAACAACTTGTCAAATTTACCTGATGTTTAGTTACCTGTTGCTTGGCGTAGTAGTACGGAGATGCCATCAGCATTTTTTATTTGAAAACATGTAAAACACAAAAAGTTTGTGCAAGCATTAAAGGATAAAATGAAAATAAAAAAGGAGAAACATTTAAAATTACATAAACAAACTAATTAAGATCTTAATGTGCAAACCTTGAACAATATTTATTTTAGTCTTTAAATGATTAAATAGTCCATAAAACCTTTAAAAACTAAATTTTTATATTTAATAAAATATGATTTGACGAAAAGGATAAGCTGAGTCGTAATCCGGATAACTTGTCGTTTCCAAAATAAAATACCGTTCAATAAAATGGTACAATTAAAAAAAATTTTAAATAAAAAAAAAATCATAACTTAATTTTGATTTTAATTACTAATCATTGTTTATTTTTAAATTTCAAGAATAAAATGAGAACTTAACTTGCTTAGCTTGCTCCGTTCTTTGTTAGCGATAACAAAAGGTAAGATAAATACAGCATAATATGTACGCAATTGAAAACCTGGGAAAATTCTATCCAAAATAACGCTGGTTTCTAGTGTTGACAAAACGAAAATTGTAATAAATAATGAATTACATATTTAGTAGTTAGGTAACATTTAGTTCAAAATTTTGATAATCCAAATGAACTGGGAGTATACATAAAAAAATTAAGAAGGAAAGAAGGGATTTAAAAAATGCCTAATACATAGAATTAA
This sequence comes from Aquatica leii, assembly GCA_035610365.1. NCBI lineage: Eukaryota > Metazoa > Arthropoda > Insecta > Coleoptera > Lampyridae > Aquatica > Aquatica leii. The sequence goes on along the minus strand of CM069437.1, from coordinate 37,046,680 downwards.
TACTTGTAAAAAAAATAAAAAGCATTACCTCACAATTAATCCTTGATCTTTAGCCAATTATATTCGTCTAGTTGCAAAAAAAACAATAGAGGCATTAGTAGATAACACAAATTAAAATTGCACCAAAACATAGTGAATTTAAAGCCACGTTTACTTTTACGTGTTGATTCGATCACCACTTCTCAGAAGAAGTTGTCGCGGTTATTAGGCGACGCAACAAACTAAAAAACTATATATAAAAATCAATGAAAAGAAAATTAGATCAAGCGGGCTTCACAATTACTTGCCTCACTTACATAAATGCAGTTATTCCGAAAAAAAACAAAGGACATTTTAAAGAACTCTAATATAAGGACACAATGGTTAGAAGCTCAATATCATATGAATCTGATATTACATTAAGGTAGAAATTAAAATACTCGTCTACAACATGGTTATAAGACCTAAAAAGCACGGACTTAAACGTACCAGGTAAAGTTCTTGCCATAAGAGAAGATCCCTACGTCATTACCTACTGATGTAAGAAATAACATACCTACTATTATGTAAGCAAGACATAAACTATGTGTAAAACAAAGATGGAAGATTGATTGCATGCGTTATGAATAAAGTTATTCAATTGACTTCAATCAAGTTGACGTTTTGTCAAACAACGTATGCTGTCATTTTCGTTTCGTTTTGTATCTTTGATTATTATTATTATTTTGCATTATTTTATTTCAAACTGTTCTTTTTAGAACAAAAACATGTCGGGTTTTATACAATGTAAAACATTACGCTCTCAGTCTCGCCAAATGGTGGTTAATTTACTTGCATACTTTCAACAAGAAAAGGATAATGGGGGTCCTTTGATCCCATTAACGTCTGTTCAAGAGGTAAGCTAAAGAAAGAAATGATTAACTTGCATTACAATAAATTATTTACAGAGAGTTTCAACTGCATTGGGCGTAAGCTTAGCTTCTGTTAAGCGGATAAAGACTGAACACAAATTGAATCCAGTGTTATCAAGTCCTGGAAAGAAAAGGTCACGAAGGAAGTCAAAAACTGTAGACTTGCCAGAATCTTCAAAAATGACTATAAGAAACACGTTGTATACGATGTACACAAACAGTAAGTTCCGATAAAAGCAACCTTCATAATCTTTATAAAAACTAACTTTTTCTAGAACACATATGTGACTGTGAATTCCCTAAACAGCGAACTCAAACATAAACATGCATGTTTTGTTAAGTGATCGCACTTTAAATAGAACTCTGCATGAAATTGGCTTTAAATCCGAGAAAGACGATCACCGTAGATCCTTAATGGAGCCTTCACGTAAAGCCCTTATGAGGATTAAATTTCTAAAACGTTACATAGAAAATCTAAACTAAGAATTTCCACGTGAAGTAGTTTTTATGGATGAAACTTGGATATTTGCTAAAGGAAGTATGGGGAGATCGTGGCAAGACGATAATTTAAAAAGTGTACGTATACCTGAGGGCTACGATGGTAAACGATTTATTGTCGTACATGCCAGTACAAAATCTGGATTTGTAAAGAATGCTTCGTTATTGTTTTCATTTAAGTCTTAGCATCAAGATTATCATGGAGATATGAATGGTGAAACGTTTAAAAAATGGATTGTGGAACGTTTACTTAATAATTTGAAAGAATCATCAATTATAGTGTTGGATAATGCATCATATCATTCCATGTTACTAGAAAAAATGCCTTCGTCAAGTTGGAACAAACCTGATTTAATTTCTTGGCTAAACAAAACAACATTTCGTATGATGCTAACATGTTCAAAAGTGAATTACTTGACATAGCTAAACAGCACAAGAAAGAAAAGAAATATGAAGTGGACGAACTGTTACAACAACACGGACAAGAAGTGCTACGACTAACACCCTATCATTGCGAGTTTAATCCATTCGAACTAATATGGGCCCATGCAAAGTCATATTACAATAAACACATTGGTAGGGATGAGTATGGAGATGAAAAAGTAATTTCAATGTGGAACGAAGCACTACAACAATGTAATTCCGAAGTATGGGAAAAGTGTGTGATTCATACAGAAAAACTAATACAAGAGTGGTATAATCGAGTAAAGTTTTTAGACATTACAGTGGAACCTTTAATAATTAATGTTGGTTTAAACGATTCAAGTGCATCGGATTCTTCAGATAGTGATGATTAAAATAAATGAGGTTCATAGTGTTTTTAAAACTGAACTTTTTTATAAAACCAATTGTTACTCAAAATGTTGCTCATTTCGTTGTTTTATGTATTAAAATTACGTTTACTCTGTATTATACATGACTTCACTGTGCTTAAAGGTTTTTTTATTTTAAATTACTTCAACAACTGGATTTTACAAAAAATGTAATAACTACATATGTTTAAATCTAAATTTTACTTTAATAAATATAATTAATCAAACATAAACAAATTGCAGTCATTTTTTATTAATATTTATTTTAATATTGGTAATTTCGAATTAAGCGAAAATTAATTTTGAAGGTTAAACGTGTTGTGACAGCAAAATTAAAATTCTTATAGGTACCAACAGGGTACCAACTAACCAGTATAGCCAACACTGAATTTTTAATTGTAACTAATAAACTAACACTTAATTTGACTAGTACGTTAATCTTGATTCATATGAATACGATGATGAGGTAGGGCTCTTCTATTATGGCAAGAACTTTATCAAAACATTGCGTTCACATGGTACCAAATCTTGTGTTATCTACAGAAAATATTATTTCACGTTTGTTTAATTTTAATACACATACAATATATAAAAATTACAAATAAATGTTATTATATCTTTTTGTTAAATCGTCAAATAGTTTTTCATAATGAAGTAAATATAACAATATATAATAAGGAACGTATTTTAACTTTTGTGTCTCACAAACTCATTCTCTGCACTTCCGCTACAAACCAAATTTTATAGTATACAAACAACTTTGTTTAGATATAAATGTTATGTTCTGAATTAAAATGAACAAAAACAATTTTAAAATTTACAAATTCTACGTAACAGATGTCAACTGTCAGGAATGCATGACAAATATACACGTTGAGAATATAATACCAGAAACAAGACACAAGCTATTTTGTAAAACAAGATTGAAATAATATATTATTATCAATCATAATTATAAAAAGAATATTTTTAATTTTACTCACCTTGTATTGCAAAATGTAAGACGACGCTAGTTCTTTAGTCCAAAATTGGCATTAAATTAATCTGAAAAGAAATTGTCAATTTAATAAAATATGTAGAAAATTTATAATACAAAGATAAATAGAATAAAAAAATTTGTTATTTTTTCATATATATAATTACAAAGTTTGATTTAAGAATTAATAGAAAAATCATAGCATCTTCTTTCGTTTTTTGTATTTTTATACAATTATTTTACAATTACTTAATAAAAATTAAACATTAGAGAATAAACTACTATACTTTATTTCAATTTAATTTTTACAATGCAATGGTACTGAAACGGATAGAATCATTTAAGATAATTTGAAGAAATTACCAGAGTGCTCTCGAAGCAGATGAGGTAAAATATAAAAAACATTCAAATCTAGCCGGAAGTGTTAAGAAGCATACGGTGCCATTTTAAATCAAAAAGTACTTAACACGTGTGCGAAAAATACATAAAAAAGTAAAAATAACTACTAGTGTAAGATAAACGAAAATTGCAACTTATCGCGGACACAATATTGGTAAATATCGAGTGATAGCAACATATAAATTAATGTAAGTTGTTTTTCTCAAATATCGTTAGTTTTAATTCGTTTATAAAATTTAGTTCTAAATCGTAAAAATAATTATTGTAAATAAATTATTATTAAGATTCGTTACAATACTGTTTACCAAACAGATTAAATTATGACTATTTAAAAACAAATTAGAATTAGAAGATTAGCTTTGACATAAACTATAGAATAGTTAGAAAATCCGCTAATCGCAAACTTACCACCTAATAAAATAGTTCATATGGATATTACACGGTACTATAAATTACTGACCGGCATAAGTAAATAAACAGCCAGTAAACGTTAATAAATGTAAATAAAATATACAGAAAATATGCATTTTATTCATACTTAGAACCAATAAAAGAAGAAGTTTCGTTTTTTCTACGAGGAGAAGAACGAATCAAACCTTAACATCAAATCTTATATTTCTCCGTTCTTTTTACTTTTCATCTTTTTCTTCTTCTTTTTTTGTTGCTTGAACACTCTTTCTTTTATTTTTGATAACTTTTCTTTTTAGTGTTTACTGCAAAATTGCTTTTTCTTCTTCTTTTCTTTTCTTTTTCTTGCTTGTTAGAGTTAGTTGGCTTTTGATTTTATTGTACTTCAAATAGATTACAACGTCGTTGTTTGTACTTTACGTACTTTCTCTTAACCCGTTTTTTATGTTGTTGGTCACTGTTAAAATATGTCTTGTCTCTAGTTTTATTTTTGCGTTTGAGATATTGTAATCCGCTCTTTGGTTTCTACATTCTAAGTGACATTTCAGTGAAATGAACAACAACTAACGATGTTCAATTTTAGATAAGTTTTTTTGCCTTTTAGGTAACCCGACTTATGTCGACTTGCAGTCAGAATCATTTTCTTTGAGATTTTTTTGTTGATTTGTTTTCTTAGATCTTTATTAGAATTTTATAACGACCGTGAACGGTTTTTTAGCACAACTAACGATGTTCTTCTTCTTTATTTTTGTCTTTCCGATAATGCATATCTACATATAGTTTCCAATATATGCTCGAGTTTCTTCTTTCTGTTTCTTTAGTTTTTTTAGTTTTGGGGATTATACTTAAGGTTTTGATTTCTGGGGGTTGGGATTTTATTGGAATTTTAAAATTTTTGGTCCTTGGCACTTGTTAAAGCTTTTTACTTTTTACTCTTATCGTCGTAGGCTCGTTACTGTTTAGTGTTCGCGTTCGCTGGAGTTTAAGCATCTCGGCTTCATGCAACTGTTGAGAAGAATTTCCACTTTTTAGAAATACATGTTTTTTTTGGGTTGACTCAATTGTGTTCTGTAGGTCTTTTAGACGCTTTGGCAGCATTTGTTTCAAAGACTTTAGGACTTGGTGTTCTTTGCGTCAGCAAGTTCTTTTTCTTTATCTGGGTTAAGTTTTCAATGACAGTCGGTGGATGTGGTTTTTAGGATTTGGCGTATGTCTAAACTTCGGTCTTTTTTTAAGCTTTTTTTGTCGTCTCCAGGTTTTAATTTTGCTGGGGGAAAATTGTTACAGTACTTATGTATTTGCGATAAGCAATAACTCAAAGTAGAATTTAAGCCGTTCCTGGTTTTTCGAGTGCACTGTTGCAAATGAATAATCAAAATTGACAGTTATTGATAGGAAAGCACGAATTACGAGAAATTTTACTTATTCGTTCGTACTTTTAATTTTCCTGCGATTGTTTAATTTTGTTGAAACACTTTCTGTTAAATTGTAATTCTTTTTTAGATTTAATTTTTACTGTTGTTTATTTCTTTTGGGTTTTAGTAATAAAGCTGTATAAAAATTGGAAGATCTTCTGGCAAAAATAAGCGGTTTAGTAGATTATATCAGCGATAGTAGGTAAGTTTTGTTAAGGTAACGTCAGCCACGTTGCTTCAATATTATAAAAAATCTTTAAGCAAGCATGTTAGAGTTTGAGACAATTCTCTTTTCCCGTAATTGGTAATCCGAGAAATTTTTGCATCTTGTTGTCTATGAAGATAATGCTCGAATAACCTCCAGATGCTTATCTTGTGGAATTTTTATATTGCGATTACTGCCTTTAATCAAGCTTTTCTACAATTATTGTATTGTAAAACAACTTTCTTGTTTGTATTTTGTGATTTTCTATCTTTAGTCTGCAGTCTGTGCTAACTTGAATTCACCATATTAACTATTTTTTTTCTAATTTGTAACATTTAAGAATTTAATTGTAGATTATACTACAACGTTTACTTTTAATCGTAAATTTTAAAGCATTGTTACAAATATGTAATACAACTGTCTTGTGTATGCTGACCTAACACCATTCAAGTTTCTTCGATTGATTTGATTGTAATCAAAGCCAGATTTAGGCACATAACGTTTTACGTAAGCTTATCTACTACGTTCTTTGTCGACTATAAATACATAAGGAGTAGTGAACCTTTACTACTCGATATCAATTTAAACAGTGTTATTAATTATATTGTCGATTTTTACTGTGTCACAACCGTATGTAAATAATTACTTGAGCGATTAAGTTTGCTAAAATTTGTAAATCCTTATTTATTCTATTGAATCTAAATTACAAAAGTGGCAATTTGCTAATTTTCTTATTTGCTATTAATCGCCTAAAAAAGTATAACTGCAGTTAAACACGTTTGGTAATACCACATATTATCGTTCACTTGTTACACGGATTTTGCTCGTTATTTTTTATCCTGTTCGGTTTGTAGTGGGTTCAAATGTACCCTCGGTATCTCCAAGCCGAGAATCTTTATTAGTTCGAGGAGTGGCGCCTAGATATTTTCTATCTGTATTATTGTTTTTTAACTACGCCCACTCACTTAAATCATAGCTAGCTGTGGTGACGTGGTTGTTACCAACGGGGTCCACTATAAAAGAAGTAGGTAACAAAAAATGCCAATCAAACACTTCAATATAATTTTTTTGACATTAACAAATTCCAATTTTATTTTTTGCACTGTTCAACAGTTCATAAACATAATTTTAATTTTCTACGTTTTTTACTAGCATGGTTTAAATACTGTTTGTTTTTGTAATTACTAAATTGTGAAACTTTTAATTTCTAATTAATGCAATAATGAAAACCTTACAGTATTCTAATCCTGTACTACATTATACCCAACTAAATTAATTACAGTAATTATTTGGTCTTGATAGTGTAGTATTTAAATATATTATGCTTTTGTTTTACAAAACAGCTTATTTTTTTTTTGCAGTACTGTATTTTTAACGTATATTTGTCATGCATTCCTGACAGTTAACATGTGTTAGGGGATATTTTAAACAAGTTGACATTTTAAATTTTTAGCTTAATGTAACTTTCCAAACTTTTCATATTCTGTTTTAACTTAGATAACAATTTTTATTTTTATCAGTTTGTACTATAACAAATATAATTATCTATATAAATTGTATATACAGAGTGATTCAGGGAACTAAGAAGTTAGACGAATATAGAGAATGGCTAAATGTGTTTGTTTTAAAGTTAGTACACATGTTTAATGACATATATGATCTATTAAAGCAAAATAATTGTAATGTTGCAACATTACCGGTTATAACAGAAGTAGTCTAGAGCTTCTTTATTTAATATGTATAACACTCTGTATATTTTTGCATTTTGTATTCTACATGAAAATAAGATTAAGTTTTATCAAATTGTCCGCTGTCTAAACCTAAACATTTTTGAATAAAAATCAATATTTGTGTTTTTGAGGTTTTGTTACGTGCTCTAAATTTAAATTGCGCTGCTCTGCATATTCTTGTTTGAATTGATGTTAGTCTTCCATTTCTTGACGCCATCTATTGAGCACGTTGCTCCCTTCCGTTGGAGTAAACGAAAAGTTGTCGCTTTTACTTTCACGTTGTGGTACATAAAAGATGCTTGTTTGAGTTAAATTTGATTTATTAAAACATTTATGTATTGTGACACGATGTATCATAAAAACATCTATAATTAGTTAATTTATTTAACGCAAGGTAAGTGTCTTTTAATCTTTTTTCGATAATTTTCATGTAATTTTTTTAGCGCCACGTGCTACCTCCCAAATGTGGGTTTCTTTGTCTGTAAAAGTCTAAGCATCGACGGTGAAAAAAATTTTAAAAAGATGCATGAGACTTACGAATACTGTGACACAAGGGTAGATACGATTTATATTTCTATTCGGGGGCAATAGAGGTTTAACTAATACTACCTTAGACGAAAGTGCATATGTAAGAGCGTACGATACGCTTCGGTTTTCTTATCTTTTATTTCTATTACTTTTTACGTGTTGTAAAGTTTGTGAGTCACCAGGTAGACACGATTATTTTTAAGTAGCTTGATTACAATAAGCCAGCAGGAAAACGTTTTCTGAAAGTAAACCTAGATCTTGGTAAGTCAATTTTTGATTTTAACTATTCACTGATGCTACGGTAATTCTCGCGTATCATGTTTACTAATCACATGAAAACGTTTAAAATGATTTGCTAATTATTACTATTAGTCAAATAGTTTAAGTTAAATTGCTTTTGCATGCTGATACGTCAACAGTCAATTATTATTGTTAGTTTTAATTACAAAGATTTTTGTATGTCCTGGCTGTTACACTTACGATTTGAGTGTATTGTGAGTTGCCGATACTTTCGGCGTTTTAGAATCAACGTATACTTGTACTCAAACTAAAGTTACTTACTGTAATGCTATCAAATTATCTAATTGTTATTGATGCTAAATTTAATCATAAGTTATCCTTCTAAAGCAATTAAAGTACAATTGATGTTAACGATTTGATTTCTTTCTTTGTTTTCACCAGCTTTACGAATCTTAAAATTTAATAAAAGTTTTAAGCCTCCTGTGGGTTGTCAGACAAGATCTGGCGTCCATTAAAATAAACTTGTCTTTCTCTCTTCTCATTTACAGTAGCAATAAATGAGTTGCAAGCATAAGATGTAACTGACGTAGAAGCTGATGCCTAAGCTTCACTAAAAGAAAATAGCATATTCATTGATAAACCAATAAAATCTCCATTATCAGCAAAATAGTAGGTAAAGTTCTTCTAAAGATTAGCAGCAACCTTACTCCAACCTTCTGTGCTTTGCATCTCCGGTTTCGATAAGCAAAAAAAGAGATATAGTCATGTCGCAAGTATAGTGTACAAAGTGCTGCATGTTTTTTATATAACTCCATTGCATTAACAGCCTCACCATCTGCTGTCACCGAAAATACTTGTTTAGAATTGTTTTTGTATTCAAAAACGTAATAAATAAAGAGAAACAATGTCTCCAACAAACAAACAAGAAAGTTTCTTTTTTTGCACGCCCAACAGATTATTGTCAGTCTCTTTTAAAACTTTTTTCACATCCTGTCTCCTTAATGCTTTAGATCTTTGCCTCGTATTCTACTGCATTACGTTTTTTAAAAACGCTATAACTTGCATACGCGCACCATTGTCAATATTTCTTTTATACATTTAAAGTTGCTTTCAACATCAAAATTTTTACATATATTCCGTGCATCACAAAATTTGAAAACGAAATCATTGAAGATCATGTAAATGTTATCGCATTAGTTTTATAGCGTAAAAAGAGTTTAACAGTTCAAAGTAATTAGAATAAATAAAAACTTATTTGCAATCTTATTACTTGTTTTCTTGCAGGGGTTTTTTTATGGGAAGGAAATGTCAACAGTAATTTATCGGACTATTGCTTGTGCTGTATTATAAACGAGGTATGATTGTAAAAATTAGCTGTTTAGAAATAATATATACTAAAATTTGCATGTTTGTAAGTAATCTAATCTATGAAATAAAATTTTTCATTCTGTAATAACATGCTCAAATTAATTTAAAAAAGTTAGTGTTTATTAGCATTTATCAGTTTTTTAAACTGCATGACAATTATCTTTTGGCGTTTAACGATAGTTACAAGATACTGAGATGTTTTTTCCGCACATGCCTGACATTTTGGATTTGCGTTATAATAATTAACACGAGATAAATATAAATACAATCAATTGTTACAAGAGTAATGCAAACCAGTGGTTTGATATTTATATGTAATTATAAGGTAAAGCACTTTATCACTTGTTTCCTTCGGCAATGTGTTTTGTTAACATTTCTTTTCTCATATTTAAACTAATTTTGCAGTAAAGATTACTGCAGCATATTAGAAATATTACGATAATTAACTATCTTGCATTCTAAAAAGAAGCTTTTCCAATTCTTTAACTGCGATGTGCTTATTACCTTATGAGTTCGTAAAGCCTCATTTTTTAGAATAACTCCTATTAATTACAAATTATCTTTAAACATTTACAAATTTACTTTGTTTGCTTTACAAGTCACACCCACATGTTATTTGGTTGCAGCTTCTAGAAAAAACCATACATATCAACATTTGTCGGAACTTGACGATATCGTTAACTATTCAGGCTTTGGCATGAATAGATTTCATTTATTTACTAGTTGCAAAATCTTTACATTGAATAATTAGTAAAATTGTGTTTAATTTTGATTACTAATTAAATATAGAGTCGTACAAAAAGTATAGTGTACAATTCGTAAGGAATGTGTATTGCTAACTCGTATAAATTGCTAACATCGCCTTCGGCTCGGTTACACACTCGTTGGCAAAGGCAATCATTCCTTACTCATTATACAACATACTAATTATTTATTTGAATTAATAATAGCGACATGTTTCAACAATACTTATATCATCTTCAAACCTAAGTTAAATTAAATAAAAGTAAAAAATGTTAATAGCAATTAAGGCAAGTTGTAAAATCATAGTTTAAACTACGGTTTAAATAACGTCGGTTTTTGGTTGTGTTCTAATATAATAGAATTCTAAAAATAAACCAAGTTTAGTTAAACCGTAGTTTAACTCGCAATTGTACAACTGACCATAAACGACAATTATTATTGTCATATTATTGTTATTCTTATGTCATTTATTGTCATATTATTTTGATGTATACTTATTTTTATTCAAATTAACTTAGGCCTAAACACAAAATATTTTCAAAACATGTCATTTATATTAATTTGGGTAAACGGTGTATATATTTATTAAAAAACCCACAAGTTTTCAAACGTGGTCTACGTTCTTCTTCAGGTGACAATTAATAAAATGACAATCATAAAGTTAAGATAATTAGAAAAAACAAATGTTTGGAAAACTTGTAAAACTTTCTAAGTTCTTTTAGCTACAGCATTTGCTCGATGGTCTAAAGAAAAACCACCATTAAAAACTCTAGACGTAGCTTATAGTGTGTTTAGTGGATAAAGTAAACATCAGGAAATAACAGGTAACAAGGTATCAGATAACTTATACCCATTGTCCCTGTTAAAGTTGTTGGGTGTTTTAATAATTTCAATTGCTATTCTGATTTAGCGCATGTTCAGCAATGGCAAATTTAAAAAGTTGAAGTAAACGAAGACGTCTTTTGTGTTCTTTTAGTCTAGTTTCAATAGTTCTACCAGCTTCTCCAATATATACCTTGCCACAAACGCATGGAACTTGATACACTCCACAGGTGTTATGTGGAATTTTATCTTATACAGGATTCAACAAATTTTTAATTTTTGTGGTAGTATTATAAGCAACTTTAATGTCATGTTTCTTCAGTATTTTTCCAATTTTGTCACTTATATTGGCAACAAAAGGTAGAACAGCAATCATTTGGTACAGTAAGTCTAGTTTTTGGTTGAAGATACTTTTTAATTTGTTCTTTGTTAAAACTTTCTCAAGGTAATCTAATACTTCTGGTAATTTATCTTGATGGCAAATCGTCATCGCACAGTTGTATAATATGCGAATTGTTCTAAATTTCTGAGATTCATGATGATGAGAATTTGCGTTTATATATTGATCCGTATGTGTTGGTTTTTTAAAGTACCATCTTGTTTTCTTTCTATATTTACTATTAATTTCTTGATCAATACTAAATTTTATGTTTGGGTGATGATTATTTAGGTATTGAAGAAAAATTTGTAGTTCATCTTCACCATAAAACCAGATTGGAAAAACATAATTAACGTATCTAAGCCATGGTTTTGGTTTTTTAGGTGCAAATTTTAAAGCTTCTTCTTCAAAATGCTCCAATACAGCTAGCAATTGGTCGAAGAGGTGAATTTAGCTTGTGTACTTTAGGTACCTAATCCATAGAACCTTGGAATAAAAGGATCTTTTGGCGTTAGTTTTTTAGTCTCCGTTGATAAATTACTTTCTTTCAAAAGTTTTGTTGTTAATAGTTTGAATTGGTTATTAAATTATTTTATAGTTTTATGTAAGATTTGGGATTATTGAGTAAATCGTTAGCTTTGTTGATGTTCTCTGTTTTATTCATCATTACAATAGCTTTTCCTTTATCTGCTGGTAGAATTATAAGACTAGTATTGCTTCTTAGATTTTTTAGTGCTTGATGTTCAGCATAAGTAAGGTTTTTCTCCGGAAGTTTTGCTTTTTGTAGTATTCTTGTTGTTTCGAAACGGATCTCGGCTGCTTTACGATCTGAAAGCTGACTAATGTTAGCTTCAATGATGAATATAATTTCTTCAACGGGAATTCTCGAAGGAGCAACAGCAAAATCCAAATCTTTAGATAAAACAGAACGATCAGTATCGGATAATGCATAAGACCTTCAATTAACTATTAGCTTATCATTTCTACAATTAATGTCTTTGAAGGATTTATTAAGCAATTGTTAGGCATTTTATTAAATTTACTTATCTGTCTAATTTTAGTAATGTTTTCTTGATTTTGTAGTCTGTCGAATATAAGATCATCAAAAAATTTTAAATCACTATTTGACAGTTATTGACCTAAAAGAACTTGTAAGTGATTTCTTTATTAATCTTATACACTCCACATCTTGTAATTTTAATCACAACGATAAAACTTGCTTTTTTACAAATCTTTTTGACTTCTGGACTTTGAATGTGATGCTTGATTTTTATGAAATTAAGAACTAAGTGAACTAAGATCGAAATTGTTTTAAAAAGTTCAGATTACATAGTTGGTTTACCTTTTTCTTTCTTAGCTTTTCAAATAATTTGACATTTTCAGTTTTCCCATATAACCGTTTTATTTTAGATACAAAATTTTCACAATGAAACAAAAACCAAACTTTTCATCCAATTACTTATTTCTCATTGATGGGTTAACACATTCAATCCAAAACTAATTGTCTTCTATAATTTTTTTCTGGTGGTTTAGGTCAACTTCTTTCTTCTATTCTCAAAAGATGACTAAACCACTTTCAACTTTTCTTTATTCTTCGTGCTACAGCTTTGATGGCTGAAATCTTATTTCTTTAGTTGTTACTGTTTGTCGTCGTGTTACTTTGTAACTTATCCACAAATAATTAATTTGTACTGTTTGATCTTTATTTACATTTCTTCATTCTTTATTATACATTTTACAGTTTCATTATTGTCTATGGCAATCTTTAAGTATTTAAATTTTCTAATTGTCTAACACGATTTTCGTAATTTAAAAGCTGCATTGGAATTTACACCAAATTTAACACTTCTGTAAAATATTGTAAATTATTTTAGTCAATAAAAAAATCTATTTATTTACAGTTAATTAAATATTTTTGTTAGCATTACTTTTAAACGTCGTTTTCTGTTAACTGTTTTTAAATGCTAAGTTAGTATTAAATACAAACAATATTATACAAACATAAAATAAAGCGCAAACAAGTATAGTTTTAACAGTTACTTTAGATAGCCAGTTTCGTATTTTACTAGCTGCATTTCTTAATTAACTTTAATGACATCTGACGTTAAATACACTCGAGATTGTGCTTTCTACTAAAGTACAAGCACGCGGTTAACATCGGCACTATACAGTTAACGCTTTGTGATATAAACAGTTTACTATTATGACAAAATTGTAATGTAATAAAATGGTACATTATTTTAGTTTAAAATGCGGATTAGCAATAACAAAAATAAGCTTTGCAATACAAAACTTTTCTTTGATTGATTTTTTGATATTGATTATTGTTTTAAAATGTGTAAATAAAGTTTAATTATTAACGGTATAGTATCTATAACAAATTACGAAATTACGTAAATTAAAAAAAATAATATAATTAAAGGTTTTCTTATAATTACATGCATGCGACGGATTCTAATACTTTAACAACTACTTCTTTTTTAAACGTATTAAGTTAAAAAACAAAAAAATACGCTAACAAATTGTTCTATTAATTATTTTATAAACAAAAACTTTTGTAAATGCAATTTATTTTTTAAGAGATGCTGTTACAAAATTAATTAATTTTGATTAAACAAGTGCGGTAGACGTAAAATATTCAGGTGACAAGTAAAAGCAAAATGCAGTAAAAGCATACACGATAAAGTGCTATGTTATAACCTCTCCTGGCAAACTTTGCTACAATGAATTTTGTACTTCTCTGTAATATAAGCTTAAAAGAAAAAAGCCAAAAGGGACCAACAATAAAATAATGTGGTCAACTTCTAACATAAATTTAACTCTCTTCACTACAAGATTAAAACGCACAAAAGGAGTGTCTATATTATATTAATTAAAATAAATTCTAAGTGCTTTAATTAAGTACAATATTTTTATTTTGTGTTCGTTATTAAGTTAATGAATAATTTAAGTTTTTATAACACATACTAAAGATAGACGTATGTTATAGATAATTTTTTTGAACCCATTTTTGCATTTTATTTTCTTATGTGTTTATGCGTATTTGGCTATACATTATAGAACTATAAGAAAATACGTTGTGACATTTTAAAAATGCATAAAATTTTTCAAAATTTATTTTGCTTTGTTGCGTTTATAAATACATTAAACACCCAAACTACTTCACTTGCGTGTTTTATTATATATTAAAGAACGTGTATGTAAGATCGGTTTTGTGGAATGAATCCAAATTGAGACAAATCTGATAAAATCCGATAAAAGTTTTTATACTATTTTTAATTTAATTTAAATTTAGAATTATAAAAGTCTAGGCAAATTTGTAGAGGTTGGTACTAAGTACTACACACGTTCACATGTCAAATAATTAAAATTAAGTCAGTAATACCAATCTTGTATAAAAAAATTACATCAATTTTATTAAAGCACGCAAAAAGTTGTAGTAAAAATTTAATATGAGTGGAAAGTACCGAGTGTATTTACAAACGCAAAGAACTACGAGTGGTTTACTGTCTGTTATTAAAAATTTTAGTTTTTTCAAAGTTTATGTTATAGAGAAGTTCTAGTGCATGTTTGAAAATGGCTTTAGTAGGCTAGAGTAAACAAAGGACATTTTTGTTTTTTCAGTCTGGTATTAATAGTTCTGCCAGTTTCACCTTTGTATACTTTGCGACAAAAGCATAAAGCTTAGTATATTCAACAAATTTTAACAACTTTGACTGAGACAATGGTTACGAGAATTTGACACAAGGCTACCTATTAATTCCTGATCCTTACATTTTTTACAAAACACATTTCAAGTTACGTCTATAGCTTTTGTGGTGTTTTACGGTTATGGTAAATTGTTACAAATTTAATTTGTATTTTTTGTTGTTCTACTTCTAAAACAAACGACGTGTGTTTTAAATAACGTCAATAATAATTGTAACAATAAGATCCAATATTATAACACTAATGTTTATTCAGTTAGGTAATAATGTAACAAATTGTAACACTAAATTTATTTTAGACATATTTATTTACACGATAAATATAATTACTATAATAACATTAAAACATCTTTCGAATTTGAACCGTGTCATTGTTGTTGCAACCGAAGCTGCCACCGTTTCGCTCACTTTCGTAAGGGGCTTCTTCAGGGCGTGAGAATTGCAAAACTCAAACAAGCAATTGAAATCTAACTAAAAACTTCTCAAAAGTTAGGTTATCCACTGATGAAACAAGCCATAACCTAAACTCTGAAAAGGTAAGAAAGAAAACGATCACTTGAAAAAGCAAACGAAAATCTAACAAAGAACAACTACCGAGATAGGTAATCAACTTGTGAACCAATCCAGATTCTAAACTCCGTAGAAGTGACTTAAGAAGAAATAGTCTCCGTATTTAAAGGAAAATGATCGTCAGAGATGGTTAAGCTCGACCCTGATTGGGTTACGGTTGCTAAAGGGCGTGTCTTCGATAAATAACCGGGAACCAAAGAGGGGATAGTTCGAAACCATGATCGCGATTGAAGTTATTGGAGTGTTTGATGATTTCTATGCTTTCTCGGAATTTTCTGTTGAAGAAGAAAGGAGATTTGGCAATCAACGAAACATTATCAAAATCTATCTTGTGACCTGTAGTAAAATGATGTTCAGCAACCGCAGACTTAGAAATATACCTTTTTCTTATACAACGATCATGTTCTGAAATGCGAGTAATGACGGAACGACCGGAATCACCAATGTAGACTAAACCACAAGAACAAGGAATTTGGTATACACCTTGAGCTGAAAGTATGGGAAATTTGTCTTTGGGAGAAAGAAGAATTTGCCTGTCGAGTTGAATATGGGTTTAATACCATTTTTACGAAGGAGTTTCCCTATTTGATCTGTAACCTTGTGAATATAGGGTAAAAAGACCAATTTCGGGTTGGATTCGGTAGTAGAAATGTCTTTAGGTAATTGAGTACGTGGATGCAAACGACGATTAATAACTCTATAAATAGATTCTAGGAACTGCTTTGTAATGTCAATCACTACTCTCTCAAAAGCGCTTCCCACGTTATAATTTTTCATTAGTGCATTGCGCTTTTTTGCTAGGCCATTTCCTGATGCGCAGACTGTTTACTTACGGCACTATTCCATGACGTTTTTTTTTTGCAGTCAGTTAGTTTCTGAAATTTTTCTAATGTTTTCTTCTAGCTAAAGTGTCCTTTTGATGTGCTATCGTGCAAATACTGCAACAACTCTGGCACTCGGTTTTTTGGCACTACCAACCTCAGTCTGTTTTTCGCGCTCTCAACACTATCTAGGAATTGCTTAAAAAACCGTCTTTCCTTTTCAAAGACTCCCACTGCGCCCAGTATGCTTTGATGTTTTTTATTAAAGCGCTCGCTTCTTTCCAAGGATCGCTTTCTTGTTTGCGACGCAACTGCTCAATAGCAACCAAAATAATCGATATTTTCTTCAAATTACAAACATTGGCTACAATCTGTCTAACCGTCGTTTGTGGTTGTGCGATTTCCTTTGTAAAAGACTTGGTATTTGAATTGATGTTATTCATTTCATGCATTTAGGAATTGCTTCATTGTTTTTAAATTGATTTTAAAAAGTTATTTTTCGTTTTTAAATTCAACTTCGTCCAAAGTTGTTAATAAAATTTTGTATTCATTTATTTAGAAATGATTACGTTGTTTAAACAACCGTATTCTGCGTTTGTGTTAATTTGGCATTTTTTTGTTTCGTAAAAAAATTCTGATATATTTTAGCAGTTTATTTTAAGTTTGTTTAAAAGTTCTTTGTTTTTAAGTACATTCTGTTACGTACTTAATCTTTTTGTATTAGTTCTAATAAATTATGTTGGAATCAAGTGATTATTTTAATGTATTAGACAGATGTTATGATTCAGATCACAGCAAGTAATCTTTATGACAATAATGAAATAAAATATTTTGTCAATTTGACAGATCACACAGAATCAAAAACCGTTTACCAACACTACTTTTGTAACGTAATTAAATCTGTTTGCATCCTTTCTGCACTTTTTTGTTGTATATTGTTTTTTTTTTCATGGAGTTTTCGAACACATTGTTTAGGAAATGGTAGCCGATTAAG
This sequence comes from Aquatica leii, assembly GCA_035610365.1. NCBI lineage: Eukaryota > Metazoa > Arthropoda > Insecta > Coleoptera > Lampyridae > Aquatica > Aquatica leii. The sequence goes on along the minus strand of CM069437.1, from coordinate 37,029,174 downwards.
TTAAAAAATATAGGTGATTTTGGTTTAAAGGGATAGTTAGTTAGTTGGTTGACAGTCGTAGAAATGCTTTAAAACCATCGGAATGTAGTTGGTTGGGTAGTAAACTCTCCTTTTTAGATAAATTAATATCGCAGAAGTAATTAACAATGGAACGGTGAATAGTTCGTTTAAGTAGAAAAATGTTTCCTATTACGTAAAACAATTACGTGGGTTTGTGCGTAAGTTTGTGTTTCACAATCCAATTTTCGCTTTGGTGGCTCATGACAAATCTTCCGACGGAACATAATCCCCTTCAACATTTCTTCCCGATTACACCTGGTTACCTAAGAACCACCTCAAGTTCTTTTCTGGATTTATTACAACGACAATTTGAGGTATTTATTTTGTACTGATTAATTAAATTTAGTGAATTTTATTTACGCGTTTAAGTGTATTAAAAGCTTTGGGTTTTAAGATAAATAATAGGTGCTGCGAATTAACGTTTTTATCGATAATACAATTAGTAAATGGTAATTGTCCGTATTTATCAAAACTATATGTTACGAAATTTATGTTTTAAGCAAAAAATTGACTAATTTTGTAATTTACTATTAAGATTGTCATTCTTGTTTTAAAAAAAATAAAGTTATTTTATTTTGTATTTAATTTTAATGCATGGCGCATTAAGTAATTAAGATTTTCCTTTGTTTTTATGTGTTTTATTTCTTTAAATTTTGTTTTAGTATTTTATGCGCTTATTCTTTAATTTTTTTTTAACTTTCATATTTACTAACATTTTTTTTATTTTATTATTTCGAGATAATTTATTTAATTTTTTTTTCAAATAAATTACGTTAAATAGTTAAATGTAAACAAGCTTTTAAAACCGTCGGCCTCCGCGTTATGTAAAATTTAAGCTTATTTCAGATTTTAGTTTATTAACGTAAGTTGGACAAAACTTTACTAAAAGACACCATGACTTCTTCTTGTCCATCTTGCACTTGCAAAAAAACTGCACCTAAGACCGAATTACTTGTATCAGTATCCACAGGAATTTTTTTCTTAACCAACTTAAAATTGGCAAAGTGACTAGGACCTGCTTGAAAGAGTTTTTGAAGTCTTCATTCTATTCTAATGTCTACTCTTTCTTTGGTTACTTTTGTTAAAGGTTTAGCAATGTTGGAAATCCTAGGTACGAACGAACTGTCAAAAAACCGGTTGCAATCGCTAAAGCTGTCTTTTCACAGTTCTTGTCTTCTAATTCTTACTACCAGTAACGACTTTTTAAATCCACCATAGAAAACGACTGAAATCCTGACAGGATGTCTAACGTATTGTCAATTTTTAGTAAAGGGTAGTTGTCTTTCTTGGTCACGTCGTTAAACTGTCTGTAGTCTACGCAAAGTTTAGTTGATCCAATTTCTTAATTAGTACCACTGGGAACTCCAATGGATTATTTGAAGGTTCAATCACATGTTTTCTCTCCATATCCGTAAATATTTCTTCGGTTTTTTCTCTTTTTTCCAAAGAAAATCGGTGTAGATGTTGTATCGGCCTAGCTACTCTTCAGCGCAAATACATTTTGATACTGTTGTTTCAACGCTTTAACTTTAAAAAGATGGCTTAGATTAAGATTTTGTCACTTAGAAGAAAGAATTGTAATAGATGTTGTAGGTACTTTCTCGGCAACGTATTAGAATTCACGCATCTCACAATTTAAGATACTGGCGTACATTGGCTTCCCACGGTTTTTTTTAACGTATCTGGATCCAAGTTGACATTCAAAATTCTTACTGGCTCCGTGTTTTTTACTCGTAATAATTTTCTGCCGAACAGTAATCTTTTTTCCGTCAACTTGTCTTCTATTGATTTAAATGCGCAAATGTAGCTGTCTCAAAAATTTTCATCTAGGCGTGCCATTACAGTTCATCTAGGCAGAGCCACTCCGTCGTTCAATAAGACTCGTACGGTTGCTTTTTTTGACAAATGTAAAGGAATTCCTTTACCGTCAATTTTAAAAGCATCGTTTTTCATATCCAAATAAAACTCATAATTCTTTATAATGTCTATTCCCAAGATAACTTCTTTTGTGATGTGTTAGCTACCAATACTTAATAGTCTAGTACTTCATTAGCAAAACCAATAATCGCTTTAATTTGTCCATCAGTAGGTATTTCTTTACTCGTTGCCGTTTGAAGTCGTACTGTTATTGGTAATATTTTTTTCAATTTCAAATAACATGTCTTTGCCGCTCAAGTAATTGAACACTTGGATTCCTAAACGATGCTGTTTAAAAAGTAATCTCCGGTAAATGACTAGATGAGATTAACTTTTTTTGGTAAACTTTTTTTAAGCGCTTTTCTTATCTGTTTCTTAGGCTTAGCATGGTGTCTTTGTACGTAGCTTAAAACAGAAAAAACTTGAATAAAAGAGAAGTAAACAAAATTAAAAAACATCGACTACAATTTTTTTAGATTATTTTAAAGAAATTCATTTTGTAGAAAAACCAAAATAAAGAGAGAAATAATTAAAAAAGTAATAATCAAATTAGTTTTATTGACTAAAAAATTCAAGTAAAGAAATGAAAACTGAGAAGAGAAGAAGAACAACATTTTTCTCTTAATAAAATCATGAAAATTTATTTAAAAAAATAATCAGTTCTGAAAAACTAAACAAAACAATCTTTTAAAAATTTAACAAATAAAAACTAAGTATTCAATAAATATATGCATCCCAATTAAAAGTAATAAACTTTATAAAATGGAAAAGAGATTTAAAAAACTGTGTATAAATTTAAAGCAACAAAAAATAAAGAAAAAGGAACAATAGTTTTTAGATAAAAAGTAAAAAAATTATAAAAGTAGATGTGAAGAAAACAGAAACGCTTTTAATTACAATTAAAAAATTAAAAAAAAACAACAAAAATAATTTGCTTCCGCGGCTTAAAGGTTTTGGTAATGCATTGATACCAATGCAATATGACGTATTAAATAAAATTAATAATTCAAACTGAATATAAAAAGCAATAGAATTAAAAAAGAAAAAGTAAAGTACATTTCTGTAAAAACAGATTTACATTTATTTGAAAAAAAAATTCAAATAAAACATGTAGAAAACTAATTTTTGTTTTCAATTAAAAATGGAAATAACCTATTAAAGTAAAACGTTAAAAATTTATCTTCATAGATTAATCAAAATAAATCAAAAGCAACATAATTCTAAAAAAATGTGTTTTAAAAATTTTTGTAGAATATGAGGAAACGTTGGTTATTAAAAAGAAACATTTAAACTTATTGTGAAAAGTAAACTAAAAGAGAAAATAAAAACAAAGATTTTTTTGGGTTTTGATCGTGTGAATATTGTAATCGAAATTCCAAAGTTTCGGTTACAACAGTACACATTTTACATCAATTTTTTGCAACTGAATGTTTTTATTTTATTTGTTTAGTTTATTTAATACGTTATCTTTTATTGCTTTTCATAACTAATATCTTTTTTTTAAATTAAATTCTCTTAATTTTATCCGTTAATTTACTTACCAAGAATAAAATTGCATTTGCTTTGTTTAAGGTTTTTAGGTTCTATAAAATAAATTTATATTAACATTGTTGAAAAAATACAAACTTCAGTGTAAACTTGTAAAGTTAAGTTGAGAAAAGGAATTCGTTTTAGTAAGACTTACATTTCGAGCTACATTTCATTGTTTTGATTTAACTAGAGTATTCTATTAGTTTCGATAATGAATACACTATTTAAAAAACTTAGTGTAACCTTCTATTAATTTAACAAACATTTTAAAAAAAATATAGTCGGTAGTTTTTTTTTAATTTTTTTTACGTTTTTTCTTTGCAAATTTTTTGAATGAATAAAATTAATTCTAAATTTTCTTCTCTAGGATTTTATGAAATAAACTTCAATCTATTTATTAACAAAACGTATAATTAATTTGAAATCAAAATGCGCATTGCGTCCAAATGCTCTTGCGTTCAAACGTCTCTACGTTTAAACGTGTTGTGTTTAAAAGTCTGCTGCATTCAAACATCCTTGCGTTCAAATGTATTGCGTTTAAACAGTCGCGTTCAATTGGTCGTGTTTAAACAAACCATTCCGTTATTTTTACGGTTAGTACTTGCAAAACCACTAAATTTTTAGGTTAGAAAAATTAACTAATAATTGATTCAATAAAGTTTACTTATAATAAAATTAAATAAACTTAAAAAAATGTTTTTACAAAAACACTATAAAATTTAGGTTATTCTTTTTATTTAAATATCCATTAAAGTTTGATTAAATATTATTAAAATTTTGTACAAATTAAGCATATTATCGTTATTAAAAACATAAATTCAGAATTTAAATATTAATGCCAGGGTGTTTACGGTTTTATAATTTTATTTTTTTTAGGTAATAAAACATTTTTAAAAAAGGTCATTGACTTAAAAATGTAAGAAAAGTTACATAATAAGGGATATAGTATTACTGTTAGATTTTTAATTTTATCTTTAAGGGGCGATCAAATACTTTAAAAAAAGGCTAACGCTAAAACGATTCATCAACAACTTGTGCAAAATAAATCTAAATTCAAACGATAAGTTGTCAGTGTCAATGCTTAATTTGAATGTGTACTGTTGGATACAGATAAATGTATTGTGTGTTGCATAACCAATGTAACTAATTTTTGTTTGGCAAAATCAGAAAAAAACAGATCCATAAACAGTAAACTAAAACTTTAAAAAAAGTACTGCATTAAACTTAAAAACCTATAAAATTTTAAGCTGCCGCGTTTACTTTTGTTCTGACTATAACCGATTTTTGGCTTAGACCGAGCCGTAGTTAAACACCCAGACTTTTTAGGCTTGTTTTTAGTCTTTCCAAAGCAAGAAGTAGAACTTAACATCATTTTTAAGATAGATAGATAAATAAATTACTTTCCAGCCAGTCTCTAATTTATTGTTTTCTGGTGGTTTGAGTTGGAGGTTTGTTGATTTGAATACTGTGATACGGTGCATTACTCATAATGATTTTTTTAGAGGCACATTTGGGAGTAACTATGCATTATGGTAATTTCCTGATTTGCTCTAGATTTCAAAATAAATAAAGCGCTGTTTACAAATTCATATGCACCAACTGCGTGCACAATAATGTACCGCTGATCAAAACGATGAGCTTTATATACACCTGGTTGGTTCTTTGACTGCTAGCATTTACTCACCCCATAAGACGGGCAAATAAAAGTTTTGTTTAATTATGTAATAGGTTTTTTATTTTCTCCGAAACCAGCGTTTGCTGTTCTCAATTCTCGTAGATAACGAGAACGTCAAGCTACGATATAATTGCGTTCCCTGTGCAATCGTCGTTGGTTTTTACATTTTTTAAATTTGAAACCGATTCTTAAAAGATGTTTTCGAATAGTTTCTTGTCCGTCAATATAATTAATTTTTTTTGCATCTTACTAAAATTTTTTTCGTCGGCACATGCTGTTTTGTTTTAATTCTTAGATTGCACTAATCCATAATTATGCGTTGGATTACCGTCAGTCACAGCAGTTTGTTTTCTATCCTTAAAATAGTAGCAACTGATTTTGCAACAGCAGCCGCGGCAAGTTACGTTCCAAAAGAAACGATCATTTACCAACAGCTTTTGGTCTATCGAAAAACTGTATAACATTTTTGATAGTGTTTCGAGCTTTAGAATGTATAGTTTTTTGTGTAATTTAAGCCATAGTAATAAACTTAAAACATAAAAATCACATTAAGATTACATTTTATTAAAAGACATGTACTTGAACTGATTTTAATAGCCAAAAGTAACACTGTAACACAATAATAGAAATTGGTAATTAATAAAACGTGCTCAGAAAATGTCAGCCGTCGTAATTATTTTCACAGATTTTTTATTTTTTATAAACGTACTAACTGGACTAGTCGACGGACCACGCATTAGCTTCTTTATGTTCCAAATCGATTAACTAGAAATGATTATCTCTTTTTTTTGCAAAAGTAACTCAATAAATGTAGTTTTTTTAAGATGTCGCAATGTTGAATTTAAATCATTTACTTTGCCAACGTTTAAATGTGTCTGAAATTAAGTCTCGTTTCGTAACCTTTTTGGTCACCCGATCTTAACCCTCTTGATTTCTATTTATAGGTTTATCGATGCAAATGTAAAAAGACATTACAGTGCAACTCTTACTGTTGATAAACCCTAAAAGGGCAAAACGGCTGTCGAGTAGTTCACTCTAAACTATTTTGAATTACACGGGTGTAAAATTCACTTACAACTTATTTCGCCGTTATAGCTATTAACAGTTATGTTTTATACATACTATGAGCTAGTTTTGCTATTAAACGTTGCCAATAATGGTTACCTCTATCATACTTGGATATAAAGCTATATAGTTTGTCGATGCAATTGGGAAAAATACATTAGTGTGTCTCCTACTGCTTAGAAACTCCATTAGGAAGAAACAGTCGTTCAGTAGCTCATTTCGATAGCACAATTGCATTGACATTGATTTACTCCCAAGGTTTTTTACTTTGTGGTCTTATACTATTTTGAAGTACGTTGGTGTAAAATCAACTTACAAAGTTTTCCGCAGTTATAGCTTTTTATAGTTTTTTTTCATCCATAGTAACTCATACTATGAGATGGCTCCGCTATCAAACGTTGCTAAATTAATTATATTTTGTACTTTTGTACTTGATAGTAGAATATAAATTTAAAAAAACCGTATACATGTGGCAAAAATTCGTAACTAAAAGTTTTTAATAATTAACTTTAAAAAATTTTAAAATTAAATCATACTAAAACATAACTGAGTTAGTTAGATAATCAAACTTTGGAAAAGTATTATAATCGAGCAATTTACAATTACAAGTGTTTTAGAAATTTAAAAGTTTTATTTATTGTATAGGATTTAAAAGGATTAATTAAGTAATTACTATTGTCAGCTTTAATAACAAAAAGTTATTGTTTATTTTAATTAAATTGATCAAAAGTTATTGTAGCTAATTAATCAAAAAATAAAAAAAAAATTAACTTAATTTAATACAAAAAAAATATCAAGGGACAACTAGGCACCCCCGATTCGGCGCCGCCAACTCGGCGCTGACCATTTCGGCCTCAGGACAACTCGGCGCCAGGACATCTTGGCGCCAGCCAGTTTGACGCTGGCCAGCTTGGCACCAATGTAATGCGAATTCGTCTTAGATAACTTCATAATAAAGGAAAAAATGGAAACTAACAATTAACCTTGAGGAGCTCTTATCCACCCATTTTCGCAATATTCATTATTTACTGTTTGTGAATTGAATTGCATATTTACAAAATGTATGACTATTGTTGTAGATTATGTAATTGCTGCGAATTTTTAAACAAATGTTTAAGCAATGTGTTTATGTAAATAATAATGCATCTTCGATATGTGTACAACCTTTGAAGCATCTAAAAATACAATGTAATAAACGGAAAGTTTGGTAATATTTCTTATTTTAAAGAATTGAATTTTTCGTGGTTATCTTACATTGTTTAATACAGCCATACAGGCTTAACCATTTGTTTAAAAATTCGCAGCAATTACATAATCTACACCAATAGTCATACATTTTGTAAATATGCAATTAAATTAACAAACAGTAAATAATGAATATTGGGTGGATAAGAGTTCCTCAAGGTTAATTGTTAGTTTCCATTTTTTCCTTTATTATAACGTTATCTAAGACAAATTCGCATTACATTGCTGCCAAGCTGGCCGGCGTCAAATTGGCTGGCGCCAAGATGTCCTGGCGCCGAGTTGTCTTGAGGCCGAAATGGTCAGCGCCGAGTTGGCGGCGCCGAATTGGCGGCGCCGAATCGGCGGTGCCGAGTTGTACCAGACCGGAATAATATATACTTATAACTGAAACATTCTCGAACTTGAAAGAATATTGGAAACAATTGAAGAAACGGATGGAATATTCTAGTAGAAGATACGGCAAAAATATAATAGGTGATAATCGCACAAAATTGTTAGTCTTCAAAAAAAAAACACGGTCTAAATCAATAAGTAGAAATACAGTGTTAAATAATTAAATGCATTAAATGATTTATTAAATCTGCAGTAACAGTGATATGTAAATTATTAGTGTTTCTCAGTTAACTATAAATTTTATTAGTTTTATTTGTTGTATTGTATGTTAATTTAGTAAAATTAGTTACATTTATAATAATTGTTTAATTGTGTAAATAGTAAATTAAGTTTTAAAAACGTTGCACTATATATAGTAATAAAAGTAATTTTACGTTAATTTAGGTACGTAAGTAACCTTAAAATATATTAAAATTTTTATTTGCTAAAGTAGAAAAAATCTAAATTAAACAACAATAAAAAATGTGGTACTGTTTTTACATAGTTATTGTTTAAAAACATCCTACGTTGTTTTAAAACGATCACACAATTTACAGACTCATAAAATTCCAATAACAGCACAAAAAAAAATTATATTGAAAGTATGTGCTTATTTAATATCTTAAAATTGAGCTGAACTTTATATATACATTTTTATACCGTATTATATAACATAAATTTTTTTCAATTTTATTATTTTATTGATAAATCAAATTTTTATGCTTCAGGGACACTCGATAAATCTTTGATGTTTTTTCTGGTATTCTAATTTTGTGCGTTATAAAATATCTCTTAATGTCAGCTTTTTTTGCACAATTTCTACATTATTGCATATAGAAGCTTTTTATGCAAATAAGATTTTTAAACGTAAAGTACAAAAAAAAAGCCTTTTCTAATTACGTGTACAAAATTAAGTGCTTATAAGGGTCTTAAAGTGGATTTTGTGTTCAAGCGTCCAGTAATTATTGTTTAATGATACTGCACATCGCTTTAAACTTGTTATAAACTACAGATTGAAATAAAACTTACCTTTGTACATGATCCTTTTTACACCAACTTTGTAACTTGTAATATGTAATGTTATACATTGTTAGTTAACACTTTTAAAAGCAATAGTTTTATCTTTGTGACTAATATAAATAGCAATTTTACTGCTTATATTAAAATTAAGTAAACTAAATAAAGCAAAAATGTTTTTCTTTAAATGTACTGGTAATTGCTCAACCACATTGTTACTAAACAAGCTATAAATTTTATTTTGTGTTGGGTAAATGGGGGTGACGTTGGGGTCGATACAATCTGTTACAGATTTTATGATATTTGTAACAAAACAGAATAATACCAGTATAGTAACTAAGTAGTAATTATAAACTATTAATGTTATTTTTTTACATTTTTTTTAATCTTAAAATACGGTTATTATAATAAAATATTTAACGTTAATATCGTTAGTCATTTTTCTTTACACTTTTATTCCTGCAATTTAAACGTTCGACAAAGTGAGATAATTATCTAATGGCTCATTTTGGCTTTTACTGAAATAAAAAGTATTTTTAAAAAAAGTGGTAATGATATTGTTACGTGTTACGTAGTGTTGTAGAAAATTAAATTTGAACAATTGCTCAACGCAACATTTAATATGTTATTTTTATGAGTACCTAACGGCAAATATTTATTTTAGAATAAACGCCATAGTTATTATTATATTGCATTAAATGTTACTTGTATACATTTTTTTAATGTTTTTCTAAAAATATTGTTTACATTTAAAAACAATTTAGTAAAACTGTAATACGCTATAGTAAAGGTATACGTTTCCTAAAGAGAGTATATATAAACATAAAAAGAAATCATATTATATTGAAACGTTCGAGAAATTATTTTAGAATTCGAGAGCTTTCACGAAGTTATCTATTTCTAGAACGTTCCCCGAAAGATATAGAAAACTCTCGAACGTTTGGTCAAAATGTATAAATGTGGTACAAACAAATCATAGGTCAGTTAGTTAGTTAGTAATTCAAATTTGGCAGTGTTAAGAAGATTCTTCAAGTTTAAATAAATAAGTGATTAACGCGTTTCGAGATAAATACCACAAATTAAAATTGTGCGTGACTTTAATGGAAACAATACTTATAAAAAATTTACTAGAAGGTAAACAATTGTGTTATAAGTTCTGCAAAAAATCAATACAAACTATAAATTATAAGAAATAAGAAGATAAAAATCGTTAAAAATGTAATTTGATGAAACAAAAATAATAAAAACAGAACTAATGGAAGATTTTTAAATGCAAATAACAAGGTTCTGAAAAAGTACACAAAAAATCAAATACGAGCACACTAAAGCAAAACTGAAAGTAAAAGAAATTGAATAGTGTCAACAGAATATAATGACTATAACGTAAATTTTAATTTTAAACATCTATTCTATATATGGACCATGTAAAAGAATTAACCACAAAGCAGTACAAAACAATAAAACTAGCGAAAGAAAAAATAGAATTAATTAAAAAAATAATATATAGTCATGAGTAGATAAACAAGAGCGTATAGAAATTATATGTATCAAATAAACATATTATGTAATTAAAGGAACAGACTTGAATATCTATATACAATGTAAAGCAAGATTTGTTTCTAAAATATTTATAAAACGTAAACACAAATTGAATTTCAAAAAGTATGCTTTCAAATAATGTAAATTTTATAGTTTATTTGTCTATGACCAAGAAAAATTAATAAAATTAAAAGTAAAATTGAGCGTTTGTTTGAAAATAATTCACTAAGAAAGTTGACTAAATTAAAAAAAAATTAAACGTATGAGCTTCACTTACATAAGCTCACGGAAGAAGTGAAACTTTTTTGCTAATTAATTTCTTGTATTTTTATATATTGATGAAAAAGTAAAATGTACCTGCTTAAAACAACGCTTTATAAACACAATCACGGACATAGTTTGTTTTTTTTTTCATTAAGATCAGCTATTTAAAATGAAGGGTAAAAATTATTTTTAATTGGTTAAAGTGGTTTAATAAAAGTGCTGAAAAACTAAATTTTGATAAAGAAAAAAGCAGTGACTCCGTGTAGATAACAGCAGACGGAACATACAAGATAAGAGTGTAAAAGATAAGTCGAAGTCAGAAGACAGGGAACGTTACTTGATGTCATAGGGCTAGTGGAAACATGTCACGAAGAAAGTCAGTAGTTGATGGAAAAAGCAAATGCCGGAAGAATTTGTGTAGGTAATATAGTATGCTGAAAGTAGTAGACAGTTAAATAAAAAAAGGAAATTTTAAAACAAAAATTGAGGGAAAAGGTTGAAAAAAAGAAAACAATCGCGTAGAAAAAGAAAGATCTAAAAACAAAACAATAAATATGAAAGAAAAGAAAAAAAAATACTAGAAATGTGTCGAGAGAGAGGATGGGATACTCTAAATAGAAACAAAAACGGGAGGGAAAGAAATGAATTTACATATATAGAAGCAAAGGGAAAATCGGTGATATATTACAACTTCGCAAACTGGCAGGGATGGTAAAATATTGAGAACTTCAAAATTAGAAAAACTATAAAATCAAAAAATTACAAAAGAGAGAGACATTTAGAAGTACCTAAATAAAGAAAGAAAAAGAAGAAAAAATAAAAATTTTATACCAATAAAAGAATGGAGGAGGTGAAATAAAGAAAAAGGAAAAGAAGCTAGAAGCAAATAAAATAAAAAAGAAGTAGAAACCCGATCAAAAGACTGGAAAAATAAAAAAGGGTAAGAGAGAATAGAATACGAAGTGAAAAGTGGATCTATAGAGCAAAAAAATAAAAAAGACGACAACAAGAATTATAAACAAAATATGGAAAAGCAGAGTAATGTCATGTAAGTAGAGAAAGAGAGGATAATAATTCCAATACACAAGAAAGCAAACAGAAAAGAAAAATTACAGAAGAGTAAGTGTGTTAGACACAGCATACAAAATTTATGCTACGGTGCTGGAAAAAAATTAAAGTAAGAAATAAAAGAAAAACAAATATTACCAGATGGACAAGACGGTTTTCAGGCGAGAAATAAAGTGATGAATAAGGTATACAATAGACCGTTTCAAAAAAATCAAGAATTTTTTTTTCCTTAAGCACTGTAAAAATATCATTGGAAATGAGAAAAAAAATACTGTGAAAGTTTCAGCTCTTAATATTTATGTTAAGGTGTGCCGCATCGCAAATTTCGATTTTTCATTTAATTAACATGAGAAAAAGTTTTGTTTAGACTAAAATTTTTGTAACTTAGTAACTGAATTGGTTATCAGTAAGACTATAACATATATTTAATTATTATATTTAATTGATCAAGACATAAAATAAAAATAATTTCTAGTCAAAAAATTGAATAATTTTAATTTTTAATACAGTTAAATAACGATTATTCAAAAAATGTCACATTTTGATGGATGCCGCTCACGAACCGTAGAAAATTTCAAAAAACTCGTGATAGATAATTTATAGGAAATTAAATGATCTACAAAAAAAGTTCAATAACATTTTCCGATAAAGTTGATAATTTCGCTGGAAATTTGAAAAAATGATGAAATTTAACCTTCAATAACTTTTGAAGGAGTAGATTTAGGACAAATGAATAAGACATAGAATTTGTAAGAAATTAAATTTTCTATAAGAATATGTTATAACGTTGACTAAAGAAATGTGTTATAGTCTTACTGATAACTAATTCAGTTACTAAGTTACAAAATTTCAAAGTCTAAACAAAAATTTTTCCCATGTTAATTAAATGGGAAATCGAAATTTGCGATGCGGCACACCTTAATATGAATATTAAGAGCTGAAACTTTCACGGTATTTTTTTTCGTCAGTTCTAATGATATTTTCACAGTGTCTAAAGAAAAAAAAATTGTCGATCTTTTTGAAACAGTAGTATACATACTAAGAAAATGTTTATCAATCTAAAATCCGCATTTGACAATATAACCAAAAAAAAAGCTTTATGAACATATGAGAAAGATTAAGACAAAGGAGACGTTAATATAAAGAATAGAAGAAATATACGAAGAAACAACAAACAGAGTGAGATCAAATGGAGAGTCAAGCAAGAAATTCTGAACAAAAAAGAAGGATGCTCATTAAGTTCATTCTCGTTATAAACTTACATAGGAGATTTAGAAAAATCCGTAGAAAAATAACAACCGGTAAGGTTAGCAGTACGAAAGATAAAGGTATGAACACTGGCATATCCGGACGACGTAGTGATGGTAGCCGAGAAGGAAAAAGGTATGAAGGCAATAACAAGAACACTGAAAAAATACTTGATGTGAAAAGATATAAAAAGTAACGTCGAAAAGAGAAAGATGATGATATTTAAGTCAGAAAGAGAAAAAAGTATTAAAAAAATTTAATTTGATGGAAAAAATATATGAGTTGAGAAAGAGTTTACATATTTGAGATATTGGATGAGACGGAATAACAGGAAAGGGGTACACTTAAAAGGGTACCCAAAACCAACAAAATTATGGGACCAGTCTAGAATTAATACAAGTAAAAGGAAGCTACTATTTGATAAATTAATAAAAAGTATAATGTTGTACGAAGCGGAAATATGAGGATGAAAAAGGCAAGCGCAACTGCAAGCAGTTCTGGAGAAGTATTAGAAATGGGTATTAGGGCTTGATAGAGAAACTTCGAGTTACATAGTAACAGAGAAGGTAGACACGGAAAAAACAAGAGTAGACGCAAGGAAACGGGAAGTGAAATACGAAGAAGAGACGAAAGAAAAAATGCAAGAATGTTGAAGATTAGCAAGAGACAAGAAAACAAATCACGGGCAAAATGATAGGAAAACGTCTAGGAGAGAACTGAATATGCAAGAGAATAGGTGGAAAAACTAAATAGAGGAAGAATGGAGTAAAAGGAAGCGGAGAGGAGATGCTGAAATACAACTAATTCAGAAAATATGTACATTAACTAACCCTTTGCAAATTGTACAAACAGTAAATAAAACATATTTATAATTTTTAAAAAAAATTAAAATTTGTTCAAAGGGCGAAGAAAGTTACAAAATACAAATATTTTTTTTTATTATTTATGTTCCAAAATTTACGCTAAATGCAAGTAAGAACAACGTTCTAGTAGTTATTAATGTATTAGGTAAGGGCAATTTTAAAACCACGATTGATACATCGTTGGCTAACGAGTAACAAAATATATAAAATTTTAATTTAGAACCAACCTTAAGCTCAAGAGTAACAAAATATATAGAACCTGAATTCAAAACCTGAAATAAACTGATGGATTGCGCTGTGAAGTTTTAGCCATCGCTAACTTAAGAAATTGTTAAGGACGGCTACATTCTAAATAGGAATTCCCACGCTTTTACATGTTTCTCTTTTATATTCATGATCACAAGCGCAAGAAATGCTATAAAGATTATCAGACTAAAAAGAAATAACGTTGTTCACCGGGTTTAAGAAGTGACCCAATTTAGAAACAGTAGAAAACCGAGTATCAATATGTGTTTAGACATTTTTTTATACGGTCTGTGGTACCGTTGACATTGAGCAGGTAAGCAATAGACACACACAGTTTTATCGATCGGAGGCTAGTTTATAAAATTAAGGCTTTACGGCGCAATCAATCAGTTTATTCCAGACTCTAAAAAAGCTCACTGCAACGTGTGACAAAAGCTCAACTTGTGTGATAACAGCAACACGGGAATTACCCAGAACGAAAAATGGTATTACGATTGCAACCCGGGGAAATCTGAATTCTACTAATTGAAAGCTAACTAAAACCTTTTATAAAGTAAAGTAATCAACTTGTGAAACAAACTAGATTTCAATTCCTTAAAAAGATAAAAAAATCGATAAAGTTAAAGAAACAAACGACAATCTAACAAAAAATTCTCTTCTTTTAAAACCGTCGTGTTACAAACTTGTCAAACTTGTAGTTATAGTTTAACTTTTCTTAGTCGTTATCGTGACCACAACATCATTTCTGCATTTTTTAAAATCAAGCTTTACATTCCAACACGTTTTTATAAAAATATTTTCCACTGTGCTAACCTAGCTTAGATAAACGGACCAAAAGGTTTTTAAACAACTCTATATAATTGAAATCTCGTTGACAACATTACTTACCAGCAGTGTGAGATTACTGTACGGTTTACCACTAAAATGTATCTTTAAAAATTTTAATTGTTGGAATCCAAGAATGATAAAGTTTGACTCTCACTTGAGAACAGGAATCGGTGCTATCCAAAGGTTTGAATTTTGCTGTTGCTCCTAAACAAATTTTGAAAGTACACATTTTACGTAGTGTTGAGTCTTCTATAAGAAATCTGTCTCGCCATGTCTCAAATCCCATTTGTATTCACACTAGCAAAATTTTGAATCACCTAAAGTTTCTAAATCTAACATTTCTAAGTCGAAAAAATTAGTCTTGAAAAGTTTCCGGGGTATCGTTCTCACAGCCAACAAGAGCAAAACTGCTGTCATTTTAAACCAAAATGATGACGGTGAGAAATACCATTTTGTTCTGTCAGAAGAAACATACGTTAACTCATAATCCCACTTTAAAGATTGAACGTAAAGTCAGCAAAATTATTAGATTTGCTAATACACTTTTTAAAATCAAACGTTAATTTACTCCTTTAGATTTAAAATCATTGCGTTTATACTGACTACAAACAAGCTATACTTCTTTGACCTATCATCACTACTATCCAATATCTTATCCCATAACCTGACACAAAGAGTCTGTCAGACTTCTTCAATTCTCTCAAGCGTGATATTTAAAAACCTTTCCAGCATTAAGTGACTTTCATGTAAACGAGCGGACATCAGTCTGTGCTTCATTGTTAGAACAGTTAAAACGTTGTTAGTATCTAATGTAGTCAAAGAGACTCCACGTGTCGGTTTACGCCACCTATTTTATTTGGAAAAAATTTTCTACATTTTTTGTGTTTAGTGTATTTTTTGTTAATTACAATGGCTTCATATTCTAAGGATATAAAAAAGCCGCTTAGCGAAAAAGAATTGCAGCAAATTGTGAATCAGATGGTAACAAACAGCGGTAATTCAGAATGGAGCGGAGATGAAGATGTAGGTAATGATGATATGTATATAGAAAGTTATCATAGCTCGGAGTTGGAGAGATAATTCAGATTCAGATGAGAACATATCTAGAATCAATGATGTATCTAAATCGTTTTATTTTTATGGCCGCGAGAAAACCAATAACATTTAATGGGAAGAATAAATATTGTTGTACTACTTCGGCACAATTATTCTGTTGAAAAACGTTTGTAGTCTTAATTTTTGACGCAATTGTGCATAGTGCATTTTAAATGTATTTTCAGGTCATCTGCAGAGCCACCACGAAACAGCAGAACACGTAGCCACAACATGATAAGAAGTCTACCTGCACTCAAAGCAGCAGAAAAACAATTAGGCACCAAACCAGCATCTGAAAACGTTTATTGTTCTCTGACGATATCGTTCAAGAGATATTGACATGAACGAATAAACGCCTAGAAAAAAAAAGACGCAGTAATAGAGACAGTGCAAACGTTAATTTTTGTGATCTGGGTATTATGGAGTTTTACGGTTTTTTTTTGGGCTGCTCTTTTACACTAAAGTATTTAAAAGCTCAAAAGAATCTTTAGACAGTTTCTATGCAACAGATGGTTTAGGCAGTGACATTTTCCGATTGACCATAAACAGACGCCGGTTGGAAATAATATTATTAGATTTGATTATCCATCTACTAGAGAAGAAAGAAAAGCGGATGATTCCAATGCTCCGATTAAAACCATTTTTGAATTTTTTTTTACAACTGTCAAAAATGTTACTCCATAGGGCAATACGCTTGTCGAGATGAGATGTTGATAGCATTCCGTGGAAGATGTAAATTTTGCATGTTTATGCCAATAAAAAACCAGCGAAGTATGGCATAAAAATTCAAGCTATTACCGATGCTCGCACAAACTACCTTTTAAATGCCTACATTTACACCGGGAGGGATAGTGATGGTAGAACTTTAAGTGCAGAAGAAAAACGTCTTCCAATACCATGCCAATCGGTTATCCGCCTTACAAAACCAATACACGGCACGAACAGAAACGTCACTGCTGATAATTGGTTTTCATCTATGCCACTGGTTGAAAAACTCCGTAAAAGAAACCTTACGTTTGTTGGTACAATGAAAAAAACAAAGCAGCAATTCCAAAAGAATTTTTGCCCAGAAAAACAAGAAAAGTGGGGTAAACAGCTATATTCTATATAGCTCATACAAGTATGTGGTGCCAGTGACATGACATAATTATTTAAAGATATTGGCAAATGCTTTGATTACACCACTTTTAAAAGAAAGATCTCAAATGACTCATTTACCTGCAGCAATAAAAGTTAAAATTTGCGACATTTTAAAAATGCCATTCCCGAAAAATACCAATTTTGAAGCAACTGAAGAGACAATGACTGTTAGAAAATATTGCAAGTTATGTCTAGCAAAAATTAAAAGGAAGACGGCATATTTATGTACTAGTTGTAAAAAACCTATTTGTTTAAGCCTTACCATTTTATTCAATTCTTAAACCGATACGCGCGAGAGACTGGAAGATAATATTTGGAAGGTGTACTTTACTTTGAAGAATTTAATTAATTTTGGAAAAATTACTACCTATCTAAGCAAATTTGGATTAGTGAAGATGGCTCACGAATAACAAGCAAAGTGCAATATGATTCCAAAAATGTTAGAAAGATTATTTTAAAAACAACAGAAAATTTAATTATGTGTAGGCCATTATGGTTCAACCGCTGCGTGAGAATGCTCCCGCATTCTCTCTTTAGGTTTTTGAAACTGACAACAAATTTATATTTAAAGATGTTCAACCTAGATGGAAATACATAGGAAAAAAGGCACAGAACTTTGAAATTACTATACTGCACTTGTCTGACGAGAATACGTACATGCTAAAACCAATGCGTCTTAATTTCGTGTTGCCTACGAGTTCCACTAAATTTGACTAATTGGCCATGGTTGTTGAAACCCGAATACGAAGTGAGCTATATACAACATAGTATTCACATAGCAACAACAATGCAAACTCGATTGTTTAAACCCGGTATTAAACTACACATAGAAAAATACTGCGCGTCGACGAGCCATTTGGAAAGTCTAGTCGACACAGTTTCAAAAGGATTTCAAGTCAAAATACAAAATAAATTCTTCAAAAGTGTTTGATGGCAGAGCCATCTCATAGTGTGATTTTACTATGTGCCTAAATCTTTCGGCCGAGAAAATGTGTTCACCCAGATTCGTCTAGCTCTTGGTAGATACTGTTCTTGACAGTCAAGCTACAGTTAAATTTTTGAAAATTATGTATTCTTCTGTATGTAGTTTTATATTTCCAGAAGAGAAGAAACGTTCTAGATCTTCAAATTATCACAGTATTTTCCAATATATTACAAACAAAAATATAGAAACTGTTATTGAACGTGCTATGTCTGACGTAATAATAGGTACCAGAGTATTAGGAATTACAGTAGATGAGAATTCTGTGCTTACCCTGTCGATTCCATTAAACAACAAGGATAAAGATGATATAGTAACGCATCTTGACGATGAGGTAGACAACGAAATCTATCATACACGATGAATTTACATGACAATGTTAGCCTGTTCAATCTAAAAGCCAGAATACTAAGCAAAGAGCTCGATGATATTGAAAACCAGTACGTTTAAGAAAAGAAAGATGTACATGATGAAACTCGTGCAGATTTACTTAAACTTTCAAACTGCGTTTTATTCGGGGAAAATGTACAGATCAAGAATTTTTCTGGCAAGAAAACCATTGCCTACCGTAGATTTCCACAGGTTATTATAAACGGTAAGCAATATTTAATTAAAAAATCTTTGCTTTCTT
The DNA here is from genome assembly GCA_035610365.1 of Aquatica leii. Classification (NCBI taxonomy): domain Eukaryota; kingdom Metazoa; phylum Arthropoda; class Insecta; order Coleoptera; family Lampyridae; genus Aquatica; species Aquatica leii. The sequence goes on along the minus strand of CM069437.1, from coordinate 37,010,389 downwards.
AGTTTTTAGACGAAAAATATTGTAAAATCAGCAGCGATTGGATTAGACTTTTTATTAAGAGTGAGCCGATATCGACTCGTACGTCGACATTCACAGATAAACCACGCCCTGTTAACAAAAGAAATAGAAAAACGAGATCCAATTCTTCAAACAAGGCTCCAAATCAACCTCATTTTCGAACAAACCAGAGTAAACAGCCGAGGACGAACTGTTCGGTCAGCAAGTTGGGAAATAAAGGTAATATGCCCTTAAAATTGAATCGTACTGTTTCTCAGAATCATAAACATCATCATCTGAACACAACCCTAATTGCTTATGTGATGATGACAGCCTGGACGATGTTGATGTTTATTTGGAGAAAAACAATCAGGTGAGCCATCGGCAAGATTGTAATGATCTCTATGCTGTGTGCCAGGAATATGACAAAACTGAAGAGTGGGCACATAAGCAGTGCACTGCTGGGGATTCACCGCAAGATTACGTTTGCGGTTATTGCTGCCTCAGACTGCGGCAAGACCAGGTGTTAAACACTTAGAGTATAAAAAATTCTTGTTTTGTTTTACAGATTTTTTTTTTTTTGTTTTTGTTGTCTTATTTTTAAGTAAATAACAAAGAAGTTCCTGTTTTTGTTTTTAAAAATATATTTTTTGTGTTTGTAATGTTTTAAAATAAATGCTTCGTTCACTCATCTTGCCTAGTAAGTAGGTACATACCTAACTTAATAAAATACTAACCGCTTTTAAAGAAATCTGTAAGAAATGTTAAGAAAATCACGAGAAATCATTTAATAAAAGTTTGAGGACATCAAGGAAAATTCTAAGAAGATCAAGATAACTCTTGAGGAAATTAAAGATAATTCTAAAGTGATCTGGAAAAATCGAAGGAAATCCTGAGGTAATCCTAAGAAATTTAATGAAATCTAAAGAAAATTGTGGGGAAATCCATGAAAAAAAGAAATCTAGTGTACAGAATTGGTTAGAATTAGGTTCGAATAAAACAAAATAAAGAATCTAAAACATGCTAGAAATGGTTACTAAAATTTTCTCAAAAATTGCATAGATATTTTACGAATCTAAATTATTGTATTTTAAAACAAATTAATTTTTTATTAATAAAATGATAAGATATTTAAGTGTCTGGCATATTTCTTATTCTTCTTTGTACACAACAACAAAGTAAATTAAGAAAATAACAGAAAGACAAATACATTCGTTTTGTTTTAACATTCAACATTTTTTACTTATTCTTTCTGTAGATAAATGTTTTTAAATTAAACCGTAAGTTTGCTTAATATCATTTTTGTTTTCTAAACGTGATGGTTTCAAACCACACGTATTTTATAAATTGTTTTAATTTAAACCGTTGTCAAAAATTAATTAAAAAACCGGATAATTATAATACAACAAAAATACTTTAATAAAATTATAAAATTAAGTTAATTATAAGGTTATTGGTTTTTTATACAAAGTATATAAACATCTTTAATCATTAAAGTAAAAATTGTAGTAGAAGTTTAAGACTGGTTTAACGGTTTAACCGATATTACTTTGATCTTACGAAACAGTGTAGTAAATATAGTCTAAATATCATATGTCAAATAAGATATAAGTTGACAAAATTTTAAAATACTGATAAAATTAATTTATAGGTTATTTTAAATTAATACTTTTATAAACCATGCAAGAAAAAATTATGTAAGAAAATTTTGATAGGTTTCAAAAACTGCAAAATTTAATTTAGATTAATAAATTAATAGAAAAATTTGTTCTGTATTTGTTTACATACATTTTTTATTATATCATCAAAATTATTCGAGTAAAAAGCATTTAACATCCGAGCTACAAATATTTGTTAAGATAAATTTAAAATTTTTGAAATGTCAGCCTCTATTACATTCTTATTTAACAGTACGTTAATGTATCTCTAGCTGGTATATACTTCATAACTAGATCGCTGATAATTATGCATTTGGATGTTGCATGCATATTTGCATATTTTCATAATAGTAAAGCTTTCGTCACACGTCGCAGTAGACTTTTTTAGAGCCCAAAACAAACAAATTAACAACGTCATAAAGTTTTACTTTTATAGACCAGTTTCTGATCTATAAAACTAGTTTCCAAATCTCCAGTAAAAGAAAACTAGAATCTCGGTTAAAATTAAATAGATTTTTAATTATTCCAATAGATCTCTAATTTTTCGCTCATAGTAACTAGAAACATTTGTCAAAATTTTAATGTTTTCAAACATAATTCGGTTACCCGTTTTTACCACGTGTTCCGCCACCATTGACTTCAAAGATATCACCCTTTTCAAAAATTATCAGTAGAAAATTCTTTAGTGTACAGAGCTGTTTTCTTAAGACAACCCCAAAGTTTTCAAAAAGAATTAAATCATCTAACCAAGGTGTAAGCTAAAAACAATTACAATAGAAAAAGTATTAAACGATCTAATACAAAGTTTTCGTCTACAAAACTAAGAGTAACAGCAGAATCTATGTTTCAACCAGTGTCTATCGCTTCTATCGCTTATCCACTTTATGTCAAAGGTACCCAATGAGGTATAATATAATAACCACTGGAGGCACCACTTCGTATGCTAGTATGGTTACGAATTCAGTCCGGTTTGATTTCCTGTTTCCCCACTACATCCGGACAAAAAAGCAAGTTATCGTGTATAGTTTAGCGTTTTGTAGCGTTTGAATTACATTTGACAATTTTAGTTGCTTAAAGTGCATTTAATAATAAATTTAATAATCTTAACTGATCTATAATAAAAGGGTTTATTTTATAAACGGAAAGAGGCAAAAAATAATCTTGCGGCCACCGTAAAAAAACTATAAACACAACATTGTTACTTGGTTTTCGTTATTCCTTTTCAATCTGGGGGCGTTTATAGCATTTCTTGCTTTTGTGGTCGTGCGTACATAGGAGAAACAGGTAAAAACGTAAGAATTTTTATTAAACAACATTAAAAATAAAGTCATCTCAAACAAAGAACACGTGCTAGAAACGGGTCGTCAAATTATGTTTAAAAACACTAGTTTTATTAAATGTTTTTAATTACCATCAGCAAAATTCAGTTTTATTAATCTAAAACGCGTCTATAAAAGCGAAACTTTACGGCGCAATCGGTTTGTTCCGGGCTCTAAAGATGTCCACTGCAGTGAGTGACGGAAGCTTAGCTCGTGTGATAACGACAACACGAAAACTATCTAGAAAAAAAATTGTATTATAAATTTTCATAATATTTTTAAGTTAATGCATATTTAAGCAAGTTTCCTATAAAGTGCATAAATTTGTATATTTTGTTAGTACGTAAAAAAAACAAAATTTTTGAATACTTTCAAAACATCCCATTATTAATTTTGTCGAATTGTGTTAATCTGGTTTTGAACTAATGGCATTTTACGACAATGCATTTAAATTGCATTTGCCCTAACAAAAACTTTACCCGAAAAGAATTAAGGTTTTTAATGGTTTCCGCAATACGGATTATATTGTACATATGATTCAAAATATATTAAAAATAAATTATTTTAGCATTAAAGATTAGTCCAGTTATTTAGCTTTAAGTTATTGCTTCATTAATTTTCTAACTAATTATTGGTACCTATGCTTTTACTTCGATCTTCAGTACGGAATAAAGGAAAAATTCTGTATAGACAGTTACAACAATGGGTAAACATAAACGATAGAAGTGTTTTGTTTTGTAAAGTGTGTGATAGTCCAATTGCTGCAAAGAATACATTCCGGATAGAGAAACAAGTAAAGCTGCAAAATACACAAAACTGAAAAGCGTTAATAGTTAAAACCACAAACTGGATTTATGCAAGATGAGCAAAAACCGCCAGAATTTCAACAAGGACTTGTGTAAAGCATTAAAATCGGCTACGTAGGTTTGTCAAAGTACAGGATATGACGTGTAAAAAAAAACAAAGAAAGAAAGAACCACAAGAATCAACTTGTAAACCAAGCCGGATTCTAAACTCCGTAGAAGTGACTTAAGAAGAATTAGTCTCCGTATATAAAGGAAAACGATCGTCACAGATGGTTAAGCTCGACTCTGATTAGGTTAGGCTTGATAAGGGGCGTGTTTTCGATAAATGACTAATGACCGGGAACCAAAGAGGGGATAGCTCGAACCATGATCGCGATTGAAGTTATTGGGATGTTTGATGATTTCTATAATTTCTCGGAATCTCCTGTTGAAAAAAAATAGAGATTTGGCAATCAACGAAACATTATCAAAATCTATCTTGTGACCTGCAGTAAAATGATGATCAGCAACCGCAGACTTGAAAATATGCCTTTTCCTTATAGAACGATCATGTTCTGAAATGCGAGTAATGACGGAACGACCGGTTTCACCAAAGTAGACTAAACCACATGAACAAGGAATTCGGTATACACCTTGAGATGAAAGTGTAGGAAATTTGTCTTTGGGAGAAGGAAGAATCTGAGAGATTTTGCCTGTCGAGTTGAATATGGGTTTAATACCATTCTTACAAAGAAGTTTCCTATTTGATCTGTAATCTTGTGAATGTAGGGTAAAAAGGCCAATTTCGGGTTGGATTCGGAAGTAGAAATGTCCTTAGGTAATCGAGTACGTAGATGTAGACGACGATTAATAACTCTATGAGTATCTCGCTTTACATAACCATTGTTCACTAAGGTTCTAGTAAGATGACAAGAGTTCCGAGTCTAAATTTTCAGGTTGGCAAATAGAAAAAGCATGATGAACCAAAAATTAAATAACAGAACGTTTCTGTGCAGGATGATGATGAGACAAAGGTCATCAGGGCGTGAGATAAAGCCCCTTACAAAAGTGCGCGAAACATTGGCAACTTTGGTTACAACAACAATGACACGGTCCAAGCCTAGAAGACATTCTTATCTATAGATTCCGGCCGTGGAAACCTTCGCTATAACAGTATTTCTATTTACCATCAGCTTTACGGATTGTCAAACATAGCAAAAAATTTCTTATCCCAAAATTACCAGAATCGTGGAGTTTGAACAAAGAAATGAAATCAACAATGATTCAGACTTTCAAGCACCAGGATGTTTAAAAGAATATCATTTAATTTCATACGTTAAACAGAAAAATTTTGTTTGAGGTTTAAAACTAGCACAGTTACACTCATTTTTCCACTTAAAAAAGGACGTTGTTATGCAGCACAAATGTTAAGAACTTATTAGATGTAACATGCAACACTTCGTAGTAAACCAAGTATAGAGGAAAAGTCACATGATTTTTGTTTACTGGTGTTATTTATATGCTATAGACTAACTTTTTAAAAATGCACAAAAATGTGTTGCCATTTTTTCTAGCGGGTTCTGTTGGTAACAACTACGGCTAGTTGAAATGTCGGTGAGTGACTGTGGTTGAGAATGCTATTACAAAAAAGAAAAAACAAACAAACACCACTCCTATCGCACAAGTAAAATCCTTGGTTTGAAGATACCAAGAGTACACAAGAACCCACTGTCGAAGAAATTAGGCAGAAAAGAAAAACAAACAACTAGATAATGAGATTCTCTTAGTGTAGCAGATAGTAATGTTAGCTATCTCTGTTTGATAATCCCGACACTTTTAAAGAGTGCAAGATTGCATGTGACGATTTATAAAATTATTGCCGGCTTTGAATACGTCGTAAATTATTACTAAAGTTATTTCGTTTAATTACAAAGGTTACTTATTTGGTTCAAATCATGATATAAACTGAAAGCCAAATAATTATACTCAACTGAAAGTAAAATATTAATAAAAATCGTAAAGACAATAAAATTAAAAGCAGAAGGTTTTATATAACCAAATGTACATAAATAAATAATAAATAATAAAGTGACAAAGCTAAAAATGTAAGGTTAATAAATATCAATAATTTTTAGTTTATCGATAGCTGAAAGAAACCCAAAATGTATAGTCTGGTGGTTTAATTTCATTCTTCCATAATTGTGTGTAGCGGGTTTCCATATCTCCACCCGTGTTTTTTATCTGTGGAGTTGATACGCATATGTTGCAAATGAAAAATTTTCATGTTTAGGTTACGCCGTTAGAGTTAACAATATTTACACTTTCGATGGGTTGAATACAATTATCATCATATTGGAGAAAACAATTACCGAATTTACAAAGTTAATTGGAGAGAAACTCTGCGCATTCGCTTGTTTTCAGTGATTGTATGAATTAAAAAAAGAGTTTACTTGTGATAACGCTGTATGTATGTTTTTTGTGTTACATTTTAATTAAGTTTTAAATAATACTAGCACGGAGCTACCTAATCCCCTACTTAAAGAGACCTAATTGTAAATACTACACTTTCTATTTTGATTCTTAGTATTTTAGTGGTTAGTCGATTGTAAGAATGACCGAACATACATGTTAGGTTGTTTATTATAAAATCGTTTTGTTGTGTCACATATTATTATACGATACGCTTTGATTCTCTAAATCTTCGATTTTCGCACTTTTATAATTTAGTTTACGAATGTAAAGCCATTCCATCTCTGAATGTAAAAGTTACTAACTAACTAACTAAGTAACTTTGCTGTACGACGTGTTGACCAGTCAACGGCGTAGGCTTTATTTTGTCTGTGATACCAACCTACGTGCTACTGTTTGATAAAATTTATATAAATATACTTATGTACGTTTTTCATCTTCTTATAACTAATATCTGTGATAAATAAAATAGAGTAGTGGAATTAAACGGTGTCTCCCATCTTAGTATTTTTAAATTATCTTATAATGTAACACTCCAAAGCCTACGACTCTATTGCCGGAATAACTGAGTTGGTCGTCGCTATCGTTTAGTAGAGAAAAACCACGTATCAAATCAAAATCTCTACAATTAATTGTCTTGCAGCAAATGCCAGAAGCGAAATAGTTACCAAACAAAGCGTCAAACTCACTGAACGATAAAACACCGCCACGGTGGCACTTGCTTACAGTGCGGTACTAAAAATTTTCGTTACATTGCAAAATGTGAAAAGTTGTTAATAAAAACACATAACAAATTATGATTACATTTGTCCATTGTTTGAAATTAACAAATACTGAAAACAAAAAATGAAAAAATAAAATAACCATTTTTAAAAACAAAAACTTTCTTGTTAATTATTCTATGGGTACGATAATATTTACGTTTAGTTTTTTTTAGTTCTCGTATTTTTTTTCTTTGTTTGCATAACGACAAAGTGACTATAAAACCTAACCTACCTGTCAGATTTTACTAAAATTTTGCCATTAGACAACAAAATAATTCCAGCAACAACAACATAATCACCGTAACATCTATTTGAATTTTTATTTTGTTAATGTTAAGTTAAAGTGTACACTCGTTTTGAAAAAAATCGAGAGAAACTTCTTTTGACGAACAGAAATTTTAATTGTGTAACGGGGTTTGACCGTAGGAACCGCCCGGTTTCTTGTAGCCGAAGACAACGCACCAACTGTCAGTACCTGTAACCGAGAACATTAAAATAAAAGCGGGAAAAAAGAAAAGCTAATTTTATTATAAATATCACTTATCGATAATGGGCACTTTGTAATGTGTTACTAACTGTCAATGTTTGTATTGTTTATGATGTGAAAATTTCAAAATTAACAATTTTTTCAAAACAAGTGACCCTAAAATTATCAAATTATTTATTCTAACATATATGAAAACTACAAGAAAAAACGCGTTTTAATAGCTTATCGAATTTGTTCAAAATAGTGGATTTAAGTTTCAAAATCATGTATTTGCTAGCGAGTCTTTTTGGAATATAATGTTATTGTAATGCTAGCTACCTAGGATACTTGATAATTATTTATGATCATTTAACAAAAAATAAATATGAGCTGTTTTAAACAGAATTTGTCTTTAGTATATTCAATACGCGACATACAAGGAAAGAATGTGATAAATAACTAAACAAATATTTTTATTTGTGTGAAGTATTGTATTTTTTTTTCTTCTTCTTTTGTCTGGTGTCTTTGATTCTGCTTCTTTTGTGTCTTTTTCTCTTACTGGTTCCCCACAAAAACTTCTACTTCTACTTCTTAGCAAAAATGAGCAAATTTGCTAAAAATAAGAAATCATGAAGATATTAAACAAAACATGTGGAGACTTAATTCTTTAAAGAATTTGTTGGACTGCTATAGATTCAACCCATGTATGAATCGCAATGCTTAATTAGTCGAGGATGTTGTAATGTCATCAGAATTTCCCTAATTGGCCTGATAAAAATGGATTTTTGGTGGTATACAGCGGTTCTAAAAATGCATTACAATTTCTAATAAGACTTTGACTCATTTCTTCTATCATTTCTTGTTTTTTCGAATATTTATTCATGTTATGAACAAGGCAATGGAAAAGACGTAAAGTTGTAAAATTCTGATTTTGACCTGCACAGGAGTAACAAAATATTATTAGATTATCTACTTCACTTAAACGATAGTTTTGTAATATAGTCATACAAGAAGGAACACACTTTGTTTGCTCCCTTTTTGCCTTTTTTCAGTATTAGTATAGAACACAGAATCTGCGTTGCTGAGTTTACGAATGTTAAAAGAATAGAATAAAAGTTGTTTTTTGTAATATACGTCGTCAATAGATATATTGGGTAGCGGTATTTTTTTTTTAAATCTATGCAAATAGTTTCTGCAAACAAATAGAGAGAGAAGTTCATTGCCATAAACTCTTTCAACACGTTTTGCTTTTTTTTCAAGGAAATTACAGTAAAAGGTTTCAGTCTCTTACATATAGTACAATTAAGTCCTTTCTCGTGGTTTTGTAAACATAGTTTTTTATTTACTTTTGTTAAACGACCAGTTTTCTTACGTTTCTTAAAAACAGGTACACACACTTGCTGCACATCTTCGTCACTAGACATAATTAAACTATAGTGTACATAACCACTTCTTTCTCATTTTTTTCTTGTAACGTATGTACTACTCACGTTTTTTCTTTGTACTGCAGTAATAATCTATGTAAAACTATTGACTACACACATTTATAGCTTGTAAGGAGTATCCATATGAAATGTTACGTATCAAAATTCCAAAGAAAAACCAACGCTAATTCTAACTTAACTATACAATAAAAAACTTACCCAAAGTCATTTCCCCGTGATGATTGTCAAAGGGAACAGGAAGTTAGAGATAGGGTGAAAAACTTGGACGGTTTGACTTTGATTTAAAGTGTTCCTCAATTTAATGCACTGTCTTAATTTATACTTTTCGTATATCTTTAAATAATTGAATTGAACAGAAAGGCGTTATAGCGCGCTGGCTAACTATCTAATACTACCTTATTTTATACATGAAAAATAGTAACAATAAAACTTTATTACAAGGTCCAACAAAACGTATTTATTTAACGAAAAAATTAAATTTATCTATTCGAAACATACCAGCCACTTGCACTGTCCAATTCAGCTCCATTTGTCAAAAAATTGACTTTTTACGTTGTTTTCTTGTACAAATTTAAATCTAATTTACATACTTTTGTAGTACTTACAAACTACTTTGACTTTGGTGTTGATTAACAAAATATAAATAAACAATTTTGTTTAATTTAATTAACAAAATTTGCAATTGTTAGACACGCTACATTGCATAATATATACTTCGATAACACAATAGTATATTGTATAATAAGTAAGGAATAGGAATTGTCATTGCCAACGAGTATAAAAATTTGCAACCGAGCCGAAGGCGACATTGGCAATTCGTACGAGTTGGCAATACACATTCCTTACCAATTATACACTATACTTTTTTTACGACTCTATATTTAATTAATAATCAAAGTTTAACAAAATTTAAAAAAAACGCAGAAAATATATACACTAATTTAAAGATTTGTATTGGTAATACCTAAAATGACAATTAAAAAATTATGTCAAAATTTGTATTTATTTTATGTCAACTTGACAACGTTTATACTATTAGTTATCTGTTACTATTATTTAATTCTTGTTTTTTATTCATCTCTAGTTAAAGAAATCGTAAGTATAATTTATTTGCTTTAAATACATGCAATTTTAGTTAACTTTAAATCATTTACTTTTTGATTTTTTTTAATACATTAATTTTAAGCATAACCTAATGTGAATAAGCTGGATTAGTTTAAAAAGTGCTAACGATTCAATAATAAGATTTTGTTTTTGCAACCAGTAAATAAAAGAAATCTATTCATGGCGAAGCCTGAATCGTTAACAATGTCGTCAAGTTCTGACAAATGTTGATATGTGATAGTTTTTTCCAGAAGCTTCAATCGAATAACATGTAGATGTGACTTACAAAGCAAATAAAATAAAATTTGTAAATGTTTAAAGATAATTTGTAATTATTAGATGTTATTTTTAAGAATGAAGCTTTCTGAACTAAGAAAGTAATAAGAACATCATAGTTAAAGAATTGAAAAAAATTCTTTTTAGTAAATGCAAGATAGTTAATTACTCTAATGAATCTAATATGCTGCAATAATCTTTACTGCAAAACTCGTTTAAATATGAGAAATGAATTAACAAAACACATTGTAGGTAAAATGAAACAAATGATTCAATGCTTTTGCTTATAATTACATCTAAGTATACAGTGTGTCCAAAAAGTATGGAATATATTATACAGGTCGATAAATATGCACTTTACACGAAAAAGTTGTAAATAAAAGTTGTTTATCTTTTAGTTATCTACCACCTGGGAGATATCAATTTAAATTTTTGCTGTAAACAAAATCGCAACGAATAACATTTACATTTTTTTAAATGGCAAGGCACGTCTTTATTATACTCATTTGATAGAGTCTTTTTTTCTCTTTTCAACCATATGAAACTTGAATACCTTTACATCAAAAAATTTTCAAGAAAAACAAGGACATGTCTAACAAATTTATTTTACTGAGCAGTATTCATCAGGTACGTAATATGTAGTATTGAAACAATTGAATGCACTGTCACAATAACAGATATTAAACTTTAAATATCTTTACATAAAATTGTTATAATAAAAAAATGTATTTAAACTAAACTTACAATAAATGTTCAAAATGTAAACCATTCATAATTTGACAGTGGTAAATTCGATTTTTAAAACCATCGATTGCTTTTGAAATCATATCTCGAGTTATAGCTCTTATCTCAACTCTAATGCGATTTTTCAAATCTTCAACATTATCAGGTCTATTTACATAAATTTTGCTTTTAATATAGCCCCAAAGAAAAAAATCTAGTAGACTTAAATCCGGCGAGCGAGCAGGCCATTCTATCGTACCTCTTCTGCCTATCCATGTATTTTGAAAAGTATTATTAAGAAAGTGGCGGACATTAATTCCAAAATGTGGAGGTGCCCCGTCTTGTTGAAGCCATATTCTGTTATGAGGTATATCTGGATCTACTTCATGTGGAAATAACTCGGCCAAAGCAGGAACTAACTCAAATCTTAAGAAATCGAGATAAGTATTCGCCGTTAAACTACCTTCAAAAAAATATGGCCCCAAAATTTGACTTCCAATCATTCCTACCCAGACGTTGACTTTCTGCTGGTATTAGGTGTGTCCTTTTAGATACCAGTGAGGATTTTGTAAAGACCAGTAACGTGTGTTTTGTTTGTTAATTGTGCCGTTTAAACAAAACGTGGTCTCATCAGTAAAAAGGATATTTTTATGAAAATGTGCATCTCGTTCAAGTTTGTTTGTTATTGTTTCACAAAACTCCAGCCTTCTGTCCAAATCGTCTTCAAATAATTCTTGAACTACACAAGCTTTATAAGGATGAAATTTTTCTTTTTTTAAAACGTCATGTACAGCCGATTTATTCAAATTATGGTCTCTAGCAATTTGCCGAACAGAAATTTGTGGATTTTCCTCAACAGACAAGAACACATTTTCTCGTTCCATGTTACTTAATGACAAAGGTCTACCAGTTCTACTCGCATCTTTCACCGAACCTGTCTCTTGAAATTTCCGCCAAATTTTGCTTACCGTGGACTGCAAAATGTTTAATTCTGGATGCAAGTTATTAAATAAGTTACATACTTTGTCTTGGGTTCTTCTTCTATCTCCATATCCCAGAATCATTAAAATTTCAATTATATGTTTCTCAGATAATTGAGCCATATTTCAAGCACTAACAAATAGCAAAGTGTAACAGTGTTCTAAAGTGCATTCAATTGTTTCAATGCTACATATTACGTACCTGATTAATACTGCTCAGTAAAATAAATTTGTTAGACATGTCCTTGTTTTTCTTGAAAATTTTTTGATGTAAAGGTATTCAAGTTTCATATGGTTGAAAAGACAAAAAAAAGACTCTATCAAATGAGTATAATAAAGACGTGCCTTGCCATTTAAAAAAAGTGTTATTCGTTGCGATTTTGTTTACAGCAAAAATTTAAATTGATATTTTCCAGGTGGTAGATAACTAAGTGATAAACAACTTTTATTTACAACTTTTTCGTGTAAAGTGCATATTTATCGACCTGTATAATATATTCCATACTTTTCGGACACACTGTATATTTTTTTTAATGTATAAAACAGTGGTTTGCATTAGTCTTGTAACAATTGATTGTATTTATGTTTATCTTGTGTTATTTATTAATTATAACGTAAGTCCAAAGTGTTTGTGATTAAATTTTTAACAAGATAGCGACCATGTGCAAATGTATTATTTTTATAAGATTATAATATAATATGTAGTGAAAGTATACATAAGTACTTATGAAAACTGCATTAATATAAGGATAAAAAATAACAAACAGACATTAGGCGTGTGCGAAAGCAACATTTTGGTATCTTGCAACTATCGATGAACGCCAAAAGATAATTGGTTACTTTTGAATTGTCATGCAGTTCAAAAAACTGATAGATTTTCTAATAAATACTAACTTTTTTAAGTTAATTTGAGTATGTTATTATAAAATAAGTAAGTCCGATAAATTACTGTTTACATTTCCTTTCCATCAAAAGAAAACCTTGCAAGAAAACAAGTAGTTGCAAATTCAAAGTTTTTACTTATTCTAATTATCTTGAACTTCTAAAATATATTTACATTTCATTACAAAAAAGTCACCACTAAATGTCAACGTTTACGAATATAACCTAAAACATGTAATTTATAAATCACTCTTTTTACGCTATAAAAGTACTGCAATACCATCTACAATAACCTCATTTATTTTGTTTTCCAATTTTATAATTTGTGATGCACGGAATATTTGTTAAAGTCTTTTAAATTATGTTCTTATAATTCATTATCCTGTACGTTAATGGTTTTGACCTGTACGGAAATGAAATTAGACAATCACAATGCACAACGTTGTCTAATCGCAATTAAACATAGAATGTATCGTATTATCTGTTCGTCGTAGAAAAAAATATTTTTATTTATTAAGTATTAAAAAAGTAAGTAAGTACCTAAGTATTAAATATTGTTTTTGTGTTGCTCTCATTAAAAACATCACTGATCGTACCTTAATATAGTTACGTAATGGCAAAAAAAACTTTAGAATAGCTAAGTAAAAAATCAAAACTATGCTTTAAACATCAATTATTATCATTCGAATTTTAAACCTCACAGATTCAGTTAGTTATAAATGTACTATAGTCCTCGCAATTTTACTTTCGATGCACGTCATTAACGTCAGTGACGTAGTTATTCAACCATGTTGTCGGTATTATCATGTAAACTTACTGTTTTTGTACATTCTTAATCTTACATTGCGTATTACGTTTTCATTAAATGTTTCTACATTCGTAACAGTTGTACTAAGAACCTCGTTGTTAGCAACCGTTGTACATACAGAGATAACTGTAGAATATATGTATGTATTACCACAATTTAAATATTACGTAAAAGGGTACTTCTCGCACAGCATTTACTGATATCAATGGACCACCATTATCTCGTTCAAGCTCAAAATAGTACAGTTTTGTATCAAAAATAATTATAAAAAACAATGAGCACTTTGACATAAAAAACACAAATTTAATTTGACAGATGTCAACAACGTTGCAACTGTAGTAAGCACACCAACAACATGATAAAAAAAAATTCCATAAGACAATTCGGTATTTATTTAATTTTTGCTATAAATAGGGTGATATGAATTTTACGTCATTAATGACGTGCATCGAAAGTTAAATTGCGAGGACTTTACCAACATTATATTTGTGACGCTATGCTTTACTTACAAAGCTTGTTACATAAATTGCTATTTACAAAGAAATCTAAAACAGTTATACAAGCCCTAACACATGATTTAAAGAAATTTGCATTAAAAAAGTTTTGTTCTATTTGCTTCACTACTAATTTAAAGTAATTTATGCCAATAGTTTATTTATTATTTAACATAATTTTTAATGTGCGTAATTTAATCAAAAACTTATATTACAACAAATAAAATTATATTTTTAAGAACCTACTTAACACAGCAACTTTTAATAAGAATAATAGATGTTTACACAGAAAACCAAAATTAATTTTTTAACCAAGTTACATAAAAATTATATAAGTATATGTTTTTTAATAGAACAATATAAAAACCTTAATATACGTTTTTTTTTAATATACAGAAGAAAATGCGACATCATTTCTAACAATGTTTCTTGGCTTTTATTTTGGTATGTTATTTACCGTGACACAACACAATTGAAAAGCTACAACTCTGTTTTCCGAATTTTTTGTTATCGAGTATACGTTACTTACGTCACATAGTCAAAAAAACATCTAATGGAAACTACAAATTATATAAATTTGTAAAAGAGCGACATCAGCGGTTATAATCGTGCATTATATAATTAGTTTTGCGGTCGCATATATTTTATATTTATTATCTGTAGTTGTACATAAACAGAACATTAATAATTAATTTTAGGTGTTCTGATATCAATAAATAATACAGTACAAAAAAGAAAGTAAAACGGTTTTTTATATTTTTTTTATTTATGCTAAGAAAAACACAAATTTTAATTATTCTGCGAAACAAGTTACTGTGTTTGTAAGTTACTAAAATTCGCTATCAATCGACATTAACGTTGTTAAAATATTAAACAAGAAAATTGCTTAAACACTATTATATTTAATTAAAAAATATATTATGTTACGTTAATATGAGATAAAATAAATGTAAGCTATATATTATTTTTACGTATAAATCAAGTTATTCAATGCAACAGGTTATAAGAACGTTGATGCTAAGATACTAGTACAAAATAAACATAACAATTTTAAAAACTCATTAGCAATAACTTTTTATTAAAAAATTTTGTTAAAAAAGTGAAATAATGAGATGTAATTGTACGTACTAACAAAAATTTTTTTTGTTTATTGTGTTACTGGTTCTACGCATAACGTAGTATTGACTAAAACTTTCTTTTTGTCTTAAATTAATGTAAACGAACATTATGTAGTACATAAAATAAGCTTTATCTCAATGTTCGTTGTACTATAAAAACTATTTTGTGTTAAATAATCATTAATATTATATTTATTAAAATTTTTATTCTGAATAATTTTTGTAAAGTCGAGTTTTCAGTTTTCTAGAGCCTGGAATAAGCTTATTACTAATTGCGCTTCACAGTCTTATTTTTACAGACCGGTTTCTGATCGATAAAACTTATTTTCAAATATCTGATAGAGGAAAACTAAAATCTTATTTAGTTTTGAAATGGTTTTTAATTATTTTAATAGATTGCTTCATTTTTCGTTGATGGTAATTAGAAACATTGTTACATGCAAAAGCAGTTAAAACAAAAATTGTTTGAATGAAAGTAACATAAATGAAGTTGTGTCGGTACTCAGTGGTAAGGGGTGGATTAGCTTAGAATATAAATTTGTGACTATTTCGAAAATGACAAAATAGGCAGTAAAATATTTAAATTGATGTTGATTAGTTTAAAATAAAATACATGAACTTAGCACATAATACAAACGTTGAAATTTAATTAAATACAAAAAAAAATAATGAAACTGCATGATTACTTAAGTAAAAAAAACGTAAAAAAACGCGACGGCCGCGCGACGTATGTGATTTAAAACAGTTATAAAAAAAACTAAATTAATAAATTATGCAAATTTTGTTTACTTTAAAATTAAACGAAGATATATGAAGCAATACTCGTCGATTGGTTAAATTCATTCACCGACGACAAATCATTCTCTTAATTATTTTAATTAAATGACAAAGTTGCGTAAGTAAACGTTAGCAATAATAAAATCACACTTTAATAAGTACAAAACTTTTAAGTTACAGTGAACTCAAATATTATTGCAATTAACTCTTTTGCACAAAACGTAAATTGTAAATACCCAAAGTAATTTTGTATCCTGATAAAGCTGCGGGTGGTTAGATCCAGAAGCTAGTCAATAATCCTAGGCTGAAAAATTTACTCGCGGAGGTAATGACAAAATGATTTGGTAATTATACGATGCCAAACATCACTCAACCAAAAACTTTACAAAAGCCAATCTAACGTAGAGAATTTAATTTTTAAAACCGTAAATTTACAAACACGGGACTCTCAAATCTCAACTTTTACAATTCTTAGATAGTAAAACACTTATTGCGCCAAATATTAGTTCTCAATAAACTTAATAACAACTGCATTTTTTTTAATAAACTTTTCACGAACCGCCGACAGGATTATTAAAATACATCGAACCTGATGAAAGTGCAATTAACAGAGATAAAAAAAGATATAAAATTAAGACGTAATTTAACACAAGCAACCAAAACCGCCAAATTATCATATGATAAAGATGCAAACATTCATAATATGGTATGTCAGAAAGAAAACATAAATTTTAATACAATCTAAATTTTGTGAATCCAAAAAATAAACACTGACGAAACTAATAAATTATAAAATTTGTTAGAAGCGTATGGCAATGAAATCGACCTAAATGACTTAACTGCATACGCACTAAATACCTACGTACTTAATAAAATAAAAATTAAAAATAAATATGAATGTAAAAACGTTATAGAACTTTAATAAATTAATGCGAAATCATTCAAATTATTTTAAAGAAGACAAAATAAATAAAGCAATCTCAAATATTGGGCTTTCCACAAAATAATTACCTAACAGCATTTAAAACTTGATTAAAAGCAATCGTCAAATTAAAACGATCGTGGATACAAAGGTTCGTCATAAAATGGGTGCGAACATTGAAACCCATGTTGCAACATTTGCCAAAACTATAGTAGTTTTTTTTTTGATAATTTGTCTAGCATGTGGTCTGTTACTGCTAACTTGAATGATTGTTTAAAGCCGGTCACAGACGACGTACACTTTTTCCGACTATAAATGCCGCGATTAAGTTCGTCGTGCCGAATCGCTGTACAAAATATTTGCTATAGCTTAATTTCATGCTTAACGATTTACTTGTTTACGTGCCCAAACGCAGTGTATGGGGATTGCACGCTGAAGTTTGTCTTAAATTTTACAGTGTCAACATCAATATTTTTGTTTTGTCAGATTTTTTACTAGAAATCACATATTGGAATTTATTAATTTATATAAAAAAAATTCTTGTCTATGGAAAATAGAGCCATTAAAAAAAGTAATCATGCAACTGTTTAAGCAGTAAAGAATAAAATTGATTTCATGACAATTAGTTTCAGAGAGAAACTAAAGAAAATTAAAGATTTCTGAAAATCTGAAGCTGTCAAGATGAGGTTGCAATTTCTCGCATACCAAAAAACACTCCGTGAAGATACGTCAAATGAATAATATGAACCGGTTAAATTTTTAAATAATTTGATAGTTTTTTAAATTACGCAATTTTATTTTATTTAATAAATAAAGTATATGTTAATTTTTTAGTTTTTCTCTAAATGTTCTTGTAGTTCTAAAGTCGGATTATTTCCAACAACCACTTATTGGTTACTTAGTTTATAAAAATAAAATTTTATTGCGGTGAACAACCAAACAAGCAACAAAAAGCTACCTACTTAATGATCATTGTTTTTTTTGTAAAAAATAAATATAATACTTATAGGTCATTTTTAAGGGGGTAATATCAAAAATATGATCATTGAAGTTAAATGTATAAAAAATTCTTTTTCTTAAGTTCAATTCACAAATGCAATGGAATAGCGCATGGAAGTTAATGTCCTTTCCACCCTACGTGCCGACATCGATCATGAAGCAGATTTGGAAAAACATCTTCATTTACATCCTATTCCGCACGCACATAAACGCCTACGACCAATAAAGTTTCTTCAAAAGTTATCACACTAAGACAAAGGAAACAATATACTAATATATATTGCCGATAAAATCAAGGAATTACCAAGAGACATAAAAAAATGATCACTAAGGCGCAAATAGATAACGTATCTAGACATACCAAAGTATTAAAAGACACTCGGCGAGTGGAACCTCAGCTTCCAATCCAAACAACTCAAAAAATGTAAAAAAATACTCTAGATATTTAGTATATATTATTTTCTCATTGTAAAGAAAAATTCAAAATCTAATATTTTTTGAAACCTATTACATTAGCCATACAAACATTTTAAACATAAATATACAATCTTTAATTTTTGTTTAAATTCACTTAAAGTTTTTTGTATTATTTTATGAAATGATAAATAAAAAAATGTTTTAAACAATGTGTTCTTGCCATGGCATTGCACTTTTATTGCAAAAATATGTTTTAAACCAATCTCGAAATAATTTAGCCGATTATCTAGCATTTGTGTAAAATTAGGAGATTGTCAGGATTGTTTGCGTTTATAGATGTTGTATCATCAGAGATCTCTGTGTCAAAATCCAAAAGTATGTAATTGTCACCTTTTTTTTGTAAATAATTATAAAATGCTCAGGCGGTCATGACTACTTTTTCTATGTTTTGTAATTGCAGATTAATTAGTGGATTAAAAATACGAAATCTCAAAACTTCAAATAGTTGAAAATCCTCTTTTTCTGATCCAAATATTTTTGACTCAATAGTTTCAAATAGACGTTTCATAATTCAAATGCCTCATCCCCAATAAAGAAATATAGCAACAATGTGTTACTATTCACTGGCTTAGATGCTTAAGATATTTTAAGCATATTATTGTTTAACTTCCTGAAAATTGCAGTGTGCTCCAAAACGTCTCTACCGGATATTCTCGCATTTATACCAAAGTCAACCATAGTAAATTTATAATTGCTGGTTGCAATGACCATCATCCTTAAATTAATCCTAACAACGCTACCCTAGTCAACTGCACTCGTAGAAGAAACACTACAAATAGAGTCAACTTAAAACTGTTTGAAACAAACGTCAACTGAAAGAGAGTTAAGTACTTAGAACTAACCATCGACTCAAAGTTAGCTGAAACTCCCATTTTGACAAAACAATTACCAGATGCATACAAGCATTAGGTATTGGGAAAAAGCCATAGGCAGTAAATGGGGGTTCAAACTAACACTTTGGCTGTACAAAGCCCTGATTCGACCAATAATCTAATACGGTTAATGGCCTGGTGACTCAAAACTCAATAGGTAACTGCAAAATACAAAATTAGCAAGTTAAAAGATCTGGCTAATCGGTGCACCGGTGAAACCAAAATGGCAGCTTACAGATTACAAAGCACTGATAAGTACTCAGTACTAGAGTTAGATTTGACTTAATAAACAATCTAAATTTGAATAGGGCTTAAGATTTGGTGTATACAGCACCAATCTTAGAACCAACAAAAGAGTCAGTCTAGAAAAACCATGCAACATCTTTCAAGCTAAAATGCAGGCTATTAGCTAATGCATAAACATCAGTATAGAAAAGGAATTATACAACCAAAACATTGACATTCTTACTGTCAGGTAGCATTGAAAACGTTGAACGCATTCAGTACCTCGTCGAGACTAGTCATTGGATGTATACTCAAACTTCAAATCTTAGGCCAAAGAAACACAGTAAAATAATGTCGGATTTCAAGTCACTGTGGTATAGCAAAAAATGAAAAAACGGACCAGTCCGCAAAAAAATTAGCCCGCACTGTTCTTAACATAAAAAAATTCAAGCCCGCTTAGCAATGAATGGGTTAATGCCACTTATCAATGGAATTCAAAAAACTGCAATAAAACAACATATTTCAAGAAATTGCTGAAAACTCTGAACCCACAGACTACTAAAAGCTTGCTAAGACTGAACAGAACTCATATCAAGCAAGTAGTCAATATTCTGACAGACATTGTAGCCTTTAGAGAATTTATGCAAAACATTAAAATCTAGAAAGATAAACCGGTATGCAGGCCTTGTCATCATGAAGATGAACCAGCATATCATATCATCTTTGAAGGCACACCAGCTAGATTGGAGCATTAAATTTATTGATAACCGCAAGCTAATAAGGAATATTGCACGTCTAATAAAAGACACGTATGTAAGCCTATCGAAAAAATTTACTAACGGATAACTAACCTTAACTAGCTTCGCGTTATTCTTAGTTTTATGGTTTTTAAAGTTTTCCAAGGAAAAAGTGATAGTAATAAATGTTTGCTATGAATCTTTGATAAATTCTAGCAAAACTCTACAGCTGTTGGTCGTCTTGATTCTTCTTTTTTGCTTTTTTTTGGACTTTTAGGAACCACTAACTAAAATTGGAAATAATTTTTTTAATACCTACAACATCTATATTCCTTTCATGCAAATTTAGATTTGGAAATGGTACTTTGAAGAATTCTTAAATTACAAAAAATTTTTGTAGTTTCAAAACGAATTTTTTTTGCAAGAAAACTACTTGAATATAAACTTTTGCTGCGAACACAATTTCTTCAGTTGGAGGTTTTGCAGCAAATATAAAGTTAAAACTTTTAGGTAAAACAGCTGTTTTTGTAGAAGACAATATTTGTGCAGATAAATTAATCACTCGATTTTGTTTCTGTATCAAAGACATGTTTAAAAGTTACTGATTTGTTTAGTATTTTAGTATTTTAAGAAATTTGATTAATAAGATGTTCATTCGGAGGTGAGACAAAAGCTCGGCTTGTAAAAAAACTGACTACACGGAAATTATTTAAAAAAAATTGTAATATACAGGGTGTTTCATTAATAATTATAAATGTTTTAACTAAAGAATACCGAGCTTAAAATACGAATATTAAAAAATCCCAATTACTTAAATAAAATATAACTTATTCTTGCTGAGTTACAGGGTGTTTTCGTTAAAAATTTTAAATGTATTTGTACCCACATAAATGTAAATAAAAATCAACATTGATATGGATCTTTTTTTCTAAACGCTCTTTATAATCGATAATAATTTTAAAATGTGCTTTTATACGCTATATATATTTGAACAAGTTTTCGTGTAAATACTTTGGCGGTTGTGGTGCCCCACTCTGTATAATAAATATAAAAACTGCAAAAAAAAATAATTTATATAATTTAATTTGTTATTAATATTATTTAGCACTGTAAAGTACACTATTCAAATGTACGTGTATTTTAAAAAATAATTTTATGTTCGCTTGTGTGAAACGCTGTAATTTGACAACCAAAAAATGAATACAAAATAGTAAACAAAAAGAGAATAATTTTTCTGCAATATAACAAAAACAAAACAAAACAATTTTAAAACCAAATAAAGTAGAATTTATAACATACAATTTATTTAAAAAATAATATACATAAAACCTAAGCAAAACAATATTTTATTTTATTTAACATGTAATATTTTTTTTATAATTGGACGACGCCTAAATGTAAAAAAAAGTATTAATATTACAAATGCATTAATTAATTATAACAGAAAACTGTGTCATTTATGTAAATTGTTAATTACAGCTTTCTTTAACTTTAACTGCTAGAATTTTTTTAATCAAATATATGTATAAAACAACTTGTTGTTTTACTCAAATTAACAAAATATTTTTTAGTTTGTATTTTACGAATACGTTATTAACTTTTTTTTTTAAATTTTGTAGAATAAAAAACGTAAGGATAAAGAATCCTAATACGAAAACGTAGCTACTGAAGCAACAATAGCAAAACTCTGAAATTCTATTAGCGTGTTGATCTCCATAACTTCAGGTTAGCAATTACAGGGAAATTCTAACCGAATTTGATTCATCACTTAGTTATGAATGAAATAAATTTAAGATTGGATTTATTTCTATTGTAAATTACTGTTCAGATGTGACCATTGTTATAATTCTATCGCTGCGTCGCACTCCGCCAGATTGTGTTCTAGATGAAAAAACTTTTTTCTTGTTTGGTTTATTTAGAACAACTTTTTTAATGTGTTTAAATGTTTTATTTTACTTTATAACTAGAATAAAAACTAAAAAACGCACTATGTATAGTTTATTCTAATTTTTAATGCTAATAATAATTCAACAATCCACAAATTATTCAATATTTTTTACTTAATACGTTAGTTTTTTAAGGCCCGGGTTTTCAATTCACGTTTAAACTCCGGATTAACTAAACTACGTTTAAGTTTAAGATTTTGTCATATTAATGGTTAGTACGAAACCCAATAACCAATGACATGACAGTGTTTTTAAATTAAACCCAGTTTAAGTAAACCAAAGTTTAAACTATAATTGAAAAACCGGCCCTAAGTTGTTTATTTACATTTTCTGACAAAAAAAATTACAAGCATAAATGAGTAAAACAAATGCATTCCAAAAAAAATTTGTATTGAATTCTATCATTATTAAATGCAAACTTAAAAATGTGTTTTTGTAATACAGCAGACATAACTTATTTGTATTTAATAAAAATAAAATTAAAAATGTAAACTAAACATATGATCATAGAAGTAGGTTGAGATACTGTACTTGTATACTGCACTGCAAAGCTACAATATCTCTAAATTTCTTCATGCAAGCGTTGCAATTCTATGCGATGCATTTACAAACATATCTTATCAGCTGTCGGCTATGTGAAAATAAGTATTAAGGTTCTGTAACTTTACATGTATTTAGTTTTTCTCTATTTTTTTATGTTTGACACTAAAAATTTAAACAAAACAATTTTAAAATGTTTTAATACATTGAATGACAATAAATATAGTTTTGATAATAAAGATATTATAACACTCTATAAAGTGACCTAATAGAAAATTAAAATTAATTAAACTTAAAGTCTTCCTCACAAACTATGTTTTAATTTTTAATTTATTTTATAAACGTTTTGACATTTTTAAATGTAGGTTACAATTACCAGTATTTAAATTTCTATTAATAAAATAAATGTGTTCTTTTAATCTAGTTTTGAACTTTCTTCCAGTTTGACCGACATAACAAGAATTACAAGAAGAACAAGACATTTTGTAAATACCAGATTTATCTAAAGCAGAAATATGGTTTTTATTATTAGCAATATAAGATTTTAAATTATTATTTGTAGAAAAAAAATTGAAACATTAAATGGTTTAAACAAATTCTTAAGGAACAGACAAGAAGAACTAAAGTAAGGAATAGAACGTAAACATCATTACTCCTAAATTTATTATATACCGAATTTTTAAATAAATGACAAAAACGAGTTTTATGTATAACTGTGTTTAAATTTTGAAAAGGATAAACGTTATTATAGGCAAGTTGTTTTATAATGTTTAATTCTTTAGTAAAACTAGTTATAGAAAAATAATAGAATAAGGACGATTTATTAAAGAACAAAAAGAAGCAACTTTATGGTTACACGGATGATTAAAGTGAAAAGAAATTAAGTAATCCGTGTAAGTAGGTTTGTTTTCAATTTCATAAGTTAATTTTATTTTGTGATAACGTAAATTAATAAGATGGTTAAATTTACTTAGATAGTCTAAAGAACCATTAAAAAGAACAATGCAATCATCTACATATTTAAACCAAAAAGTAATCATGCTAAAAAAAGAGGAATACAAAAAAAAATGTATTTTCAATATTATTCATAAGTATTTCAACAGCAAAGGGAGATATGTTTAAACCCATAACTAAACGTGATAATTAAGAATAATTATTGTTGTTAAATTTGAAAAAAATTGCTTAAAAACTAAGTCAAAAAGAGAAAAAACATCTAAGATTTGGTAAGTGTTTAAAAAAGCGTTAGAAAAAAGTAGATTACGAATGAGATAAATACACATTTTTCAGGAGGAATAGAAAGAAAAAGATTGACAACATCAAAAGAAACAAGATAAGATAAAGAAAGAAAGGTAATGTTTTTAATTTTAGAAGCATGGTCAGAATAATTAAAAATAGCATAATGGTTACTAAAATTAGGATAAGATCTAATTACGTTATTAAACCAAGAAGCAAGTTTGGCTACAGGAGAATTACAAAAAGACACAACAGGACGTATTGGGATTGAAAGCTTATGAATTTTTGACCGTAAAGAAGGGGTATAGAAAGCAGTTTAAAACTACCAGCATTAAGAAAATCATTAACTTTATTACCATAATCTAAACGAGAAAGAACAACAATACAATTACCTTTATCAGCTTTGGAAATAATTAAATTGTTAGATTTACTTTTTGATTTTAACGAAATCCAAGTTTTATAAATCAAATTGAAACTAGTATTAAATTTACATTTGTTTAAAACTTATTATAAATTTTATACCTAATTCTGTCACTGTCAAGCAAATTTAAATATTGAATAATATTTTCTGAAGTAACTGCTAGAGCTTCGACATGCGTTTTAGTAATATTAATTGGAAGATTATATTTAAGAACTGTTGAGAAATATACTTACAAACATATTATTTAGAAACGAGTTCTAATAATTTAAGCATCTTGACGTTTCTTTGTATAGAGTAAAACGGGATAATATGGTAAATAATCCACTTTTGCCATGTTATCCGTTACTATGGAAATATAGCACTATCTGAAGGTAATAATGAAATATTAATTTTTAATTTAAAAGTTATGAATTGCAGTAATTACTAAAAGCTATTCAAAACTACAAAAATTAAACTTTATTTGCAATCAACTAATAATAAGTACCTAACATAAATTTTTAACCTTTAATAAATGTTAATAATAGCAGCAGCATTATATACGCAGTATTTTCTGGTGGTAGCTATTATGAACAATATGGTACACTCTTTTCAATTTTTTTAGATAGCGTACACATTTTATGAACCCATTTTAAACATGTTACACATTGAATCCAATCACATTTGGAACTTTTTTTTGTTATACAACTATCCATGACATGTTGCAAAAAACTCATCCAATTTGATTTAAAAATCATCGCTTTCATAAGTTATTAGCTCTGTTTCAAAGTCGGAAAAACTGGAATAATAATTTTTTTTGTTTTAATTTTTTACTTTTCTCTTTTTTTGTACCTTTTGCAGAAAATGTTTTTGGTGACTGTAGTATTTCCGTATGTTGTTACCGGTAACTACTTCTGGTTTAATTCTAGATATTTGTAAAATTTATTTAAATGGATTTTGTCTTCCCGGTAATTAACTGCAATATTGCTCTGTTTTTGACTAGTTGAAAAATTGCGGTTATTTTTTTCTAAATTTGGCTTCACTGCAACTGGTGCTGTTTCGTCTATAACCAATGTTTATTCAGGAAACTGTTTGAGATAAAAAGGCAAATCTTGCGTGGTTGCAAAACGTAAAACCCATTTTTTCTATTACTGTTTTGTAATATTTAAAAGTGAACTGCAATCGGTTTAGTTTTCGATCCGGATTGTTCAAAATTCACTTCTGACAAGTTTGTAACTATCAGGTCCATATGATCACATAGCCCGTATTATATTGCTAGTCCATTTTCAAACGTCCTTTTATTTTATTCTCATAAATATACAAGAAGGTAGAAAAGTGTTCTTTGCATTAACACCAGTTATAACAAAGATAATTTCTCCTTTTTCACCATTCTTAATATTATTTACTATTTTACTTCGTTACTTATCACCACTTTGCTTGATTTGTTATTTAGTTTTAGCAATGTTAAAAATGTGTTATAAAGAATCAATAAATTAATTTCAGTTAAAAAATTCTTAGCATTTGAAAATATTGCCTCTTCATTCTTTTGGCCCGGGCGGTAGACAATCTTTGAACGTTACATACAGCCAGTTGAGAGCGTATTTTCATAAAACTGACAAACTAATCTTGTTCAGCCATGTTTTTCTCAACATTGAAATTGTAGCAAACATTAAATTGAACAGCAAAAAATCTGCAAGTTTTCTAATATATCACGAGCATATAAAGCAAATACGTAAGATGTCATGTTTTATATATATTCTTCCAATCTTACTTTTTGTTCCAAATTTAAACAGCTTATCAGACTATAAAAAATTTTACTTGTTCTTCAGTTTAATCTTCTCATTACAATCCGAACTGAGTTCAAACTAACACTCTAACAGTACGATTGTTTCTTAGTGCATTCCGGAAGTCTTCTTCTGTCCACTGGAGCTTAAATGTTTTGTTATATGAGAACGTGTCATTGTCTAAGTCTCGCACTTATCAAGAAAATGCTTGAGGTAATATGCCACACTAACCATTTTATGAGGCATATCGTCTCCGATTACATCAAAAGCATTTTAGGTATGAATCTAAATTTCCGCGTAAGCCTAAACAAGAAATCATACGTTAAAAGTAACCAGTAATTGAATATGGTCGTACTAAGTTCATTATGATAAATTATTTTTTATGTTTTACTTACTGATTTTTATGAAATTTGGCACTAAATTGCAAAATTATCCCCAAACACGTGCTGTTTTTTCTATTTTCTAACCGGTATTCTTAAGGCCGCAATGTTAATTCTTTTGAGTGGGCTTGGAAGTAAATGAGACATTGATGATAAAAATCAAACCCCTTAAGATTTTTTACAAGAACGGTGTTAAATCCTTCTGGTAGTAGAGGGCGACAGAAAAAACACTACTTAATGTGTTTTTTAGGCGACATTTTGTGGAATAATGTGTTCACTTCTTCAGGCCACTGTATTGAATAAAAAACATAACATAATTAACAACTAGCATAAATACAACCAGGTAATTATGAACAAGTATTTAAACTAATATGAAATTATCAAAATTGTTTTGATCTTTTAGAATAAATCAAAACTAGTCGGATGTAAGAACAAACAAAAAACAAGTAGAGATGATTCGCCAAACACAGTCAACTAGTAAAAAGTAATAAATAACAGCAAAAATAATAACGTAAATAATTTAAAAAACAAACAATACTTACAACAAACTCACAAACATCACAAAAACTAAAAAACAACTATTTAAAAATGTTGGCATTGAAAAAAATTCGAGGTCATGACAGTTTATTGATAAGATTACTGTATACAGTACTAAGATTATTAGTATCTGTTAAAATTCACATTGTTGTAATGTCTAGTGATAAAAATGATCTCAAATACTGATATTTTATTGTATTTGGGTTCCACATCTAAGATAGTGGAGTTACTAAAATCGAAATTGTAGCCAGTGTTAATATGGTGCAAAGCAAGAGCCGATTCTGCTTTTTTGTTTTTGCAATCATATTAATAATTTTTAATCAGATTAATAGTTTTTTGTTTAGTTTGCCCTATGTGACATTTATTGCATCCCATGCACTCGATTCTGTATATAACATTGTGTTTGTCGTATAACTTTGTTTTATATTTTGTTTTGGAGTAAATGGTGTTGTAAATGATGTTGTTATTATAGGTAGATATTTTGAAGTTAGTATTTTTTAAAATCAGAATGAGTTTTTTAATTACCCGAGAACGTTTATGATTTTAGTATACTCAAAATTAGAAGTAGTGTTAGTTTGGGTGGTGATGGCATGTTATTGGTGTTGTTTGTATAAAATAATATTTTGTTCATTAGATTTTTTGG
Source organism: Aquatica leii (assembly GCA_035610365.1). NCBI lineage: Eukaryota > Metazoa > Arthropoda > Insecta > Coleoptera > Lampyridae > Aquatica > Aquatica leii. The sequence goes on along the minus strand of CM069437.1, from coordinate 36,982,632 downwards.
ATAATTTTTTAAGATGTTTAGGTTTTTTGTGTAAAATTGTGGACTACTTAAACAAATGACTTCGTTTTTTATGATTATTTTTTTATGATTTGATTATGTTAATTTTTTAATGGTGTGCATGTTTTGCAAAATAATTAGTTGTACGGTTGGATGCTATTGGTTTTGTGTACGAATCCGTTAATATAGAATTGTTCTATTTAATTAACATAATATATAAGAAAGGCAAAGAACTATTACTTTCGACCTCGTGTGTAAAACTTAGAAGGGGATCATAGCTATTAAAGATGTTTAACGTGTTAAGAATTTTGTTCTCAGGTATGCAACTGATGACATCGTCCACGTAACAAAACAAAAATGTGGATTGAAAAGTGAGTTTTTCAATTACCAACTGCAATAAGTCACGCACGACTAAGCTAGCTAAATCTGAAGATGCCGGGTTACCCATTGCTTGCAAACAAAACGCTGTTGTGTATAACATTTTTGTTTATAAGACATTAAACTATTTGTTATTGTAACTAAAAGATCATCTACATTTATAAAAAAGACACAAAATATTGCAGTGAGGTAGAACAATAGATTTAAAGTTGAATGTTTATACATTAATAAAAAGTTTTATCATTAAGTTTTTAATGAAAATGTCATAGTGTTAATTTTACTACCTTATCACTGTTACTTAAATTCTGTCAAATATGGAGCTTAGCAAAAAAAAAGTTCACATGAATAACACATCACAAAGTGCTTTTGATGAGTAAGGTTAATAAAAAATGCCTTTTTAAATTAAAATTTGCCATTCTGAATAATCTATCGCTTATCTACCCTTTGTCAAAAGTACCACGAACCGTATAGGAAAAATGTTGACTAAACATAACGTTTTTACTTGGTTTTCTACTCTTCTTAATTTGGTGAAAGACGTTATTTCTTTTCAGTTTGACGGCGTTTATAGCATTTTTGCTTTTGTGGTCGTGCATACATAGGAAAAACAGGTAGAAGAGTGAGAATTTTTATTAGGGAACATCAAGGATGTAGTCGTCTTAAACAATTTTCTAAGTCGGTGCTGGCAAAACACGTGCTAGAAACGGGTCATCTAATTTTATTTAAAAACACAGATTTTGGTTAATGGAAAATTAAGAAATCTAATAAAATAGTAAAATCCGTTTAATATTAACTAAAATTCGAGTTTCATTTAACGGAGATTTGGAAACTAATTTTATCGATAGGAAGCCGGTCTATAAAAGCGAAACTTTACGGCACAATTAATGAGTTTACTCCAAACTCTAAAGATGTCTACTGCGACAAAAGTTATTATTAAGGAAGAACTTGAATAAATGTAAGATAAACAATGTTATGTTTTAGTAAAAATAGGGTGGGTTAAATAAAAAATAGAAATTCGTGCGCCAGAATGGCTTGTAGTTTCTGAACTTTGTCAGCCAAAAACGTTATTCCTTTTTAATCTGACGGTGATTATAGCATTCCTTGCTTTTGTGGTCGCGCATACATAGGAGAAACTGGTAGAACAGTGGGAATTTGTATTAAAGAGCATCAAAAAGGTAGTCGTCTTAAACAATCTTTTAAGTCAGCTCTGGCAAAACAGGTGCTAGCAACGGGTCATCAAATTTGAATTAAAAAACACAAATTTTGGCTAATGAAAAATTAGAAAATCTATTAAAATATTTAAAAATCATTAATATTGACCAAAATTCTAGTTTTATTTATCGGAGATTTAGAAACCAATTTTATTAATTGAAGCTCTGTCTATGAAAGCGAGACTTTACGACACAATTAATCAGTTTAGTCCAAAGTCTAAAGATGTCCACTGCGACAAAAGTTATTATTAAGGATGTACTTAAATTAATGTAACATAAACAATGTGATTGCTTGGTTGTTAGTGAAAATGGGAGGGGTTAAATAAAAAATAAAAAATCGAACGCCAGAATGGCTTGTAGCCTCTGGACGTTGTCAGCCAAAAAGTCGCTGTCTTTGTGAAGAAACTTTAATGAGAACTTACTTTTTTAGAGTGTATTGCGATTGAGACAAACACACAAGAAAAAGTGATTAAATAATTCAAACAAAATTAATATAAATAGAAACTTAAATAACACAAGAAAATAATGATTTGGGATCATTTCTTAAGACGTAGTTAAATAAAATGTAAAAAGTTTAAAATCAGTATAAAACTTGTAATCGGAAACACATTGTCCTTTAAATAACAAAATAAACAAAAACGTAACGTAAAGAACATTACAAACAATGTTTTTTTTGTTTATGCCAAAACTTTTAAAACACTTATAGTTGCGCAAATAATTGCAAATTCAAGATGGTTTTAAACGGTAGTTTATAAATATCTTAAGTTTACATAATGTTTCCAGTGGGCTGGCTTTCTGGTGGTTGAAAAACGGTACTAGATACTTCAGAAAAAAAATAATCTACTCCAAAAACGAAGATAATTTATGTAACTACACGAACTGAACTACACGTAACTCTACGATAAATACGTTAGCAAGGTTTCAAGTGAATCTTCAACACCGTAACAAACTGGGATAATTTTTCTTAATTTAATATAACTACTGAATCTTTTGAAAAACGTTCCTTAAGAACTATTACATTAACAAGTCGTATACACTCAAAAATTTGTATTCCCAAACAAATTTTTTGGTATATAGTACTCCAGTCTCGTGCCAAATATAAAAAAAAATCTTTTTAAAAAAATACTCGAGAAACAAAAAAACGTTCTGAACAAAGTCAACAAAATTTCGATAATCTAAATTACACTAAAATAAACAGCGCTTACTTAGAATTAAAGCAATACTGAATTTGTAACTGTCGTTTTATTTTGTGCGTTTTCTATTGTAAAAGACCCGGTATTTGAATTTGTTTTATTTATTTCGTTTTCTTTATCATTTAAGTAATTTCGCATCGTTATTAAATGTATTTCACAATTTCAAATTTATTTTAATTTCAATTTTCATTGTATCAAGTACATATTTAGTACATTTGCACGTGATTTATTTATGTTGATTTTATTATCTAACATTTGGAGTTCACCTTATAATTTATTACTTAAAGATAATTTTAATGGTTGTAAATAAATTCTTTTGATTTGGATATTTTGGTTTTGTTGACGTTGCATTTCTTGCCGTGGGAAAGGCAGTTATTCAACTGTACTTTTGCGTGTTAATTAAATCTGTTTGTATCTTTTTTCCACGTCTTTGTTGTTCTGTTTTGTTCAAACAAAGATTTATGTACGTCATGGCTGTTTATGTAAATGGTATTGTATCAAGTTGATAAGTATAAGCGATTTGGTTTTTTGGAAAGAAGCAGAGCTTTTTGCAAAATTTGACCGGTAGCAAAATGTAGATCCGCGGTTTTGAGTCGTCCTTTAAAATAGAATCGATGGTTTACGTGTGAAATAATAATGAGAGAGCATCGTGAATTTTTAGTTTTATGGTAGAAATAATTTGCTATTTGTTATTTACGCCTTTTACAATTCATTTATTCCTAAATTGGTTAGCGAATTAAACAATTTTCCAACAGAGCCAGTGCAGTATTGGAGACTATCTAAATTTTGTTCCAATTCCTTCTGGCAACCTTTCGACTGAACAGTAGCTCCTATCCTGAATCAAAATAATCAAAATTAAGGTATTTATTTTATTACCGTTTCAAGTTAAAACTGCGATTTTAATTTTTGCGAATTTTTTGTTATAAAAGCTTTGAGTTAAACACTTGTTTACCGTTCGACTAAGCGAACTTTTGATTTTGCGACAAATAATTTGTCGATGTTGATTGTAAGATTTTAGAGACGATATGTAACCAAATATTTTTTTTTGTTTTGTTAAATTGTGTTTTATCATCGTTAAACCCAAAAATGTAGTAATTTCAAAATATAGTATTAAGATTTTGAATTTTGTTTTGAAATATTTACGGAATTGATTTTATATTGTAGTTGTTTATTTTTTAAAGCTTTTTGATTTTACAGTTCTATCTTTTGTATTGCGCCGATTCATTTGTATTTATTTTATAACGTATTACATTTTATCTTAGTTTTTTTTAATTTATTTTATTTTGTTTTGTTTGAACTAACTCAATTCACATTAATTTTACCTCTTATGTTTTTTTTTATTTCGTTTGTTAATTAATTGAAAAAAATACTTATTAGTTAAAATGGTAACAAAACTTTTATTTTGTCGGTCTTCGCGTTTGTTTAAAAAATTTTTTTTTATTTGATTTGACGTTTCGAGTTTTTCGAAAACCATTTACGGATTTCCGAATTTAACTCACGGTGCTCTGTGGAGATGGGCAAACACTACGTTTACTTTTACTTACTTACTTTTCTTCAGACAATATATTTTTACACCTTTTGCACGTAACAAATTATAATTTAAATGTTTACAGTTGTAAGAAAATATTTATGACCAACAGAACTAATAAATTATAAAATCTGCAATTAAATAGACTTAAAGTAACAATAAAAATTAAATTTTAAGTGCATTTACACTTAATTTAATTTAAAGTCGTTAAATAACTTTCAAATTACAATGCAAAATTGTGCCAAAAAGCTAATAAAATAATAAACTAAAATACCGACCCTTTTGCAAAAAAATATTACTAATATCAAACAAATCTTACAAACTGCAAAGTTAGTATCATAAACACCAAATCACCCAATTATGAAAATAATAACCAAAAACATGAAAGCAGCAAAGATTGACTTTATAATACAATATCATTAAATTAGTAATTTTAGAATTATGTTATTACAGTTTATTTTAATGAGATTCAAAATCAAAGTATTTCTTTGAGGTAATCTGAAAGTTAAAGAATGTAATAAATAAGTTATTGCTGTGGTGATTATAATAAGCAAATTATTCATACGTATTAAGTTTTTAATCATCTTGGAACTAATGCTTATTTAAAACTAAAATAATTAAATTTTTTTAATGAATTTAACTATTTTGTTTTAATGTAACAGAACTGTTTTCAATATTATGTAGAGTTTCTGTTATAAAAACTCAAAGTTGTATTGTGTAAATATCATAACTATTGCAGTTAATATGTTTTTTTTAATGTAAACATATTGTGTTACACAAAATCACAGTGACTGAACCGAATTGTGACGGAAACAAACTTTAGTTTCAATAGAAATTTAACTGTTAGTCGACGGTTTCGAACTACGGAAGTAAATCTGTGTTACTTTTAAATTGGCAAAAAGATTCAAAACAAATTCGGTTTGTGTACAGAAAGAATAAAGTTGGTTTTAAAAAATAATTCTGACTTTGCGCTTGTAACATCCTACAACGTAAAACGCAGTTTTTCTTATAAAAAGATTTTGACAAATAAACGGAATAAAATTGTGATTTGTTATAATAATAAATTTTTTAATTTAATTTAAAAACTGTTTTTTTGTCTATCTTATTAAAGCTTTAATTGCCTAATTGTTTAAAATGTATTAAAATATTGACTGGTTTCTGTTTTATTTTAATATTTTGTTTCTTACAAGAAAGCTGCATAATTTTCATATTTACTTTTTCATTTTAGCATAATATTTGCATATTTTATGCCATATTTTAATAATTTTTTTATATAGTTTTAAGCTTTTAGTAATAATTATAATGTTCACTTACAAATAAAAGTAAAAGTAAAAATGTTCATACAGAGTAAACTGTTTTTTTAGTAATTCCTTGTAATTTACTATAGAAATATTTTTATTTAAATTGTAAATAACTTTATTTAATGCAAAGTTTTAAATGAAGATTTTATTATTATAAACACATTATTATAGTTTGTCGTATAATTGTAAATTGTTAATTTTAAAACACAGTCTAACTTGTGATATAATATCTAACTTGTGTGATTTTTGTGGTTGAATTGTGTTATATATGTAAACACATTTGTTTTTAATTATTAACTGTAAAAAAGATTATTAAATAATTTATAAATTTATTGGCAAACAAAAAAATATTTTGTAAAAAAAATAATGTTACTTATTTTTACACATTTTATGTTTTTTTAAATTAAATGAGTTACACTGTTTTAATTTACATAAAAAATAATAACGTAATGGGCTAAAAAATTAATTAAATTGTTTTCAAACTTAAACATCATTAAAAAATAAGTTCTATATTAACTTTAAATTTTACTATTTAATTGCATTTGAAAATTAAAAATGAAGTACCGGCTTTATGTGCACTACGGTTTAACAATATTTTTTAACTACAAAATATAATCAATAATTATACTACAATAAATTAGACAAAGAACATGTCAATACCAAATTAAGATTGTGATTGTCATAATGCTTGTGTCTGCAGTATATAAAATCTCAGAAAACCAAAGTTTTATTAGTTTTATTTTCTACCAAACAAAAATAAAACAAAAAACTTTTAAAGTATATTAGAATTCTTAAAAGAAATTGAGAAGTCTCATTAATCACTGTCCCCCTAGGGGCTACCCCTATCATTAGCAAAAGATTAGTTAAAAAATGACTTAATAAAAAGAATCAGTTTTGTGTTTTTTAAATTAATTACAGTTGGTTTTGAGTAAAAAAATATATTTTAAAATACGCAATATATATAGTTATATATATATTGCGTTATATAGTTAAGTTTAAGATCTTAAAAATTTTATACGTTTTATATTTATGTCATTAGTTATTACATATGTGCACCTAATACTAATAATTGTTTTTTTTTATATACTTAAATGTCTTGTTTGTTATGTATATATTTAGAACTATCGTCAATTTTTGTTTAATTAGTTATAAATAATGTGAGTAATTACTCAACGACAATTTCTAGTCGTGCGGTTGCATTTTAATTACGTAACGAGCGATTCGATCAAATATTAATAAACAAGAAATTTGTTTAACGGATCAAATGTATTTATAATCTTACCTTAATAACCCTAAGGGGTTAGTATACAACACTGAAAACTATTTGCGAATACGCCTAGAAACCGGGGATCTGGCACTCGATTGAAGCAACTGGTTGTTTTCACCGGGGTCGAACAACCTTTAAAACCCCGAAAAGCTCTCGCTTTGTATAACTTAAGCTTTCCTATTTACGATACAAAGCTTGGATTTCTACACATCGAATGAAAAAAAAATTTTTATAGTCCAACACTTAAAATATCCGTTTTGTAAAATTCCGCACTGTCCAAGAAGTTTTATAGCTGCAATACGTGTACAACTTTTATGTCTTTATTACACTTTTTCTTTTTTATTTTTTGAGTCAAAGTGAACTCTCTTTGTGCATAATAAAATTACGTTGTTACTTTATAAACTTGTAATTACCTAAAAAGCAGTTTAGAAAAAAAAGTCTTATTAATAATAAATTGTCGTAGATTAATTATGGAGCAGAAACAAGGTTTTCTGGTGAAGTTTCATCGAGCACTGGAGTATAATCTGGGTGAAAACCGGCTCGCGCATGTTCTTCTCTAACACCTGCCGGTTTCCCGGAGTTACAGGAAAATCTGAATATTAAATATATTTATTCAATATCATGTTAAATTAGTAATATATGTGTTATGGATGTTAAACAACATTTGAAAGCTTTTATATGCAGTCAAGTTTAGATTTATTCTTCATAAATATCGTCATAAAACATTAGCAACTGCTTGAGAAACGTAAAAAAGAAACATTTTCTGTAACTATACAATTTTTTGTATTGATTCAATAAAATTCATTTTTTTCAAAATATAAAATCAAACAACAATGTTTTGTTAAAAAATATTCAGAATTTATAAAAACTTAAAACGAGTCGAAGTATATAGCATTTAAATATTGAATCATATTTATAAAAAATTTATCGTTTCTTCAAGATTTAAAAAAATAAGAACAAATTCACAACATACTAAATATTTAAAAACAAATAGTTTTTTCTCTAGTACGAGATGCGCATTTTATTAGATTTAGAAATAAATAAATTTTTTTAAATATAAAAATTGGAAATACTTGTAGCAGTAATGTTTTTATTCAAAAAAAATTACACTAGTTATCGTAGAATTTTGCATTAGAATTAAGTATAGATTTGATATAAGTTTTACCGCATTGAATAAAAATAACGTTAATAAAATTTAACTAAAAATGTTTTGTTTTGTATTTTTTTTTAATATTTGGTTTTTACTTTACATCACTACAGGTTTGACCAAAAATTTTTTTAAATTTGTATTATAACATTACCACAAAGTATTTTTCTTTAATTGTTATAAGTATTAAGCTATACTTAACACTAACTTATATGTATATTTTTTGTATTCATGCCAGAATAACTAAATACAACAGCTTGAGCTTAAGGGGTATCCGGACAGAAAGTTAGGCAACACACCGTTCTGTCATAAGAACAATGTTAAAAATACCTCTAGTTTTTAGTAAATTATAATGTTATCACATGTCAAGATAGAACCTTTTTTTTTTAAATAATTATGTGAAACTTGATATTTTTCACTTTGTGTTACTATACAATTTCCTCAAATGTAGAATAAATAATAACAATTAAAAAAAAAATCTTCTATCATGACATAGCTTTAACGAATTATAAACACTTGAAGTCATCAAAAATTTCTAGAATTATGATTAAATATCAATATTTTTATGAAATCAATTTATTTTTACTTGTCGATAAAGCTCAAATTCCAATACAATGTGAATACTTGTTGGCGAAGGTCATACATCGCCCTGCAGGAAACAGATAGGTTTTGCATAACTGGTTGCATTTTTAACTAAAGGTAGGCGCAGTGAAAAATTTTATGAGCTGTCTAGCAGGGCCTTAAGCAACAACAAATAAAATCTTAAATTCTCTTTGTTCCGTATCAATGTGTCACACATAGAAACTGTTTCGTCCTTTCTCTAATTTAATTATAAAATTTTGTAATCCCTTGTTCCTGGTATATGCATGTGAAAAAACCGTATCGGGTTCTGAACAGAACGATTTTAGTAGTCGAATTGTTGAATATGGTTGTCGATAATTGCTTATACGTTAAAGGGAATATGGTTTGCAATCGGCATTAATACAAATTAATTGGTATGGTTAATTAGAAGATAAAAAGTCGATTATGGTGGGATTCGATTAATTAGGACAAGATTTCGCTGCTGACAAATAGTATCAAGAATATTGAAGAAGACATAACTGATGTGTAGATGAAATAATAGACATTACTTCTTTAACATCGTAGCGTCGTTGCATATGCAATATCCTTTTTTTTAATATTATAATTTATTCAAAACATGCCAGCAAGTAGTTGAATTTATAGTTTTGTATGTTGATGCACTTGTAAACCTCTTAAATAATTGACAAACTTGTAAAGTAGTAATATATGCTTGTTTGTATGGATTTTATTTTTCAAACACTTTAGATACAAACAGAAACCAACAAGCGTTTTTTTTTAAAATATGTTAAAAAATTTCAATGTATGACCTGGGAATTACCCATTTAAAACTACAAAACCCAATAGCAAAATTCCCATAGAATTGTCATGCTATTTTGTTAGTTACCTAATCGTATTTTAAAATTAACTACCTATTAATGCAAATTTTAATCATATTGTTACGTTTATTATTAAAACTAATTTATTTACAATATCAATTACATGAAGATAAAGTCCGCGGATAACCTTGGTATAACATTTTTCGGACTTGTTTATTGTGGTTATCGCCAGCAAACGGGGCTAGACGATCGACGTGGACTACTTTTGGTTTGCCTCTGGGCGGTTTTCGGATGCGATATATGACGTCATTAATACGCTGCACAACTTCATAGGGACCCTCCGATTGCCTTTACAGCTTTGGAGACAAACTATGTCTTCTTTGGGGATTATACAACCGCACCATGTCGCCAGGTTGAAACCCACCACCTTGACGTCATATCTGGCCTTCATTCTGTCACTGACAATTTGTGTGTTTTTACGGACCTTTTCATGTACCTTGTCTAGCCTTTTTGTCAGCTTGCTGACGTAGTCTTCTACATTAACTTCTTCTTCTGGCCTTTGTCTAAATTGGAGGTCGCATGACAGTCGTATTTCGCGACCGAGCATCACATAGAATAGTGTTTTGCCTGTGCTTTCGTAAACGGATGATCGGTATACCATTAGAAAAAGGTGCAAATACTGATCCCAGTCTTTTTGGTGTTCGGACTTTACTTTGGCTAAGTATTTTCCGATTGTTCAATTTATCCGCTCAACCATGCTATCAGATTAAGGATGGAGAGGCGTTGTTTTAGTTGTTTCTTAATTCTCAACAGTTGATGAACTTCTTGAAACAGCTTGGATTCAAAGTTGCGGCCTTGATCGAAGTGTAATTCCAAACCGGCGAAAAACTCTTTTACTAATACATCTGCAACTGTAGCTGCTTCTTGATTGGGTATGCTTCCGTTCATTTTGTGAAATATTCCATCGCCACCAGGATGTATTTATTTCCCGAATCGGATTCTGGGAACGGCCCTGCATTGTCAATCGCTACTTTTTGTTGTATTACTTCATGGGTGCCTTGCGCTTTCTCGCTGGACCATTTCCTGATGCACAGACCGTACACTTACGGCAACATTTTATGACGTTTTTTTTGCAGTTCACCCAGTAGAATCGTTCACAAACTTTCCCCAATGTCTTCTTAATGCCAAAGTGTCGTCCTGATCTATCATCGTGGAGATGTTTCAACATTTCTGACAGCCGGCTTTCTAGCACTACCAACTGTAGTCTGTTTCTTGTGTCCTTGACACTTTCTAGGGATCGCTTAAGAAGACTTCTACTATCAAAAAGTCGCACTGCGCCCAGTACGCTTTGATGTTTCTGTCCAAAGCATTCAGTTCTTCCCAGGTTGGTTGTCGGCCGTTTTCTTTTCAGTCCAGAAGTAGCCTTACTTTAGGATCGTTTTCTTGTTTGCGACGCAACTGCTCAGCTTCTCATTCATTATCAACCACAGCAGTTCTCCGGAGACATTTGACTATTTCTTCAAGTCGCGAACAATAGTTGAAGTTTGCTAGACATGGTCTTCTAGACAAAACATCAGCGTTCCGATGACTGCTTCCAGCACAGTTTTCTGTGTAATAGTCAGAAACTTGCAGTCTCTCAATCCATCTTGCCATTTGCCTTTTTGGGTTACAGAACTGCAATAGTTATTTTATAGCGGTGCGATCCATTCTCAGTAAAAATTTTTCGTCCATTCAAATATTTGCAAAATGTTATAGATTTGACGACAGCTCCCTGCTAGTCACGCAATAATTCCTTTCTGGCCTAAACAAAACTTTGCTAAAATACGCGATAATTTTTTCTTGTCTATCTAGAACTGTCCTTTGATTTGTTTGTGCCGCGTTTATACATTTTGGCCAAACGTTCAAACATATTCTATATCTTCCGTTGAACGTCCTGGAAATGTACAAAAACCTCGCATAAGTTCTCAAACTTAAGAATAATTCCTCGAACGTTTCAATATTAACATACGCATCATTACAATTACACATATTACGAACTATTGCAAATTTAATTTATAAATTAGCGGCAGAAGTAAGAAACGTTGTGTCATTATAATCTGAATTTATGGCTGCCTTTAAAAATGTTCAAATCGTGTTTAGTAAATTTTAAAATACATTTGGTAACAATACTCTAGCTGATGAGAGTGCCAATAGTTGGGAGGTATTGTGTAATCTTGCTATAAATATTGATATTTTTTTTATAAAATAAAAACGATTCATTTGAAGTTAGAAATTACCCAATAAAGCAACTCTCCTGCAAACTCTGTAGCATTAGACTCAAAATTAAATAAATCACATATTTACTTACCTCAAATTGACCTGCTAAAATTGTAGTATTTAATTTCTGCTTTGTCTAAAAAACCTTTAGTTTTAGTCATTGCACAATTATTGCTAAAGTTGCAATAGTAAGTACGCAATCTCCTCAAGCTTTACGCGACCTTTTAAACCTTTTTGAAGAGAATTTAGCTGCCTTTGATCAGATTGCGAGTATTGATCATTGAGATTTGACATCATTTCATTGGTTACTTGAAAAACTAGATACAGATACTTGCCAAGGTTTCAAACTAATCCATTTTCATTCACATCTTTATAGATTTGAAGAACATAAATAGTCTCTTTAGCGATCAATGTCGTGCATTAGGAACAACTTGCTTTAGCAATAACAATTTGTCAAATTCTGCAAAATTTAGCGGTTGTTTTATTGGTACTTCAAAAAATAGTAGTAGTAGTAGTAGTAGTTGGAACAATAAGCGTCTTTAATTCGTTTGCAATGACGACCAATTTGGTTTTGCCCAAAATCTTCTGTTGGTGCTGCTAAGACTATTTGCATTTTTTCTTGACTTGTCCTTGTTTTGGTAATCTCAACTTGCAGAAACACTACACAGTAGTCAAAACTTGTCGTGGTTGTTTGAAGCAACATTGTTCGGAGCTACAATATTTATAGATGCATCTTAGAATTCGTCACAAACACACAGCGCCAAAAAATCTTTGTAATCGGTTGTAAAATCATCGAACGCTCCTTAAGCTTTAACTTTAGTAAAGTCCACAAATGCTAATTTATCTGCCATTATATTGTTTGTTACAGATTGCTTAGAAACCGAAGATTGTTAGAAAAAATAATCAAAAAACATGGGCGTGTACTAGTGTACACATGTAAGAAGTGAAACTTCTTTATGGCCTTATTTTTCGCAAAATGATCTACATGCAACTTTTCAGAAATTGGTTAAATAAAGTTAAATTAGATAAAGTTTAAACAAAAGGATTTTTTATCATAGACATGAATACAAATAATACAATTATTTCACTTTAACTTTTTGCTACTAAGATTATTACAGCATTTCATTAATTGTAATAGAATTATTACTATCATTGTCATCGTTATTATATATTTTTGTAATTAATGAATCTACAAAAATTAGTTAATTGATTTACAAAAATTAATAACATATTTCAGAATTTATACTCTATGCCAATTAATTGATGTTCATTAAATTAGCAGTCGTATTAATTAAAAATGTGACGCGTAACGAAATAAGCGACATGCTATCCCTACTGCGTTGGAGAAACTGAAAGTACTCTTCGTCTGAACCAACCGTGTTTCACTTTAACTTTTTGCTACTAAGATTATTACAGCATTTCATTGATTGAAATAGAATTATTACTATCATTGTCATCGTTCAATCAGAAATTGAGGTTAACCTTAAATATCTTAAATTTAATAATTAATGGCTTATGGTAACTGAAATATGAAATTGAATCTACAAAAATTAGTTAATTGATTTACAAAAATTAATAACATATTTCAGAATTTATACTCTATGCCAATTAATTGATGTTCATTAAATTAGCAGTCGTATTAATTAATAAATACTATTTTAATGAAATCATATACATTGACCGATAGTTACAATAAGAAACTGAGGTTAACCTTAAATATCTTAAATTTAAAATTAGATAAAGTTTAAACAAAAGGATTTTATTATAATAGACATGAATACAAATAATACAATTATTTCACTTTAACTTTTGCTACTAACGTTATTACAGCATTTCATTAATTGAAATAAAATTATTACTGTCATTGTCATCGTTCAATCAGAAACTGAGGTTAACCTTAAATATCTGAAATTTAAAATGTCATCGTTCAATCAGAATTTGAGGTTAACCTTAACAAGTATTAGAAAAATAGATATAATTACTTACTTTTGTTAAAAATCCACTGGAATTAGAATTAAAATAAAGCCTTTGATTTTGTTGATCACTTTAGTATTGATATATTATTTATCTCGTCGCTATTGCGTTTCAGAAAAAAATGTGACGCGTAACCGAAAAAAAGATGGCGCGTAACGGAAAAAATGTGAGGGTACATTTTTTTCCAACGCCGATAAAGAAGTTTCACTTCAAAAATCAAATTAGTTTTGTAACGGAAAATTGTCGTAACCGTTTAAGTTTAGGTGATACGTCCGTTGTAGACAATACCAATCGCAATATTCAATCAGTGGATTCCTGGTGGGTTCCTAAAACTTTCTCATGCTCATATCCATTGCGGCACTAGGTATTCAAACCTTACGCTTACGAATCCTCGTTATAACATACTAGAAAATAATGGCTTTCTTCGAGGTGCAGATGTTATTCGCCAAATAGGTAGTGGGTTTGTGTATCATTTTGCAGATCTTGATGATCAAAATAAAGGTCCAGTTGCATTAGACGCAATTTTTAGTACCGTGTTAGTAGATCTTACTTTTTGCAATACGATGACTCAACCGCAACCCCACTTGTTTTTCGTATCGTTTGAACCGTCACTTAACGACAATCTGAAATTGGTTCCAAACGTGAAAGATGTTCCTACTAGCCCGTGTTTCACTTTTCTAGATTAATTAGCTAAACAGGTGTTTGTAACTACGCACGCAAGAGACCACTTGGGTCGTTTTATAGTTTCTTTGCCGTTCAAAAACGCTGAGTCTTTACCGACGTTAGTAAGGTCCCATAAAATTGCACATTGCCGTCTATTAACACTTGAACACCATTGAAGTCGCTTTGAATCTAGCTAGTGATGCATTTCTCGCAATTTTTCGTAGATTCATTGCCCGCCGTGGTCGCTGCAGTCACATTTTTAGCGATTATGGTGCTTTCATTGTAGCTGATAAAGAATTAATTTCTTATATTAGTTTCGCTGTAGAGGCAGAAGTCATTGAATGGCACTTTAATCCGCTTTTGTGGGAAAACGGAAATAATTCAGTGAAAACCGACACAGCTAAGGTAATAGGTGAACAAACTTTTAGGTATGAAGATTTAACACATTAGTCGTAAGAGGTAGAGGCTGTTTTAAGTTCATGTTCTCTTTGTAGTTCAAGTTCTGATTCAAACAACGTAAGCGTATTAACATCCGGACATTTCTTGACAGAATCTTTAACATGGCTTCCTGAAACAGGTTTATCACACTCGGTTACTGCAATAGCAGTTAGTTGAAAAGTTACACCAAAAAGTTTGCAAACGTTGAAAGAGTAAACTTCTCCACACGTTATATCAACCAACGTGGCAAATGGTCTAAATGTCGTACTTTTGAACCTGTCGGCATTTGTACTTTGGTCTTCATCAAAAACCATTCGATCTTTCCTCTTCAATGGAGGGTGGGTAGAATAATAGAAATGCACCTGAAAAATGACAATATTCTCCGCATGGCTACAGTTTGCATTAGTAAAAGCCCATTGATAAAACTCTGTGCTCTGCCGCTGCAGAAGAATTAAGTTATTTTTCTTTTTCGATATATATATATATATATATATATATATATATTGTTTTTGATATTTTCACGAGTATAATTATTAATTTGCAATACGTTTCGGATTGTATCTCGTGTGCTTTTATTTTTATTTTGTGTGCTACGTTTCGGTAAGATCACACTTACCATTTTCAAGCATTAATTAAAATTTACAGAAACTATAACATTAAACTTAACTAAACATGTCAATGTCTACTTTGACTTCTTGTCACCGGTCGATGCCTTACTTGATTTGTATCATAATTTGTAGCAATTGTAGATTCCGGTACATTTCTTCGTTCTTTTATAGAAATTGAACAAAATCAACAGTTGCCTTTTTTAGACGTTCTTATAAAAAAGGAAAATAATGAAATTAGTTATACGGTATACAGAAAAACTACCCACACAAACCGATATCTTAATGCAAAATCACACCATCATCCAGTTCAAGTAGCTTCTGTAATTAATACGTTAGTTACAAGATCTAAGCGTTTAACAGATGAAAAACATCTTTCAACAGAACTTGACTATTTAAAAAATGTTCTTATGAATAATGGATATTCGGATAAAGTAATAATGAGAGCTATTAGAAAACCATTAACTGAAACTAACTTACCATCGCAAAATGAAACTCTTATAAGAAAGGCATATCTACCGTATATTAAGAACGTCACAGACAGAATCAGTAAAATACTGTTACGCCACGACATTAAAACAGTATTTAATACTCACAAGAAAATTAGTTGTTTATTAAGGTCTCCTAAAGAATGCATCCCTCTTGAGACTCAAGGAGTATATGAAATTCTTTGTGACACTTGTAAAAGATCCTATGTAGGACAAACAAATAGACGAATAGCAGCAAGAGTAGAAGAACATAAAAATGCTGTTAGACAAGGACTTTCTTCGTCTTCATTAGCTCAACATGTTATAGAAACAGGACATATAATTAACTTTAATAACACCAAAGTTCTTGCAAGTGTCGAACATTTATGGTCTAGAGTAGCTCGAGAAGCTATAGAAATTGAAAAACGACCAGATAGTTTAAATAAAAGAGATGACAGTAGCAGATTACCTAAAATATGGAAAACAGTGCTTCCATCTATAAAAGAACGAAGAAATGTACCGGAATCTACAATTGCTACAAATTATGATACAAATCAAGTAAGGCATCGACCGGTGACAAGAAGTCAAAGTAGACATTGACATGTTTAGTTAAGTTTAATGTTATAGTTTCTGTAAATTTTAATTAATGCTTGAAAATGGTAAGTGTGATCTTACCGAAACGTAGCACACAAAATAAAAATAAAAGCACACGAGATACAATCCGAAACGTATTGCAAATTAATATATATATATATAAGTTATATCTAAGAATCTGTTAACACAACAGGAAATAGGTTTAATGCACTCTGGCGATACTGACGTAATGCTGTAACATCAATTTGAAATTTATAAATACAAGCAAATTGCAATAAATATTAATATACAGTTTGTCACCTTAAGTAACTATTATTCTGTAATCTTTAATAATAAATAAGAGGTTTTAATCTTGCGTTTTGTTTTTAAAAACATCAATTGGGAAACTTAAAATATAATTGGCGCAGTCGGTAGGATTGTTAACACGGTCGTGTGTATGAACTAAAAGTGTTTATCGAAAACCAAAGTGTACGTGACCGGCGAATCCTAATTCCTTGGTTAACAACAAACTTCAGCATCCCCTAAACCAAAGGCGCGAGAAGAAGAAACCCAGTAACGGCGACCAGCAGTCTAAGTGGCCAGCGAAGGTGCATCGAGCATACGGTCGAAGGCAGCAGGAAAACGCATAAAGGTAGGCAGCTTATATTCGCATTGTTTATTATAAACACGTAAGGTACTTCCTTAAATATATTGTTTATATTTTTCCATTAATTGGAAGTTGCGTTTGCAAGACTAAATTAAAGAACAAATTTTAAACTGGAAGAATTAGTAAATTCATTAGAATCCTTAAAATTAGAACACAAAATGTCAGTTAATTTTCAGTTATTTAAAATTGAATTAGACACCATTCCGCTATTTGACGGAAGTGAAACACAAATCAACGCATTCTGCATGGCTTGCGAAAACATTCATACTCGTTATAAAAGTGTCGATGAACTTCAAAGGGTAATTAGAGCAGCGATATTTTCAAAATTTAGAGGAAAAGCTTGCGAAATTTTGTCACCTAGAGATGATTTAATTGAATGGCCTCAAATTAAAAAGGCATTAATCGAAAATTTTTCGGATATTAGAGATCTCGAACAATTAACCGTAGAGTTTAACAATGTAAAATTAAATAAAAACGAAAATCTTGTAGAATACGGACATAGAATTAGAGCAGCATTAGGGAAATTAATTGCAAAATTAAATTTATCCGATTTATCACATAAAGCTTTTAGACAAGAAATATTGATATCAAACGCGTTAGACAGATATTTAGTAACAATACCATATCAAATTTCTATGCAAATTCGTGCAAGACAACCTAAAACTTTAGAACAGGCGGTAACGTACGCGCAAGATGAACTAAATTTTGCTCAACGTGCAGGTCAAAGCATTAATTCTTTTAGTACCACTAGAATCGCCCCGTCTAAACCATTAACACAAAATCCATTTCAGAAAATTTCTTCTAACTTCAAACCACCACAACAAACCTTTAGACCCCCGTTTCAAAATAACTTTCGAAATTTCAATCAGAATCCTCAATTCAATTTAAATCAAAATCAATCAAACTTTAACCAAAATCAACCACAATTTAAACAATTTAATAAACCAATTTCTAACGTTTTTAGACCCAATCAAAACCTTAATTTACCCAAACCAACCCCAATGTCAGGTATTTCAACTGTAAGAAATTTCCTTCAAGAAACGAACCCTGAATCATTCATTTACGACGAAGAAACAAATCAATATTATGCCTCTATAAATGTCGATGAATTAAATGACACTTCAAGCGAAGAAAACTTTTCAATGTTAAATGAAAATACTCCCACCGACGTAACCGAATCAGAGATAAATTTTTTAGAAGCTACCTCAACAACCGAATTAAGATGACAGAGTGTTTACCCTATATTAAATTGCAAAACCCACCTTTAAACATTTTGATAGACACGGGAAGCGAAATAAACATTTTAGATCCTAGAATAATTTCCAAATTTTACCCCAATTCCACTCAACCAATAAATTTAAAAATTAATACGGCTAACGGAACTACTACGATGAAAACACTAGCTACTGTACCAATTTTCGAAGAGTTTAAAGCATCGGGAAATCTAAAATTTATTGTACTTAATTTTCACGAATTTTTTGACGGTTTAATAGGTATACGCGACTTAAAAAAATTAAAGTTTAATATCGATTTGCAAAATAATTTACTCACACGAATAGATAATAATAATTTTCCACTCTACTATGATAAACCCGTAAAAATTAAAACTTTACCTCGCACAAAACAAATTTTAACATTACCTTATGCTAAACCAAATCAAGACGTTTTAATACCGGAACAAGAAATCAACGGAATAAAACTAAACGAAGGTTTGTATAAAATTTTCAATGGAAATGTAAACGTTGTGATTGAAAATAATACAAATACGGAACAAGAAATAAAAATTAAAAATCTCGAAGAAGAAGCAATTGACCCACAAGATGTACAACCATTTTGTCATTTGCAAGAACCATCGCTAAAAAATTTAGATAATTTGATTAGATTAGACCACATGAATTCTGAAGAACGAAGAATGATAATCAAAACATGCCGAAAGTATATCGACATCTTCAAGATGCCTGAAGAAAAATTAACGACAACAAACCTGGTTAAACACAAAATAACCACCAAAGACGAGGAACCCATCTTTTTAAGATCGTATAGGACACCCTTTACGACCAAAGAAAAAATTAGAGAACATGTAACAGACATGCTGGATCAAGGGATAATTCAACCAAGCATATCGCCTTGGGGATTTCCAGTTCATCTAGTAAAGAAGAAAGTAGACGCATCTGGATTAGAAAAAACCAGAATGGTAATAGATTACAGGCAATTAAACGCCAAAACAATTGACGACAGATATCCGTTGCCAAACATCGAAGACATCCTGGACAAATTAGGACGAGCACAATACTTTAGTGTTTTGGACTTAACATCAGGTTATCACCAAATTGAGATGGAAGCAAGCTCGGAACAAAAGACCGCATTTAATACCGAATTTGGACATTTCGAATTCAATCGCATGCCGTTTGGTTTGAAGAACGCTCCAGCAACGTTCCAAAGAATGATGAATAACGTGCTAAGCGAATTAATAAACACGCATTGCCTTGTATACCTAGACGACATAATTATCTTTTCTCCTAACCTGGAAGAACATCGAAAATCTTTAGAAAAGGTGTTCCAAAAACTACAGCTGCATAATTTGAAACTACAACTGGATAAATGTGAATTTTGTAAAAGAGAAACAGAATTTTTAGGACATGTTATCACTGAAGAAGGAATTAGACCCAACCCAAAGAAAGTAGAATCAATAAAAAATTATCCAATACCGCGTAGTCAAAAAGAAATTAAAGCATTTTTAGGACTTCTGGGATATTATCGTAAATTTATCAAAGATTTTGCTAAAATTACAAGACCTTTAACAAAGAGACTAAGAAAAAATTCAGAACTTCAAATTGACGACGAGTATATCGAAACAATTAATAAATGTAAAATACTTCTAACAAACGACCCAGTTCTAAAATATCCTGACATGGACAAAGAGTTCACCCTAACAACAGATGCATCCAATGAAGCAATAGGAGCAGTCTTAACACAAGAGAACCACCCAATAGCGTACGCATCAAGAACCCTCAACGATGCGGAAAAGAATTACAGTACCATTGAAAAAGAACTTTTGTCAATCGTATGGGCAACTAAATATTTTAGACCATACCTATATGGAAACCGATTTACAATAGAAACCGACCATAAACCACTGACATGGTTATTTTCACTGAAAGAAGCAAATTCCAAACTAACCAGATGGAAACTCAGCTTAATGGAGTATAACTATGACTTAAAGTACAAAAAAGGCAAAGAAAATTATGTTGCGGATGCCTTGTCAAGACCACCGAAAGACGTTTACGTAAATGATATAGATTTCGAAACACTAATAGCGAACGCAGATGGACCCACAGATGAAGACATAGCCGAATTAGATGAAATACTTCAAAACATGGGATCGGAAGAACCAATAGAAGACAACGCAACAATCCATACGTCATCTGGAGATGTACAAATAGAAATCCCATATAAAGAAACACCAATAAATATGACAAAAAACCAAATACTATTTGACACCCACCGAAGTAGCCCGGACGCGATTATAAAACATATCAACTTATTTGATAACACCAAAAAGAGAATCTACTGTAATTTACCTTATGGATTTAACGACCAAGATATTTTAAAAACACTAAAAGAAATTGTTCAACCCAATACCAATTTTAGCATTTATTTCAAAAACCGTAAAATGGAAAGAGATATATTAAGAATAATAAGAGAAAACTTTAATAATACCGTAAAACTAAACATTAGTAATAAATTATTAGAAGACATTGAAGACAAGAACGAACAAACAAGATTGATGGAATATTATCATACTGGAAAAACCAAACATCGTGGAATTAACGAAACAACTAGATCATTGAAACAATTGTATTACTGGCCAAACCTAGAAACTGATATAACAAAATATATTAATAACTGCGACGTGTGCAACGTATCTAAAATTGATCGTAACCCACAGAAATTGCCAATAGCACTAACACCAACAGCAGATAAACCCTTTCAAATAATACACTCAGATTTGTTATTTATTAATCAAAAAATTATACTCGCTATGGTAGATGCATTTTCAAAATATGGACAAGCATACGTATTACCTGATCGAAATTCGAAAACAATATTGGAATATCTAACATTATTCATGTCCCATCACGGCATATTTTCTAAATTAGTCACAGACAACGACCCCTCCTTTTTGTAACAATCTTATTTCAGAATTTCTTAACACCCATCAAATTAAACACCATAAAATTTGTACTGAAAATTCAAAGTCCAACGGAATTGTCGAACGATTTAATTCCTCCCTAATCGAATCATTAAGGGTATCAAACGTTGAAAAATCAAAACTTTCATTTGAAACTCAGTTACGCATTGCAATAACATCATATAACAACAGTATTCACACGACAACTAAATTTACACCATTTCAAATAATTAACGGAAATGAAAGAAACATTTTACCTTTTGACCAGACCATCAATAAAATAACTGAAGACTACATATGCGAGAGAGATAAAACCACAAACTTAATTAACCAGCAAGTGAAAGAAAACATAGTAAAAGCAAAAGAAAAGGTGCAGCAGAAACAACCCGAAAATAAACTAGAAGAACACAAATCACAACAAATAGTCTATGTTCGAAGGAACAAACAGAGAAATAAACTCACACCCTATGCCACCAAAGTTAAACTACAAAATGTAACCGATAATACAGTGACATTCAAAAACAAAAGAAATACAGACACTAAGCTTAAAAGGGACGTAATCAAAAGAACTAAGAAGTATATGTTGTTGCAGGATGAAGATAACAATCCTCACGATCCTGGCCCTAGCTGTAGCAAATGAAGAAATAGAAGTAAAAGAACTAAAGAACTATATATTACCATTAGAATTAGGAAAGGCTTATAACCACTTTTTTAACCATAAACTAGTTTTTAGCGTAGAACATAAGGACTTGAATTTATTAATTTTTAATTTAACCGCGCAACATAAGTTAATCTTAGATAAAGTTACAGAAATTAAGCATCATAAAAAATTCAATCACTTTATTTCCGAACACGACATAAACGTTATTAAGTTACTTACACAATCAAAAAATCGAATTGAAACAATTTCCAAAAAGTATGAGAATTTTATGATTCCCGTTAGAAATAAACGATCTCCCTTCAATTTTATCGGCAAAACAGCCAACTGGCTCTTTGGACTAATGGACGACGATGAAAAACAAAAAATTTATCATGCTATAGAAATAATCAATGTAAACCAAAATAATGTTATAAACAATATTAACCACCGAACCTCATTATTGCAAAATACAATTACACAACTAAAAGATTTAATTAATGTTACTAATAATAACATGAAATTAATTGAAAAACATTTAAATCATCTCCATGACGAAATAGAACTTTTCAACAGATATTTGTTATTACTTGAAACCGTTACCATTTTAGAAACTAATATAAGTGAAGTAGACACCTTTATAAACGAGTTGCAACAATCCATTGTATTAGGCTTCAGAAACCAATTGCATCCCTTTCTATTGCCGTATCCACAGCTATGCAAAGAACTAAGTCATTTAAGACGTTTATATCCAAATGGAATATTAAATTTAGTAAATGATCATTATTATTACTCAATTCTTTCGGTTAAAATTGGATTAGATTTGGAAAAAACTGTAATTTCTGTAGAATTTCCAATAGTGGAAAATAGTAGTTTGACCCTATATCAAATTGTGAAGGTACCTTACGGCGAAACGTATGTGTTAGAACAATGCGAGTATTTAGCGTGGTCCTACAATAAATCGATATGTGTGAAAGACTTTTTTCTTGTAGAAAATAATTATATAATTAAGAGTAGTGTTTATCTGAAAAATAGTAGTGATTGCATGAATAACCTTCTACAAAACAAAATCGAATGTTGTTCAATAGTTAAAATCAAACAAACCGATAACGGGTTAATAGTATTAAATGAAGCAAATTACATACTAATAACAGATAAAATAAATTTGTTAAATTATCAATGTAAATCAAAAGGAACAATTAGCATAAGTAAAACCTCATTGATTAAACTACCACTAAACTGTTCAATTAAATTCAACAATCAATTGTATATTAACACTAAAGATAAATTGTACCGAGAAATGAAGTTACCCAAAATATCTTTAATACAAATTGAAAACACGGTTAATGAAAAACCGTTCGAACTAACAAAAGTAAATATGAATGATAACTTTAAAAATCAAATCATTAAAGATGAATTAATGTACCAAAAGGAAATTCCTTTTAATTATCAGTTTTCTCATTATTTTATATGTTGTATAATAATTTTGACTGTTTTAGTAATGTATAAAAATAAGGGTAAAATATTAAACAAACTCAAGAATCTAAGAAATGGAAATACGGCAGAACCGCAAAGTAATCAAAAGCCCGAAGACGGTCTTCAATCTCACCCCGGAGGAGTTATATCTAAGAATCTGTTAACACAACAGGAAATAGGTTTAATGCACTCTGACGATACTGACGTAATGCTGTAACATCAATTTGAAATTTATAAATACAAGCAAATTGCAATAAATATTAATATACAGTTTGTCACCTTAAGTAACTATTATTCTGTAATCTTTAATAATAAATAAGAGGTTTTAATCTTGCGTTTTGTTTTTAAAAACATCAATTGGGAAACTTAAAATATAATTATAATATATACATATATAAATATTTTTTTTTATTTTTCGTGCTTAAAGTAGCTTAATCGTATTTAAAAAATCGTCAATTTATTCATTTTATTATGTTTCGATCTTGTAAATACGATACGATAACATTTACAAATTTTTTAAGGATTTTTAAGGATTGAGGCAAAGACTGCGCCTGCCAAATATTGATTTTTTGTAAATAATAAACATTATGAACTTAAAAAAGTCAAAGTTGGGAGGTCAATAGTTATGGACAAAACTCTAAATCCTTGTCCGATTTCTTGGTAATGCAAATTTTGTGAAAAAACAGAAATAGATCCACGTCAACTTTTTAATTGTCAATCTTGATCTAATGACATGATTTTCTCGGTGCTTAAAAAAAGAAGATGTTTGCCTATTGACTTTAGCCAGTTTTTCCAAAATCTTTGCGTTGCTCACTTAAGAAAAATAAAATACCAAAACATTTAAGTGAAACACATATGTTTTGAATTGTAGTAATCCTAATTACCCATTTACGAAGAGCACTATATATCAGACTTTTGCCAGGGATAATTTCACCCGTTTTTAAATGGCCGCATTAAGGTTGTCTTGGTGGTTATGTCTGATTACAAGCCATGTCAGAAATGATCATTTTTTCTCATAGTAAAGCAACCTTCATTGACTTCTCGTACTATTCAAGTGTTAACAGAGCAGAGATGCTTTCTGTATCATGTACATATAAATAGCAAAACTTGGCTTAAAGGAAGTGTACAGCAACGTAAAAATCGGGTATAATTTGCTTACAACAATTCAGGTGAGCAAGGAAATCGTCAGACTCTTCTGCATAGACGTACTCCTTTATCAAATTTGCCATTTTGAAGTATTGGTTCTATAGCATTGCAGTAAGTCTATTGTTGCTAATTCTTTATTGATTTCAGTAATTTTTTTTTGATTCAAAGAATTTAATGAAGGAGGTTTAGAGAGAACATCTAATGTAAAGGTATTGATGCATGTCTGCTCTTTTTCCGAGAATTCAATTTTGCTTAATACTCGACAAGATATTTTCAACAAAAAAAAAACTTTGTATTGCTCTCACAGCGTGTCCATTTAGTATTTTATTTACCAATAATGAAACATAAATGGTAGATAACATTTTTTTCAAACCAGAACCCATTATGTGGTACCCTACACACTTCAAAAATGACACCACCAGATGAAAACCGACAAAACGTATAAGACAACCGAACAGTACAAGGTGTGATATATTTGTGGAAACTGTCACAGTATCTCTAGCTGTTCAACATAGGCGTCCATCAAAAGTTACAAATACATGGTTTTGATAAATTTTGTTATACAAGTTACGTGCATAGCTCAGCGCAGTATAAACTGTGTCGTATTCTGGTGAAAAGGCGTTTATAAAAAGAAGAGTAATAACCCGAGTCTTTTCACTTACGTTTCCTCTTGTTATACAATAGATGTACCCTTTCCCTTAAGAGAGTGCAATATTTTTGGCAAGAAACTACAAGATGTTATGTGGTGCCGGTTGTGGTTGCTCTTCTGGTATATCAATAGGTGCCATAATTTGTAGACTTCTTTTTAACATGTTTAGATGGAGTGAGACATTTAATCCCACCCATAGCATGGAAAGTATTAAGCTTGTACTTTATAACACGAAACTAATGCTTGTTAAAAGATCAATTAAGTTCTTTAAAAAGCATTTCTTGTAGAGCAGAAAAAAGATACTAGTCAGTTTTGGTGACAGAAAGGTACGAAGCCTGACTACTGATGTGATAGCGTGTCTAATAGCAG
The DNA here is from genome assembly GCA_035610365.1 of Aquatica leii. Taxonomy (NCBI): domain Eukaryota; kingdom Metazoa; phylum Arthropoda; class Insecta; order Coleoptera; family Lampyridae; genus Aquatica; species Aquatica leii. Next base: position 36,957,104 of record CM069437.1, on the reverse strand, counting down.
CACACTTCTTTTTCAATTCTATAGTTTTTTTTAACATAACTTCTTCAAGAAAGGTATGGAGGAATAATTTCGTTTACAGTAAACTATTTCTTTTTAGTCACTAGCCTGTTTTATTGCTTTGAGAACATAGTCTTTTTACGACCATATTGAGCGTTTCTAGTATAACAGCTTCACAAAGTTCAATCGACATTTATCGTGATACACACTCTCCTCCGCAACAAAATCATTTATGGAGAAAATACGAAGTCATCACTTCATCTCTCCATTTGTCATGTCTATCTCGAGCTGCATTCATACACGTTGCTTGGATGTTACCTTTGTGGTTGTATTTTGTGATGATAGTAACTGAAAATATATTCCTACGTCTCTTTTTGGACTTTTTTCCTCACATTCAACAAAATCAAATTTTAATTCTAGACTTCAAAGTTAAATTTTTGGGTGGTCCAAAAGACGTTGAAAATGTCTGTTTTTTAAAATAATCCTTGATTGCGGTCTGCTATAATTTTTTTGACATTCAGTTTTCAAAGGAACTAAAACGATTACCCCGTTCTATGCTTACTTTGACAAGTGATAATATTCCTTTTTTGTGCATTTATTGTTTTATAGCACACAAAACTACAAATAGCCATTGTGCGCACTACACTGTAAAGGTTGGCGTAAACTGAAAATAAAGAAAAACTAAATTAAAAATTGAATTAAACCAAAAAATTCACACTTTCACTAAAACACCTAAATCGCACGAACGTTTGCCAAATAGGCTAACAGAAGAGTGAAAAGTTGTTAGATAAGTCTTTCCTACTCCATTACAGCAGCAGAATTAATACTTGCGCAAAATACTTTCATTATTATGTATGATTTGTAATAATTTAATCAAAGTTATAATTATAAAAAAATTGGAACTTTTTATCCAGTTTCTCTACATTTTTTTGACAATTTTTCTGAAGAAAGGTTGTGGGAGAAACTAGAAGCAAATGGTTGACAAAAAGTGAGGTAAAAATGAATTCTTTCAAAAATTATCGTTTTTCAATAACGTATATCTCGAAAACCGACGGAAATTAGAAACAGTTTCATAGAAAATTTAATTACCCTTCATTTTAATTTAGAATGTATTTTTCTATGGTACACCATTTAGAAGATATAATCGAAAAACCCAAAATGAGATGTTCTGCCCTTCTCTCACTTTATGGTCATCTCCCAGAAGCGGAGACTTTTAGTATGTTTAACTACTCTACTACACTCTACAATATGTTTATTGACTAGACTAAAAAAGCATATAATTGTAACCAATTTATATAATAATATTATAACTTTTATGCTTCTGTTCGCTTTGATGTATGTTACAAGCATTATAATCGCCCGAAAAATTTACTTTTTCTAAATAAGCTGGAAGAGTTTAGTAGAATTTTATAATTAGAAGTTGGTACTAATACTAATCATTAATTCTTTACATCATCTGTCATTTGTGTCAGATATATTATTAGATTATTACTAACATAAACTATTTATTATTTGTGTTATGGGTTGGAATTACACAGACAATTTTTTTAAAACAAATATAATAAATTTGCTTAAACAATAATAACATAAGTTAAATTGTAATAAAATCAGGTCATTGTCAAATGTACTTTAAAAACAATTGAATTTCGTCATTACAAGGCACTGATTCCTATAATAATATGGATAGCTGATACTGTAGTCTGACATGGACACATTTAGAGAAATCATCAGCTCCACTCATTACTTCTTTAATTTTATTGATTTCTTGATTTGCAATTTTGTCATGCGTTTAATTGTTAACTCTACAATTGGGTTAAGCATGTGTGATTAATTTTTAAGCCAGTTAAAACGGCTGTTTATCTGTGTGGTTTTTTGTATAATCTTATTGAAACTAAGTAAAATTTGATTAAAGCCAATAAATTTCACAAAATTTTATCTAGTGTTATGCAATTCCGTAAATTGTTATGCATTTTTATCAAATTGAATGATCATACATTTTTTTTGTTTTAAAAAATAGCGGTACTGTTGTAAAGTAAAATCCGTTTAATTTAGTTCTAATATTAGTATTGTGTACGCAGTCTAATCCCATATTTAATTTTTTTTCTCATGAGTATCAGCTATCTTTATTATTATAGAGATCAGTGATTACAGGTTACGGATTTATTTTGGCCTACAAGTACGCTCATACTTTCAAAGTAGTGATACTAATAACTATTTTTTAACGGTTCTTACAAGTATAACTTACGTTATCTAGATAACAGCGTTAATGGCCATTGAATCCGAAGCGCTAAAAAGAATAATAAAACAAAAGGTGGCTCAAAAGAAATTATTTGATACGAACAAACTTGATGGTGTCGTAAGATGCCATAAATATTATTTGTACTTTATGTAATGTTTGCTTTGTCGAAATGAAAAGCTGTTATCGTTATGATCGTAAAAGAGCACTATCAAGATTTCAATTAAAGGCGACATTTATTTTTGTTTTCTGTTTTCTTTCATGTACTAACATACTGTAATCTTATTACTTTAGCAAATGTAATTTTGATCTTCCTTTGCATTTAATTTTTGAAAAAAATATTTTATTTTTTAATGGCTTTATATTTATAATTAAAATCTACGTAATTTAAATAATTAATAGCTTACACTTTAAATATTAAAAATAGTACAATAATAAATTAGTTCGTAGTAGCAGTTAATAGAAATCTTGATTGATAAAACAGTTATTACCAATATTAGAAATACGTTAGTTATATTTACTCTTGCAGTATCGACCGCATTACCACTAAAAATAAATTCCAGATTTTAATGCTCGTATTGCTTTTGAAATAAGTTCTATGTAGTTGGTCTGAATAAAACTTTTGCATTTTGTACTGGTTTTAATATGTCTACTCTTATGTATTTTTAATAATGTCACAGTGTAGCCTGTAATATCTTTTACATATTACTAAATACTTTTTTATCTTATTTTTTAGTTTATTTTAACAGATTTCAAACACGCCATTAAAATTATTATTAAATTAAATTTATCAGTTAAAACTTACAGATTATGCAAATGTACGTTGTTGCAACAGGTTTTTACAGAAAATCTTAGAAAACATCTGAAATCGTATTTGCTCATACAATATCGACTGCATTTACGCTAAAAATGAATTCACATTTTGACGCTTGCATCGCTTTTGAAGTAAGTTTCATATAGTTGGTTATATTGGTGCAGTTACCTCTTGCGTTACAGTTTTGTGTTTTGGTTTTTGCTTTTTAACTACTGAATACAACTTTTTCATTTTGCTCTGTTTTTAATATTCCAACTCTCAAATATTTGTACAAATGTATTTTTAATAACGTCATTACTTAGTATACAATATATTTTATTCGTAAACAGAAACAGAACTATTTTTCTAAACAGTATGTATCATATTTAATATTAAAATATGTTTTCTGTTTATTAATTTAAATTTGTAAACATAATTTTTTAATGCTTAATCTAATTTTGAGCATTTATTGAAGAAAATTTATTACGTAGAATAGATTTCTAAAATAGAAATTGTTTTTTTAAAATTATCTTAAAAACGGAAAGTAATAAAAATATTAAATTTAAATTATTATGTCTAATTTGGTTTGTTCTTAAAAAATACTCATAAAAAAACACATTTGCTATTAAAAAAAAATCGACGACGACATTCTACAGAGAGATCGTAAATTCAAGATCCCCTTTGCTATCTCTTTAACGGATTGAGTTAGAAAATCTAGACAAAAACTAGGTTAAATCATATTAAATTTGTAGACGATAAATTTGAATTTGCCGCTATGTTCTAGGGTTATTATCAATACACTAAGAATAGATTGAGAATAAATATAGTAAGATTAGTAAGGTGAAGAGGGAAAAACGTTGTGTGCATGGTGTTTAGTAAAAGGCACGAAATATACATGGTTTAAGATAATTATTTTTCATTATTTCGACCATCCAAAGACCCCCCACAGATCAGAAGTGGGATACGAAAATAGAAGAGTTCATGTTATTGTATTTTTGGTGTATCGGAGCGAAAACCACTTGCCCGTTGTTAACACGCGTTTGGCGAAAAAATGGAATTGGAGAGTTTTACAAATACAGGATCTTCGCAGAAAAAACCAGAAGTTGATAATGGTGCAACAAACGGTTTGTGCTATTTTAATGTTTAATAATGCAAGTGCAGGGTCGAGTTTATAGGAGGTACCTACGCAAGCAGATGTCAAGGGTTTGGCTGAATTGATTCTGATTTTTAGTGGAAACGCGGAGGAGATAGACGTTAACACGTAGCTACAAAGGATTGACGCAATACAGGAGGCGTACGGAGTGAAAGATAAAATGTTGCATATTCTTGCAGTAGACAAAATGACAGAATTTACCAAAGGATATTATCATTCTCGAGTAGAGCATGTATCAATGGCGTGGGCAGCTTTAAACAACGAGCTGAAATACAACTTTTCCTACCATCAAGATGAAGTACAATTAATGAAAACTTTTGACGCACGAAACTAGAAGCGGGAAAGTAAAATTGGATAATTGTCTTTACTTATCAGAAATAGACCTTATTTCATACAAAATTGATAAATTTGAACATAAAAATTTACAATCGCAAGCAAGAATGAAAGACTTCCAAACCTTACCAGAACTTCTACAAGTTATGAATTCAATTACACAAAATAAATTAGGGTATCATGATGGGGTGCATCACAATACGCAGTATAGGAAAATTTATCCGAAATTCGAAACTGCAACCACGACATCGCAAGGTCACAGGGCGATGTACTGTCGTAAACCAAAATTAGAAATAGGTAGTTGCTATCGATTTGGAAGACCGGGACATATCGCAAACCAATGTAACCTCAGCCGTCAAAGTAAAACAGATAATGCTCCAGCTGACAGCACGACTACTGATGTAAACATCATTGAAAATAAAGTGGTACAACCGTATGTAGTTAATTTTAAATTTAACATGATAGGTAGTTCGCAGACAGAATGCCTACATAAAATCCAAGCATTGGTTGATACTGGCAGTGCTATTAGTTTAATTAAAAATAGGTACATACCACAGCATGCGATTAATACAGATTCCGTTTAAATTCTTTTAAAGATGAGATCTTCCGTACAATACTAAACAACAGATTGTTCAATTATATGATAATTATGAGTATGAGGTAAGTCGACCCAAACAAATCGATCAATCTTATGAGAATTCAATTAAAACATTCTCAACATATTAGCTTTACACCTCGTAGAATATTTTTTGCGTATAAAGACAAATTAAAAAATATTGAAACGTTCGAGAAATTATTTACAAATGCAAGAGCCTTCTAGAAGCTGTCTAGAAGATATAGCGAAAAGTAGGGAACGCTCTAGAAGGATTCGCCGATGTCTATAAATGCCGAAGATGGAAATCGTAAGTCAGTTATTTCTGGAATGCGAATACAACAGTGTCGAGAAGATTATCAAGTTGAAATAAATAAGTATCGTTAGCACGCGTGTGAGATAAACCTACCGAGAATAATTGTGTATGTAATTATTAGTGTAAACAAGTGTGAAATCCGAGGACGTTATCTTATCTTAAGTGATATAAATTATAGTGTAAGTGTTTTTATTAAATATTATTAGATTTTATTAGTTCGGTTAATTTAAAAGTGTACATATTTCTAGAATAAGTAAACATAATTTTTAGTCATTTAAATAAATTAGTTAATAATAAATAAATTGTAACAGTGGTGTCAGAAGTGGGATATCGGATAGAATAAACCGTTCGCGATTTTTAGTGTGAATACCATTAAGTTATTTGATATCGCTCCCGTAATTAATTGCGTAAATAACTGTTAAGTCCGCGATACGCTTGTTTATTTATACAGTATAAAATAGTGTTTATTAAACTTTTTCTTTTAACAAGTGCGTGATCGCGATATTATTTAAATTCGTTTCCGTACACTAGTGGTTTAATATTCATAAGTGGATAGTTATTAAATTTTGTGTTATTCAAAAACTGCATTTTAAAAAGTAGTGTATTTAAACTTTATATTTGTGTTATATTTAAATTTATGCCGGTGACGCGTTTGCAAGCAGAAAAAATGGATTCAAAAATACTTGAAATTCTCGAATCGATGAATAGAAAAATGGGCGAAAATTCTCAGAAAATTGAAGAAAAACTGTCGGAAAGTTCAAGAAAAATGGAAGAAAAACTCTGCGAACATTCTCAGAAAATGGAAGAAAATTCTAGAAAAATGGAAGAAAAGTTGTTGGAAAATTCTAGAAGTTTAAAAGAAGAAATACGAACGTGCATAGAAAATCAAATTAAAATTGTTCAAGAGGAAACCCAAGCAGACATGTTAAACTTAAAAGAAGAAATTTGCGAATCTGTGAATGAGAAAATAGAAGCAATAGAGGACAAACTAGAGGACAAAATAAAACTGCTTGAAGAAAGAATGAACCTATTGAATTGTCACGGTGAAGTAAGCGTCACGAGTGAAGATTTAATAATGGACCATCGAGAAGAAAACACTCACAAGTTCAAAGTTGTACCACCGAATTTTGATGGTAAAGTTCCATGGTCAACCTACTACAAGCAGTTTGAAGCCGCAGCTACTGCTAATGGTTGGAGCAACAAGCAGAAAGCGACGTCTTTAATAGTGTCCTTACGTGGAGAAGCGCTTGGAATTTTACAAACTGTTCCGGACCACCTGCAAGAAAATTACGAACTCTTAATATCACGATTAGAAATGAGATATGGGGATGCTCATCTTCAACAAGTCTATCAAGCTCAAATTAAAAGTCGGGTTCAGAAAGCTGCCGAAAGTCTTCAAGAGTTTGAAGCTGACATCGCCAGACTAACACGGCTTGCGTATCCTACAGCGCCAGATACCTTCTTGGAGCAATTGGCTATTCAAACCTTTGTAGACGGCCTCCGAGACAGCGAAACACAGCAGACTCTCCGGTTAGCTCGACCGAATACGTTGGATGACGCATTAACCCATGCTTTGGAGTTCGAGGCGGCGAAACAAGCGTCGCACCGAGGCAGCCATAAGCTCCTTTGTGCTGCAAAAATATTCTCGCACACAGAAGAAAGCATTGAAGACATAGTGCGACGGGTATTTCGGGAACGAGAAGCTCGAGGAAGAGAACTGACGTGCTGGAACTGCGGAGAAGTGGGCCACGTACGACGCCGTTGTACTAAGCCCAAAAGAAGACCAGAAGAGCGTCCGGAAAACTAGAACGGGTCGACCGAATGGGGCGAAAGTCGACCTCAACGAGCCATGCCCCGGAGATTACCATTCAAATGGCATCGCCTAGGGAGCAGTTGCATAGCATTTATCTCGATGGCAAGATCAATGGAAGAAGCGTTCAGTTACTGGTTGACACGGGAGCAACGAAGACCATCATTCGTCCGGACATGTTATTGGAAAACGAGAAGACATCACCAGTAACAGTACGACTTTGAACGGCGACGGGCGACGAAATACCTACTCACGGACAAGTCAAAGTAACCATTGGTTTGGGAAATGGAGTACTCGACCATCAAGTACTGGGTAGCCGACATCACGGAAGAAGTTATCCTGGGAATGGACGTGATAAAGAAGTATGGGTTCCATTTGGATATGAAGAACGATGTCCTGAAGATCGACAATGAAGAAATTCCTTTTCATTCGTCAGAGAAGGCAGCCGTGCGAGTCTTATTGAGTGAAGACGTGATTCTGCCTGCAAGGACTGAAAGTGTGGTGATGGCACGCCTGGATGGAAATCTCCGGGAAGGCTACATACGCGCGATTAAACCAATGGAAGGCGGCTTAGTTGAAAAGGGACTACTCGTTGGCAGAACTTTAGTACGAGTAAAGAACACGATGCCAGTAAGGATCTTAAATATCAATTCAGATCCTGTAACGTTGAAAAAGAAGACCGTGGTAGGCCAATGCACGCCAGTATCACAAATTGTGAGATGCGTGAAGTCGAACGAAGATACGTCGCCGAAAAAGTGTCCACAACATCTATTGGACATTCTTACCACCAAATGCTAAAACCTCAGCCAAGACCAGCTGGCTAAAGTTAAAGTGTTGATCCAAGAGTACCAAAAAGTGTTCGCGCTGGAGAGTGGTTCCAAAGGAAGAACTAACGTGGTGAAACATAAAATTAATACCGAAGACGCTCGGCCGATACGACAACATCCACGCAGACTTCCTTTGGCGAAAAGAGAAGAAGCCGAACAAATAATTACGGATATGGAGAGAGAAGGCGTGATTGAACCTTCAAGTAGCCCATGGGCATCCCCAGTGGTACTCGTAAAGAAGAAGAATGGATCAACGAGGTTTTGCGTAGACTACAGGCAGCTAAACGACGTGACCAAAAAGGACAGCTACCCTTTACCCAGAATTGACGATACGCTAGACACCCTGTCAGGATCCCAGTGGTTTTCTACGTTAGATTTAAAGAGTAGATACTGGCAGGTAGAATTAGAACCCAAGGATCGTGAAAAAACAGCTTTTACGATCGGAACTGGTTTGTGGCAGTTCACTGTAATGCCCTTCGGCCTGTGTAACGCTCCTGCAACGTTCGACCGTTTGATGGAGACCATCTTGCGCGGATTGTCTTGGAAGACGTGTTTGGTTTACCTGGACGACGTGATCGTGGTTGGAAGGTCGTTTGAAGAACACTTGAACAACTTGAAGGAAGTGTTCCAGGGATTACGTAAGGCTAACCTTAAACTGAGCCCAAAGAAGTGTCACGTATTTAAGAAGGAAGTGCAATACCTTGGCCACGTCGTATCTAGAGACGGAGTAAGGGCTGACCCAGACAAAATACGAGCAGTGCAAGCATGGCCAAGACCAATCGACAAACATCAGGTCCGAAGTTTCCTTGGGTTGTGCATTTATTATAGAAGATTTGTCCCCGGATTTGCCAATATTGCCAAACCATTGACAAAACTAACCGAAGAAAAAGCAGAATTTAGATGGAATGAAGACTGCGAAAATTCTTTTAATCAACTAAAACAGGCCCTAGTCACTTCGCCGATTTTGAGTTATCTACGAGAAGATGGAAAGTTTGTTTTGGATACCGACGCAAGCAATATGGCCATAGGCGCGGTCCTTTCGCAGGTTCAAGATGGACAAGAAAAGGTTATCTCGTACTTTAGCAAGGTTTTGTCTAGGCCAGAAAGGAATTATTACGTGACTAGGAGGGAGCTGTTAGCAGTCGTTAAGTCCATCGAACATTTCTACAAGTATTTGTATGGACGAAAATTCTTACTGAGAACAGACCACGCCGCTTTAAAATGGTTACTGCAGTTCCGTAACCCAGAAGAACAAGTAGCAAGATGGATCGAGAGACTGCAAGAGTATGACTAAGACACAGAACACCGTGCCGGAAGCAGTCATCGAAACGCTGATGCCTTGTCCAGAAGACCATGTCTGGCGGACTGCAGCCATTGTTCGCGACTGGAAGAAAAAGTCGAATGTCTCCGGAGAACTGCTATGGTTGATGATGAGTGGGAACCTGAGCAGTTACGTCGCCAACAAGAAGACGATCCTGAAATAAGACAACTCCTCGACTGGAAAGAAAGCGGCCGACGACCAACCTGGGAGGAAGTGATTGCTTTGGGCAGAAATATCAAAGCGTACTGGGCGCAGTAGGACTTCTTGATAGTAGAAGACGGTATTTTTAAGCGATCCCTAGAAAGTGCCGAGGGCACGGGAAACAGACTACAGCTGGTAGTGCCGAAGAGCAGGGTAACAAATGTGTTGAAGCATCTCCACGATGGGACATCAGAAGGACTCTTTGGCATTAAGAAGACGTTGGGTAAAGTGCGAGAACGATTCTACTGGATGAATTGCAAAGAGGACGTCATGAAATGGTGCCGTAAATGCATAGTCTGCGCTTCAGGAAATGGTCCAGCGAGAAAGCGCAAAGCACCCATGAAACAATACAATGTAGGAAGCCCTTTAGAAAGAGTAGCGATTGACATCGCAGGGCCTTTCCCAGAATCCGATTCGGGAAATAAATACATCCTGGTGGCGATGGATTATTTCACGAAATGGACGGAGGCTTACGCCATACCCAACCAGGAAGCAGCTACAGTCGCAGACGTATTAGTAAAGGAGTTTTTCTGCCGGTTTGGAGTTCCGTTGGAATTACACTCCGATCAAGGCCGCAATTTTGAGTCTGGGCTGTTTCAAGAAGTTTGCCGACTGTAAGGAATTAAGAAGACTAGGACAACGCCTCTCCATCCTCAATCTGACGGCATGGTTGAACTGATAAATCGAACAATGGGCAAGTACTTAGCCAAGGTAGTGTCCGAACACCAAAGAGACTGGGATCAGTACTTGCACCTTTTCTTAATGGCATACCGATCATCCGTTCACGAAAGCACAGGCCAAACACCATCCTGTGTAATGCTCGGTCGTGAAATACGATTGCCATGCAACCTTCAATTTGGTCGAAAACCGGAAGAGGAAGTCGCTGGAGAAGAGGCTAGACGAAGTACATGAAGAGGTTCGTAAAAACACACAAATTGCCAGCGACAGGATGAAAACCAGATATGACGTCAAGGCACAAAAGGGTGGGTTTCAACCTGGCGATATGGTCTGGTTGTATAACCCTCAAAGGAGACGTGGTTTGTCGCCGAAGCTGCAAAACCAATGGGAGGGCCCCTATGAAGTCGTGCAGCGTATTAACGACGTCATATACCGCATCCGAAAACCGCCCAGAGGCAAGCCAAAAGTGGTCCACGTCGATCGTCTAGCCCCGTTTGCTGGCGATAACCACAATACGCAAGTCCAGGTCCGAACCAGAGTAATAAGTAGCAGAACCAGGAATCCAATCGAAGAAATGGAGTTCGAGAACTTTATAAACTTATACGGAGGTTCTGGAAAAGCTAGGTTCGGAGTTACCACCGAAGAACAACAAGACCTGTTCCAGACACAAAAAGATTACGCCATCGCCCATTGCGTGGACGAGGCTCTTGACATGTCCAGAGGGGTTGCAGTCGTGTTTAAAAAGAAGTTTGGGCAGCTAAATGAATTACGAAGACAGCAACCGGCAGTCGGAAAAGTTTTAGGACTACGTGGTGACGGACGCTTTGTTTTCTATTTGGTCACCAAGAAATACTCACGTGTCAAGCCGTTATACAAAGATCTGTGGCGAACATTATGGACTCTCAAGAGAAAAATGGAGATCCATCATGTTAAGAAATTGGCAGTACCCAAGATTGGTTGTGGCTTAGATCAACTGAATTGGAGGACAGTTCGAAACATGTTGGAGGTCATCTTCCGAGGAACAGGCATTCAAGTGTTGGTCTGTAGTTACCAACCAAGGAGAATATTGGGTCAGGAAAAGTCCATTGACTGTTACTTTTATGGTCAAGGAAGTTGCCGAAATGGAGGAAGCTGCCGCTATCGCCACGATCCCTTTTACAGGTGTCATATCCAGTCTCCTGTTCTGGGACAGAACAGTCCTAAGGAGGGGGCAGTGAAACGTTCGAGAAATTATTTACAAATGCAAGAGCCTTCTAGAAGCTGTCTAGAAGATATAGCGAAAAGTAGGGAACGCTCTAGAAGGATTCGCCGATGTCTATAAATGCCGAAGATGGAAATCGTAGGTCAGTTATTACTGGAATGCGAATACAACAGTGTCGAGAAGATTATCAAGTTGAAATAAATAAGTATCGTTAGCACGCGTGTGAGATAAACCTACCGAGAATAATCGTGTATGTGATTATTAGTGTAAACAAGTGTGAAATCCGAGGACGTTATCTTATCTTAAGTGATATAAATTATAGTGTAAGTGTTTTTATTAAATATTATTAGATTTTATTAGTTCGGTTAATTTAAAAGTGTACATATTTCTAGAATAAGTAAACATAATTTTTAGTCGTTTAAATAAATTAGTTAATAAATAAATTGTAACAATATGTTAGATGATTTAATGTATAATAAGACCAAGTCATTCACCGTACGCATCACCCATTATATTAGTAAAAAAGAAAAATGGTAGTACCAGACTTTGTGTAGTTATCGGGCGTTGATTGATAATAATTTGGATTGTTTAACTCTGCAGTACCCGTACTCGGTCTATGAGACCGACGACATACATAATTCAGTATATCATATAATGCGCATGCGTTATTTTACCACCCCTTTCAGTACCTTCTTACGTATTGGCGTTGAAGATCAGTACAAATTTTAAAGTTCGTGAGTATAGTGGTTCAAAAGTTATTTATAGTTTCGTTTCACAGACCGAAGCGGGTACTCACGTTGTTTTTATTTTTATTTTTGATATTGGCGAAGTTAGTTAGTTAGTTACAAAATGGGAGAAGCAGGCACTACGTAAAAATGTACGAACGAGACTAAAAAATAAAGTCATTTGTGTACCATCGTCAAGACTATCTACAAGGTCTTTACAAGAACCACTTGAGATTTGTAAATATTTTATCAATGATACAATGTTATACGTCATTGTAGATAGTACCAATATTTTCATAAATTCAATATCCGGTAACTATGTCCGTAAAAGTGACGTTAGACTCACAAATAAACTAGAAATACAAGCTCTATTAGGATTGTTATACTATGCGGGAATTCTGACGGGTCAGGAGTCAAAATTTTCCGGTTGACTATGTCTTTAAACAGATTTTGATTTCTTCTTAGCAGGCTTAGATTTGATGACAAGAAAACGCGCAATAAAAAGAAATAAGATTGATAAATTGGCTTCTATACGAGAATATTTTGATCAGTTTGTTGAGAATTGTAAATATGGTTATAGTCAATCAGAATACGTTACTATAGATGAAAAACTCGAAGCGTTCCGTGGGCGATGCGGATTTCGGCAGTCGGCGTCAAAACGGAATAAATACGGAATTCAAATCTTTGCAATGTCAGATGCCAAAATATACTACACCAACAATTTAGAAGTACATGTAGGCACTTAGCCAAAAGGCCCATATATCAAAAGTAACAGTCGCGATGCAATAGTTGAAAGGCTTTGTGAACCCATATATAACACAGGGGGGAACTTGACTTTAGATAATTGGTTTACAAGTATTAGATTGGTCAATAGATTACTGCAGAAAAAACTGACCGTTATCGGCACAATTCGAAAGAATAAAAGAGAATTGGCATTGGAGCTTAGTAAACCAGTCAAACGTCTATTGAAATCTAGTATATTTGGTTTCATGGACAATTGCACCTTAGTCTCATACGTTCCACGAAACAATAAGAACGTACTGTCAGTTTCTAGCCTATCACGACGATGCAATTGATCCTGCAAGTGGTAAAGAATTTAAGCTGGAGATAATAACAATGTACAATAGTACAAAGGGAGGAGTTGATATAGCTGACCAACTACGTTCAAATTACAATTGCGCTAGGAATACTCGAAGATAGCTCATGGTGGTGTTTTATTCAACTCTAAATGTAGCTGGAATCAACAGTTTAGTAATATATAGCTCTAATAACACCATATTTAGGCGCGAATTTTTACGTAAACTTGCCATGAATATGATAAAGCCAGGTTTACAAATAATAGCTAATGTACAAAATCTTCCTTGAAATTTGAAGATTTGTATGCAAGAGCTGTGTGGTTTAGAAGAAAATCCTGAAGTTGCAAATCTTGGAAACAAAAAAGGCAGATGTTACTTCTGTGACACGAAGAGAAATAGAAAAACACGTTATTTTTGTAATAAATGTAATAAGTTCATGTGTTTGGAGCATGTAACGGTAATTTGCGAATCTTGTTACGAAAACTCTGTTTCAGATTAGTATTTAATTTAGAAAATTTTTATTATAAAATGTTATCATTAGCTTTTTTGTTCTTGAAAAAAAATTTTTTTTCAAATACTAGCTAATGTAATTTAGGTTTTAACTGTTTATTAAATTAATTTGACTATACTTTGTTACTTTGTTGACATAAATATATTACAAAAATTGTATTAACCCTCTCCAGCGTCTTATGATGACACAATATTTTTTTAGGGTGCCAAAGGTTGTTGGTCTGTGAGACCGATACGGGTACTGATGTTTTACAATTTCTTGCGGGTACTGTAGGGTTAAGAGATAAGATGTATTTTAGTTCATTGGATTTGAAAAACGGGTTTTCTTTTATTACTCTAGTAGGTTAGTTCAAATTCTTAAAAATGCCGTTTGGTTTAGCAAATGTTCCTCGTACGTTTCAACGATACATTAATTGGGTGTTTAAGAGCAGATAAGATATTATTATATCTCGATGATATTCTTCTAGCTAGCGACTCAGTGCGAAAACAATTAGATATTATATTAACACTTTTTAACATTGGACCAAGTGATGAGAATTTTAGAGCAATAAAAGAATATGCAGTCCCTAAAAACGCTAAGGAAGTTACAGGTTTGTTGGTCTTGCTACTTTCGTACTTTCGTAGGTTTATACCTCAATTTTCGTTAGTAGCTAATCCTTTGTACGATATAATCAAGAAAGACGCGAAATTTAAATTTGGTAAATCCGAGTTAGATGCTTTTGACATTTTGAAACAAAAATTAGTATCTCCTCCTATATTAGCAGTCTATTCTCCCAATTTGGAGACGGAGTTACACTGCGACGCTAGTTCTCATGGATACGAAGCTATATTATTACAAAAGCAGGAGGATAATACATTCAGACCCGTGTTCTATTATAGCAAACGGACTACCCTATTCGAAGGTAATTATCATAGCTTTGAATTAGATTGTCTAGCGTTATAAATGCATTCCAAAGATTACATATTTACGTATCAGGAAGAAAGTTAAAGTTAGTCACGGATTGCGATAGTTTCCGTCTAACCTTGGCTAAAGACATAAATCCACGTATAGCGAGATAGGCTATGTTCTTACAAAATTAGGATATTGTACACAGATCAGGTTCCAAAATGTTGCAAGTAGACGTTTTAAGTAAGGCGCAAAATATTTTAGTATTAGAGACAAATACTTTTGAACAAGTACTATCAATTAAGTAAATCGCTGATGTCTTTATTAAAAATATTGGAAAGGAGTTAGAGATTACGGACTTGTTTATCGTAAGAGAAAAGATTCAAAATTACTATTTATGTACCGGAGCCGATGGAAAAAAATGTTATCAGAACAGGACATGATGAGTTAGGACAGTAGACAAATGCTTTGAATATTTGAGTCGGACGTACTGGTTTCCAAAGATACGATAAGATTATTCTTAAATCTTAGAGCGAAGTTGTCGTTGCAAAGTTGGTATTTACAATCTTGCTCTCAAGTGACTTTCTACCAGTGCTAATCCTAACTCTTTCAGGAATGTTTGCCGAGTAACTTTTGTAATTTTTGGATTTGCTAACTTGTACAAAACCATTGCATTTATGCCACTTCCGTCTAAGATGTGGAACCACATTCATAGGAGCCATCCGTTTGTTTTTCTTGACGTAGTATACAAATGGCATAACTGATCAAAAGTATCAGTTCCTCCCTTAGTCTCATTGTAGAAATAAATAATCATTGGTTTACCCGTATCCTTTTTTACTGTATTGTCGTGGTGCATTGAAGATAATAGTATAACATTTTTTTTTCTTTTAGGTGTGTATGATACTAATTTTTTATTGTTGTCAAATGCAAATAAAGAAAAACCTACTTCCTTTGTTTCCAGAAAGCTAGGAGGAATTTCGCGTTTATTTTTGCAAAGAGTCCCAATCATGGTCAATTTGTATTCCATGTACATTTTTTCGACCAGAGGTATGGATGTAAACTAATTGTCCGTTGTTACATTACGGTACGTTCCATGAATTGGTTCAGACAATTTCCCTACATAATAGCTTGGAACAGCTTTGCTATCTACTTGCACCTTTCCTGTGTACGGGATACCGTTAACCATATAATTTGTTTTTGCATCATTCATCATCATAACCTTTATTCCATATTTGTCTGGCTCACTAGCCATATAAATTCTGAAAGGACATTTTCCCCAAAATCGAACTAATTGTTCATCAATTTATAAGGAGTATAATAATTGATGCAGTTTTTTTACACAAATGTCCCATACACTCCTAATAAGTGCAAATTTATCTTCAAGTCGTCTCACCTTCCTGCTTGTTTTATCATCGAATCTGAGACACGATGCCAAAAATTTAAATTTTTTAAAGCTTTGTCATTGTACTTCTAAATATGCTGTTCCCAAAAGCCAACGACCAGAGTTCATCTACGTTAGTGTTTGAAACCCTCAACGCTCCGGCAATATATAATAAACCGATATACGCCTTTACTTCTATCAAATTTGTTTCATTTGTGTAGCTTTGTTGCTTTGTGCCATCACATTTTCTGGTAATCTCTTCATTTGTATAAAAAACAATTTCGTTCAGAATATCTTGTAAAATTAACAATTCCCATGCTTGTTTGCCTGATGTTACTAATTTTGCAGCTCTTCTTGGTCCTGGTGATTGGAGAACAATGTTATCTCGCCTCGGAAGTCCACGTCTTGAAGGGCAAATAGTTGTTTATTTATGTTCATTTTTCCTTAATAACTGATTGTTTAGCAAAGAACTATCCTCAGTATTCGATAACAAATCAATGTCATCAGCATCATGGTCGCTTTGGATATCTGACCGCTCTTCGACGTAATCTTCTTCTAAATTGGAGTTATCTCCAAATGTATCCTCTTCGTCGCTGTTATCTGCTCATATATTTTCTGCAGCCATTTCTAATTCGCGTTTAGTCAGTGGGCGGTGCATATTTCTACTACCAGACGCCATTTTACTGAAATTACACAAAAATTATCTACAAAATAAATCTTCCTTAAAAGTCGTACTGGGGTCTTATTTACCCAAATAACACTTTTCTTTATAATTTTGGTTATAACTTCTAACACTTTCTCAAAACTCTCAAAACACAACTGTCACTTGTTTACAGCTGCCTAAAAGTGAATTTATATGTAGGCGAAAACGCGTAAAGTAATTTACGCGCTTGTGCACATCGATATGCAAACTTGTTTGGGTTTTAGATACCCCACTATGACTGTCTAAAGTTAACAACATTTATTTCCTGACAGTACAAGAACCGACTCATTGTTACTTGTAGAACATTTCCAAATATTTCTTTTCTGATGGACGCATATTTATAAACATTTCTCTTTAGTATTTTGAGGTTGTGTTTGATATACTTTTGATTTTAAATACCTCTACAAGAAAAAGTGCATTAGCGCTAAGTACAAAGA
Source organism: Aquatica leii (assembly GCA_035610365.1). Taxonomy (NCBI): domain Eukaryota; kingdom Metazoa; phylum Arthropoda; class Insecta; order Coleoptera; family Lampyridae; genus Aquatica; species Aquatica leii. The sequence goes on along the minus strand of CM069437.1, from coordinate 36,939,928 downwards.
ACGAGCTAGCAATTCTATCAGGGCACATCGTCCAATCTACCTACCAGAGTAAACATTGTTTAAATAAGTTCTTACTTCCTAGTAATAATGAAGTAGAGCGTCAACCTGTTAAAACGTTATTTTCAAAATTCGAAATTCTTCTGCGTTATTTATTATTTTATTTATTGCAGGTTAAATAGTATCTAGCAGCGTGTTTAAATATTCTGGACTATTTAAATTCTCATCAATAAAGAAAGGTCATATTATCTGATATATACTCGCTTAAACATTAATTTTTTGTAGATAGTGGGTACCTGTGTGGTTTTACATCAGCCCAATACCTTACATTCTGCTTATTTACTGTTTCATTTATGTAAAATGTGCACTCGTCGCTAAAGCAAATGTATCTAAGATTTTGGCTTATTATATCAGACATAGACATATGTTATGTCGCAGCGAGTAGACGTTTAATCACTGCTGCTAAATTGTTGTCAAACTATTGATATCTGAATGTTTATATTTTTATAATGCCCGAAACGAGACAGGCGTCTAGAGTGGAGTAATAATAAATAAGTAATTACAAAATAAAATAAATTCTATAACTTTTTTAGAACAAAATCCAAAATCTTGATACTATAGTACGAAATTAATAAATTTTCAGATTTAACGTCGGTAAAACACAATTTAAAAATTTGTGTTGTCTTTAAAATAACGCAAATGACAATTACTATATAATAATTGATAGAATCCGTAGCCAGCAATGACTTTTATTCTTATTCTGCTTAAAATCAAACCTTTTAAGTCTCTCAAATCGCGATATAACGTTCGCCAATTTAGTTTAGGCAGTAATAAATAAATACTTTAAATTTTCGTAGTAGTAGATCCAGGAAGAAGCTTCTAGTTGACCATAAGGTTGCCAGATGTTGTTGCCAGATGGCAAGAAAATCGGAAGGATACCTTTAATGAACAAGATTTTGTCGGCAGATTATCAATAAGCTGCATCAAAGGCATAAATAAAATTCTTCTACGTTACGTAAAAACAAAATCAACACTCAAAAGCACATGAAATATTAAAAGGTTGATTACTTTTTTCTCACTGCAAGAAATGCAACGTTCACAAAACAAAAATATCTAAATCAGAAGACGCAATTACGATCATTAAGATTAACTTTGAAACCGAATATTAAAAGTGTCTATCGAAAGTAATAAAATATAAAGTGAACACCAAATGTAATATAAAAAAATCAACTTAAACGAAAATGAAAATAAAAAGTACGTACTTAATACAATAAAACTTTTGAATGATCTTAAGACAAACAAACTAAAATATATTAAACTATTTTATCTCAAAAAAAGAAGGCGGAAAACCTCGAATTAATTGAATATAAAATTTTCTTGTCAATTTCAATTGACAAAGATAAATTTAAAAACGTGGAATTTATTAAATTAACGTGAAATTATTCCAACAATCCCAAAGTACAGAAAACCAATAAAACTAACTCAAATACCAGGTCTTTCACAAAAAAAATCTCCAGGTTCTCCTAACCTTTGCAACGCAATTACCAACACTACCTTTCAAAGCAAAAAACTGGAATCAGGAACTTTTCCTAAAAACTTTTGATAAAACTTTTTTGCCACAATACATATGTTTTTGAGTTTTTTTTTTTTTTTATAATAAACAAGTATATGTAGGGCAAACTAAAAGAACGATTAAAGTTCGTTAATAATAGATGTAACCTGCGTTGGAATTCTTTTGTAAAAGACCCCGTATTCAGATTTATTGGACTGAAGTTTTTTTTATTTTAGCGATTGATTAGTTCGAGGTTAGCATCGAAAACGTTTTACTCGTTATTTTATTACGTTTGATTTAAGTTTATTTGTATTTAATAGTTATTTCACAATTATTACTGGTATATTTTTTTAAACGCATAAAGTTCCGTGGTCTTGATTTTGATTTAGTGCTTTTACTTTGGTTATCTCAGTAGAATAACAACTCTATCTAATTTACGATTTCCTTTTTGGAATGTAATTTGATCAGTTTTTCTTGGTATCTATACTTTTGTTTATGTTGAGTTCTTTTACGAGCGCGATTTGGACCACCTGATAATTTGACAGGGTAAGCATTTTTCGTGGAAAAATTTTCTTTCTTTCGTGTGCGTACATGTCATGACGCACGTGGCAATAATAGTTTTCATCTCTGTTAATTTACTTTGTTTAGTGCTCCATCTTTTACAAAGATTTTACGGCGCAAGTTTATTGAATTAAGTCGGATTACGAGGTGTTATAAGGAGTGAAATTTTGATTTTGAGGGAGATCTTTTTTGTCGCAATTAAGAATACCGGGTACCGTAATGTAGTCAATTGTTCGGGGTGTTTTACCCTACCGTTATGCAATACCGCGGAAGTTAAATAAATGGTGCCGTGAAAATTGAGTGGTGTGATGGGAAATATTGGTTTTCCAAATTCGTAATTTTACGGTTTAATGAACTTCATGGTATCCATAATAAAACTCACGTTCGAGTTGGATTTATTTGCGATGTGTTGTGTTAATAATCCAGTCTTCGCTTTTGTGCGGATTTCAATTAAGTAGTAAAATAAATCTTCCGCCGTCATTCCATTGTTTGGGGGTCCCATCTAACCTTCAATCGACTACCAGAACACCTAGACCGTCCCGGGGTCGATCTAAACTCGAGAGCTTCTGGAACCGCTGTGCCCAGTAGTTTACCTGGAGTATACAATTGAGTCAAGGTATTTATTGAATTTGATATTATCGTGAAGTGAACCGCGATCGATATGATTTAAAAGCTTTGAATTGAGCCGACTGAATTACGGCTAATTTTAAATATTTCAAGAAACACTTGAAGGTGTTTGCGTGAATTTTGCTTTAATTAATTAATTTTGTTCTGTGTGTTGTAAAAGTAAGCCGTATTCATGCATGAAAGATAATGTAACGAAATGTAACATGTAATTTTTTTTTATTTTAACGCTGAGTTCGAAACCAAAGTTTCGGACGTATATTTTATGACTTTTGAATTTTCTTTTGTTTTGTTGTTAAATTTACGGATTAAGTATGCGGACAAGACCTTGAATTTTATTTTTATTTGTTTTTGAACAAGTTAGCGCTTTACTTTTTTTTAAATATTAACTTTTATATTCAGTTTGTGAATTTGTTTTGTCTTGTTTATTATTATTTCTTTTATTATTTTTATTCATGTTTGTTTGATATTCATTTTATTATTTTATTAATACAATAAATGTTAAATTGTTAAATGTAAAGAGCTTTTAATTCCGTCGGCCTCCGCGTGTGTAACTTTATTAATTTATTTCAGATTTTAGTGAGATACACTCTAATAAGGTAAGTCCATTTAGAGTGTATCCTTCAGGAGCGGGCTAGTGGTTGGCAAGTGCCAGAAATCCATTAAGCTTTACTCCTTCCTGGCCCCCTTTGATTTCGACATTATTACTTTCCGATTTTGTGTTTTTCGTCAAGTTATCCAATTCAATCACGAAATTTTTAAATATAACCCACCTCGCCTCCACTGAGCAGCGGCACAACATCGTTTATGTTACCTCATTACAGGCAGTGACATTGTTCCAACTTTTGCATGTAACATAGAAACAAGTTTGATGCATATGAAGATTATAAAACAAAAAAATATTGTTAAATAATAACGATCGATGACCATTAAGTTTTTTCGAATTTTTAAACCTATATGACCGGCCATGCAATTTAATTATTATATTATTTAAATTAAATTTATAACGGTAAGATAATCCATTACTTACAAGTGAAATTAGACTATCAAAATATATAATGATTTTAAAATTAACTACAGATTTTAGTATTATATATAATAGTCTAGTCAACAAGTTGAAAAACGTGTTAATTATTGCTACTGCGAACTAATTTTTTCAGCTATTTGTTTAACAAATTAATTTAAACAAATGGAATAATTACATATTTAAAAAAAAATTTATGCATTTGGTTTGTTAAATAAGACCGTGATCAAAAAAAAATTTTTTTTTAATTTATAATTGTTTAAAAACTACTTTTCATTTTTATTTTGTTTACACAATATATTAGGAAAAAATTTTTAATTTAAAAATTATAACTTACGGTTCTCTATAAAATTTAAAAAAAATCAGATTCTATTTGTTTATTAAATAAACAATTTGTTATAAACAATTTAAAATAATATGTAAAAGTGTCAACAATCAATTTTTTTTAAAAACATTTTGTAAATCTTTTTTTGCCTTTTTTAATTATTTTGTTACTTAAATTATTCATAACTAACAGATAATAACAATTAAAATAAAATATAGGTACCAAAAGGTCCCCACAACGCAAAATAAGTTTAAACCTTTTGTTTAAAAATTATCGAACTTGAAATCTTAATGAGAGTTTATTATTGATTAACAATAGCTTCATTTTGTAACTAATTTTAAAACTGATTTATTTATACACAAAATATTTACACGTTTATAACTACACGAACTAATTAAACCAAACGATATTTAAGAAAAACACTTATGCTAATTTATGTATTACAATCACTCGAGATAACTCCTGTTTATCTACAAACTGACACTTGTTTACCTTAAAATCACGTACGTTTTTACTACGTTGTATTTATCTCAAACACGCGTTAATCACTTATTTATTTCATCTTTTTAACACTGCCGACTTTGAATAACTGATCTATGATCCTTTTAAACCGTTTTTATAGGTTTCTATTATATGCTCAAGAATTTTTCCCATAATTTCCAAACGTTCTAGTTTTTGACAACAAATTCGTGAACGCTCTCGAAGCTGAATGAATGAAAAATACACAAAAAAATTTTTTTATCAACGAAATTTTTTTTTCAAGTGTCTAAATGATAGTAATTGTTTATATATTTAATCGAACAAAAAATAATTTCTGTAATTGACAGCCTGTTATAAGGCAACGCAGAATCCTATTTTCAACATTAAATAAAATTATTAACAATAGAGCTCAAGTTCCGCAAGTCAATATTTTTTTTAGAAATTTCATCTTTTTTAGGAATTTTTTTAAAAATTATTTTTAAAAAAATAAACTCTCTTTTTTTAATCTTTAATTATTTATAACTTTTGCAATTGTTCATGTGCGGCTTTGATATTTTTGCACATTTTTCTAGACGTCATAACGAATCCAACGAGCTATTGCGCACGTATTTTAATTTTCAGTAGCAAGAATTAGCACGTTTTTTAACTTGTTGACTAGACTATAATAAGAAATAGTAAATTTAGAAAAAACAATAATAAATTTCTTTAGTTTCTGTAAAATTTTTAGTGATTTTGTGTTAAACAATGTTTTTTGTGTATTTACTATACTTTTATTAAAGTATTGGTCAATGGAAGTTTATAACAATGTTTAAAAATGTTGTTATTGCCGAGGTAAGGTTTTGAATTATATAAGTTTGGGTAAGTAATTAACCAAGCATCTTGTTGAATAAGGTAATTGGCAAGATGCTATATATGCGCTGGTTATAAATTTGTTGAAGTTGGGATCACTTACGAAAAGGGCAAGTTTGCTTAGAAATACCCTTTAGAGGAAATTAATTATTAATATAAGAGTAACTTAATTAAATCAAAAACAAATGCTTATGTTGTTTCAATTAAGAAAGTTTTAAATCGTTAGAACGTATGTACGTGTTAAGTTTATACGATGCGGAACTTTATAACAATCTAAAAAAAAATACTACGGTACGATACGGTACATGTTATAACATCTTTAAAGTAACAAATAGATTAAATTAAATAATTTTATTAGTGTTTAAGCAACTACCTGTAGATATCAGAATAAAGTATTATGCGTTTTAAATGTTTTTCCACAACTTTTGTGTTATTGATAAGAATTAATGAAACTAAAAATTAACTAATGACAAAAAAATTCTAAAGCCTATAAAGTAAAAAACAGAAATTTACTTAAAATTAAATCTTAATTATTTTCATTATTATTAATTAATTGCGTGTCTAATGACTAGCTAATTTATTAAAAACTAAAAATAAACAAAAACGCTCTAAAACTTGAATTATTAAAAGTATTATATAGTATTTAAGAGTTGGTAGTATTTTATGGTTTGGTACATTTGTCATACTAAATTTATTATTAAATTATTACCGCAAAAATTGCTATTGTGGGAGTACGAGCATAGGCAAAGTTGAAGTCAAGGTCTACAAAATGTCAATACTTTTAAAAGATGATAGTGGTGCGTATCTTTCTATAAATGTGTTAAAGAATACATAATTAAATTCTTTTAATTTAGTTTTTGGTTAATTAAAATTATGACTTTGTTTTTATTATTATTTGTGTTAATTTAAACAATAGCAAACTACACTTTGTTTTAGTAATAATAAATCATATACAAATGACAACTTCTAGAGTCCGTGTCACATAAAAACACGACTGCCAATCATAATGGTTGTGTTCAACATTTATAAAAGCGGATTTTACATGTGCACTTTTAACGTAAGAAGTAAAGATAGAAAATGCAGCAAGGAACGTCTTAATAATAGTGTCATTTACTTCTAGGGGTTGTCCTAAAAATTTCTATTTTTGTTTCTTGCGTGGAATGAAAAAAAATAGACAATGGACAAAAAACAACTAAATTACCAGTGCTATTTGTATATTTAAAATTTGCTTATATGTCTACATAAATACATAATATAAGAAGCAGTATGCCATTGACAATCTGTTGAAATGGGCCTATTGTGTTTTTACATGAGACGGACTACAGTCTTTCAGATTCTACTACGTTTGATTGGATTAGTACAGAAAAAATACTGGGTAATTCAACCTTCTGGAAAAGAAAAAAAGTAAAGACGCCAGAGCTGTATTAATTAAATGCGGTAAAAAGAAGTTTATATAAAAGTCGTCATATTTAATGTTTTCTATTTACTAAAATTATTATCTGATATACAAGATGCTCCCGTTTTTCTGTAATAGTCAATTTTTTTTAACCTAGGATATACATTTTATTTTATTTTTTCATTCTTTGTATAAATTATAATATTTGTATAAAAGAAAAATTTGATTCTTTAAATTCCTTCTGAAGGTTTTACTATTTTCTTCTAAATATGATAATTATAGGACTGCGACTGTAGTGATGAATATCTTTCAAATCTTACAAACGTAAATCACAGTTTTTTAAGATTACCTAAACTAAAACCACGTTTTAACTTGTGCTACTGTAAAATTTTAAAAATATTATTCAGTTTGTTTATTTTTTTACCATAAGTTTTTACATATTTGACATACAAAAATTTTGATTTTTTAGATACCATCAAATATTTTTTAAGAATTTTTAAACTGTTTGTCTAATTTTGCGCAAATTTAGTTATTCACATCATAATTGTATTATTAACCGTTATTGCATTAATTCAATTTTGAGTCATATCGTATTAGTTTACTTATTCAATAATTATTTTTTAGCAAATAAACATTTTTAACTACTACTAATTGAGCTGAAACAACGCAGTGTTGAAATGGCAGCCTAAAATCCGTACGTACTCCAATACTACTGTCACGCAAACCAGTTCTTTCAGGTCAAGTTGTAATGTCGGGACAAGAGCCAACTCTTAGGTAACGATGCCTGTCGCTGCTCTGCTGACTTTGATTAGCAAGCATTGCAGCCAAACCCAAATCGCTGCTGCTGTGGACAAGTCTCACTAGCAAGCAGTGCTGGAAGGTCTTGGCTTAATTGTCTAGATCAAGAGGAGACAACTTCATCAAAAACTTAAATCTAAGATAGGGAGGACAAAACCGATAGATGCATGACTAAATAGAAGATTATGCATATCGGGTTATTACGCACGGTGACTTTCTTTTCCTCCGTATTCGTTCTAAGCAGAACCCAAAAATATCGGCTAATGCTAAGCGCAAACCCAAAAAACCTAAAAAGCAAAAACTTACAAAACAAAGAGAATCGAGAACTCAGACAACCGGTTTCGCTCCAATAGCAAGGACGAGATAGCAGAACCCACTTATATAGGAAGCAAAAGCGTGCACGTCAGGAACGAAACAACAACACCAGAAAGCGCACGAAGTTGCGCCAACTGTCAGATTAACAAAAGCGCAAAAGCACAACCACTCCAGCAGAAGCACACTGGCGTCACAAAAACGACCAATAAAGACAAGCCATTCTGAGACACTCTGACAGGAATTGCTCTTGCAATCATACCAAAAGGGTTCCCTAGAAACACCATCTAAAAAATTTGAGGTCATAAAAACTTTGATACTCGGATAGATTGACTAACTGGAGAAAGGACGTTAACGGGGATTTCTAAAAAATAACGAACGCAAACAAGGTTACCAGAGAGTGGCTAATCGACACGACAAACACTAAGAAATCACTAAGAGAGAATAGGGAACTAGAGATTATTTACCTTAAAAACTCAGAACCGGTTGCTTTACTGAAATGAATATCGGTACAAAACATCAGTGTTAAAACGTGGCGGGTAGTTAACACTAAACCAGATTAAAAAAAAACCAATGCGTCCTGTTTATAGACAAGTCTGGGAGTAAGTGGAAGCATTAACCAACCAATTGCATCTAGAATTTTGAGGATCCTTCTCCAAGTGTTGGCCGACTCAAAAAAGGACAACAAAGAACCGGATGCTACAAGTGATGTCCATAAGGAAATGGATGTAAATTCAAAGCGGAAAGAACGTACTAACGCCAAATCTAATGCTCAAAGTCGATCAGATAAATATACACTACTGTAGGGCAGCCTCAGCGGCTTTCGGTGCTTATATCGTGACACACAATATTTATATTCCTCTTGTCTAAGAACTATGGATTCACAAAGACACAATAAAAGGGTTCAACTGTTCAAGTAGAGGACTGCTTACAGCTCAACTTGTGCACAACTCTCGCACATGCATCATTGTAAAAATTGCACAAAACTTAATGCTATTGTGTATTTTATGTACTAGAGATCTAGTGGCAGCTAAAACATCTGTAGTAAAAGAAGGAATTAAGAGGGAGTTTATTATCAGATCAGGTTACCTTCCTTATGACCAGACAAGACCACCACCGCCAATTTAAATTCATCGACAGATTAAACAAACCGCTGATTTATGGATGCGATGTCAATGTACACCACACCTTGTGGGAAAGCACAAACACAAATCCAAGAGGTGAAAAACCTTTCGAATTAATTCTAAAAAACAATTCAGACATAATAAATAACGGAGATATGCTGACGTTTAAAACCGTGTCGCGCAGTACAGTTATTGACCTTACGTTGACTAGTCCAAAAGCGAGCAAAGTGAAAAGAATGTGGAATGTATCAAATAAACCTTTTACTCTGATATATTTGGTTAACATTAAATCAGACTAAAAACTCGTAATGAAATACAAAGACCCAAAGAAACCCGACTGGTATTTATTCAACGAAACTTTAGCTGACCAAATTAGGGACTGTACTTACAGTTGCCACATCAACACACGAGCTAAAGCTAATGACAGACAGTATTGTTAATTTAATAATATTTGCATTCGCGAAGCAAGCTGCTCAAAAACTGTCAAACAAGCCTCTAACAAGATAATTTGGTGGAACAGGGACCTTGACAAAGCAAGGGCACGCACCAGAATGCTATTTAACACAGCCAAAAAGAACTAAAACTGGGATGAATACAAAACCAGTCTCACAACATACAAAAATACCATTAAAAAAGCAAACTCATATATAAAGTACTGTAGGAACGTAGAAAACGAACCAACAAGGAAAGCACTGAAAAAACATCGGTCCTTTTCTGACCGAAAGCGAAAAGTTTACAGGCTCGGTTGGAAGTATAAGGTAAATATCTTTAAAAACTACTGCAAAAACACTTTCTAGGTTTATCGTTAACTGAAGTTCTTAAGCAACATGACCTAAAAATATCAAACAAATGGACACCCAAAAGGAACTAGAAGAAAATAATTAATCCTATAAACTTAGATTGGAAAATCAATTCGTTTAAACCTTTTCAGTCTCTATAAGCCGATTAAATTTATCCCACCATGCTGCAAAAAAGATTAACTGCTCTGCGAAACGCAGTATGCAAAATTCTCAGAGCCAGTTTAGCATTTTCCCATACACCAAACAGTTGGCGTATTGTCTAACAATTCACCAACTAGTAAGCAGGTGCAAAAATGCAATCCAATACAATGATTTTGCATTGGGTATTTTTCTAAATATTGAAGGAGCATTTGACAATACTATCTTCATCTCAATTGCAAGGGCAGTGGAGAAAAAAGGAATCACGCCTCTAGTCCAAAACTGGGTCAACTCAGTTTTCAGGAATTAGACGGTAACAACAGCCAACAAGGCTAAACGCTGTCACCCTGTCAAAGTGCATAAAACCTTAAAAAAATAGTGCCAAAAAAAAGGACTCTCAGTGAACTCAACCAAAATGGCCATCGTCCCAATTACCAAATGACGGAAAACGGATAACATAAAACTATCTACATTGTACGGAGTCACGCTCTCGATGAAAAAAGAAGTCAAACATCTGTGACTCATTTTTGATACCAGACTAACTTTCATTGCTCATCTAAAAAAAGTCACAACGAAAGCCATCAAGGTTCTTAATAAAACCAAACGGATGGTCGGGCACACATAGAAATTGAAAGCCACAATGACTAAATCGTTATATACTGTGGTAACAAGACCCATCATCACACGCGGTGCGTTTGTATGAGGTGAGAGAACCAACCTAAAAAGCACAGCTGCTAAACTAGGTAAACTACAGAAAATGGCATGTCTGCTAATAGCAAGAGAGATAAGAACCACGCCCACAGTAGGCACGGAAGCACCACTTCTATTTCCACCATTACGCTTCATTGTAATGAAGGAAGCAAGACAAGCAAGCTGCAGATTTATGCACACGTCAATTACCGAGAAAAACAAATCGGGGATACACAACGTGCTGCGTGAAGAAACAATCTTAACTATGAGATCCCATTCACAAAGAATTATCACACGCTAAAAAACATTTACCCAGGTGCGGTTAAAGAAATTATCTGGTAACAGATAGAGTCAAAAATTGCAACGGTACCGGAGCAGGAATATATGAAGACAGGCGCCATGTGGAGCAATTTTCACTAACCTTAGGTAAATATGCGTCCGTGTTTTAAGTTAAAGTTGCTTCTATTGACTGGTGTTTTAGGAACATTTTCGACTCAAAATGTACTAAGTAAAATTTTCGGTAAAGAGATATCAGCACCACTGCACAGAAAAAAAATACGTGTTTAAGACGACTTTACTGTAATGTAATAGGTACACATTTTTTTATACTATTTTACAAGAAATATTGGCAAGAAATACGTTCTAAATTTAAATAGAGCTGAATGGAGTAAAGAGGCGTTAAAAAAACTAATGCAAAAAATTAGTTCTTGAAAAATATAATGTATATAAAATAAAGCTAGCAGAATATACGGGATTTTATCGCGTACTAATTAGAAAACATTTAGCAAAAAAGAATGCAAAAGTTCAGTTGTGTTGCTGTCCAGAATTAGAGAATAAACATAAAAAAGGCTAGTCAAGCACGTGCAGGCGTTAGAAAAAGTTGATTTTTCTTCAGATGCTGCATTGATGAAAAGAATGATTTTGAAATTTGTGGAGAAACTTGAAATCCTTCACAGATTTTTTACAGAACGGTGTTTGTCAGAAAATGACTGGTTTCAGGCATTTCTACGTCGCAATAAAGAAGTGTCGATTCACAATTCTAAATGTTTATCTTTTGTTAAGCCAAAAGACATAAATAAAACAGATGTTGGGAATTACTTTTAGTCATTACTGCAAATTTTGACAGAGAATGAATTGCGTAATAAACCTGACAAAATTTTCAATGTCGATGAAACGGTATTTTAAGTTAATAATAAACCAGAAAAAATGTTTGTTACAAAAAGTGCTAAAGAAGTTTATTTAATAACCAGCAATGAAAGGGGAGAAAATATATCTTTGATTGCCTACTGCAGTGCAGAAGAGTATTTTATGCTACCCGTATTAATATTCAAAAAGAAGAACAAAAAAGATAAATTCTCCGATGGACTCCGACCTGGTTCTGGGGTTTTTATAAATTCAAAGTCTTGCTACATAAACAGCGAATAATTTTTAAAATAGTGCAGAGAATATATCTTGCCAAGAAAAGGTGAAGAAACAGCTGTGTTGATATTAGACGGTTATGGATCTTGTTAAACGCTTATAGATCTTACGAACCTTGCACGGCCAACTCACACAGTTGGAGGTTCAAATAAATGAGTTAAAGGGCGCCAGATCTTTTATAAGTAAAACTTCTAATCTTGATCAGGACAGAAGGTTCAAGCTTGTAACGAATTTCAGTTTCGTAACCCTGGTGTTCGTGTAACCAACAAAAAGAAAGATATGTTACCATAAAGAAAAGATAAAATAAGTACAACAACTTTAACTTAATAATGTAGATTATTAACAGTGAGTCTCAAAAATTCTCAATCCATAAATGCCGGAAGTATGGGCAACACACAGTACATAAGTTTACACGATGTCCATAGCGAAGAAAATTACATAACAAATATTGTTTGTACACAGCATGCGATACACACAAAATAATTAATGAAACTAACCCAATGGTATTGAAACAATGATTGTAATTACGTAAGTTAAAATAAGCAAAATTCCGTGAGTGACTTTTCTGATAGCGACAAAATAATTAAATAAACTTACCCACAATCCAGTACCTACTTGTTCAAAGAAAACGTTTTCCTCGTTGAGTCAGCTGGAATAAATTTGAATAGCAAATCGTGTCAACACAATGACTCACAAAAGCAAGATTTACAAAATTGTTAATTACTACTAAAAGAAAGTACACATAAGAACCTGATTATCGAATGCTGTACACATTCAGTGAAAATTGGTTTTACAGTTGTTTACCGCATAAGTATAGAATCTCGAAAAAACGTTCTTGTTTTTATTTTAGTTTTAAACGTAGACCTTACAGAGTTATACTTGTCCCATGAAGGTATTTGTCGATATTAACCCCTGATCGATAATGCATCGAAACATACCGCCAAAACGTGGCGGGACGGCCTGTGATGAATAAACTATTTTAAATGCGTAATGAAATTATAATTTCATTTTAATTATGGTCGATGTTATTAGAAACTTCAAATTTTCCATCACAGGCTATTTTACGTAGTTGCCGGTTTAACGGCTTGACAGGAAATGACAGTAAAAAGAAAACTCGGCAGAGGGCGTCAAAACCGAAATCTAATTTTAATTCAACCAATGTACGCAGTCATACCACTCAAACCCTTTAATCACTGGAAAAGGCGTTTTTTGGTTCTTTAAAGAAATACTTCTTCCAAAGCTAGAAGTGAGACGATACAACACCAACATAAAAAACTTTTTAGAATGGTAATTTCTACTTTAATTGGGAATGTATGAAACAAAGCAGCAACGGCATCAAATGCTGTCGCTTGTTTCAGAGATTGCGGAATTTTTCCATATAGACCAGAAGCAATTCCGGATTCCTTTTTCTCAACTTCTGATGCAGCATTAACAAACGGTGAATTGCAGTTCATCTAGTTTTGCAAGTGAACCAATTTTAAGTTCGTCGGAATCTGAAGTTTCTGATGAAATGGAATATGTCTGCGTACAATGTGGCAACTACTACTATTCTCACGAAGTCTAAAACCGACTGAATCTAGTACACAAAGTGCGAAAAATAGCTCCATAAAGATTGAAGTTATGGAGATGTATGTTGCAAGAGTGCAGGTAAACTAAGTTTAAATCAATATTTTTTGGTGGGGCATACTTCACTGGTGCTAGTGAAAAGTGTCCCACCAAAGCTTTGTTTTAAATGCACTTACACCTAAATGTTAAGTTTACTGAAAAATATTTTATTATAGGATTATATGTGTTATGTTAAAGCAGTATAAATATTTAGGGAAACATATTCATGTTTCTTAAGGTATTATTTATTTTATTTATTTTTTTATTTAATCTAATTTCCTTGTACCTTTTGGTGTCGGATTATGCCCCTGTTTACAATATATGTACCTTATAAATCTTATTACATTTGATTAGCAATTCTTAATTAATTTATTCCAAGTCTTTCTGTCTCTTGTCAGGTTCCTTACTTCTCTCCATTGTATGTTTCTATTTTCCGCTGATACTTTTACTTGTTCCTCCTATTTTTTTCTTGGTCTGCCTACTGCGTTCTTTCCCACTGTTCTTGCTTCATATACTCTCTTCGCTATCCTGTTGTCATCCATTCGAAGCAGATATCCCATCCAACCTAACTGCCTTTCTTCTACCAGTGTCAATATAGGTTTTACTTTCAATTGTTCCGTTATATTTTCATTTCTCACTCTGTCCAATCTTGTTATTCCTTTAATTTTCCTCAAATATCTCATCTCCATTGCTCTAATTTTGCTCTCGCTTCTTCTGTTTATCGTCCATGATTCGCTGCCATAAATTAACGATGGTCGCACTACTTTTTTATATACTTTTGATTTTATTTGTTCTGGATTTTTGTTTTCCTGGGGAACGTGTTTTTAAGTGTGTTGAATATTTTTCCCACCTTGCCTATTCTTTTCATTATTTCGTTATCTATTTCTCCTTTGTTATCTATTATTGTACCTAAATATTTAAAGTTTGTTACTTGTTCTAGTGTCCGTCCTTTTATCTTGATATTGTGTTAAAGGACTGTCTTGGTCATAACCATAGTTTTAGTTTTTTCTATATTTATCTCCATGTTTATTTTGCTGATTCTGCTAGTAGTAGGTACCATATCATCCGCGAATAGTAGTTCCTGTATTGTTATTCTTTTCAATCTCCAACTTCTTACTTCCATATTGTAGCATTTCTTTTTACAAATCTTCACTATGTCGTCCATGAGTACTGAGAATAGGAGTGGGATGAGCACGCATCCCTGTTTCAGTCCTATTTTTGTTTCGAATTGTTCTGACTCGTTGTTATGTGTTCTTACTTTATTTCTATTGTCTTTGTATAGTGCTTTGATCACATCTATCATATCATTACTTATTCCTCTTCTTTCTAGGCTTTCCCACACATCCTTTTTCCTTACCCTGTCGAACGCTTTTTGCAGGTCAATAAAGCAAATATGAATTTCCTTCTTTTTCTTTATCGTTTTTTCCCCTAATTGTCTGATTGTGAAAATTAGGTCCTGTGCGCTTCTCCCTCTACGGAACCCATGTTGTGACTCCTCCAGCGAGTTTTCGATTTCTTCTCTCAGTCGCTTCTCGATAATGCTGCTTAATACTTTGTCGGGTATACTCGTTAGTGTAATGCCCCTATAATTTGAGCATTCCTTTATGTCTCCTTTTTTGTATAGGGGTAGTATTATTCCTATATTCCAGTCTGTGGGTATTATTTTTTGTGCTATTATTTCGTTTAGCAACTCACGGAATTCCTCTACAGCTTCTGTTCCATATATCTCAACATTTCGCCTGTGATTTCATCTTATCCTGGTGCTTTCCCTAGTTTGAGTTTCTTGATTGCTTCAACGATTTCTTCTTTTATGATTCTTTGTATCTTTTGTGTATCCCCATGTCCCGTTCTTATTTCCTTTATCTCTTGTTCTACGTCATTATTTCTTGCTTCTGTTAGTTCTTCAAAGTATTCCTTCCATCTTTGCATTATTTCCCTCTCTTCGGTTATCACTTTCCCGTTTTTATCTTTTATGTTTCTTAGTTTGGGTGGTTTCTTTTGCTTCTCGTGCTTGCTTTAATGTATTATAGAAAAGTTTTTGGTTCTCTAAATAATTTACTCTCATCCTGTTTCCGAACTCTTCCCATGTCTTTTCCTTCGCTTCTTTTATACTTTTCTTTACTTCGGTTCGAATTTTTTTGTATGTGCTATAGTCTTCTTCCGATCCAGTTATTATATACTTTTTCCATTTTTCCTTCTTTTCTTTGCCTTTTTGTTGTATCTCGGTTGACCACCATCTGCTTCCCTTTCTGTATATGTATTATTTATTTTTAGTTTTTAATTTTTTTTTCTATTTTATGTCCGTTTCTATCGACTTGTTTGTGTTATTTTAATTTTTTTCCATCTTATCAATATCTTTACACCGCTCAATATCATAATAATTAAAAAAAAACTAGATAGGTACGTGCCGTATTTTTCGTCTGGTTTTATATTATTGATTTTAATTTCATAGAATTAACTTATACGCAATTGTTATTAATTATGAAAAAACTTTGACAGTGACAACTAATCAAGCTAATGCAAATGGATAGAATACATAAAGAAGCACGTGTACAAATTTTGATTTCTTGTTTAGTACCAATAGTCGGCTTAAGTAACTTTTGGAGGTTTCCTTTATTGATTTATGAGAATGGCGGAGGTGCATTTTGGTACGCTTATGTTGCTGCGATGTGGACTATAGGTATTAGCATGCATTTTCTTAATTTATGCCTTGGACAATTTACGAGCGCATGTGGCGTAGAGTTATATTCGAAATTTGGATTAGGATTTTCAGGTAAAATGTTTTTTATCCAAACGATTTATACGTAATAGTTTTAGGTATTGCAATTACGCAAGCATACACTTGCATCTGTATCTCAACTTACTACTGTATTTTATCGTCGTATATTTTAATATACGCTTTCTACTCACTGTCATTAGAATTTCCTTGGAGTCAATGTAAAGTAGAATGGGGCAGTATGTGCGTCCCGTTAGGAACAACTAAAAACTTGTTCGATACAAATTATACGAGCAGCGCTGATTATTTTTTTATGTAGTTTTTTTGCATCACTTGTAACTTAGTGTAACTGATTGTTTTAGGGAAACTATTTTACAAGAAACTCAGTACAAGAACGGATTATTTGATCGTTTAAATTGGAAAATAATGCTTGGTGTACTTGTTTCTGTAGGACTCGTAGTTTTGTGTTTAGGTATTAACGTTTCAAAAATATCAAAAACGTCTTCGGCTTTAATTATAACACCTTCTGTACTTATGTGCGCATTAACTGGAATCGCAGCATCAATGACGGGTGGTTTACAAGGAATTAAATATTTTTTTTTGCCCGATTTTTCTTACTTAAAGAAGATCGATGTAGGTAACTTTTTTTTAAATGTCTTTATGTCAAAAGTGTATGCAGGTTTGGTACAACGTAATTTCTCATTGCTTATTTTCTGTTGGCCAAGGACTTGGTATTTTGACAATGTCATCTTCGCGCAATTATTTTACAATGAATTTAAGATGGTTTGTCCACATCAACTATTTTAACGCATTTTAAGGAAATTTTTAGGATTTCTTTGATTGTTGCTATATTTCAAGTTTGTGAGACTTCTTTGATTGGAATGATTACTTTTGCTGTTCTAAGCAACTTGTCAGGTTCAGAAAACAAAGACTTGACAACAATTATTAGGAGTAACAACGAAGGATTGGCTTTTATAGTCTACTCCATAGTCCTTAATGAAATTGCAGAAATACCGTTTGTGCGTTACGTTTCTGTATTATATAATATTACTAATCTTTTTTAGATAATGGCAACAATTTTCTTTAGCATCTTGTATGTAATTGCACTTCTTTCTATTGCCGTATTATTTCAGTTTGGAACAACAGTCATCTCACAGTTATATCCAACTTTAAAAGCATCAAATATAATCGCGTTAATTTACGTTAGTTTATGTTTTGTTGCATCCGTTTGGTGTGCAACAACGGTAATAATAACCTTAAAACATTATTTGTTTTTTTTTTAATTTGTTGCTTTAGAACGAAATGTGTATTTTAAGACTGTTTAATGATGTTTGCGTTCCGATGTTAATTCTTATTACAGTATCTGTAGAGTTACTTGTTGTTATGTACTGTTACGGTAAGTAAGAATATTAACAAATAACATTAGTAAAAACATTTTTTTAATTATTAGGCGTACAAAATGTATGTTTGGATATAAAGTATATGCATAAAAAAACAATTAACCCTTTGTTGAGAATCGTATGGGTTATTTTGTTACCGTCTACGACAATTTTAATGATAATTGGTTTTTTTATTGCAGACATTGCAGAAACAGATATACTTTTGCATAAAAGTAAGTGTATTATTCAGATTTTTTATTTATTTTTAATAGTTATTAGTTTGGTTGTCATACTAACTGGAATTTTACCCATACCGATATGCATAATTTACCAATTACATCATAACAGGAATATGTCTTGTTCCAAGGTACCATTGTTTTAAATTTATTACTTTAAAGCTGAAACAATATTGCAGAGATTTAGCAAAGTATTTGATACTAGCAAATTTGGTCCAGAAGATCCAGATCTTCAACAAGCTTGGAGAATATTTAAAGATGAAGAGTTGCAGAAAAGAATTGATAAAGGAGATAATTGTTGTGTTGACTTTCTCAAAGCGCTTGTAGGCAAATGAAAGTTTTAAAATAAACAATATAAATCATCTTATTTATCTGTTTTTAATAATAAATATCTTATTTAACTTTTTTTGCAAACTTAAAAATGTAAACAATCTAAAATTAACTAATACTTTCACTGCTTATATTTTTGTTACATGCAAAATATGTTAATAAAAAAATTCCTACACTAATGGGGTTTTTACTCGGTGCTTAGAGGCTTAAATCGCAAAAAAAACAATACTCAAATACTCACAATCGGCGTAGACGCGATGAAATTAGCTCTTAGGTTCTTGATTATACAGAAGCCTATGTTTTTACGTAATTTTAATCGTAATTAAGTACAGACGGCAGCTCAGCACGTAGGAGAGTGAGTCATAAGTACAAGGCCTTCATAAATGATTGGATCTCACGTGACACATATTTTAGGCAACCAACCGAAATAACGTAATAAAATTAATAAATGAAAAGTTTAATTTGTAACCTCTAAATTAAAGTTAAGTAATTAATTAAAAACGGCAACACATTAATAACAATACAACAAATGTAAACATTTACTTTGATTTGATTGCATTATAAATTATAATTATATAACGTTTTAAACCTTTTATTGTAAAATTTTGTTGACTATGTCATATGTATATACTTTGAGTTTAAGACAGATCCTTTCACATCTACTGAAATAATAAGTTGTAGCAAAAAATTATTTTGAGCAGAATGTTAACAAATTACTATTTAATATTTTACAATATTTTTAATTATCTTACATTCGATGTGTCTACACGTTGCATTTATGCAATTATTTAATCTTTATTTATTTAGAGAAAGAACCTTTGTATAAATAAATTAAAATGTACCATTGACAAGTTTTAAGTATGCACAAAGTTTTACGTTTTTAAAATAACAAAAAAGTTATGGTTTCAAAAGTATTTAAAATGCTTCAACAAGTAATAAGTCGCTTAACTATTATGATGATGCTGAACCACTTTTAAACAGTATTTATCAAAAACATTGATGCGACTCTTTTATTTTATTTATTGAATAAAGATTCGATCCCGTAATAGTCATTAATAACTGTGTATTGTATATAGTATAAAATTCAAGTTTTTTTAACAATATAAGACATTATTATTGTAAGCGGGAAAATTTAATAATTTAAATTTACCGCCATAGATTTTAAGATAGTTTTAGGTTGGTAACATTTTTTGTGCAATAAGGTACATGAGACTCCGCGCGTGGGTGTGTCTGGAGATTTTATACATTCGTTATGTTATGTTATGTTGCTGAACACATGTATTAGTATTATAATTATGTTTATGTAAAATTGTGTTTCAGTAAAAAACAAAAACCAAGAAAAAAAAATAAATTATTTCCATTCTGAACGTTTTTCACCTTACAACTTCAGAAGTGGGATTGATGCGTTTCAAAATTATTTTAGAACGTTACTGTTTAAGATTATTAAGAAAAATTAGAAAATGGCAGAAGAAAGCGCAAGCCACGAGATTACAATGAGCGTGGAAGACATTATCCAGTTGACAATTAGTGCTATTAATATGCAAAACCAAGTTAGAACTGACCGTCCGAACATTACCAATAAAGAACTTGCCGCATTATTGCCTGAATTTAGTGGAAAATTAGAATATGGAGATGCTGCCACATGGTTTAATAAAATTGACATTGTTCAACGCACCTATCAAGTGAGCAATTCAATTATTATTTTATTAGCAATTTGAAAATTAACAGAAGCTGCTAAATGCTGGTATCATTCAAAAGCAGAGCATGTTGCTTTATCATGGCCGAAACTTAAAGCTGCAATGTGTCGATACTTTTCATCAAGGCCAAGTAAAATTGAACTAATGAAAGTGTTTGAGAATTGACGATGGAAAAAATCCGAACGCTTTGCTAAATATTTCAACAACAAAGTTGCCTTAGAAAATCGTGGTGGTTTATCAGAATTAGATTTGATCGAATATATTATTGATGGCTTCGATCACCCAATATTACAAACTCAAGCAAGAATGAACGATTTTAAAAATATTCAAGATTTATTAAGAATTATGAACAACATTACAAATGGAGATCGCAACTTAAATTATAGTTTTAGAAGGCCTCATCAAGTGATGCATCTACCGACACAGACTGTGAGACAAGAGGCGTCAATCCCGCAACCAGCTGTTCAACTTCGTTGTTTTAACTGCAACCAATTAGGGCATACTGCACCTGTTTGTCCCAGGCCAAAACGTGAGAGAGGAAGCTGTTTTGTATGTAGTCAATTTGGTCATCTAGTGAGAGAATGTCCTCAACGTCAAGTTAGTTCTGTTGGAAACTCAAGATCTGGTCAAATGGTTCCAGATAGCACAACACATCTAATTGAGAATGGAAAAACTGTTGAGCCGTAATTTTACCCATTCAGCTATCAAGTTACAGATGATCAATATGATGTTTGTGAGTATAAACTCAAAGACTTATTAGATACGGGGAGTCCAATTAGTTTAATTAAAGATAAGTTTAGCATTAATAACCTTAAAGAATTTGATAATAATGAAACTTTTGTAGGAATTAATGGGTCTAAATTGACTATTTTAGATATGTTTTTTGTTGACATATTAGTTGATGGTAATTATGTATCAGTTAAGTTTCATGTTGTGTCTAATGTTACTATGACTCATAATTGTATTTTGGGTAGAGATTTTATATCGCAGGTTAATTTGAATCATTTATTTAGTAGGTACAAAGAACATATTTCTGAATCTAATATTGCAGAGTCTAACGATCACGATTATAATAATGTTTTAAACGAACTTTATCACATTGAATATGAACCTCAAAATTGCAAGTTAGATTTAAATGTAGGTGATGAATTAGATGATCAATCACAACTTAAATTACAAGATCTTATGAATAATGTATACATCGACAACTTTAATGAAAGACCCAAGTCATATTTTGAAATGAGCATTGTACTTAAACATAATCAACCAATTTCATTTAGAGCTAGGCGATTATCATTTGCTGATAAGGATCAATTACGAAAAATAATTGACAGATTGTTGCATGAAAAAATAATTAGACAGAGCAATTCTGAATATTGTAGCCCGATAGTTTTAGTTCGGAAAAAAATAATGAAATGAGACTATGTGTTGACTACCGCGAAATTAACAAAATTACGGTTTATAACAATTACCCTACACCACTAATTGACGACCACTTAGATGCTTTACGAGACAAAAAGTATTTTTCATCATTAGATTTGCGCAATGCTTTTCACCATGTCAAAATGGCTGAAGAGTCTATTAAATATACATCTTTCATTACGGATTAGGGCAATATGAATATTTACAGATGCCATTTGGGCTAGCCAATAGACCTCGAGTTTTTCAAAGGTACATATATTAACGATATTTTCAAAAAATTAATTGCAGAACACAAAATCTTAATCTATTTCGATGACATTATGATAGCCACAACTCATGGAAATTTTGAGAGAGGTTTTTATTTTAGCTGCTTGTTATAGATTGCAATTTCGCTTGGACAAATGTACGTTTCTTCATTTGACTGTGACTTATTTAGGATACTTAGTTAGCAAAAATTCTATTCAACCAAACCCAAAACAACTTGAGACCATCACCCTTTATCCTATTCCAAAAACAATTAAGAAAGTCCATCGCTTCGTAGGTCTAGCCAGCTATTTTAAGCATTTTATTCCTCAGTTTTTTACAATAGCAAAACCTTTGTATGATCAAACCTCTGAAGCTATCACACTTAAAATGTTATTTTGAAGCATACAGTAGACCACGCAGATTGATTTCAGATCGAGGTAGTTGTTTCACATCAAAACTATTTCAAGAATTTATTAGTTCAAATTCAATCAATCACATCTTAATTGCCACCCACCGAGTGCGAACGGGTAAGTTGAACGGTGTCATAGATCTTTAACACCAATGTTAGCTAAATTATCATCTTCACCTAATAAGTAGGATAAGACGTTACAGACAATTGAATTTTCTTTTAACAACACCATTCATAAATCATTGAATAACACCCCAAGTATAGTTTTATTTGGAACTAATCAAATTGGCGAAAAAAATTATTGCATTAGGGTATTCTCAGAAGATTTGTCTGATTATTTCCGTGACTTAGTTGAGATTAGAGAGAGAGCTGCTGTTTAAATAGTTAAAAGTCAAGTTTACATCGAATCTGTGTACAATAACAAACGTAGAGAGCCAAAACCTTTTCATGTTGACGACTATGTAATGATCAAAAATGTTGACACTACGGTTGGTTTTAACAAAAAATTAAAACCCAAATTTAAAGGACCTTATGTCGTAAAAAAGATCCTAAACAATGATCGTTATGTCATAGGTGACATAGAAGATCATCCTTTGAATCAAGTTCCATTTGAGATTATATGTAGTCCAGAACAGATGAAACTTTGGAAGTAGAATTATTAGTTTTTTTTTGTTTAGTTTTAGATTTAGTTTGTAAGACTTAACTTCTAAGATTAATCTGTAGGATCGTGGACGATCCAATGTCAGAATGGCCAAGAATTTACCGCCATAAATTCTAAGATAGTTTTAGGTTGGTAACATTTTTTTGTGCAATAAGGTACATGAGACACCGCACGTGGGTGTGTCTGGAGATTTTATACATTCGTAGTTATGTTATGTTGCTGAACACATGTGTTAGTATTATGGTTATGTTTATGTAAAATTGTGTTTCAGTAAAAAACAAAAACTAAGAAAAAAAGAAATAAATTATTTCCATCCTGAACGTTTTTCACCTTATATTATCTATGCAAACATTTATTAAAATCGGTTTTTAATGTACCTTGTTACATGCCAAAGTTAAAACAAAGTCACTGCCTGAAATGAGGTAACATAAACGATGTTGTGCCGCTAGCTCAATGGAGACGGGATGGGTTATATTTTAAAATTCCGTGATAACTTGGAAACGGGATTGACATAAATCGAAATAAAAAGGTAAAAACTCAAAATCGGTTAGGGCGCCAATCAAGGACACGATGATGGTAGCTTCCGGACCCCTGATAACCCGAAAGCTCATCTGGTTGGTTACAACCCCGGAACTTACCTCGAGTTGTAACTTGCTAAATTCTGAAATATACTTAAAAACAAAATTACGTACGCGGCAGCTGAATGAATAAAAGCTCTTTACAGTTTAACAATTTAACATTTATTGACTGAATATTAAAATTAAATTTAAAAAAAAGAATATCTGACAAATTTGAATAAAAATAATCAATGAAATAAAAGTTCACAAACGGAATATAACAATTCAAATTTATATAAAAGAAAATAAAGCGTTAACTTATTTTTCAATAATACACAACAATAATAAAATTCAAGGCCTTGTCCGCCTACTTAATCCGCAAATAACAAACAAAAATACTAAAATACAAAAGTCATAAAATATGCGTCCGAAACTTTGCTTCGAACTAAACGTTCAAACAAATTATAGTTTATATATCGTTACATTATCTTTTATGCATGAATAAGATTTACTTTTACATACACACCAAACAAACTTAATTAATTAAATCGAACTTCACGCAAACGCCATCAAGTGTTTCTTGAAATAATTAAAGTAAACCGTAATTCAATCGGCTCAAATCAAAGCTTTTAAATCATATCGATCGCGGTTCACCTCACGGTAATAACAAATTCGATAAATACCTTTGCTCAATTGTTTACTCCAGGTGAGCTGTCGGTCCCAGCGGCTTCAGAAGCTACGAAGTTAGATTGAACTCAAGTCGGTCTAGGTGTACCGTAGTCGAATACAAGCTCGGTGGATCCCCCAAACAATAGAATTCCGGCGGAAGATTTATTTCACTATTTAATTGAAATCCGCACAAAAGCGAAGACAGGATTTTTCACACAAAACATCGAAAATAAATCCAACTCGAACGTGAGTTTTATTATGGACACCATAAAGTTCCTTAAACCGTAAAATTACGAATTTGGAAAATTACTATTTCCCCTCACACCACTCAATTTTCACGGCACCATTTGTTTAACTTCCGCGGTATTGTCTAACGGTAGGGTAAAAACACCCCGAACACTTGACTACATTCCGGTACCCGGTATTCTTAATTGCGACCAAAGATTGATCCCCAAAAACAAAATTTTACCCCTTTTAACACCTCGTATTCCCACTTAATTCGATGAACTTGCGCCGTAAAATCTTTGTAAAAGATGCAACACTAAACCAAGTAAATTAACAAAGATGAAAAATATAATGGCCAAGTGCGTCTTGTCACGTAGGCCTTTGAAAGAAAGAAACATTTCTAACCGAAAACGCTTACTTCGCTAAATTATCATGTGGTTCGCAATCGCGCTCATAAAAGAACCCAACATAAACAAAGTATAGATACCAAGAAAAATGGATCAAATTACATTCCAAAAGGAAGTCGTAAATTATCTAGCATTGTTATTTTACTGAGATAAACAAGTAAAACACTAAATCAAAATCAAAACCACGGAACTTTATGCATTCAAAAAAAATAATTGTGAAATAACTATTAAATACAAATAAACTTAAATTCAACATAATAAAATACCGAGCGAAACGTTTTCGATGCTAATATCGAACTAATCAATCGAAAAAAAAAGAAAACCGCAAATTCAGCCAGATGAATCTAATTACGGGGTCTTACATAAAAGATCCACTGCTAAAAATTCTAACGCAGGTTACAACCTTCTATGCTGTTTTACAATATTTAAGAATGATAGTTTGTCAATATTATATCTAATTTAATTTTATGTGGTCATTCAATGTTGGTTATCCTATATAAGTTCAACGTCTATTTTACATACTTTTACTACATTGAATAATAATAAGCTGTCAATATTGTAACAAAATGGTTTTTAAATGGCCAATATTGGACAATATTCAAATATCGGAAACTATATGGTTCCAACTTTGTGTGCTCTTAGGATAGGAATCACATTTTCACGTTAAATGACAATTTATAAATTAAATTTGACGTGTTTCGGAATTTTTTATAAATATGTACAGTAACCAAAATAACGAATTTATTCCATTTAGCTTTTCCACGCTGTGTATCTAAGTCATTTGTGTTTTTGCTCAACACCAACAAAAATTATTGGTCAATAAAAGAACTTTTTCCTGACATGCAATTAGCTAATGGCATATAAAGTTCCTAAAAATGTAATAAACAGACATAGGACATCACAAGTAATGTTGCGTATAATTTATCTCGTAATTATACTAAACAGAATGCGCTAAGCTTCCAACTAATTTTTTTACTTATAACATCGCAAATGTGCTACTGAATTTTTAATATTAATCACCCTTCTAACAAATATTTCATCGATTTGACCCCAAATTCATTCTTAAGATTGGTGTTTGTATTCAATGCTTGCAAAAAAGATGAGTTTAAGAAACATTTACAATTCCAAAAAGGCAGACATTTGGCGGTGGTCCAACTCACTATAAATACAAAAAAAATTATATCGCGTCGCAAAAATAAAAGTTAATTTTTATCTCAGCAAAACTTTTACAGAAAACACATACAAATCGCGGTTAATTTACCCACTTCTACCGAGGATGGTATTCGATATTTTAAAAATGGAGATTTTATTGAGCGCAATCTTAGTTTGTACATTGTTTTTCCCTCAACATCAAAAACGAAAGTAAAATTAATATGTTTCCATTTGCAAAAGTGATGTTATGTTCCGAGACAAAATTCACACAGCACGCAAAGTATAACAAAATGCTTTTAACATACCAAATTTCCGTCCAGTAACATAAAAACTTAGAAAATAGACACTAGCTAGAGTTTAAGCATACACCAAAAGCAGAACCTTAAAAGTTGAACTCAGCTCAATCACAACAACACACAACCCAGTTTTTTAAGTATTACCAATCGGATGTGTCTAATATTCGCATGAAACGGAATAATATTTTGAAGAACCAAAAAGACTTCAGCCAACAGGTAGTGCCATAAACATTAACAAACGACACTCTAAAGTAAACCAAGAGAAAAAGAAGAGGTATAAAAAAAAAGTTTAAACCACAGTCAAAGACAAAAAATCCCACAAAACACAAGTCTACAAATACAAATTCAATTCTAAATATAACTCCCAAAACTAATTAAACTCAAGAAGTAAAAAAAAAACAAGCATCACTGTCCAGCAGATTTTGAATGGTAATAAACGGATTTAAGAAAAGAAAATTTAAAAAAAAACTAAATAAGTTGTGCCAAAAAGTCTTTCACAGACGATATGAGATTCTTTCACCAAAACAACCAAACAAATCTTAAAGATCCAAGAAAAAAAACGACGAAAAAATCTCATGCAAGAACAAGATTCTGATTAAAAAGTCGAACTACAAAAAAACAGAGAAAAAAAAACAGCAATCCAACAGTCACAATTACAAAGTTCCAAAAAACTAAAAACTATTTAAGTGTCCCAATCCAAGTAAAACCGAGAAAAAAGAAAAAACGTAACAGTAAATAAGAAAGAATAAGAACCTTTACTTTCTAATCAAACATCGTTAGTCCTTGTTCATCATGGTGGAATGTCACCATGGAACTTAAATTCCGAAGAACGGATTAGAATCTTTCAAGAGCAAAAAAAAACTCAAAAAAAATCAATATCTGACAGCGACTGACAACATAAAAAATGCCGGCAATGTGTAGAGTACAATGAACAACGTTGCAGACTATTTCAAATCTCAAACTAAACACAACCAAACAAGGACTTACCTAACCCGATAAAGCAAGAAAAGTAACAGAAAAAAAAAGAAAAAAAACATAGTTGCAGTAAACACTAAAGAAGAAAAAGTTACTGAAACGAAAAGAAAGTAAATGTTCAAGCATTAACCGGGATTAAAAAAAAACAAAACAGAAAATTGCCTTAAAAGCAAACCTTAAGAAACAAAAAAAAATAAAGAATAAGAACAACAAGATATAAGAAACAGACATACGTTTTTCTCTCCGTAGTTATAACAAAATAAGTAACTAACCCTTACATGCCTAACTAGCTGCTCAAAAGACGAACCATAAAGAGAATCAAAAAGAAAGATTATAATAGCCGCATAAAAAAAGTCCTTTGCCTGAGAAGAAAGAAATGAAAACTACGAAAGATAGAGATAAGAAAAAACGGAGAATGTTAGTGCCTGATTTCCTCTTCTTTTCGTAGAAGGGGCTCAACCAACCGCCCAAAATGTATATAAAATAAGAACGAATAGAAAAGATATAACAGTTAGCTATAAAATAAATGCGTACCAGTTGTTGTTCCCAAATCAGATAGTTTACTACAAAACTTTAATGTTGATAAGCAAAATAAGAAACTTAAAAAAAAACCAAATCCAAAAGCAGAGAGAGAGAGAGTTCTATACATGACGCACCAATCAAAAAAAAACGACTAAGCGGATATAACTAGAGAGGTAATTTGTCCTGAAATAAGAGAAAAAAGAAACTAAAAGAAATTTACTAGAAACTTAAAAAAAAAGAATTTCAGTACAGCAGTATGTGAGAGACAACTGGGTGCCATCCAAGCTACAACCAACAAGATACTGACAATGTATTTGAAAGCTTGAACTACCACAACCAAAAAGAAGAACCAGATGAATAGCAAGAACTAAAATTCAGAAATTGAACTAACACTTACGACGCTGATAAAAAAACAATTAGAAAAAAAAGCAGAGCACAAATAGAAGCGACTGACGATTGCTTTGTTATCAGTTCGAACAAGAACAGCAACGTATAAATTTAGCAAGTCTTATATTAAGCCAGTAGAAGTGACAGCGAAAAGCTTTCAAAATGCGGTAATTCTAGATTACTTGCTTGCGTTGGTCCGATCCGATCATACAAGGATCAAAAGAGACACTTACACATTTACTAAAAAAAACTAACTAACTAAAAAAGAAAAGGGAAGTTGGTTACGACCCCTAGTGCACTTACTTTTGGGGTGTAACATCACAAATCTGATAGTTTATTATTAATTTTTAAAAAAATATTTAATCAAAATGGAACAACAGAATACGAATAATTGACATAATTGAAATAAAACTTATCTGAACTTAACACCAAATTGCAAAATACCTTTAATATGGTAAAACATACAAACGTAAAAATCAAACAAAGAAATAATAAACGTAAAATACAAAATCCTTGCGAGACGTGCATAATTTGAAACATAAAGTTATTAAAACTTAATTACTAAAATATTAACGGCGCAATAATAAATGACGCAAATCTTATTTAGTTTAAATTAAAAGCAAAATACATTAATGATTACTTTTCGATCGCTTCAATCTATTCACAAACAGCAAATCGATTACTAGATTAGTGTTGCATTTAGTTGGCGAAATTGCAGTTAGGTATCAAACTTATTTTGATAAATTTAAAGCCCTTAGGTTACACCAAACACGATTATAATTGCAATAAACGTCAATTATAAACACCTGTGGTAATTCTGTTTCCTGATGAAAACCGTGAGCGACTGGACCCACAAGCGAAACAGCAATACCAAACTCAAACGGTGCTCTTAAACGTAACTCGGAAAGGCAGTGATTGCTTGAATAGGTATAATATTAATTTAATTGCAAAATGAAAATTATATGTTGTCTTCGACGATACAAAACATGACCCAAACAAAAACTTTAAGTAAAGCCCGTATAAACTGAAGAACTAATTGGTGTATTCAAAAATTCTGATCGGGTTTCTTTCAACTCAAACACACAATCTCACGATTCTTAGGAGGTCAAACATGGATTGCGTCACGCGCCAACTCTTAGTTCTCGTTATTATTTGGAATTACTATATCATAACTAACTCAATAACAACCGCGTGGTTTTTTATAAACTAACCCACGTTCCACCAAAGGAACTCTCAAAAGAAATCACATCTAATAATACGGCAACAGAAACTGATGAAAAAGGAACGCATGACGTAATAACACGAGTTCAAGCGTCGTTGAGATACCTCCAAAAATGCAACGATATCAAAACATAAATGATACTTTTAATGATCTTAAAATAAACAAACTGCCAAAATATTGGGTTACTTTTATCTCAGAAACTAAATATGAATGAAAGTTAGACGTATAAATTATAATATCTACTTAAAACGTATGACAATAAATTCGACCTAAATAATTCAGGTTCATACGCACTAAACAAAGAACTAAAAGATGGCTGAAAGTTTTTTCTTCTGGTTATTCTACCTAAACAAAAAAGTTAAAAAAAAATTGAAAATGAATTTGAAAACGTGAAATAAAAAATGCGAAATTACTCAAATGATTCTAAAGAAAACGAAATAAACAAGAAAAACTCAAACACCAAGTCTTGTTCGAAAGACGTCCAGAAATCAAACAATAGTTGCAATTTGTAATAAGTAAGTTGAAATTTAATGTCTGAATGATGATGACAAAAAGCAGATAAAACGCTTCTTGCAGTATTAGTGCTATAGTGCTAACAACAAGATTTTGATTTTGTTCTTGTTTTGGATTTTTTCATACCCGCTCACGCAACCTAATCTTCTGATTTAGTCTTTTCCCACTTTACTGTTCCAGTCACTCATTATTATCATTTGTGTTTTTTTTTGCTTTGTCTTGTCTTGTCTAAATCTGCATAAAAGTCTTACATTTCTTCTTATACGATACCCTCTATTGGTGCATACGTTTGAATAATGATGTATGTTTTTTTAGTTTTAAAGCTATTGCTATAATTTTTTAGTTTATTGCTTTAACAACTGTTAACATGAAAATATTTATAATTTTTAAATATTAAAAAATATAACAATTTAAAGTATTAAAAGTTTAAGTTACCAACTAAAGCAAACAAAATTTGCATGCCCTGATGGCAACCTTAAAAAAACCTTTTTGTTTTTTATTGCATTTTAATTAAAGTGTTTTTGTTGTGTGGGTATCAGTTGGAGATTTAAATTGCTGGTTACAATGATCTGCAAAAAAATATTTTTTATCGAGCCCTGACACTATTCCGGTTGATTCTTATGTAACATGGCGTCCTGAATCCAAATATGTCTTCCGTTTTCTTCCATCACCCATCATTTTTGAGGGAGCCCCAAATCTCTAATTTTACTACTTTTCGATAAATTAATTATAATAATTATTATAATAATAAATATATGGACATGAATTTAATTTAAATGAGAAAAAGAACTATTTTAGCTATAAACAGTATTAAATAAAAAGATATTCATCGTTACTTGGTGCTTGCTTTCCTTTTATACCCTGAGGTACAACTCTCTCGTTTCAGAAACCAGCAGTACTCCGCCAACATGCTTGTCTTCTACTTCCCTGAAAATCTCTTCTCTAGCGCAGCGATGTCTTGATGGAACCGTTCCCCGTGTTCATTTGAGACTTCTCTTAAATTTTCAGGGAAAAAGTCCAGATGCGAGTGAAGGAAGTGAACTTTAAGAGACATGTTACATCCTATGTTCTTGTACGCTAAAAGCAGTTCCTCGACGTGAGCGACATAATCTTCACTTTTGTGGTTACCCAGGAAGTTCTTACAAACGTTTTGAAATGCAAGCCAAGCTCGTTTTTCTTTTCGATTTAGGTGTTCAATAAACGTCGAATCTTGGAAGAGTTGTGTAATCTGGGGACCAACAAAAACGCTTTTTTGGGTTTTAGCTTCGCTAAGACAAAGAAATTTAGTTTTCAAAAATTCAAATGCGCCACCTGTCTTGTCCACTGCTTTCACAAACTGCTTGATCAATCCAAGTTTGATGTGTAAAGGTGGTAAGTAAATATTTTTCTTCGGAACTAAAGGATTGTGGACGACATTTTTCTGACCAGGAATAAGATTTTCTCGCAGAGGCCAGTCCCGTACGATGTAATGTTTATCTCGGGCTCGGCTATCCCATTTACAAAGGTAGCAGCAATATTTTGTGAATCCTGATTGCAGGCCCGTGGGTAGAGCAACAACTTTTAAGTCAGCGCAAAGTTTCCACTTATAATCATGATAACTAATTTTATCAAGGATTCTGAAGATGTTTTCGTACGTTTCCTTCATATCAACAGAGTATGCAACTGGAACTGATGGGAAGTCATTTCCATTTGCCAACAGGACAACTTTTAGGCTTGTTTTTGATGAGTCTATAAACAGTCTCCATTTGTCTGGGTCACATGGCATCTGTAGCTCTGTCATCAATAAATTTGCATTAGGGCAGAACACTAAACCTTTATCTTCCGAGAAAAGACATTTCAGAGTTGCTTGTCTGGTCCTGTAAGAAGATATTTTTACACCCTTTTCTAAGAAATTCCACTGTTGAAGTTGCGATCCTAGGAGCTGAGATTTAGTCTTGGGTAACTGCAAATCCCTGACAAGATCATTTAATTCCGATTGAGTGAGGAGGTGAGAGAAACTAAATCTGTTTACTTTACTATTTTTTTTCTCTGTACTTCCTATAGTCTTCGTTCTTTTTTGTGCTTAGTCATTTTTTGTATAGTTGTCTTTTCACATTAACTGCTTCCGTGTCTGCTTCATTAAATTTTCATTTGAAATTTGTTGATGTTTCATCTATTTCTCCTAATGCTTCTAATGCCGCTTTTTTCATACTGTCATTTATTTTTATATACGTATCTTCCACTGTATCAAATCTAAACTCTATTAGTTTTTGGTCCAGTTTTCTTTGGTTTAGTTCCTATATTGTTTTGTCTTGCAGTAGGTACAGTTTGAGTTTTGGGTTTTTATCGATTTTTTCCCATTTATTATGTTATCTGTATTCTTGTTTTCCCATTTGAATCTCATGTTTGCTATTAACAATCTGTGATCGCTGATGCACTTGTCTCCTTTTTTCGCACGTACGTCTTTAATTGTTATTGTAGTGTTTTTCCTAAATATTGTGTAATCTATAAATGATTTTAGATTTCTTGTTTCTTGCGTTCAGGTGTATTTATTTATGTTTTTGTGTTAGAAAAATCTTTTCGTTATTTTGAGACTTTGTAGTTCACACATTTATGTTATTCTTTCCCCGTTATCATTCACGATCTCCTCTCCAAATTGGCTCACCGTTTCATGCTTCTTCCTGTTCTTCCATTTGAATCGCCAGCTATGATAATTTCTTCTGTTGTTTTTACTTTCTCTATTTCTTTTGTGAAAGTGTGTACGAATTTATCTTTTTCTATCACTTTAAATTTACTTGTATGATTCTTTTAATTACTGGTTGCCACGACTTGACCCTATTCTTGTATTTGTTTTTTATGAGAATTCTTACCCCTGTTTTTGCTCGTTGTTCTTTATTCACTCCACACCAACAGTGCAATATTATTTCTGGGGTTTCTGTTCCATTTCTTACTTCTACATCCCTGAATGTTCCAAGTTCTCCTCCAAGTGATCCTCTTTTCCTTGCGCTTTTTGTTTTGTGGTTGAGTTTCAAAACTGGGTCTTAAGGACTCCTCGTGAAATAATTTCCTCGGTACCCGCCGTATCTAGCAAGCTTTCTTTTATCCGCCACCTGGGGAAGCGCGTAATAGGAAAATAGCAACCTTACACGGGTTTTTGAATTATATTTAAAAAATACCTTGCCTTGCGCCCTAAAAAGGTTGGCTATAATAATCTGTTTTTGTTTTATTGCTCGGACAATTGTAGTAGTCAGTGTGTTGGTATAAATACTTTTGCAAAAAATTCCAAAAATAATCGGCACGTTCCTCAAACCTTCAAATTTTTATAGGTCTACTGGACACTGCTTCCAAAGAACGTCAGCAACCCAACTGGTCGACAGTGGGGCCGATCATTTGACGCTGAAAAGACATAGTAGCTGGAAATCTGATACAGTGGCTGCCGGTTACGTAAAATAAAATGAGACACAGATGACAACCGCAGAAAGCATTTAGGCATGTAGTTGTCTTTTCCTAATTTGCATAAAATTGCATTAAACCTATTTCACTCTTAACTACAATAACTATCATTACTACCAACGTTAGATATTACACACACAAAAATCACTACTTTCGATTTTACAAAGTTACACTCTGTAACAATGTCTTTTAAAGAAAAACCGTTACACAAAGTGTGTACCTATGCTAAATAGAAGAAAAAATACGCTATATATTACATGTTTGTTATTTCTACCTTCTATAGAAAAGTGACACAAGTACTTAAAAGTAATTATTATTATTATTCTTTATTGTTGTTTAAGACTCAGTAGAGTATACAAACGTCACATTATACAAAAAGAAATTAAATAAAATTATTATAATATTATAGTAATATAGTAAACGGACACTTGCTGACAATGTTTTTTTTAGATTTTTTTTAAATGTTGTTATAGACTGTATACTTTTAAGATTTTTTGGTAGATTGTTATAATAACTAATTCCTTTACTATTTTTATATTTTGCTGTTCTACAATGGTTAACAAAAACATTTCTTTTTGTTCGTGTATCATATAAGTGAACATCTTTATTTAGACTAAGAGATTGTAGATTTTGTTTCGTTAATAATGTAAGTTCAAAAATATACAGTCCATAAAACGTCAACAGATGTTTTTTTTGCAATGCAAAGATAACGATATTGATATAAACAAATTGGTGCTATAGAGTTTTTGTTTATATTTTATACGTGGGCTCGTTAACCACGAGATGGCTACAGCCACAACACTTTTATATGATATTGATATAATAATATGTGTTTTGACACTAATAACTTATTCTTATGTATATATTTCATTTAATTTTTTATTTATTACGTGGATACATTTAGAAAATAAATTGTATTTTTTAAATATTTATATATTGGTATATATGGTATGTAATAAGTAAATTTAGTTAAGAAGCTTTATACTGTTATCCGATTACGTCAATTAAAACCGATTTGCATAATTATTTTATGCTACAAAAATTTAAACTTGCCATCTTGTATTTGTATGTACAAAATGAGTATTTCAGGTCTTTATGCATTAATAAATTACGTTAAGTTAAATGAGCCCTAATTTTAATCTACCAAGGTTTAAGTACCTATTAAAGTTTAATAAATAAACGGTTAATCTTGTTTCAATAATTACATTGCATGTTACGGGTTATGTAATTTTGTTATACTAATCGTAAGATATAAATGATACGTTGCAGAATCCATTTCCCTATTTCTTTTTTTGATTCAATTCTGTTTGTATTGTTCAATCTATTTGTTTCAATACTTATTCTAACATGATGAAATAACACTTATTTCTATTTATAACATTCTATAATTTCATCTAAGTTTTTAATCGTTTTTGCTTTGTATAAAATGTTCGGATTAGGATAGCAACATTATCAACGTCATTTTTTGATTCTATTTTAGTTAAAAATAAGATTTTATTTAACAAAAACGTAAAACGCTAAAATATGAATTTAAATATTATTAGGTAACTAACAGATTAAAATACTTAACTTAAAACTGTTGTAAGTAGGTTACGTTTATAAAACGTAAATTAAAAAACTAAAAATAATATTTAAACAAATTGTAGAAACTGTTTTTTGAATATCTTTACTTATATATTTTTTAAAATGTGTTGTTTATTATTTATAAACAAGAGTTATCTGAATAAAAGCTTTTCTTTAATTTATGATTCTTATTAGTGATGACCGTTGAAATTTCCCTAAATTATTTTCTGTAAACAGCCAACTTAACAAACATTGAATTTAGGGTGTACTCGCTGCGTTAAAATAAATTATTTACAAAATGACTTTTTGCTTTTCTATATTTAGAAAACATAATTCAAAAATTAAAAATTAGAAAATAATAGGCACTATAACATGATTACGACTTAAACATCGTCTACTAATTAATAATCCACTTTCTCTCAGTATCGACATATTTATACATTCCAGTTATTATAAATAGAAATTTCTTAAAGAAAACAATAAATCAAACAAGAATACAACTAAAAGACATGACGAAATCAAAAGCACGTACGTGCAAGAGAATTAGGTACCAAAATGTTTGCAGGCAACAAAGTAAACTCAACAAAAATAACGAATAAATTATTACCCTAAACGAATCTTTCTTGAAATTAAGTAAGTCTAAAAAAAAATAAACCAAAACTGTTGGTTTAACATCTGACAAAAATATATGTGGTAATACAATTCATACTTGAAAACAAAAATTATTTAAAAATTAAATTAAAATAAGAAAACAAAAATGATTTAACATACGTCAATCAACTAGCAAATTCCTTAAAAAACTCAATAAATACGCGCCGCATTAAAACAAATGCAAATACGAGGACCAAAACGAAAGTCAGTGATACGAAAATCAAACGACGGTTACAAAGGCACAAGCATTTCATTATAATTGAATGAAATGACAAAGAGAAAGTTTGTTACAATTCAACAGGTA
Source organism: Aquatica leii (assembly GCA_035610365.1). Taxonomy (NCBI): domain Eukaryota; kingdom Metazoa; phylum Arthropoda; class Insecta; order Coleoptera; family Lampyridae; genus Aquatica; species Aquatica leii. Next base: position 36,904,263 of record CM069437.1, on the reverse strand, counting down.
CATAAACCAATAAATCTTGTATTTTATCTCTGTCAATGATTAAAGTAATATTCTCGTCATTTACTAAATTTGAATCTTTTAGCGTTTACCAGCAGAAATGTATTCTATCTGAGAGTTCTCTTTTGTCGCATGATTCAGTTCCATTAGATAAAACTAGTCTTTTGTAAGCATTTTTGAAGACTTTGGGTTTTAGTAGAATTGATCATAGATCAAATAGAAAAACTTCTTTGTAAGATCGGTATTAAACGCATATTCAACTTGACAGGAAATATCTCTCAGATTCTTCCTTCTCCCAAAGACAAATTTCTTACAATTTTATTTCAAGGTGTACACAAAATTCGTTGTTCATATAGTTTAGTATACGTTGGGGAAACCGGTCGTTCTATCATTACACGCATTTCCAAACATGATCTTTGTATAAGAAAAAATCATTTTTCTAAGTCTGCGGTTGCTGAACGTCATAATACTACAGGTCACAATATAGGTTTTTAATAACGTTTTGGTAATTGCTAACCCAATTAGAGTCGAGCTTCACCAGCTGTGACAATAATTCTCTTTTATATACGGAAACTATTTCTTTGCGAGTGACTTTTTTGGAGTTTAGAATCTGACTTAGTTCACAAATTGATTACTTAATTCTGTAGTAGTTCTTTGTTGGATTATTGTTTGTTTTCTTTCTTTATTGTTTTCCTTCTTGCCTTTTTAGAGTTTAGATTTGGCTTGGTTTGCAAGTTGATTACCTTACTTTTGAGAGATTCTTAGTTAGATTTTGATTGCTTGTTTGAGTTTTTTGACTTCTCTCACACCCTTACGTAAGTGAGCGAAACGTTGGCAACTTTGGTTACAACAATGACACGGTCTAAACCCAGAAGACGTTCTCATCTTAGTATAGACTCCGGCCGTGGAAACCTTCGCTATTAAATTTATAACATTTATTTAGTAACAGCAGTATATTCTGAATATGTGTATGTAATTTTTTTTTAACTTTTTTGTACTTTTAACAACAATTTTGCCAATTATCTTTTTTTCGCTTTTCTGGTCTTATAAAAATTGTTAAAAATCAAAAATAAAACACGTGCACTGTTTGGTTTGAAATAATAAGAAAAGAAACATGTTGCTAAACAGATTTGATAACAGCAATAACATTTTTACAAATGTCGAACACACTTGGCTTTTGTGGCTTTTATTCATCAAAATTTTACGATAACACAAATACAACTTTGTAACATCAGAATAGGTTGGAAGAACGTTGCCACAAAGTTTACTTGCTGTTCTAAATATTTCAGGTTTGACTCGGGTAATCATTATTAATTTGTTACGTGCATAAATTTAAAAATTCACTGCCCTGTATACTGGTTGAATTAAAGTTACCATTTCTCGACGGTATCTATCAGGTATCGTTGGTCCCTTCCGGTCGAGAAAACAAAATCCGTCATTTTTACTTTGACATCGTACGCTACATAACCTGATGCCTGCGTAAATTAAAACTGTTTTCTTAAAACATCCACGTGTTGTAACACGATGTATAATGAAATTATCTATAATTAATTAATTTAGTCTACGCAGGGTAAGTGGCTTCTATTATTTTTGGAATTAAAGCTAATTTTCATGTCTTTTCATTAGTGCCGTGTGCTACCTCCCAAATCTGGATTTCCTTGTCTGTACACGTTTAAAATCTACGTTAGGAAAGTTCTAATAAGAAGCATTGGACCTATGAACTCTGCGATACAAGAGCAAATACAATTAAATTTCTATTCAAAGGCATTGACGTTTAAATAATACCACCTTGTACGAAAGTGTATATGTACCAGATACGATTGATATTTCCATTCGGAGGCAATTGATAACTAATACTACATTAGATGAAAGGGCATATGTAACAGCATACGATACGTTTCGGTTCTCTTATCTTTTATAAATGTTTGTTTTTACTTGTTGTAGAGTTTGTGAGTCACCAGGTAGACACGATTATTTTCAGGTAGTTTGATTACAGGAAGCCAGTAGAAAAACGTTTTCTGAAAGTACACTTGAATATTGGTAAGTCAATTTTTGATTTCGTTGTCGCTACGGTGTTGCTCATGAATGATATTTATTAATAGTATCAAAACCTTGAAAATGTTTTGCTTCTTATTACTGTCACTCAATTAGTTAAAATTAAATTGTTATCGCATACTGATTACATCAACTGTCAACTATTATTACTATTAATGTAATTTACTTACAAAAATTTTTGTATGTCCTGGTTGTTACACACTTGATTTAAGTGTATTGTAAATTGCCGATACGTCTGGTGTTTTAGTACTGTTACAAACTTTAAGTCTTACGAACCTTGCACGGCCAACTCACACAGTCGGAGATAGGGGAGGTTCAAGTGAATAATAATTAAGGGCGCCAGATCATTTATAATTAACACTTCTGCCTCGATCAAGGCGGTCCAAGCTTGTAACAAATTTTTAGGTTCGTAATCCTTGTTACTCTGATGTTCGGGTAACCACAATAAAAAAAAAAGGTATGTTACCATAAAAGAAAGATTAACAGGTATAAAAACTTTAATTTAGTAACGTAGAATATTAACAAGATTCTAATTCTCAATTCATAAACGCCAGAAGTATCGGCATCACACAATACTTAGGTTAAGTCGAAGCGAATAGCGAAGGAAATTTTGTAGTAAATATTGTTTGTACACAGCATGCGATACACACAAAATAATTAATGAAACTACCTTAATGGTATTAAAACAATGATCGTAATTACGGAAATTAACATTAGCCAAAGTTCCGTGAGTCACTTTTCAGACAGTAATAAAATAATTAAATAAACTTACCCACAATCCAGTACCTACTTGGTCGAAGAAAACGTTTTCCCCGGTAAGTGAGACTGGAATAAATTTGAGTAGCAAATCGTGTCAGCACAATGACTCACGAAATCAAGATCTACAAAATTGTTAATTACTGCTAAAAGAAAGTACACATAACATAACCCGATTGTCGAATACTGTTGTACACATTCAATGAAAGTTGATTTCGCAGGTGTTTGCCGCATGAGTAGGATCTCGAAGAAAAATTCTTGTCTTCGGTTTTTTTAATTTTAAACGTAGGCCTTACATATAGAGTTATACTCGTCCCATGAACGTATTTATCGATACTAATCCCTCATTATTCTTTATTGAATAGAAACATGTGGCCAAAACCTGGTGGAACGGCCTGTGACGACTAAATTATTTTTAAAAACGTAATGAAGTTATAATTTGATTTCCATTACAGAGGATGTCTTTCGAAAATTTTCTTTAAGCGAAACAGGCCATTTTATGCAGTTGTCAGCTTAACCACTTTGTCGTAAAATGACAGTCACAAGAAAAGATCGGCAGTGGGCGTCAAACCGGAGTCTAATTTTAATTCAATATATAAGGTATTACGTTATAAAAATTTTGAACGTAACAGTACCTACGTATATTTGTATTCAAACTAAATTTATTTACTGTGATTCTATCAAATTATCTTTACTTGTTATTGATTCAAATTTTAATCTAAGTTATCCTTCTAATATTAATTAAAGTACATTTGTTGTCAACGATTTGGTTTCTTTCTTCGTTTCCTCTTTTTAGTAGAATCAAAAGTACGTACAACGCAATCAGATATGTCGCTTAAGCTAATTCAGTTTAGCATTTGTAACGGGCACTTGCCTAAATTGCAAACTTAACCCACCATAAAAAAACGTCAGCTGTAGTATCGGAAAGTGGCGTAGGTAACACAACTGTTACAAATCAGTTTGCTTTTGATGTGTAAATTATAACCGGTTAAAAAAACAGAAAAGCTACAGATGCTTGTTCACACCTTTATAGCACTGAATGAATATAAATAGAACACAGAAATGTTCGTACATGCAATATCACAGTAGCATACAAATGCAATTACAGATATACTGCACCCTCGAGTTATGCAACAAACTGTGGTATTAAAAAAAAATGCAATAAAAAATGTATATTGTTAAAATTAAACTTTAAGGGCATGAAATTGATATAAATTGAAAAAGAATGACGCACATCCAATCAAACGCTAAGTTTAAATAATCTAAGCGTTAGAAAACACATAAACTACTTGTGATAATAAACAACCAAATACTCAATCGCCGTACATACAATCGACAGCAAAATGTGATAAGAAGTTAAAGGTTGCTTACGGTTTTCTACTAACTGCTAGTACTAGTAAAAATGCAATCATGTATAAAAGCTAAAAATAAACAAACATATATTGCCGTAATATCACAAATAGAGCTAATTTGATTGCAATCAATTATAAAACACAATGTGCGCTAGACTTCCAATTTTTCTGATTTGTAGTAAATTTTTAAGTTCAGTACAACTGTATTTATAGCATTTTATAGGTAGGGTTATGTTATCTTTTTTATTAAAATACTAGGCCTGACATATAAGGTGTAAAAGACTCTCACAACTCGACAACTCAACCAATTTACTGCAGATAGTTCTTGAGGACTTTCTAAACCCGACGGTAGGAATTCGACTTACACAGAAGGTAACTACATGTTGACGTTGTAATTAAGTAGATAATAGTAAATGCTAAAAACGACAAAAATTTAATCTAGTCGCAAATCGTAAATGTGCATCATACCTCAGCGATTCTTCCCACATGCATCAATTCATTTTATATTTGATTTACGCCATAAAACCAGTAGATGGTTCACAATTTCAAAAATGTTTGCTCAGCTTTTACATTCACAAGTGCTTACTATGCAGTCTGCGTGTAGAAAAACTCCAGTATTACTAACTGACTTCAAAATGAACGATGAGCAATAAAAAATTTTTAACGTAGCCCGATAAAGTTTTGTACGTGTACTCTCTCAAAAAAACGAAGACGCGTGTAGAAGAAGGTTGTAGTCAAGTTATTTTCACACCTTATGGGTTTTTATTGTGGAAATTTAAACTTCAATATGTACCTATTTGTGCATCCAAAAATACGCAAAATCGAAAAAATGTTAATTTAAAAAGAGTCTTAAAATTCGGGTATTTTTATTAAAGTTTCAAATTTTCACATTCAAAATATAACCTAAAGATGTCACAATTGGTTTTTTTTGGAATTAAATAAAATTTTAAATGTTTTTTATTCCTCCACACCACTGCGTAGTCATTTTTAATAATAAAATTATTAAGAACAACCAAAACAATTTAAATAATCAATTTAGACATCTTGTAGTTACATTTAAATATTTTTCAATATTTAATATTGTCTTTAACGCTAAAAGCTTTTTAATACCTTATGCAGCGAAACATAATAACAAGCATAAAACTGCAGCTTCTGTTAAATTTGAAAGTACAATTTTAATGCTTAGTAAAATCTATAAAGATGACAAAGTGCACAATAAGAAAGTAAAAACTAACATAGAAAATATTTTATAGTTTGAAACTAATGTATTATCAATTATAAATGTTAATTCACATAAAACTTACATAAGAAAAAAATTGTTAAATTGAAATGCTAGTTGAAAATGGATTTGTTCATTTAGTTTCCATATATTCGAGTCACGATGAAGGGTATAAAACGCTTAATAGGATTGTTAGAAAGTTGTAAAGGATACGAACACATTACGAGTATTTAGTTACAATCGTTTTTAAACTCCATTTCGACTTAATTCTGTTAAATTAATTTGTTTTTTACAATGTTTTAACGTAATTCGAGAATATTGATTAAAACCGTATATATCAATTTGTAATAAATAAAATGAAATACGGCGAAGGTACCAAACATTTAAAAAAAATATTCAAGTAACTTTAGGTCAAAACTAGTATTTCCTTATATTAAAATACGACTATAGCAGCCAATTTAGGAACTAACAAAACGTTGCATTTAAGTACAAAATCATTAACAAAAATTTTACAGTGTAAAAGCAAATTACGAAAAGTTTAATTTTGTGTTTTTTAATTAGACATTAAACTACATTAAGATAGAATTTAAAAATTAATTGCAGTGATTTTATCGTAAACTGCAGAAATAATTAACGGTAATATTAGGGATTCACAGGCTTGGTTTTTAAAAGTTTAGCTTGAAATCAAGCTAAGTTTTGGAATATTCAAGCCAAGTTTTAAAAACCTAAAACCAAGCTACTAAAAAGTCAAGTCAAGTTTAAGATTAGCCACGTCAAGCTTTTACAGGTCAAAGCCAAGTAATATTATCTTAATGTAAAATTTATATTCCAAAATAAAGTTTATCGAAAGCAATTTACACAAATTACTTCAGCAAACAGCCTCAATTGAAGAAATCAAAACAGAAATTAAGCAAGTTGTTAAATTAAATTCTAAGAAAACTAAATTTACAATTTATACTTTTTACATTGCAACGTTTTCTGTTTAATTAGCTAAAATCTTGGTTTGGTTACAACCGCAGATAAACGTAATCGAGTAAACAAAACACATTTTCTTAGGTTAGGTCCATGTCAAATCGAAGAAATAAAAATTGGTATCTGCTATAATTATTTTACTAACAATTTATTTTGTAGATGACGGAAAATTAGAGAGAACAATAATTAACGCAATACGTGACGACGTTTTAAAATACAGATCTTACAGCATTTACCACAATATTTGCAAGCAAAAGTCAATCTTTACTTATTTAAATGGACAAAATCGGTTTGAAAACTAATGGCAAGTACAGTGCACGCCGCGTATTGGCATCACGGATAATGTTACCGCTCGGGTAATGTTATCACTTTATTAAAGAACGCCCGGACGTATGCTACTACATAGAAAAAACACCGTTTATATTAATCATAATTTTTTTTGGGTTTGCTTTTATAAATAATTTTACATTTTGCATACATTTTTTAGCTAAATTGTTACAATACGCTTGTTTAGCGTGAAAAATTTTATCATTGTACCATAAAAATAGTTATTTTGCATATTTAGCTTTATTTTTGCAGTGTTATTTATTTATTTAAGTATTTTGAAAGCATGTGGGTTCTTAGAATAATAACGTCACGTAACTACATTTTATGTGATCTCATTATTTTGTATCTATTTTTATCTTTAGTGTCAGCAAATTACTGAGAAGAAATGTGTAGTTCTTAAAGCGGTAAATTAAACATTAGAACGTTACTTTTCATTTCTTTTGATTAACGGTGTTAACAAACTATTTAAAACTAAAGGTTCGTATTTTTTTATTTATTTGACTCAAAATTTTAATTTTTTTTAAACATTTTATGAATTTTTTTTGCTTTTGTATTGAGTATATGATTTCACTTTCTAAGTTATCTAGTTGTTAATCAGGTACACGTTGTATGTATTTACTGTTTTTTAACCAATAAACATTTATTTGTTGTTTTTTTTTAATTTTGGCCATTGTTATCATTAGGTTATTGTTATCAAAATCTCCAAGTCCCAATGTGATTTTTTAAGCGGCGTGCACTGTAATTTGAAAATGAGTCACTTTAGCCCAATCTTTTATAAAAAACATTTTTATCTGACGCCACAAAAAACTTTTCTTTAAGTTTGTAGTCGTTTATCAGAAACGTCCGGTATACTAGGCTACCTCATAATTCTAAATCAATTAGAAGTCAAGCGGAAACGCGTCATCAATTTCGTCAAATGGTGGTTTTGCATTTGCATAGAAAGTTTTAGTTGATTTTTTGGCGTTTCTTACTTACAGACTCCATACAAACATATCAATCCAACACAGTAACTTATGGTGTCGCATTCTCTTTTTAACCATTTGCAAATTGTGGCAATTGACCCGGAAAGACAAGAATAAATTTCCTCTCGCTTCGCAAGTGATCATTGACAACTAGTACTTAGGTGACCTTGCATGTAGAGCCGGCGCATTAGATTCATTAATAGATTTACAAATCCAATTGATTGAATTGCTTAATTCTGGTTGTTTAGAATTACACAAATAATCCGTTAATGATCCATTGATATCTTATGACCCTTTGTCCACTTACATTTTTCGCAAAACGATTAATACAGCATCTGTGACTTATAGGCTTAGGTTGGGACACAGAGCTTCCTGACAATGTTGGCAGTCAGTGGGAAAAGTATAAGTCATCACTCGTCGCTTCTTTAAATCTTGAAATTCTTCGTTGTATAAAGCTTTCGTCTTTTGTTGAATGTTTGTTGCATGCGTTGGAGTTTAGCTACGCTTGTGTAATTTGTCTTCGGTTTGTGGATCAGAGTAATTAAATTTTCGTTTCGTTTGTAATGACCAAATCCAAAGTTGCGCCACTTAAAGGTTATCCACTCCTTGTTTAGAACTGTTGTCAGTAGTGTTATTGTCTAACGATGCATTCGCACTAAGACTTATAAACATATTGTAGCCGCAAAAGAAATTATCGTTTGGAGTGATTTGCAGGTAGCATTGGCGTAGATACGCTCTTTGCCACATTGACAAACCTTTATAGCTTACCAGGTCTTACACATTTAAGAAATCGTTCTTGCTAAACGGAATTAAATTGGCTTTATCAACGGAGAGAATTCTGCAGTACAAATAGCTCGTAATAAGTTTTTCATTTTACTGGATTTTTATTTGTCATTGCACAAAATTCAAAGAATTATTGTTAAAACCCATAAATGCTTTAAGCAGACCTGAGCTGCATTAAGCACTCAGTCGCTTAGTCAAAATAGTACAATTGGAGACATTCCAAAGGGATTAGAAAATATTCGTAAAAAACCTTGTTGTTTCTTAAAACATTATCTTTTAGTTCGATCATTACTACCCTACGGTACGAAGCACCCCGCTTTATTGCTTAATGGCCATCGTCTGACAATTTTGGTTGTGGAGAGTACTCATCCCAAAAATAAACACTCAGGAGTAATGTAATTTACTTACAAAGATTTTTGTATGTTGTTACACTCTTGATTTAAGTATATTGTCAGTTGCCGATACTTCTGGTCTTATAGTACATAAGTATATTTGTACTCGAACTAAATTGTTGTTAACGATATGGTCTCTTTCTTTAATTCTTCCAGCTTTACAAACCTTAAAATTTTATACAAGTTTCGAGCCTCCTGTGCTAATCTAGCAGGAGCTATATTTGCAAAAAGAGATCTGGCGCCCATTAAAATAAAATCACTTAAACCTTCACTTTCTCCGACAGGTATTGTTTTAATCCTACAGCGAGTTGGCCGTGCAGGTTTCGTAAATTACTAAAAGCTTTTAACAAATTTTGGTTGCTTAATTCAAGGGGCCCGATTTTCATATAATAATTTTCTTATTCTCTTTATTTCTTTTAGCGATTTTCTTGAATTGTTATTTCCTTGTGATTACATCATTCATCGGTAGCTTATAAAATTAGTTTAGAAATAGGTAGCTTATATTGTTGATTTTCTCTTGATTTTATCTATTACTTATTATTTCAACGAAGATAATGTGAAAATTCGATGTAAATCGTCTTCACAAATTTATACTGGAATATTAATTACTAGAGGTATTGATTTAGATATTAATGTAAATGTAGATAATGTAGATGTACGAAGAGCTCATCAGGTGGAATTGAATAATTGTTTTGCCTCAGTTAAGCATTCTATACCGTGTAAGGAAGATAAGAGCTTTCGAACAAACTGTTATGAAGCTTACAGCATTAGTGAATAACGTTGATGGGAACATTTTTTCTTTGTTCAAAATTAAGTACCTTTTGGCTTCATGCACAACGACGGTGCGAATTGCTTAATACAACATCTGACTTTAAATTGGCTGAACGAAATAAGTTCTTGATAACACTACAGAGATTAAAAAACAACGTGGAATCAAATATTCGCAAAGCAAGACCTTCTATTCCTTCTCCGGTTACTCATTCTGTGCCTCAAGCTAATTCGACTAACTTACAACCTGAGGAGGAACCTGACTTAATTTTTTCCGTATCTGAAAGAGAATTGACAACTCCTGTACCATCGGCTGAGGGCTATTCTAAATCTACTACGGTAGCTAAATTTAACATTTCTTTTTCTGGCGAATACTCTTTGTTTGTATTAGACTTTCTTACTAGAATCAAAGAATTACGAGTAGCTCGTAACGTTTCTAAACAACAGTTGTTCAACTGCACTCTTGAAATTCTTAGTGGTAAGGAATTACTTCTTCTTTGTACTCGTCGTTTTCAGTTACGTTCGTGGAAAAATGTGGTGACATTACTTAAAAAGGAATTTTTATTTATTGATTACGACGATAGATTGTGGGAAGAAATTCGTTTTCAAACTATGGGACATTCCAAGACGATTGCTATTTATGTCGCTATTATGCAAAATTTATTTAATTGACTCGCGGAACCCTTGTTGGAGGTCCAATAACTAAACATCATCTTGCGAAACATTATTATTGGCTTCATCTAAGAGTTAATGTTACTGATTATATTCGGAAATGTACAGTCTCATAAAGTAGAACAAAAGGCACCTCCCGAATTTCTAGCTCCTAGAGCCAAAGCAATAAGCCCATGGCAAGTACTTGATATTGTTGGTCCTTTACCTTGGTCTTCAAAGGGTATATCTTGGTTGTGGTAGACTTTTTTTCTAAGTTTACCTGTATTTTTCCATTACGCACGGCTACGGCTTTAATAGTTTCTAAATTAATAGAGGAAAATATCTTCTTGCTGTTCGGTACTCCTCAATATATTATCTCTAATAATGGCATTTAATTTCGCAGTCACGAGTTTACTCCATTATGTGCCCAATATCGCATCCTTAAGCCAACTTTGCTGAGCGGATTAATAAGGTAGTAAAAACTATGTTGGTGTTTTATGTAAAAGGTAATCTACACTTATGGGATGTTACTTACCGCACATGGACTGCGCTATTCGGACTGCGAAACATGAAACTATTGGGATGTCACCTTACTTTGTTTTCTGTGGTCGTGAACATAATTTCTATGAAGACTTATTAGGTAGGCCTCCTTCTCCTGAACCCAAACGTCCAATACATCCACGCAACGAATTCTACGAAAAACTTTGTTTAGGTATTCTACAAAAACTACCTAAGTCATCGGTAAAACTTACGTCGCCGCTCTGTTCGTTTCCACGTTGGAGACCGTGTTTGGAAACATAACTTTGTACTTTCTGACGCCAGCAAACATTTTAATGCAAGTTAGCATCAAAATTTGTCGGACCTTTGCAGGTTAAACGCGTTTCTTATCCATGGGTATACGAGTTAGCAAATCACGATAGAGTTTCTTTTGAGACTTGGCATGTTATTCTTCGTTTCTTGCAGATATCATTCGCTTCGTGTGCTTCTGTTACAGTTTGGTTGTCGGTATTATTAAGATTCTAGAAAACCTTTGTCTCTTCTGTATTTGTGGTAATCTGATGAGATTACACGGGGTTGGTTTTCTTGGAATTGGGTTGGTTTTGGATTTTAGAGTTTTATCCTTGGCGTATGCTTAAATTTTTGTCTTTATTTTAGCTTTTGTTTTGTTATCCACGCTTCACGCTTGTATCTTGCTAGGAGGAAGCGATTCTGTTACGTGCATAAATTTAAATGCACTACCCTGTATATTGGTTTAATTAAAGTTACTTTTCCATTTCTCGACGCCATCTATCGAGCATTGTTGGTTCCTTCCGACTGAGTAAACGAAAGGCCGTCATTTTTATACTTTGACATCGTTCACTACATAACCTATGTCTGCGTGAATTAAAATTAATTTCTTAAAACATCTACGTGTTGTGACACGATGTATAATGAAAATATCTATAATTAATTAATTTATTCAACGCAAAGTAAATGTCTTCTATTAGTTTTTGGGATTAAAGGTAATTTCCATGTTTTTTCATTAGCGCCATGTGCTACCTTCCAAATCTGAATTACCTTGTCTGTACAAGTTTAAAATTTACTTTGGAAAAGTTCTAATAGGGAGCATTGGACCTATAAACTATGCGATACAAGAGCAGATACAATTCAATTTCTATTTGGAGGCAATTGACGTTTAAATAATACCACCTTGTACAAAAGTGCATATGTAGGTACCAGATACAATTGATATTTCGATTCGGAGGCAATTAATAAATAATACCATCTTAGACCAAAGGGCATATATAACAGCATATGATACGTTTCGGTTTGATGATTTAAGCGTCTTGTAAGTTGCCGATACTTCTGTTTTAGTACCTACGTATACTTGTACTCGAAATAAATTTACCTACTGGGATACTATCAAATTATTTCTAATTGTTGTTGATTCTAATTGTAATCTCTAAGTCATTCTTTTAAAGTAATTAAAGTACAATTGTGGTTAATGATTTGGCTTTTTTCTTCGTTTCCTTGAACTCTACGAACCTTAAAATTTTATACAAGCTTTGAGCTTTCTAAGCTAATCTAGCAGGAGCTTATACCTGCAAGAAGAAATCTGACGTTCATTAAAATAACATCACTTAAACCTTCCCTCTCTCCGACAGGTATTTTCAATCCTACAGCGAGTTGGCCGTGCAGGGTTCGTAAATTACTAGAAGCTTGTAAAATGGCAATATAATCATTTTTGTGTACTAAATATTTTTGCACTAATAAAATGCAACCGTATTTTAAAATACTTTGTAGTCATTTCATTATTCAAGATATAAGTAATCTAATGATATAAATGTCGTTTTGATACAACTTTGAGAACAGCGTGTATTACTGGAATTACCGATGGTATATATACAGAAATATGGAAATTTGTATCAAACACACAGACATTAACAAAATTTTACATTAATAAAATTGCTATGGTTAAAACACATTTTAATTTAATTTTAGTATTGTTAGTAAATTTTACAAAATATTTTTAAATAAACCTCGTGATAAAAGTTAACGTTTATTCTTTTGTTTTCTGTAATACTTGAGCAAAACTTTTCTTTTGTTAAATGTACATATACAATTTACAGCTATTATTATTATTATTATTATATAAATTTCTCAGATGTAAATCAGATTTAATTTACGTGTTGTTGTACTCTGTTATCTTTAAAATTTAATTAGAACTGGTGACATAATTATTTAAAGTAAAATTACTGTATATTTGATGCTTTTCTATATTTATTTAAAAAGAATAACAAATTTTTTTAGTTTTTTTTTGTTACGAATTAAAATTTACGTGATCAAATGTTGATGTGTATACAAAAACTGCAGCATTAATAAACGTATATACTGTTATTAAATTCAGAGAAATAATAACAATTGTAATAAAACCACTGTAATAGAACAACTCTAAAATTCAATCAAAATGGTTTATTTTATTGTTTGTGTTATACACCGATTAAATTTTAAACCGTAAATGAAAGGAAATTAAATTTTACTTGAATAAATACATAGTTTGTTATTAAATAAGCATAACGAGTAAGTAAAATTGTTGAAATATTTACAGGTAGAACTTTATTGTGAAATAAAGACAAAACAATGTTTTAATAGCCGTAACAATGTAATTTTTAAATTCGTACGAAAATAACGTTCTTTGTTAATAAAATAAAACAAAATAAAAAGTATTTGAAATGTTTTATTATGATTTTTCAAATGCATAGTATTTGTGTACAATAATGTATATTGTTCGTACAAATATTTATGCGATTGCCAATAAAAAACGAACAAATGTAATAAGTATACTTTAATAAAAAATCGAAAAACTTTTATAAAACGATAATTTGCAGATAAATTAACTGTTGTAAAAACAACATTAAACTAAAAAGACATTTAAAATTTGCTGATTACATTTAATGGAAACTGCTATAAATTAATTTTAATTTTTAGATTATGTAAACCTAAGCATTAAAAACATGGTCAACATTTTTTTGAATAAAAATAATACATATTTCATTTTAAACGTGGATTTTTATTGACTATTAACAAAGTTCGGAATTATGTACCAAAAATATATCAAAATACAGTATAGCTTCGATAGTTCGGCTATGCGATTATTCGGTCACTCCAGTAATCCGGACACTTATTAATATTATAATCCGGACAATTATTGTTCATTTGCCTCTGTAGTCCGGATAGTTATTAAAACATTTAAGATGCCATATGTCCGGAGTTTTCCGGACATGTCCGGTAATATAGGTTTTTGTCCGACGTGCGAGGGGAATTCTAAGGCGTCCGGAATTGCCACCATTTAAGTAAAAAAATTTAAAAAATCAAACAAACTCAAGTTTTTACTAAAAATTAAAGTTAGATACATTATTGTTTATTATTATCATTTTTCTTATATTTAGCGACCCCGGAAATACTTTTCAACACTTTCGAATCATTAATAAAAGGATATAGAAAATTTCACAATTTAACAAGTTGAAAGAATCGACTAAAAGCCTCTTTCTTTCTTTTGACCATTGGGTTTCCATTAAGGAAATGACTCTTTCAACATTGGAATTTTGTGCATATCTTGTGTAATTCCGTGAATTTTCTTGGCTCAGCTGTTATGAGAATAACGTTCCATTATTTATTGAAATTCATCTAAAAAAAATCTTGACTTTGCTGCTTGATCATACCATTCAAAGCTGTGATTTAGTAAAATATTTTGCTATCATCCAGATTTACTCCATTTCCAAATAGAAACTGTATTGATGAAATTATATTGTCATTACAAAATAGTAGTGTTCTTTTCATTAACATCTACTCAAAAATCTCCAAGTTTATTAATGGCTGGCGCCATTTGTTTAAATAGTCCCGACAACATTTCTAAGATTTGAATGTCGTTCAAGAATTTATTTTTCTTCTTTTTGCTGCTACAGATAGAGATCAATTTCCTTATTTGAAGTGGAGGGAATTTTTGATCTTCTCTTGCTTTCAGGGTATAATTACGTGTTTGCAAAATCTTTCCGATGTTTAAAATAGAATTGTTTTCCCTTTCAATTTCTTAAATCTTATGCTGAAAGATGGCCATCAAGGAATAGACAAAAAACAAATAAGATTCGCACAATTCATTTTTGAAAAAAAGTACGTTTTGAGAATTCCTTCTACTGCCGGGAAAAGACTCAGCCATCTTGTCTTGCTATGTGACAGTAAATTTTCATAGTTAACTTGAATGTAGTCGCAAATGGTTTTTAGTACCTCTGTACGCACAATAAAAATAGAAAAGTAATTAAAAAATATATCACTAATATTTAAACATCAATTTTCAGTGCGTCTGTTCCATGCTAAACGCTATTGTGCAGCACATGGGCTGGGCAGCCAACTTCAATAATATCTTTATTTAATTGATTTTGTAGATTTGCAAACACGTTTCTTGCCGAAGATGGGCGATTTACTCCATCAAAATTATATTGGCGTTGTGTTACGTGCAAAAGAACTTGCCTGAAATAAAGTAACATAAACGAAGTTTTGCCGCAATTGTTTGGAAAACTTAACAGAAAACAATAAAAAGTTAAAAATCAAAAAGCGCTAGAAAGGATTAAAGCTCAATGAACTTCTGGCCCTTGCCAACCACAAACCTGCTTCTAAAGGACACACTCTAAATGCACTTAACTTAATAGAGTGTACCTCACTAAATTATGTAATAAACAAAAATTTCACATAACGCAAAGGCGACTATTTAACATTTGTTTAATAAATCAATACTCAAAACAAAAAAACTATTTAAATTAGCGCAAAATGAAAAAAATAATTATAAACTAATTAAAAAAATGTAAGTTAAACATGAAAGTTAAAACTAAAGTAAATAGAATAATCGTATTAAAACAAACAATAAAATAAAAAAAAAACAATAGAAAATCTTAATTAACTAATGCACGGCCGTGTCGCATTGAAATTGAAATTAATTAATCTATTTTAAAACCAGGATAAATATCTTCATAATAAATTGTGAGATGAGTCAATTCTCCGGTTAACGTCAAACATAAATTTTAACACAAAGAAATTTTGTCACATATCGTTTTGATAAATACGGGTAATTACCATTTAGTAAATGTATTATTGATAAAATTGTTAATTCGCAACACTCATTATTTTTTTAAAACCAAAAGCTTTTAAGAGCGTATTTTCTAAACTTCCATTAAAAATTTCTCAAATTTGATTAAAAAACTCGTAACCAAAATTATTTTTTAATACCAACTTAATTTTTTTCTGCAGCTGTTGCCGCTAAAATTTCATGTGTTGAGTGAATTTTTTGCAAAAGTTTTCTGTACGGTTGGGTTGTTTTGCTTTAAAATTTAAACCAAAACTTTAAATTAAAACTAAAAATATAATGCTAAAATGGAGGTATCTTGACAGACTACCAAGAAAACGAAAACGTCAAATATAGAAAGAATCGTTGAATTTCTAGACATCCAGGATATTACAATTCAAGTCTGAATCGGACAGAAATGTATATCTTATAGTAAACCTAATAAATTCGACTATAAGCGACTTTCAGCTTAGACCGCGTCGTAGTTAAACACCTAGGCTTGGTTCTAGTCTCTCCTTGAAAGCCAAAACAAGAAGTACAACTTGAATAACATCTATGTAATATAAACCAAGAAGACAGTTTAAAACTCAGCAAATCTTAGATACCAGTATTTTATCCTCTAAGACAACGATCAACACAAATACTTACTCCGAGTAATAACGAAGTCAGTCAAGCGGTAACGGAAAGATAAGGTCCGTTAATGACGCTAATCGCTAGTGATATAAATATCGTCACTTACACTTTTTCCTTCAGTCACATTTACCACTCTAAAGATGCAAGCTGCAATGTCTAGCAAAACGTCAGTTTGTTTGTGTTCACGAACGACAATACGACTACTTCTTGTTTTGGCTCTTAAGGAGAAACTAGGTCCGAGCCTAAGTCTGGGTGTTTAACTACGACGCTGTCTAAGCCGAAAGTCGCTTATAATCATAAACATAACAACCGCGAAAACTGAAGATTTTATAGAACTAATAAAGCTAAATTAAAAATTGTCCAGGTTTACGAGTCAACATCCCATCACAAAGAAATCGAAGCATTCTAGGACGACTTGACAAGAGCCATAGAAAAAGAGAAGCCAAAATCAATTTTTTTTATGGAAGATTTTAATACTAAAATAGATTAAAAAACGATGAACTGAGGTGGGCAAACTATGTATACGGTTAACGGAACGACAGCGAAAAAGGTTTGTCCAGTAACTACAATAGCAATACTTGTATGCCACAAATCAAAAGACCTAATCTGAAATAGACATAAAGAAACCAAAAACAAAACAAATTTTGTAATCTTAAATAAAAAGTGTTTTTGACGACGCACAGTCGAGTATTTAGGTTATCCAGGTGGCCAAAATCAAATCGTTTGTTTAATGAGTTCTAAACATGTAATAGCGAAGGCTTCCACGGCCGGAATCTATACTAACATTAGAATGTCTTCCGGGTTTGGACCGTGTCATAGTTGCAACCGAAGCTGCCAACGTTTCGCCCACTTTCGTAAGGGGCTTCATCAGGGCGTGAGATAAATCGCAAAACTCAAACAAGCAATCGAAATCTAACTAAGAACTTTTCAAAATTTAGGTTATCAACTTGTGAAACAAGCCATAACCTAAACTATGAAAAGGTAAGAAAGAAAACGATAACCTGAAAAAGCAAACGAAAATCTAACAAAGAACCACTACCGAGTTAGGTAATCAACTTGTGAACCAAGCCAGATTCTAAACTAGGTAGAAGTGACTTAAGAAGAAATAGTCTCCGTATTTAAAGGAACAGGATCGTCACGGATGATTAAGCTCGACCCTGATTGGGTTACGGTTGCTAGGGGGCGTGATTTATCTCACGCCCTGATGAAGCCCCTTACGAAAGTGGGCGAAACGTTGGCAGCTTCGGTTGCAACTATGACACGGTCCAAGCCCGGAAGACATTCTAATGTGAGTTCTAAACAACTTTTATGAAAGATTTATTGTATGTTAGGTGGCGTAGATGTATTTTTAGGAAAAGAAAAACAACAACAACCATATTTACAACTAAACTAGAAACAAAGTGTAAATGGAAATATGTATGTTATCACAAACTGTATCATCTTCAGATTAATGTTGATCGAAATATGCTACTTACCAGGCTTCTTCTTCCAATGAATAATTATCGTCGGACTCTTTCTCGGACGCCTCGGTAAATGCGGATAAAAAGGGGAGCTCAGGAACTAACATATCTATGGTCTCCTGCAAAAAAGTTTACTTTGGACACAAGCCTTACAACAGTTTTTATTGAATTTGAAGTTAAAAGTAACCTATTGAGCATATCTAGATTACAAGATATTCGAGAAAATTTTCTTGCAAAGTTTTGTCGGTATAAACAGAAATGTTTGTTTTGTACCTCAGCAGCTTTGCGACGTCACGGCTGTAAACCAATTTACTACGTGTACGAGTAAAAATTTACCTAAATAAACAAACAGAAAAAAACTAGATTTTACAAATGCTTTAAAAAAAACAAATATAAACAAAATCAACATTAACTTAAAAAACAGCTTTAAAATGCTGAAATAATAACTATAAAACAAACAGAAAAAGAACATAATAAAGAAAACTACAAAAAGTAATAGAAGAAAGATTTAAGTTCACATGTAAAGGTAAAAGCAAATCCGTCAAGTGTGTAGAACTAAATAAGAGAATAAAGAAAAGAAATAAAGAAGAAATGAGTAACTATAAAAAATGAAAAAGAAAAACACTTTAAACAATAACAAAGAAAGAAAGTATTTAAATCCAACATCAGGGAAGGAAAAGACACACAATAGAGAAGAGAAAAAAGACAACATAAAGAATATAGTTACAAAATTCTAAACATATTGGTATACTTCTTTAAAAAAATCAAGGACAAATACACAAAAGAACATACATAGAGAGACCAGAAACGTAAACTCAAAAGAATTATCAGACATATCTATGTATAGTATATGCATGAGATGAAACAATCTTTAAAACAAAGAAAAACCAATAAAACTAACAAAAACAAAACTATAATAGAACTGTTAAAGGAATATAAAACAGTTATACTACCGACCTTAAATACTCATTTTAATAAATGTTTCATTAAGCTTTAACCTGACACAAGGAGTCTGTCAGACTTCTTCAAGTCTCTCAAGCGCGATATTAAAAAAACTAATTTATTTTTAATTTTGCGCCACCAGATATCTCTTCAGCATTAAATGACTTTCATGTAGACGAGCGGGCGTCAGTCTGTGCTTCATTGTGATAGAGTTAGAACGGTTAGAATGCAATTATTGCATAATTACATAATTTTAGGTCATCTGTAGAGCTACCACGAAACAACAGAACACGTAGCCACAATTTGATAAGAAGTCTATCTAGGCACCAATCCAGCACCTGAAAACGTCTCTGGCGATATCATTTGAGAGATATTGACATGGATGAATAAACGCCTAGAGAAGAAAACATTTTTTTCGGAGCTGCTCTTTTACACTGAAGTATTTAAAAGCTCAAAAAAATCTTTGGACAGTTTCTATGCAACAGATGGTTTAGGCAGAGACATTTTCTAAGCGACCATGAACAGACGCCGGTTTGAAATAATATTATGATGTCTCAGATTTGATGATTCGTCTACTAGAGAAGAAAGAAAAGCGGACGATCCCAGTACTCCGATTAAAAACATTTTTGAAATTTTCTTCCTACTGTCAAAAATGTTACCCCATAGGGTAACACGCTTGTGTAGATGAGATGTTGATAGCATTCCCTAAAAGATGTAAATTTCGCATGTTTATGCCAAAAAAACCAGCAAAGTATGGCATAAAAATTCAAGCTATTACCGATGCAAGCAAGCTATCTTTTAAATGCCTACATTTACACCGGGAGGGATAATGATGATAGAACTTGCAGAAGAAAAACGTTTTCCAATACCATGCTAATCGGTTATCCGCTTTACAAGACCAAAACACGGCACGAACAGAAACGTCACTGCTGATAATTAGTTTTCTTCTATGCCATTGGTTGAAAAGCTCCGTAAAAGAATCCTTATGTTTGTTAGAACGATAAAAAAAAAACAAAGCATCAATTTCAAAAAAATTTTTGCCCAGAAAAAATAGAGAAGTAGGAAGCAGCTTTCTGGTTTTTGTGATGATTCTGCAATGGTTTCATATGCACCAAAACAAAATAAAGTAAACCAGAAATTATAATGCATCATAATATGACTAAAGAAGGAGTAGACCGCATGGATCAGAAAATAGCTAATTATACATCAAACAGGAGATCCCGACGCTAATCTATGAACATTTTTTTCGCGGTCCTTGATGTAAGTGGGATAAACAGCTATATTCTATATAGCTTATACGAAGATGTGGTGCCAGTCAGACGACATAATTATTCAAAAATACAGACGACATAATTATTTAAAAATATTGGCAAATGCTTTGATTATACATCACTTTTAATAGAAAGATCCCAAATAATCCATTTACCTGCACCAATAAATGTTAAAATTTGCGACATTTTAAAAATACCATTTCCGAATACTACCAATTTTGAAGCAACTGAAGAAACACTGATTGTTAGAAAATATTCCAAGTTATGTCCACCAAAAATTTAAAAAAAGACAGCATATTTATGTACTAGTTGTATAAAAACCCATTTGTTTAAGCTATTCCAAAAAAATATGTCAAGAATGTGTTCAGGAATGACAGAAATAATCAAAGCAGTCAATTATTTGTAATTGTTTATATTTTTGTGTTTTCTTTATTTAAACAACAAAAATACTTGTTTTTTTCTTTGAAATTTGGCTAGTGTTAAAACACAAAAATCTGTAGAGAGAATTGTAACGATTGAAATTTCATTTTGGTGCATTTTAAGTTGGCGTGAAAGAAATTTTACACTCACATTCATGTTAAGAGTCAAATTTCCACTTGTTAATAAATCTTCTTGTCGCTAGGGGGGGAAACAGGTAATACAGATATAGTTACATTCTTTCCGTTTGACCATTGTGTGCTTTGGATGTCTTGTTAAGAATCGTTTGTTAAGAGCATGATTTTTCTTCCGCGAACATCCGATTTATTTAAATATATTTAGCGAAAATCTTTTTGATACAAAAAATATCAACATCTAGAAGCTCTCCCGACGTCGATTTTTACTAAACAGGTGGTTTGGTGCTACACGTTTCGTAATTTCTGCTCCCGGTTTATGTATACACCTATATTCGATCTTCGCTAAATGCATGTAAGTTGTGCTATTGGTAATTAAACTACTGTTGGCTTTTGTGCAAATTATTCGTAGAGGAAAACTCAGCGGATTTCTGCTCCGAGTATATTACCACATTTTTCACCTGAACTCAAGGTATTAACGCCGCATTGTTTAATCAACAATTCACGAGAACGCGATCGATAATGCGGTTATCAGTTGAGAGCTAGCAATAAAGTGTTTACTTAATATAAAAAACGTTATTACTAAGTTGTAAAACCCAAAAATGACAGTTAGGACTTATTGAAACAAACTACTTTTCGTAGTTCAAATTTTTTATTTAGAGCCCCCGTTCATAGTTATTGGCGTTTGTTTGTTTTGTTATTACTCCCGTATTTTGAGAAATGTTTAAAAAATACCAAAATTTTTAGCATTTGCTTTTGGCTGTCTTAAACATTTGTATTTGCGGTTTTTTTAATTTTATTAACCAACCAATTCGCGAGCAATCAAAAATTTCAAAACAGGGTATATTGAAAACCACTCGATCAATTTTTAAAAATAAAACATTTATAAAATTCTTAAACTATCTACTATAACATTTGTCTGAAACACATTTTGATTTATTCAAAAAGATGCATGTTAACAAACTCCAACAATCAGTTAAAGAAAGTAGGCTTGCTGCCATTAAATAATGAAACAAAAACCGACTAATAAACGCGTACTTCAAACTGAAGGCACGTTTTTTTCTAGTTTGTACGTTCAAATTTATGTATTTTTTGATCTTGTTTTTTAGAGATATGTTTTCAAAAAAAATTATTGACTTCATTTTGAAAAGTTTCTGTCACGTTTATCACTTGTGTGCGTATTTTGCATAATTTGTGTATAAGAAACCATAATTATCAAAACGCTGAGTTTTTTAACATGCTTCTGGTATATAGAAAAGCAAAGCGTAATGCAATAGAAGCTCTATTTTCTATTCATTTTCTAGACAAAAAGTGCAAGTTTTGAGACCTAAAGATTTCTAGCCAAGGTTATTGTTTTATAGTTTGTTTCTTAAACGTTGCAATCTTCAGAGAAATTTTAAAATATTTATTTTATTTACAGACGAAATATGTTTCACAAGAAACGGTGTATTTAATTCTTGCAATACTCACCTGTGGTGTGATGAAAGTTCCTAAGCAACAATTCTTCTTGCGCATCAACGACGTTTTTCAGTAAATGCATGGGCTGGAATCGTAGAGAAGTACGTTATTAGACCTTGCATTCTTTCAAGCAAATTGAATGGTAAAAATTATTTTAATTTCTCAAATAATGTTCTGCCATAGTCTCTTGATGACTTACCACTAAACGTCAGACGAAGACTTTGGTTTAAACATAATGGAGCAACGGGTCAGACAATCCATCAGACATCACTACTAAATAGAGAATATCCGAGTCAATTGGAAGAGGAAGTCGTGTTTTGTGGAGAACCCGGAGCCCCGGCTTAACTGCCCTAGATTTTGTTAATGGGGTAAGTTGAAGACCTCTGTATATAAAACACCAGTAAACGCTGATTTAACACTGGTGGCTAAAATAGTAGTTGCAGCAGAAGATATAAAAGACAAGCAAGCAGCTCTTGCAAGTGCCTCTTCTAATATAAAACACGCAGCCGGGCTTACGTGGCTGCGAATAATGGTCACTTTTAATTTCTTTGTTTAATTGCAGCAAGTCTACTTTTGTTGCAGTTTGTTAACATTTATCTTGTAATTTAATTTGAATAATATCTTTGGACAAATTGAAAACAATATTTTAGACAAATGTTATAGTTTCAAAAATTTATAGTAGATAGTTTAAGAACTTTATAAATGTTTTATTTTCAAAGATCGATTGAGTGGTTTTTAATATATCTTGATTTGAAGCTTTTGATCGATCGCAATTTTGTTTTTAATGGAAAAGAAAATAAATGTAAATACAAATATTTTAGTAAATCGAAAGCAAATGCAAAAAGCTTTTGTATTGCTTAAATATTCTTTAAAATAAAGCTTTAATGACGTTTTTTGAAAAACAAAAAACGCCAATAACTATGAATTGTGGTTCCGAATCAAAACTTTGACATAAGAGAAGTTATTTGTTTCAATAAATTCTAACTGCCATTCTCGGGCAGATTTTAAACTCCATAGAATAGCAGCGTGTCTTTTATCAAGCAGTAACAACCGAAAATCAAAGAGAGAATAGTTCAAAGCCGTTGTCACAATTGAAGTTATTAGAGTTTGATGATTTCTATGCTTTCTCGGACGGTGGTGAATTTAGACATGTTAAAAGTTTGTGTACCAAATATTGAAGGTACTTGTAGCAAATAGAAGTAAAACTTGGCATTTTACTGTAAAAAAATGTTAACCAAAAAATATCGTTCTTTTTCAACAAATTTTAAAAATTTAGCAATCAGAAAATTGGATTTTTTGATATTTAAGATTTTTTGGAGTAAAATGGCAATAATTAAAAATTATTTCTTATATCTGATATACGTTTATTAAAATTTTATTGTTTTGCCAAAGGTATCAGAAAATAACTACAAGTAATCACATGTTAAGTATAATAATGTGAAAATTACTAAAAAGTATTGATTATTACACACAATTAAATAAATTCATGTTATTAATTATATAAAAAATAATTTACAGTTTTTATTTTAACAAGAAATATACCATTACGTAACTCATGCAATAGAACAATAAAAATAAAAACAATGTATACAACATTTATTGTTAATACTTAATTGTAAACATAAAACAAATAAATAAACACACTTATAATTTTATTACAACTTAATTATCAAGATTATCGCCCTATCAAAAAATTAATCTTTCGTGCAATCCAACTTTCTTTACTTGCAGCTAAATCTTCAGCTTTCTTCTGTTTTTCTTTATTCCACTCGGAATAATGTTTTTCTTTGCTTGGTCTCCACGTCGTTGTTTTAAAAGTTTCCGAAATCATCTAAAAATATATGTTTATTGACAGTAACAACAGAAATATTTTAGTACTTGGAAAAAACCAAATTTTCTGTTTTTCCAAAGATTGCGTAGAAGAATAGTTATAAAAATCATTGACGCAAAAGTAACAATTGCCCAACCAAAACCTAAAATTTTTACGTATAGTATATTGTTTTTTTTTTCTCGGTGATTACGTACCTAAAGCCCAATCCGCTATTCTAAAAGAGCCGTAGCTTAATCTAGTAATTGTGCTGATAAAATAAATAAAGATGGAAATTAAAAATCCCGGCGTAATAATACTCCACGTCCATCGCCAATAAATTCCAACTTTTCGTTTTGTCATAAATTCTAAGTCGTTGCAGAAATTCTCACAGCCTAAGATTGCTAGTGTTAATTTGATAGGTTATATATTAGAAAATACGTACCGTACCACCACATAAAAGTACCTACTTCAACAATACCAAAAATGAAGATTATCATGTTTCCTCCGAAAAAGTCCACAACTGTTAAAATGTATTGTCCTCCCTACAAACATTTTTTTGTTATTAACACAGAGAAGAAATTGATTACCTGTGTAATATAAAGCAATCCGATCAAAAATCCTAGAAGCGCCGTTCCGCCTGATACTTTCCACGGTTGTAACGCTGGAAATTTATCCATTATAACAGTGTTGGCGCATCCATGTAACGCAACTAAGCTGCCAATTCCAAGGACTAAAAGCATTACGAAAAAAAGAATAGAAAACAACCAAGGTACATCTTCAAACTTGGCAATCGCATCGGGATAAGAAATAAAAGCTAGACCTGTACCACCAGATTTAATTACATCTTTGACGGGTACATTCAATTGATGGGCTAAGTTTCCCAAAATACCGAAAATTGTAGTACCAGCTAATAACGATGTAAAAGTATCTAAAGTTGTCACAACCAACGCGTCCCTGCATTAAGGTTTTAGTTTATTAAAATAAAAAGTTTAGGCGTTACCGATTAATGTTATGGTCGAAATTGTTGTATGAGGCGTACATTATTATGCTGCCCAAGCCAACGTTTAACGAAAAAAAGCACTGAGTGACTGCTGCATACCATACCTAAAAACAAATCGTTATTGTTATTTACGCAAATAAAGAGAAAATACTTCAGCTGTTGCTAATTTGCTCCATTGTGGTGTGATAAAATATAAAATTCCTTCACCTGCGCCTTCTAGCGTCACTGCGCGTATTAAAAGCGCGGTCATTACAACATAAGGAAACAACGCTAAAAAATAAGACGCTTTTCCTGAACTTTTGACTCCTTTAACAGATACAAAAAATGTTAGCGTCCACGAAACTAACAAACAAATAGTTAATCGCCATTCTGGGGGACCTAAACCATCTTCGATTTGATCTTTTTGTTTTAAAACTTCACGTCTACAACATTTAATTAACTTAAGAATAGAGATGCAACTTTACGTACGTAAAAAATAATTCTGATGAACTAATCTTATTTGAATGCGTTACACTATCTTTGTCAGAAGAAGATACACATGTCAAATTTTGTCGTTTATTTTCTTCTTCCCATTCAGGTTTGCAAGTTGCCCAAGGTAAATCCGACGTGAATGAGTTTATTAAATAAAATAGGGTGAGCGCCATTAGTGAACAATAATACGTGGCAATGCACATTGTTCCTACTAATTGTCCATATCCAATGCCTAAAACAAACTTTTAACATTGTTACTTTTTTGTTTTGCAAAAAACCTGCTAATGCGGGTGTTAAAGTGGAAAATGATTTAACGTTTCCTCTACTAGTAAATTGTCCCAGAGCCATTTCCATGTAATACAACGGACGTCCAATTACGATTAATACTATGATGTAAGGAATCAGAAATGCACCACCTCCGTTTTCGTATGCCGTAAACGGAAACCGCCATATGTTTCCCAGACCTACTGACATGGCAATACACGACATTAAAAATTCCATTCCGTTGCCCCATTGCGCTCTTTCGATGTTTGAATCAGACACAACGATTTTCTACAACAAAAAATTTTTAATCCTCAAATGTACGGATATAAAATAAAACAAACATTTAATTACACTTGAAAATCCTCTTACAATTAATCATTCAAATATTTGGATGTTAAGGTTAAGAGGATTTTGTTATATAAGGAACAAATCGTAATGCGATTATAAAGTTTCGTCGGCATTGAAACGAAAATACTAAAAAATCATAAACACATTTTTTATTTTTCTTTTGTTTAATATACATTTTACTACTTTTTCAGTTAGAAATAAACTTTTTATTATTTTTCAAAGTCACTGTATATTTAACAAGTTATTTTAGCATAGATAAATTCTATTAACAAGTCGTAAAATTTTCAATAAAATAATAAATAACTAAGAAATTGAAATTACCGTTGCTGTGTATTTATTTACAAGTAATTTTAACACATTACGCTTGCAATAACTTCTACGATTAGATTGATGTTCAGAAGTAATTATTTACAATAATACAATAATGTTAAAATTTTTCGAATTGCAATTACTTTAATACACGTAATTTTGTCTATCAAATATTAATGACGAATAACTTAAATGTTGTTATGTAAGGACAATCGTTTATTATATCATTTTATTGACCTAAAAAACCATCAATTTAAACTTTATTATTTTGGTAATTACATACATACACCTACTTAATTAATTATAATTCTAATTAGCGTAAATTCCGTATTGAGAGATTTTTTTTCAATTTTTTGTTATAAAATTTATTATTGTTTTTATAAATTGGTTTAACTCCAAACGTTTACAATACAATGTTTATACCTTCAATTAAAGTCTCTAAGAAGATTGAATACTTAGATATTGTTAACATCTAAGTCTTTGTTTAACGTATTTCCCAAAAAATGTGATTAACGTTAATTTAACTGTATATTTTTGTACTTAATTTAAATTTATATTTGAAGACAATTACAAAGAAAAAAACAAGAAAAATATAGAAGAAAAACATTTAATTGGATCAAATACTCTAGTTGTTTTTAAGAAGGTAATGAACTGTTTGCGTGTAGCTATTGAAAAGAAAAACTTACAAAAAAATAAAAATTTCGAATGTAAAATTAGTAATTAATTATTAAAAAACAATTATAAAGATAGAAAATACTTAGAACAATTTTCTAATAAACTGTTAACACAAAGATTACATCAATAATAAAATAAGCTAATTTTTTTCTTAGTTTATATGTCAAACACAAAATTGTTTATACCATCACCTTAAAATTATTATTAAAAATATGTTCTCAAGAATTTATACATTTTTTTATTTTTAAATAAAATTTTACTCAAAAGTCATAAAAAATGTAACTGACAAATAAATAGACATAAAACCGTAATAAGAAAGCTTATAGATATTTTCTTGTACGTTATTTCTTTGAAAGCTTTTTTACATTAATAAATGTTTGATTTTTTAGTCTTAAAATTGACAGGCGACTAAGAGCTAAGATGAACATATGTCCCAGATGTTTTATCAATTTTTTCAATATAAATAGAAATATTTAAAAAATTGTCTTGAAAAATTGTGCAGAACACATTTTTTTATATATAAAACAGTACATAAAAAATTATATTTTGCTGTTTTCTACATGTACACTTAAGAGAAAAAAACGTGACATTACTTTTGTTCTAAATACAAATATGTACTACACGTATAGAGGTGTAAATGGCTTTTAACGCTATTTATAACAGGACGAGCTTTAAACAATTGAGGAAGATTTTACTCGTTGTTAGTTGCAGCTGTGGAACGCAGCTTTTTTTATTATTAAAATTTTCCATTCTTAATAATTCCCATGTAGTCGACATTTTACAAGCTGGACTTAGTCGCAGGTCGCAGTAGACATCTTCAAAACCTGGAATAAACTGATTGATTGCGTTTTTAAATCTGGTTTATATAGTATGAGCTTCAATCGACAAAACTGATTTTCCAGTTTCAGTTTCTCATTTTGTCAACATAAATCTAAACTGATTTTTAATTGGTATGAGTATTAATATTGTATTTTTTACAGTCATTGTATTACCTATTGTTAATAGTACAATTTTTATCGCTGGTTTGGGACCAATTATTGATATTTTTAAATTATAGACATAAATATTTATGTCAACGAAAGAACCGATACATCGGCTTCGTTACACAGCTAGGTAAAATATTCATTAAAATGAAGTAATAAAATAATAAAATATTGAATTGAGTGTAAAACTGATAATTAGTAAATTAAAGTAACTGAAGCCATCAGACAATCGGTAATTTATTTAAAAACGTTTATTCACATACACCTATTGTATTCTACAATAAAACTTAGTTACAGTTCTCGTAACTTGTAAAGGACCTGTGGGCGGAGCCTTTCTGTGCGATTTGCTAAAGACGGCGTATCAGAACACTACTTATTGTATTATACTCGTAAGAATAGATTGTCGTGTCAATTTCGTGTACTGCGCATATCACGTGACAGGTCCTTTACAAATTACGTTTATTATAAAACGCTTATCGGTCTCCGAGGGGTCGACCTAGACCGATAAGCGCGCATAATCGTAACGTGTGTATTTTGCGCGTATTACTGGCTCATTGGAACAGAATACGAAGAGACATTTAGAAAAGTAAAAAAAATAATCAGAAGCCCTAATAAAGCAGATAGAGGAAAAAAAAGATAAGCTGGAGAACTTAGTGGATATGATGACAAAACTAATGATAGAAATAAATAAAGTACAAAAAGAACAACAACAATATCAAAATTAAAATTAAACAGTTAAGATAAGAAACTAAAAATATTAAAAAAGACAATGAAAACAAAGATAAAGAAATCAAAATATTGACCAATACATTTGAAGAGATTAGTAGAAAAAGTAGGAAAAACAATATACTGATAACAGGTTTAACAATAAACTCAAATAATAATAAAATGAGTTAACAAATTTTATTAAAGAATATGTAGAAGTGAAAATAAACATAAAATGCTTACAAAATTATAACAAATACAAGCGTAGCAGAATTCAATTCAGCCAAAGACAAACTAAACGTTATGCAAAACAAAAACAAATTAAAAACTATAAAAATCGATGTTATATATATTAATAACGACTAAACAAAGAAAGAAAAAAAATAGAAGAAATATAAAGAAAAAAACAATAGACCACAGACAAAACCTAAACCAGGTAAAAATAAGGTATCACAAATTATACATTAATGGCGAAAAATAGATATGGAATACAGAAGAACTGAATAAATATCAAAAAAGAAAAGGTACAATAACTAATGCAAAACTGTATGACGCCGAGAAAAAATCAAAAAACTAAGAAAACTAGAAGAAAAACTATAAAGACCGGCAAACTGAAAACGACAATGCGAGAAAAGAACATAAGCTCTAATGAAAACAAAAAAAACAATTATTAAAATTGGCTATTTTGAATGTAAGAGTGATCAAAAGAAAAAAACAAGAATTGTGCAATAAATTTAATAATTTAAATCTGTAAATGTAAACAGTATCAAAAACCAAAACGAAAGCTGAAGACAAGATACTATTAGAAGATGAAAATATACTTATAATAGTGGAGTTTTCAAAGATAACAGAGCAGCTGGCGTTGTAGGATGCTTAATTAACAAAAACCTAATTAAAATAATAAAAAAATGGGAAGGATATTATGAAAAAATACTTTTGGTAGAGCTGAAACAGGAAGTGATATTAACAGGAATAGTAATATGAAGAGCTGCCATAAAAAACAATTTTTGGGAAGAACAAGCAACAGAAACATCAAATGGAAATATATTTGTAGCAAGAAACATGACCATGAAACGAGCAGAAATACATAGCGATCATTTTTAGTACTAACCAAGCTAAAATGAAACAAATAGGAGACGACAAAAAAGATAATATTACGAAAAATGTAAGATTGCAAAGTGTATAAACTAATAAATGAAAAATTGACAAAACATATGAAGAAAGAATAAATTATAAAATAACAAAACTAGAAAATATCAATAATAAGTATATAGAAGAAAACTGGCAGATACTTAAAAATATAATCCTAGACACGTCAAAAGAAATACGTGGAATACTAAAAGAATTTATCAAGACAATGAAGACTGTCTGGTAGAATAATGAAATAAAGCAGAAAATAAAAATAAAGAAAAATAGATGAAAATAATACTTGCAAAAACAAACAACAAAACATTACCAAACATACAAAGAACAGAGAAATAAAGTCAAGAATCTAGTAAAAGTAACTAAAGAAAACAATTGGGTTAAATTCGGTAAAAAAATTGGAAGAAATGTTAAAAAAAATCAAAAACTATTTTACAAAACATTAAAAAAATTTAGAGAGAGAAAAAAACTCAAAATACATTGATAATGGACAAACAAGGAAAAATAATAAAAATATAGAAACTATATTTCGAAGAACTGTTAAGCATAAATAATACAAATGCACATAAAGTTACAGCAGAAGAAATTATAGAGCAAAACGAGTTTGATAGGAAAATAGAACCCGTAAAAGAAGAATAAGTCATAGATTCCATCAAAGTTCTCAAAAATGGTAAAGCTCCTGAACATGACAAAGTAACTGCAGAAATGTTAAAAAATATGGGAGACAAAGATACAAAAATGTTTTTGAATATATGTAATAACATATGGATAAAAAGTACCAGTCGTGCGCATGCGCAAAACGCTGCACTTTGGTGGCATTGCAGTATGTTTGTTTAAGTCGTTGTCACAATAAGTTTGATTCTGTGAAGCCATTTGCATTTTTATAGTTTTATAATGGAAACTTCTAAGCTTTATGGGCAAGTTATTATATAGTTTTATACTATTATACCTTAGAAACGAATGCGTAAAACTGCACACGCAGTTTTTGCTTAAACTACACATCAAACTTGCAAAATCTATAAGTTTCTAGGTTACCTGGCGTTGATCTGAATTCTCGGCACACCTAGAATAACGAGTACACAGCACTGCATAAAACTAAATTGGAATTTGGAAATTAAATAAAAGCAGACTACTCGCATATTATAGTATGATTACATCGAGCAAATTATATTTTATGGTTAGCAGATGATCGTCCTCTAAGATTTCTTGTTACATACACTTAAAGAGTGCTGTTGATTCGGCCATCACAGCAAATGCAATTGCCGATACTGTAATTTTGCTTCCCAGCACAGGAGATAACGGAACACAAAATGATAAAGAAAACGTGTACAAATAATATATTAATAATAAAAAATATGACAAACGAAGTTACTGGGAAACTAAAAGTTGGATCTGACCAAAAATCTAGTGAGGATAATGAACCAGTCTCTTCCACTAGCAAATAGCAACGTGTCAAAAATTAGAGACCTAAGTGAAAGAAAGTCGATGACGTATCGGTACAACACTCAGCAGATATACCACCTAAGGTAGGTCTGAATTCAAAATTTTTGGTCTGCGCAAAATGATGGAACTTGCGCGTGCGGTGCGGTGAGAAAAAACAAGCCACTTTGTTCCTAAAAAGAGATAGAACAGAAAAGTCGCTGATCGTACGACTACCGCTCTGATGGCAAAAACATCTGCGTTAAATAGAATAACAACTCCATTGTTACGGTTGCAAGCAACCAAACCCAGTTGCCAAAGTCAAAAGACGAGTTAAAAGTCAAATAAGTAAGAGAAAAATAAAAACGAAAAAGAGATTCTTCAACGCCACCTTATTAAGAAATACAATAAAGATATGAAAGAAGTAGATCTTTTGGATCGAATGCTGTTATCTTACCGTTCTAGACGGAAATGCAAGAAATGGTGGAAAAATTTTATTAGTAATGTTTTAAACAAGACTGTCATAGCATACGTCCATTTCTACGAGTATCCCTACCCTGAAAAGAAGATAGAGGACAAAACGTTTTGCAGCATAATTGCTATCTGTTTCTGTAAGATAGAGATGATAACAAAAAACTGGTTTGAAAGACCAACTGTCGTATCCATTGAGTTATAATATAGGGAGGCCGTGTTTTCTATTCTAAAACGACACCACTACCGCCATATTGATGATAGACTTATGTCATTCTAACGTCAAATGTTAGTAGGTGCCTTTTTTCAACGTTTATAGTATTTTTTTGTGTTTGTTTATATGTTTTTTTAGTTTTTAATTATAAACATTTAAAACATGATGGTTTTGTGTGTTTTATGTAGCTGTAATAGTGGAAAAGGTATAAATAAGAAGGTATTATTGGGAATTACACTTCACAGGTATGTACGCAATATAAGCAGACCAGTATTAAAGAAATTTCTACATTAATACCCCAATTTACTTTTTTTTTAATTTGGTTATTAAGAATCAATTGTAATAAAACTTAAATGTTAGATTACTGTTTTTTAAATAATCCATTTGATTTGTTGCATATTATTAATAAGTTTTAAATTTTTTTTACTAAATTAGCTGTAATCTAAAAAAGTTTTTCTTTGCTTTAGACTAATAAAGTTGATAAAAAAAATCAAAGCACATATTGCTTAATTGCGTAGATCCACAAATCTCCAGTTAAATAATTTTCTTAGTAAATTACAGTATTTGAACTTTATAATTATGATTATACATCTGCAACATTGTAATTATGTCAGCTAGAGTTTTTTTCTAAGCATAAATTTAAGTAATTTGATAAACTATTTTAATTTTGTATACTAACATATAAACTGATGAAAAATTTACAATGTGCGATTAATGTTAAAACTTTAATTTTTATGTAATCCGGGCCTGGAAAAGTATCCATCTTGATAGTAGACTAAGCCACGCCTAGTGGTTCCACTTTGTACATAGAAACTAGATGCTTTATGCTATCTCCTTTTATAATAACTCAATGGTCGTATCTGATGTGAGGTTTGACGGAATCAACCACATTTTTTGTATTAGTGACGCTGTGTAACTTGCAGCAAAAATCGTAGACTCCAGTGTTTGAAATGCGACACACGCTTGCACAATGTATACTGCTCTTGTACGAACCACAGCAAACAAACTGTACTAAACAATTAGTTCATAACCTAAAAACAAAACATTTAAAGTAAGGTATACTTATGAAAATTAAAACAAAATCATGTTTACACTTCTATTAATTTTTTGGAATGCCAACGTTACCATTTTAGAAACATATGATAATAACAGTGATGCTATTAAATATTTTCAAAATTTAAAAGCATAGAAACGATACTTTTTAACAACATTGAATTATGGAACAATTTTATTAATTTAGAAAAGCCACTTAAAAGTTAAAAATATTTTTAAATATTTCAATGACTTCTCCAATTTTTCACTCATAGTAATTAAAGACATTAGCCAATTTTTTTTCACAATATTTGATGACTTGCTTCTAGTATGTGCTTTAATGCTGTTGACTTGAAGAAGCCGTCAGATTGAAAAAAAACGTTACATAAACTGAGAATTGGCCCAACTTAAAGTAAAAAAGGAAGTGATATTGTTACGTTTTGACAAGATTTTTTAGGTACGATTTACTTTTCACATAAGGTAGATAAGCAGAAGACAACAGTGGAAACTTAGGTTTTGCTGTTAATCTTGATTTGCTAAAAGTAGACTTTGTAATAGAACGTGTAATACATTTCCTACTGTACTTGTTTGCAACTAACACATTGATTAGATGATTTACTTATTTTTGAAGATTTTGGGACTCAGTTAGAAAAATCTCTAAATGCACTAAAAATTTCACTACTGTCAATTTTTGAGAAATGGTTAGAAAAGCCATTTAAATATCTATCCGTACGAGTAGGGTTTCGACAAACTGAGTATGCTAATAAATCATCTTTATTTGAAGTGATTAAAACGCCTACAAATAGCAAACAGAGTCTTTCTAATTCTGTAAAAAAACAAATATGTCAACTAATACAATTTAAATAACATAAGAAAGTGTTAAGCGCGAAAAGACTATATTGCCAAATGACAAAAGTGTCGTTAACATATTTGTACCAAAACTTGGGTTTTAGATAAAATGTAACAAAATAGTTTTTTTTTTAAATCCTTGAATGTATACAACGACAACCACAAATAAATGAACAACCAGTAAACGTTCATAAATTTGAGTAGATTTCAGCACGTTATTCATGTAGCCAATTGCATTTAGCGTTCCTTAAATAATTACTAGAAAAGAACTATTTCTATGGTAAATTTACACACTTTAAGTAAGAGCAGTATGTTATTTTACAAAAAACTCCGTGTATCTCCTTTCTCTCGCACTTCTTCTGGCCATTCAGCAACCATCATGGGCCTATAAACAGAATCAAGATTTGTCACTAAAAACTACTCGCACTATTAATTTTAGGCATAAAAGCATGGCACATTACCGATTTAGGATTTGATACATGCCATAATTTATGCATTTACTAAAAATATTATTGCTAATTAAAATTTACGCCTGCACTGGTTTGTCGCCTACACTGTTTTGTAATGCGTATTTTTTAAATTTTCTTAAACCTCTTACGGTCTTGTTTGAAATAAATATATTCTTGTTATAAACTGTGTTTGTTTTCTTTCAGTGTTCGACAGATTTAAACAGAATTTGTAATTTTTAGTTGTTCCCATTTCAGCGTTTTTTAATGAAATTATGCTTAGCACACTGTGTATCACCTACAACCCTCTCTCCGGAATATTGAGCTAGCCGTTTGCTTTAAGTTACAGGTAAAACAACGTAACAGGTTTAAGATACTGTTAATCACTGCAATTAATTATAAGACATTGTATTTTAGATAATTGTTTTGGTTTGTTTAGTTGGTGACATTTTTTTTATTAGTTTTCTTTGATACAAGTTTTAAAATGTTACACTGTTTTACATGGCAGCTGCACTTTTCTAAGGTTTACAACTGTTTTTACAAAATTATCAGAGAATCTTAAATATTTAAATTGTTTGTATTTTATCACATGTAGGTATCTATATAAAACTTCAACAAAATAAACCTTAAATCACCTACGAATCGTGTTTTTGACTTCTGAAACAATGTATCCAGTTTTTGTCGTCATTCTAAAAGCACATACAATTAAGTTTTATTTATTTACAATGGAATTTAGTTCTGTAAGACCTGGTAATAACTGCAAATAAATGTTATTACGCTGTAAAACAAATGAACTAAACATGCAAATGCATTAAGTGGTTTGGAATGAGGTAATAAATTTATATCAGACAAAGAATTTTTAGTTATTGCACTTTTTTACATTTTCACCTATTTACACTGAATTTTAACTTCTTAAGATATGACAATAAATGCAGATAAGTATTGTTATCACGCGAAACAAAATATTTAAACATTTAAATGCATTAACAGTAATTTAAAATAGAGTAATAAATTTGTATTTGTCAAAAAGTGTAATTAATTGCATTTTTTCACATTTTTACCTATTTACATTTGATTTTAACTTTTAAAGACATGGTAATAAATGTAGGGTTACAATGTAAAACAAATAAATTAAACATTAAATTGCATTAACGGTAGTTTAAAAAAGAGTAATAAATTTATACTTTTCAAAAAAGTGTAACATTGCATTTATTTACTTTTTAGTTATTTACACTCGATTTTAATTTTTTAAGACACGATTAAAATGTTTACTAGTTATTTAAACACTAATAAGCATTAACAGTAATTTGGGATGGGGTAATAAATTTACATTGAACAGAACATTGCGGCTTATTGCAATTTTTACACTTATATTTGTTAACTATTAATTTAAAAAACATAAAATTTTTACGTTAACCACATTTTATTCTCACTTTTTTAAGTAAAATTCCGTTATAGCTGGTCCAGGTAATTTTTGATAATTTTTTATACATTACTTAAAAAAAATTGG
Organism: Aquatica leii; assembly: GCA_035610365.1. Classification (NCBI taxonomy): domain Eukaryota; kingdom Metazoa; phylum Arthropoda; class Insecta; order Coleoptera; family Lampyridae; genus Aquatica; species Aquatica leii. The sequence goes on along the minus strand of CM069437.1, from coordinate 36,868,469 downwards.
TACTTTTAACAATATTTATAATATTTTTGTTTGTAAATTCTAAATGTATAGTTGTTTATTTCTCAAAAATAATTTTGTAGTAATGGTATTTAATTTTGTGTTCTAGCTGAATTATAAATTATAACTCTAAATTGTTTACGGTTACTTATGTTTTTTTCTGTTTCTTAAAAAAATTAAGTTAAGTTTATTTTTATTAAAACCTTATTTTTTACGTAATAAAAAATGTTGGCATGAAATTTTTATATATATAGTTTACTGTTACTTAATATTATTTTTAAACATTGCTGTAGATAAGAAAAAAAATGGTAATTTTCAGCTTTAAAATTATTTTGTTTAATTTCAAATTAAAACAATATGTAGAATTGTTTAAAGAACTTTGAGATTTTAACTTATTTAAATTTTGATAACACTATCAAAATTATGCTTGTTCTTAAATAAAATTATTTATTTCATAAATATAATTAATTTTGACAATTATTTTCGTTTATTGTAATCTAAAACTAGAAGATGTAGTCGTGTTTTATGTCATTAAAATCTTGCTTAACAAGCTTTAAGTTTTTATTCTTCTTTATTTGCAAAATTTAGAATTTCTACTTTGTGTGATTATAAACTTATCAAAAACAGATAAATAAGTTTAACGTTTGATTTAGTTTTGTTAACTTGTAACTACGTGATACACTATATTTTTAAAACTATGTTTAACCCTAGAACCACACCGTGACGTCGGATCCGACATCGCGGTTTCTATTTTGTGCGTACAAGGTAGTATGGTGGGGTTAGCGTTTCCTGTCGTTTAGTACCCTCCTAGGTAATTGTTCTCTTGATGTGTATTAAGTAAGGTGAGTCTCAGTTTTTTCTTTCATATTTTATTACACGTTGATGTCGGATACAACGTCACCGTAATAATTTTTTTTCGTTTATTTTTCTTTCAGAAAATGGCATCTAATCGAAGATATTTATCTGAAAAGGAGATTTTGGCAGAAATTTCTAAATTAGAAGCGGGAGAAAGTCATAGTGAATCAATAGACGGTAGTGATAGTGAAACAGAGGACGCTATTTTATCTGATCATGATTATGAGGGTATCGAGGATGAGCCTTTTGATTCTTACGAAAGCGACGATGATATAGAGGTCTCTTTAGAAGACGAATCACTAGTAAGAGAAACTTTCTTATCGGTAAAGATAATGAAACAATTTGGACTGACACCGCATTGAGTTCTGTGTATTCTTGAACTCCTTCGAGAAATATTATTACCCATCTGCCAGGACCAAGGGTAATGCCAGAGGTGTTGCTAAAGAAACAAACCTTTTTAAACTTTTAGTAACGGATGAGATGATTAAACTTATTGTTCAACATACTAATGAAGAAATAGAAGAAAAATCAAAATCATATAATTCGGATCAGTCTTACATTTCTCCAATAGATGCTACAGAAATAAAAGACTTTATTGGCCAGCTATATATGCTTGGTGTGCTAAAGAATTCAGGTTTGACATTTTTAGATGTATTTTTTCCAGTTTTTGAGCCTAGTTTGTTTCGGTGCGCCATGAGCAAAAATCGCTTTGAGTTTTTGTTGAGAGTACTTCGCTTCGATTCTAAACTTACCAGGGAAAAACGAAAAAAACCGACAAATTTGCTGCATTCAGGGAATTGTGGACTTTATTCGACTGTAATTGCAGACAACACTACACTCCATCGGAGTACGTTACCGTGGATGAGACTTTGAGTTTTCGGGGAAGAAAATGTTTATTCCCAATAAACCGGATAAGTATGGTCTCAAAATTATTTCACTTTGTGATGCAAAGACGTTTTATTTCTGTAAGGGAATTCCATATATTGGCGAAAAAAATAAGACCACACAGTGTGACCTGTTGTTACCAACTCAATATGTTCTAAAGCTGATCAGAAATCAAACCGAAACGTAACCACCGACAACTGGTTTTCATCTTGTCAATTGGCTGAGAAACTCGCTAAAAATAAGCTTACTTTATTAGACACGCTTTGGAAAAATAAGAAGGAAATTCCGAAATTCCTGAGTCATCAAGACTTTTATATGATCCAGATAAAATGTTGGTATCCTATGTACCAAAGAAAAACAAATCTTAATTTCGTCAATGCATTCTACCGGAGATGTAAATAAAATGTCCAATAAACCGGAGATTATAGAATTCTACAACATGACGAAAGGTGGGGTCGACGTTTTTAATCAGCTCTGTCATTCTAAAACCACTAAAATAAAATTCAACCGATGGCCCATGAAGTATTTTTTTGGAGTTCTTAACGCTGCTGCTGTGAATGCTTTTGTAATTTACAAGATGAATGTAGATAATCCAGTATCAAGATCTCAATTTTTGAAAAACTTATCGATTGCTTTGTCGTCTACCCTCATGGAGCAAAGAATAAGAAATTCGAAAACTCCTGTTACCCTAAGGACACAAATAGGTGTGTTATTAAACAAAGACGTGCCTTCTGTTTTAAATATATCTGGGGTCAGTCAAGAAGGAAGCTCAAAGAGACCGGGATTATGCGCCTTCTGTGATCGGAGTAAGCGAAGGAGAGGAAACTACAGTTATGAACATTGTAATCAAAGTGTGTGTGGAAAGCACAAGTGAATTGTTTGCCCCCAGCATTATTTAGAAGGATACAAGTTGAATATATAAAGATTTATATTGCCATTTGTTTAAGTTGTTTGGGTATTTTTTTTATTATCTATTTTATGAAGTTATTTTATAAAATTAAACTAGTTTTTCACCAATACTATGAATTTATTTACATTACCTCAAGGTTTCAGGTTTCTTCAATAACTCTGTTTATCGCCATATTTTACCACGGTGTAAAATATATTTTCCTTCGCAAGTAATTGTATATTTTGTACAGTTAAGTAACTTTTTGATACAAAATAGTGGTAAAATCAAGATGATGTCGGATGCGACGTCACCGTACTAGATATGTCTCAACTTTGACCGTGTGGTTCTAGAGTTAAAAAAAACCAAAATTGACAATTCTACTTTTGCTAAATACTAAAATGTTACTAGTACCATCTGTTTGCAAATCAGCAAAATTTATTTGACAGTGTTAATGTACTCTCTTCTTTTTTATATAGCTTAATATAGAAATATAAAGAATAGAATATAGAAACTTTGTTGTCAAATATTATGAGCAATGAGTTATTTGCTTTACAATGGTTTAATGTAATTGTATGTTGACTTTTGTAATTAATATGTAGTTTGTAAACGTAGTAGTTTTTTTTTACTATGCGAACGATACAACTCGTCCATAGATGCGACCATAGATCCTTCGATGTGGAGGATAAGCTCAGAAAGAAAACTCTGTAGTAATTGTGGCTACGTTTTGTTGGCTATTGTGCTAACTTCATCAGGCCAATCTATATTGGATGGTAATTATATAATAATATATAATATAATATATAATTACCATCCAATAGAGATAAGCCTGATGAAGTTGGCACAATAGCCAACGAAACGTAACCACAATTACTACAAAGTTTTCTTTCTGAGTTGTGCCTATCCTTCACATCGAAGGATCTATGGTTGCATAGAATCACTACCAAACTAGTAGTAGTTTTTATTGTATTTCATAGATATTTATGAAAATGCAATATAACAATGTTATTACTCACATTGTATAAACTAAAAAACTAGTGTCCTCGCCACAGGACTTTTCTATAAGAAATGTTAAAAGAACGTCTACATATTCTTTTTTAAGGTTATCTTGTCATAAATTATAAATTATATAACAAAAACTGTTAAAAATGGCGGATACACCCACTTCCGGCTTCTTTGTTAGAACCATCTTTTGATAAAACCGAGAGAAGCCAGCTCCATCCAAATTTGAAGTAGTAGGAGTTTTGGTTCGAGAGTTATCGTGGGTAAATTTTTAGGAAAGTAAAAAATAACAAAATATTGATGTTAAATAAATTTTTTTCACTATTATTAATATTTATAAAAAACGCAAAATCGTATTAGTTGTTTCTAGAATTTTTTATCAAGGTTGTAGAATTGTATCACTAAAAACGCCTTCAACAATTGGTTTATTTTTTTATAGCATTTTCAAACTGTATAAAAAATGTCACGATTTGTATTCGAAATTGCAGTTTTTGCATACTTTATCTATGAATGACGTTGTTAGTGAACTATGTATACAAAGTAAAACAATTACTATGACTAATCGATTGTTTAGTATTTTGCACAGCGTGCGATAATTGTTAATCTTTTCAATATAAGCAATGATATAAGTCAATTTAAAAGGTACCGATTTTTTATGGTCGGAGATAATTTTTTGAATTTTATTGTTAAAAAGTATTTTTTTGTGCAAGATTGTAGCTATTTGAATCACAATTTTAAACATGTACGTTTAGTATATATAATGTCAATATTATTCAACAAATTTTTTAGATCAAACTAAACAACATGTAAAGCATTGTTTACACACCATTTTATAGTAAATTTATACTAACAAAAATCACAGCTTTTTTACGAAAATAGTATATAGGGATATTTAAACAACCTGATTGTTTAATATTTTGCAATTTACAAAATGTGTAATAAACAATAATATTTTTAACTTAAATGAAATTTGAAAGTACCGACTTTTTTATGGTTGTAGATAACACTACAGAATTTATGTTTTTTTTATTGTGTTGTTATTACGCATTCTATAAACAAGTTTTATTTTTGCAAAAATTGTTAGCAAATATAATTTAAGTTTTAACTAACATAAGTACTTTTTTAGGACGTCTTTAAATAGGTTTCAAAAATACAATATTACTTGCATTACATTTTAAAAAAATAAATTTTAGAAGCGATAATAATCTCCGTTATGTTATAAAGCCGCGTGGTCATAAATATAACACAGATAAGTAGAATTTGCTTATTGAGTTTTGTAAACTATACTCTACAATAAAAAAATGCACTTATCAACAAAAAGTTTAAAAAAAAATAGATAAGTATAACAATTTTAAGTAGAATATTTGTAACGATTTTCTGAGCTGTAAGAAAAAAAATGTTAGAAAGATAGTTAATTTGATCAGGTACTAAAAATCTAAAAACGAAAAATTACTTGTGAGATATTAAAAAATCTATGTTTTTAATTTGATCTATGTAAGGTGACTATTTTCAAGTTTCTATTGGTATATTTAGAAACGGTAAGATATAAAAAGTGGACAAAGTAGTGTAATTTCATATCCTCCTTCTTTTTGTTTGTACCTGCATTTCGACCTCTAATTTTTCTGTGCTTTTGTGTTTTTTTCCAGGGCGTATCTTCATCTTTTTCTCAGTTTTCCTTGTTTTCTGGATCCAAAGGGTACCCACTCTGTAATCTGTCTTATCATCTGGTTAGGTTTTCTTCTCCATATACATATGTCCAGCTCATCTTAATTGTTGCGTTGTTATATAGCTGACTATATTTTCCCTTCCAAATTCTTCTATTTCTTTGTTCTTTTTCAATCTTATTTTTCTATCTCTTGTTGTGTTTGATCCTAATATTGTTCCCGTAATTTTTCGTTTTATGCTTTTTAAGTCTTTTTTTTTTGTTTATTGGTATTGTTTCCAACGCATAGGTTATGATGTGTTGCATCAAAGTCTCATATATTTTATTTTTATTGGTTTACTTTACGCCGTGCCTTTTATTAGAGTTTTATTTCTGCCTTACGCCTGACTTCTTTTCAGCAATTCCTTTTTCACTTTGTTCTCTTCAGTTTGTCCCATTGTAACTCCTAGACAATTAAATTAGTTGACTCTCTCAAAAATGTGTTGATGTGTTTTTAAGTAATTTTGTGTGTGCTCGTGTTCTTTCTCTATTTTCATGTATTTTCTTTTTACATCATTTATTTGCATACCAATTTTTTTTGTATTCTTTGTTTAGTTGGTCAACAGTTCTTGTAATATCTTCTTTCTTATTTCCTATAATTGCTATGTCATCTGCGTTTGTGCTTGCTTGGTCATGTTATTTCTCTTATCTAGTTTAGATTTTCATATAATGCTTTCTAGTACTAGGTTGAATATAGATGGAGATAGCGAATTCCCATGTTTCGCTCTTTTATTTATTACAAAAGATTACGTTGTTTCTTGGAATCTTACTTGAGTTGTTGTAGTTGCTAAGGTCATTTTTAACAGTGCTAATAGTTTTACACGTTTTCTCATTAGTTCTTTTCTGGTGACAACCAAAGGCCATTTTAAAATCGATAAACATAATATGTGTTTCTTTGCTCTATTCCAACAGTTCTTGAATTATTTGTTCTAGGGTGTACATGCTATTTATAGTCAATCGACCCAGTCTCAAATCATTTTGATAGTCCCCAAGTACATTCTCAACATGTGTTTTTAGTTTTTTGTTTATCACGTTTGCCAAGAGTTTATGTAGTTTTTGCAGTTTTCTTTTTCCTCTTTTCTATATATTAGAATTATTATACTAGTATTCCAGTTCTTTGACATGTTTGTTTCTATATTTGTTTGATTAAGTGACGTATTTGTGCTTGTATCTGTTGTCTTCCGTATTTTATCAGTTCTGCCTCGATCTCGTTTTGCCCCGGTTCTTACCCACTTTGTAATTTTCTAATTTATTCTTGTATTTCTTCATCTTCGAAGTTTTTTTTTTAATTTAATTGTCTTTCTTCCTTTTGCATTTCTTCTCTTTTTTATATAGCATTGCTTTATAGTCTTGTTTCTATATATCGCTCATCTTTTGTAGGTCATTTTTGATTTTGCCGCGTTTCCTCTGGTTTAACTTGTTTTGCTGTTGTACTGGAGTCTAATTTTTTTGTAAAACTGTTTTAAGTTGATATTTTTACCTTCTTGCTTAATCTCTTCTAATTTCTTGTACATCCAATAATTCTTTTTCTTTTTGTATAGTTCATTTGCTGCGTTTCTTTTTATTTTATATTCAGTTCTGCTTTGTTTGTCCTTTTTTTCAAACAATCTAATTTTGGTAAGATTTTTTGTTTTCTGAACTCTTCACATTCTTGGTCAAACTATTCTCTGTTTAAACGGGAAATTGCAGCTATTTTCAATCTTTTCTCTGCTGCTTTTGTTATATTATTTCTCAATACATTCAACTTTTCTCTATATTTGTTGTATCTTTTTTTTATGGTTTTTATTCGTGTTGTACTTTCTTTGTGGATTTATCTTTATTATCTTTGCTACTGCTAGATAGCGGTCTGTTTCTGTATGCGCTCCCATCGTGTGCCTATTGTCATTCTGTCGATGTCTATTGTGGCCATTATTTGGTCAATTTATCTTTATGTTTTCTAGGGTGTTCGAATTTTCTTGATTGAAGAGTCATGTTCAGTGATCCTGCTAATTGGATTAACCTGTGCCCATTATCATTTGCTGTATTATGTATTATTTCTTTTTCACTTCCTGTTACTTCACTTAAGTATGAATTTTTCCCTATTTGTGCATTTGCATCTCCCAGTATTATCACTCTATTATTCTTGGGTAAACCTTCACAAATATTGTTTGGTTTTTCATAAAAGTTGTCTTTTATGGTATTTTCCGCAACCTTTGTGGGCGCGAGATTTAATCTACTGGTTTAATCTCTGTTATGTTATTTACTAGCTTCTTTCTTATATAGAAGGATTATTTTACCTATCTCGTTTTCTGTATAGACATTACGTCTATGTTATATTTGTCTAATTCTTGTCTTAATATTTGAAATTGCATTTGGTTATTAATTTTTTTTAAATTTTTTCTTATTAATTTTTTGTTTTGTATTTATATTTGTGGCATTATTTATAGCTATTTTTCTTCTGGTTGTCATCAGTAGCCGTCCTATACCTACGTTTACTAGTTTTTTGAAAATCTGCTCGTGTTCTATTAGCTTGAGTAACTGTCCCTGTAGGTCTTCATCAGCGCTGTTCTCTTAGAATCTCTGGTTCAAAGTTCTTCTTTTTTTTGATTCTCAAAAACATTGCTTAAATTAGTCAGATTTAAATTTTTTTCTTTGATTATCGTTGAGCCTCTCTTCTGCTTCTACAGTCCGATTTTTATATGTTCTTTTTATATCCAGGTAATTATCAGCGTGTTTTAGGCTAATTATAGCACTTTTTCTCTATTTATTATAAGTTTATTGTATTTTTATATGACGTAGTGGCCTATTTTTTTGTATTGTTTTGGTAAATTGTATTAATTCCTCTCGTTGTTCAATGAGTTCCTTTAAAAATCTTCATTCAAGTAGATTTCGGTGTTTTTTAAGTTTTTTGTGAAATTTAAAATCTCTTAGTCGTTTTTTTCTTGCATCTTCTTTTTCCAATCTTCTTATTTATACTATCTCTTCTTCAATGTTTACGAATAAATCCATATCTTTTAAAATTACTCTTACTTTATCCATAAAAAAACATTTTTAATAATTTCTATTATTATTTGGAGGAATAACAATTACAGCAACGAAAAAATGAGAATATTTTTTTGTTTTTTTATTTAATATGTGTTGACATTACGTTTCGCACTACTAGTGCTTTTTCAAAAATTGAATTTTCTATTTTAGTAATTATTGAAAACTAACTTAAAAGAGAGAATTTTCACCTCCATCAATGATTTCAACATTTTGAAGAATTATTTTTATTTTAATTATATATAAAATTTATTTTATTAATAGGAAATACTATCATAGGTTTTGAATCTTTTACGGAAAAATAAATTTTATATATAATTAAAATAAAAATAATTCTTCAAAATGTTGAAATCATTGATGGAGGTAAAAATTCCTTCCTTTAAGTTAATTTTCAATAATTATTAAAATACAAAATTCGATTTTTGAAAAAAACACTAGTAGTGCGAAGCGTAATGTCAACACATATTAAAAAAATTAGGGCGTGTACTAGTATACACATGTAAGAAGTGAAACTTCTTTATGGCCTTATTTTTCGCAAAATGATCTACATGCAACTTTTCAGAAATTGGTTAAATAAAGTTAAATTAGATAAATTTTAAACAAAAGGATTTTATTATCATAGACATGAATACAAATTTTTGTAAATCAATTAACTAATTTTTGTAGATTCAATTTCATATTTCAGTTACCATAAGCCATTAATTACAAAAATATATAATAACGATGACAATGATAGTAATAATTCTATTACAACTAATGAAATGCTGTAATAATCTTAGTATCAAAAAGTTAAAGTGAAATAATTGTATTATTTGTATTCATGTCTATGATAATAAAATCCTTTTGTTTAAAATTTATCTAATTTAACTTTATTTAACCAATTTCTGAAAAGTTGCATGTATATCAATTAATTGATGTTCATTAAATTAGCAGTCTTATTAATTAATAAATACTATTTTAATGAAATCATATACATTGACCGATAGTTACAATAAGAAACTGAGGTTAACCTTAAATATTTTAAATTTAAAATTAGATAAATTTTAAACAAAAGGATTTTATTATAATAGACTAAGCTACTAAGATTATTACAGCATTTCATTAATTGAAATAGAATTATTACTATCATTGTCATCGTTCAAACAGAAACTGCGGTTAACCTTAAATATATTAAATTTAAAATGTCATCGTTCAATCAGAAACTGAGGTTAACCTTAAATATATTAAATTTAAAATGTCATCGTTCAATCAGAAACTGAGGTTAACCTTAAATATTTTAAATTTAAATTAATAACATATTTCAGAATTTATACTCTATGTCAATTAATTCCACCCAAGTATTAGAAAAATAGATATAATTACTTACTTTTGTTAAAAATCCACTGAAATTAGAATTAAAATAAAGCCTTTGATTTTGTTGATCACTTTAGTATTGATATATTATTTATCACGTCGCTATTGCGTTTCCGTAACCGAAAAAAAAGATGGCGCGTAACGGAAAAAATGTGACGGTAAATTTTTTTCCAACGCCGATAAAGAAGTTTCACTTCAATAAAAAAACAAAAAAATATTCTCATTTTTTCGTTGCTGTAATTGTTATTCCTCCAAATAATAATTGAAATTATTAAAAATGTTTTTTTATGAATAAAGTAAGAGTAGTTTTAAAAGATATGGATTTAAAAAAACAAAAAGACATAATGAAATAAAAACAGTGTTGCAAAAGTGTTAGGCTTTGTACATTGCAAAAACGTCATAGAAATAGATGTTACTATACGAATAATTGAGACAAATACGGGTATTTCCAGAGAATCAGTCAAAAATGATATTAAACCCATATTCAACTTAACACGCAAAATCTCTCATTTTTTTCCTTACCCCAAGGACAACTTTTCTATATTTTCAGGTGTATATCAAATTTGTAGCTGTTTGTCTACATTGATAAAACTGGTCGCATTTTAGAACATGATCGTTGTATAAAGCAAAGGCATATTTCTAAGTCAGCGGTTACTAAACATCATTTTACTATAGGTCACAATATAGATTTTGATAACGTTTCGGTGATTACAAAATCTCCATGCTTCTTCAATAAGCAAATCTGAAATAGCATATAAATCTTAAACACCCCAATAATTTCAATCGTGATAATGGTTTTGAACTATCCTTTGGTTGGTTTTCGTTTAATACTTCTTTATCAAAGACACGCCCCTTTTAGACCTTAACCCAATCAGAGTCTCTCTTAACCAACCGCGACAAAACTTCTTTTTTTATATTCGAAAACTTCTTTAGACTTTTCCATGGTGTTTAGAATCTGAAATGGTTCATAAGTTGATTAGCTAACTCTGTAATGGTTCATTATTTGATTGTCGTTGCTTTTTCAAGTTCATCATTCTTTTTCTTAGATTCTTTTTCTAACTCTAACGAGTTTCGTTTATTACTTAAAATCGTGCTTGCGATGTCTAAATTAATTTTCTAACATCATCGGCGTGTATTAAAGCTATGATATAAAACGACAACGCTTTTCTATCTGTTTATTTATTACAGGGTAAACTTTTACTATTAGTTTTTAGAATTAATTTCTAATTGCCATGTTAATTTGTTAGCACGACCCGACACGTGTTAGTCTACATATATTTGGTGTATAATGAAGAGTTAATATCAACCAAAAACCTTAATGGAAATATTACAATTCGGATAGCCTAATTTAAATCTAAAAAAGACGCTTCAAGAAAGAAACTTTCTTCGATGTACTGTTTCTTACGAATCAATAGACAGCCATATCACCTTTAATTTAATGTGTGCAATAACATTCGATAACCGGTTCTTATTTCTAATTCCTTTTAGCATTAATTATTAGTGTTGTAAATACTTGCTTTAGTGAATCAGACCGGCTCAACGAGAAAAACGTTTTCTTTGGGCAAGTACTAGATTGGAGGTAAATTTTGTTTAAATGCATTTGCGTCGTCATTAAAGACTCTCACAAAAAAAATTTTTTTAATTCTAAATTACGTAATTACCTCAATTGTTTCAATAGGAATTTTCATTAATTATTTTGTGTATCGAATGCTGTGAATTATAGAATACTTGTCATTATCAATTTATTCTTTTACTCTATATGCACCCTATGTGTAATTTAAGCCTATGTATTGTGTGTTGCCGTTACTTCCGGCGTTTATGTAACCATCGTTGAATAATCTACGATATTAAATTAAAGTTGTTATTCATATCTATCTTCCATTTTTTTTGTACGTTGAGAGTTAAGAACCTGACTTAAACCATTAAAAAAAACAAAATTTTTAACAAAACGTCTAAACGTCGTCGAAAATTGTTTCTCGCGTAAACAATTGCACATTTTGTCTAATTCAATTGAATTTGCTGCTGTAAAAAATCGATTGTGCACTCGATTTCGTCTAAAACAACACTTATCTAAAAATAATATTTTGGTGTTAAAGACAGAGTCAAAAACTTCTTGTTGTTGCAACTACTTACAAAACTCAAGTCGCGGTTCAAAATCAACGTCGGTTAACTATTGGACTCGTTGAACATGGTAAGGGTACAAAGAATAATTCCTCAAAACACGATGTAGCGTACTATGAGACACAACTGCGCGGCTTATTTCTCTAGTGCTAGATCGGGTTCGGTTATTTACAATTTACAATGTCTGCAAATGAATTGAAGAAAAAGAAATATTAAAGTTTTGATATTATTGAAAAGATTTATTCTTCTTCCGTTGCTAATACATGGGGTGGACTTTCTCGACCACGGCGTTTGTAGGTAGAAAAATCACTTCTAGTTTCTCTAAGTGTTTGCACACGCGCCAAAATGAAGTTTATTGAAGACAATTGTCTATTAAAACAGTATTATTCTTGTAATCCGTTAAAAAATAAAGAAGAAGAAAGCTAAACTTTACATTTAATTATCTAAAATTTTGTTTTGGTTACACCAAAGATAAACGTGATTGTGTGCACAAAATACATTTTTTTAAGCTAAGTCAATAATAAAGAAATAAACATTACTATCTGCTTTCATTATTTTATTAACAATTGATTTTGTAGATCATAGAGTATCAAAGTAAACAGTTTTAAACACAATAAATCAATACGTTTCACGGATTTTACAGCACTTACACCCCTTATTTATCGCATAGTTACAATCAACAAACAATTTCTATTTGTTTAGATAGTCAGGACCAGCCTAAAATCTTAATTGCAAATATCAAACTGGGTCACTTTAGACCAAAATCTTCGAAGTAAAATTTTTCATTTAACTCCACAAGGGAACTACTCTTTGAGTTTCAGATACACTTTGTATAGTCAGAGTAATTCATATTCAAAGCAGGGTCATTCAGAAGACCATTTGATATAATCACAAAGTCAATTCGCAAAATGTTATACTAATTGTTTGTTAATCAGTAAAATAATATTTTGATAAAATGTGAATCATCAGTCAATGTAAGAACAATGAAAATTAACTAAGTTGTTTAAAAACATAAAAAAGCTTGCAAACGTATAAATATAAAAAGTTAGCAAATATCAAAAAAGTTTCACCATAAAACATATTAATGTTTTTTTAGGGTAAATGGTGTATTTATTTAATTCAATTTACAAGCAAGCTTTCGAACTTGAGCTAAGTTCTTCGTCAGGCAGTATACATCATTAAATATCAAAAAGATAAACATTGTAAATGACATTAAACGCACAGTCATAAATGATAAGAAAAATAAAAAATAATGAAAAGAGTAATGAATTAAAATTTACTATTAAGAATAGGAAAAATGTTTAAATTAAGAATTTTATTAAGCAAATTAGACAAATTTTCATTACAAAGACGACAAATTTTAAGAATTTCAAGATGATTAAGATAATAAGTTTTTTTTGCAAAAATGAAGAAATTTAACATTAAAATCAGAAGAAAAAGAATGACCAATAAACTAAACATTGTTAGAAAAAAAACAATGAATTTTATACTCACCAGATTTATCTAAAGAAACTATAGAATGTTTATAATTAACAATAAAATATTTTAGATTACAATAAATTAGTAAAAAAATTAAAACAAGAGACGATAGATAGACATTATTATAACTAAAATTTTAATAAACCTATTGATTAAAAAAACATGTATATAACTACAAAAGACTGTTAATTGTTTTAAATTTAGTACATAGGTAACCCAATCTACTATACAATTACTTTTTTATAGCAATTTTGTTTAAACGTCAATTTCTGTATTTCTATAAAAATATCTGCTGGTCTTTAAAAACTAAAACAAAAAATTTAAATTAATATTCATCAAAAATGTTGAAGTAAGAAAAAAGTTATGAAAAAACATTGAATAAATTTTGAGCTCTTTCAAGAAAGTAAAAGATAGAAAACTCTTCTAACTGCAAATTACTGCTGATGAATCAAGTCGGTTAAAATATATTTTTTAAATAATTTTAACTTAAAATAAGTTGAAGTTACTGCAAATTGCAGTTGCCAAAAATTTTAATATACAGTAAAAACTTAAAACAGTGTCACATAAAATTGCAAAGTATATTAATTAATGGTGATATACACAATGTATCAAAAACAACTACAATCTGTAAAAAAACAATAAAAATTAAAAACAATTTAAAAAGAAATAATAGAAGTAATAATTAAAGTTGAATTGTAGAATAATAGAATTCAAATATTTGACTACTTTTGAATTGAAATCTTTTGATCACTTTTAAATCTGTTGCAAGCTACATTAACACTTTAATTATTGCAATAAAGTAACTAAAACCAGATTAAATGTGTGTTTACCTTGAACTGAAAACTATAAAAATACAAACAAGAAAATTCATTTACCAGAAACAAGCCATAGTTAAATAATTTAGTAAAATGCGCACTCACACGAAAAAGTTAAACGAGCGGTTTTGCATCTGTTGAAATTTACCATTTTCCGTGCAAACGTCCATTGCACGCGAATATAAACCTAACGTACACGTTTAATAATAAAGCTCAAAAAAAGCTACGTCTTTTTAATTTTTTATAAGTTTCTAAGCGCAAATGAAGTATTCATTACTTTTACAACAAAACTTAGCATTTCTCGTTTTCTTATCACGTAACACTAGAAATTTGCTTCAGACAAAAAATCAGTTTGTCGTTGAATAATTTTTCAGGTGATGTATGATTGTAGATAAAGTGAAACTTTCAGGTGGTTTTAACTAAATTTGTATTCATGACGACGATGCAAATTACATTTACGTTTGAGGGCGGTATTGAAAAGAACTTTTATTGAACAATTTTAATCAAGTTTGAGAAATAAAAGAATTAGTATAGGCAACTCGCAAATTGTTTAATGTTTATGTTATTTGAATTGTAAAGCAGATGACGGTAAAGTAAATTAAAACGAATTGATAACAAACTATTAATTTGTATAATTGCTAGAGGTTATCTTTTAACCTTTAAATACCGACGCTTTCAGCTGGTGAATTATTTTACCTTTTGGTAAAATTAATTTACAAAGGTCTATAAAATATGTACAAAGTTTTCGGTCAAATTTAATTTTAGGTAATTTCTAAGATTTATAGCACTGATTTTTAAGCATTGTTAGGTGAAAACTTTTAAATCTTCAACATTATGGTCAGTGCACTTGATATCTGTATATAAAAAGTGCTAGCTTATACCCTAGTCACACTGAAAACTTAACGATCACTAAGATAAATAATCATTTAAATCAGTGATTTCTAAAGTGGTCTATATTGACCCCCAGTGGTCTATGACAACCACCAAGGGGTCTACGTCAACGAAAAAAAATTTGAGGGTCCATGAAATGATAATGGGGGTCCACGACAGTGGACCTCAACATACACTAATAGTACCTATTTACTTACATTATAGTATCTTATAATATATGTAAAGACATATACATTATTTATAAAAGTACCTATGAAGTAAAAAAATTATTGTATATGTTTATAAAATTGTGTAAGTTGTAGGATGTAGGCATTCGCTTTGTGGTCGCAACACATTTTGAATTTGTAAAAACTTGCACATAATGATATACCAGTATCATCTTGTTACAAGCATACGCGCAGTCTCAGAGCTTCGCAAACTTGGACTGACTTGTTCAATTCGTCACTTTATAAATACGAATGTGAGACAAATACGTTTATTCGTTTCCTGAATCTTGAAAAGGAAAGTGCTAAAAAAATATTAGCAATTTTAGCAATCGTTATTATAATTGCAATCTCCGTAATCCGAACTAATTGCTGCAAGGAGATGTTCGGATTATGGAATGTTTTCAAAAAAATCTAAAAAAAGACAACTGTACATACATATTACGTATGTATTTTATTATTAACATACAATATGTTACCATTTTGAAAGATTAATTAAGAAAATAAGAAATCTACAACTGTACAGCTGCGTGTGTTTTGAAAAATTTCCAATACACACTCTCATTTGTTTGTTTTTTTTTTCATAGAATATTAAAAAAAATATTTTGGAATTAAACTACACATTTTGGCCGGTCACATAAATAAATATGTATGTGTGTCAATATTTACTTATTTACGACCTTGCTAGGCATCTATTATTCTTTTATAAATACATATATTTTACCAAATGACTTCACAAAAATTGTACTTTTGTCCATTGGTCGTTACACTGTGGGCCAGTTCGGATAACTGGAATGTTCGGATTACGGAAGTTCGGATTATGGATATTGCACTGTACATACTTCTCTATATTAAAATTAAAATTTTGTATTATTGCTAAAGTGGAACCAGTGAATTTTTACACATGACAGTCGAATGTACGTAGAAATAAATCGCATAATAATTTGTTATTATTATTCCTTGTATAATATTTTATTTTAACATTTTTTGTTATGTTACTTTCAAATTTCCTTAGATTTCTATCCTACCAAACCTTAAGTAACATTCATAACATTCCACTTCTCACATTCATTCATAGTGGCTGTACGCCTATGCCTGCCATAAAATCTAAGACCATACGATTTAAATTTGACTTTGATTTTTTAATATACAGCTGCTGGACTTTATGTCTTATTTAAATAGATTAATTTTGCCCACAGATGACAAAGTTTTGGGCAATGACGCTATGAATCCATCTAAGCTGCATAATCATCTGAGAAGATGTCACCCTGATAAAACAGATAAAGATTTGAAATACTTTCAAACACTCAAAGATAATCTTCAGAAGAGACCCACGCTGGACAGAATGTCCGCTTCGACGTCACAAAGAAACGATGATAATTTGCGCGCGTCTTACAATATCGCGCTACTTATAGCAAAATCCGGAAAACCGCATACTATCGGAGAGAAGTTGTCAGCCGCTGAAGAGGTTTTAAAAACTGTTTTGAAAAAAGATCTTATCAGACTGGCAGACAGGATTTAGAAAAGGGAAAGGGGCATTAGATAATGTATACATATTAAAACAAATAGTAAACAAAGAATTAGAAGTGAAGAGAGGGAAAGTTTTTGCCTTATTTTAGGATATGAAAGCAGCGTTTGATAATGTCAATAGAAGTAAATTAATGAATACATTAAGAAAGAAACCGATGAAAGAAGAACTAGTTAGGAATATAAAAAATATATATAATGAGACAAAGTGCGAAGTAAGAATCGATGGAAAGTTAAGTGCAGCATTTTTGACAAATAAAGGATTAAGGCAGGGGTGCCCACTTAGTACTAGTTTATTTGCTATATTTAGAAGATTTAAAGAAGGAGTTGATGGCACAACAGAGTGGTAGAATAGTAATGAAAAGGGGTTAAAAGTGTGGGTCTTGGCGTATGCGGATGACATAGTGCTTATAGCAAAGAAAGGAAGATAAATGAATGAAAGACAGTAAAAAAGTATTTAGAAAAAAATGTTTAAGTGTAAATGTAGGAAAAACAAAGATAGTAGTGTTTCAATAAGAAGAGGTAGTAAAAAAGACTGAAGTGGAAGTGGGGAGACAAGGTAATAGAAAGTGTAAATGAAGTGACTTATTTGGGTTATCGAATCAGATACAACAATAAAAATAAGGCTCATATAAAGTCGTTGGCGAAGAAATGTAATAGAATAGTAGGTCAGGTGAAGGGTATAGGGTGTTTGAGAAGCAAATAGAAGCAAGAAGATGGATGATGGACGGGGCGGAAATATGGGAATGAAAGGAATAGGAGGATTTGGAGAAAGTACAAGAAAAATACTGGAAATAGACGTTAGGATTAGAAAGGAAGACGCCAGTACATAATAGAGGAGGAAATGCAGTTAGAAAAGAGTACAAGCGTGGAAGAGATCAATGTGTTACGAAGAACATAATAGAACGAGAAGAATGTTAATTGCTTCAAATATGCTGGAGAGAAGTGCAGAATAAAAAAATTAGTTATGAACAAAAAGGAAGAAGAACGTATTGTGAAAGGGTTGGATATGGAAGAGAAGAGGTTGAGAAAATAAGGGAGTCACCAAGGAAAAATAAGATGCAATAATAACAAAAGATAAGGATATGTGAAGACACGAAACAAGAGCAAATATAAGGCAGGGGAATACAATGAAAGATATACAAGATATATAGTGATAGACAATACTCCAAGGTACATAAAAGGCAAAAAAAGTTTGAGATTAAAAAAATGGTAGCAAGACTTAGATTCGAAAATAAAAAGCAAGAGAATAATATTGAAAGGAAGTTAAAGATATAAGATGTAGACTGTGTGGGAAGGGGTGGCAATTATAGAACACACGATAAACGAATACATAGAACTAAGATAAGAGGAGAGAGGAAGGTTGGAGGTTTTGTGAGAAGGAGTGGAATGGATGGAATAAGTAATAAAAAGGAGAAGAAGATTACAAGTAGTGTAAACATGGATATTGAGATGTATTTGTATATAGAGAATTTGTTAGCGGTGATATTCAATGATATTCAAATCGACAATTACGCGTGGCAAGAATTTTTTTGCGTTTAGTGTGAAATTTGCGTAATACTAGCAGCTTACGACTTATGTCGGCTAGAACAACAGAAGACAATATTATTAATGTCTTAGCATACGTGGAATTGAATTTCCAGGTTAGTGCCAGAGCATTATCTCTTGCGTTGGGTATATCACGTACTATTTTACTTTTTTTTAATTTAAAAATACTTCGTTATTTCAAATTTTAGACTGCATCCATATCATATGGTTTTACATCAAGCCTTAAATGACAAAAATTTCAACCGCCTGATAGATTATTGTCATGTTCAGCTCGTATAGAAAAACAGAAAATTTTTATTCAAAATTCTTTGGACGGATGAAGGTCACTTTTAAATGTGATCAAAACATTAATCTGCATAGTATGCATTTCTGGTCTGACAACAATCTTCACTGGTTGAGCGAAGTCCAACATCGAACCATTAGAGTCAATGTGTGCCGTGCTATCCTGGGTCGAACTATTATAAGTCTCTATTTCTTTGAGCAACCACTAAATGGTGCCGTGTTTCTTGATTTTCTAGTACCCTTGCAATTACGGGAAAATATGTTCTTGCAACTAGACGATTGCCCAGCACATTTTTCAATAAATGTGCAAGAACATTTAGATCTAATATATCACCAAAGGTGGATTGGACGAGGATGTCTATTTCTTTGACCACTCTGATTTCCATTTAACCTGTTTGGACTTATGGGGTCGGTTAAAAAATATTGTTTGCCAAATTCTACAAACAACAAGAGACGACATTTATGTTAAAAACATGGTATATTAAAAATTTCGAATATAAAGTTCCGACACACCCACTTTTTGTGGTCGGCTGTCAAATGTTTAAAAGCACGACTTCAATCTTTGGCGGTGGCTGCGCCCAACCAGGTTTTCACCATTTAGTTGTTTTAAATTGATTCTTTAGCGGGTCGCCACCCTTCCACTTATGTCCCTTATCTGTGGAGCTGATAAAACACCTGTTATAGTTGGAAAGTTTCCATGACGTCACGTCGCTGAAGAACACAGTCGGATTGGAAGAAGTATTTGCATAAGTGCGAAGTTAATTAAAAGGAATCTCTGCGCATTCGTTTATTTTAATTATTGTATGAATTAAAGGCAGGATTTACTTGTTATAACGGCGTATGTACGTTTTTGTATCAGATTTCATATTACGTTTTAAGTCATACTGGTGCAAAGTTAGCTAATCCCCTACTGAATAATACACAACCGTAAGTATAGCACTTTCTATTTATATGAGTACTACTTCGTTGGTCATGTAGATTGTTAGAATGGTCATACGTAGGTGATTGTAATCACAATTAGTGTTAATTTTTTTTTTTTGTGTGTCATATTCTTATCTGGTGCGCTTTGATTCACTAAACTTTCGATTTTCGTATTCTTATAATTCAACTTAAGAAAATAAAGTCATTCCTTCATTAAGTGTAAAAGTTAGACCGATTACGTCGCTTTGATGTGTGACGTGTTGCCCAGTCAAAGGCGTAGTTTATACTTGGCCTGTGATATCAACCCATGTAATATTATTTGCAACGTTTATATAACTATAACTATTATGTACCGTCTTCGTCCTCTTCAACTGCGTTCTGTGATAAAATAAATATATATTCTGCAACTGACTTTTCGGAAACAATTGTGTTAGCTGTTGCTTCCTTTTTTTGTTATACAAAAACCAGCGTAACAAAATGCAGAATGCCATTTGTAGCTTGTCAAGAGAATAATAATAAAACGAGGTAATAACTTGCCTGCAGGACTACACACAAGTCATATTATAATTTTTTTGCAACAACTCTTTATCCAAAACAAAAATAGATTTTTGTTTGTATTTTGGTATATAGCTATGTGCCATTAATGTTTTTTAAACCATAGAAATCTGGTACCCAGTACCCGGTCACAGCAGTATATCAGTAGATCAAGATTTTGCTGAGATTGAAAAACAAGAATTGAACCATGACAAGGGTTATAGCCCTACAGTTTATGTTAATCTAATAAAAGAGTGTAAACAAAAAACTTCATTTGATATCATCTTTGTACAGCATTAGTTAATAAATGTCTGGAAGAAGGCGATCGTACTATAAAAGTGAAACACAATCAAGTATCTCAGATAAAATTTTCGCGTAATATGCAATTGTAGGACTGTACATCCTAATATTTTGCTATTATGAACCTATGCAATCAATAAAACATTACAAAGTTGGTCAGAGCCGTAAACTTTGCGGTGAACGCACGCTGACCTATGATATTGAATATCTAAAAATTAACCATTTGAAATTTCACAACGGAACCCGTCTTGTAGAACTCGTTAAATCGTTGTAAACTTAATTTTTTGCTCAAGCCTTGTGTGAAAATGGAAGTATAATGCAGTAAAATTATGCCATTGATGAAGAGATTGATCAGTTAGAAGAAACCGACGTTATTTATAAATAGCCATCATGTTTTTTTCTTTGTTACAAGCCATTCATACTTTATTATAGTCTAAGTTTTGCTTCTTGGATTCTTTGTTAATCGTACGTTCATGCAATCTTATGTTTTGTTCTAATATTATGTATTTCGGCGTTACATAATTTTTTATTTAGTACGAACACATTTTTCCTTAATATTATCCTTTAGTTTTTGATCAGGGTGTGTTGACCAAACTAAACAGTGTGTAAAATTAAATTATTTCAACATTGTTAAGATATTAAATATAGTAAAAACAATATACGTTGGACATCCTATAGATATAGTTTAATTTTTAAACTTTGACGATTTATAAATAAAAAATTAAATGTTATTAAAAAAACATTACATAGTAAAAATATTAATAATTGTAATAATAATGATGATAATGATGCCAACAATTTAAGTAGAATTTATAGTAGTTTAATTTAAATTAATTATATGATCGTATATTTTATTTAATATTAAATTTATTAATTAGTTGGTTAAAATTGGCAAATTCCACAAGGTTAGTGGAATATGTTTTAAAGTTTAAATTATTTTGTTTGAGTTATTAGCATTTATTCAGATTTTAAAAAAAGTATAATTGTATTTAATTAATGTTAAATTGTTTTGTATTCGTCAGGCATAACTCAATTTTCTTTATGACGACGTTTTATGCACTTATGTATGTGTACTTTTTCAGGTCATCATAATTTGCTTCGGTAAATATTCAATCAAATAAACAAAACACAATTACATTAGTATACAACAAATTCCAGATGCAGCCGAAAACAGAACGTTGGAACTTACATGAATTTTAAGTAATTAATCCTAATATTCAAAGACACAATGAATAACAAAAAATAATTAAAAAAAGTCAATGAATTAACATAATTATACATAAATAACAATTACAACTTAACAGAATAGCATGTACAATCAAATATTTAAAAATCAAGGTAACTTGTTATCAACAATTAATTTAAAAACGAAAATAACCGTGAAAACATATGTATGTATATCCATCTACTTTGTAGTTTTAAAAATTAAATTGTTATAAAGATTGCTTAAATTATTGGTGTCACTACAGAAATTAATATTATTTTTATATAAGTTGAAGAATGTCATTTCAGAAACTAATCTTTTTATTCTCTATATCTAAAATTGTGGTATTATTAAAATGAAAATTTTGTCCCGAGTTGATATGATGTACAGATAACGCTATTTCAGTTTTTTTCTTGCATTAAAACTATATTTATGTATTCTAATACCGTTTTTGCATTTCTGTTTCGTTTGTCCAACTTACAACACATGGCACTCCAAACAGTCTCGTTTATACAGTACATTAATTTTTCTATTAGGTTAGTTTTAATTTTGGTTCTGCACTGTAATACTATTTCTAAACTTATTTGTAAAACCAACGTTAAATTACATTGGTTAACCTTAATCTTTAAAGGTGATTACTTTTGAATAGGTTGCAAGTTAAAATCCAGAGGCATGTTTTTTTAATTCCAAGACATTCGAAAACATAAACATGTTTGTCGGAACAAATACATTGCACGTGCTTATCTACGAAATATGCGATATGTTTCAAAAAGACACTATTTAAGCAAAAATATGTTTTGAACAAATTTGTTTACAAACTATCTAAGAATGTACTTTAACCGCAAGTGTATTCCCTCTCAAGGGTACCTTTAAATAAACAATCGCACAACGTATAATCGTACGCTACTGTAGTCTAATCGCGGCCTAAAAGGCAGGATTTTGCATAAATGCGTTTTTGCGTTAATCCTCGTTTTAGTTGGTTATAATTATAATGTAATACATCATAAACGAAGTATTCGAAAAAGTTATGGTTCAGTTTTCTGATATTCATGCTACCTATAAAAGAGTTGTACGTAGATGATACCTAAAAATACCATTTTAAAGCGTTTCGAATGCAATTCAAGCGTTCCAAACTCAGGAAAACTTAAAGAGACTTTTATAACTAATCTACATGTTCGTGCAGAACATTGCAATTATAATACGGTTAAAAAGAACCTCATCAGATAGTTGTAAGTATGATAAGAATTAAAAACATACAAAAAGTTACAGCTAAAATCTAAACTTGACCTTAAAGAATGTGCATTAATAGCTAAACGAGTAGAGTGCAAGTATCCATAAAAGAAACACTCGTTATTTATAAAATAGATAAAAGATCGTCAACAATATGATGAAGTTTTGTACAACAAATCAATATACTTGCAGGAACTGCAAAAAAAGTCATTCGGCGTCTGCATGCAAAAATACTAAAGTCAAGTCACCTCGAGTAGATAAGTTAGGAAAGTTAGAATTAAAAAATAATTCTGTAGATAGTTTAGAAAATGTTTCCAAATCATGTAGACTCTTAAAAATTAATGGCTACAATTTTTGTTACTACTACAAACTGCTTAAAGACGGCCGTCAATTTATC
The DNA here is from genome assembly GCA_035610365.1 of Aquatica leii. Lineage (NCBI taxonomy): Eukaryota > Metazoa > Arthropoda > Insecta > Coleoptera > Lampyridae > Aquatica > Aquatica leii. The sequence goes on along the minus strand of CM069437.1, from coordinate 36,845,316 downwards.
TAGTTCAACTCTCACTTCAAAACAGGAATCGGTGCTATCTAAGGGTTTAAATTTTGTTGTTGCTCTCAAACATATTCCTAAAAAAATATTTTATGTGCCGTCGAGTCTTCTATAAGACATCTTATTTGCTACATCTCAGATCCCATTCGTATACACACTAACAAAGTCTTTTAATTATTAAAAGTTCCTAAATCCAGCATTTCTAAGTTGGAAGAGTTAGCCGTAAAGTCTTCGTAGTAACCGCGATATTATTGTTCTTCCAGCCGACAACGACAACGATACTGTCGTTTTGAACCAAATTGATTGTGCTGCAAAAATCCTTTCTTTTTTGTCTGAGGAAACGTATGGTTTTCTAACTCGTAATCCTACTTTGAGGACTGAACGTGAGGTCAACCAAATCATCAAATCTTTCAATCTACTTCCAGAAACTAAACCTCGACTTACCCCTTCAGATTCCAAACCACTTCGTCCATACGAACTTCCTAAAGTTCACAAACCAAGTATTCCCATTCCACATATCCTTAATTCTATCCATTGTTCTACCTACAAGCTAGCCAAGTTCAACATTCCAACATTCTTTGCGAATTTACAGGTAAAATCTCTTCTCACATCTTTAACTCTCAGCAATTTATTCATTTATTAGAAACTATGAAGCTTGAACCCAAAGATCTTTTCGTGAGTTTTGATGTCACTTCACTTTTTATCAAAGTTTCTATTAAGCATTTACTTATTATGATCGAACAGATTCTGTCTCAACATACCAATAACTTGAGTTTGGTTCCTCTTATTGATGAGTGTTTATCATCCACTTATTTCCAATTCATAACAAGTTTTACAAACAGGTTTCTGTTGCTGCTATGGGTTTTCCTATTTAACCTTTTTAAGTTTCTTGATCGTTGAAACAATCAACACCAAGATATGAAATTTATTATGGAAATCAAAACTAATGGTTCTCTCCCATTTCTCGACGTTCTTGTGACTCGTAAACTTTCAGATTTTTCTTTCTCTCAAGGACAAATTTCCTACGCTTTCATTTCAAGGTGTTTACCAAATTTCTTGTTTATGTAGTTTAGTCTGCATTGGTGAAACTGGTCGTTCCGTCATTACACGCATTTCCGAACATGATTGTTGCATAAGAAAAAAGCATATTTCTAAGTCTGCGGTTACTGAACATCATTTTATTACAGGTCACAATATAGATTTTAATTTTGGTGATTCCAAATCTCTACTCTTTTTCAACAGAATAATCCGAAAGAGCGTAGAAATCATCAAACACCTCAATAAAGTTAATCGTGATTATGGTTTTGAGCTATCCCTTCTATGGTTTCTGGTCATTATTTTTTTATCGAAAACACGCTCCTTTTCGTTATCCTTCTCACCTTTTTTAGAGTTTAGAATCTGCCTTGGTTCACAGGTCACAATTATTTAACAGTTAAAGCTTTCTTAGTTAGATTCTGTTTGCTTATTTGATTTCTTCAATTTTTCTCTGAATAAAGTTGTTTTGCGTTATTACTACCACATTGGCAAAGTTGAAATAATGTTATCTCCAATAAAAGATTTTATGCAATGTTTTAAAACGTACCAAACAAGAAGATATTAGTATCTAAAGCATAAAATTTCGGACATTGGTATCTAGATACATCCAGAAAAGATTAGTGCTACAATCCAATTTCCAGAATAAAAAAACAAAAATTTTTGCTGCAATCAGAAATCATTAATTATTCTAGAAGATTTATTTTTTCTCTTAGAACCGCTAATATGTTTGCTATAAAAACGTTTATTTTGTTTGGAATAGCAAACGTTAAAAAATCAAAAGAATTAAGGCGTATTATAATCACACACAATTGATTTCTATTCAGACAGATGCTTCATCCTACAGACTTCAAGTTTTCTAACGCAATCTTTCGAGGACAAAAAAGAAAAATAGTTGTGTACGTTTTCCGTCTTTTTTCGAAAACCAAAAAATGTTAGGAGCAAATCGAACAAAAAACAGTTGCATTAGTCTAGACTTTTTTTTTAATTTAAGGCGTTGGTCAACTACGGCTGGATCAAATAGCCTTTAGCACGGCCAATTATCCAAAGTGGTATATGTTTTCGCTTTCTCCCTATGCACTATAGTTAATCATGCATAAGTCCACCCTGTGTACACCAAATCTTCCATTCAGTTTCTTTTGTTCTCATTACTTAGTGAGAAATTTACTAATTTCACTGGTCTGCATGAAATTCGGCCCTGATACCATTCTTGACGATTTTTATGTAAAATGACCTCCTGAATCCAAAAATGAGCTCCGTTTTTACCCATCACCCACCTATTTTGGGGGGACTCCATTTTTATTTTATTTTTTGCATTTTTTTTTTAAATTTTAACTTATAGCCGTTAAACATCCTAAAGCAGGTAATAAAATTTATACCAAAGTATATGGCAAAAGTTTTGATATAAAATGTATATAGAAACAACAATAAAATACAAATATATAACAAGAGTAAAAAAATATTATTAAACAGTTAGGAAGTTTCACTGCACGACGCTGGCGATCTCAATACCACATGCAGGTTTGAACAGGAATTTTCGACACGCTTGAACTTGCATTACTCTTTTCATTATAGTATATTACATTGTTTGCTTAACTGCTTCGATCAGTACATCTATAGCTGTTGCAGAGTGAACTTGTCGACGTTTTAAACGTGCTGGATTTTGTGTTCATTTTTGTTCATTTGTGTAAAACAGTAAAACTACTTTTACTCCGGATTTTTTCAAGTGACTAAGTGTGATTTGTGGTTAATGTCGGGCGTTGAATTATTGTTTAATTATGCCACGCGAGTGTAAAAATCATCCCGATAGCTTCTGCTATGTCTGCGGGCAATTAAATTTAAAAGCGCAACGAAAACCCCTTTCTCCGCTTGTTAAAACAGCTTATAAATTGTACTTTGATTGTCAAGTTGGCGACCAGGACAAGACTTGGGCTCCATCAGTTTGACTCAAACAGTCAAACAGTAGTTTGACCAAATGGCTCAAAGATACCCGTAATTCAATGCCATTTGCTGTGCCCATGGTTTGGCGTGAACCTCGCTGTCATCTTACAGATTGTTACTTTTGTATGACTTCCACCGTCGGGTTTTCGAGCAAAAGTAAGCATACAATTCAGTATCCCAATATTCCATCAGCTCTAAGACCTGTTACTCATAACGATACTTTGCCAATTCCAGAGCCCCCAAACACTTATACTCTAGAGCCGGAAATTGATTTAAAAGACTCTGAGCTTCAAATGATACGTTCAATAATGATGAAGAGTATTCCGCAGATTTAGTTTCTTGGCAATCTCACCTCCGCACTCAATTGGAATTAAATGATCTTGTCAGGGATTTGCAGTTACCCAAGACTAAATCTCAGCTCCTAGGATCGCAACAAAGGAAGTAAAAATATCTTCTTACAGAACCAGACAAGCAATCCTGAAATGTTTTTTCTCAGAAGATAAAGGTTTAGTGTTCTGCCCTAATGCAAATTTATTGATGACAGAGCTACAGATGCCATGTGACCCAGACAAATGGAGACTGTTTATAGACTCATCAAAAACAAGCTTAAAAGTTGTCCTGTTGGCAAATGGGAATGACTTCCCATCAGTTCCAGTTGCATACTCTGTTGATACGAAGGAAACGTACGAAAACATCTTCAGAATCCTTGATAAAATTAGTTATCATGATTATAAGTAGAAACTTTGCGCTGACTTCAAAGTTGTTGCTCTACTCACGGGCCTGCAATCAGGATTCACAAAATATTGCTGCTTCCTTTGTGAGTGGGATAGCCGAGCCCGAAATAAACATTACATCGTACGGGACTGGCCTCTGCGAGAAAATCTTATTCTTGGTCAGAAAAATGTTGCCCACAATCCTTTGGTTCCGAAGGAAAATATTTACTTACCACCTTTACACATCAAACTCGGATTGATCAAGCAGTTTGTGAAAGCAGTGGACAAGACAGGTGGCGCATTTCAATCTTTGAAAACTAATTTTTTTTGTCTTAGCGAAGCTAAAATCAAAGAAAGCGTTTTTGTTGGTCCCCAAAATTAGACAACTCTTCCAAGATTCGACGTTTATTGAACACATAAATCGAAAAGAAAAACGAGCTTGGCTTGCATTTCAAAACGTTTGTAAGAACTTCCTGGGTAACCACAAAAGTGAAGATTATGTCGCTCACGTCGAGGAACTGCTTTTAGCGTTCAAGGACATAGGATGTAACATGTCTCTTAAAGTTCACTTCCTTCACTCGCATCTAGACTTTTTTCCTGAAAATTTAGGAACAGTCTCGGATGAACACGGGGAACGGTTCCATCAAGACATCGCTAAGCTGGAGAAGAGATTTTCAGGGAAGTTGAATGCAAGCATGTTGGCGGAGTACTACTGGTTTTTGAAACGAGAGAGCTGTACCTCAGGGTATAAAAAGAAAGCAAGCACCAAGTAACGATGAATATCTTTTTATTTATTACTGTTTACCACCACGGAAGTGGTGATATCACGGTTTTCATAATTAATTTCTTTTTAGGGGCCGATGGGCTTCGTCATCAGCCTAGCAAATTTAGCCCCTCGTTGGTCTGCCTTTTTCGTCGCATTATCCAAGTGCAACCGAAACATCAGATTTTTGTCAAGTAAAACCCCCAGCTATTTTATGTTATCTTTTACTGGTTTAGGCACACCTCTGTGGCAAAAAATGATGGGGTTAATATTTCTTTTACCTATAAACGCTATAGCTTAAATCTTTTCTACTGTTACTTGCAGCTTATTGTGCATCAAACAGAAGTCCACTCTCTCTATGCTATTATTTAAAGTTTGTGTAAGCGCTTCTGAGTTGCTGCCGTGACCATAAATCGCCAGGTCGTCGGCAAATGCGGTAAGTTGGACTTGTCTTGGAAGTTGGGTATAAAGCAGATCATCGTAACAGACGTTCCAATGGGTCAGCCCCAAAATATAACCCTGAGGAACTCCGCACGTCATATAATGATGTACTCTGTCGCTGTTGTTATCATCTGTGTATGTGATATATTTATTTGTTAAGTAATTAGACACAATTTTAATTAAATGGGCATTTATACCCTTCTTCCGCTTTTTTTTTAAAGAGCATCCAAGGTACTCTAGTGTTCTAATTAGCTTTACCTTATCTAATTTGTGTGTTTTCTAGCGAGTCTTTGGCCTTTTCTCAGATGCGGTCATTTTCTAGACATTTTTGTAAATTTCAAATATAATATATTTGTGGTGCCTTAGGCTTTACTCGTCTAAGACTGACCACAGGTTCACTTTTTGAACTAATAGTTCTAAGCAGAAAGTGACATATATCCATGACCATGCGATCCAGTCTAGTAGTAAATTGCCTCGATCGCTCGTTCGTCTTGAGCCCCACTCCGTTGCCTTGACGTCTCCCGCGATGACGACGGGGATGGTCTTATTGTTTCTTTCTTTGCTAATATCTTCAATCAGTGTAGTTAATTAGATATCTTTTACGTTTGCAGAAACGTAGCAGCTAAAAAAGGTTATATTCTGTAATTGAAGTATAGTATAATATTTCCTTGAGGTAACTTCTGCCCCAGAGCTTATTCCGTCTCTAACGTAGATTGCAGTATAGAGGTTTTCGTCCATAACGGTATCTGTGTTTTTGTTCCATTTAATACTTGGTTTACTGATAAGAACGGCGTCAGGTGAATTTTTTTGGCGGTAATAGAGACTAAGAATTGTGCTTCCCTTCTACGCTCGATGTTTATTTGCAGAATCCTAACGTTAGTACACTCTTTGGTAGTGTAGTCGATACTGATGTTATATGTGAACTGAGTTATTGCTGCATCTGTCTGGAGTTTCTTATATTTTGTATTTCTTTTATAAAGTTTGGGCACGCCGTAGATCAGGGGGCATGACAGACAACACAAAATTTGAACATGCAGCTCTCGTGTACCCTTTCCTTCCACAGTTTAGGCATAGCCTGTTTCTATTTATACCTGTCCATTTGTTTGTCTCGTGACCTGTTTTCCAGCATCTAAAACATACAGCTGTTTAAACCAACCCTAATATATTTGGTATTAATAAGCCTGTCTGCGATCTCTGTTGGAGTAGATATCGTTATTGTTTAAGTATCTTCTGTTGCTGGTCTAATATTTCCAAGTGTTATCTTTTTTGTCAATTCTACACCAATAACTGCAGTTATAGCTTCTACAACTTCCTCGGCGGTCGTAATCTCGTTGTGTATGTGCAACGTTTTTTTAATTGTTCTCATAGAGCATATCGTATCTTGCATTGCTGTATTCATTTTTTTTTAATATTATCCAGTGTTCTCTGAAGCTATTAAAAGATGACCGTTTTTAGTCTTTTTTAACGGTTATTGGTAGTGAAGACAGAGTAGTGAACCCTATCCTTGCTTTACCCTCTCTGAAGTTGTCCGCAAAGGATTTGCCATCATTTTTAATGATCAGGGAGCTCCAATGAGTCGAAAAAAATTCAGTTATGAACAAAATATTTAATTTTTCGGTAAGATATCGTGCACCTTGACGAACGTACATGTAGGTAATGTTTCATTCAAATCTAAATTTTTTTGACTCAGTGGAGCGAGCCTGGTAAAGTGTTGATCTAGAACACGAAACGTCACAAAAAACGTTAAGTAGTTGCTTTTGTCCAACCTCTTAAAAGAAGAGATCATTAATTTGATCAACTGATAACTAACTATAATGTTATACGTATAGTCTTTGCTAAAATCAACATCTATAAATCGTAATGAATAATTTTGTTATAGATTATTTATAAAACCATTACAGCGACAACTCACGAAACAAAAAACTGTTAAAAATTAATTAAACGTGAATAAAATATTAGTCTATTGTAATAACGTGTATTTAAATCAAATTGGAATAATGATCTACATTTATATATTATTTAGTATAGGTTCTATAATATAATAATGAAATGTAACCGAAACTTTATTGATTCAGTAATATGCATTACAACATATAAATAAGTAATACACTTTTATGTTAAAATTACTACTTTAATTTTTTGTTTACATTTACCTATGTTTTTTTTTATATTACTCAAATAGAAATTTTATTTCTAGTTTCTATTGCCATTAGCTTTAATAAATGCTTTATCACGACGTTTCTTACTAATAAATATTACCAGATAAAAAAACATGGTTGTACTAAGTAAATACGTCATTAATAAGTTAAGTAAAATAAAAACATTCGATAAAATTAAAAGATTAATAACGAAAAAACTTGCAGAAGAAGTAAATGCAACAAATGGATTGGAAAACATAAGATATTGGTTAGAAATGGAATAAAAGTCGATGATAGTGAATACGCCGGTATAGCTTTTGTTTACAGTTTGTATAAAAGAAATGACGACATCCAATACATTTTGTATTTCTCAGAAAATTTCGTAAATTGACTGAAACAAGATCAAATTAGTTTCGGTGTCTAAATCGTAATGTTGTTTGCAATATTAAAAATAAAGTAATTGGACAATTACTATAAACTATACGATCAGTATATAATATAATGCTTAAAATGCAATTCTAAAAATTCTAATCTGTCAACACATAAAAATGTTTGATTAAAATTAATACAATACAATATAATCTTTATATAAAAAAATTAAACTAAAACCTTTTACTATTTTTTATTATGTTTACCTCAAGGAAAATTGCTTAAATACGTTACGTGAGTGCCCAATTTGTGTGCTTCTTTACTTCACGGTTCAAGTTTTAATGTTTACCTTTATGTGTATTATATAAAAATAATGTTTATAAATTAGTATTAACATTTTATCATTATTGTAGTAGTTGTATAATAATTGATGTGGCAATTTGTTTACTCCGACATTTCTTTATTTATATTAACGCTCACCGACTTTGTTATAAAAATTTTGCAAAACAGTGTATTTATCTATTCATATTGTTTATGTGTTTATTGTTACGCATATGAGCGTAATTAAATAATAACTTCAATAAAAACAAACTATAATTGATCTACATTTAAATTCGTTATATACAATATATGTAGTTTCACTAAAAATTATTACACAATTTAGATATAGCAGTATATAAAACACCGAAAAACCGTAATAAAATGTCACCAATGATGCAGAAACTCTAATCGTTAAAATAGCGCGCGATAACATTAATTATGCTGGAAATTTGCTGTAAAATAAACACTTACAAGCTTGTTATGTTGAGCAACGCATTTATAAAAGACACTTATCTAAATTATTTGGTTTAGAAAATTAGTTCTTGTTTGTATTATTTTTGTTTAATTAGCGATACAGCTAAAAGGTTATGTTGTCTTTAAATGTCTTTGTGGAATTAAAACATTTAAATATCTTTGCACTTACATACTTAATTAACTAAGTAATAAAAAAATAAAATGCTTAAATGAAATTCAACCATAAACATTTTTCTATGCTTTCTTATACCTTTTTTTGTTATTTTGTTTTTATCGCCGAGTTTGTATTTAGGTTTTCTTCGTACATCTTCTAAGTCTAAGTTTTCGTTTTAATAAGAATTTTATATATTTATTTTAGTCAGATTAAAAAAAATCAAGTAACCGAGCAACAGAATTTATACAAATAATGGTTGTTTCAATACTGTTAAAACAAGTCTTTCGGGTTTGGACCGTGTCATTGTTGTAACCGAAGTTGCCAACGTTACGCCAACTTTTGCAAGAGGATTCGTCAGACCAGAAAGAAACCGAAGCATCAAACAAGTAATCGAAATCTAATTAAGAACCTCTGAAAAAAGTTGGGTAATCAACTTATGAACCAAGTCAGATTCTAAACTCTGAAAAAGTGAATGATATACATGAAAAAGCAAAAGAACAATCTAACAAAGAATCACCACAAATTTAAGTCAATAACTTGTGAACCAAGCCAGATCTAAACCCTATAAAAGTGACTTAAGAAGAAGAAAAGTTTCCATATATAAAGAAGAAATATCGTCGCGGTTGTTTGAACGCGATTCTGACTGGGTTACGGTCGAAAAGAAGCATCTTACTTTTCTCTACGATCTTTGGTGAAACAATGTATTGAAACGTTCAGCTTCGAGAGCATTCACTAAGTTGCTATCCACGTCTAAAACGTTCACGAAAAAATATAGAACATTCTCGACGAATGGCCAAATTATATAAAAGCGACACAAATGAATCATAAGTCAGTTATTTCAGTAATTCGAAATCGGCAGTGTTAAGAAGATTATTCAAGGTTAAATAAATAAGTGATTAACGCGTGTCGAGATAAATACGACGAATTAAAATCGTGCGTGACTTTAATGTAAACAGTAAGTGTTAAACTGGAGTTATCCGTTACAGTGGCGTCGATGTGAGGTCACGATTTTTAATGTAAATACCATTAAGTATTTTAATATCGATCCCGTAATAAAAAAAAGTTTGTTAAAGTAGTAATTTAAACTGTTTATTCGTTATCAAACTAAAATGGATGCAAAACTATTTCAATTTCTCAAATTAATAAAAAATGGTCGAGAATCGATGAATACAAAAATGGAAGAAAATTTTAGTAAAATGGAAGAAAAACTGCCCAAAAATTTTCAGAAAATGGAAGTAAGTTCTAGAAAAATTTAAGAAAGGTTTTGCGAGAATTCTCAAAAAATGGAATACGAACGAGCATTGAAAATCAAATAAAGACTATTGATGGGCAAATACAAGTTAGTATAGAAAGCCAAATTAAAATGGTTCAAAAGGAAACCCAAGCAGATACATTAAATTTAAAAAAAATGTTCGAAACTGTAAATGACAAAATAGAAGCAATAGAGGACAAATTAGAAGACAGAATGAAACTACTTGAAGAAAAAATAAACCAAATGAATTGCCGTGGTGGAGGAAGCGTCATGAGCAAAGATTTAATAATGGACCATCGGGAAGAAACCACAGTTTAAAGTTGTACCTTCAAATTTTGATGGTAAAGTTTCATGGTCAACCTACTACAAGCAGTTTGAAGCTGTAGCTACAGCTAATGGTTGAAGCAACAAACAGAAAGCGACGTCTTGAATAGTGTCCGTACGTGGAGAAGCGCTTGGAGTTTTACAGACTGTTCCTGGCCACCTGCAAGAAAATTACGAACTTACAGAACCAGATACCTTCTTAAAGCAGTTGGTTATTCAAACCTATGTAGACGGCCTCCGAGACAGCGAAACGCAACAGACTTTCTGGTTAGCTCGACCGAAGACATTGGATGACGTTGGTAGAACTTTAATACGAGTAAAAAACACGATGCCAGTAAGGATCTTAAATGTCAACTCAGATTCAGTAGAAAGATGGATCAACCAGGTTTTGCGTAGACTACAGACAGCTAAACGACGTGGGAGGTAGTATTGGAACCCAAGGATCTTGAGAAAACAACTTTTACGATTGGAACTGGTTTATGGCAGTTCACTGTGATGCCCTTTGGCCTGTGTAACGCTCCTGCAATGTTCGAGCGTTTGATGGAGACCATCTTGAGCGGACTGTCTTAGAAGACGTACTTGGTTTACTTAGGCGGCGTGATCGTGGTTGAAAAGTCGTTTGAAAAACACTTGAACTTGCTATATAAATTAGTGTAACTGTTTTTATTAAATATCCATAGATTTAATTAGTTTGGTTAGTTATAAACGTGTACAGTTTTTAGTTTTTTTATTTTGTGTAAAATTCAATTAAAGAATCATAGAAATTAATAATTGTATAATAATATATATTTATGTGTTATTGACACATTTGCAAACTTCGATGCGATAGTCAGAAAAAATGGAATGTTCTAGATCGAGATAACTTAAAAATATAAAAAGTATTCAAAAGAAGTTGTAAGTGAACGTATTTTTAACATAAACAAATACAAGTTTAAATTAACAAAAGTGTTTGGTAATTAAAAATCGTTGATACAACGTTGATATTTTGTACACAAACCAGTGATTACCTCGCGATTTGTGAAACTAAGTTCATTAAACTTTTTATTTTATCAGTGTGTATAAATTAGGCATTTAATAACAAAAAATTCGGTCGTTCATAAAATTTAGTGCTAAAAATAAAAATAATAATAAGTAAACGAACAATAGCAACAAAGAAATTTTGTGATTTAAAAGTCACGGATTTAAAAAGAGAGCTAGAACGTGATCTAAAAATAAGTAATACTAAAATGGTGTTACAACAACCGCTTAGCGAAAATTTAGAAGAAAACGAAATAGACGTTAATCCCTATTTGTTTGAAGTTTCTGAAATAATGGATTTTGGTTGCCTTATTAAAAAAACAGACAATTATCAAGAAATTGACGAAAAACTGTCTGAAAATACTATACAAATAGAAGAGAATTCTAGAAAAATGAAAAAAAATCTCGGAATCTTTAGAGAAGGAATACAAACCAGCATTGAAAATAGAAAAAAAAAACTATCAAAGAACAACTACAAGATAATGTTGAAATCCAGATTAAGGCTGTTCACAAAGAAACGTAAGCACGTATTTTAAATTTAAGAGAAAAAATGTACAATAAATTTGAAAACAAACTAGGTGAAAGAATGAAGCTGTTAGAAAAGTTACTAATGACACATCAGAAAAAACCACACACAAGTTTTAAGTTGTACTTCCAAATTTTGATGAAAAAGTTCTTTGGTCAACATATTATTAACAGTTTAAAGCCGCAGCTTAAAATTGAACCGACAAACAGAAAGTGACAGCATTAATAGTCCGTTACGTAGAGAAACGCTAGGAATTTTGCAGACTCTTCCTAACTACCTTCAAGAAAATTACGAATTGTTAATTTTACGTTTAGAAAAGAAATATGAAAATGCTCATCTGCAACAAGTATATCAGGTTGAAATAAAAAAAACCGTGTTCAGAAAGCTGAGAGAACCTTCAAGAGTTTGTAGCTGACATCGATAGACTGACACGGCCGACGCCGGATAGCTTTCTGGAACAATTGGCTAAACAGGCTTTTCTAGATATATTGCAACACAACGAAACGCAGGTTACGGTTAGCTCAACCTAAGACGTTGGATAGCGCTGTATACCACGCTTTAGAGTTTGAAGCAGCATAATAAGCGGCGCACCAAAGCAACCTAAGGTCTATTGTGCTGCAGAAGTACACGCGCAGACACAAAAAAGAATCAACGAAATAACGCGACAAATATTTTGGGGAAAAAAAGTGCCGACTTTGATTTGTGGTAAAATAAGCCAGGTACGACGACACCCTACTAAGCATAAAAAAAATAAAAAGCGTTCAAAAATCTAGAACAAACTGACAAAAAGAGACAAAATTTAATCTCATTTAGTCATTTACCAGAGATTACGGTTGGTATTGCATCATCTATGGAACAATTGGACAGCATTTATCTCGACAGCAAAAACAAAAGGCAAAATGCATAGTTACTGGTCAACTCGGGAGCAACGAAAACGTCCTGACGTATTATTAGAAAATGAGAAAACATCACCAGTAACAGTACGACTTCGAACGGTGACGAGCAAAGAAATACTTACTCATGGACAAGTAAAAGTAGCCATTGGTTGAAAAAATAAAAAAAAATCAAGTAACCGACATCACGAAAGAAGTTATCCTGGTCTTATTGAGTGAAAACATGGCTGCCTAAAAAGACTGAATGTGTGGTGATGACACCCCTGGATGGAAATCTACATTTGCGCAATTAAACCTATAGAAAGCAAATTGATAGAAAAGAGACAACTAGTTGGCAGAAAATTAGTACAAATAAAAAACACGGTACCAGTAAGAATCTTCGTCAACTCAAGCTTTGAAAAAGAAGACCGTGGTAGGCCAATGTATGTCAGTATTTCAAATTGTGAGATGCCTGAATTTTAATAAAGTTACGTCATCGAAGAAGTGCCTACACCAACAGTATCAAGATGTGCTTGCATTGCAGAGTAGTTTCAAAAGAAGAACTGGCGTGGTAAAGCACAAAATTAATACCAAAAACGCATGGCCGATACGACAACATTCACATGGATTTCCTCTGGCAAAAAAAAAGAAGCTGGACCAATAATTACTGATATGAAGAGAGAAGGTGTGATTGAACTTTCAAATAGTCAATGAGCGTCCCCAGTGGTACTAGTAAAGAAGAAAAATGGATTAACGAGGTTTTGCGTAGACCACAGACAGCTTAACAATGTTGCCAAAAAGGACAGTTATCGTTTATCAAGAATTGACAATACTTTAGATACCCTGTCAAAATTTCGGTAATTTTCGACGTTGCATTTAAAGAATGGTTAATGGCAGATTAAATTTTAACCCAAAGACCGCAAAAAACAATTAGAACTGGTTTGTTGCAATTCACTATGATGCTATTCAGTCTGTGTAAAGTCTTCTGCGACGGTAAGCATTTGTTGGAGACCACCTTGCGCGGACTGTCTGAGAAGAATTGTTTTATCTAGACGATTTGATTGTGATTGAAAGATAGTTTGACCATTTGAATAACTTAAAGGAAGTGTTCCAACGAGTACGTAAGGCAAAAATAAAACTGAGCGAAGAGAAGTGCCACGTATTTAAAAAAGAAGTGCAATATCTTGGCCACATGGCATCTGAAGACACAATAAAAGGCGACCCAGACAAAGTCCGAACCTTGTAAGCGTGACCAAAACTAACCGAAAAGCATTAAGTTTGCAGTTTTTTTAATTGTGCACCTATTATAGACGATTTGTACCTGGATTTGCCAAAATTGACAAACTTTTGACAAAATTGACTAAAGGCTGAGCAAAACTTAAGTAGAATGAAGACTACAAAAACGTTGTCTATCAACTAAAACAGATTTTAACCACCGATTTTAAATTATCTAAGAGAAAATGGAAATTTTGTTTTAGATACCGATGCAAGGTGCAGTTTTTTTACAGGTCCATAATGGACAAGAAAAGTCATTGCGTACTTTAGCAAAGTTTTGCCCAGGTCATAAAAAATTACTGTGCGATTACGAGAGAGCTATTAGCAATCGGCAATCTACAAGTATTTGTATAAACAAAAATTTTCACTATGGACGCACCACGCCGCCTTAAAATAACTATTTCAGTTCGACTAATTCGGAAGAACAAGTAACTAGATGAATTGTGCCGGAAACAGTCATCGGAACGCTGATGCCTTGTCCAGAAGACCACGTCCACTATTCGCGACTTTAAGAAAAGATCGAATATATCCAAAGAACTGCTATGGTTGATGACGAGTGGGAACCTGAACAGTTACGTCGCAAACAAGAAAACAATCCGGAAATAAGAATAGTTCTAAAGTGGATAACAAACGGCCGATGACTAAATTGGAAAAAAGTGTGTGGGCGATCTGTAGAAGATGTCAAAAGCACGGAAAACAGATTGCAGTTAGTAATGCCAAAGACCAAGTGTCAGAGGTATTGCAGCGTTTGCACTATGGTACATTAGGCGAACACTTTGATGTGAAGAACGCATCAGAGAAGATTTCAGATTGATTCTACTGGGTAAATTACAAAGAGAATTTTATGGAATGGTGCAGTAAGTGCACGGTCTGAGCATCAGGAAATGGTTTAGCAAAAGAGCGCAAAGCACCAATCAAACAATATAATCTGAGAAATCCTTTAAAAAAATGACGATTGACATGGCAAGGCCATCCCCAGAATCTGGTTTGGAAAACAAATACATCTTGGCGACGATAGATTATTTCACGAAATAAACTTACTTAGACTTACACCGTATCCGCTCAAAAAACAGTTACAGCTGCATACGTTTTATCAAAAAAGTTTTCCTGCCGGTTTGAAGTTCCGTTGAAATTACATTCCGACAGCAAATTTAAGTCTACGCTGTTTCAAAAACTATTGAGAATTAAGATAACTAAGACGATGCTTCTCCATCCTCAATGTGATAGCATAGTTGAACGGATGAATCAATAGAAAAGTACTTAGCCAAACCAAGATAAGTAGTGTCCGAATACCAAAGAGATTGATATCAGTACTTGCACCTTTTTAAAATAGCCTATCAATCATCTGTTTACGAAAGCACAGGCTAAACACTATCTTGTGTCATGCTCGGTCGAGAGATACGACTGCCATGCGACCTTTAAACTTAGACAAATACTAGAAAAAGAAATTGTTACAGAAGACTACGCAGCAAGTTGGTGAAGAAGCTATACAAAGTACATGTACGGTGCGTAAAAACACGTAAATTGTCAGCGACAAAATAAAGACCAGGAAGTCGTTACACAAACTTCAAGAAGTGTCGCAGAGACTTTTCAGTAAATGTATGGGGTTTGGTGAGTTGCAATTTTGTATCCAAAGAACAATGACATCCTTCAACAGGTGAGTTTCCTTAAAACTTAAAGTTATCTGAATTTCTCCACTATTACAATATGCACGTCGAACAATAATCCAACAGTTACTCAGAATATTAAGCTAGTAATAGTCTTTTTAACTGTTATTATTAACTTGACTTATTCATTAAAGATAACCTATCCTTACATCCAAGTTGATGCAAAACTAGATACAACAAAATAACCTGAACGTGTTGCCGTGACCAGCAAAAAGCTTTGATTTTAATATAATAGAAAACGTTTGGGGTCAAGTTGTTTGTACCATTCGGAAACAACAGGAGAGCAATTTCAGCGCTAGAATCCGTAAACAATTAAATGACGCCATTAAAACTGCTTGGGAAACATTTAGTGATGATTACCTACGTGTTCTTGCACCATCAATGCCTAGACGATTGCAAAAATGCATCGACAATCAAGAAGGTCATGCTCATTATTAGTAGTCTTGGGTCGTTGTATCGATATATCGATACGTTGGGCGTATCGATACGCCGATACAAACCACAAGCTCGTATCGATATATCGATATTTTGATACGTATCGATATTCCGATACGTATCGATACACCGATACGTTTCCATATTTCGATACGTATCGATATTTCGATACGTATCGATATTCCGACGCGTTTCCATAATTTGGTACGTATCGATATTTCAATACGTATCGATATTTCGATACGTAAAGAATCCATGTTTACCTCAAATGTTATGGTAATTGGTAAAGGTTATTATAAATAAAAAACAAACATCAGAACCCAACAATATTTTAAACAATTATTTATTAATTATAAAATTTTAAATTTTACTTTTCAAGAAATATTATTGACATTGTGCGCTCATGCTTCTAGTCCCAAAATGCTTTTATAATAAAAAAAGAAAACGAAAACTATTGTAACGTATAAAAATGTCATCGTCTAATTATAAACTATTAGTTTACCGATACATGCTGATATTTCGATACGTATCGATACTCGGATACGTAGCGATATTCCGATAGGTTTCGATATTTCAATACGTAGTAATACTTCGATTCGTATCGATATTTCGATTCGTATCGATATTTCGATACGTATCGATATTTCGATACGTATCGATATTTTGATACGTATCGATATTTCCATACGTATCGATATCTCGATACATATCGATATTTTGATACGTAGCGATACCTCGATACGTATCGATAATCGATAATCGATACAAATTGCGTATCAATATTCGATACACAAAATTCCGTATCGCCCAGCACTAATGATTAGTAATCGTATGTTTAATTTAAATAAAAACAGTAAACAAGTAAAAAAAGTTTAGTTAGTAGCTAAGATCAAATTTCAACTTCAATTTAGATGGTAACGCTAGGAAATATCTTTGAACCTACTGTAAAATATGAATTAAAAATTATTTTTATGTACTCACAAGTTCTTTTCTTTAATTTTTTTTAATGCATAATCCATATTTGATTATTACGATAAACTCGTGTTCTTAATTAATTTTCTTGAAAAATACAATTAGAACGTTTATTTATCGTATTATAGTAAAGCAAGATATGGGTGACAAGGAAAATATAAATTTTTTTTTATTAGTGATCATGCCTCTCTCTTCCCTCAATAAAATGTAACATATGAAATGTCAATGACACATTAAATTTGATTTATATATTCTTACAAAGATAACACCCATTTATTTAGACACGAAAATCTTTTGTATAAAAATAAAATGCAGCGAATATCTTTTTTGACAAAAAATCATCCCACTGTTAATAAGTCTTTATAAGTGTGTTAGCAATTATTTAAAACATTTATTATTATTGACTTACTTTGACATTTCGATCAAACCGAAATATTAAAAAAACTACTTAAAATGTGATTGAAACTTAAAAGGAGTAGTTTTATATTTACAATGTTATTAACAGGTTGTTACATGGGTGTAATAGAAAATGTGTTTAAAAAGTAGACTTAATAAAGTTTATAATGCACTGTTTCAATATGGAACTTTATTTACGAAAGTATTTCGTATAAAAATAAAATTCAGTTTACTGTTCAAAATCAATAAATATGTATTGATTTTTTAGTTTTTGCGGATAAACCCTTTGACCTTCTGGTAGTGTCAATGTTTATTATTTGTCTAATTTGAATTTCTTGAATAGCATCGCGACAGCCACGAAAGATTGCCCATTCGAATTTGCTAATAAGCCTAGTTTAAGCCGCTAACTATTTTAATCGAACTAACTAAGGTGTCCCGTTTTTTTTTAGTTGAGTGTACCTGCTAATCACCTACTCAGAAAAAAAACAAACCGTTAAGCCTGGTATCACAAAACGATGAAGATTGTCGTTAAGTTAACAACAAGGCTCAACTAAGACTCTGAAGTCAAAGTAAAGACAAAAGTCAATTACAACAAATTAATAATAAACAAAATACATTGTCGAAAAAACCAGAGAATGACAAAATAAACAAGCACAAAAACAAGTATAAAAATTCAAAAATAGAATAGTAAACGCCAGTAATGAATGAGCAGAGGAACAAAGTGTAGAAAAATGTTTTTGAACCAAATCTGATAGGTTTCAATTTATTCTAACTAAAATTCCAAATTAACTACTTACGTAAAATATTTAGTTTGTATTGACAACACGTTTATTAGATTTGTTTTTGGTTTAAAAATATTTTGAAACTTATTATTATCATTTCTGTGAAAGCTTTATTAGCTAAGTTAGTTTTTAAAAATTTAATAAAGTTAGTAATTTTTGTTTATATTTTATATTAAAGTTATGTAAATCCAATATTAAACACAACAATATTACTGAATATAAAACGATAGTATAGTAAGAAATCTTTAATTTTTACAATCATACTGTTGCTTCGGTATGTAAAAATATAAACAATAGAAAACAAAAAAATTTGTACGTATGCAAATATTAAAAAAAAACAATTTAAACTAACAATAATACTAGAAAATCCATAAAATCTAAAACAACAAAAAATATATTATATTTCATAAATATACCTAGTATTAAAAAATAGAGAAAAACGTGTTAGTATTTTACTATTATTTTTTATAAAACTAAGCTGAAAATCACTGATCGTCATCAAGAAATTAAAAATTTAATTATAGGATTTGTGGTGTTCCACTCTGTTTACGTTTTCCTTTACATTAAACAACGTTTTAAATGTGAACTGTAAAAACTAAAATCAAACCATGATATATTTTGGTATTTGTATCCTGCAATTGACGTTGATGTTAATTTAATAAAAATCTGTAGTTCCTACTAATATCTCTGCAAAATAACTCCAACAATCAAATCCATTTAAAATTTTCATTCATTTTAAATGCACAAAAGTTGTAAATTTTTTATGTAGCGTTTTTATGATAGGTAAATTCAAACAATTTATATATTTTTAACGAAACGCAGAAGCAAATATAAAAACGTATTTTAAATTGAAGCAAAAATTTCACACAATCCAAACGTGCAACATGATTTAGTGCTTTCTTAATTAACAAGTCTGCTGTAAATGAAAAAACTTATCAGAAGATAAATTGCGAAATATTTATGATGCATTGTTGTTTATTTGTTATTGAATCAAAGATCGTTTTGCTTAATCTTCGTTTTGTATTAATTTGTAACAATACTATAAATGGCAAAAACACGCACTTTTAATACATATTTCATGTAAAATTCATTAAAAGAATTAGTAACTTAAAACATAATTCAAGTTAGTAGTTGAACGTTAACGTGTCGGATATCGCTTCTTAAGTTTCTTTTAAGTTAAAAGTCACTTACCGTTTCCAAATTTTCACAATTTTCAGCGCTTGCTTCATTCTTGCCGTCAAAACCGGCATTGTCACAACCGAACTTCTAAAACAATAATTTCGAGTAAATTTAAAATTCCTTGAAACGTCGTTATTTATTTTATAAATATTTGTTACATAATTAAAGGTCACAGGAAACTTTATATTAAAAATGTGAAAGAAAATCACCTGTTGGCTCGACATGTTACTTCCGTGTACCAATCTAACAGCGTGTTAAATACTGTGTATTATCATAGTATGTAGATTGTTGTCACCTGAAGATAAAACTAAAATTTTGCCAATTGGATTGTGATAGTAGAGGGGCAAACTACGTTCGTGTTAATGCTGCGTTTTTTTTGTCACTTATCTTGCTTTGTCGTGTTTATCTTTACTTTTGAAATAATAAAACGGGAATTAGCTAAGGTAATTAAAAAAGTATAAATCCGATTTAACTTTTTTTTCTTGTTTAAGGTATGAAGGATATCGTTTTATGACAATAGATTAACTTATCATAATTTATTACTAAATTGCTTTTAATGTTTCATTTTTTTACGATGTTTGTTTATCAAGGTCTAACACACGGGATTTGATAATTTTTTTTAAATACACTTTTACCTGGAAATTTTTGACTTAATTATGTTAAAATTTGCACAAAACTTATGAATATATTATTTGCAAAAAGCTAGTAGTTGGAACTTCCAGTAGTTATACCCTTTTTTGCGTCTGGATCATTGCTGCACAACCTTGAAATGATGATTTTTTACATATGTGCGAAAATACACGTTTTTGTAAAAATTTAAGTATATTGCTAAATTTCTAACATGTTTAATTAGTATTATTTAGCAATTTTGAAGAAATCCTCAAAACTGTTTTTAAAAAGTTCTTAACATTATAACGTTTTAAAAAAATCAATAAAATGAAATACACTTTATTTAAATATATTAGTTGAAAATAAGATACAAACGTTTTTTTTAAATGTATTAGTTTAAAATATATTGTTTAAGTTAGCGTTGTATTGTTTATTAAGCTTTTCTTGCAAAACAACAACTAATACCCGACGATTAAAGGTGTTGTAACTGTTTACAAAGTACTAGGTTTGTACAGTAAGTAGTTAATTAGTAATTATTTACAATTCACAATTTACAAATTAATTTTTAATTTTATGTTAAAAGCAATTTTAAAAATGCTTTTTTATCAAAAGTGTTTTAAAGCATTTTAAGCAATAAATTATGCAATAAAACAATTTTGCCTAAAACATTTAAATATTTTTTTTAATAAAAGAATTATAACTAAATAATTGCAAGAACGTGTTGATTATTTGCAGAAAACCACGATCAGGTACTAAAACCGTGTAAGTATAATTTCAGCAACTATTTGAAGTTGGGATCATTTTATCTAAAAATAAATCAACTCAATACAGTATTAGCCCTTGACTAATTCCGAGCTGGAAAGTCGCTTATCTAACTTTATACGTCTGGGAGACCCTTTGTGTTTTTTGGGCAAAAAAATTAAAAACAAACTTAAAACATATTTTAATAAGTAAAAGCTAAAATATAACATTGTTTTCAAATAGAAATAACAAAAAGTTTTTTTTATTTTTATAGTATTTGAGCTTACTGCTACATTAAAAAAACATAAACAGTACAAAAACATTAAGTTTTCTTTATTATAATATTACGTATTAACCCAATAGACTTAATTGTAACAACAGTCAAAACAATATGGACAAGGTGGTACAATATTAATATGGAACGACCACTTTCGAAGATATTCAAACGAAAGCACCCAGAACTACTGGACCTGAAACAAGAATTCGAAATATTAGAAAAATTATAAAAATCGAAAACGCTGATGCGGAAAAACACATAAACAATAAAATAATCAAAAAATCTACAATGACGATATAGAGGACAGCAGTGAAAATATCTAAACTAAAAGAAGAAACAGGAAGAGTAGATAAGATAGCTCTTCATAAATTAGAGAAATAGAAACAAAAAAAAACGTGAGTTGAGCTACCTATCGGGTGCGTCTCTAGGTGGTGGATAAGAGAGTAAATAAGATGTAACAGTACGCAGCTTTACCAGCTGACCCGGCACAACCCTGTTTACCTTGGCAGGTGTTGGAGTCGCCGCCTAAAATCCGTACGTATTCCAATACTACTGTCACGAGAACCAGCTTTTCCAGCTCAAGCTGTAGTGTCGTGGCAAGAGCCAACACTGGGATAACGATGCCTGCCACTGCTCTGCTAACTTTGATCAGCAAGCACGGCAGCCAAACCCAAATTTCTTGTTGCTGTGGACATGTCCACAAGCAAACAGTGCTGGGGGGTCTTGGCTTAATTGTCTAGACCAAAAGAAGACAACCTCATCAAAAACCTAAATCTAAGGTGGAGAGGACCAAGCCGATAGATGCGTGACTGGATTGAAGACCAGTCGTCACTGGTTCCACTAAGGCACTAAGCGAACCCCGTTGTATATAGTCTTCCGTGCGTATCGGGGCACTGCGCACGGCGACCTTCTTTTCCTCCGCACTCGTAGGAACATATATGGAACTATAGACCCAAAATTTAAAAAAAGACGGGAACTCTGAGCACAACCCAAAAATAACGGCTGACGCTGAGCGCGAACCCGAAATGCTCAAAAAGCTTTCGAGGGCGGCAAGGCGAAAGTTTAAATAACAAAGAAAATTGGGAGCGCAAGCAACCAGTTCCACTTCAATGGCTTGAAGGCAGCAGCAAAACACAGCTATATAAGAAGCAAAGACGGGCACGTCAGGAACGCAACAGCGACACCAAACAGCGCACGCAACTATACTAACTGCCGGAACAGGGGCGCAAAAACCCAATCTTTCTAGCAGTAGCTCTTGCAATTATACCAAAAGGGTTCCCTGAAAACACTATCAGTCTTGAAAAATCCGAGGTCATAAAAACCTCAATACTTGAATGGATTGACGAATTGGAGAAGGGAAAAGCTTCTCCGCGTTTTCAGGAATTTACCCATAAAAGGATATTTCTGAAAATAACGTGCGCATACGAAGCAACCAGACAGTGGCTAGGCGGTACGTCAAATATTAAGAAACTACTGGAGAAAGATAGAGAACTAGAGATTATCTATCTTAAAGACCTTCCTGCACCTAAGAAGATTATCACTTAGGTCCCGGAAACAGCACTGCAACCGGCCACCTTATTGAAAAGAATATAGGTACAGAACAACATCAGTACCAAAACGTAACGGATGTTAACTCTAAACTAGATCCTAAAGGAATACGTCTTGTTTATGAACAAGGGGTCCTGGGAGAAGGTGGAAGCGTCAACCAACCAATTTCAAGGATCACTCTCTGGGCGCTGGCGGACTCCAAAAAAGACAGCAAAGAACCGGTGCTACAAGGAATGTCCACGAGGCAATACATAAAAATGCAGAGCCAGAAAGAACTTGCTGACGGCAAATCTAATGCTAAAAATGATTCAAATAAACATATATCACTGTAAGGCAGCCTTAGCGGCCCTAAGTGCTTGTATCGTGACACACGACATTGACATCGCCCTTGTTCAGGAGCCATGGATCCACTAGGGAACAATAAAAGACTTGAACTGTCCAGGTAGGTGGTTGCTGGCAGCTCAGCTTGTGCACAACCCTCGCACATGCATTATTGTAAAAAATGCACTAAACTTAATGCCATTGTGGGATTTATGTTCTAGAGACCTAGTGGCAGCTAAAATATCTGTAGTAGAAGAAGACAACCGGAGAGAGTTCATTATCGGATTCGGTTACCTCCCCAGCAACTAGACAAGATCATCGCCGTCGGAGGAAATCCACAGGATGATTAACAGTGGCGCCAACAAACCGCTGATTCTTGGATGTGATTCTAATGCACACCACACCTTGTGAAGGAGCACAAACACAAATCCAAGAGGTAAAAAACTTTCAGAATTTATTTTAAAAGGCAATTTAGACATAATAAATAACGGACATGCGCCTACGTTTATAACGGTGTGGCGCAGTGAAGTTATTGACCTTACGCTTGCTAGTCCAAAAGCCAGCAAAGTGGTAAAAATGTGGCATATATCAGATAAACCTTCTTTATCTGATCATAGATACATTTGATTCAACATTGAATCAGACAAGGAACTCGTAATGGAATACAGAAACCCGAGAAAAATCGACTGGGATTTGTTCAACGAAACTTCAGCGGGCAAAATCAGGAACTGTCCCGCAGTTGCAAGATCAACGCACAAACTAGAACTAATGACGGATAGTATTGTTAATTAATTAAAATCCGCATTTAAAGCAAGCTGCCCAAAAACTGTCAAACGAACCTCCAACAAATAACCTGGTGGAACAAGGAGCTTGACAAAGCAAGGGCTCTCACCAGAAGGCTATTTAATAAAGCCAAAAAAAGCGGAGACCGGGATGAATACAAAACCTGCTTTACAACATACAACAATGCCATTAAAAAGGCAAAGAGAGACTCATAGAGAAGGTACTGTAGGGAAGCAGAAAACAAAGCTTCAAGTTTTTGACTCCAAAAAGCTCTGAGCAATGACTGCATTGAAAACATTGGTTCTTTGCTGACCGAAAACGGAAAGTTTACAGACTCGGTTGAAGATACTTTGCAAGAACTACTGCAAAAACACTTCCCGGATTCGTCGTTAACTAAAGTTCATAAGCACCAGGACCTAGAAGTAACAAACAAAAACCTAGAATGGGGAATCAATACGTTTAAACCCTTCTAATCTCCAGGAGCCAATGGAATTTATCCCATCATGCTGCAAAAATGATTTGTTGCTGTTTGAAGCGCTGTATGCAAAATTCTCAGAGCCAGCTTAGCACTTTCGCACAGACCAAACAGCTGGCGGATTGTCAAGGTAGTATTTGTACTTAAACCAGGAAGATCTACGTACGCCCAGTCTACATCCTACAGACCGATTAGCTTAACTTCTTTCATTTTAAAACTATTTGAGAAAGTAGTCGACACGTATATACGGGACGGGGCACTAAAGGTTTTGCTTCTGCACCAAAACCAGTATGCTTACCAATCTGGAAAATCTTGCAAGCTAGCAATTCACCAACTAGTAAGCAGATGCAAAAATGCAATCCTGTACAATAATATTGCATTGGGTGCTTTTCTAGATATTGAAGGGCATTTGACAATACTACCTTCACCTCAATTGCAAGGGCAAGGTCGACGATCTCACCATTATCACAAACGGGAAGTTTGGGGCAACTGTATCGAACATAATGCAAAGTGCACTAAACACCGTCGAAAAATGGTGCAAACAAGAGAAACTATCAGTGAACCCAACTAAGACGGCAATTGTTCCGTTTACCAAACGAGAAAAAACAGATGACATAAAACTACCTACGATGTACGGAATTACGCTCCCGATGACAAAAGAAGTCAAATATCTGAGACTTACTCTTGATACTAGAATGACTTTTAATGCTCATCTAGAAAAAGTCACAACGAAGGCCATCAGGGTTCTTAACTCAACCAAACCGATAGTCGGGCACCCATGAGGATTGAAACCCACAATGACCAAATAGTTATATACTGTGGTAACAAGACCCATCATTACATACGACGCGTTTGTATGGGGTGGAAAAACCGACTTGGAAAGCACAGCTGCAAAACTAAGCAGAGTGCAAAGAATGGCATGTCTACTGATAACAGGAGCGATGAGAACCATCCCATAGCAGCCTAGGAAGTACAACCTTTACTTCCATTATTACATCTCGTTGTAATGACGGAAGCAATACAAGCAACATACAGGCTGCAGATTAATAAACACGCGTCAATTACCGGAAAAAACAAACCGGGTATATACAACGTGCAGCGTGAAAAAACAATCTTAACTATGAGAATTATCACATTTTAAAGAAATTTAAAGTGATAATACCGTCACGAGACGAGTGGACAAAAAACATTTACCCGGGCGCGGTTAAAGAAACTAGCTGGTACACAGATGGGGCCAAAAATTGCAACGGTACTAGAGCAGGAGTATATGGAGGCAAGCACCATGGGAAACAATTTTCGTTGACATTGGGTAAATATGCATCCGCCTTCTAAGCTGAAGATGCTGCTATTGACTGGTGTGTCAGAAACGTTATCGACTCGAAATCATAAACAAATTAGCCGGTATCAATCATTTCTGATAGCCAAGCAGCACTACTAGCTCTAAGATCACCAGTAATAAATTCCAAACTGATTATGGCATGTATAAACAGCCTAGAAATATTGGCAAATCGCCAACTTGTACAGCTCATCTGGATACCAAAAGACCAGAATGTAAAGGGTAACCTCATGGCGAACGCAAAAGGGCACAACAGGGACATATATCGGACCTGAACCCGTTTTCGGAATCGCATACGAGACCGGAAAAGAAATAACTCGCAGCAAACTTGCAAACTCTTCCTTACAAAGCCACAATTAAACACTCAAACTGCACTATCAAGCATAAGTCGACAAAAATTAAGAAAACTCACGGGGCTAATTACAGGACACGGTGGCCTTAACAAACATATGCATAAAATGGGACTGAAAAGTAGCCCCTTATGCCGCGGATGCTTAGAAGACGACGACACTCCGCAGCATCTGCTGTGCAAATGCGAAGCGTATCTAATACAACGCACAACGATTCTCGAAAAACCAAAGCTAACCGATGATGAGTTGAAAAAAGCCCCTTGGAATAAACTTTTGGATTTTATTGACAAAACAGAAATGATGAGGGAGTAATAAATCAGAGGTGCACAAAAGGACCAAGAAGACCGCAGTGCAGGAGCGCTAGACGAGCCACCTCTTGAAATAAATTAAAAAAAAATAAAAATAAAAAACTAAGAAAATTAATAACATGCAAATTTAAAAATGAGAACAAATAGATTGTTTTATACACTTCTACGGAAAAGACAAAAAAAGATAAAAACCAAGTAAACCAGACCGAAAAACTTATGCCTTGATAGTGGATAGTACAAATAACCACAAAGAGACGATCGGCAAAATAAAAACTATAATTAAAGACAATAGAGATTTCAAACTTAAGAAGTTCAAAAGAGGGTAAAATTATAGTAACATTAGATAAGGACAAAAAAACTCTTAACAAGTACCAAAGACTCATTCAAGGAAATGAAGAAGTCAATAATAAAAAAGTTAAGAAACCAAAAAAATATACAACATATTATAACCAGGGGTATGAACGCGACAACGCGAAAGAAGAATTTGGAGAAACAATAAAGAAAAACATCGATACAAAATTAATAATACATTTAAGATCGAAAACATAAAACCGATCAGATATAACACGAAGGACCTATCGGTTGCGTTAGAAAAAAAAGATGCTCAGAAATTCGTGGATCTAGTTTGGCTCTAAGTAGGATTCACTTGAAGAAAAATCGAGAAGTAGATATTCCTAATGAGATGTAAAAAGTCTTGGGATTACGATTATAAAGAAAAAGAGTGCAAAGAGCCATATAGAACAGATACCTGTCTGAATCTCTGTGAGAAAGAAGTTCATATGTCTAGTAACAGCAGGTGCCCCATATATAAAGAAAAGTTAAAACTAAAAAAGAAAGAAGTCAGAAAGAGAAGATATATTAGTAATCAAACAAAATGAAAAAAAAAAAAAATACAAATAAATTTAGACAAAACAAAGATAGCACAAGCACCACTACATGCGATAGCAATAAAAAAACCGGTGCGGTCACCACACAATTTTTCTAAAAGGAATACAGAAAAATGTCTACATATCGTTTTTTAAGATTATGTAGTCATAAAACCACTTTGAAGTGATATGTACACGTTTGTATTGACTTTCTAGCATGTTATATTTTTTAAAAGTTTTCTCTTCGATTTGATTCAGATATAACCGAAATATGGCAAATTGAGCTTATGTTGTCATATTGACTAACCCCGCTTCGATATTGTTTTCTTCTTTAGTAAATCACTAAAAATTATTATTTTTAACGTATTTTGCTTTCCTTTCAAAATATGGAATTTTTTTCTAAAAAAAATCGACACAGGCAGGATTCGGACGTGTGTATTCATTTTAAATTTGAAATAGAATTTCTAATAAACTGTTAATGTTAAAATTTTTTTTATTTGAATAAATTGTTAGAAATAATTATCTCTAAAAGAAACTATAAAAATAATTTGAATAATTTACATACGTACAAAATCATCTAAGCAAAACTCTTAAAATTGGCAGATACACCCATTTTTGGTTTCTTTATCAGGCCCATCTTTTGATAAAACCGAGATGATATAAAAAGCCAGTTCCATATCAAATTTCAAGTTACTAGGTACTAGTAAAGATAGATATTGCTCTAATCTGCAAACCTAACAAGAAAATGGCAAAAAAACAAATTGGTATACATGTAATAGTAATATAGATGCTGCCATAGCCGTATATGCAAATAACCTAACAATAGAAAAAGTAATAAAAGAGATAGATTTGTTAGAATAAAAAGAAGAAATTTGGCAATATACAGTTGTTATATATCACCTAACTTAAATTAAATAAATATACAAATGGTTAAATCAAATAAGTAATAGCATTAAAGCACAAAAAGGACTTATCCTTATTGCCGGAGATGTTAATGACAAGAGAGAGAGTTACCTACATTTAGAAGAGCTAAGAAAACCTCTCATATAGATTGACAAAATTTGAGTTTTTAAATACCAGGATAGGATGTAAGTTAAAAAGAGAGCCACAGTAAATCCGTATATATCTATTACCAGACACCAGAATATTGCCATATAATTAAAAGACTCTATAAAGGCTTTTAGTTCACGCATTACCAAATCAGATAAATAAGATTGAGGTTTTATGTAATTAACCTTGATAGATGAAACCTTTTTGTTAGTATTTCTTCTAGTGTGTCATTAGTAAATAAAAGGTTCTCGGCTAAGTAGTTGCACAACAATATCGTTTCTTCTCGTCCTGGCAATAGCGGGATGTACTTTCTTCTATTTGAATTAGTCATTCCGCTGTATTTTTTCTCCATAAAAAGTTCTCATTTGAATCCTCTTCATTAGCATTGTTTTAATCTACTTTCTGCTTTGATTTGGAATTATGTTTACTCTGAATCATTATCACTATCATACAAGTCTGACAATGAAAGGTTGTCAGTCACAACTAGTCTTCCATGTAACAGGCTTGATATATTTTCACCCTGTTGCTCCATATTGTAGTTAAAATTGATACTTTTACATTACGTAGCATACAAATTTTAAAAAAAAATTAATAAAACCAAGAAGAGACAATAAAAACCAAGGCGGAACACGTGTCACACTCGCAAAAAATCAATATCAACAGAACCACACATCAAAAATTATAAAAAAGAAAAGGAAAGCGTAAACAGGTTTAAGCAAAATTATAGGAGCTTTAAATTTCGCAATCGTCTTCCAAACGTATTGAGTCAGTTAAAGCTTAAATTAATAAAATGTAGGAATAAATGTTATTGCGTTATTAAACAGTTTTTCTGAATTTATTATGTTAAAAGCATTTTAACATAGTTTACATGCTATATGAATTTTGTCCCGAAACGTAACCGTCATTTTACATATGTAAAAATATTAATTTTTACTTCCGTTCTTGACATTGAGGGAGACAGCTCGTGAATCTAACGTTGCGCCCAATAATATCTTGATTTAATTATCTTATACCATTCTTGATGTAAATGAGTAAATTAACTTCGATTCGTATGTGATACCTGTAAAAGTTTCGCTGGGGTAAGAATTCACTTCTATTTTTACAACGCAATTTAATTTTTTTGTATTATCATTGCGAATTGGGTAACCTTTACGTGTCTCCTTTTTTGGAATTGGTAAATGTTTCTTAAATACGTATGGATGCAAGCATTTGAATGCAAACACCAATGTTAAGAGCTAATTTGGGGTCAAGTCGATAGAGTAGTTGTAAGATGGAAAATTAATATCGAAAACTAAGTGGCACACATACGATTGTAAAAAAAATCTGTTGTAAGCATGGCGAATTCTGTGTAGAATAATCATTGAATGAATTATACGCAACATCACTTGCGATATCATTATACTTTATCTGTTTATTACATTTTTAGCAATTTTAGAGGATTGGTTTGAATATGCATCAAATAAGTTAGTATGGCATAGACACGGAAAAAAATGGAGGATAAAAGAAGAACAAAAATAATACTGTGCTCAAAATAAAAGAAAGATAGGAAACCCGGCAAATACGTGGTTAAATTTGACTGCATTTTAATCGTTTGCTTTTGTATAATGACTTTTATGAATTTTTATATATTTTAAATAATTTGTTGATTATAGTACTGAGGAACATAAACAAAAACCTTATTGTTTTCAAATAAAATATTAAAATTCCTTTCTGGCATCTGTTACCTTAGAAAAATACTACATTCTTTTTATTACAAATTATTACGTTATGTTTGTATTTATTTCAAAAATATAAAATTTTGCTTTAATTACACCAAGCACAATCAATTTTTTTACCTACAATAGAAATCAATATACTCAGTAGACGTGCTAAACTAGCAAAGTATGCAAGTTATTTATAATAAAATTAAACATTGAAGTAGATTTTGTAATACATTTTCTACTGTAGTTGTTTGCAACTAACACCTTGGTTAGACGATTCAATTCTTTTTAAAGGTATTTAGGTTGACTCAGACTACTTTATGTCCGGTTGCATAAAATAAAGTTAATTATGTTGTTAGTTGACGTTGTTGTTAACTAAACCTAATGATTTTACAGTATGGTTATCAAAACAACATGACGATCAATACCGACAATTAACGACATCGTCAGGTAGTTCACGTCAAAATTAGCAATGCTTTATGCAACCGACCCCTAGAAAAACAGCTTGTTGCATTAAAGAATTCGCACTTATAATTTCTGAGAAAAATTCATTTAAATATCTATCTGTGATGAGTAGGCTTTTGATGAAGTGAATTAATAAACCATTTACATTTCGAGTAACTAACGTTTAAAAATTATAAAAAACAATGCCATTGTTGTAAAACGAATATTTTGATGAAGGGAGTTTAAATGACATAAAAAATAGTTAATAGTTAAACACGAGTGTCATCAACGTATCTATACTAGCATTTACGGTTTAGATGAAACGTAGATATATAGCTTTCGTCTCATAATTTTTATTAAATACGTTAGCAACAACAGTTGAAAGTGGAGTACTTATGGCGGCCTTTGATATTTGTAAGTAAAGCTTCACACAAAGAGTAAAATATGCAGACCTTAAATATGTTTCGATAATAGATACCAAGCTACTTAAAATGTTATTTTTAAACAGCGAGCTAACAATAAGTCTAAACCCAACAAACAATTTTACATTTGACCAACGTTGGAACTATGTACCCCCGCCAACTCTGCCAACAGCGTAAATATGTTGGCAAACAATGTTGGACCTTAATAAATATGTCTCGTTGGCCGACGGTTGGTTCGACGTTGGCCTACAACGTTTTTTTTATGACGGAAATATGCATGATTAACATTGGGTATGCGTTGGCAAATGCATTGGTAGTGCATTTTTTATCATATCTATTATTGCTCTATGTGCTCAATATATAATTATATCATTATTATACCTACCTATACTTACCAGAAGGGTAAATCTTGCTTTAAGTTCCAGTTTTATCATCCCAGTCGCATGATTCCAATTGAATCATTTTTATTGAAATTACTAATTTGATTTTTAAATAAATTATTTGCTTATATTGACCTATTTAAAAAATCGTAATTTGATTCAAGTAGGTATAATTTATAAAAATTTACTAAGGTGCTTCCCATAAAAATAAACTATATATCATGTTTTATTCTAAAGAAATTAATTTTTTAAACAATATATTTAATTACTGATTGTTTTACTTCTTTTGGTTCTGCCGCCATCTCGATCAGCAGAATTTCGTAACCATGTTTTAAAAGGGAACTAAAATACATGACTACAAAAATCTAAAATTACTTAGAAATTAATTTACCTGTACACAATCTAGGATTTTGCGTCTTCGTTGCAGTAAAAATCGTAAAAATTACACAATGATTACACTTATTACAAACATGTGGTAATAAATAACCTGTGTAAATAACGTAAACAACGTAAATAACATGTAAATAACTATGTGCACGCACAGTGACGAGCGCTATCTAGGAAGTAAATTCCTACTTCGTTGGCGCTACAAGTTAGGGCGGTCTTTTTAAATACCGTCTGAAAAACACACGCTTGCCAACGAAGTTTTTATGCCATTTTACATTAATGTGTTTACGTCGGAAAACAACACATAGCCGGCATTCCCTAGACATTAGTGAAACTACATATATTTGACAACATTGACACTACGAAGGCATTACGTTGACATACCGTTGCCAGTCATTTACCAACGTTGCCGATGAAAATACAACCGTCGGCCAACTATTTAATGTTTGTTGGGAAGTTAAAATTAAAACTAATTTATAATATGCGTGTGTAACGCTTTGTAACGCATTCTTTTGTTGTTTGAAAAAACTCTTATCTTTTTTGTCACTACTGATAGGGTGTATTATATTAAGTTATAACATTTTCGATGTCTAATTCCTTTTACGCAATCATTAATAATATATTCTTTAGAAGCACACCTGTGTTAGAAAAACTTACTATCCCTTCTTAAGTTTTCAATAAAAAAGAAATCCTTAATGAATGATAAGGGATTACGGTACTGATAACTGTGGTATATAATTTTTTTAATCAACTTAAACAATAGTATAACTTTGCTTAAATAAATTTCAATTAAAAAAGATATCAATTTTATTCAAATATATTAATTTAACAAAAGTACACCATCTGCAAAACAATACCAAAAATTATACTTTTTTTGTCCAAGACTAGCAAAATTTGTTGTATGCACTTCAAGTCACGCATAACACAGAAGTAAATTGTTGACTGTATTGCGTTCCTGTCTAAACCTATATAGATAGAACTGACTCACCCCGATGCTTGTTATTACTTTTTATTGTATTATACTTTTTTGTTTATATTCATATTTTATTTAGGACGTACAAATCGCTAATAATTGATTCATTGTTACTTATTTTCACTTTTATAGTAACAAAAATGTATCAAAATTTATTAATTTTATATTAAACCTTGCGCGGACTCCCACATTGTTCATGGACCTCAAAATCAATTTTAACTTTCCACAGATCCTTTAAATGATCTCGGAAACCTCTGGGAGTCCGTAAGGACCACTTTAAAAACCTCTGTATTAGATAAACCTAACTTTAACTTAAGAACAGCTATTGTTAACTTAGAATATTTTTTTAGTTGTATAATTATATTAATTGATAATTGTAAACATTTTTGTAAACATTCACTTACTTTAGAACACTAGTGCGTGATTATACCGTTAGTGTAGTAAAAGCTGTCATTGCGACACTTAAAAAGCCTGCAATTTAGCATATGACAAAATGAAAGTAGATACAGTATGTTACGTAGAGATTCAAGCAGATTTTTTCATATAACTGTAAAAGAAAAAAAATGTTACGAAGTGCAGAAACAAATGAGTTTTAATTAAAAGTACTTTATATTTAATCTGCTAATTTGCTTGAGTAGTTTTAGTAGATATTAAAATTTTAAAAGTTTATTTTTTAAGTAAGCTATAAGTTGTCTAATATGCTTCTAGCAGTAGTATAATTCGTCCACGGTCAGTACGCTTCGATACTATAAAAGTTAATAAACAAAATAAGGAAAAGACCGCATTTAATTTTATTAGCGCAATTAAGAAACATAATGATAACATAGAGGTTTTACCAAATATTTCGCTAAAAACACATACACAAAATGTTCATTGCACATCAATTTATTTTAATTAACAAACGTTCTTGACAAAAAATTCTTGCCACAATAAAGTTTAATAATTTTTTATGCAGATTTATGATTTAAATTTAAATTTTATTTTATCTAATTTTTGTTACTAAAAGTTTCAGGACAGAAATTACGACACAACTGTGAGAACAGAATTTCCAAGAAAAATCCCACATATTACGTTTGAAAATTTTAGTTTAATTTTGATTATATAACAATACTGAATTAATCAACTTAAATACGATTTTAAGTTGAGTGTGATTTTCTCTGTTTCTTTTAGTACGGGGTGGAATTGTCCGGAAGCGAGGTATTTCAAAGGGAAAATTGTTCTGAGGCAATCGTCTAGGGGCAAACCATCCAAAAGCGTAGTGAGGGAGACGGATTGTCCGAATCTCTTTATTGACATTTCGTAGATGGATTAAATTAGCGTTAGTCTTGTATGTTTTTAATTTGTTTTTAATATATAATAGTGTAGTCTAATATGCGTCGAAGGTAATTACCACATTTTAAGTTACTAGTTTTTATTACTTAGGTACATAGAAAAAGTAATACTTGTTCTGGAGAATTATAATTTGTTAAGAGTTTGCGTTTAGTAGGTTATTACACTTTGAATGATTTTAATGTTACTGATCTTATTAATCAACATTATTTATATTTTGAATTTATTTTTATTTAAGTTTTTTATATATTTTTTCTTACGTAACTTTGTTGATTTTTTAAATAATTTTTATTACTATCGCTTATAATATAGGTCAATAGGTTTTTTTATTTCTTTTCGTTTTATTATCGAAATGACGTCTAATATCTAACTGTCAAATGTCTTAAGCAAACTAATAAATTAATACTATGTAAACAATTTGTTATTTACTTTATAATAAAATATATTAATATTGATATAGATCATTTGTCTAAAATATTAGGTTATGTTAACTTTTCTACTTACTTTCAGAACAGTTAGTATATGTATTGTTTTTTATTTATTTAAAAAAGACATTTTTTGTTTTGAAATACTTTTTTTTAGTACTTTTTAGTATTTAATTGTAATAACAATACACAAATTTTGATGCTATATAGTCGAAATTGTTTAAATGTTTTTTGGTTCAAGATATAACATTTATGGTTAGTTAACCAACAAGGTTGGTAATGAGGGCGATTAATAACCAAGACGTTTTCTTTCGCAAGCGAGCGCAGCGAGATTATTAATCGCATATTATTAAACGGGTTGGTTTTTAATTTTTTTGTCGATCGCTCTCCTAAGGGCCGGTTCTACAAAGCAAGTATAAACCCTAGAATTGTTATTCTTGGAACAACTTATACTTAATTTTATCCGTGGTATAACTGTGACAGCGTTCTACAAAGCGTGTGCAAGAAAGGAATAGTTATTCTTAGAATAATCGCCTGGTAGTTGCCCTGCAACACATTTTAGTTCTATTGAACATTAAAAGACAGTTCGGCGGGAAATAGTAACGTTTTGTGATTAACGTTTTTGTTGTCGTGTAGTATTTCGTTGTGTCCTGTGATCGTGTCGTAGATTGTTATTTGGATTATTGGTGTGATGGATCAAAATGAGAAAAAAAGATGTACTAATTTCACAAAAAATGAAATTGATATTTTATTAGAATTAGTGGATTTTCACAAAGACATTGTTGGTAGGTGTAAAATAAAATTATTGAAATGTTAAGGAAGCATAACCTACATCATTTATAGAATGCAAGAAAACGGACTGCGTATCTAATGCTGCCAAAGATGCCGAGTGGTGTAAAATAGCTGTAAAATTTAATGCTTTATGCGGCACAGGTAGGGCAGCAAGAATGCTACGAAATAAATGGGACTCTCTTAAGAAAACAACAAAAAAGGAATATTTAAATATTCGAATGAAAACCTATAAAACTGGTGGTGGTCCATTCACAGATGTCAAATTAACGGGTGTGGGCAATCGTGTATTGGCATTGATCGGTATTGCAGCTAAAGGAACCAATTCTGAATTTGATTGTGATGCTGGTAGATATATTTTTTTTTTACGCTAATTATACATTACGCTTATCGTTTTGTTAGTAGATTCTGACACAACTGTGCATAATACAACAGCAAATGTTACACAGAGTGAGGTTATTGGTGAATGGGTAGAGATGGTTAGTATATTCTTTACTGTGCAAATCGATACTTATTTATTTATTATAGGAAAATTTAGAAACTGTCACAGAAAACGTACCAATGGATGCTGCAATTGTAATAGAAGGGGCTGAAGTTTTACAAACTGTAAGTTTAGTTTAAGTACGAATACACATACATACTTTTCATATCATTTTATGGTGTAGCAAAACCAAAAGTGGGATTCTTGGAGCCCATCCTTGTTGCGACAACCAAAGCATCCAGTATTGCAAGCAGGGTCTAGCACAATGACTGAAAAACCTGATGATAATTGCATTCCCACAGTTATAACACCTAGTAATTATTTTAACATCTTATAATATTATGTTAAATTGTTTATCTTTTTAGTAAAAGAATCACGTCACATAAGGAAAAGAAAACGTTCAAACATTGTAATACCACAGTGCGAAACTAGGGTTTATGAAGAGCTAGCTAGAAGAAAGATTGAATTTATAGATTTTCAAAAGAGATTGTTAGAAGAGGAATCTAAACAAAAAGAGAAAAGGGATGCAGAAATGCATGAATTAAAGATAAAAATTATGTTTGAACAACATAATTTAAATATAAAAATTTTAGAAGCAGATTTAAAAAATAAAACAAAGTAAAAGTTTATGTACATGTATTAATTCCTTAATAAATTTTCAAAATGGTTATTTATAATAGCCAACCGCATTCTATTGTTTACATTTATATCGTTTTGTAATGGTTCTAAATGAATGACATTATTTTCTATTTCCACAACAGCTGGTGGATCTCCATCATTTTCATTGATACAAATATTATGTAAAACAGCTGTTGCCACAATTATTATTTTTGACAGTTCAGGAGAAACACGCATCCCTAATGATAAAATAGGAAATCTACGTTTCCACACGCCATATGATCGTTCTATACAGTTTCTAGTTCTAATGTGTGCTTCATTATATAAATTTTCGGCAGGAGTATTTGGATTTGGCAATGGTGTAAGCAAATAATTATTGTTGCCATAACCACTATCTCCCAAAATAACAGAGTTTGGAAATTCGTTGTTTTCAAATCTGGCCTTTATTCTACTGTTATTAAAAATAGTTTGGTCATGAGAAGAACCCTGCCAGCGTGCCACAATGTCAATTATGCGTAATCGTGAATCACAAATCGTTTGCACATTCCACGAGAAATACCCCTTTCTATTACGAAAGTGTTCGGCTTCATCTCCACCAAGGGACTGAATTCTTACGTGTGTACAATCGATAGCACCAATGACATGTGGAAACCTTGAAATTTGGTAAAAGAGTTCTTTTGCTTCTTGCCTAGCAGGCTCAGTTTCAGAAAAGGTTATAAATCGATTACGTAACCGAGCAATAGCCTCGGAAACCTGCTTCACTATCATACAAGCTGAAGTCTTGCTAACTCCCACAAAATCTGCAACTGCTATAAGCATGTTACCAGTTGCATACAATCTTAACGTCAGGAGCAGTTTAGTAGCTGGTGGAATTGCATTATTACGTTCTGTGCGAGATTTGATTGACTCTTGAATTAAATTTAATAACATTTCGCATGTTCTTTTCTGCATACGAAAACGTGTGAAGAAGTCCACATCTGCATACTCTTCAAAATAATTTGGTCTACAACAAATGATTGCAAATTTCACTTAAAAAATATTATTTTCTTACCTGTTTTTAAATATTTTAGCTCTCCGTTGCATTGGTGCTGCTCTATTTACGTACATATCATATTCATCATCAGAATCAAACAAAACTAAATTTCTACCAGCCATTTTTAAAAGAACGCGAATAATAACTCGTATAGGTTATATTTACTCAAAACCATCTACAATACAATGTCAAACGGGGGTAGCCAATAGGAAGCAAGAATAACTTTATCCTAAGTATATCTACTCAAATTCAGAAGGATAAAGTATTCCGTAGATTATACCAAGAATAAAGTTATTCGGCGATTGTAGAACGCATCTTTCGAATCTTAATCTCAGTATAGCTTATTCGTAGAATATACTTGCATTGTAGAACCGGCCCTAAATCAGAAAAATGTATTTTTAACAAAAAAAATTTGGGTGTCTGTGTGTGTGCGTCTGTCTGTGTGTGTGTAACGATGTACCCACAATAACTCTCAAACTAAAAGTTGTAGTAATTTGAAATGTAGTATGGACCTGGCTTTTCATAATCTTTTTTCAAAAGAATTTTTATCAAATTATTCAAATCATTTTTACAGTTTCTTATAGAAACAATTCTTCGCAACAATGTATTTAAATAAAAAAAAATCTAATATTAACAGTTTAATAGATCTTTGATTTATAATTTAAAGTAAATTTCATATAGGGTTCGAATCCTGCCTGTGACCATTTTTTTTAGAAAAAAATTTCATATCTTTAAGGAAAAGCAAGATACCTTAAAAATAACAATTTTTCTCTATATTCTTTTGACTTGGATGTTCTTTTTCAATTTGAAAATAAAAAATATGTAGAAATTCCTTATAAGAAAGTCGTGTGGTGACCACGATAGTTCTTTTATAAACGGTAGTGTGATTTTTAAGTATTCCGAAGCGATTGCTCATGGATTCTCTTAATGTCATCTAAGATTATTGTTATTGTTTTGCTTATCTTTACAATAGTCAACCAAAAAATATTATTCAACTACCACTTCAGCAACTACCGTACAGCAAAAAACGGTTTAGGTATGCTAAAGAATCCGAAGCACCAATAATTACCAAAAAGCAAAAACTGTGATACAACAGATTTAGTACACTTTCAGAAAAAACAATATGGAAAAAGGAAGTAGTGAAACCACCGAAACAAAGCCACCGCCCATAATAATAAAAGGAGTTAAAAACATAAAACCTATAGTTGAACTATTAGACAATATTGCCAAAGACAAGTATTGTTATATTTTCATATAAGTAAACATGTAAAGTTCGGCAACAGCCCGTAAGAGAGATGTATGAGAGGTGGACGCCATTGATTTAACATGTGATTTTCTGTTCGATGATTATTGAATTATTACAATAAATACGTTTCTCACAATTACGTTGGCTTTAAATACGAACTCGAAACAAACATAACAGTAGCGACAAGGACGACTACAAGTGATTTTCAAATTTTATAAATACGAGTACCATGACTGCTGCAAGTACTATAATACAAGCTAAATTTACTGTACAGTTTTTCGACTCATCTAAAACTAAATGGTGTAGATGGGTAAAACGGTTAGAAGTGGCATACAACGTTTTTAAAGTAAGTGACGTCTTTAAATTACCATACTTATTGCATTACATGGGTAGCGAAAGTTATGATATCGTTTGTGACAAATTAGCTCCCAATTCACCGGAAGACAAAACTTACGAGTAAATAGTAAAACGACTCGACATTCAGTACAATCCGTCACCCTTAGATATTGCCGAGGTGTTTCGATTTCAATACCGTAAGCAACACGAAGACGAACGTGTTTCCTATATGTCTTGCAAAAATTAGCAGTTAATTGCAAGTTTGGAACATTTATGAGTACCGCTTTGAGAAACTAATTAGTATATGGCCTCTACTCTAAACGCATACAAAGCAGACTACTGGAGGTCAAGGACCTTACTCTTGACTAAGACTTAGAAATCTCTGCTAGCATGGAACTTTCAGAACAAGATTCAAAAATTAGATCTTGCTACAGGTGTGGAAACCCAGCTCATCTAGCCAACAAGTGCCCATTTATTAACTCAGTGTGCAGATTTTGCAATATATCTGGACATCTACAAAAAGTTTGTAGCAAGTTCAAGAATTTAAACGCACACCAGATTGAAGTTCAAGAAGATATGCTGCAGTTAGATGAATTTTGTGAGAAATTTTTAATTGATATAAATGTTGATGGTAAAATCATACATTTTGAAATTGATAGTGGTGCGGCTGTTTCAATTATGCCAAAATCAGAATGCTTAAGTAAGTTTGGTAATTTCAAAAATTATGAAACTGATACAAGTTTAGTAAGTTATTGTAAAACTCCTTTAAACGTCTGTGGTCAAGTTTCTGTTAGCGTGAACATTAATAATGTTACAAAACAGCTCAATTTATATTTGGTTGATTCAACTAACAGAAAACCATTAATAGGGCGTGAGTGTATAAGAGAGTTGAGAATTACTTTACACAATAATGATGGTAGTATATTGCAGGTACAACCTATCTTTACCCTGAAATCTATCCTGGATAAATACGAGCCAATCTTTAACAAATCAATTGGAGCTATTAAGGATCTACAAGTGAGTCTCAGGGTGAAAGAAAATGCAGCACCTATTTTCATCAAAGCAAGGCCGGTATCTTTTGCGTTGATTCCTAAAGTTGACGCTGAAATTCACAACCTAATAAAACAAGGTATTCTTACTAAGGTTGAGCATGCAGAATGAGCTACTCCCATTGTACCGGTTATGAAAAGCAACAAAAATGTTCGTCTTTGTGGAGACTTTAAAATAACGTTGAATCCCAATTTAATTGTGAATGAGCACCCACTACCTACTGTTGACGAATTATTCGCGTCTATGGCTGGCGGTAAAAAATTTACAAAATTAGATTTGAGTCAGGTTTTCTTACATCTACAACTAAAACACGAATCTCGTAAATTTACTACTTTAAATACTCACCGTGGGTTATTCGAATGCTATAGATTGATGTACGGTATTTCCTCAGCACCCGCAATATGGCAGCGGGAAAAAGAAAATATACTAAAAGACATATCCGGCGTCATTTTCATCGATGATCAAACTCACCGGTAAAGATGATACAGAACATCTTATTCGTCTAGACAAAGTTCTGAACCGTTTACTACAATACAACATACACATTAATTTAGACAAATGTAAATTCTTATCAAAACAAATTGATTGTTGCAGTTACGTTATTGATAACGAAGGTATTCACATAATGTCATCGAAAATAGAGGCTATACAAAATGCTCAGGTACCCAAGAACAAATCAGAGTTACGTCCTCTAATAGGCGTAATAAATTACTACGGACGATTTTTTAAACATTTGACTACAATTTTATTCACGTTAAACAGAATGCTTCGTGACGGTGATAAGTTTGAATGGAACGAGGAATGTCAAAAATCTTTTGGTTTAATTAAATTTTAAATGCAATCTAATAATGTTTTGGCTCATTACGGCCCTACTTTACCCATACAATTATGCACGGATGCATCGCCTTATGGAGTACAGGCGGTACTCAGTCATATTTACGAAGGCGGTTTGGAAAAACCCATACAATTCGCGTCCCAAACACTAAGTCCTACTCAAGAAAAATATTGGCAATTAGACAAAAAAGCTTACGCGATTATGTTTGGTATAAAACTCTTTCATCAATACTTATATGGCCGAAAGTTTACTTTATTAACTGATTCTCAATCTTTAGTTCAAATTTTAAATCCGAATAAAGAATTACCAACGTTTACTGCTACCCGCATGCAACACTGTGTTATATTCTTGCAAGCTTTCACTTTTAAGATAAAATACAAGAATACAAACAAACATGCAAATACGGATGCAATGTCGCATCTATGTGTTTTCCAGATGGGTCCAGATTACGACCAGTGCGACCTATTTGAGATATCACAAATTGAAAACTTGCCTGTTACATCTAAAATGCTTGCAGAAGCTACTTTACAAGATTGTACGTTGCAAAAATTACATGAGGGACTTACTTGTGGTTTTGAGGTTGATAAAGACAAGCGATTTAACATTGACCAAAACCAATTTTCTTAACAAAACGACGTAATTATGCGCGGACGGTGCGTCGTAATACCGACCAAGTTCAGACAAAGACTTTTAGATGAACTGCACTGTGTTTACTCTGGCGTAGTAAAAATGAAGATTTTAGCTCGATCTTACTGCTGGTGGCCTGGAATTTCCCAAGACATCGAAAAACTTACAAACAATTGTGTTCATTGCCAAAAGCACAAAAACGCACTTGTACAAGTTGTTGTCAGGAACCATTTCAACGAGTCCACATAGATTTTACCGGTCAAATGAACTGATATTATTACTTTACACTAATCAACGCGCACACTAGATAGCCTGAAGTACACATAATGAAAGATATTACTTCCAAAAATACAATTCGAGTATTAAGCAAAATATTTTCAATTTATGGAATACCACAAATACTAGTGAGTGACAATGGATCGCAACTGAAATTATACGAATTTGAAAATTTTTTAAAAATAAACGGAATAATCTACAAAGTTAGTGCACCTTACCATCCCGCAACCAGTGGACTAGCTAAACGATATGTTCAAACCATTAAACATGAACTGAAAACAATGAACGTTAGACACGCGAATCTTCAATATCACAAAAAAGCTTTAAACAACTTTCTCCTCAACTATAGGAAAACTCCACATTCAATTACTGGAGTCAGTCCATCAAAATTAATGTTTAGAATGGACAGTACAACCAACAGTCATGACGAGAAAAATTATCGTGAATTAAATGCAAACGATAGAGTCTCTATAAAGTCATACGACAATAATCACTGGGCATTTCGGGAGGATTATCCGAAAGCTAGGAAAACTTCACTACTTAGCCAAATTTGACAACGATTACATATCTAAACGACACATAAGTTAACTACGAAAAGTGGGCGACAACATACCTAATATAAGAAGATTTCTCGAAACAGACCAAGTCCCGACTGAAACTACCAATCCAGATACAACTAACTCTATTTCAACCAACTTTGATCCTATACTACCAGAAATATACGAAGAAACGGATGATAGTGTTCAAACATTAATCATTAACTTCTAGTGACCATACTCAGATTGAACAACTTATCTTAAGACCTCAAAAACTGAATTTGCAAATATTTAGTTCTTAAGTAGTTCTGTATTTGTTAATAGTTCATTGCATTGTTTTTTTTCTCTACAAGAGAGAGGCTGTTATATTTTCATATAAGTAAACATGTAAAGTTCGGCGCGTAAGGGGGATGTATGAGAGCTGGACGCCATTGATTTAGCATGTGATTTCCTGTTTGATGATTATTAAGATTATTACAATACATACGTTTCTCACAATTACGTTGGCTTTAAATACGAACC
Organism: Aquatica leii; assembly: GCA_035610365.1. NCBI lineage: Eukaryota > Metazoa > Arthropoda > Insecta > Coleoptera > Lampyridae > Aquatica > Aquatica leii. The sequence continues at coordinate 36,803,200 of CM069437.1, read as the reverse complement.
CGAAACAAACATAACAAGTATGTACTAAAAACGTTGTACGACCAGGTAAAAATACAACCGCTAGAAAACTTGGTTTATACTAACATAATAAAAGCACTGGTAAATAAAGAAACAGAATTTCATACCTATAAGCCAATAAGTAAAAAAAACGTTTCGAGTAGTTCCTAAAAATATTGATTTATCGTTGGAGAAGATTTTATTGCTCAGCATACAATATGGGCCTCAAAAACTATCACTACCAAACGATGTAAACTTTTAAAAACTATGCATGCTGCATTGCAAAAGAGCTAGATAAAAAGTTGAATCTTGTCTAGAACTCAGTTTTGACTCTACTCCAATAGTAGTAACTATATTAACAGAAGTTGTTAGAAAATCAAAAAACCATTTCTGCACAGTAACAAAACGAATTGGAATCTATTCAGTGAAAATCTAGACCAACTATTAACATTAAATATCTCTCATTTAAAAGAAAATTTCAAATAGAATACGCAGTAACAGATTTAACTAAAGGCATTCAATCTGTTGCATGGCAAGCAACTCCAGACATCTGTCATACTCATATCATATAGAATCTTTCTCTAATCCTCAAAGATAAGTCAGCTGACAAAAAGAAAGCTAGCAATTGGCAAGGGCTCCAGAAGATAAACAATGATATAATAAATTAACCAAATAATTTGAAAGGTTACTGTACAAACTAAAAAATGACTTAATACAAAAATACCTTAAAGGTTTAACTCCGACTAAGACTACAGACTACTCAGTCTGGAAAGCTACTCGCAAATTAAAACATCTACAGCAGCAAGTTCCATCGATCAAAAAACATGATGAAACTTGGGCGAGATCAAGTAAACAGAAGGCTGAAACATTTGCCAAATGCCTGATCTTTGTGTTTTAACCAAATCCATGTCAGATACCTGTGCTAGAAGAGGACATTAATAAATTTTTAGAAATCTTACATCACATGGCTACACTACTAAAGGAAACAAATCAATTATGAGTAGAAAAAATTATACAAAATGGCATTAATTAGAAAAGTGCACTGGGATATAATTTCATAACTAGATCCTTAGGAAATTGCCTCAAAAAAACTACAAAATCCTCATTTACGTATACCAAGCAAAAATTGTAATGATTTTGAAACCAGGAAAATGTCCATATGATGTCACATCGTATCGACCTATCAGTCACCTACCATTTCTATTCAAAGAGCAAGAAAAAATCATTTACGCCAATTATTAACGATCACCCAATTCTACCAAATTAACAATTTGATTTTCGTAAGGGTCATAAAACTATAGAGCAAATACACTGCTTGGTACACCACATCAACCATGACTTTGAAAATAAACGCTACTGTTTCGCAGTAAGTGTGGATAAAAGTCAAGCGTTCGATAAAGTTGGCACACCGACTTATTTTATAAATTAAAATCAGTTTTTCCGCATCCAGCATTTACTCTTCTAAAATCTTATCTTACAAATAAAACCTTCATCAGACTGAATTGTTCACAATCCTGTCAGGTGTACCACAGGAAAGTATCCTCGGGCCTGTACTTTATTTTATGTACACCTCCAACTTGCCAGAATCAGCTGAGATCTGTTGCTACATACGCCGATGATACCATAACTCCAGCTTTGCACAATAATCCTGATACTGTCTATAGTAACCTCTAAATATACCTCAATCAATATGAAGTATGGTTAAAACGCTGAAGAATAAATATCAACGCATCAACATATATACAACAATCGTGGAAACTATCCCCCGGTATATCTGCATGCTGCTTCAATACTACAAAAAGATGCAATGAAATATTTAGGGTTACATTTCTATAGAAGACTGACATGGTGTAGTCATATCTTTAATAAAAGAAAACAATTAGGGATAAATTTGAAATGCTTTTGGAACGCCATCCTGTGATAAGAATACCACGTATAATAAATAGAAAACTATAAATTAGTATAAAAAGTAGATAAGTTGTCATTGAATTTAATGACAGCGAAAGTCAATGATCTATTGACAAGTAACGCCGTCAAAATCTCAACTATAAAATAGGTTAGGAAGATTGTCGGTACAATTTTGGAAAACAACATCAGAACTAGCAGACAGTTGTTTCGTTCTTTAGAAACTTGTCAGCGCTAGGATGCACCATGGTGTTTCCACAACCATACTAACAAACAACCGTACTCTTTTATGTCGTGTAGACATTACCAACATATTTGAATTTCTTTTGGAACGCCACCCTGTGACATATTATTAATGTATGATGTGTGTTTTCGGAGCTTGCCGTAGAGAAAAACTTAATAATATTGTTGATGAAAAGTCGTTTTTTGAAAATTGAAATACCTAATACGAAATCTAAAGTTAAACGAGAATTTACGATTATCACATGAAATATTAACGGCTTTGGTTGTCTGTTACTTTAAGATCGATAAATAGGACGTGCACGAATGCCAGAATTAAATAACTAAATCTAAATAGTTAATTAGAGTCAAGTCATGTGAAATATTTGTTAGATAGTCAACTAATCCCGAAGACTTAGTGGCACACAAGAACTTTATCAGAGAAAATGTCGTTTGAAAGCTTGACGCAATATGTGTTTGGATAAACGATTTACAACTTGTGATGCCATTATATATGTATTGCTTAAACTTTTAAGCAATTTTAAGGACATGTTTTAGATATGCAATTAGCTAATCGCATGTCAGTTGTTTCTATTATTTTATAATTTGTGTTGGCGTCGATCGTAAATACAAACGATTTATTTGTATTTGCCAAAGTATATTTACTAACTTCAATTAATAACTTATTACATACGTTAATATTAGCTTTATTGTTTTCTTTACTTACGAACAATTAGTTATCGTGTACTTTTTCTGATTGTTTTCATCTTTTTTGTGTTTGTAATAAGTATACACATTGTTAGATTGGTGTTGTTCAATTTCTTTACTTTAAGCGTTTGTCAGGTGAAATCGAGCACCTGGATGTATTTTTCCCCATTTTTCGCGCTTTTTTAAGTAAATTATAATCGACACATCAAAGACCAAGCTGAATTCTATTAGTTACCCACCTATCACTCATTCTTCAAATTTCTGAACTGTCGTTGCTTTTTTTGAGTTATTGGTAAGTGATCGAACTTTAACCTAGTGCAGGTTTACGTTTTACCGTAACAAACAAAATAATTACTTTTGCAAGAAACTATCGAATGCATGCGACATTGACAATTAAACAAAATGACAGATGGGTGGTGTTGCCACAGTAAAATATCAAAGTAAAGAAAATTAAATATCTACTACACGTCTTGAGTTGGGGCCTAAATCTTCATCCTGTCCAATGCTTCTCTACTTTCTTTACTTATTTACAGTTACATTATTTTTTTGAATTTTTGTTTTGCTATGAGGCCTACCTCCTTAACATAAATTTTTACATACGCCACTGAAACTTAGTGCCGTAGAAATAAATAAACGTGGGTGTTTATCGCGTGTGCGATTATCTATCTTAAAATTTTCAACGATGTATAAATTAATTTAGTAATTTAGCTACTTATTTAGTTTCTATTAGCAAACCGTTACTTATTTATTTTGTTTTTCTTACAATTAAGACTAGTTTAGTTTTGTTTATTTTTTGTTTTTGTTTATTAGTATTAAAGTTGTATTAAATTCCAGTTTCTCATCAGAGCACATGTTATCACCGCTTAAAGTCGTTTTTTTCTCTTCGAAACGTTTGTTATAAAACTGAGTCCGCCATTTCCAGTTAGAACTCAATCCGAAGAGCAATCCGGGGTCCGAGAACAACCAGTTGAACCAACAAGGTAGGTCGTATATTAACCAAACCTCTAAGAGATACCACTACTCCGTCTACCCTTCCCTAACTTTTCTTACCAGGCGTTGTATTCGTAATGTCGCCGTTTGGCATGCGCAACGCGCCGTTAACACCAAGTTTAAGTAACGCGTTGAAAGATTTTTGCACGGCTAGTTGATCCACTCTATTTCTTATCGGGCGTCGTATTCGTAGTGTCGGAATCTGAGCTGCTCAATACGCCGTCAACACCAGATTCAAGTAACGTGTTGAGAAATTTTTGCTTTGGTACTTGTTCCACTCCATTACAGACCGGTCATTGTATTTGTAGTGTCGGCTTTTGGCCTGCGCAATACGCCGTCAACATCAGGTTCAAGTCACGTGTTAAAAGATTTTCGCACGGCTACTTGTTCCATTGTATATCTTACCGGGCGTCGTATTTGTAATGTCGAGCTTTGGCCTGCGTAATACGGCGTCAACACCAAGCTCAAGTAACGTGTTGAAAGATTTTTGCACTGCGACTGTTTCCATTCCATTCCCTACAGGGCGTCGTATTCGTAGTGTTGGGCTTTAGTCTGCATAATGCGGCGTCAACACTAGGTTCAAGTGTCGTGCTGAAAGTTTCTTGCACGTGTATTTGCTCTACTCTAAAACCCGTCTCTTTACTGATTATTTGAACCCGCAGTAATACTTTCCACCGATCCGACGGAAGTTAATACCGTTATTGAATGCTTAATTAGTTACCAACGTTGTCGCTCACCGCACGCACGTTTAACCGTCATTATTTTCTTTTGTTTATTGATCTTGGTCTTTATCTCCGCTGCTTCCGCTCTCTTTGATTAGCTCGCCAAGTAAGAGTAAAATAAAGTTGTTTTATTTACTGTTGTTCTTTATTTCCGTTGCTTAGCTCCATTTTTAAGACCGCTGGAAGCCTTGGACAACTGTGTCTTTACTGCAGTAACACAGACAACACCATCTAACAAGAGAGTAATCTCTTCAAAGAAATCTGGCGCCTGAGTACGGTAACATTCTTTAGCTTTCTATTTCAGGTAAACCGTTCATCCGGAGTAAGCGTCACAAGGTCTTCTATTAAATCATAATAATACAATTACAAAAGTAATCACTTAAATTAATTTTAAAAAGTAAAAACTATTAATTAAATTTACAAGTTAAAAAACATTAAGTTATTAATTAATTACAATTTATCTTACCATCTTGACTAACCGAACCAAATTTTTGAAGGAGTATAAATTTTAACTGTCTTGTTAGTTTGGTAAGGTCTTATTTCAATAATTAGTAGGTTATAATTTTCTTAGTTGTGTTTTAGTTTTAGTAAATTTAATGAAATTTATATTCGTGTAAAATAAATTTTATTGTTATTAATATTTCAAAATAGGTAAGTTGTAGATACGACGTTTTTCTGTAGTACGGCAGAAAACACGTACAAATTACTCATACAAAATAAAACTAAAAATACTAGTTACAGTACCAATATATAAAAACTTTTGTTGTTACGATTGCATGAAATGATTAATTTAATTGAACAGTTTCAACTTTGAAAAACTGTCATTATGAAATAAATAAAACAATATTCATCTACAATTAACATTTAAATTATAGTTTAAAATCAAAATAATTTTTGTATCAAAAGTTTTGAAACCGCTGGTTTAGAGCAATAATTATTAACGTTTGTCATCATTTCGTACAACGCAACGTACAAAATTGTATGCTCTTTTCAAATTGATAGAAGTTAAATGAGTTTCTTGCCCTACTTCTATTATTTTTTTTTCTTTGTCAACTGTTGTAACGCGAAAATTTGTGTATTTTTTTTATAAATAAAAACATTTTTAATCTTAAATAATGTGATAGCAAAATTTATTGCATATGGAGAGCTTATATCGTATCATGTTTTCTACTAAAACGTTTTTGATGTTTAATTTGTATTCAAAGTTTATTTTGTAAGTAAACCTTACGTTCGCGTATTTTTGCTTAAGCTTTTGTTAATCATTAGTTTATTTTTTTTTGTAGTTTGTAACGCATTTTTGTGATAAGGTTAATATTCTAGTCGTTTTGTTCTTTTCTTGTTTGTTTATTTTTTAACACAAATGAAGTTTTTTTATAATTGTCGTTTTGAATATGCTACACTTTTATAACATACAAAGACACAGTCGGTAGTTTACTATCAAAGACTAAAATCTTTTGTGTTACGTTTTATTTAAGACTGTCTTTTAACTTTTTTTTGTAGCGCTCTATTGCAATTACAGTCATTGAGTACACGATTTAGGTGACGTAGAAACAAAAGTCTGCTTTTTAAAGCATTTCGTGTCTTTTTGAATGCGAGTTTAGTATGTTCATCTTTAAAATACTAAAACACTCTAATTTAGTAAAATATTGTTACTTCAATAAACTTTTAAACAATATTATGAACAATTTAAAATTCAAAACACAACCCGAAAGAAAATGTAAAACATTAAGTTTTGGTGGCGTTTTTCATTACATTCTAAAAATAAAAACGTTTAATCTCTTAAAAACTCTGATAATGCACAATTACACAAAATTACTTTTTAACGAGTTTAACAAAATGAAAAGCACTTTTTATATTTTTTCATTCTTCGACTCCCAGAAATTTACATTTTTTTACATCTTATTTATTTTTACGACCACAAAGATTTGTGTCCCAATTATAGAAAAGCAAACCCAGGTAAAGTGGCATCGATGGAATTCGATTCTGATATTGTAATGTTCTTTAGGGAAATCACGGCGAGATTTTTTAAACGAGCGTTGTCATTTAACAATTTAGACACTAAATAAATGTTTGTATTTGCAAATGCAATAGTTATGTTTATATCTACTTACAATTTTAATCTTGTATAGCGTTCATAAAATAAACGCCATTTTATGAACTCGTAAAAGACTTTATAAAGGATAAATGCAAAATTTTCACATATAAAGTAAAAATAACCATCTAATCTTTTGATTAATCAAAATTTTTATTGTACGTTTTAAACATTATGAGGTTTATGTTCTTATTTATTATTTAAAACTTTACGCAAATTGCTTCTAAAAAATAATCTAAAGCTAAGTAGTACCTTATTGCAAATAAAAATAGCAGAAGTTTATTTTTTATTAAAACACTTAACAATTAATGATTTTAAGACAAGATGAAGCTTCTGTTTTATTGCCGCGAGTTTACTTATTGATAAGGAAATATACGCACAGACTGGAAAAACAATGAATTATGTATACTTTAAACCAAAAATACGACAAACGCAAAAAAGATACAACCTTATGTAAATTAGGAAAGACAAACATAATAATTACTTAAAAATTTAAAAACTTGTGCTAAACTTGTTAATAGGCTCTATAAACTGCGCCTAGGGGCGGCATATTTCACAAGGCACTCGCTCACTTTGGTAGAATAACTAATAATTATTGCTTAGATAAACAGATACAAGAAAACATAGGGGTGGCACAACCCGAGTAGCCTATACTTAAAAATGTATAAATCCGGCACTGGTAAAAAGCTATCATATATATCTTTGGAATTGACGCTTAAATTTATCTCTATGAAACTTGTGACGTCAGGCCCGCGCCTAGCACTTTTGGCGCCCTTGTGCAAATTTAAAATAACGTCCCAAATTTGGATTACGTTCATATGTGAGTGCAGATACGGGTTAAGTTAGGTATTATTATCCACTATTAAAAAATAATTTTAAAAAGTATTTTCATAAATTTATTTTCATTTTTATATTTTACAAGTACAAGCCATAAGCCATACAAGTATTTTTTCATTGAGGTACATAACATAATTATAAACTTACAGAAAACAAAAATATATTCTAACAGTATTACAACTCAAAACTTTTCTATTTTAGTTTCAAACGTAATATATGATACAAAAGCACAAGAAAAAAATATTTAAAGTATTAAAAATACTCGTTTATATATCACAGGACGAAACTGATCGACAAATAAAAACAAAACAATATATTATTTTAATAATGCAACATGTATTGTTATTAATATTTTAGCTAAGTGAATTGAGCTTTCCGTGCTTTAATTTTTGCAAATTGTTTAATTAAATCTTCGGTGTCTAATTCTTTTAGCTGGTCCGTTTCTATTGAAATAATAGCAAGATTACTTAGTCGGTTTTGCCCCATGGTCGATCTTAAATAATTTTTTATTATTTTGAGTTTTGAAAAAGATCGTTCTGCGGTAGCAACAGAAACCGGCATTGTTAATAATATACGAACTATTATGCTCGTATTAGGAAAAGAATCCACTAAGTTGTTAAATGTTATATAATTTAAAGTTCCTTCTGGAGACGTAATAACATTTCATCAAAATTTAGTAAATATTGCAACTCTTTAACAAGTTCCACGGCAGTTATATCTTGTTCATTGCGAGTTTTGTCGTTTTCAACTTTTTGACATAATTCTAATTGTTTGTTTTCAGAATAATTTTTAAATTTATCAGTATTCCATAAAAACGCAAAATTATTAGAGTAAGAGGATAGTAATTGGAATGTCTCATCCACTGATGTTATGATTACATCTAGAGAATTAAAAAACAATGAAATTTAAACTTTAAAGCTTCGTCGTGGATTGGTTCATCGTCACATTCATAATCAAAATGTTTTTTTTTTAATTTTTCGCGGTCTTAGACTTCTTTGTTTTTTGAATTTAGTTGCTAAATCTAAGCTGGATGCTATTTCTTTAGCATTAATCAATAGATCATTAAAACCTTTATCGGACCGATAAGCTTTAAAAACATTATTCAAATTATTTAAATGATTACAACACTGAGCAACATCAAAGTTCGGTTTTTGAATAATTTTACTAACAATGTTAACTTTACTTAAAATATTATATCACAATATAAGAATGCAAATGAACTAAAAATTTTGCAATTTTTTGGCCAACGATGCAGCCAAATTGTTTACGTTATTTTCAAAATTTTCTTAGCTTCTTTAAAACCTCCCCAAGTTGATACCTTAAAGGCGTGATTGCATCTATTCTACTAGACCATCGAGTATCCGATAAAGGTTTTAAAGTTAAATTTGTTTGTTACAATTAAATTTCAGAATTGACACAGCGTTTAGTAGAAGCTGAAAAAAATACAAACAGTTCTTGAACTAAAGAAAAAAATTGATGCACAAAGATTCGATTTTGCGGCATCATTGACGACTAAATTTAGGGTATGATTGCAACACGGAACAAAGAAAGCTCACGGATTAAAATCCAAAATTTTTTTGTAGACCATTATGCCTACCACGCATATTTGCCCCATTGTCGTAATCTTTTTTTTTTTAATAAATAATCTACATTATTTCTTACACGACGACTGTTTCTTGTCAGTTTTTTTTAGGCTATAACAGCGACTTAAAAATTAAACATAAAAAATTGCTACACAGAGTTAATTCTTAAATCATTTATTAATAAAATAACGTTAGATAACCGTAGTACATAGCCGCTACAACAACCTTGTTATTGCCGATAGAACAAAACGCTATAAGTACATGTGAAAGTGTCTCACGTAGATACTTGACAGTTCATTGCTGTAGGTTTACCTTCAACACTCCCACTCAATGCAATAAACACTCAATCAACAAAATCGTTAACAGTATGCAACCCTATATCGTACTTAATTTTATCAAATTGGCTACGATTTACAAATGTTGTAAATATATCAGCCAATTGCATCTTACTCGACAAATATTCCAGCTTTATTAAATTTTGTTTTACCATGTTCCGAACAAAATGGAACTTTAATCTATATGCTTAATTCACTTATAATGCTCTGTATTTTGAGCTATTCGTATACACGATTCTTTGTCCTCAAATATGGTGATAGTATTCGGATTATCTCCCACTACGTCCAAATCGATCAAAATCTCCCTTAACCAGTATGCTTCGCTGACTGCTGCTGACAGAGCGATATATTCGGCCTCAGTAGTTGACAAAGCTACTGCTGCTTGTTTTGTCGACTTTCAGGATATGGTGTATCCATACAGCATAAATAGATACCCCGAAGTAGATTTACGTTTGAAACAGTCTCCACCCCACTGCGTCCGCGTAACCGCACAACGTTTCGACACATTCCAGTGACCCTTTAATATATCGTAGAACCCGTTTTAATAACGCCAATCGTTGCTCGCACATTTCTGAAACCGACTTAGTATGCTTACACACGTGCACAAAGCTGGCCTCGTACCCATCATGGCATACATTAAGCTTCCTATGAGTTGTCGAGATTGTGTCTTGATGTAACTATTTTCAGGTTCTTTTTTTATCAGAATTTCCAACTTATAATTTGCATCCACAGGCGTTGAAACTGAATTACAACTATCCATACCAAAATGATGTACCACAGGTAAGCAGTTTGATTCAATTTTGTAATGCCTTTCTCAGCATCTTGCTTGATGTGTATTTGTTACACTATTTGTTATGATCCAATGGGGGAGGTGGAGAAAAAAGAAAGAAAGAACAAATTACTTAAATTAATTACCAAGATGTTGTTGCTTACCTTTCGGCTAGCCTCACCGTAGATGGTCGTCGAGTAAAAGAAAATCGTAAGACACCAAGTTTTCTTTAGGTAAGCTAAATGCCCAAGTGCGCCACCTCTTCTCGAATTTTTGTCGAAGATACACAGTCTAGGTAGGAGAAAAGGAGATCCTAGACCCTAGGTCCCCCAAAAGAAACATAGTACGAATCAACAATAACCATTTATTAAGGATATTGATTAATAGCCAATTCCAGAACGGAAAAAGCCACTCGACGGTTACGCCACTGGTGTAATCCGAACTTAAATTATCTTACATAACACCACAAAATGGTAACAATATACATACAATATACATACAAGATGAAAGCAGGTCCCAAAAATAGACTCTGGGAGCCAAAAAAAATGTTTAAAGCGTTAACATTTAAAAGGTATCTCCGCGGCTACCGTAAATCGTAGCAAAATTTATCCGCGTTAAAGTACGTAACACCGCCCGTGGACCTTGACGTCAAGTTCATCACGACCGGTAATAAAAGTATCATTAATTTCGTTTACGACAGAAACGGTATAGCTCCCAAATTTCTACCCTTGATAATGGCAATAATCTTTTATATGAAACAACAAGATAATAAGTGTAGGTTACGTTCAATAATCATTATAGATCAACCATTACAATTAAGGCGTCTTGTAAACATCGTAATTAATTCTATTAACATTATAAAGAAAAGTGACGTTAAATATTATTAATCAGAAATATTCAATTTCCAAAAGTTCATTAAATCGTTCAATTAAAAATAGAAATAATTGTAGTCGAATAGGTGTACCGGATGTACAAGATAACGTTCGAACTACAAAAGCATTTACATATAAAGTCCGCACTGTTTCCACTTAAAACGAAACGCCGCGTACGTAGCGAGAGCAGCAGTCCTGACCCCGAAGCGCGTGGACGAAATGAGCCGACGGCTAGTGATCTCCCGCGGTTCCAAATTTAATGATCTTATAAATACCTCGATACTTTATTCCCCCAACCTTTAGTACAGCGCCAACGATCTACTGGGATCCTTTTTACTCTACGACTACGATTATCGCATCAGTTCAACGATTCCAAAAGCGCACGGTCCACCATCTTCAACAGAACTCGGCAGAAAATTCCAACAAACATGTAGAAACCTCAAAAGTAAAGACGAAAAGACGAAAGAGTTACTTTATGAGTTTTGCATGCATCGAATGTTTAGTCGGATTTGTTATTGATTGCCATCCGACGTTTCCACGTTCCTTACACAGCAGAACAACAAAATAAAATGAAGTTTGTAGATGGCCGACTACTCTCGAGCGCCCTCTGCGAGCGTAACTTAAAATCACGACTCGAGGTCCAGTAATTATCCGTTTTTACGGTAAATTTCCTAACTATCAGGCGGATTTTTGCTCAATTTCGAATTTACACGTTACGTATTCCTAAGTAATTTGTAGCCCCATATCTTTCATTTTAAAATTATTTGATAACAATTATTTTAAGCTTACCATCTCATCTTCATCTGTCCCTAGAATTAACAAATCATCCACATAAATTAAAACATATAGTTTACGGCTCTTCGATAAATAGGTATATAGACAGTAATCGTTTTCTAACCTTTTTCATTACTTCATCAAATTTATCATTCCATCATCTAGGGAATTTTTTCAGTCCATAATTTTTTTTTTATTTTAAATTACTTCTTACTCTTCAGGAGGCTTCATATATACTTCCTCTCGTATTTCTCCATATAAAAAAGCTCTTCGTACATCCATTTGGTATACTGGTTTACCTATTTGCACAGCTAAAACGATTAAGATTCTTACCGTTGCCAATTTAGCTACAGGAGCATACATTTCTCCGTAATCAGAATTTTCCTTTTGCTGAAAACCCCTTGCTACCAGACGGACCTTGTACTGAGTGATATTTTCATCTTGATCTCTCTTGATCTTGTAGATTTGCTATCTATCACCTTACTACCGCTTGGCTTTATAACTTCTATCCTAGTATTGTTTTCTTTCAGGTTTTTAAGCTCGTCTTGCATGGCTTTTTTTCCAATTTTTTGAATCTTCACTTTTAATTGCCTTATTGTATGTTTGTGGTACATTTTCTTTACTTGTGCTTAGTAAACAAATCTAGTAATCTTTAAACTTACTTGGCCAGTTTTTCGTTCTCGTGAATTTTTTGGTTCTTTGTTTTCTACAGTTACGTTTTCACTTGAAGTTTCAGTTACTTCTTCCACATTTCTCATTTTTGGTCCTTCTGTAGATGACGAAGCTTCCTCAGTTTGGATCACTTCTTTGTTTGTGTTACATTTACTTTCAGAATTTTCTTTCTTGATCGCAACTAAACTCTCATTTTACGATCACATAGATTCATGCATCTCGAAACATTCTCATCCACAAATATTACGTTTCGACTAAATATTATTTTGTTCTTATAAGGTAACCACACTTGATATCCATCTTTATTCCCACAGTGCCAAACAAACTGACCTTCTTCACTCCTCTTGTTCAGTTTTTGTTTCTTCTACTTGGGTATGTGTACGTACTTTCGTTCTATTGACCTCGGCCCAAAGATATTTAGGCATTTAGGATTCCTTATATAAATCATAGACCGTGCGTTCTCCACGAGTGTCCTATTCTCTCTTTCAGCGCCACCATTTTGTTCAGGCATAGTGGTTCTAAAGTTGATTCCCTGTGTTTACAAAATCGTTCTCACCTGAACATTGTCAAACTCTTTACAACCATCGGTTAAAAATTCTTTCACCTGATTTCCTGCCACTAAAGCTCCTGGAGTAAAGATCTTCAAGCACCTTGCTACTTCTGATTTCTGTTTCAAAAAGAAAATTCTTCTGAATTTAGAGAAATCATCCTTAAAACATGCAAAATATTTTGAGACGCCTAATGATGTTATCTGCATTGGGCCACACACATCAGCATACACCAATTTACCGGGCTGGTTTGGACGTTTTTTTCTCATCTTGAATAAATTTCTTGTCTGCTTTCCCATTATAAATCCCTCGCATAATTCTTCATCAACTTTAACGACTTTGTTGTGCATACCTAAAACTCATTTAACATATGCTTTACTCTGATGTCCCAATTTCTCATGCCAAGTTTGGAGACTTTTGTTTTTGACCGCTGAGTGTGCTTCAGCCGAATGTTCGACAACCACTATACTCATTTTTAGAACGTACAACCCTTTACTGGTTTGTCTCCCACTTAATCTAACTTCTCCGTTCTTCAGAAACTTACATCTATTTGTGTCGGCTTTTAATTCAAACCCCTTCTCGGGCATTCTTCCTACAGACAGTAAATTTTGGCCTATGCTAGGTACATATCAGACTTCCGTTAGATGATTTCGATACCACCTTCCATTTATTTTCATTTCGACCTGTACAGTCCTTTTGTCCAGGGCTTAGATTCTTTTATCGTTTCCAATTCGAATTTCTCTCGGAGTAGTAAATGCTTCGTACGTGCTAAAATAGTGTTTATACCTGGTCATATAAACTGAGGCACCGGTGTCTGCCAACCAGTCCTCCGATTCGACTTTATTTCCGCATATGAACGCCTCACACTTTGGTTATTTGATTTATTTAAAGTTTCACACACATTGGACCTGCTCGGACCATTTTTGGCAAAGTGTACGATCTTGTTGCACTTTTTCGCATTACAGTTTTCTTGTGAACTTTGGTTTTTGACACTAACGCTGCGGACTTTAATTGTTTTTCCGATAACCTCAATCAGTTGAAGACGTTCCGTCAATTTATTTAACAATCGCTCTTGCAACGGTACGGACTCTTACACCCCCCTTGAATTCAAAGTACTCCTGAGAAGCGTGGAGATGATCCTGCTCATCAGCAACAGATCTGGAAATTCAGTTTTCACAAATCTGTTCAGTTCATCATTAGGTTCGTGGAAGTTTTTATGTAGCTGGGCAATATAAGTGGTGATATCTTCGGCTGGGTTCTTATCACTTGTGAAGAACCTTTCTAACAGCCTATCTAGCCGCTGACTAGAACTTTGCTCATAAATTGATACCAGTTTTTTCCATACACTTCTCGCACTACTGCAAGTCGATGTCAAGTCTACATTGGCACCGTTCATGTTGCCAACCAGAATTAACTGAGCTAGAGCATCCCCCTTTTCAAACGCTTTCTTAGATGCTTCATAAAATCGTTTTTCTTGAGCCAATGCTTCCGAATCTGGTTCTTCCGGTGAAGTTTTATTACCCGTTGTTATCTCCAACACGTCGTAATGTCGGAATAACAACTCAATTTGCCTCCGCCATTTTGACTAATTTTCTGTCCCTTCTAATTTTTCAACATGTATTTCAAAATTCATGTCTTAACTGTACTTTAATCGACCTTAGAAATTTTACCTAATCGCGATTTACGTAATAAAACTACGTAGTATACCGCTGGTAATTTTCCACGCGTAACCGCTCGATTCTTAATTAACGCACTCACGTTATTCAGTTTCCTATTTAATCGCACACGTATCGCATTTCTCGGCCCATAACCTGTTACACAGAGTTAATTCTTAAATCATTTAATAGTAAAATAACGTTTAGTTAAACCCTAGTACATATCAGCTACAACAACCTTGTTATTGCCGATAAAACAGAACGCTATAAGTATGTGGAAGTGTCTCACGCAGATACTTGACAGTACATTGCTGTAGGTTTGCCTTCAACAAAAATAAATATAAAAGTAACATACTTCATTGTTGTTAATTGACATTCTTGAAAAATTCAATGAAAACGATTAGATGGCGTATTATAGTAAAGCAGGATATGAGTGACAAGAAAAACGCAAATTTTTTGTTTATTATACTAGTGATGGTGCCTCTTGCGTCTCTAAAAGAACGTAACGTGTGAAAATTTAATGACATTAAATTTGATTTATTTATTCTTACGAAAATTATACCCGTTGATTTAAACACAAAAATATTTCACATAAAAATAGAATTCAGCAAATATTTTTTTTGACACAAAATCATTCTACTGTTAATAAACATTTATAATTGTGTTAGCAATTATTTAAAACATATATTATAATTACCTATTTTTGACATTTTTACCAAAAAAAAATATTCAAAAAATAGCTTTAATAAAGTTTTAATATGGAACTTTTATTCCAAATAATTCAAAAATAAGAATATATTGATTTGGTAGTTTTTGCAGATAGACGATTTGGCCGTCTTGAATTGTCAATTTTTATTATTTGTCTAATGTGAATTTCTTCAATAGCATTGCAAACGGCTACGAATGATAGCCGATCGCATTCGTTAAGAAGCCTAATTTACACCGCTGACTATTTCAATAGACCATTCCAAACCACGTGACAAATCTACTGTCAATATGGTGTACTGTTGGCACACATTACGTTTTGCGACTATTGTGTATCTTAATTTTTAGTGTATTATTATTGTTTCTTAAGTAAGTTTATTCTTTCACTGAAATTTGCTTTGGGGTGGTTCATAAAGACATTTTATAATTAATAAGACCTGAATGTAGCAATTTTCTAAAAAAATATTAAGATATGTAAATTTAACAAATAACATCTGAAACCTTATTGTATCTGTGTTACAGATCAAATTTTTACATTACAGAAAGAAAAGTGGATGTATGTAATACATATATAAGTTAAACATTATTAGTAATTGGGAATATTTATCCTTTCGCTTTAATGCCAACCAATTTCAAATAGGGAATGACAAAAGCACTATGGACACTGTGTTATACTTAGTGTTGACACACAGTTTTTACATTAAATAACAGATGAAAGCATACAAAAGTTTACAAGCGTATAAATATTTCAAAACCGGATATACTTAGACTTGGGTGTAAATTAAAGAGGCTTATTGATAGAAAGGTGTGTAGTCTGCTTTTATATGTTTTTTTTTATGTAATAATAGAATTATAGGTTAAATATTAGTTAAAGTATGCTATTTTGGCAGCAAAATCAGTGTTTCATTTTAACCACAGCTTACAAGAGCTGCAATTGGTTAAATATTTTGAGGCCGAATTTTTCAACGTCTTGGGTCTAAACAAATTAAAGAGGCTGTTATTATTGTTGGAAATGTGTGAGTCTGCTTTTATACATGCATTTTTATCTAATAATATACTTATAGGTTAACCATTAAGTTAAATTATCCGTTTTATCGCAGCAAGATCAGTCTTTGCTTTCATTGCAGCTTCTTAGAAATGGAATAAATATTGACGTCTGATCAGTTGCCGCAATTAAGAATAATTCACGTCAATATCAATGCAAAAACATAGCAAGAACACTGTCAATACAATCAACAGGGTCGAACACTTCCCTAGTAGAAAAATTTGTTTCTGTAATATTACAGCAACGATTTTCAGAATTGAAAAAATGCTTCAGAATCGTTTCAATTTTGTTACAATTTCGCCAAATGTCCCTCCTTTGTAACGTTTTTACAAATCATTAACATGAATTGCTTTAAAAATGTATTTCAATGATGTCCAGTACGATTCAGAAAGTTAGTTTCGGAACACTCTTTGATCATTTGTAAAATTAAACATAGTAATACAAAAAATGTTTCATAAAATCGTTTCTGAAACGATTTCAAACATTCCTGTAATTAAATTTTTTGAATCGTTTCTATATAAGCTTTTGTTACACCATAAATGATTTTTCAAAATCATTTCCAATTGTTTTTGAAGAATAAGGGAGATAATGTTTTGAATCGTTTTTGTAACGATTGCAAATAATACTTTATTGCACATACCGAATCATCTTTAATACATTTCGTAAATATTCTAAAAATTGTTTTTATAATCATATCAAAGTGATTTAACTTTTGCTTTCATAAATGATATTAAGGGTTCGGAAATTTCCACACTATTTATTCCACAGCCGTAGCATGTACTAAAACACGAATTCTTATAATTTCATGAATCATTTATTTTCGACGAATAATACCTATATAAAACAATACACTATTATATACTTATTGATTACATTATATTATCATAGAAAACTTTACATAACGGTTGTTTTATATATTTCTTAAAGATTACATATTTTAACTTGTCATTAACAGAAATGAGTTATAAATGAATTAAAATCAAAAATAAATTATTTAATAAAATACATAAATACACAAAGCTAAGTAATTTTTTGGGCATTCAGTAGTTAAAATCGACGCAGATCACAGTTGAAGCCTGTTTTAGATTAGAACGTTTCACTCTTGTTGTTGCAGAACGGAACCATACGCTAGCTTTCAGTCATCTCCGGAAATAATTTTCGAGCGACAACTATAAAAAATTAATTTACTTTTAAAACTAAATAATACTACTATAAGTACTAATAATTGCAAATAATATACAAAATAATAAAAACCGTTCATATAGAAATTAACCGAGTGGTTTGTAAAATTGTTTGAAATTTCAAGATTTAATAAATCCCATTTAATGTTATTTATATGTACACAATAAGAGAAAAACAAGTAACACAACAAATAAATATTACCTGCTTTTAAAAAATCAAACCTTAGAAACAGACTTATTTATACAATAAGAATACATTCATAGGAAAACAATGCATATTTTTATGTATAATCCCTTTCTTTGTCGGTAGAACGGATTAGATAGCTTGAAAATTTGAAAATTTTAGTATGTAGTACGTGACAGAACAATGAATGTACTGGCCTAAAGGTAGGTAGGTTGGATACCTCTTGAACAAATCCTACAACATTTTTTAAATGTGTTGGACATAAAGACATAAAATTAAAATAAAATAATTTGCACTGGCAAATATAGAGCTTCGAACAAAAGCCATTTGCGTATGACAAATGAGAAGTTTAATAGATTACCTAATTTAATAAATTAGAAGCAATACTTTTTTTACATTGTACAGCGATGCAGTTGCGAAACTAACGGCCCTGTAAATCCCTCAATCTAGGGGTCCCGAACCGTAAAAGGCCCCCAGAACTCCAAACGATATGGTGTGAATGTTAAGATAGTCGTCGATGTAAAATTGTTTAAAAAACAAAATAAAGATGCTAAGTGATGAAGTGGAATGTCTGAATACAGTAAACGAGAATAACACATTATTTTTTAATACTCCGCCTAAGGATAATTAAAATAGTGCTGATTTTTTTCTTAATACTGTTAATAAAATATATTACAACATAGCTGAAAATAATAAAAATTTGTTTCTCTAAAGTTTTTAAATAAGATGGATAAAGTACAATCCTATTCAAATAAACTAAATTGATGAAAAATAAAACAGTATGTATGTATAGTTTTTTCAAAAAAATTATAATTTTTCGATTTCAATTCATCAATTTTTAATTTAAATAAAAATGAAAATGAAAAATTACTAAGAGTCTTAATACCCAAATTGCAAAATTATGGATTAATAAAATTGATTCAAAGGTCAAAATAAACACTTCAGGTTTAATATTTCACTGCAACATATTTGATAAAAAAAATGTTTATATTAGATAAAAATAAAGCTTGGTCTTTTCCAATACTGTATTTTTTTTTCTTCACAATTGTTACTTTTGCCTTAATATGCAAACATCGTCAGAAGAAATATTTCAATTAAAATTTCAATTAAGACAAGATGACGCAAAATAATTGAATTAAACAAGCATGATGTAAAATCAACAATAAAATTTTTCAGATCTACAAACAAATAAAATTACAGTCACCTTTAAAATTAAGTTTTTCAGATCTACCAAATTTATATAACAATTTTTCTCAAACTAAAGTTTCAATATCCGAAATTGAAAAGATTGGAGTCTATAAACTCGTCAGTTCTTGTAAAATGCTCTATATATGAGTCAAACTAAGAAGTCTTAAAAAAACAGATTAAAAAAATATTTAAAATAGATCAATAATTCTACAGGATACAATCCAAATTAAATAAAATCCACTTTTGCTCAACAATTATTAAAAAATAACCATACATTCAATCTAAACAACTTTTTTCAAATCCAAATTTATTAATTTTAAACGAATTAGAAACGTGTTTTATAATTCAAACTAATGAAAACGAATTAATCAATGATCATAAGGATTCTCATTAAAACTTAATTATAAATCTTTAAAATCCTTCAATTTCATTGTTTTAATGTTTGCACATTAAGGCAAAAGAAACAATTGTCATGAAAATTAAAAATAAATTATTGGGAAAGACAAAGCTATATCTTTATCTAATATTATATTACACTCAATGTTAAAAACATGGATCGATTCATCTTTATAACATTTGTACTTATTAAAAACGATTAATTAGTATCTCAGTAGCAAAAATGTAAAAATTCATAAATTATATGAATACCAATAACAATACTAAACTTACCATTGACATTATTAAAAACGTAAGAACACTACACTGCAACAGATGAGTTTTTCTCGATTCTTGTATAGAGATTAAATTTCATTTACTGTCGACAAACTGTAACTTATTTAAACCTTTTAAAAGCAGGTATACTCTATTGAAAATATTTTTCTTAGAATTGTCAAACAAAACTGTTTAAAAATTCTGTGCACGACAAAATAATATATCAAAAACGTTTCTACGAATCATTTTTTAGATGATCTAATATGATGATTTTGTATCAATCTACATTGTTACCAGAATGATACTAAAAATAATTCAACAATTCATGTTACAATGATGTTTTAAAACGATGTTATATTATAAGAAATTCGTTTTACCAAATAATGCTTTATTAACTTTTAGAATTGATCATGAAAACGTTTCGTCTGCAATACATAAACAATTTTAACTAACTATTTTTTGAATCACTTATTAGTTATTATGGAATTGATTTGGATATACTACAAAACTGTTTTCATGTACAATACCATTGCATTAAAGTTGTGACAAATTAAAATGATTTGAAATCATTTTGTTCTACTAGGGTTATTTTCTGTATTTTCTCTAAAATAAGTTAAATTGTACTAAAAATAATAAACATGTTCTTAAATACCATTATTATTAGTAAAATTAATCATATTTAACTAATAATGTCAAACATTTCAACTAACAACAACAGAACAGCAACAGAAAACAAACAGTTTCATAATACAGCAAATGGTTCACAAACAGTGTGCCAACAGGCGGCCATATTGGTAATTGTATGACGTGTTTAAAATGGTTTATTAAACTAACCAAGGTGTCCCGTTCTTTGTTTGGTTGAGTGTACATCGTCAAATTTAAGAATGGTTTATGCAATCGGTCTTCGATCTTCTAAATGTTTCTCCAGCTTATGCTCTTACTCTGATGAAACAGATGTTGCGCCTCAGAAAAAAACTAAAACCAATAGTAATCAGTTCATTTGTGGCAACTTATCCTATATAAACATAAATATTTTTTTTTTAAATGTATTTTACACAAATGTGTAGATTTGAATATAAAGAAAATAATATTGCAATTTATGTCATTGGTATTTTATTGTGTTATTTTGGCATAAGCTCTAATTACTATATAAATTCTTGAACTTTCAAACTAACAGCATTTAAAATTTAAATTCTAAAAATCCAAAGACTTTTAGAATGGAAATTATGGTTATTGCATAAGTTGCTGCTGTAAATTATATTTTTCCTTATTATATCTAATTACAGAAGTAATTTTATCAACTTTGTAATTGTATCTTAGTAAAGGTCATTGCCGTTCGTCTAATTTAAAAATAATAAGGAAAAGTAAAACGGCGACCTTAGTATGCATTGTTGTTGCACAGGTAAATCGTTTATCTATACATTTTTATTTGCTATAACAATTTTATTGTCGTTATTAAATTTTTATTGAAATAATTGTTTTGTGTTCTATTACCTAAATAAAATTTTAAATCAATCTAATAGTATTAGTGCACAAGCTTGATTACTACTGCATTTACCAAATACGAATATTAGTCTATTAGTTTTATGATTGCATTGCAGTTGCAGTGAAATATGGCTGTTTTATTATCCGGTTGTTATAAATAATTTGTTTATTTTAATATATGGATTGTATTTTTGGTTCTTTTGTTTTTAATTAATTTTCGGTGTCCACGTTTCGTATATATACATAAAAAAGTAAAAAATGTTAACTTTCTAACTGTGACATATTTAATATTCTTTTTAAAAAAATTTAATTTTGTCGTATTTGTCTTAATTGCTTGTTATTTTTTACGTTAGTACAAACATATCCGTTAAATAGTTAAAATGATCTCTTACAAGAATTAATTTGTGCAAATGAAACAAGGAAAAACAAACAAATTACAATGAGTACAACAATAAAATTATGATGCGTAAAGTGACAAATGCAAAAGCTTCTACTCAAATGCAAAAATCAAAAAAATGTTTTTGGTAACCATCGAAAAAAGGTATACACAGCACGACACGGCAGACATGTAATAAATAGAAAGAAATACAAGACTTTTATTATTCTAACAGTTTGAATATGTTTTTTATTTGTACAGGATGCATAAAAATAATATAACAAGCTCTAATGCTTTTTTTTCTGCGGTCCTTCCTACAGAGATATGGTGTCATAACAAACGCCCTTGCAAATTGTTGGTTTTAAAATAAGTACCTACTACGTGTAATTTTAGTAATTTTTAATATGATGGTTACTAAGAAAGTATTTTAACATTTGTTTTTAAATTAACATCTTACATGATTATAAACTGGTCTGCACCTAATAATTTATTTCTGATAAACTCCAAACTAAATACTTAACAACTACAGTCCATCCAGTGATGTTCTTTAGATTTTTCTGGCTGCCTATTTGCACTCTCACTCGTTCACTGTGCTTTGCTTTTATACAGTTACCTTACACAAGCTCGAAAAAATTGGTTTTTTTCAGTTTTGGAACTGTCGTTTTCTGTCGAGGAACTGAAGGGTTTTGGTGTTTTCGTGAAGGTGTAGTTTGGCTTCATGTTTACTAGCAAACCTCTTAATCTTTTTAATAACCATAGATGTGCCTAAATCTTGATGTAAGTCAGCGTTGCGTACATACCCAATCAACAAGAAAACAGTTTTGAAATGTTTTTTTAAACGTTTTATAAAAGATATATTTGCATTTTTAAAAACATTGCAAAGACGTCCTAATGGCCAGAATTACGTTGCAAAATCAATATTAGAAAAACATCCTAAAAATGTTTAAAAAGTGCGATTTATAATATTATTTATATATCTTTATAATATTTTACAAATCTTACATTAATGTATAAAAAATGTATCATCAACGCTTTTTTTTAATATTGCAATATGCCTAAGGACAGTTCTACAATCATGGTATAAATGTAAGTTTAGTTATACTTGCTTTAATTTTAAAGTACTGACATATTTGGCTGCTAGTTTTATTTATACTAACCAATAACACAGCATTTTACAATCAAACTGAGTATAACTTAACTGACATTTATACAATTATTATAGAACCAGCCCTAAAATAGTTACAAAAGATAGATAATACAATCTTTGTGTACTCAAAATACTTCAATTTCACGTGACTGCAAACGCATTTGATGTCTATAACAAAAATTAACACATTAACATAAAAGTAAAACAAACATTATTTATGTAATTACTTTATATTAATTGAAATAATTATAATAATTCTCACAAAAAGTTCCAATTAATCAAAAGTTTTTTTATTTTATGGATAGGGTCCTTTGGAGTGCAGGAACGGGAACAATAAAAACAACCAGTACCGTCATTTGGGGTGAAATTGATCAGCCGAGGCGAGATTGTTCACTAAATCATTAGTTTACATATTTGAATTTCCCGGCATAACCGCATCTCCGAGGTGGCTGTGACTGACTAATAATGACAGTAGAGATATGGACAAAGTTAACCTGTATGTGTGAAGTTTATCAGCTTGTTATTTTGAGAGAAATGCATTAAGCATTTCCACCAAATATTTTGTTTCAGTCATGCCAAGAAAATACTACCAAAAGTTAGAATCACGTTCGTACATGGATTATTCCCAAGTTACTATTGGCTTGGCGCTTAAAAAAATTGCTGAAGAAAACTGGTCCATTCGGCGTGCTTCAACTGCATATAAAATTTCATTTGGTACGCTGCGCAATAAATGCAATGGCAACCGCATTAAAAAAAGTGGTGGTCAAACCGTCTTTTCATTTAATGAAGAAAGTGCATTTATTAGAGCTGCGAACCATTATGGAGACTGGGAATTCCCGTTAACACTAATGGACATACGATACTTAGCTAAAAATTACCTAGACAGCCAAGGCAGGAATATTAGAAAATTCAAATTGAATGTCAGGTATGGACTGGGCCCGTTCGTTGCTAGAAAGACACAAAAGGGAAATTAATCAAAAAGTGTCCGCGAATATTAAAAGATCTCGTGCTAATATTTCAAGAGAAATTGTTGTCGATTATTTTAATAATTTGAGGGAAACGCTGAACGACGTTCCAGCCTGCAACGTATTCAATTACAATGAAACTAACCTACAAGATGACCCTGGTAAGCAGAAAATGTTGTTTCGTCGTGGAACCAAGTATCCCGACCGCATATGCAATTTTACCAAGACTGCTATTTCAATCATGATGCGCGGTTCAGCTTCTGGTGTATTATTGCTTCCTTACGTCATCTACAAGGCAGAAAAAATGTGGCAACAATGGATCGAGCTTGGTCCAAAAGGTGAGCCCTGTTGCAATGATAGGTGTTGTAGTTTAGGTTCCCGTTACAATCATAGGTGGATAGACGCCTAAACTTTTTCAGATTGGTTTGAGTCGACTTTTGAGCCACACGCGAAACGATTTCCAGGTCGCAAAGTGTTATTGGGGGATAACCTCTCATCTCACTTCACAGAAAGTGTTTTGACGCAATGTGAAGACAACGACATAGCGTTCGTTTGTTTGCCGAAGAATTCCACGCATCTCACTCAACCTCTGGACGTCGGTTTTTTCCGTCCGTTTAAAATAGCTTGGAGGTCAGTGTTATTAAACTGGAAAAAAACCCATGCACAACAGACGTCCATCGACAAGAAAGATTTTCCCCATTTGCTAACTTCTACTTTTCTGGAAATGAATAAGAAAGATAATAGTGCTATAAAAAAAGATCTAATATCAGATCAGATCTTTTGATCCGGAACGAGTCTTGCAAAAGATCCCAAATGGTGATAATGTTAATGATCCCGATGATTCTGTAAATAACATTCTCGTAAATTTCTTGCAACAGCAACGTTTTACAGCAGGACCATCAAAAAGGAATATTAAAAAACAAAGACTAGCTGTGGAATCTGGAACAAGTGTAGCGGCAACGATTAATGCAGATTCCAGTGACTCAGATGTAAATGAGCCAATAATTGATGACAACTCTGACGACGATCCTCCAGAAGACAAGAATGACGATGTTAGTGCAGAAATAAAATATTTTGAGCCAAAAGACACTGAAGTTGTGTCTGGCAAATTTGTCCTGGTTAAGGTTTACGGTGGATCAAGAAAGAAGACAATATATCGATATATAGCTATTGTACAGGATGTGAAAGAAAACGAAGGAGGGGTTAAAGAAATTGAACTGTTGGGAATGAAGTCCTTGGACAAATCCAGAAAAGTTTTTGGTGTTCAAATAGACGACGAATTCGTATCAGATATTTCTGATGTATTAGCTATTTTACCCAACCCGGCAGTACAAAGTGATAATGGCACTGATCATTATGTTTTCGAAAAAGTTATTGACACATTAGAAATGAAATAAATTTTTGTTTTCATTTTTGTGAATTGTATTTTAATTTTTCATTTTAAGTAAGAATTAACATTTTGTTGTCTGTATTTAGTTTTTTCGTATTTAATAAAAGGATTTATATAGATTAATGTGTCTTGTTTAATTAGTTGACGATTAATGATAAATAAATATAGTGATCAATCTCATCCACACCTAACAATCTCACCCCACAATACATAAAATGCTGTAACTTTTATACTACTTGTAAAACGTTGAGGGGCGAGATTGGTCATTTACACTTCTGCCTACTTGCACGTTAAGAATTGGGTGAACAATCTGACCCCAACAAGGGTACGAGATTGATCGGGAACTTTTTTGGAGATAATTTGCTTATTTTAAAATTGATGCATTTCATATTTTACTATTTCATCCGTATCGATGTCCTTCGCGTATCTACTACATCTGTTTTTTTAGGTATAAAAAATAGACATAGAAATATTTTATTTGTGATCAATTCCACCCCACACGACGGTATATGTAGTTAAAGCCTGAACAATAACCTCTTTGTGTAAAAACAAAAACCAGAACAACTAACAATCCAAAGTTTTGAAACTTTGTACACACAAAATAATGCTGCATCAATATCAGAAAAAAATACATACTAAGAATAATCGGTTATTGTGCACTTTCAAATCTCTCATTTAGCCAACATTATATCAATTTGATAATCTCAAAACATCACAAAGAATGAAAATCATAAAATACATAGAATGAACGTTTTAGTGTACCACTGCTGTAACTTGGGCTGTAACAAATAATATTACACTTCAGCAAAATTTCTTGCTACGAAAAACGTTCCATCATAATAAATGCTGACATATACTAAAAGTATCTATTTAAGTTTCACTAGAACGCAAATTAGAAAACGATTAAACTGATACACCAACCATACATTACACAGCATAGCGAGTAATACCATAAAAATTGTTGATTTGTAGAAGCTTAAAATATAATGCAATTATAATATACAAAACCGCCATCTTTTCACACAGATACTAATACTTTGCGAAAACTGGTTTTAATATCTGGTTGCAGATCAAGATCGTACTGTGTATTTTAGTCTTAGTTTGTTTAGTTTCTTTTTTACATCTTTTCTCCATCTAAATTTGGCATGCCTACGTAGTTAGCATTGTTTTCGTATAATACTGCGGTGTCATTAATATCTGTCCGTGAAATTGATTTTAGTTCATTAAGCTTTATTCTCTATTGTTTCGTCCAGTTTATTATAGTATTGCTGGCTGCTTGTAGTCTCCTAACGGCTGCTTCTCAAGATATCTGTGTCTACTTTCAGAAGTGCAGTATCATCTGCAAACGTAGCTACTGTAATCCTTTCCATATTTGGTAAATCACAATTATAAGTAACTAAAGAATAGGCTTAAATACATTTACTCGCATTTATCTTTTTTAGTTCCGAGTATTCATTTTCTTGTTTGATCCTGAATAATTTGTTGGAAATGTATGATGTTAATATTTTTACCTATTTATCTAAAAGCATTTTGTTAAGTTTATATATCAGTTCTTCATGTCAAACTTTATCAAAAGCTTCGTTAACATTGGAAATACCGTTGAACAAATTTGTTTTTTTCTTCCAGGACACATTCTAACATACTGTTACATCCGTGATTTGGCATGCTTGATGTATTGTTGAGTATTTTTGTCCAGTCCAAATTGGTAATTTGGTATTAAATTGACATTTTTTATAAACGTCTTAAATCGTTTGAGAAATAGTTTTTATTTTCTTAGCTACTTTCTTTGGAATGACAGGGGTGATTTTTTCTGTTCTTGAATTAGTAATATTGTTTAAGGTGTCATTCGATTGTGTTTTGTTAAGAATAAAAATGACTGCTAAATGTTAGGCAAACAAATGTTTATTGTTTTTGGCTCATTGCCCTTTTTACAGTTTTAACTGCTGGTATTGACAATATGGGTATTTTTATTCGCTTCTTAGCTTTCTAAAGCAAATAAATGATTTCTTCGTCTGTCGGTAAGTTTTCCAGATAAGAATTGAGCGTTTTGTTACGTACGAAATTTTCATTACGGAATACCCTGTATATGAATTAAAATTAGATGCCGGTTTTGACGCCCTCTACCGATCTTTTCTCGTGACTGTCATTTTACGACAAAATCGTGAAGCTGTCAATTGCATAAAATGGTCTGTACGTCTTAAAGTAATTTCAAAGGACATCCTGAATAATGGGAATCAAATTATAATTTCATTACGTTTGTAAAATATTTGAGTCGTCACAGGGTAAGATAATTACTTCCGTTTTATTAAAATTTGTTTGTAACTTCTCCTTAATTTGATAGCCATTTCCCCACGCTTTGAGCACATGTTCGTTTCAATCAAGAAATGATGAAGATTAATTATTATTGAGAAATACCGTTACCGAACAATTACGATTTTGGGAAGGCATATTCTTCATCACGAAAACGGAGTCTCGACATGCTTTACTGTGGGAGATGTTATTTCGTATATACCAGTCGATTGTGTTATCAGCCACCTGTTTAAATTGTTACCTACAGTATTCGATACAACGGGTTTTGATATAACATTTAGTGATTTATTAATACTGATTTTGTAGCTTCCTATTCTTCGTGAGTTAGTGTGTGACACAATTTGCTTTTAAATACTTATTACAGGCCGCTAGCGAGGAAAACGTTTTCTTTGCGAAGGTGGACACTGGATTTTGGGGTGCGTTTATTTGCTTAACTTTTATATCGTTGTCACGAAAGTTACTCACGGAATTTTGATTAATGTTAATGACCGTAATTGCGTTTACTGTTTATATTCACCACTCTATAAACATAGAAGAGCTAAAAAATGAAATAACTGATAACGGACACCGTGTTAGAAATATTTACAATGCCAAAAGTAGTCGCGATAAGAAACCTTTATCAATGTTTTTTGTAGATTTAGAACCAGATGAAAACAATAAATCTATTTACGACATCAAAAAGCTACAAAATTGCATAATAATAGTTGAGCCATTACGTCAAAATCGACAAATTCCCCAATGTGGAAACTGCTTAAGACTTGGGCATACTAAAAATTTTTGCAGACGTCAAACGAGATGCTTAAAATGTAGTGGATTGCACATCCTGTCCGATTAAAGAGGGCAAAGAATTAAAGTGCGCTCTTTGTGGACAAAATCATCCAGCAAACTACCGAGGTTGTGTGGTATATAAAGACCTTCAACAAAGAAAATATCCTGCTTTAAGACCTAAAGAGCCCCAAGAAGTAAAACAAGCAAAAATTTCAATTTCAACAAGCAAAATTTCCGAAGGAAAATCATTTGCAGCAGCTGTAAAACGGCAAGAAGAAGTAAATAGTAACGCAGAAGTTACAGTCTTAAAAAGCAAAGATTCAGAAGATAGAATCTTCAGATTGGAAACGTTATTTGAGCAGATGGCTCAACGCATGGACACACTCTTAAACATTGTTACCAAACTGTTGGATAAACTTAATTAATGAGTTCACAACTTAAAATAGTAATATGGAATGCTAATGGTCTAAGTAACCACGGGCCAGAAATAAATACATTTTTAAAACTTCATGATATCGATATTGCATTAATATCAGAAACTCATTTTACGAATCGTAGTTACTTTAAAATTAAAAATTACCAAGTATATGACACTAAACATCCGGACGAAAGAGCACACGGCGGTAGCGCTGTCATTATTAAAAGCTCCATAAAACACTACGAAGCAAAAAAGTTTCAGACTCAATATATTCAAGCAACAAGTGTTGTCATCCAAGACAAGTATGGACCAGTAACTGTTACAGGAATGTATTGTCCTCCACGACATACAATTAAAGAAGAACAGTTCACAGATTTCTACACTACTTTAGGAAATAGATTTCTAGCCGGTGGAGATTACAACGCCAAGCACTTAAGATGGGGATCACGATTAACAACCCCTAAAGGTCGTGAATTAGTAAAATCTATAGAAAAAAACAATCTTATAGTCCTGTCTACTGGTAAACCCACTTATTGGCCGAGTGATAGGAAAAAAATTCCTGACGTCATAGATTTTTGTATCGTCAAAGGCATACCTGAACATTATTTACAAGCAGAACAAAACTTTGATTTGTCTTCAGATCACTCGCCAATAATAATTACGTATAACTCAAGTATAATTATTAAATCAAAACCACTGTATCTTGTCAATAAAAAAACTAACTGGGAAATGTTTAGAAAACTGCTCAAAAAAAAAATAGACATTAAAACTTCACTAAAAACTCCTAAAGAAATAGATGATGCAGTAGAATATTTAATAACAGCAATCCAACAAACTGCCTGGAAATCAACTCCCAACGAAGAGTTGTGCATAAAACAACAAAATTGCTCTACTTCAACAAAAATAGCATTAATCGAAAAAAGAAAACTAAGAAAGATATGGATGGTTTCAAGAGCTCCTCAAGATAAGCAAAAATTTAATAGAGCAGTAAAAAAACTTAAAAAGTTGTTGATGGTGGAAAGAAATCAAGCAATTCGAAGCTACCTTCAAAGATTAACACCAACGCAAGCGACAGAATATTCTCTTTGGAAAGCGACAGCAAAGTTTAAGAAAACGCAAGAATATATACCACCAATAAGAATATCTGACAGAACCTGGGCTAGAACAGATAGTGAAAAAGTTGAAGTATTTGCCAAACACCTTGCAAATGTTTTTCAACCTTTGGCATCAGAAATTTCATATGATGAAGAAAATACTATAAAGTCTTATTTAAAATCACCTTACCAAATGTCACTACCTGTAAAACAAATAAAAGTAACAGAAGTAAAGCAAACTATAAAAGAAGACTTAAATACAAGAAAAGCGCCTGGTTATGACCTTATAACTGGAAAAGTAATTAAAAACTTGCCTGATGAAGCTCTTGTTACACTTACCCACATATATAATGCTGTTCTAAGACTTGGTCATTTTCCATCCCAATGGAAAGTGTCGATAACTATTCTTATTCCAAAGCCAGGAAAACCGTTAGAAGAACTATTGTCATACCGACCTATAAGCTTGCTACCAACGTTGTCAAAACTGTTTGAAAAACTTTTCTTGAAAAGACTAAAGCTCCAGTTAGAAAAATTAAATATCATACCTGATCATCAATTTGGGTTTCGAGAACAACATTCTACAATCGAACAGGTACACAGAATAGTCGACACTATAAATAAAGCATTTCAAAACAAAAAGTATTGTTCGGCATGTTTTTTAGACGTTAGTCAAGCGTTTGATAAAGTCTGGCATGAGGGATTACTATACAAATTAAAATACAAGTTACCTGCTCCTTATTATCAAATTTTAAAATCATATTTAACGGAAAGGTATTTTATAGTTAAGTACCAAAGCGAAACCTCAGAAATGTACTCAATTCAATCTGGGGTTCCACAGGGTAGTGTTCTAGGCCCAATTCTCTATCTTATTTACACGTCAGATTTCCCACACACAGAAGGAACAACTATTGCTACTTTTGCTGATGACACTGCCATAATGGCAACAAGTGCACTGGCCAAACGTGCTTCTGCAAAATTACAAATAGCGCTTAATAAAATACAATTATGGTGTAAAAAATGGCGAATACAAATCAATGAAAGCAAATCACGACATGTCACATTTACCCTCCGCAAAGAAACCTGCCCAAGTGTCACCTTAAATAAGAAAGTACTACCAATAGCAGAGACTGTAAAATATCTAGGTATGCATCTTGATCAGCGTCTAACTTGGAAACACCATATATTTACTAAAAGAAAGCAACTAGGAATTCTATACTCTAGACTCATGTGGTTAATTGGAAAAAAATCTGACCTTTCTTTACAAAACAAAATTCTTATTTATAAGGTGTTTATGCGACCGGTATGGACGTATGGTGTAGAACTATGGGGAACCGCGAGTGTTTCTAATATAGAAATATTGCAAAGATTTCAATCCAAAACTATTCGAACGATAACCAACGCACCGTGGTTTATTACAAATAAGTCTCTTCATCAAGATCTCCAACTGCCGTATGTTCAGCAAGTGGCAAAAATACTTAGCGAAAAATACCTGAGTAGACTGGAAATTCATCCTAATCCTCATGCCGTAAATCTACTGGATAACAGTCAATCGCAACGTCGACTAAAACGATGCAGTCCTTTAGATATACAGTATAGATAATACTTTAATGTAAATTATACATATTTATTTATTTATTATTAACTAGAATTGTAACATTAATTTGAAATCTTAATTTGTTAATTTATTTTTATATTATTTTTATTTTTATTATTGGATTTTATGTTAAAACTAACATTAAGTTGTTATAATTAGATAATTGTTTCTTTAATGTAAGATAACAATGTAACGCTAGCCATCTAAACATGGCTCCAAGTGTAAAAATATCTGTTTATTGCCTTTGGGCAGATCACAGAGAACACAGATGTTTAATTAAAAAAAAAAAAAAAAACTGTTTATATACCAATAAGGTAACTTTAATCATTCATTTAACTGTATCGCATGCTGTGTGTGAAAAACATATTTATTACGAGATTTTCTGTGCTGTTCGTTTCGACCTAACTTAAATGTGTGTTGGGTGTTGCCGATACTGCGGGCATTCATGCGCTAAAAATTCGATATAATCTTGTAAATCTTATGTGTTGCGAAATCAAAGTTTTCTACACTTGTTAACGATAATTGTTAGTCCTCCTAGTATTTATGGATGGAGAATTTAATATATAGCTGTCAATTTGCTACGCTACTAAATTAAAGTTGTGATATTTGTTAATTATGCTTAGAAATCATTCGAGCATAGATGGGTGAAGAAATTTCATATACTCTTGTTAATATTCAACGTTAACACATTAAAGTGGTTATATTTGTTAATCTCTCTTGTTATTTTTTCTTTTTCCTGTAATTATCGTTAACTATTAACTAATTTTGGCTACTCGAACATCAGAGTAATAAGGATTACGAACCTCCAATTTAGTTACAAGTTTGGACCGCCTGTCGTGATCGAGGCAGAAGTGTTATCTTGGATCAGATATGGCGCCCTTAAGCATACTTCCTGTGAACCTCCCCTATCTCCGACTGTGTGAGTTGGCCGTGCAAGGTTCGTAAGACATAAAGCTTGTAACAGTTTGTTTTTAAGCTTTTGTATTTCTCATTTAAACTGTTGTGTTTTATTATTCAGAATGGTCTTGTCTGAAAGATCTCACGAGTGTTACTATTTTTTTCTGGTTTTTCTTTTCTCCTTGACTATTTGTTTGATTTTTATTTGTAATTTATACCTTTGGTTTAATACGTGACTTTCTTTGTATTATTGTATACTGCTGTTTGTATACGTTTGACAACGTTTTTAGCTTCGACTTTTAATTCCTCATTTTTTTTAGGCTAAGTTGATCTTGTTTTGTAGTTTTTGTTTGAATCTTTTCTAGACTGTGGTTTTGTTCACTAGTGCTGACCGTATTTTTTTATTATCTTTACACTCAGCGTTATAATCACTGCTGAATGATCAAATTTCAAGTCAAAGTGAGCTTGAGCTTTCTGAAATTCGATCCAACATATCTGGGATTTTATTGCTGTCAATTGGCCAATGTGTGGGATTGTCTAAATTAGAAGCATGTTCTCTTATCTTACAGAGTATGACAATGTATTTTTATAATAAACATGACCTGAACCAACGTCCATGATTAACTCTAAATAAAAGAAGAATCGTTTCCTCTTATCAAACGGAGTTAAATTTTTAGATGTTGGTTCAGTTCCGATGACAAAGTATTTTCAGTCTAGCAAAAACTAAAAATTAAAAAATAAAAAACATTTATAAAAACATGGTTTTATTTAATCAAACTCATAATATGTATTACATTATACAATTTATATAATATATAAGCTTGTTGTGATATTTATTTGTGTAAATTTATTTAATCAAATACATTGAATTTTCTTAGAATTATTTGTGCTACGATCAAGCTACATATGATATTCTTATTTATTTACATAAGAACATCTCGCGACAAACTTTTGTATCATATAAATTGTATAATGTAATAAATTTATAAGTTTGATTTCATTTAAGATTTACATGTTTCATCAAAACTTGCACAGTAACATACTTAACTCCTTTGACTTTTGCGGGTCAAGAATATCGTTCGGAGATGTTTTTTTCCACGTTTCTATTTCGTTTGTCAAAAACTCTTGCTAATAAACTATTTTCCGCAAAACAACCTTTCGAATGCCATATTTATATAAAAAATATAATTAATTCAGACTTCTTCGTTTAGGAGGGGCATGTAAACCACTTTAATTTATTTTTGTGGCAACGTTTCGTGCTAAAGGTGAGCACTTCATCAGGCCAACTGTAATTTATTCAACTCGTAAGTTAACAACATAGTTGTTGAGTTGTTACTGAGTAACTAAATACCACGTGGTCTAAAGTGGACTAATAAGCTTGCAAATTGATCTTTTCGTTTGCTGAGGTATCTCTCTCTGTTATGTATATGTATTTTTACTTATGAGTACATGTATAATAAAACTAGCTCATGCGTAAAACATATATTATCTTTCTTTGTTTTTTAAATAGGTCAATTGCCACGATTCTACCGATATAATAAAAAAAACTATTTTGTTTTGTTACTGACATCTTTCTAGACCGCGAGGAAATTATTTTTGGTATGCGCGGTTTCATAAGAAAGTAATAGTTTTTTTTTCACATAGATGTGACATCGAGGTCCATGCATCTTTGGTATGTTCGTACACTTGTAAACCGTATAGTAAGCAGCAAGAATAAACATCTTTGGTATGTTCAATATCATAAAAAACTAAAGGTTTGTTTTACATACATATGACATCCATATAGCAACCGCAACCTGATGCCTCTTTGTTATGTTCGAACCCTTACATTTACACTAGGTGTTTCTAATCTCTATTTAGTTGTTTTATATGTTTTCAAATTCAAATTTTGCGTTTATATCTACGTTACCTTTATTTTAATTTTATCTTTCCCATGAAGCAATTACACGGTTTTACAAGTTTTAGCTAATCATTTGTTAATATAGAAAAAGAAACCATTAAATACTTTTTTAAGACATATCTAGTAAACTCTAGCAGACACCGTCCACGCAAAATATAATTAAGTTGTAGTAAGTCAAAACCTTATTTTTATGCATTTATCTAATCATTAGTTGACAAAATAATTCTTTTTTTACTCATACGAGTTTGGTAAATCATATTTAATGTACTAGAAATTTTGTACCAGACTGGAAATGCTATAGCTACATAAAGTGACATAACTTTGGAAACCTCAACTTTTGTATAAAGTTTGCAATAAACTCAGTTTGAGGAAAATTTTTACTTATTACAATGAAAATTAATGTTAATAGTACAGATGAATATTAATTGATCGCATCTTAAGCGTATTAGAGGTAGTTGCAACGGTTTTTTTCTATTACTCTGCAACACTTCAATAAAAGTATCTCTGCCCTGTATCATTCTTGCGATGTTCTCTTTTTCATTGTCCGAATCTTGTACATAACGTTCTGCAACCATCGAACTTTTCAATCTAATGTGTCTCTTAAGAACAGTGAACTACGATAACAAGGTCCAGTAAATTCTCTCGCTTCTTTTTCAGTGTTCTACAAACTTAGTAGTTGCTTGTACAATTTCAGTAAAGATTTTAATATCGATACACTTTTGATTCCAGTACGACAAGAAAAATATAATTTTTTTTTCCATTTTTAGGTCTTAATTTTATGTATTCTCTACATTTTTCCAGATAATTTATGTCTTCCACTTGGTTGATGACAGTAAAAATATGCTTTTTGTTGGTCTTCTTATTTTTAATTGGGATTGTCGCTACAATTTGGCTCCATGTGTCTTGAATATGTTCATGTAGCATCTTATGCATTTCGTCACAACGACAAACACCTGCAATACCAATTATTGAAACAACCTTCATTAATAGGTACTGACTGGTTGGTGCAGGAAAGTATAAATTTCAGTTCGCGTAAAAACCTTAGATCGAACCGGTTCATACCCAGAGGAAACTTGTTTTAGAAAAGCACACACTTTAAAAAAAACGGAAATATCCACATCTTCATGTACCATTAGCATCTATTTTACTATCGAATATTTGGCCCAAAGTGAATTTGACACCATTTTCTTCAACTAAAATTATATTTTTTAATTCTTTCGCATTACATTTAAAATCACATTTTCATTACGGTTACGATGCTGTTCGCCCGCCGCCATTCACAAAATTGATTGTATTCCTTATTATATCTTTCCGCGGATTTAACAGGTACAATTTTTCCAATTGTTTCTGCAGCTTTTTCAACAATAATTTTAAAATGCATCATCACCGTAGTTATTAATTGAATACTGTCAGATCAAACAAATGAAGTGATCGACTTTTGTTAATCGCCTTTATCTGTAAAATATTACATCAGATTAAGTTACTCGTTTCAAAATTTTAGTTTCAACTACGCTTTGGCAGTAAACATCTTATGGATCTAGTTCTTTTCTATTGTTTATTGTCTTAATTAATTTTGTCTTTTATTTTATGATTATTTTCGAACATACATATGTATGTAGCACTGGATTTATCTATTTTTTTTATATTTGACATGAGCTAAGTGTTTTTCATAAGACGTTTTCAAGGATCTTTTGGTTTGCCTTATATATATTTGGTTACAGTTTGTACAACTAATTTTATATATTCCTGATTCATCGAACATACCTATTGGATCTTTCGGGCTACCTAAAAGCTTTTTTAGATTATTGTTAGTGCTTGGTACTATTTTGTAATCAAATTCTAAGAAGATTTTTTAAAGTCTTTTAGTATATGTGGGATAATACGAAGGATTTACATATTTATTTTGTTTCTGCTGTTAATATTTTGTAACGCAGTCACATTTTTTATATTTTTTTAATTTATGTTTTTGTTTTCTAATGATACTGTCGACTATTGATTCCGAAAATCCATTTTCTATGTTGCAATATGTTTAATATATTTTAATTCTTTGTTAAAATTATCTTTTGACAATGGGAAATTCAATATTCGTTGAATCAACAATTGAAAAGCAGCAAATTTATGTGACAAGCTATAGTTTAAATCATTTGCTATAAATCAAATGATGTTGGTGTCTTTGCGGTAAATGTCAATGTATAATTTATTGCCCTGTCTGGTCATAAAGTGTCCAGGAATGCCAATTGCCCATCGTTTTCTATTTCGTGGGTAAACTTAATAGTTTCAAATTTTGAAGTGAAGATCTGAACAAGTTTTTGCGGGCTGCAAACACTAGTATCAATGACCGCAAAAATGTCATCCACATACCTAAACCAAATTTTTGGGAAGTAATTTAAATTTTGTTTTAGATCGGTTTCAAATCTACTCATAAACAAATTAGACTAGTTACTTTAACCTACAACTTTTCAAAATGTCTAGTATTTTGACTGCCATTGTTTTGCCTGTGGTCTTAGTTGTTGGCAAAAACTGTAGAAATTGCTCTTTTACAGTAATGTTTCCATTTTATACAGCAACTTAACAAACACAGAAAAAAGATTATTTGATGTTTAAAATGTCACTGTTTCTGCTAGTACTAAGAAATAAGTTGCATTATTAACTTTCTTGACCAATTTATTTATTATAACATTATTGCAAGATGAAGTGGTTTCATTTTGTAACAGAAGCGAGAGGTATTTGATTTTTACAGTCTCATCTAACATGTTTTTTAAGTCTTGATCTTCTTGGCTTTTGTATCTCAAAAAGCTTAAAAATTTATTTTGCTCAGTACCTATCGAATTCGTTCCAATACTTACAGAGTCCCTGTGACCTCTTAAGGCATGCTTTTGTCGCCCACATAATATGAGTGTTCCAATCACAGGTTTGGCTTTATGTCTATTTTTAAGAATCGCTTCACTGTATTGTAGCAAATACTGTTAATTGTTAATACATGCAGCTTTTGATTGTTTTTATGCATTTGTAGGAAAAGTAAAATCTGCGCCAACTATTGCCAAAAGTTTCCGAGTTCCGGTCCAAGAAATACGTAATTGTATTGGTACTATAAAAAAATGCTACACATTTTTCAATACGCCTAACAAGCATGTTATTCTCAACGATGTAATTGAGAAATCAGAAATAGATCTAAAAATCAAAACAAATCAAAAAAAAAAGTTGTGTGCCACTTGTTGATTAGCAAAGTTCGGTATTTTATGCGTGTAATTGATTTTGTTCTTGAATTATTTGACATTATTTCTTCTTGGAAGGATTGTTCTGAAGCCAACAATTTGAAGTAGGCAGTATTAAACACATAGTTTTGTTATTAGAAACGTTTTTGCTTTTGTATGCCGTTGTGCAAAGGACAACAAAAAGAAAATTTAAAATTGAAAAAAGCTGTTGTGTTAGCCGAGGCTATCCTATCAGAATTGCATCTCATGCGTATTAAGGCCGAGGAAGGGTTCTATAAAATGTTTAACCAAGTCAAAGCTGTTGCATTCGATATAGGTATCGACGTGAAAGTTCCTAGACTCTAAACAGAATTAATGCCACAAGTACATCTAATGAGTGCGCGATGTGACCAGCCAAGATGATCAAGTTGAAAAACATTATAGAATAAACTAATTCCTTCTGTTTATTATTTTTTTACATCACAGCTAGAAGAAAGATATAAATACACAAAGTTATTTTTGAAGACTTTTAATGCTTGTTAAGTCTTGAACTAAACAGCAAAACAAAAAGTTAGATGCTTTAGTTCGGTTTTATGCAAACGACGTTTTCTCAAACAAGGATGACATTTATCTGGAACTAAAATTGTGGAGGAAAGACATTGACAGAACAGAAAATCACAAAGCTTTAAAATCAGTTGTTACCAGCCTTGATGCATGTGACCAAACATTGTACCCTTTCATA
The DNA here is from genome assembly GCA_035610365.1 of Aquatica leii. Taxonomy (NCBI): domain Eukaryota; kingdom Metazoa; phylum Arthropoda; class Insecta; order Coleoptera; family Lampyridae; genus Aquatica; species Aquatica leii. The sequence goes on along the minus strand of CM069437.1, from coordinate 36,765,288 downwards.
TACCAGCTGCTGAAAATCCTGTGCACACTTCTTGTAATGACATGCACTTCAGAAAGGTTCTTTTCCACAATAAAGAGAATAAAAACTTACCTCCAGGTTTCTACCGGACAAGTAAGTGTAGCTAGTTTAATACTTCACTACTTACTAAATTAATTTGTTACAGACAGGATTAAATGAACTTGCCATGACGTCAATCCATCGAGAAATTGATATCACTGTTGACAAAGTTATAGATGACTTTGGAAAGAAACCTGGGAAGATAGATTTTGTGTTCATATAAGTTCATGAATATTAGGTATAACGTTCAACAAAAAAACTAAAGCAATAAATGCGGTAAAATCACGTCTTTAAGAATAAAAATTTTCCGAAGGAGAACTCAGATCCTCCCGTCTCTTTAAAGTCAGATTCATCACACCCCAAATTTAAATCCTCTTTACGCCACTGGGATGCAATATATTGACAAACAACTTAAAAAAAGCTTTTTAATTAGTATATAAAAACTTAAACTAAAATTAAATTTGCCATGTTTGCCATTAACCTTGGTATTATCAAAATTATATAAGAGTTACGTTTATGTAAGATTAAAACTAAGGTCAACGATTAGTAAAGTTGTAAAAAAATTATTTTTTTCTTGGAAATATGTAAAATGAGATTTTCAAAAAATATTGTCTATTTAATCTTACGAATAAGACATATTTTCTTAAAAAAATACTATGTTTTAAAAAACATGAGACACTTTTTAAACAATAATACTGAAAAAGTATAAATCAGATTTATATAGAAACTTAAATCTAGAACTTGGTACACCGTGAGAGAATAATAATATTATAAATTAATAAGAAATAATAATAATTGATTAGTCGGCTATAGTTTCAAAAAAAATCAAGCTTATATAGCATTTACTGAACCATTTATTTATTATTCAGTTACTTAATTGATTTAAATTAGTTTAAATGATTGATTTCATTAATCGCAAAGAACTAATACAATTTTATTTACAGAAAAATTTATAGTTTATTCATTTAAGTTTAACCCTACTATTTATTCATTAATATTATTTACTTCAGACTAATTTTTTTTGAGAATTAACAATTTCATAATGAAAACTAATTATAAAGCTTTAAAAAGTGACTGTTTCATCGAATATATATTACAAAATTATTTACGTAAATAAAAATTAACTTTTTTCCCTAACCAACTACGTTCGTGCTTTAATTCTTCCTCTCTTTGCAATGACTTGAACTTCAACCACTGTTCATAATTATTATTATCGCTAGGACGCCAACAATCATGACTAAACGAATCCACAATTGCCTATAATATACAAAATCAAGTTATTTAAAAAAAGTAAGTGGTAAATATACTTGACGCATTCCAAGTTTTCGCTTCGTGTACAAAAAAATCAACCACCATACTATCGGTTGAGCTAATCCAAAACCAAACAAACACCACCCTATAACTAAAGAAACGTTTAGCGTTTGACACAATTTTTGAGAACTTACTTAAAACATTATCAGAAAACTCATAAACGCCGTATTTCAGTTTCTCTAACGTCGAGAGAAAGTATATCAGTACCATGAGTAAAACACACGGAGTAAAAACACCCCAACACAATTTCCAATAAATTCCTATTTTTCTATTAATCATGTATTCAATATCCGTGCAAAAGTTTTCTAAACCTTAAAAAAAACATAATTTCGTTTTTTGTTAAAGATAACATACCATACCACCAAACCACGACAACAACTTCAAGTGTCGTTAATATAAAAAATAAAAACGTAACACCAAAGTAATCTACAAGAGTCAGCACAAACTGGCCACCCTATAAATTGAGTTAAAAAAGTAAACTACAAAATACATATATGTACCGTACCGGTGTAACGTACGGCAATCCTATCAAAAAACCACTTAATGCTACTGTCAAAGACACTTGCCATCTTTTTAGTGATGGTAACCAATCTTTAATAAACGTGTACAGTAGTGTTTGTCCCGCAAATAAACTACCAACTCCAAGTACGTATAGCATTAGAAAAAACATAATAGAAAATAACTGCAAACAATTGTTACATTGTGAAGTAGTAAAAAAACATTACTTACCCAAGGGACAGCGTTAAATTTTGCAATTGCGTCAGGATATGACACAAAAGCCAAACGAGTTCCACCTGAACTAACAACTTGTGTTACTTCAACTCCTAACTGATGAGCTAAATTACCAAGAATACTAAAAATTGTTATACCCGATACAATTGATGTTAGCGTATCAACAGATGTCACAATCAACGCATCCCTAAAAATGCGTGTAATATTTAATACGATTATCTTCTTTTATACCTATAAATGTTATGCTTAAATTTGTTGTACGAAGCGTATGTTGTGATAACACCAGATCCAATATTGAGTGAAAAAAAGCATTGAGTTATGGCGCTGAACCACACCTTAAATTGATTACTAACTAAATTTTTTAAACAATGAAGACAAACCTTCGCTTTTAAAAGTTTATTCCACTGAGGACGTATAAAGTACAAAATTCCTTTAACAGAACCTTCTAGGGTTACTGCTCGGATTAATAACGCACATAGAATAACATAAGGAAACAACGCTAAAAAGTAAGAAGCTTTGCCAGAAGCTTTTATTCCTCGTGCTGATAGAACAAAGATTATAACCCAACTTAATAGTAAAAAACTTGTCAATTGCAAATCTGGTAAGCCGATACCATCGCTAATATCAGTTTTTTCTTTAAGTACTTTACGTCTAAACAAACGTGTTAGTGTTTTGATTATTAGTGTTTACTACTACTTACACAAACCATAATTCTGATGAACTTCTATATTTTTGTATAGTGTAGTTAGTTATATTAACTTCTTTAGATGAGATGCACGTGATCGGATCATGTTTCCATTCCGGCGCACACTCTGCCCAAGGTAAATTTAACGTAAACGAATGGAATAAATAAAACAGCGATAAAGCTAATAAAGAGCAGTAGTATGATGTAACTAAAAAACCGCCAAAAACTTGTCCAAAAGCAACTCCTTAAACGTGTAAGTAATTACGGGTATTTTTACTTCAACAAAACGTACCCATTAACGCTGGAGTTAAAAATTTAAAAGTTTTTATAGTGCCTTTGCTGGTAAACTGACCTAAACACATTTCTAAAAAATAAATAGGTCTACCAACTAAAACTAAGATAATTAAGTAAGGTACTAAAAAAGCTCCACCTCCGTTTTCGTAGGCGGTAAATGGAAACCTCCAAACATTTCCAAGACCAACTGACATTGCGATGCACGATAGTAAAAAATGTATATCTTCGCCCCATCTTTCGCGAGGTTTCTCGTTCTCAATGTTTTTATTTGCGACGTCCTCATTCTCAGTTACTTCAAATGCTTCATTAACCTTAACAAAAACAGTTATTATAAAAAAATGTTTTTTTGTGTACTAACCTGCATTTTTATAATTTTACTGTTACTAATAAAATATATAACAAACAAAATTAGTGTAGCAATTAATAACTGCAAGTATTAACTTTAACAACGACCGATTTCGGTGCATCAAGCGATCCTTTCACTTGACCAACCGAACTGACACAGTTTCCTACTTGTTTAGCAGCAACAATTTCTGTTGTAAACAAAACTCTTGGATTGGATTGGAAACACACGTGTAAATTCGTCACACGATTAACATAATATGCTTGAAACTTGAAACTGCATTTTTACGTTTTAATTACTAAGACTAATCTTAATAATTTAATTTAGATAACATTTTAATTAAGTATGCTTAAAGTATACAGAGTGTATCTGATTAACGGTTTGTTATTTTAGCAGGTAAAATTAAAGTATAAATTGTTAACTATTAGTTTTCTAGATTTTTTAAATGACAGAATAAACACCTTACAGACAATGGTTAAATAATGTAATCAAATAAACACTCGGCGAATAATTCGCGACACTCTTCTCTCAACACTTCTTCACGCGCACTGCTCGCTACCAACTCCCCTCTCTTCTCTTGCCTTACTCTCCCTTTCATGCTTCTTCTTTTCCGCAAAATCGGCTTTTCCGTACTCGGCCTTTCCTGACTACCATGAACGTCCTCGTTCATCAGATCTGTTAGATAATCACTTAGATAACCTGGCGGTTGCCGTCTTCGACTCGGTTTACAGCGAGATTCTAGCTCGACTTTCACTTTTGTCTCTGGTTGATAATCTTCGTCGTCTAAAAATCCGTTTTCTTCCTTCTCACTTTCAGACTCTTCTGTGTTGGGTAAGGTCTCTTCATGCGTTCCTACTTCGTTTTCTTCTTCTTGGCTATCATCTTGTTCTCCCATTCGACTTTCATTTTCTTCACAGTCGTCTTCGTGGTTCTGATATATTTTTAACTGACTAATGTGAGCTGTTGTAACATAAGGCTGCGTGTCGTCTCCACGGAATCTTTTAATTTTGTAAATATCTGAACTTACTTTTTCTAACACTATCCATGGGCCAACATACCTAACTTGTAGTTTTGTCGGTTTACCTGTTCCTATATGGAGTCTTCTCATCACTACCACGTCTCCAATGTCCAAACTATAACCTCTATATCTCTTTTGTCCATATCTAATCTTGGTTTTGTCTTGTTCCTTCTTGACACGTTCTCTAATACTGTCTCTAATAATTTTCGGGTTTTAGTATTCTTTGGTCGGTAACACACGTGCAAGTTTCGCATCTTCAAAGTTGGGGTTATATCCATATGAAAGCTCGAAGGGCGTTCGTCCTGTGGTTTTGTTTTCTGCATTATTCAGGTTTCTTTCCATTTTTCGAATCTTCTTATCCCATGATCTATCGTCGTTTGTCATCGCCATAACCATGGGTACAATCGTTCTGTTCACTCTTTCTACCTGGCCATTTGCCTGAAGTCTATGACTCGCGTTCAACGTATGATGGATACCATGTTGCGCACACATGTCTTCAAATTGTTTCCCCGTAATGCTAGTTCCTCGGTCACTAACGATAATACTTGGCACTCCAAAATCCAGAATAAAACTTTCCAGTGCTCTTACACAATGTTGAGCTTTCGTGCTTTCCATCGGATACAGTTTTACAAACTTGGTCAGTCCATCCACCACAACTAAAATGTATACATTTCCTCTTTCACTTTTTACAAAAGGCCCTAAGTGGTCGATGTGGATTCGCTCGAATGGTCGACTCGGCAACGGTATCGGGTTGAGCAATCCCGGTCTTTTGCCTCCTGGTATTTTACTAATCAGACTTTCAAAACAGCTGTTTATGTGGTTTTTCACGTAATTTCTCATTCGCCGGAACCAATATTTTCTTAAAATAAGAGATACTGTTCTATCCACTGAAAAATGTCCCTTTAGATTGTGAAACTGAACTACTGTTCCCTTTCTCATGGAATCTGGTAATACGTAAAGTAACCTTTTTTCCTTATTCACTTCTACTTTTCTCATTAAGCGTCCGTCTATTAACACGTACTGGTCAACTCGACCTTTCTCTTCTTTACACCGTTCTTCCTCATCTTTTTGTAAAGTTTCTATCAACCCTCTTAACCTGTCATCTGTTCTCTGAATCATTAACATCTTATCTTCCTCCGTTAACAGAATCAAAACTTCTCGTTCACTTATTTCGCTCAAGGCATCTTCTTTGCTTTCAGTAGGAGCGCGAGTAAGTGCGTCCACATGACCCATTTTCTCTCCGGATCGGTGTTTAATCTCAAAATCGTACTCGCTCAATAGTGCATGCCATCGTGCTATATGCGGTTTTAGCGTCCTATTTGAATTTAAATACACTATCGCTTAGGAATACGTGACGATGGTAAAATGAATTCCCACCAAATACGAACGCAATCTTTCAACCGACCAGACTACGGCTAATAGTTCCAAACGAGCCGAATGATTTCTGCACTGGTAGTTTTCTTTGATACACAACTCACTAAATGTCTTTCTCCACATGGCTTTAATTGAATCAGCATTCCCGCTAACCCAACCATACTAGCATCCGTATGTAGTTCGGTGCTTAACTCTGGGTCATTTCGTAAACAATTAAACGATTCTTTTTCCTTTTCTGCCCATTTAAAAATGGGTTCTTTTCTTGTTAAATCGCTGAGCGCTTTTGCTTTTTGCGCATACTTCTCGACAAATTTTCGGAAAAATCAAGTAAGACCCAAAAATCTTCTTATTTCGTGCGCACTCTTTGGTTCAGGAAAATTCTTTATTGCATTTACTTTTTTCGCAATCGGTCTTATTCCATTTTTATCGACATACATCCCGAAGTAGGTTACTTGGTCTTGGCCGAAATAACACTTAGATAATTTTAAAGTAAATTTTGCGTATCGTAACTTCTCAAGGACTATTCGTAAACGTTCAATCATTTGAGTCCAATTTCGCGCAGGCACTAAGATATCGTCTATATAAGACATTGCAATTTTATTACGCAATTCACCTAACACTATAGCCATCAACCTCGAAAACTCATACGGCGCGTTAGTTAGTCCAAAACACATTCTTTTAAATTGTCCAGTTTCGTCAGATGTTATAAAGGCGGTTTTCTCACGCAATTTCTCGTCTAAAGGCACTTGTAAATATCCACTCGCTAAGTCCAAGGTAGTAAATAATGTACAACCTGTAATGCCTTTTTTCTTATGTCTATCGTAACTTTTAGAATGTTAAAATAGTCTAGTTAGTTTTATAAGTCTGTGGTTTAAGGTAGTGTAAGTGTGCAAAAGTGAAAGAAACAGAAGAGAGTGTCCTTTTGTCCGGGTCAGAGGCTGGACGAACATAATTAAGAGGTTAGCGGTGCGGGCCAACCCAGGAAGTATTAGGGCGATACCTTCGATGTCACTTTATAAGGAAACTTAATAAACGTTTAAACTTGGCGCATACCGACGAATAAATAATTAGTGCCGGTAAACCTAATACATGTGAATAACCAAAGTTGTGGTTCTAATAAGTTTAGGTGAATAAATTAAGCAATCCAATCCGTGTAATTGGAACTACAGTGAACGGTACGAGTGACGGTTCAGTTATGGTGCGTACTATAACAAATTAACTTTGGAGGGCCACGGTGCTACAATTACACCTAAATCACTCGACACCAGCAAAGGTTGGACTTTTAATTATATTATTGCGATCTTTTTATTATATTCGTAGTTATATAGATCGAGTTAGTGAGCGTAGTGCATGATATTTTTTAAGTTGTTTATTAATGTTTTGAAATCAGTTTAATTCAATATATACATTTTGCATTGTAATTTTTATTATTAAGAATACGATCAATATCTACCCACAAACACCTAGAGAGAAAAGACCATTTATCTCATGTAAAGCCGCGGATCAGATTAATTTCCAAAGAATTACAAAGTAGCACGCGTAAAGCGCGAGAAAGTGTTACAACATGGCGCCCAACGTGGGGCACGAAACGCTTTAATTATTAAAAAATTAAATAATTTGTGTTTTTTGTTGTTTGAAAACAAAGGCAGTTATTTCATCATTTTATAATTGCATAAAACTTTTTGTTGATTGTTTGCTTGCACTTCAGGGTTGAAAACATCTGTTTTAAATTTTAAGAATGCATGTGTTCGTGGGAAGTTCTAACGTTTCACTTTTAACTTTGTTCTGCCGCTTTGGTCAAAATTATTTTAACACGGTTGATTTCGTTTTGAAAAGCATTGAATGTTAGGAATAAAGCAACGTTACTTTGGTTAAGAAAATATCAAATTACAATTTATTGCCTTGCTAGCTTTGTATTATAACACATACATTTTCTTTATGTATTTACGATCTGGTAAATTTTATAATACGTCAATTAAACTAACTAAAACAATGGCAACTGAACAAATTATTGACAGTGATAAGGCTGTTGAGCATCAAGAAGAGCAAATTGATGTAACCAATCTTATAAAAATGTTAAGTATCCAAATGGCGAATCAAGGAACGCAAATACAAGCACAAAAGCTAGAAAATAACCTTACAAAGAAAATTGAAAAAAGCGAAGTAGATCAAGAAAAAAAATTAAAAAAAAACCGAATTTAAAATAAAACAAGAATTTGAAAATCGAATTCAACCGATGGAAAATAAAGTTCAGTTATTAGAAACTGACATTGATACAATTAGAATAGAATGCAGCGCTGACAAAAATTCAGTTAAAACAAATATAAGTCAAGTAATCTATGAAGTTGATCGATTAAACAATGATGTGTCATTTCTAAGTGACGAAATAAGACAATTGAATATGGAAAGAAATAAAACTAAAGAATTAATTGCAAAACCTAATTTATTGCTTCAAGTTACTGACGATAAACCGAAATTTGATAGAAATAAAAAAGGCATTACAAACCCGCTAACTGTTCAAACTGTTCATCCACACTTAGTATAGGAAAACTTGTACGTTTCGTCTGACTATTTACTCGTCTAAAGTCTACAACAAGTCGTTTTTCTCCCGACGGTTTCGGCACTAACAATACAGGAGACGTGTAAGGTGATTTTGTGTCCAAAACTATACCGGCGTCGCGTAACTCTTGTATCGTGTTCCTCATAATTTTCCGATCTGCATTCGATGTTTTGTATGGCTTACTGCGCACCGGCACATTTGCATCATTAATTTCCATCTTAATTAAGTCCGTACAACCGAGTTCTTTTAATGTGAATGCAAAACAATCTCGAAATTCATGCAACAACGTTCGCATTTAGTTCATCATGACTTGCACTAACGCCTACGTTAACCGTAGCTTTGGTTATTTCTGCCGTAGTCGTCGCCCACTGTTTAACCGGTTTTGCATCCAAATCAACGTCAAAAATTTCGTCCACGCAAATCTTATTTGAACTATTATTTTTATTTATGACACTCACCATTCGTGGTCCAGTTTCCCCTTTTACTTCAACGAAGTTGACCGAATTTGCTTCCACAACTACAACTCTCAGTACAGCTGACAGTTTTTTCAGTTTTCGGTTCCAAACTTGTTTTTCGAACGCGGAATGGATCACTTTCCGAATATCCAAATCTTAGTTCATTAACCACTCTTACGTAAGCAATTCTCTCATTTTCGGTAAATGTTCTTCCAATCAAAACATCCACGTCTTGAGCAGAGTCAAGTACTACCCAGAATGTAACTTCCGGTAATTCCACATCATCAATCTTCACTTCACATTTAATTTTCAAATCACACTTTACTACTGGATGCGGAAATCCAAATCCATGTAGTTTGAAATCGCCTGGAGTACAGATCCATTTATTTTTCTTCGCAAAACTCTCGGTTATGGTACATACCGCACTTCCCGGGTCGATAAAACACAAACATTCTTTATTATTCAACACACTTGTTTTCAAAAACTTTGCCATCTTGTCACCTTGATTTATATTGTCCGTTCTACATACTTGTTTAACTGAAATATTTGCATTACAGTGTCTTTGTGTATGTCCTTCCTTTTTACACCGGAAGCAAAATAGCTTCTTGTCGTCCTTGCAATCCGCCTTCACGTGTCCTTCTTTATTACACTTAAAACATTTTAACTTTTGTGGTTTTGGACAGTTCCTTGAAAAATGTCCATCTTCAGAACAATTATAACATCGAATTGAAGCTTTCTTGTCATTATTTTCCATCTTTATTTCACATTTCTTAGGGTAATGTACTACTTTTTCGTTTACGCTATTTCCCGGACATACTCTTTCAAATTCGATAATATCGTGTAATAATTCGTCTTCATTGTTGTGCAACTTTGCCATTAATCCACTAATTATATCCGGTGGATTTAAACCTTTTAAAATTTGTTTCTTGATTTCTCTAAATTGTAATTTTAACGATTTACAAAGTCGATATTTGTTATGAAAATAACTACTTAACGATTCACTTTTGTTTTGTCTACGGTTTCTCATTTTTTCCCATAAATCAGTTAAATTTTCAACGTAGCAAAACGTGCTTATAAATTTGTCCTCAAACGCATTCCACGAATTTATCTTATCTTGGTTTGATAAGTACCAATCTGCAGCGGCATGTTTCAAATGAATCTTTGCGGTTTCTAATAAAAATTCCTCAGGCCAATTTAATAATTTTGCAGAGCTTTTTAATTTATTCAACCAATCTAATGCGGATTTGTCACATTTTTCTCCATAAAAATCTTCAATATTTGCGTTTAAGTTGGGCATTACATAAAACTTTGGTACTACTTCCGTGTTTCCTTGAATTAATTCAACATTCGTTCTTCACTCGCTAATCGATTTTCTTCCATCTGAGCCATCATTTTCGTATAAATAACGCAAACATTTGTTGGTTTCCACTACCGTCACTGTTTTCCATTTTGTATACACTACAATAACACGTTATTTTATCCGTAATTTATCCCATTCACTAATCTAGTTTATCCCACTTCTGAATTTTGTTAACTATTAAATCACTTACACGGGTTCGTTTTCTAGATTTTTTTAATGACAGAATAAACACCTTACAGACAATGGTTAAATAATGTAATCAAATAAACACTCGGCGAATAATTCGCGACACTCTACTCTCAACACTTCTTCAAGCGCACTGCTCGCTACCAACTCCCCTCTCTTCTCTCGCTTTACTCTCCCTTTCATGCTTCTTCCTTTCCGCGAAATCGGCTTTTCCGTCAAAATACAAGCAAAAACTCTCAAAATAAGAGTTCCATTAAGACATTTAACAAAATCAAATTTTTAGAAAATAAATCGTAAATTACGAACTTGCAGTCTCTTAAGATTCTTGACATCACAAAAAAATAAGCTGTTTTAAGTAGTGCAAATTTCTACTCAGCGATTTGCTGACACCAAAACTAAAAATAAATACTAAATAATGTTATCGGATAACGCGTAGTTAAATTACTGTAGTTAAATGAAATTGCTATTCTGCACATTCTTTTCAAATACCATAGATAATACTTCTTCCAATGAATAAAACACAAATGTCTAAATGTCACCGAAAATTGTTTGTTACTCGCGTAATTAATTGCACGTTCTGTCTAATTCCGTTTGTATTATTATTATTTATGGGAGTTTTGTATACTTCACCTTTGACATAGCTTCAGAAAAAACTCTTGAAGGTTAATAGCTGTTCTCTGAGCTGACCAGCGTTTAGTGCCGTTTTTTCCAATCCAACGATCTCCTGCAAACTTCAAGAGGTAAGTCATCAAATTCTTGCGCAAAAGTACAAGTCGCCTGAAAGTCTTTCTGGTAAAATAAACGATCTAATTAAACTATTTCTTAAAATAGTAGAATGCAAGCTTTCACGGCCGTTGTTTAATGTAGCACTGTTTTTTGGGTGTTGCCGCGTCACAAAACTTTCACTTAACATTTCGCTCATCATGCTCAGCTTCTTCAGAAGGTTTCTAAAGACTGATATTATCGTCTTGCGTTCCTCGTTATATACGATAACATCAGTCTGAAGAAGCTGACAGCATGATCAGCGAAACGTTAAGTGAAAGTTTTGTGACGCAGCAACACCTAAAAAACACTGCTACTTCTTAAAATACCCGCTCAAACATTAATAGAGAACGGCTACTGAAAGTTACTTTGTTGAAATTCATAAAGGTTTTCTTCAGTCCATACATGCGTGTTGTGAAAATTGAAAAATCTATTTTATATAAAAAAACACTCATCTGAAAATAAGATTTTGACACTAAAGTCAGGGTCAAAAGCTTTTTGTTGCTGCAACCACTAACAAAACTCAAATCGCGGTTCAAAGTTAACGTCGGTTAACTGTTGGACTTGTTGCACATTGTAAGAGTACAAAGCATAATTTCTTAAAACACGATGTAGCGTACTATGGAACACATTAGTTGCGCTATCTATTTTTCTTGTGCTACTTTGTGTCTGATCGTTTACAATATCTGCACATAGATTGAAGAAAAACAAATAAAGTTTTGATGTTATTGAAAATATTTATTCTTCGGTTGCTAAAACAAGGTGGTCTTTCTCGACCACGGCTTTAGTAGGTAGGAAAAACGCTTCCAATCCTTGCACACACGCCAAAATAAAGTTTATTAAAAGCAATAAATTGTCTATTAGGATATTTCTCAACCCACCATCTACGTGTGGTGTAGAGGTTATAATTACCCTCACCGTACATTAAAACAGTATCACTGTTTGGAATCTTAAGCTTTCGGGGTTACTTTGATTACGATTATAAGCTACTTTCGGCTTAGACCGCATCGTAGTCAAACACTTAGATTTTTTAGACTTGGCCCTAGTCTCTCGTTGAGACTGAAATTTATCCCAAAAACTATTTGGTCTAGCTATACAAGAAAAAAAATTCATAGACTAAATCACATATCGGGAGTTCACTAAAAATATTATTTTTTAAAACTCTTTGGGAGAGACAATCAGAAGATGGTTACAAAAAACCATAACTTTCTCAATGATTTTAATGTAAAGATATTTATTAACCTACCTAGTTCAAAAACTTATCCAATTCAACATTAAAATTACGAAATTTCTAAATCTCCATACTAAACTGTTAGACGAAGACACAACCTTTATAGACAAAAATAAGCGTATTGTCGATTACAAATTTTTTATTGCAAATAGTTTGTAACTGTCGTATAGTACAGAAGATTCTAAATTAGAAACACCATATGGCACTTTTCTTGAAAATTTCTTGTTAAATTGTTGACGCATTTTAGTGAGGACTCGCAGTTTTTTGCAATTTTCTTTAAAAAATTAAATGGAAAGGCATAGTGTGTTTAGTATAGTTGTAAAATACATAAATTAGCAACTCTCTCATAAAAAATTTGAATTCTCTGTCTCCTGCATATTGAGGTTGGGCATTGTGTTTCTATCTGAACGTTGTTAATTTTTGAGTTGCTACATACTTGAGTTTTTTAATTATTTTGTGTGTTTATTTAAACCTAGTTACATCTTTAGTGTTGTTCTTGTTTGTTTTCAAATACTTTGTAAAAAGATGGTTGTCTCAAATTCCGAAGCATATGACATGTTACGAGTATATTTTCAATACCAAGAAATTGGGTTAATTGCTTCACGATCTTACAACGCTATGTATACAATTTGAAAACGTCAATAAAAAAAGGTTTTTTGTCAATTAGCATTACGATTACGCACCACAGGAAGCATACAACCAATTCCAGTACGAGAAAGGCATCGTCCATTAAGAAGCAAAGAAAATTTTTAGCCTGCATTGAGGTAAATCCATATATCAGTACCAGGGAAATTGAAACGTTATTAGAAATATGTCAAAGAACATTCATAAAAATTCTAAAAGCCAATTGCCTTTATCCCTATTCACTCGTGGAACACCAAATACTTAGCGATAACGACTTTGTAATAAGACAAAATTATTGTTATTGGTTGCAAAAAAGAAAACCCATTTTTTTTAAATAAAGAACAAAGGAAGCGACATTTAAGAATAACGGAAATGGCACAACATGCAACTCTAATTGAATACGAGTTGTAGATAATCAACATCAATAGTTCGTAAATGTGGAATACTTGACGGACAGATAGTTGGTCTCTACATTTTTAATGGATTGTTAAATGGTGCTGTCTTTTTAGAGTTTATAACAAATACATTGCCAGATTTATTGAATGACAATATTTTGAATAGTCGTCAAAATGTGCGACTGCAATTACATGGTTGCCTTGCTCATTATGCAGGTGGAGTTTGGAACCATTTCAACGATGAATTCCCCGATCGATGGATTGGGAGGGGAAATGCGTTTTCATGGCCTCCCAGGTCTCCGGACCTTACATGTCTAAATTATTTTCTCTGTGGTCGTGTAAAAGATTTAGTCTACCAATATCCTCCTGCTACACGCGAGAACATGATTTTAAGAATACCGAACACCATACGGCCTATTCCAAAAGTGGAATTAGGAGCTGTTTTACTGTCATCTAGAACAAGAATCAATCAATGAATTCTAAACAATGGGAGGCAATTTCAGCACCTTGGTGATTGATGGTTCACATAAAACATTTTTAGACATTTTGTGTCATATCTTCCGTTCCTCCAATGACAGAAAGTTCATATTATTATATATACAGTGCGTTTTTTTTAAAGGTGTCCTTAGGGATTTACATGCTAATATTTCAACCTACTGTTAACTTGTGTATCTATGTTGGTTTGATGTAACAATGTTTTGAAAATTTCAAAGGTAAACTGATTCTCACGCACTCATTTTTCGCATAATTATTTGAACTTTAAATGCTACAATAAATTAAATAAGAGCATATGTGGTCATTGCGAAATGTGCATTATGTAGAAAAAATTCTATTTTATTTTTTTAAATAAAAAGTTGAATCAAATCCACATAGATACGTAGGTTAACATAGGGCCAAAATATTAGCATGTAAATCCCTATGGGCACCTTTAAAAAAAATGCACTGTATACTAAGCTCACTGTGTCTTCACTAAAATACGTCACGAATTTAACAAGAATCTTAAAAAAAAAGTGCCATATGGTGTTTCTAATGTAGAATCTTCCGTACTATACGACAGTTTACAAACTATTTGAAATAAAACATTTCTAATCGACAATACGTTCATTTTTATCTATAAAGGTTATGTCTTCGCCTAACAGTTTAGCATAGAGAATTAGAAATTACGTAATAGACAATTTTAATGTTGATTTACATAAGCTTTCAAACTAGGTAGGGTAATCATTATCTTTACATTTAAATTCATTGAGAAAATTAGGATTTTTTGTAACCACTCCCTGATTGCGCCGCCCTCAAAGAGTTTCCACAAGTGAAAATATTTCCAGTGAACTCCTTAAATGTGAATTAGTCTATGAATTTTTTCCCGTATTGCTAGACCAAACAGCTTTCGAGATGAATTTGAGGACCACCCTGTATACGCATACATTTTTTTCGGTTTTACAACGTACGTCAACGTTGTTTGGTATCTAGACTTTTTGCTTTCATTGTTTTTCAGCTCTCTTTATTCCATGTTCATTTTCGTTTTTTTTTCTTTTTCTTTTTTATTGTGGTTTATAGGTCATTACTTGTTTGGTAACCTGTACATGTCCATACCAAGTGAATTGTTTCTCTTCGATTTCTTTTATTATCGTAGCCTGCAGTCCCATTTCTTGTCAAATACTTGCATTTCTTATTCTGTTTGCTTGTGAAATTTGAACTAATTTGCTTAGTGCGTCAATTTTGGTTGCTTCTAACATTTTTTGTTTCTTTCTGTCATCTTTTATGTTTCTGATTCGTAGAGCTAGCTACTCTTGAGTATTGCATTGTTTGTTGTAATTTCGGATTTTTGTATTGTTTACTCCGTAGGATCCCATTTAAACATCCTATTATTTTTCTTGTTTGTATTCTTGTTCTTAATTTATTTTCATTTGAACTTATTGTGTCAAATGTTATCACTAAGTATTTGTAGTTTTGCATATTTCTACCAATGTTGAAATATTTGATTTACTGGGTGTCGATTGTGAGTTCTCATTCGCTATACGTTTCATTTTGTTTGCGAGCTATATATTCAACTTTTTTTTGTCCCTTGTTATTTTTGCTTGGTCATCTGGAAACCGTAGACTGTATGCGTTTGTTTTCTCTAACCAACGCTCTAACTGTATTCCTATCCCAAAACAGTTTGGTTTCAATTTTTTTATTGCTTCTTTAATGTATATCTTAAATAATGTTGGGTATACAGAACATCGTTGTTAGAGACTTTTAGTTATCTTAAGTGGTGCAGATAATTAATTCTTTATCTTAATTATCAAAGCCGTATTGTCACATTTTTTAAAACAACAGTCAAGGCTTCACTGATATTTGTATTCTGTAATATCTCTTATAACTTGCAGGTGCGTATGTTATCATATGTTTTGGTTTGATCCATATATAGAATGTGCGTTTCTAGATTATCAGCTCTTTTTTTTTCAATTATCTGTTTCATGAGAAATACGTTACGTTGTCTGCGCATGATCTTTCTTCTCTAATTCCGATTTTTATTAAATCTTTTAGTATTCTTCTATGTAGTTTACTAATAGAATTCGTCACCAATTATCGCAATCATTCCTATTGCCATTTTCATACATAGATGTTTATGAGCCACCTTTGATTCTTTGGGGATTTTTTGGTCATTGAGACATTTATTAAACAATTTTGTTATCGTCCTAACGAGTCTGTCCGTACCACTCTTCAGTAATTCTGTCTATACCTTTTCTGGTTTACAGGAGTTTCTATTTTTAAGTTTTGCAATAGCAAATGTTTTCATCGTTCTCTACTCGCTCTCTTTCTATACTAATTGTAACTTATTTTCTTGTAACAATTGTTCGTAGTGATTTTTTCATTTTGCCTGTGATATATAATGTATATTAACATTTTTCGATTTGTTCAATAAGTTCAGGTTTCTGTATATTTTCTTACTCTAATATATCCTTGTATTTCTTTTCGTTTCTTATCCCACATTTTGTTTATTTCATGTTGTATCTTTTGTCGCGTTATTGTTATTAAATGTTTGTTTGTCTTTTCGTTTTTTTTCCGTCAGTTTCTTGATTTCTTCTATTTACCAAATTTTGATACTTTTCAGTTTTTGTTTATGTTTTATTTATTTGTTGTTTTTAGTTTGTTTTGTGTGCAAAGATCAATTAGTCGTATACTATTTTTGTGTTGTCTTTGCCAAAAAACTTTACTACTTTTTTATTTATTTTCTTCCTTGTGTAAGCATTGAAGTCACCTAACATCATGATAACCCAGGTGTTTTAAGTGTTTGTTACTATTTTGTTTAGTTTTTCAAAGAAATCATTGTTTATTGACGTAGGTTCGTCGTCCGAAACGACGTATATTACAAGTATTGTACTTCTTCTACCGTATATGTATATTCATTTTGGTGACGTTTTCATTTGTGGGTTTGCAACTGGTAATTTTCTTCTTGAATCTGTTGTTTCTCAATATTGATACTACACGCTGTGCACGGTTGTTCTTTGAGACTTCGCTGAACAGGTGTGTACATTTTCCGATTATTTCTAATCCATTTTTTTTGTTTGGTTATATGTATTGTTACGGTCGAATTTTCTTTACGTACGCCTATGTTGTTACGGACGAAATTTTCTTTGCGCACGCCTATGTATTCCGACGTGGAATTAATTTACGGTTTGGACGCCCCCTAACGATATTTTACGCGTGACTGTTATTTACGACGAGTTCTTCAATTTGAAAACTACATAAAATGGCCGGCGAATTGGCGAGTGAACATTTCTAAACTTATCCACCGTCATGGGGACCAATCTATAAGTGTATAACACGTATATTTCGTTTGCGTCGTCACCGGGTAAGATTATAACTCTCATTTAGTAAAACTCCGTTGTAATTTCTCGTAATCTGATAGCCGTTCCCGCCACGTGCGAGCATTTTGTTCCTAATGGTTAATTGTTAATGAGGGATCCATTTCGAATAACAATTTCGTCCAATAAATATTCTTTGAGGCATACGACATATGGCAGTAACCGAATGTACCGAGTGTAACTAAAAGCTGTCGAGATTCTACTCAGGCAGCAGATACCTGTGTAATCACAAAAAAAGGGGTATAACAGCATCCGATTTCGGGTTGTGTTATGTGTATACTTTACAATTTAAGTAATGATTTTGTAGATTTGGATTTCGTGAGATATTAGGTTGACACGAATTGCGATTCAAATTACTTGCAGAGTACGTGTCGAAGAAAGTACTTTCTTCACACCAGGGGAAATTCCTGTATTTGTGGTAAGTGCTTTTATATCTTTTCTTTCGTCGTCAACGAGGTTACTCACGAAACTTTCGCTAATAATAATTTCGTACTGATTACCGTAATTGTAATACCATTTAGTTAGTAAATTTGCTTATACTACGTATGCTGTGTCCTACCCTTAATTATTGTGATAATTTAATGTTAATGCCATACTAATTATTTTTGTCTTATTGTCAGTAATGCCATATTCCTAATTATGTAAACGATATTTACTACGTACTATTCTTCGCTACTTAGTTCATTGGAATTTATTGATGTGATGTGTGCTGCCGATATTACAGGCATTTAGTTAGAAAATTGCTGATGTACTTCTTAATCAAAGTGTACGATAATTATTAATGTGAATCGCTACTCATTGTAGACTTTAAGGTTGGCGTATAAGCCAAGTGTGATAGGTATTAATTCTACCTCGAATATATTAACAATCATATCTTCTATTATTATTCCAACGTTAAACCATTAAATCGATTATACTTGTTAGTCTTTCTTTTTCTCTTCCCTGCTTCTGTGATTATCGTTAACGACTAATTACTTTTGACTACTCGAACAGCTGAGTAGAGGAATTACGAACCTAACATAGTGTTACAAGTTTTATACCGTCCTGTCCTGAGCAAGACAGAGAATTACTTTGGGATAAGCTCTGGCGCCTTGCAACATCCTTTCTGTATTTAGTGTGGACCTCCCCTCTCTCCAAATTTTGTGAGTTGGCCGTGCAGGTTCGTAAAACCACAAAAGCTTGTAACAGTATACGTATCTGTAATAATATGTAACTACTTTTAATTTCTTACATAATAATATACAAACATACTATATCGAAACGAATAGTATAAAAATATGCACACTTTGTTTTTATTAACTTGGTACGTGTTTAAAAAAAAATGTAAAGGATAAGTTTTTATACAAGTGTACAGAGTGTATCTGAAATACGATTACAAATTTAAGGAGTAGTTTCTTTGTGGCGTTGAATTAAAAATTTTCTTTTAAAGATTTGGTTTAACGTGGGCCCGTTTTGAGATATTTGCAATTAAATTTTTTAGGCCGGTACTGACTATCTAAACAAATGGAAATTGCTTGTTGATTGTAACTATGTGGTGACAGAATTACATATATAGTAACAAGGAATAGTTCCATAAACATCACAGTTACAGCATTGATACAAGTCCTGGAGGATAAGCAACACTCCACACATACAATTATCGTAGTACAGTATAACAAAATCAGGTAATATTTAGTGTCAGATTTAAACGTTGATTTAATGTGAAACTAGTGAATTTTCAACCCATAGCAAATCGCATTTAGCGTAAATTGAAACAGTACAAACCAAAACCTACGTGGATGAATTGTGATAAAATCTATATCTAAGTTGCACGTATTTTATTTTCGACAAATATGCAAATTAATAACAAGAAAAAAAGGTACTCACGATTATTCAAGAAATGCGAATAGCTATCTACATGCTTTAATCATCCCCTAAAATAAAGTAAAAGTTATATATAAGATCGTATAACAAGTAAGTTGCTTGTCGACAAACAATGAATTGTAGTAATCAAATGCGTCAAGTATTTAGGTGGTCTTCACTATTCCTATCGCAGGTGTGCTTCCAAGGTTATTTGGACAAATATAACAATTTGTCCCTAGATTATGTTTTAAATAACCAATAACCCTCTTTAGTGTGTGCTTCTAGTTATAGTTTTTAGTGGAAGGTAATGGATTGACATGAATCACTTCAAATTGGCCAACACGTGACGGTATCCTAAGTCACTATCACAATTACGGGTAAATCAAAGTAAATCAAAAAAATATAAAACCATGCTTAGCTCAGGAAGGCTTTCACAAAAGCAGCAAAAATGCTACTCCCATTTAAAACACTGATGAAGGTAAAAATTTAGATTAGATTATATATAGCAAAGCTGAACACAATCACCGGAAAAATAGTTTATCTCCCTTGGAAAAATTTTAGCTATCAAAAAGCAACCGCGTCATAGCGCATTGTTATGAATGTAGCAAAAAGTAGACAAATTTATACGGTACAACAATCACACCAAGACACTTTTAACATAACAAAGTAAACAAACAATGGCGACAAAAAAACTTTGCGATGCAAGACTAGGGGGTTTAAAAACAGAACAAGATAAACGTGATCTAGAAATAAGTAGTTTTGTTACAACAACGGCTTTGCAAAAATTTGAAAAAAACGGAATAGACGTTGATTCGTATTTGTTTGAAGTTCCCGAAGTAATAGACCAATGCAATTTTAGTTTCATATAATTTAATACTCCTTTTAGAATGCGGTTTGCTATGATCATCAAACATATGGTTTTGAATACATATTATTTCAATACGTATATTACATCGGTAACAAATATATTGGTACTACATTCGCTGCGCGAAAAATGATTGACGTTTCCAATTTTACATGAGACGGGTTCTAGAGTTAATTGAATTAAAATTTAAGTTTAGTAAAAATTAGTTCTACATTACGTGTAAATGATTCGATTTCAATAAATTAGTTTTAAAATTCGTTTCAACAGTAAATACAAACTTTTTTTTTGAAACCGAACAGTTTACATTTAAATTAATAATAAAGATAAAGATCTTCTCTAATCGATGTTTGAGTGCACACGTTTAAAGTGTGCAATGCAGAAATAAAATTATAAATTATAGGTACATTAGAAGTTCAGGTTACGACCACCCAAAGCCTGTGAGCACTACTCCTGTTGTCTATCTTCTATAATCTAAGGTTTAACTTTGGTTTAATTGAAACATGCTGCTATTTTAGTAATTATTATTTTGTTGCAAAAAAAAACAGAAGCCTCCTTGCTACACATTACGTTTTCGGGGCACTTTCCAAACTCTAAAACTTCTTATGCTTTTAATAAACTGTAAAAAAGCTTAAAACAAAATTCATTTTTTTTAATCCACAAATATATTTATACAAACACAACTAATTTAAATGCGTTCTTTTAATTAATCTATACCTTTATTAAATATTGATTTCTTAATTTTTTTCAACAATTACATAGGTATATTTTACCATTATGAATTCAAAGCTTTAAATTGTTTTGTGGTTGTTTCTAATCCGCTTAAAAGTAAGCTTCGCGATTTTTTCATAAACAAAAGAAAGTTGTGTTTTTAAACTTTAGCCGTCGATAACATTGAACTTCTTTTTGTATTAAATAATAGAACACTTCAAATTGAAAAAAAAACATAAACATAGTTAATTATAACTTAATAATTTTTATAAACTTTACTACAGTCTTCTTTTTCAAGTATTACAATTAATAAAACTCTTTCACAGAAACTTGTCATTCTAAAGTTGCATGAATGCAGATGATTCTGAAGTTTATGAATAATTTTGCACTGATGCATACGAATACGGCACAGATGCATTCGATTCATGCTCTATGACAGTCTTCCTTCAACCCAATTTACTAGTAAAACAAACACAAGCGACTCTTGTGTGTATTTCACACGTCACATCAAAAGTGTTCTAAATAACATTTTTATTGAGTTTTAAAACAAAAAAGAAAAATACGTGCAATATAAATAAATAATTTTATAGTCTTCGGGCAGAAGCCAAGAGGATAAAACCATTTCTTAATTGAAAAGCTTACAGGGTCGCTAATCCTTCAAACAATAAAAGATAATTTATTCAAGCAAAAGAGACTTAGTAAAATCTACAAAGATTTTCATAATTTCACTAGCAAACTTTAATATCTTTTTAGCAATAAATCTAAAAAGTACTGGTTTTCTTAATAAATTTCAAAAAGTTTTTCGTTATTAATATCTATGTAAACTAACTATGAATTTTTGCTTTAAATTAACATTCTATAACTGTGTGCCTATAAATTAATTGCAGTGTGTTTATGCAGCACACTTGATAACGTTTTTAATTAAAATTGCAGAGAATGATAAATTGAAAGGATGTACGAACACAACTAGCGAACGGATCGACAGAGTTCGCTCTGTTCTTACTAAATCAATTTTTGGGTTTTTCTTTATAACCTAACGGCATCTATGGATTTTACAATCAGTAGATTGTACACATTAGTTAGAACTCTGGCATTTAAGACAGACTACTGTTTATCATTTTTCTAAAGCAGACTATTTATAGCATTGACTAAATACTCTAATAAATTATAATACTTAATCAAGTTCATTGATCTAAATATTTGTCTTTGGTGCAGTTTTAAAAAATAAAAAATTTTTGATTTATTACGATTGTTAATTCATACTGTCTCAAGTTTTAAATTTTATTTGTTAATTGCGTTGATCAGTTATTCTAACTTTATTACAGTAATTATATTTAACATTTGTTTTTTTCGTTACTGCTTATTTTTATTTACTTTTGTTGTTTATATTAATTATGCTACAGATAAGTCAATATATAACTAATTCTTTAATTTATTAAAATTACCAGTCTACCAAAAATAAATGCGTTAACTTTCAAAATGTATGTTTTACATATTGTTCGAGTTTTAAAATAACGAAGCTCATCTTTAGAAAAGTCTACAAAATATTTACAACTTATAAAAAGTTAAGATTAAATTATACCAGATTTTCTTAATTTTGTTAAGAAATTAAGTAAAGGTAACGATTTCAAGATTTCTTTATCTAATGAAATATCTCTTCGGAATCTTTTTTCTTGTAATATTCTCAATAATAATAATAATAATCATTTAAATGAAAGTGGAGTTTACAAATTAATTTGTTCTTGTAACAAATTTTATAATGGTTTGACACGAAGATCTTTTCAAACTGGACTTAATGAACATCTTAGATATTTAAAACATAGTTCAAAATACATTAATAATCCAAATTCAGTGAAATCTACATTTGCACAAAATGTTTTGGATAATCGTTATACTCTTATTTCTTCCAAATTATTTCATCCTTTTAATAACATCAATAAAAAACAAATTCTGGAATTACTCGAGTTGATTTATATTAAAATATCAAATAAAATTTTTTTCTTGAACGATCAAATCAATTTCAAATATGATTTTAAACTTAATTTTTTTTAGATTTGTTTCTAAATTGAACCATCTTCCCTTTTTTAAAATAATTTACATCTAACATTTTGTAAAATTTACATGTTTTAATTATCTAGTTACAAATTTTCACATTTGACATTTTTCAAAAAAATGTAAGTTAATAAATCCTAATGTAATTCTAACTTTTTATAAGTTGTAAATATTTTGTAGACTTTTCTAAAGATAAGCTTCGTAATTTTGAAGCATATAAAAAATACATTTTGAAAGTTAACGCATTTATTATTGGTGTACTGGTAATTTTAATAAATTAGAAATTGACCAATAACAATGAATCCCTTCAACCCATTACTGCTCAGAAAAAAAAATGTTTGCAATTATTCTTTTCTTAATACAGCTTAATGATTAGGGTCTCAAATGACCCAAAAAAATATTTTAAAAAAATTGGCACTTCCCATAAACCCACCAACCTCCGTACCATATATGGTCCGCTGAGTACTTACGGGAGCTAGTTTTTATATAATGGGATATTCATTAAAGTATAAAAGAAATACACAATAATAGGGAAGAAAGTGTTGATATGTAAACATTTTAATGATTCTTTGCTAAAACTACAGCTATATATGACAAACAATAAAATAATCGAAGTTATTTAGTGTGATAAGGATAAAAACAGTTAATACACAGTCCTATGTTACATTTACCACACATTGTACGAGCTTCAGTGGAACATTCCGGACCAGCACAACATCTTCGTTTGTTGTCTGGTATTTTCTGTACCAAATGGCCTTTTCTGTCATATGCCAGAACTTGCTGAGCTTCTAAAGATTTTGAAGATCTTCCTGGCCCCTTCGGTAATGTTCTTCTCTCCGAAATTGTTATTGGGGAATATCACGATATAAGAGCCAAGCATTGTGTACGGAAGCATCAATTAACCAAGAAAATAATGGCCAGTACCATTTCTTGTTGCGTATCTTAATTCGATAATTTGCAATGTTTTCATCCATCCGATCAGTTCCGCCCATGGATGCATTATACCTAGCAAGAATAAATGGCCTCGGTATCTGTATTTCAGTCTTGCGTTTCTGCGAATATCTTTTCACATTGGTAATTGGGTCCACACCATAAATATTTGAAGCAACATTTAGTACTGAATTGTTCTTCCATTTACATAATAATATAGCATCAGTTTTGCTTATAATATTTTCAAAGTGTCCTCTGTCTTTCTTCAAAAATTTGTCTTTGGTAGGCATTGGACAGGGTTTTGGGATTCGGTTCTCTCTTATTGTTCCACAACCACCAAATCCATTGTCCGCCAGATATTTGTGTAAATTGAAGCTTGTAAATAGATTGTCCAAATGAAAATTAAAACGGAGATTTTGGAGATGTACGGGGAAGTTCTTTATCGTTTTTACTAACGGTGCTGCAGCTTTCCCAACCGATTTTTCTATTTCTTCATTGATTGAAACTGATTTTCCTTGGTACACTTCAAAATCTATCAAATAACCCTCACGCGTATTTAGGGACCACACCTTGTACCCAAACCGGATCGGTTTGCCTCTGATAAACTGCTTTATTCCATGTCTACCATAGTATTTTACCATACTCTCATCAAACGATAAATTTTGCTCTGGAACAAAATTTTCTATAAACTTTTTTTTCAGTCTATTTACTATTGGTCGGATTTTCTAAATGTTATCACCACCAGGAATGAATTGTTCGTTGTTCGCCAAATGTAAAAATCGTAAAATTTGCTCAAAACGATTTCTTCTCATTGCGTTGGAAACTAATACGTTGAATCCATCTTCGTGATGCTCCCAATACATTTTTTTTGCAAGGGACTCTATTATAGCCACTCAAGAGTAAAATACCAATAAAACATTTTATTTCTTGTCCAGTAATGTTTGGTGTAGAATTAAAAAAGGACGCATATCTATTTGTCTCTTCTACTAAAAAACTGATTAGGTCATCGTCGATAAATGATTCAAATAATTCAACAATTGATTTCGAAGAACCTATGGTGTAGTCCTGTTTTCTACCTGTATCTGGCAAACGATCTGTCAAAACTCGTGGTCTCAATTCGGCATCAGCTAATAGCTGGTTTCTATTAAAATTGTTAAAATCTCCTCCAGAATCTTCATCACCGGAATCCTCATCACTAACTAAAGAAGGTTCAGGTGGTGCAATAAAAAGATCGCTTTCAAATTATTCTTCATCATCAGCCAGTATCATTTCCAGGGCTTCATGAACTGAAAAACCTGGTTCGAGAATTGCTGCCAAAACGCTGCAAATAAAAGACATTTGATAGGGGCTAATATCAAAATTTCATTATACTATTAGTTTATCGGATATTGTATAATTCTTCCCTCTAAGTTACTGTCTAAGAGCAAAAACTTGTTATTTAGTGAAAAATACAGAATTAAAAAAAAACGCTATCACAAGTGCTCAGGATACCAAAAATGGTATTCTGCACTTTAGTCATGCATAGCTTTGACTACAATTTTTTTAACGACAATTATTATCGATCAATAAACATACTTCATTTCTAAACATATTTCAATAGTTTTTTTTTTATTTTATAAGGTAATACTTACTCAGTATCCATATTTCGATCAAAATACGTGAAGCACAAAATTATAACTTTTTGTCGACCCGTCTCGTTGGGAACAAAGAGAGCTACTGGCTACCTGACGACAGAAATTCAAAAGTAGGGGTTCCTAGAAGAGTGACGAATGATAAAATCGCTAGCGCTTAGCTTGCATTCTCAGCAATGGTAGAATAAAAGTTCTGTGGTTTTGAGACCATATATGGAACGCTGGGCAGTAATGGGTTAACTAATTCTTTATTTCTTTACATAATACCATAGTATATAAATGTTATAATAAGCCATGGTACTAGAAAAGTATTACTCCTAAAAAGTTAACTATCTTAGTCGCCGATAGGTATTGCCTTATAAATCTTTTTTAAAATTAAGGATAGACACGAACCTAAATATGAATTAATGCGAGGCATACGTTCCTAATCGTTTGTTTATAACACTGTTGGTAATTTGTGTTGAACTTAGCTGGTTCGGGGTGATAAATAACGATAACTTTGTTACACAGATGAAAAATAAATTCTTTACTTTTAATGTTAACTCTTAAGCTTACAATTGCAAACTGATTAAAAATGGTATACAAAGGGGTGAAATGTCCCCACCACTAACACATAAAGGTGAAGCATTAACATACTCCCCAGCATTGAAACACAAATTTCAATAACACAAATATAAATACATGAAAGGTAAACAACTATCAAAATAAATGGTATTGCATTAATAATAAACAAAACACCTCTCTTCACAACACATGTGGCGGTTTTCAAAGTTACTACGCGAGTAATGCGATCACCACATAGATGGAATGTTTGAATCCTAGCAATGCGCCATTGATACGGAAGAAAATTTTCTTCCTTTATAATTACGAGATCCCCTTCTTCTAAATTTGTGGTATTGTGTTGCCATTTTTGACGGCGTTGTAACTCGGACAAGTATTCGCATGACCATCGTTGCCAAAAATGCTGATGAAGTTTTTGCACGAGCTCGTAACGAATTAACCTATTGTTTGGTACTGTTTGTATATTGGGATCGGCAGCTTCTTACCAAGAAGTAAGCGGTTGTAAGCATAGTAAGATTCTTAGGATCAGTTGTCAGAAGACAAAGCGGTCTGGAGTTTAATACAGCTTCTATCTGAGTTAACAATGTATAGTACACAGTTCTTCAAAGATAAATAAAGCATTACCGACAATACGCCTCAGTGACGTTTAATTAATTTAACGCAAGGACTCCCATAATCCACCTTGATGTGGAGCGTAGGGAGGTATAAAGTGCCATTAAGTGTCAACAAATCTTCAAAGCGACATTATAAAACTATTTACGGTCAAATCAGTTACAAGCTCCAAGTGTGCAGCCATTGTGGCAAAGCAAACAAAAACACATATGTAAGTTTTGTAGTATCTTGCTTTGCGATCGCGTATCGTTATTGAACCAGCGTAGTCTAATCCAGTATAAAGAAATGTAAATGAAGAGCAAATACGCGGAGGCGGCAGGTTTCCCATCATGGGATTTATAAATCTAGAGGAACAGCGAAATTGTGCACAATTGTGCACGACTTGTCCAGCTAAATTTCGTCCTGGCAATAGTGAAAACTTGTTTCGAACTGTAGCTAACAAAAGCTGAAAGCCTGCATGCAAAAGACGTAAATGTTCGTGTTTTAATATGAGTTTGGTAAGACGATCTTTACTACTTAATAGTATGGGGTGCTTTTTGTCAAAGATATTCGGAATTGGATAGACAACCTCCTACACGTAAGATACCTCGATCATCCAGAAATGGACTTAAAAACAGCAATCTATTTTTTAGTTTAAATGTTTTTCTTGGTTGTAGTGTTTTAATGTCTTTATAGAAATACAAGGTCTGTGAAAGTTTAAGTAAAACACGAAATCAATTTTCAATTTCTTCATAACTTAAAGATTGTAGATATGTTTCTGCAATCGTTTTTGTACAATTGTTTTTAAAATGGAGGCAGTATGCAACAACATGTTTAAGAGTACGTAGGTTAGAAAACTTTTCAATAGGAAACTTTTCAACTTCACAAGTACGGGTAACTCTAATAGATTTATGCTTGAACTAGGGCATAGATCAGAAATGTGGGATAACCAAAGAGGCCCTTGCCACTATAACTTAGAATTTTTTAACTAAGACAGAGATATGTCTCGCGATAGTAGATCAGCTAGATTCTCATTAGTAGCGATGTGTCTCCAAATAGGTGTTTTCAGTAAGTTCTTGAATCTCGGCAACCCTATTACATACAAACATTTTTAGTTGATGTGGAGGAAGTCGAATTCACCTAAGAACAATTGAAGAATCAGTCCAAAGGAAGTATTGATTAAACTTCAATCTCAAAGCACATTTGATACTGTAGAACAATCGCGCCATTTCTAAAGCGGCTAATATAGTTCTAGTCATGGAACAGTAATTGGTTTTAGGAGTGCTACCCTAAACTTTGAACAAAGAAGTTGACTAAGTATTTGACCATACGCGTTGATTGAACGCACATAGAAACACGCGCCATAAACTATCGTGCTAGCAACTTTATTTGAGTAGGGCAATTACAAAGAATTCTTCTAGGAATTGCTATTAAATTGGCTGAATAAAAATCATTTTTTATAGCTAGCCATTTAGAAAAAATGAAATTAGAAAGGGGTTCGTCCCATGATACTTTTTCTAGCCACAGTGTTTGTATCAGAATTTTTCCTCGTATGGTGTACGAACCAAGTAAGCTTAAGGGGTCAAAAATATGAGAAATTTCCGATAGAATTTGACGTTTTGTCAGTGCGATGTTGTGTAAAGAAGCCTGATGATTACAGAAAACAGGAAACAAAAACACGTCTCTTTCGAAATGCCAAATCAGGCCAAGAGTATTTGATTGTGATGTATTGCCGAGTATTAATGATATGACTTAGGATTGGTTAAGTTTAGATGAGTTCGAAATTCACAGTTGTTAGAAATCCATTTTCTAAAATTGAATCCTGAAGATTGTAAAGTTTTGTTAAGAGTCTCAGCAACATTTATTGCTTCATTTAAACTATTTACTCCATAAAGGACATCATCCACATAAAAATGTTCCTTAATGATTTCCGCTACGACAGGGTTCAAAAATTCACATTTATAAGCAATTTTGTGGAGTGTTCGTGTAGCCAAAAAACTAGCAGACGCAGTACCATATGTAACTGTGTTAAGGTTAAATATTTTTAAGTGTTCATGGAGATTATTACGCTATAATATTCTTTGTAGTGGTCTTTGAGTTTCATCAACTAGTATTTGACGATATATTTTTTATATCGGCGGAAAAAGCAATAGGAAATCTACGAAAGTCTAATAAAATAGAAAACAAGTTTCTTTGAATTGTGAGTCATTTCATTTGCAATGAGTTTAAAGAGTGCCCTGTTGACGTTACAGTGGAGCCGTTGAAGACCACTCTCAAATTAGTTGTCGTACTATTCTCCTTAATCACGTCATGATGAGGAAGAAAGTAAGAAGAGGTAACATACACAGAACACGGGTTTACTTCAGACATGTGACCTAAACTTTGATATTCGTTTATGAAGTCAAGATACAGCTTATAAAGTACTTTGTTGACTTTGAATTGATTTTCGAGAGTTATAGAGTAAGACCCACCCAACAAATCGGTATTTCGAGAAAATGGGATGTTAACAATGTATCTTCCATCTTTATCCATTTTAGTAGTTTGTCTATAATGTTCCTTACACTTAGCATCGTTAACAGAAACAGGTTTGGTAGTTGATGACTTCCCAAAATTTTTTCATAAATTTAAACAAGCTGTCATTTTGAACTAAATGACAGTGAAGGAGTTGAAACATTGTGCTATTTATAGTACCACCTAATACCCATCCTAAGTGAGTTTGAAGCAACGTAGGAACATCAGGACTTGTGATTTGACCATTCTGCAGTAGTTAATAAAAGCAATTCGCGCCCAAAAGCATGTCAATTTTTCTGGGTACGTTGAACATCGGATCAGCTAGCTGAATGTTGAAACATTTCGTATCAATGTAAGTATTTGGGAGTAGGCCAGTAATTTGCGGTACTACAAGAAAAGGTACGGCCAATGCAAACAAAGAGTAATTTGAACTAATTTGTAATGTACAGCTTGATTTTATATTGCAAGCAGTGTCAGCTAAACATTTTACTTGTATGCGAAATGGGGTTTGGGTAATATGTAATTGTTCACAAAGATCATGTGTAACAAAACTTGACTGACTACCTGAATCAAGTAATGCACGCGCAGAATGCTCCTGTTTAAAGAGGTCTCTTACTTTAACGACAACAGTAGAAAGAAGCACAGAGGAACAATTAAAGAATGCGGTAACAGACATGCTATGCACTTGTGTATTGACGGCAGAAGATTCTTCACGAGTCAAAATGGTAGCATCAGTAGTTGTAGGTTTAGATTATAAGCCGTGTAACATAGTATTGTGTTTAGCATTGCATAAGCGACAAGAAAATTTAGAATTACAATTTTTTGTAAAATGACTTTTTGCTAAGCAATTAAAACATAGCTTCATGCTTTGTACTTTAGCAGATCTTTCACTTACTGTTAGTTTTTGGAATTGAGGACAACTTTTTAAAGAATGATTTTCTTTGCACAGTATGCATATTTCATTATTGTTTACACTTGAGAAAAATGTGTTATGAATCGATCTTTTTTCAACAGTTTTATGAGAATTTGGGTTGTTAGAGCTTTTGGATTTGGTATTTCGATGTTCTAAACTTTCTAACAATGTTGCCTTTTTCTTCAAAAAATCTATGAGTGATTGAAAAGAAGGTACACTACTATCTAACCTTGTTTTTTCAAATTCTTTCATTGAAGCTTGATCTAGCTTGCTCAAAATTAGATGCGTTATGAACACATCAAATAAATGTTTTTTGTCAAGAAGTTTATGTAAAGAACGCAAATTAGTTTCTATACAATCAGTTATTAAGCGAAGTTTTTTAAACGATTCTTTGGTCATAGATGTGATGTCAAATAATGCTTGTAAATGAGTATGAATAAGTGCATTTTTACTGTCATAACGGTCTTGAAGTAATGCGATTGCAATGGGATAATTATCTAAAGTTAAACTTATATGTTTTAATAATTCACTAGCGTTTCTTACCAGTGGTGCTTTTAAATAGTGAATTTTCTGAACGTTTGATAATTGAGAATTTGCGTCAATCAAACTAACGAAAACATCTCGGAAGTCAAGCCATTGCTCGATGTTTCCATTAAAGTAGGGCAAATTAATTGTTGGTAATTTGATGCTTTCAAGAGTAGAACCATTACTAGACTGCGTTTCGGTAGTGTGAGAAGAAACTACCGATTTGGCATTGGGAGTGTATGATTCTAATATTATCTGGGCTTTTGAAAGTATGACAAAGTACTTATCTTCAAATTGCACAACTTGTGTTTGTTCTAATTCGACATCGTCTGAGGAACTTTCAATTTGAGTTTGTAAATCGAAAAAATTGAGTGAATGTAAACTTCGTAAATTGCAACGGTATTTAAGTAAATTTGAATATTAATAACACAGAGAAATTAAATGACAATTTCAACATACATATATATTTTGAATTTAATAGACGTGTTATTGTTTGAATTCAGATAGATTTGTTGCGCAAAACTTAATGTTATGAAAGAAGGAAATGTTCGCTCGCTTACTTGTTGATGCAGGTGGCTTGCGGCAGATAGCAAAGACGGGCAACGATAAGACGAGCAACAAGAATGTGAATCTTTAGGCGGTTTCTTGCTTACCGATGAATAACAGCTTGATAATCTTAATTTTCTTCTGTTTAATTGGGTCGATATCTGTCACGATCTTGATATGTGGTGAGGAAGGACCATGGTAATTTGTGTTGAATTTAGCTGATTCGGGGTGATAAATAACGATAACTTTGTTACACAGATGAAAAATAAATTCTTTGTTTTTAATGTTAATGCAGACTGACTAAAAATTGTATACAAAAGGGTGAAATGTCCCCACTACTGACGCATAAAGGTGAAGCATTAACAACTGTTTACAAGTTTACATGTTTACTGGTGTTATAGCCTAGTCGACAAGTTTAAAAAAGTGTTAATTCTTGTCATAGCACTTAAAAATATGAGTGACAGCTCATTGAATTTGGAATGACGTCTAGAAAAATGCGTTGGCGTAACAATCCCTCCCGGGACCCCGATGCATGGTCGGTCCGGGGCCCCAGCTTACAAGGGGGAAAAGAAAAATTTTAGACACTGTTTTCATTTGCGTATTTCGAACGTTTAAGAACAATCTATTTACAGTATAAGGATAACATACTTCTAACTCTCCGGACTTTCGTTTTAACGAACGCATCGATAATCTCGTTCAGATTCGCTTTCAAGGAGTACTCTAATTATTATAGAATCGCTGGGTTCTATTCAAACTTCCTTATATTCGAGTCAAAAAATGTTGCCTGTACGGTGTACGTACTTAAAAATAAAATAAACTGAAAAAATGTATTCACTGTTTATAACATTGTTATACATTTTGTCAAAATGACAATTTTTATAGTTAGCAATTAGATTGAACATCTGGAAACGGGGCCCCCAGGAGAGATCCATACACGACATGCAAATCCTTTAGTAAAGTATATATAAGATTGTTATACGTTTCGTTAATATCACAATTTTTATGCTTAGTAATTAAATTGAACATCTGGAAGCGGGGTTCCCAGACGGGATCCATACGCGACATGTAAATCCTTTCGTTTCGATGTTACGTCGAAAAGTTATAAATCACTAATAACGAGATTGTCAGATGGGCCCATTTCAAGACATGAAAGAAAGAAAAAACGAATGTTGTCTACAACTAGAATAAATTAAGTTTCTTTATCAATCGTGTAACAACTGATTGATAGTAAGATTTGAGGGCCCAAATGTCGCACAATAATGAAGGCCCCGTAAAGTCGTTACCACAGATTTTACGGATCTTATTGAAAAATATTGAATTCCTATTTTTCATTTTAAAAAATCATACCAAAATAAATAATTACTTTTTGTTCTCAACTGTAATGAACAAGCAAAAAAAAACCTCATATGGGGGCCCCTTGTAGTTGCGGCCCCACCGCGTTGCATCCGCTGGAACGGCGGTAGTTACGCCACTGGAAAATTGTATTCAAATGTTTTTTAGCAGATAGAAAACTGCAAAAGTTATAGACAAACTAAAATTTAAAAAAAATGTATTTTGTTTTTTGTGAATAACTCAAAATTTATAAGAGATAATCGAAATTTGAAAAACGTTTCATAAAGAGGAGGAAAACCCCTATTTCTATAGCTAATAATTTTAAATGAACGCCGAAAGTAGGCCTCCGCGTGCCTATTTCGGGATGTGCGGCCTCTGAAGCGAGTACGTCACATAAAATCTTTTTTTTTAAGTATTAAATGTTAATTAGAAAATTTTAAAAAAATGATGTATTCTCAACACTTAAGGAAATAAGGTGAGTATTTTGTTTACAATAATTGTTTCAATTTGCAAAATAATGAAAAATCCAAGAAATGTTGAAACATTTTTTTTAAATATTTGTTACGGTATTACTGTTTTTGTATTGATGAAAGACATTTATTCACGTAAACAAAAATTTTACGCCATTGTTTATAAATTGTTAATAAACAAATTTACTACTTTAACAAAAAAAAAATTTACAATTTTGTTAGATATGAATTTTATTTTTAAAAACAATTTTAGTAGTTTATAATCGTTTTTTATATTTCTAATGTTTAAATAATTAAGTAGTTAAGAAATTATTTTTTTTAAATCATTTTTGACAAGCCTCTAAAGTTACAAAAAAAATTTTTTTAACAGCAATTTAAATGTTTATTTATTTAACATTTTATTATAAACAATTTCTGACAAACAATATTTTTTACTAAACTTTTGAAAAACTGCAAAAACAACTATAATGAGGGGTCTAGTATCAAAGGCAGCAAGATTCATTTGTTTGCAAAATTAAAATAAGCATACCATCTAGTATAGTTTTAGGTAATCTTTTTAAGTAGCATAATCATTCGTAGCAAAATCGACTACATCCCAGTCATTTTTAATGATAAAGTTAAGTCTTGGGATCAAAATAAGCAATATCTAATGTGTACTTAGCTTCAATGGCAGCAACATTCACTTCAGCCAATCAGCGTTGAGTAGGTGGTCATGTGATTAATACAGCACGTGTTGGACCATAATATTGTTTGTTAAGAACAGTTTGTTGTGATTTTAATTTGTTTAGGTATTGCAATAAAGTACTAAGTACGGAACAAAATGTTACATCTGTGCCATCTCATCAGGCAAGAAAACGCAGACGAAACCCAATCAGCATTGGTATTAATTTATTCATTTTTTGTTTTTATGCTTATACATGTTTTTTTTCTTTATATCTAATTAAGAAATACTGTATTTTTATAAATATATAAATAAAAATATTTGTGCATATAAAATATTGTATTATTTCCAGTACGCACCTTCAATATGGGTCATATAGACGGTATATTTAATGGGTCAGTAAAGTTACCATTGCATCCCTAAAATGTTTTGTTAATGGCGCGATACAATCGATAGATAACGATCGGAAGAACGCCGTGGAATTGGGCCAATAATGGCTAACAATGATGGCCCAATAAGTACTTGCCGGCCAAATGTCTCATTGCCAGTACTGGCACAATATATTTGTGTTTGCTAAGCTGTTTAACAAAAAACAAAAACACAAAAAGTGGAAACAAAATATAATTGAAGTAGCAGCGATAACGATGGGGTTGTACCGTATGATGATGACACATCAGAATATGACGGAGAAGACGAGATATGCATAATATGTGGGGAATTTGGAAAGATAGAAATGTGGTTTCGGTGTGGAGTTTACAAAAAGTGGGCGCATAAAGAATGTAGTGGGCATAATGATGATAAAACCTTTATATATGATTTTTGTATCTAACTATAATAGTTCCTTAATAATTATAAACGTTTTGTAAATTAGTTTTGAATGATTTTGTTAGATCTTGATAGGAACAATTTTTGTTTGACTTTAGCAATTATTGGAATAAAATGATCGGTACAAACCGAATAGTGGCCGGTGCTGCCCGCATTCTGAGTGCACCAGTCAATCGTAAATTATTGCATAAATATATATAGTAATTACTGTTGCGTAATAAGTTAAATCAAGTGTCGATATTCCATATTTAATGACATGTTATTGTTTGTCATCGTAATCTAAACTTTTTAATAGTATATAAAAATCATTAGCTTATAGACTGAGATAAACAATTACGATCGAATGTACTATATTATCTGTAAACATAATCGTAAATTAATTGTTGTAAATAATATGCAAACCAGCAAAACATATTGAGTACACAACAACATTGTCACTTTTAATTATTTAGTCGACTATAGATCCTTAATTCAAATTCAAAATTATTCTTTGATTTTAAATTGTATTAATATTCTGTCTTAAAATCGTCACTTTATAATACTTAATGCATTTTTGTATATAGAATAAGAATAATAAGAAAAAATAGGAAAAATAATCCTCAGACATTCGTAACACATTGCTTAAAACTTTTCTATTTTTTTGTATGAGCTACCATCTACTAGAACTAGAGATCGCCCGATTAATCTTATCGCATTTAAACACACATCCGCAAAATAACCCTTGTATACGAAGCGTTATTTATAGATAATAATGAAGTCATCAATTTGATCTGAATGTAAAAAAACATGGCAGGAAGTGATTGTTCTAATCGAGGTATGTGTTTTTTGCAAACGTAATTATATAATTATGGTTAACGAACGAAGCATCGTTGTTACAAAAACCTCGTCGATTACAAAATATTGTATCCGATGTTTTTGGAACATCGATGTCGATTACATCGATTATATCGAATCAGCGAAGATCTCTGAACGCAGCCAAAATCACACGATGAATGCAGTAGATTAATATTTTTTTCTTATTTATTAATTAGATGAATTTTATTTTAATTAATTTAATCAACAAAAGATTAATACAATGTAAATTATCCAATCGTCGAATATCTTCTAACACAATTTCAAAAGGCATTGGCACGTAAGTTTACGATTCTAACCTCACTAAGCTCATTCAAAATAATGTATTTTCAGAATGACTTTGTTCAAAGGATTTCCCGATAGATTTAACGGCGTCACTGTGCATTCGGTAATGGAAAATTGCGATTTACTCGATTTTCCGTCTGTATTACAAGGTACCATTGCTTTTCTATACGTCACGTTAATATTATAATTTCTCTCTGATAGAATCGCTTAAAGCTTGGAAAGAAGAGAAAAAAAGAGGGATTTGGTTTAAAGTCGGTATTCAACATTCGGAATGGATACCAATTTTAGTTAAAGTAATAGTCAAATTATAAAGCTACATTTACAACTAATTAAATATTTCCAGAACGGATTTATCTTTCACAATGCAAGGAACGATTTTGTTATGTTACGAAAATGGTTATCCGACGAAGTTGATATAACACCATCATTTGCTCATACTCTAATTGGTGTAGGAGCTGTTGTTGTTAACAACGACGAAGTTTTAGTTGTAAAGGAGAAGTATGGGTTTGTAGAAAATTGGAAATTACCAGGTGGTTATGTAGAACCTGGGGAAAATCTAGTCGATGCTGCGATTCGCGAAGTTTACGAAGAAACCAATATAACTACAGAGTTTAGTTCAATTTTAAATATAAGACATGCTCATGGTGGAGCTTGGGAATGTTCTGATATATATTTCGTTGTTTGTTTGAAACCGCTAACGTTAGATATCGTAAAATGTGATAGAGAAATTAAAGAGTCTAAATGGATGAAGTTGGAAGAGTATTTGCAGAGCCCACTAGTCCACGAGTTAAATAAGTTTTTCCTTCAAACTTTTCTAGATTATAAGAGTCAATCTGTTACAATTGATTGTAAGCATTCGATTCATCCTTTGCTTAGAAAGCCATACACGGTATACTTTGCAAGCACGAAAAACAAAATATAATTGTGCATAAAGGCAAAATACATTTATGTGCATTGTGACACGTTATTCATTATTTAAAATCGAGCCTATTTACTCACTTTCTGCTTATGAATAGAATCAAGCAGTTAATAGATAAGTTAAAAGTTTTTGTACGCATATTTTAGTAAGTACAAATTATAAGCAATTTTTAAGCTGGTTATTTAAAAAACTGGCAAAGTTTTGCTGTTTAAAAGCTGTGATTAGACGTACACTCAATAATGTATACATTCAGGCACTTCTAAGAACGTTTCTTGTATACAATTTGTTTTAAATAAACTTAATATCGTTTATGTAATTTTTTTCTTATAATTTTGGTGCAGTTTACAAATGCGCAATTTGAATCATAACTATTTTTTGTGTATTGGGTCAATTTCTCGCAATTTTTTATAAAGAATGCCGCCAAGAGTTGTCGGCGCCAGTTTTTGTTAAAAGATTAAAGTTTTCATCATGTGCACAAGTTTACTTGTACACAACAAAGAAATGTAAACACTGCAGTGTTAAAAATTGTATCAACAATTTGTCTTAAGTTGCCGACAATAGTTCATTAGTTATTTATTTAAAACCTGTTAACTTTCAGAGCGGTGCTTTATATTTAGATATTTATTTGCTTTTTGGTAAATTACATTTAAAACAATTACTATTCAGTCGTTCAGATTCGGAATTATCACTGGTACCAAATTCTGGTAACTGGCATTTCATGGAGTTCCTTGAAGGATTGAACGTCTTAATTCTCAGTTTGGCAGTATGTGATGTTCTTGTAGACTGTCATATATATTTGAATATACTAAGCAAACTAAGCTTGTACATAACTTTCCGTCGATTCATATTAGAGATTGTAAGTTTTGATGTAAAATACTCAGTTGGCAGCGTATTTACTGAAGGCTTGAAAGGGCCACGCACTTATAAATCGTGAATTAACTAGAGCTGCTATCCACCAATTAAGATTATAAACTTTCTGCAAGTATACAATTAATTATCTAACCGCAAAAAAAAGAACTTTCTTTAAATTAGAAAACTATAAATGTACTGTGAATTTACAATTAGTGTTAAATTATAGGTATACAATTAACTGCAAAAGTATTTATTTTTATTACAAATATTTTAAAAAAATGAATACAGTATAAGTATAATACTTAATTTCTAAATCTTACCATCGTTTATAGAAAATTCTATTCTATAATCAATGATCTTACACAGTAATGTTTTCCACCAGGTTTGAAATTTAAAACATAAAAATTTCTTAAACATGTAATTACCCAATCGGCAAGGAAACGTTTTTTTCATGTTTTAAAAACGTTACGTTTTAAATAGTCGAAATAAAAAAAATATTTTTGTTGCGTTTTAAAAATATTTCATTTACATAAACATTGATATTGAAATATTTTAAAAATGTTTTCTAAAACATTTTTTAGCAACAAAAAACATTTTTACATTATTAGAAATTATACTTTTGCTTGCTTTTACCTATACACTTTTTTCTTTTATATATTGTCTCACACACAGGTGCCAGGTCTGAATAGACGCCAAAAAGCACCCCGAGCCCTAATAGCACAACCCAATAAACACAAATCAATAGACCTGTACTGGCAATGCACTCCTTAGCCGGCACTCAGAATGCTGGCAATGTTCTAAAATGAAGTACATTACCGGTAACCAGGTGTCACACCGGCCGATATATTGACGGATTAATCTTCCCAGTAAACACACGACGTCCCAGGGACGTTCGTTTTATGTCCAAATGATGTCTTTACATCCCGGGCTTTAAAACGGACCTGTATAGGATGTCTTTAATAGGACGTCCTCAGGATGTCAATGAAGAACGTACGATGGGATGTCCTATGCGGGAAAAAACAAATACAAACTTAGTGCGCGTGCCAACTTTCCTTCTTGTTCTCTGGTGCCGGCTCAACACCCGTACGCTCTTTTGGTATATCAAAGTGGTACACTCTGTTTGCACCGTTTGGACTCTGTATCTATTTTTGTTGGTGTTCTGACTACTTTAGTTATCTGTACTTTTTATTATCTAACGTTTTTTAGGTGTTTTAGTGCATAAACAAATTTATTTGGTAAGTTTTTGGTACCTTGTATTTATTTATAATTAACTGTAAATAGCTATAAACTACGGTAAACACGTTGAATTAGTTTAACACTCGCGAAATTCAAAATCTGCTTTGAATAATTCGTCGGAATAAAATCATAACGTAAAAGGACATTGGGGGTAAGCAATGTCAATGCAATTGTGCAAACGCCACCAGAGTCAACTACTACGTTACTACGAAACGGCCGTCATAAACATAACCTCGCTTCGCATACGTATTATGGCGCAAGTCATGCCTTGGTCATGCGTAGTTGTAGAAGAATATACCGTTAGCATTTACCAGATGGTACAAATGTCGTACAAAAGACATCCATTGGACATAAATAATATTTTGTCCAATGTACGTTTTGCACAAATTGTTTCATGGACATCCGTTAAAGGTCCATGACGTCCAGACCTTTATTGGACGTAAACTGGACGTCCAACGAACTTTGTGTGCTATTAGGGAAGGAATTGGACAATCAAAATTCTAAATCTCCCATTTAATCAGTGGCGGTTAATGGTCAATCATACAAGAGGATTATTTAAAAAAAACACAACTATCACAAGTAAAATAACATTCTTACATTAACACGATTTATATTTAAGATCAATTATATTTAAGATTTAAGATATTCGTCTTTCAATTTTTTTATTCACTCATCTTTACAATAACAAAAATGGTCTTATCCTATTGTCGATTGCGTAGAAATGATTTAATTTTTTTTACATATAGTGCTCAATTTCCACGGTAGTCGCAGGTACAGTCAATCAGTGACTTTATTTAATAGCTATCTATTTTTACAAACATTTTTATTGTGGTCTTTAATTGACTTTCGGCAAGAGCTGTCCAATTGTATTTGCAAGCAAATATTAACGCGTCCAAAAGTAGTATAATTCATACAACTTTTCATGTGATTCGCCGATAACGAGTGCTTTTTCACCTTTTAAATTTTATAAATCGGTAACATTAATTTTACACCATAATGGATCACGTGAAAACAGTAAACCTGCAAAACAGTAAAATCTATTATTTACTTCAAATTCACAAATTCAATCTGACGAATCATACGTACCCAGTAAACACGGATTGAAACTGTTACAGTCACAAAATTATAACAATTGTTTCATTACGTTGTTTCGTGTTAGTTCCATTTTTATATCATTTACATGTAACTGACAATGAATAAATTGAAAGAGTTCGGATTTTTTACAATCAGTTTTAAACCGTTCCAGTACTTGCGATTTTTTTCCAATAATCAGCAATCGTCTAAAAATTGACTTATTAAAATCGATTATTTTTTGAATAACTAGAATTGTTTGAAAATCGATTAAATAAGATTGAATTATTTTCAAAACAGTGGAATCGTTTAAGTAAAAACGAATACTTTGTGATTAGTCGTTGCTATCCTCTTGATTAGTGTCGTCAACGCTTACACTGCAAATTGATATTTTTTTCACTTGTTCGGTTGTAGTTTGATAAGTGATGCTGTGTGCACAATTACGAAATGGAACAATAAAAGGTAAGTCGAAACACTTTATAATAATCCATAAATCTAGTCAATATTATCGTCATTTTTATTCTTTATGTATCATGTTTCAATTCATCAATCATTTCAACAAAAAAAAGAATGCAAATTAACACACGTGGTTGCGTTAAGGTAGATTATTGCGTAAATCTGATGATATACAAATTACAGTTCAATTCTTGAAATTTTTTGTATAGCTAAAAATATTCAGTGTTTTTATAACTTTCTAATTATTGCTAAAGTGATATTTATATTAAGTTTGTGTTTTTTTTTTGGTTAAAAAAATATAATTAATTTTGTGTAACTTTATGATTATGTATAAAAATGAAATATTTATTTCTATGTTACAGATGCGGTTAAAAGTTGCTACCCAACAGTAACTGATGCAGTTTTTGAGGCTTCCGTGAAAAGACTACATCAAAGAAAGTTGCAATATGAAAAAATAATTGATAAATAATCTGGATATTTGGAAAACTTAAACCTACTGAAACTCATTGTATTTAAACAAATTTATTGTACAATAAAAAATGAAACGTGCATTCGAAATATCGATTTAATTGTTTCATTTTAAAACCAAAACTAATGTATTATTATATTATATGAAAGAATTGTTTTAGTTCATTATTGAAACAAGAAAATCATATATTTATCGATAATTTAGTATCAGTTCAAGAACGAAGCGTTTAAAACTTAAATCGAATGCAACATTTAGTTCGCAACAGATTTGAATTTAAACTACCAAAACTATTCTGATTCAAATAAGTGAAACAGCGATGGACATTATCAATTTTGTGTTTGATGGGTAAATTCTTTAAAATTACTATGGACTTCCTTATTTTCATTTTTACTAGTTTTACGAATTTGAAGTAAAGACTGAGGACGAGCATTAAATTTAAATTCTAAATGTCTAAACTAATATTAGCTATTCATTTTTTTATATCTTGTACTACCGCCATTATGAAACAAAAACGATAAGTCGTCTATTACAGATGAATATTTTAGATCAACTAAGAAAATCGAATGTAAAGTTTGTCATATGTGATAAGAAACGTGCATTCTAGCATCTGTGTTTTACACACACATGCTGCGAAGGTAATGATAAATGACGTAAGTCACGTAAGCATTGTACTGCCACTGAGTAGGCGGAATGACCTCCGGGCTCAAGCCCGCAAGCAAGCATTTAAGCGTTTACTTATCTTCTTTTCTAACTCGCATAAAATTGTGTATCTCACTATTTACTACAATAACTATATCATTTACGATTTCAGGATTCAGAGAAAGACAAGCGACGAATGCAAATTAATATGTAAAACGCAGAACAAACCTAATCAAAAATGACTTTGTCTTAGTGCGCTTTAAAGCCAAAAACTCAATGATTTATTTCATTGGAAAAATTTTAGAAAAAGGAATTTCCCATAATAGATGATATCTAGTTCCGCGCTGTACATAAGGGCAAAGTCTTGTGGTGTACTACGGCGCCGAAATGCTTCAAAACTCAAAAGTAAGAAAAAAGCAACAAACAATGTCAAAACAAAATTTATAATGATAAAAAAACCAGTAAGGAATTGCTAGCTATTACATTTTTTTTATTTGTTCATTTTTTAATTTTTACTTTTTAAGACGAGGTAACCGAATTACTTCTTGAAAATAATTCCAAATGAGAGTACGCAATAATAGCATTTATTAGATAGAATACGTAACATGATAACATGAATTGTGTGAACTCAAACAAATCTGATTTTATTCATGTTTGAGCTTGAAAGTTGCCTTTCAACGAGCTTGCAATCTACGAAACTTTATATATTTATCGGTCGCGATTTTATTTGTTGCCTGATGCCCGATCGATAATTAACTTAACCAAGTGAAAAGGTGCATGTGGTAAAAGATATCTGCTTTTGAAACTTTAGTTTTTTGTAGATTTACAGACTTTATAGTGATGTGTTTTGTGTTGTTAATTAAGTTGAGTTCATCTAAAATTTATTTTTTGTGCTATCGTCCGTTTTGACGTATTTTACAGGCATCATGATCGGTTAGAAATTATCATTGGAAATTTTACTTTTCCGGCCTAGGCCGTTAAAGTGTAGTAGAATTTTATAACTAAAAGTTGGCATTAGTAATCATTAATTAATTAAACGTCATCTGTCAATATGTCAAATTTATTAACAAACACCATTATCTGTGTTGTTGCTTAGTGTATGTTACGTGCAAAAATTTCATAACGTAATACCTTGTATATTCATTACCTTCAAAATAGATTTCTGTTATTGACGTTCTCTCCCGAGCTTAGTTTTATTTTATTTCTTGTCAAGACATCAAACCGTCAACGACTTAAACTCGTGCTTGTGATGAGGTTAACTTGGTAAATCCTATGACATCGGAGTTAATGGAAATAAAATTCTAATTTGAAAACGCATTTCAAGTAGTTTATTCATCACAAGGTAAGCTTTTCCTATTGGTTTTTAGAATTCTTTGGCGATTTCCTTCTTAATTTGATAGCACGTATAGGCACGTCCCGCCACGTTTATGGCTGTATGTTTCGATGCATTATCGACCGATTAGGGGTTAATATTGACAAATACCTTCATCGGAAAAATATAATTCTGGAAGGTCTACGTTAAAACTAAAAACAAAGTTTCAACTTTTCTTCGAGATTTTCCTCCTTATGCGTCAAGCAACTGCGAAACCAACTTTTACTGAATGTGTGAAATAGCATTCGATAATCGGGTTCTTATGTGTAATTTCTTTTAGTATTAATTAACAATTTTGTAGATTTTTGCTTTCGTGAATCAATGTGTTGACACAATTTGGGTAAGTGCTGTAAACCATAGTTATTTGGCATGTAGTTTTTTTTCGCTATCGTGTAAACTTAACTATTGTGTGTTGCCGATACTTCCGGCATTTATGGATTGAGAATGTACTACAAAATTTCTGAGACTCGTTGTTAATAATCGACGTTATTAAATTAAAGTTGTTATACATATTTTATCTTTCCTTTATGGTAACATATCTTTCTTTTTGTTGGTTACACGAAAACCAGTGTAACAAGGATTACGAACCTGAAATTGGTTACAAGCTTGGACCTTCTGTCCTGATCGAAACAGAAGTTTTGCTTAGAAAGATCTGGCGCCTTTTAACTCTTATTTATTTAAACCTCCCATATCTCCCACTGTGTGAGTTGGCCGTGCAATGTTCGTAAGACTTATAAGCTTGTAACAAGTAGCACTAACAAAAATTGTTTTAAACAAACATAACAAATTTGTTTATATCTTACAATTGCTAAAAACAACGATAGTTTTATTTTCATATAAGTGAAATTGTAATAATATTATGTAATTGTAATTACTATTTATAAAAATTTATAAATTTTGAAACAATTTGAAATAAGTAATGTTGAGAAAATACTCTCCAGTTTGAGTTTGAGACGTCGAAGCATTTCCATTTTTCATGAATAATTTGTCAATTTGTTTACTTACGTGTTAATTTCTTTACAGTATACAGGATGTCAGAAAAAAGAAGAAATTGTCTGGATACCAAAATTTGCTGAATAAAACAAAAAGAGATGAAGAACTAGAAAACCATGTCAAAGTTTTTTTCAAAATCTTAGTCTACTTTGCCAAATATTAATAACAACAACACAGCTGAATCCCAATAGTCTGAACCTGTACTTGAAGCAAGAATCAGCAGCAGACAAAAAAATGATCTTCTAGAAAGCAATCCATCAACATCTTCAAATTCCGCTGATGAGAAATCAACACCTTCAAAAATTACCAGAACGGAAAATTTGAGTCAACTTTCGAAAGATGCTGCACTATGGCCAAAAAAATTACGTCCTAATAATATTCAAGAGTTAGTAGAACGTGGCCCTGATTATTGTCAAAACAAAAAGCATATTTATCCGAGAGATAGTTCGGAGTCGGGGCGTAAGTTTTCCAATAGTTACTTCTTTAGAATTTTACCGAACAAAGAAAAAATTGAGCATTCTTGGTTGTTGTATTACGAAACAAAAAATTTGCCTCTTGCGAAAAATCTTTAATGCGATTTGAAATCTGTTACAATGACCGGCAACATTTAAGTGAACATTCAAACATTCATGAAAATAGCAAGTTACATATCGAAAATGTTCTAAAATTGCTAGATCTTTCTAACCGTTTTAATAAAAACGAAATAATTGATTCTGAAATTCAAAATGTAATAAACAGAGAAACTAAATACTGGCAAACTGTTATGGAAAGAATTTTCTACGTGATTCAGTTTTTAGGTCAGCAAAATTTAGCTTATCGTGGAAGTAGCAAAAATTGTTTGAAAAAACAATGGTAACTTTCTAAAATGCATAGAAATAATTTCTAAATTCCACCCGATTATGCCAGAACATACAAAACGATCTCAAATAAAATATGACAAAAACTATCTCGTGAATAAAATACAAAATGAAGTAATTAACTTATTCGGTGAAAACATCAAATTCAAAATTTTAGAATTAACTAAAAAGGCAAAATATTATTCTATATTATTAGACTGCACTCTTGACTCTAGTCACCAAGAACAAATTTCAGTTTGTATGAGATTTGTTAATTTAAAGAGTACGTGAATTAGTATAGAAGAACATTTTTTATTATTTTGTCCTATAGTGAGATGATGTGTTGGGTGAAGGCTTAACAAAATTTATTTTGTCGGTGTTAGAGAAAGAAGG
The DNA here is from genome assembly GCA_035610365.1 of Aquatica leii. NCBI lineage: Eukaryota > Metazoa > Arthropoda > Insecta > Coleoptera > Lampyridae > Aquatica > Aquatica leii. Next base: position 36,720,717 of record CM069437.1, on the reverse strand, counting down.
CTTAAATATCAACGATTTGCGGAGTCAGGGTTACGACAATGAGGCAAATATGCGTGGTAGGCATAATGTCTACAAAAAAAAAATTGGATTTCAATTCGCGAGCTTTCTTTGTTTCATGTTGCAATCATACCCTAAATTTAGTCGTCAATGATGCCGCAAAGTCGAATACTTAGAGCATCAATTTTTTTTCTTTAGTTCAAGAATTGTTTATATTTTTTTCAGCTCTACTAAACGCTAATCAATTCTGAAATCTAATTTATCTAATGTAACAAATTCAACTTTAAAACCTTTATCGGATACTCGATGATCTAGTAGAATAGATGGAATAACTCGTTTAAGGGGGTCATCCCATGTGACGACCTGTTTTTTAGGGATTTTTTAGGATTTTTTTTCTACGTCCAGTAAATAGATAGAGCTTTAAGTTTATTATCATTTATTAACATATATTTCGACAGTATAAATATAAATTTTAAGCTAAAAATATTGTGTAGAACTTGAGTTACAGCGTTCTGAACACCCCCGCCACGAAAAAATGAGCTTGCACTTCCTCCACGATTCCGGCTGGTTGGCTTATCTGAAACAAAAAAAAAACGGCGTTTTAATCTGTACGCCTACATGCACGGAATAGACTATTATCAAATGAATATACAAAAAATTGGACTTTTGGTAGACATTTGAAATAAAAGTTGCAAATTTTGCGTTTTTTTTGTTTTTTGCTATAAAAAAATCGAAATTTTGGAAATTTTTGATTGATAATAGTTCATTCCATGCGTTTACATGTGTTGAGTGTGCCCTATAAATTTCAAGTCATTCGGTCAGGCCGTTTTTGAGATACGATGGAGGAAAGTTTAAAAAACACAGTTTTGAGAAAAACGCGTTTAAAATTTCAACTCCGTTTAAAACTATGAAAATCTCAACTTACCCTCAATCGGCGATGCCTGGTCCATAGAGTATTCCTTCCTCTTCCTCTTGAATCTCTTTTAAAGCAGATTGTTCATCTCTTGAGTCAATCCTGGCTTGTTTAACGACATCACTTACGCACCGCTCAGAACGTGAGATTCGCTTTTCATCACGTTTCTCAACATACGTATGGGCTTCGCGGCCAATGGGGCATCCCATAACCAACATTACTTTTAAAACACATTTAAAACCTTCATTAAAGATGATAACTGATAAGTAGCTAGCAATTTCAACAATCTTGGGGCCAGAATGAAGATGCTTAGGAGCAAAAGTCCAAATCAACGAATTCAAAGATTCGTTATTGTTTTGTGTCTCTGCTCCTAAACAACGAATTAATAATTCGTCTTTCGATAAATCTTCGAAAACCGGTTTGATAGCTACTTGTACTTGTGGTATTAGAGGTGGTTTATTGTGATGAAATTGGTCGAGCTCATTCTTAGCTTCTGCCTTACGCCATTTACACCAACTGTGTTCGCTTTCTGGACAAAATTGATGTTGAGGGTTCCTTCCTTTTTCATATCTTCAAGCGAATCTGGATGACGTCGAATAGCTAATCCGTAGAATTTCGTTGTTTCTTGAATAACTTTGTCAGTAAGTTTACCAGGTCCTTTTCCACCGATTTCTATATTTGTTTTATCCTTTTTAACAGCCCGAAGTCGTGTTCCCATTCTCTTTTCTACGTGGCCCACACATTCTTTTTTTGTTACTACCGTATCTCCATACGGTTTAGCATCCCCTTGTAAGTTTTACTGTCACCATCGCCGATGTATGTAAGATACTTTACGCCATATTATTCCATAGACCTCAAAACCATTTTCGTGATGGCACTTATTTCCATTTTACCGGAACTTCCGGAAAGGTTTATGGTGCATTCATCTACATGCGTTTCATACCAAATTTCGAACTCTAAAGGATCCGTTTTTTTTTACTTTTCCACAAATTACATGCACCACAAAAACTACTCATAACCATGAAATCTAAAACTTTCCCGATGTACTTTCCAATCAATGTAGAAACTCCAAATAGAGATGAAAAGCCTCTTTTCTTCCAAGTACCGTCACCTAACACAATCAATTCATCCTGTGGTTTTCTTGATTCTTCATTCATAGTTTTTTCTTGCGTCACAGCGAATGATAATAAAGTATCACACAGTGAAGATGTGGCAAAATGAATGTTTTTTAGTAGTGCAGTATCAGTTGAATTTCCAATACCCGAACATATGTTCATGAAGCTTGCAACGTTACCTTCGTTTGAATATTTGGGACAGGCTCGGCTAAGCCAGAGAGCTGGGCATCCAATGAAACAACCCGAGGTATAATAAGACCTAAAAATTGAGTTGGGCGCCAGGCATACAACGTATACCAGATAATACTATAGGTAAAATAAAATTTAAAGAAATATTTTCAAGTCTTATCATCCACGGCACTGGAGGGTGTTTGTTGTCTTATCAATAAAACAAGAGTTGTAAAACAAAATTGAAATTTAATAACAAACTAAAATAAAAATAAAAGATAGAAAATTAAATTATACAGGCTTGAATGTAACTTAAAAAAAATTGATGGTAACAACTGGCTAGAAGAAATCGTTTGCTACTCTTGAAATTCAAAATATATTTGCGACGAAGTATACCTGGTCTCCTAAAAAAAAGAACCACAAGTAATCGATTCTAAAACTCAGTTTAAAATAAACTAAATTGTTACCACAGTAAATGCAATAAATCAAATATTAATACAATAAGTGACCTGATAATTTAAATTCAAATACAATAAAATTGAATTGTTTTATACATAAATAAAATTAATGATCTTAAAAATTGAACTTTTAACATAAATTTAAGACAGAGGTCAATTGTGGCAGCAGATAACTAAGTAACAATGAGTATAATGTACAATTAAAAAATCTATGCAATAGGAATACCGAAATACTAATTACCAGCAGAATTACCTATTTGTCTGGATCCAAAAGAAAAAGGTTTTTTATCGAAGTGCTACCAGAAAGAGTAATCTTGCTTCTCAATTCTTGTAAATATAAATAAATGGAAATTTTCAAAACCATAGGCTTGAGTGTTAATCGAGATACCAGGCGATAACACAACGCTAAGGTGAAAAATAGCGTGATAAAAATGTTTTACATACTACCATTTCAGAAATTGCAGCGAATACAGAAACAAACTCCAAAATGCAATACGCGAAATTCGAAGCGATGGTAACCTCCATCTTCATGCTATTTTGAAGTTTTTTCGCCGAAGCTGGTGTAAATACCGTTTCATTTTGGGTGGTAAAACGGTTTCCGCTAAACGTTCTTTTTTTACTACGACCAGGATGAACATTTCCACTCGTACTTCCTTTCCGTCCACTCATTATGAAAAAAAATAATTTGTAGTTGTTGCACTTTTCGAAGTTCAACCAAGACTAAAATAACTTCGGTAAAATATTTAATAACCATAGAAATTTATGTTTAAGCCTGTAGAAACTTGTCTAAACTTGTATAAACGTATATATATATATATGAAAGGGGGGCTAGGTATAAAGCCGACGGTACACAATAGGCCCGGACCCTAACTGCCAACTCGGCGCTCCGAACAGCTCTTTCTTCTACCTGCTGTATCTTTAAAACGACTTCGAACTTTCAAAAATCACCTTACTACCGTATTCTAGACATGTTAAGAAAGCAATTTATGAGAAAAAAATCGATTTTTTGAGTCCATCACATGTGATGACCCCCTTAAGGTATCAACTTTGGGCGGTTTATGATGCTGTGTTTGAAATAAGCAAAGGAAACTTTGACAAAAACCTAAAACATCGTTAGCCAACAAACTGCAAAATTTTGGGTTCATTTGCTTTTTTATCTTGTGGTATAATATTTTAAGTAAAATCAATATTGTCAGTAAAATTATTCAAAAACCGAACTTTGATGTTACTCAGTGTTGTAATCATTTAAATAATTTCTTTGAAAGCTTATCGCTCCGATAAAGGTTTTAATGATCTATGGATTGATGCTAAAAAATAGCATCCAGCTTAGACATAGAACCTAAATTCAAAAAACAAAAAAGTCTAAGACCGCGAAAAGTTAAAAAAAAAATTTTGATTATGAATGTGACTATGGACTGATCCACGATCAAACTTTAAAGTTTAAAGTTGATTGTTTTTTAATGCTCTAGATGTAATCATAACATCAGTGGATGAAAGACACCAATTACTTTCTTCTTACTCTAATAATTTTGCGTTTTTATGGAATATTGATAAATTTAAAAATCATTCTGAAAACGAACAATTAGAATTATGTCAAAAAGTTGAAAATTTATTAAACGACAAAACTCGCAATGAACGAGACATAACTGCCGTGAAACTTAAAGAATTGCAATATTTACAAAATTTTGATAAAAAAGTTATTACGTCTCCAGCAGAAACTTTAAACTATACAGTGCGTATTTTAATGATTGTCCGGTGTTTGAATTTGCCGCGTCGTCATTCTAGTAACTATAATCAAACAATGTTGGTTTGTTGACGAATAAACAAGCGGCAAATTCAAACACTGGACAATCATTAAAATACACACCGTATAACAATTAACAACTTAATGGATTCTTTTCCTAATACGAGCATAATACTTCTTATTTTATTAACAATGCCGGTTTCTATTGCTACAGCAAAACTCAAAATAATAAAAAATTATTTAAGATCGACCATGGGGCAAAACCGACTAAGTAATCTTGCTATCATTTTAATAGAAACGGACCATCTAAAAGAACCGAAGGTTTAATTAAACAATTCGCAAAAATTAAAGCAATGAAAACTCAATTCACTTAGCTAAAATATTAATAAGAATACCTAATACCTGGATATTAACTTTTAAAACGTGGCATGTTGCATTATTAAAACAATATATTGTTTTGTTTTTATTTTTTGATCAGTTTCGTATTTTTAATGTTTTAAATATTTTTTTATTTCTTGTGCTTTTGTATCATATATTACATTTGAAACTAAAATAGAAAAATTTTGAGTTGTAATACGGTTAGAATATATTTTTGTTTTCTATAAGTTTATAATTATGTTATGTACCTCAATGAAAAAATACTTGTATAGCTTATGGCTTGTACCTACTTGTAAAATATAAAAATGAAAATACTTTTTAAAATTACTTTTCAATGGTGGATAATAATACCTAACTCAACCCGTATCTGTACTCACATATGAACGTAATACAAATTTGGGGCGTTGTTTTAAATTTGCACAAGGGCGCCAAAAGTGCTAGCCGCGCGCCTGGTGCTCAATGTTCTTCCTCTTCCCCTACCATAATTATTCGCTTAATGCAAAAGATCACGTCTAAACAGAACAATTAGAAGCAATTTTTAAAAAAAACATATTTACATTTATATAATTTTCGTATACATTGTTAATGACTAATATTTTAATAAATCAATTGATTAAATACTATGTTTAATGTCAGGATCATTATACATAAGACCACACCTGCAGCACTATTTTACGAATAACGACATGACGATCAAACATATCTTCCGGATTTAACCCAGTGCGACATTTTTCTAACCAAAATAAAAGTGAAAGATTAAAATATTTGACGTACTTTCGTAGAAAACATTTTTTAGGAAATAATAATTTCAACACAAATAAAAAGTTTGTAGAAACAAATTTCATTTAAAGATAATTAAGTGATGTTTTTATTCCCATCGCTTTCGTAACATAAGAATTTCCAAACACCACACAATATTTTACGCATGACATAAAAGATCAAAAAGTTTATTGATAAGTCTTAAATGTACTGTCACATCTCACAACATCGCCGTGCGAATAAAATGAAGCTACAGTTTGTAATTTTTGTGTCCCTACTCTTACTTATTGATAATGCAAAAGGTATGTAAAGTTATATTTGATCTATGGTATCTAATAGTTTGTTTAAGGTTTGGAAAATTTGATAGGCACTGAAATACAGAAGTGCCTTAACTGTTTGTGTCATGCACGCTCAGGTTGTTGGAATCGATTAAATTGTGCAAGATATTCCATCAGCAAGAGCTATTGGACTCATGCCGGTAGCCACTCAACACGAGACTATCCCAGCGAAGACCTTGCTTATCAAAATTGTATGCAAAATGAAAATTGTATTTTAAATACTGTTAAAAGCTACACAGAGAGCTTTGGGGAGAAGGTACAAACTCAGGTTATTGCTTATATTTTATACTACATCTAATTTTTAGGATTGCAACTGTGATGGACATTTTGATTGCAAAGACAGATTAGCGATACATCTCTTTGGAAGTTCATGCACAAACCCCAAGTTTGGTGGTACGTACGCAACTCGATTTAACCACTGTGCTTCTCAAATTGGCGTTAAATTTATGTCAGAGATAGAAGGAGATTGTTCAGTAGAAGTATTTTAATTTGTTCTACTGTTTTAATAAAGTATTAATAGTATGAGGTTATCAAAATGTTATTTATTTGTTTTTTTTACTAGTACCAGGATTACTTAGTAACTTATTTTTGTAACTTTGAAATCGTTTATTTAACGATTAGAAAGTTTTAACAAGTTTTTTGCTAAAACATTATCATCAATGAAATATACGTAGGTACATTAGCTAATTTAACAAACTTACTTAAAAATTATTCTAAATGGTAAACAATTATTATATGATTTAAGAGCTTTTCGTTAACATTGATTTCTCTGTTTTCTAAAACATATACAAAATTTTGATAATGCGATTCTTCTTGATTTTACACCCGTTTCCTGTAGTTGGGTACTAAGCAACGTCATTTTTAAGAGTTTATCAATAGATCACACAACTTTTTTTATACATTCTACAAAAAAAGCATATTTAGCGCGGTCGATAAGTGTGTAGTTTCATGCCTAGAAAAACATACATGGCGAACAGCGAATGTATATGTTGCGGATCAACACACATAAAAGTAAAAAAGTTTGTTACGCTGGTTTTCTTGTAACAACGAAAAAAGAGTCAACGACTAACACAGTTTCTTCGGAGAGGGAGTCGCAGACTTTGTGATACTAAATCATAGATTAAAACTAAAAAAGCGCCAAGACGATGAAAGATTAAATTAGGGAGATATCGTGTAACTACCCGTGCTGGAAAAGAACAAATAACACGACAGAAGTAATAACACAGAATATATATTTATTGTATCACAGAAGTAGTTGAAGAGGACGAAGACAGTACATAAGTATAGTTATATAAACGTTGCAAACAATATTACATGGGTTGATATCACAGACCAAATATAAGTTACGCCCTTTGTCTGGGCAACACGCCGCACATCTACGTGCCGTAATCGATTTAACTCTTACATTTAACGAAATAATGACTTTACTTTATTAATTTATATTTCAAGAATACGAAAATCGAGAATCAAAGCGCACCCGATAAGTATGTGACACAAAAAAAGAATTTAATATTAATTGTGATTACAACCTAGTATGTACGTGTATAATCGACATGACCAACGAAGTAAAATAGAAAATGCAATACTTACAGCTGTCTATTATCCAGTAGGGGATTAGCTAATTTCGTACCAGTCTGACCTAAAACGTAAGCGAACATACTGTGTTAACACAAGTAATCTGATTTATATAATACAATATTTCACGTAAAAGAAAGCGCCAAGCTTCCCTCTAATTAACTTCGCACTTGTGTAAGTATTTCTTCCCATAAAGTGGTGTACAACCCCTTAGCCTTCAGCGACCTGACGTCATGGAAACTTTTCGACAAGCAAGTGTTTTACCAACGACACTGATAAGATTACAGGTAGAAGGATCGGACTGGCTAAAGAATTAATTTAAGGCCTTAATACAAAAAACCTTATAAAATCACATAGTCCAAAATAAGCTTTCACTCAACACTACACAAAATTCGCCCACATATTTACGTGGAGTGGCGTAAACGAATTTAATAATGAAAGCCTTGTTGAGTCAGAAAGACCACTAAAAACGCTCCGTAATTTACAAAACTTTAGCAGGAAATAAATTCGTTTTGACAAATAAGCAATAAATTATTAAGAAGTAAACGAGTAAAACAATTTTTCCGCAAATACAATACTTAATTAATGAAAATTTTAAGTTGTTTTTGTAATTTTTTATAAACACTATAATCAGCAAAAATTGAAAATAAAGATGAACCTCGTTTAAACATCTTTTCCGTGATTTTGAGAAAAATGAAAATGCTATTTGTATATGTACCCAGCAAACACATACATAGCAGTTATTAAACATGTATATAACACAATATAACAGGTTTTGTTATGGCAATGGAACGGTGGCACAACCTTACCGCTAGAACTTGACACTCAAGAATATATAATGATAGTAATACAGTTTTCTCAATCTATTATGTAACGGTTATACTGTATTACATAACAGTTGCAATATACTGGCATAAGATTTTTAAATAACATTTACGTTGCTGTTAATTATTTGTTATCCAATTGTTATACCGATACAATACGATTGGTTAGTTTTTGGCTATTTTAAAACAATTAGATATGACTGTCTCTTCGTAAAAATAAGCACCTTTCCTCTAATTTTTACAAAAGTACGTTTTTGTTGACTGTAAATTTATTTCAGGCTTGCAACAAAACATCTATAAAATGAAGATTGATTTTATTTTCTTTTAAACTTTTGATTTCTATTTTTAAATGAGTAAAAATCTGAACAAAGAATTACAAAAAAAGTGTTACGTGTCGCTAAGCAATAGTTTTCTAAAATTTGCATTTCAATAAAATTATTTCTACGTCTCTAGACGCGAACACCACTGGTTGGATATTTTGATATAAATTGATATTTACGGTGGTTGTTACTAACAGAACCCACTAGAATAAAAGGTTAGTAACAAACAGTGGTAGCTCAAAAGTGGCATAGAATTTTCTTTTAGCTTTTTTATCTTTCAAGTTTAAACTTTCTCCGTCTGGCTTATTTCATTGACTTCTGTATCTCTTGATCTCTTTTTCTACTTCCTATTTTTTGTTGTAACTTTTTTTAAGGTTTATTGTAACATTGCTTTTACTCTTTTTGTTTTTTCTATAATTTTTTTCTTTCTCTTGCTTAATTAAGTTTTGTTGTGTATGGTTTGGGATAGACTACAACGTCGTTTGTTGTACTCTACGTATTTTGAATTGGTCTTCATTTTTGATGCTGGTCACTTTTTCCTTGGGTTACTTTTTTTTATTCTAGTTCGTTTTTTGACTTTTAAACTCTCGATAGTTCTAATTCTCTCTTATTTACTTTTACTTCTTTTACTTTGTTTTGGTTTTGTTTGAGTTATGCGGGTTGGACTTTACTTTGTTTGGTACACTCATGTAGTGTTTAGGTTTTTGGATTTTGTTGTTGTGATTATTGGATATTGGCTTCTCTGCCTTAGAGGTAGCTAGCTAGACTTATGTCGACTTTCAATCAGAATCTTTTTCTTTGAGATTTCTTCGTTAGCTTTCTTTTTTTAGATTTTTGCGGTCTGTTTGGTTGTTTTAGTGAGAAGAATTTTATATCGTCCGTAGAGAATTGTTTGGTATAACTAACAAAGTTTTGCTTCTTAATTGTTCTCTTTCTGATGACACATGTCAACATACAACTTCCGTTATATAGTTGATTCTCTTCTTTCTGCTTCTTCAGTTTCTTAGTTTAAGGAATTATAGTCAAGATGGAGGTTTTGATCGCTAGAGAATAAGGTTTTATTTGACCACTTTATAGTTATCTACATGTGGATTAACTCTACGTAGCTCCGTTTCTACGAGATGTCATTTAGTCTCATATTTTTCTAATTAATGTAACCCCCGAATGGTATAAAACTATGGCAATTGGTTTTATATAGTTGTGAAAACTGCATTAGAGTATTTCAGTGCTGAAGAGTCCAAATAGGACGAACCAGCTAATTTCTAATTATAGTTTCTGCAATTATATAAACAAATTTTTGCACTTGCGTAGTACAGTTAAAAATAATATGCCACGTATTATTTAAATACATTTTTTCAAATTTGTGGTTGTAATATTTACTATGTAACAACTTCATAGTTTCCTACATGTGTTGTAAACGTTGTATCCAGACCGGAAGGCAGTAATATAACTCATTTGGATGCAAATAATATTAAATTATAGCTACAAGTGCTTTTAATTGTAATCAATATAGCCTGTTTTTTTTCTTTAGACTGGCTACAATAATCTTTTTTTTTGCATTTTTTACAATAAGCAACAGTTTTAAAAGAATGTATGTGCGTAGTAAAATTGTCGTATTAGCACTTTTTGACGCCTACTGAGCGGTTTACTAATTATGTGTATTTTGCAGCTTACCCAAGATTGACCAAGTCAATAATCATTTAGGTGTAATTAGTTTTTGTCAGTTAAAAAAAAAATTAACTAACTTGGTTTGAGATACAAACGTCGACCTAGTGCCAAAAATAGCAAAAACATTTTCTAACTTAAACTTTAAAAATTATTTAAAAATATTTTTTTTCAAATACTCGTTCAACTAAATCCTATAATTTTAAAATTTTGCTATGTAAATCAGTTCGAATCACAAAACTTGCAACTAATACTACAAAAATGTTTATTTTTTTAAAAGAATCTTAACATAAAAAAGTTCAGTAATCGTAAGGAAATTTTACTAGAGTGTTAGAACTGATACAAACTAAAAGTAGGAGAGATGTGGGTACGGTGCACCAGAGGGTACAATGCACCACCACTAGTATCCCGAAAAGTGTTTTAAACTTGGCGCCAATTTTTTTTCTTGGTACCCCTGATGACGCCATACTGAAATCTTTCGTCTGCTGGAGTTTCGCATTGTTTGTTCTAAAGAAATAAATATGATTATATTTTCGCGTGTCAAGACTATTTTTTTTCTAATTTAATCGAGTTTATGATTATCTTTAATCTGTTTTAAAAGATATGTGATGATTTTTTAGACGGAATATAATTGAGAAGGGTTTTATTCCATTTATTTTCCTTTTCAACAGCATTGGAGAAACAATGCACTAGTGTGCAGTGCACCATAGTAAAATGAAGAGGTACTTCGATTCCACAGTTATGAAAAAAGCCATGGATCACTGAAAAACTTAGACTCTGTTATACAACACTTCAACATAATTATGCTGTAAACGAGTGTTTAGTGATGATTTAAAAAACAGCTGAAAAAATACATTGTCAGTGCCAGTAAAATGCATTTTGGCTTTACAAAATTACAAGCTAAAGAGTTCGCTTACGAACTTGCGGTGGCTAATAATTGTAACTTTCCAAAACTATGGTCCGGGAAAAAATCTTAGTATTAGAAAACCTGAAGTAACAAGTTTCTCAAAAGTTTTAACACAACGACAGTAAACGAATTCTACCACGATATCGATAAAATATATAAGACCAGCGTTACATCCGCTTAGATTTATATTCTGGACAAAACCGGATTAACTGCAGTCCACGTAGCACCAAACGTTTTGGTCAAAACCGAATAAAAGCAAGTCGTACAAGTAACATCATGTAAACAAGGGATCCTCATCACGACATTCTGCTTCATCAACGCTAGAGGAAATACAATTCCGCTCTTTCTCATATTTCCGTTTTTACTTCAAGGCTCACATGTTAAATGATGCTCCACCAGGATTGGCCAGTCTCTGCATGTACCTACATCTAAATAGATGAAAAAAGAAATATATTTTTAAGTTATGAAGCACTTAATGGATTATATCAGTCCAACCTCCCAGTGCCCCGTCGTACTTACATATGACAATCACGAAAGTCATGTGCAGGTAGAACTAATTCAGTTGGCCCGAGCGAATACCATTCACATTGTGACGATTGCTCCTCACACATCTTTAAAGTTAAAAAAAATTATAATGCTGAGTGCAACAGTTTTATGTTGTATAACCCCAGTCGCACCATTTTGATATATGCCGTTGCTAGCTACGGCGTACGCTAAACCTTTCAATATGAACAATATTGTCAAAAGCTTTAAAGCGACCGGGATCTAGCCTTTTGACAGGAAAATATTTATGGAGATAATTTCTTATGTAGCTACGTGACAGATCATTCTGATTCAAACTTTCCATCAGTTGGAGTCATGGCTTAAGATGATGGGGTGTTTTTTTTTACTTCAAGGCATTAGATCAATGGACATTTGTCTCTTCCCCAATGCTCAAACGCGTAAACCCAAGAATGGTGGAAGAAAGAAAAAAATATCTGCCACTCTTTTTACTGGCAAGATTCTCGGCTCGGAGACACCAAAGACATGTCTGAACCCATTATCGAAGAGATTAAAATAGAGCAAAAAAAGACCATCAACAAGGAAACGTAACTAACGTATATAATCACTTCTTACAATAACACTTACCATTATATCGTCATTACAAGCATTGATATAATAGTACTTAACATGATCTAATAACAAACAAAACAAGAAAAAAGATTACCGGTTACATTATCTAATACGGTGAATAATTTTCAATACAATACAAAATTTACCGGTAATAATGGAAATAATTAATAGCAACGTTTAAATGAGTACAAATTGAAAAACTTACCCCACCGAAGTTTCGTAAAGCAGGTAGCTGGATAGCTGCTACATCCCAAAGTTATTCTTGAGACTTGTGAAGTATGTAAGCTTACAAGTTTGGCTAAAAGTAAGTTAATAACATAAGTAGTAATGTAAAACAAAGTTAATAATGCTTATGGCTTAATAATATAAAACTGGATACAATTACGTGATACATGTACAAGATAATTAAAAGTAAAAGTTACAGCAAGGTGCGAGTCACCTGCTACCATCAACAAATAGTGCGCAGTATCCACAGGTGGGCAGTAGGCAGAGTACAACTCGAGTAAATCAAATCCCGGAGGTCATTAACTATGCAACAGTAACGGTTTGAATAATATTATCTCGACTACCAAACTTGCTATTACAATTTTAAATTATTAAAAGCAAAATGGCCGACACAATTTACGTGTTAGAGCAAACGAAATCGAGAATCGCTTAATTCTGCCAGTATACCTACAGTGAAATCGCTAAAAGCCTAATAAAAATAATCGACTATGAAAATAAAATAAAAAGAAGAATTACTTGCACCTAAGCGAACAGGTTCTTTATCAAAATTGATTTAAAACAGGAAAATCAACAAAGAAATGACTACCAGCTCAATCGCCTCACTTGCAAGTATCAAATAAAACTGAATTATTTAATCAGAGTCCACATACCAATGTGGTAGTAACATTTAATTACAATTACAACTTTTGGAAACTTAATGACGCGTAACATGCCCTATTAGTAAAAAAATACAAGAAGTTAGATTCGCCAAATAGATACTACTCTATATCGGCATAGATAAGATCTTTACTTAAACTATTCTTGCTCAAACTGAAAAAAAACATGCGATGCGTAAGCATCTGCCACTGAAAAACTGAAAACCATAAATAACTATTAAAATTTACATTGTTATTATTTTAATCCGTAATTACTTATTTCAATGTAGTTTGCAATTATTTATTAAATATTCTCTGATATAGTAAACCAAAAAACTAATAAACTTCAGAGTTTTACAACTTTGATCAGTAATTACCAGTTTAAATTAAATTAAAATTACTTACAAGAGTTTAAATATCATTTATTTATAAAGGAATTATTTACACGATTATAGCTAAACGTAACTAATTGAATCTAACGATACTTAAAAAAACAACTTACATTAATTTATACATTACTACCACTCGAAAAATAATATCCGCTAATAACTTCTGTTTATCTAAACCGGTGTTTGTTTATAATAAAAACACGTACATTTACAACGCCGTATTTATTTTTCACTAACACATGCATTTTATTTATTTATCTTAGCACATACGTTAATAGCTTATTTATTTAAACCGACAAAGTAACTCTTCTTCCGACTCAATTCGAAAGCTGACTTAAACTTTCTTTGAATCATTTTTATATTCTTCCGTTATCTGCATCTAGACTGTTCCGCGTTTTTCATTTATTGTTTCAAAGTTTCTAATTACTTCGGGAACGCTTTAATAAGAAAATACATCAAAACTTATAAGATTCGTATAAAATACCAGTTATAGAAATTTCCATAAAAAAACCTATAAACATTATACTGCGAAACCCATTGATTCCAATATCTCCAATTTTAATCCTATTGAAATTTCTTTAATCTTGTATTAGTCTTTATTAGTCACATTTTTATGTATAAAAACGATTTCCTACTAAATAGTGATTTTCTTGTTTATGCAAGAAATATCCCAAATTGTTATTACAAACCCGGTAATTGTTAACATAGAGTTTTAGTTTTAAAAAAAATGTTTGCAAAAGTATGTTGGGTTATTACTTTCTTGTTTGTTTTTACAATTTTTATTTTTTTAATGTGACTTAACTTAATAATCCTATAAACGCCGGGTTCTTGGAGACCTTCATAGTTGCGCCTTGTTTTTCGAAACTTCTTTGTGGTGTTGAAGACGGTGTTGATGCATTTCTTTAGGAGACGTCCTATTTTATCCGAACAACCTTTTACATATAGTAGAAACGTTGTGGTCAGGACCTTGATTCTTTCTCTTGGTTTTCTCTTAATGACCAGTTCTTGAAATAGGTGTATTAGAGTGTTTATCACGTTTTGTTTTTGTGCTGAGTGGTAATGAGATTTTGCATAGGGATATCTGTTGGTGTGAGTTGGGATTTTGTATACTTGTTGACCAACACGTCTAGGAATGGTAACATTCAGTCTCCTTCCACTTCCGCAGTGAACCCGATGTGTGTATTCCGTTGTGATTCAGAAAGTGTTTCTTCGGTGTAGCCAGATGACGAGAATGTGTCGTCCACGTATGGTAACCATAGTTTGGGTTTTAGTGCTGTGGTGTGTAGGGCTTTCTTCTCGAAGGTTTCCCTGAATATGTTTGTTAGAGTTGAAGACCAAGGTGGTTTTATCGCATCTTCCTCCGTCTGTTTGTAGACATAATCTTGGAAAGTAAAGAATTTTGACTTCCTTGGCGAGTCTCTGTTGTAGTTCCTCTAGAGCGTCGTTGATTGGCACCTTTATAAATAGTGAGGTCACCATAACGGCGATCTCCTTGATAATATCTCCGTGTTCTTGCTATGAGGCCTTTTACTTCCTACGCAATGTAGACGTTTGCTAAAGTTGGGGTGTACTGGTACTGCGGAGTCTGAGAGCATGCGTTCCATTTTCCAGATATATTCAACGGTGTCCATTACAACGATTAAATTTTCTTTGTCGACCAGTAGCATTGCGACGTCTTCTTCTTTTTGTAGTTCTTTTAGGGCTTAGATTTCTCTCCTGTTTAAACCGACGACGTGGCAACCAGCCTGGAAAACCTCAAACCGTTGAACGAGGTTACGAAAGCTTACAAACAAAACAACAATTGAAGATGAACCAACTGAAATATAGACAGAAGAACCCACGATGCAAGAAGTGAAAGAAATAATAAATAATTGCGCCATTCCAAGGCTTACGTTTCAGAATAAATATGCGTTTTTTATGCAATAAAATTTTAGATGATTACGAGTAAATTTAATTATAGTAAAGAAAATTAATTTTTCTTTTTTATTGTACTTTGAGTAGAAATTGATGATACGAAAGTTGAGGTAGGCTTGCAATCGGCATGAACTTAGCTACTTAGTGGTTGATGTGTAAATCTAACAATTAAAATATTATTCAATTAGCTGATATTTTTGTGAATTAACAAATCAATTTTTTTACAGTAGTAAATTTTGCTACTGTCAAACATTGTAGTCGTAAATGCATTCCAGTAAATAACAAATATTTTGATTATCCAAATCTATTAAGTCATTAAAGCAATTGAATTGAATTTCTCGATAACAATTTTAAATAATCAGATAGTTGAATATCTACGTTAACTACTTTTTAGCACTAGAACTATTTTAACCTAAAGCTTTATAAGTATGTATACCTATTATAATGAATTTCTCAAAGTCCTTGCACTTGCAATAATTATGTACAAGTTTTCTAATTTAATTTTAGGATTTATATAAATAGATAGTCCACTTGAGATATTTGTAATCTAAACTTCAGTTTCAAAACCATATTAAAGTAATGCACATTAGTCTTCTAGCAAATGTAAATAACTTTTTCCAACTTTTTTTTCTTTTCAACGTTTAAAACAATCCATTATTTAGTGTGTTCGAACTCAATGTTTAACTGACAGTTGAAAACAGTTTATTTTAAAAGATTTTAATGGAAAATTGAAATTAATTAAATTGTAAAATTTGGTTGGTTTAAAATAGAATTTGATTGATTTGTTAGATAATTTTAAAAAGCGTACTGTTAGCTGTGTTTTGTCGTAAATGTTTTTATCTATTCAATTAAGTTTTTATTCCAAAAACTATGTAATTTAACGATGATATTTTGTTATTGTTGCCAACAAAAATAAACAAGCCGTAAAAGCTTTGATTGCAAAATAAAAAAAAATTAATATCAGGTTCAAGGGAAAAAGAATAAATTATAGACAATACGTAATTAGTTAAAGTTAAACTAGTATTAAGCTTAAAACTTCTTTTAGTTTATCAAAATTAAACTACTGTAAAATCTAAGAATTGACCATGCTAAGATATAATTAATTTTATGTAAATTGTTATGGAGATGGACTTTGAAAGCTGATTTTATACCCGTGTAATTCAAATAAATTTTGAATAAACCGCGGGCTAAAATCACAACGTATAAACATTGTGAAGTAACAATATCAATGCAATGCTTATTCAAAACTTATTTGAATTACGCGGGTTTAAAATCAGCTTTCAACGTTTCCATCTCTATAGCCATTTATATAATATTATTCATGTATAGTACCTTTACACAATGAGATAGCTCTGTCATCGTATTTCACTCATGTTGATCACATTATTTGTTAATATAAAGCTATAGGACTGTTGATGCATTTGTGAAAGTACAGTACAATGCTTTCCCACTTCTAAAGAGTCTGAAAAAAGTAAAACAGCCGTCAAGTGGTTTACTCTGGTCGCAATTTCACATATTCGTTGACATTGTTAACTTTCAATGTGCAACTTCTCGTTAGAATTTATTACATTTAAAATTCAATTTTGCATTCGCTTATTTTATGCAACTAATATTACATTTAAATTTATTCAATTTGGCAACGTCGCGTTGCTACACGGTATACTGGTCCTAACCTCAAACATCTATTACCACCGCGCCACTGAAAATGGACAAAATTTAACACGGTTTTCTCGAGCATCATCTAACCCTCGGGGCCATCGATTACCACAGCTACTACAAAGCACGCTATACGTTTGACGGATACAACACCGTCTTGCATCCCACCGTATTGCTACACGCCACACAAACATGTCGTGATAGTAAGAGAAGTAAAAGCAATACTGAAAGACGGCATCATCGAACACAGTTCGTCAAACTACTGCTCCCCGGTTGTCATCATTGACAAAAAGGATGGCAAACCTCAGTTCTGCGCAAATTACCGAAGACTCTACCAAGTTACGCGAGAAGAAAATACGACCCTGCCTGTCATTCACAAAACGTCGCGCGATTTAGGAAGCGCTAAGGTGTTTACCACGTTAGATTCAAAATCTGGTTACTGGCAGATACCCCTCGACAAAACTTTGACGATTTTTTCTACACCTGACGGTGCGGCGTACCAGAAGTTTATGGCGCAAAAGGTTTTTCCCGGGTATCGTCGCCACTTTGTCCTCGTGTATTTGGACGATACAGTAGTATATTCAGCATCATAGAGAAACTCCAACAACACGAGTTGCGGTTATCGCCATCCAAATGTTGTTTTAGCATGCAAACCATGTCCTATTTGGGTCACATTATTACCTCCAAAGGAAACTATCCATTGTCAGAACACGTAAAAACGATGCAAACGGCTCCAAGACCAACAACACGCAAACAATTTCGAAGTTTCCTGGGGTTATGCAACTGACTACGAGATTATGTGTCCCAAATTGCTATAACACAAGCACCGCTGCACGACCTGGTCGCTACTAAGAAACGGTTTGAGTGGACTGGGATCGCAGAAAACGCATTTCTCAAGATTAAACATGCCTTGATACAGCCACTAAAACTACATTGGCCCGATTTTGCAAAATCTTTGTGCTACAGACAGACGCCAGCGGTACAGGCATAGCCGCAGTGTTATACCAAGAAGAAGTTGTCAAACAAATTGTTAGCTACGCCAGCGCAAAACTGCGACTTCACAAGACACGATATCATGTCAACAAACAGGAATGTCTGGCGCAATTAGAAATTATCGACCGTACTTGGAAGATCGTCGGTTTTTTCTGAAAACGGACAATCGAGCGTTGATGTGATTACACCAAATAAAAGGTCACAAGAGCAAGTTGACTCTGCTGTTACAAGAATTCACTTTCGACATTATCCATTGTCCAAAAAAGCATGCTGCCACTCAAACCAACAGCAACAGTGCTGGACCTAACGTTCACCGTGATGATCACTGGTGAAGCCGTTTTGGCCACAGAGGTAAAACGGGCGCAGAAAGTAAATCCATACACACAAAGAGATGTAGGAACGAGTCAGTGACCACGGTCCTAACCCCGAAGCCGAAGTAGCAACTCATCGCGAATACTTAGTGTATAAAGGCTATCTCTATAAAAAAAACTCCGGTAGGCGACGCTTTGGTAGTGTCGACGGAAATGGTAAATGATGTACATATATCACGACGATCAGCCGGGCATCCGGTAGCCAAAGAAAGCACTCGAGCTATTTTTAAAACCATCTGGGCGCCAAAATCGCTAAGTACGTGAAGGAGTGTTGGATCTGCGCTGCTACCAAGCAAGGCCCCCTTTAAGACGCAGCAACCGTTCAACCAAGAGCGCCTACTCTGCCGTGGGAAACAATATCTATTAACACCATGGGTCCGTACACCTCCTCCGACGAAGAAAACCGACAAATTTTGATGGTCACCGACGTATATAGCCGATAAGCGGAAGCTTTTTTGTTAAAACATGCAACAGCAACACAAGTAATTGCTCTGCTAGAACGAGAAATATTCTCAGCGATTTAGATACTCTAAAGCCATCATCTCGGACAACGGATCACAATTTGTGTCAGTTGCTTGGGACGCTGCTCTTTGCCGATGGGGTTGCTATTATAGGAAAAACACCGAAACTAACGTTACCCCAGAAACCGCTTTTTTTGCTTAAAACCTGAAAAGACCCGGAGAATAAAACACAAAGAATGCGAACACCAGCAGAGATACGCTCGAAGAGCGTGTGGCCACTAACACCAAAACAAACACCGATACCGAAGTCGCTACGCTAATTACAAACTCAATAAAACTCAATTTAAAGAAGGAGATCGTGTAATGAAACAGGTTCAAATTACCGTAAGAGGTCGGTTTGAGCAAAAGTGGAACGGAGCTTGTACTAATATACAATTAGCCGGCACAAACGCTTATTAGATTGAACAAGCTAACCACGACTGGGATAAGATCTACGTGCACGATCTCCGGCCTGCGCCGTCTCTACCTCAGAACAATAACGATTTCCAAACCTTAGAAGCACCCGAGAAACCGCCACCGGTTAGGAAAATCCCACCGCGTCACCGGCCACAGCAGCTCCAACGCCACCTAGATAACAATGCCGGCCATAAACCTTTCCAAATCGGAGGGGGGGGACTGTTACGTCGACGTTCCACTACCAACCCCACTGCGCAAGACTGGGGGTAAGTTTATGGCCCGGCAAGAGTTTAAACGAAGGACCCCGGACACCCGAAAGTCACTTGAGCTGCACAAGTCTACCTTTGCTTAATGGGCAGCTGAGCTAGGGTGTCCAGCTGAGGTTTACAGTATCCGCTGGCTGTGACGCCATTACGACTAATTTCGTTTGTTTAGCTGCAATAAATCTACCTTTTCTTAATGCTTAATTCGTCGCCATAATTGACGCCACCGGCCCGTGCGCTTCCGTTTCTCGTAGTAGTGCTAGTGGTGGTGCGTGTATTAGAACTCATAAATATTTACCTATTTATTTAGCTTAAGTTATAAGAACCTATATACATGTATTTAATTCTAAGTTGTGTATCCGTTATAGTGGAAGTTTTTATCTCTTTTATTTATTGTTTAGAGTTAAGTAGAAGTAATTAATTGTTTATCATCCGTTTCCTTTTTATTTTGAGTATTACGGTTAAGTTTGTCAACTCGAGTACCGTAAAAGCGTGCTGTGCGCGAACGCGATTGTGATCGAACGACCCCTCGCGGTAACAATTGGCGCTCAACGTGGGGCGCCTGTGGAGTTGCAACGTGCACCAAACTACACGACCCGGCTTAAAAAACTGCAATACAAAACCGGTCTGAATGCCGGCCAACCATTCAGTGGCGCTCAACTAACATCAGTAAAAAAAATTGACCAAGCGCTGATCGGCTTAAAATCAGCACTTGCAAAGATCAACTGCAGTACGCCACCAACTTTGATTGAGGATGCTTTGAAAAATCCCGAAAAATTCCTAGCTGACCTAGAGGAATTTGTTGTTAGATTTTATGGAAAAAGCAACAACCATCGAATCGGCGCTTAAAGCCAATAAATCCGATTTGCGAAACAAACCAGACCCAGTTTTTGAACTATTACGCCCAAGATACAACGACCTACGACGATGTCACTACTGCCCCGGGCGTCAATTTAATCGGGACTGTCCCATGTTAACAAGAAACTACCAGGGAAACGACCCGCCGGCCGAGGGTTTGCAACCTCGGCCGAGGGTTTGCAACTTCGGCTGAACTAAACAGTCTTTATAAAAGAAGCAAATTGCCCTCCGTTTCTATTAGATTAGAATCGGAGAACACGTACTCCAAGCGTTATTAGACACCAGGTCAACTCACAATTTCATTTGAATCCACCCAGGAATGTCTTATCAACGCAAAGAACACATCCCACTCGCACGTTTGGCATTGCCGGAGAACCATTTGACAATTGTTGGCAAAACCGTATTCGAGTGCGAAATCGACCAAGTACGGCTACGTTCACCATTCCTTGTGGTGTCAGAACTCTTAAGCCCCGCCATATTGGGCCAAAAGTGGCTGCAAGAGCACCAGACAATTTTAGACCATGAACGAAGCTGCATACGTTTTGGCGCTAAAACGCGCCACACGGTATACTGGTTCCAACCTCAAACATTTACTACCACCGCGCTACCGAAGATGAACAAAATTCGACACGGTTTTCTCAAACAGCACCAACCTGCGTTCCATCAGCTGCTTAACACCTTCTCAAACATCATCTAACCGACGGGGCCACCGGCCACCACTGCTACTACAAAGCACACTATATGTTTGACGGACACAACCAGTAGTAGAAGTAGAAGCAATGCTGAACGACGGAATCATCGAACACCGTTCATCAGATTACTGTTCCTCGGTTGTCATCATTGACAAAAAGCATGGCAAACCTAGATTCTGCGCGGATTACCGAAGACTCAACCAAGTTACGCGAGACAAAAGTTTGACCATACCGGACATTCACAAAACCTTGCCCAATTTAAGAACCGCTAAGGTGTTTACCAGGTTAGATTTAAAACCTGGTTACTGGCAGATACCCCTCGACAAAACTTCTCGACCTTTGACGGCTTTTTCTACCTTCGATGGTGCGGCGTATCAATTTAAAGTCATGCTTTTTGGCCTCAAAAACACTCCGAAAAGTTTCCACAAGTTTTTGACGCAAGAGGTTTTTCCCGGGCACTTTCGCCATTTTGTTCTCGTGTATTTGGACAACATAGTAGTGTATTAAGTATCATGGGACGAACACCTTAACCATCATTGGCTTGTCATAGAGAAACTCCAACAACACGCGTTGCGGTTATTGCCATCCAAATGTTGTTTTGGCGTGCAAACTATGTCTTATTTAGGCCACACTATTACCTCCGAAGGAAACTATCCGTTGCTAGAACACGTAGAAACGTTGCAAGCCGCTCCAAGACTAAAAACACGCAAAGAACTTCAAAGTTTTCTGTGGTTATGCAAATGGCTACAATATTATGTGCCTCGAATTGCCAAAATACAAGCACCGTTGCACGACTTGGTCGCTACCAAGAGACGGATTGAGTAGACTAAAGTCGCAGAAAACGCGATTCTCAAAGTTAAACATGCCATAACACAGCCAATAAAACTACATTTTGCAAAACTTTTTGTGCTACAGACAGACGCCAGCGGTACAGACATAGCCGCAGTGTTATATAGCAAGAAAAAGTTACCAAACAAATTGTTAGCTACGCCAGCGCAAAACTACGGCCTTACAAAACACGGTATCATGTGAACGAACAGGAATGTCTAGCGGTAGTTAGGGCCATTAGAAAGTATCGACCGTACTTGGAAAATCGGCGGTTTTCTCTGAAAACGGACAGTCAAGCGTTGATATGGTTACACCAAATGAAAGATCACAGAAGTTTGTTGACTTGGTTGGCCCTGCTGTTACAAGAATTCATTTTCGACATTATCCACTGTCCAGGAAAATATAACGAATTGCCCGATCATCTGTCGCAAAACCCCGCTAGCACCTCGCCTACAGACAGCGAAAATGATTTGGGTCGGATGCTGCCAACCGAACCAACAGCAACAGCGCTGAACCCAGCGCTCACCGTGATGATCATTGATGGAGCCGTCTTGGCCATAGAGGTAAAACGGGCTCAAAAAGTCAACCGGTATACACACAGAGTCGTTTAGATGTGGGAACGAGCCAGAGACCACGGTCCTAACCCCAAAGACGAAGTAGAAACCCATCGTGAATGCTTAGTGGACGAAGGTTATCTCTATAAAAAAAACTCCGGTAGGCGACGCTTTGGTAGTGCCAAGGGAAATCGTAAACCATCAGCCGGGCATCCGGTAGCGAAAGAAAGCACTTAAGCTATTTCACGGAACAATTTTTAGAACCATATGGGAGCCGAAATTGCTAAGTACGTGAAGGAGTGTTGGATCTGCACCGCTACCAAGAGAGGCCCCTTTCAAGACCCAACAACCGTCCGACCAAGAGCGCCAACTCTGCCGTGGGAAACAATATCTAGTAACACTATGGGCCCGTACATTTCCTCCAACAAAGGAAACCGACAAATTTTGGTGGCCATCGACGTATATAGCCGATGGACAGAAGTTTTCCCATTAAAACATGCAGTAGCAACACAAATGATTGCTTTGCTAGAACAAAAAACATTTTAGCGATTTAGATACCCTAAAGTCATTATCTCGGACAACGGATCGCAGTTTGTGTCAGTTGCATGGGACGCTGCTCTTCGCCGGTAGGGTTGCTATCATTGGACTACGCTGGAATTCTGCCCATCTGCAAACCCAGTAGAACGGCGAAGCCAACAGATAAAGGACGGTCTGAAGATACATCTACAAGAAAAAGACCCCAAGTTATGAGACAAGGTGTTGTCTATGGTTGTTTTCTACTTACGCATCAGGAAAAACGCCGCAACTAACGTTACCCCAGGAACCGCATTTTTTGGTCAAGGACTGAAAAGATTCGGAGAATGGCAGACAAAGAATGCGAACACCAGCAGAGATACGCTAGAAGAGCGTGTGGCCACTCTACACCAAAACGAACACTGATACCAAAACCGCTACGCTAATTACAGACCCAGTATAACTCAATTTAAAGAAAGAGATCGTGTAATGGAACGGGTTCAAACTCCCGCAAGAGGTCGGTTTGTACTATTATACAATTAACCGGCACAAACGGTTATTGGATTGAACCATCAGCTAACCAAGACTGGGCTAAGATTCACGTTCACAAGTTTTGGAATTATTATCATACGAGACACAGTCGTGTTAGAAAAAAAGAAGACGGAAAGTTTGGAAAAGACGTAAAAAATAAGAACGGAAATAGATTTATAAACTTTTGCGGAAAATCGCTAGAAAATTACCACAATCGCCTGGAAATTCCTACAATTAATATTATTAAAAATATTATTAAAATTTGCTACAATTGTTAGAAAATTGTCAGAATTGGTAGAAAATTGATACAATCATTGAAAAATTGCTACAATCGCTAAAAAATTACCACAATCGCCCGAAAATTGCCACAATCGCTAGAAAATTGCCGCAATCACTGGAATATTGCTACAATAGCTGAAAAATTGCTACAGTTGCTGAAAAATTGATACTATTGCCCAAACATTTTTAACAACTGATAAGTTTGTTGCGTCTCTCAGCCATTCTCTCTAAATACGCAAAATTAAATTTTTATCTAAAAATGTTTTTAATACATTGCGAACAGTTTTTAGATATGCAATAGCAATTTTGCTTTGGGGTACGTATTCTTTAAGCAAATTTAAAACTTCAAGCGATTTTCTACAGCTGTAAAGTCATTTTGTTGTCATCTTTTATATCTGTCATAGTTTACAGGTGTCTGGCCTTTGGTAAAGTAGCTATCAGTTCTTAAAGGTGATACAACAATACAAAAAACTTGCTTATTGGTAACACTATGTCAGGTTTAAGCAGCCTTGTTATTAATTTGGTGTCGAGATGAATAGTATCTTGAATACAAGTTTGCAACGTTATTTAATAAAAACAGTTACATTAATTTATGTATTATATCACTTGTAAAATAATGTCCGCGGATAACTTTTATTTATCTAAGCCGGTAGGTGATTATATTAAAAACACGTACATTTACAACGCCGTATTTATTTTTTACTGCATTTTCTTTATTTATCTTAGCACACGCGTTAAACACTTAAAGCCCTCTTAACGTTTCTTCCGGCTCAATTCGAAAACTGACCTCAGCTTCCTTTGAATACCTTTCATATATTTCCGTTGTCTGGGTCGAGAATGTTCTATATTCTTCGGTTATTGTCTTGAAGTTGACAATTGCTTTGAAAACAATTCAGAAACATAACGAAATTAATCTAATATAATCGCAAGCAATGTTTGTTTTTTTGTCAAAGTTTTTATCTACTATATACATTTGCTTTTGCTTTCTTTACTGATCAGTTTATTCCAGGCTCTGAAGTTGACCACTACGATATGTGACAAAAGCTCAGCTTTTGTGATAACGACAATACGGAAATTATCTAGAATGGAACATTGTATTAATCTCAGTGAGTGCTTTCTTCTTCCAAAATTGCTGAATGTAAAAGAACCAATAAAAGAAAAGTTTAAATACAGGTACCAGACATATTTAAACAATAATTTAGTTGTGATTGTTTTTTGATTACATGTCGTTTTGAAGTTTTATTGAATAAAAATGTAATAATTTTATCTTTATCTTTTGAAAAGAATAATGTAGCGTTCATTATAATTACTTTAATTATCAAAAAAATGTGTTCATTACTCAAAAGATGTTTTTGATTATTGTTATCTTACAACATTTATATGAATCAGAATATTTTTTTATGAAACGGAAATTCTGTAAATGCTTCTTCTGTGATATATGCGTAATTAACGTATTTATAAGTGCATTCTCACATTAAAAATCAACTGTTTATGTAGCATCTCAAGTTTATTACGACAGTCATCTTCCGTTCGCATTTTGCCAAGATTGTTTATATTTTTAAAGTTTTGCCCAAAAACAATCTTTCTAAGAATAAAGATTGCGTACAAATTTACGTAAACGTACAAACAATAATAGAAAAAAAAAGCTTTCTTTACTTATTTTCAGTTTTTTAATTATTTATTCACTTGTTTACGCAGAATAGTACGTGTTAAAATTTCATAGATTATCGTTAAATTTTATTTAAGAACTTTTGGCAAACACATTTAATTATCTATGAAACATAAAAAATTATATTACTATCATAATTATTTTTTTAATGCTAACTGTTTAATTATTTAGTTTATTAAATAGCACATTTTTGCACGTTACTACATTTATTAGGTTCGACGTTTATTTCTATTTCGTTTTATGTCTGTTTAACTGTTTTTGATTAGTCAATTAAAAACGCTGTTTTATAAAAATTTGCATTGAAATTTAAATTGCTTATTAAAAATATTTTTGTAGTTTAATAAATGTTATGATTTATATTTGATGTTTTGTCTTTCAGGAAGGTTTCAGTATTTTGTTGTGCTTTAATCCTCTTTTATACGTTTGTCCAATAATAACTATGATTCCCAGTGTCACAATATGTAATAAAATTTCTATTTATGACAAAAGTTTAAACTATCTTTCCCAACCTTCATCTAATGGCTTTAGTGTATAGTACTGGTCATCGTTGATGTTTCTCAGTAGTATTCTTGCCAATCTAAAGTTTTGCGTGGTATACAATTAAGAAATCAGTTTTCTTTAGCTTGTTTTGTCAAATTCATGGCAAGGTTGACATCTTGCAGGTTGATTTTAAAGCGTAATAAAGTTATTTTTTAACATAGTGGAGTTAGAAATTTGTAACTTGTTGGTAATTATTTTAATCGATGTCAGAATTTATACCTTTTTTTTGCAGTAAGAATATTTTTTTCTTGTTTTTTATTTATTTTAACTTTTGGCCAGACATTGTTTCTATCTGCCGCAAATCGTCAACACTGAAACTGTAAAAAGTTCCGGTACTGGCAATCTTGTAAAAAAATTGCAAAATATTAAAAACTAAAACCCAAATCAAAAAAAGCAATAAAAGGATGTAGATTAATCAATCAAAATATTGTAACGAATTTTAAAACTAATTTATTTATACATAGAATATTTAGACGTTTATAACTACACGAACTAATTACATCTAACGATATTTAAGAAAAACACTTACGCTACTTTATGTATTACAATTACTCGAAAAATAATGTCCGCAGATAACTTCTGACAGTTCTGACACTTGATTACATTAAAGACACGTACGTTTATACACACACATTAATCAATTATTTGTGTAAACATCTTCTTAACACTGCCGACTTCGAATAACTGACCTATGTTCACTTTAAATCGTTTTTATATATTTCTGTTATCTATCCCGAGAATTCTCTACATTCTTCCAAACGTTTTAGAAGTGTAGAATAACTTCGTAAACGCTCTCAAAACTGAAAACAACTTCGCGAATGTTTAAGACTGTTCTGTCCCAGAGCAAAAAACTGGATGTGAAACCAATAGAAAAGATCGTGGCGGTAGCGGCTGCTTTCTTCATTTCGGCAACTTCCTTGACCATAAAAGTAGCAGACTTTTCCTGACTCGATATTTTTCTTGGTTGGTAACTACAGACCAATTTCTTAATATTGTGGAACTCCATTTCTCCCTTGAGATTCCATAATGTTCGCCACAGATTTTTGTATAACGACTTGGTACGTGAGTATTTCTTGGTGAATAGGAAAGAAAGCGTTTCTCACCATGTAGGTTTAAAACTTTTCCGACAGCCGGTTGCTGTCTTCGTAGTTCATCTAGGCATCCAAAATTCTTTTTAACTACGACTGCAATTCCTCTGGACATGTTAAAATCCTCACCCATGCAGTATGCGATGGCGTAATCTTTTCGTGTTTGGAACAGGTCTTGTTGTTCCTCGGTTGCAACTCCGAACCTAGCCTTTCCAGAACCTCCGTATATGCTCATAACCTTATCGAAGTCCATTGCTTCGACTTGATTTCTAGTTCTGTTAATTTTTACTTTGGTTTGGACCGAAACTTGCGTAATGTGGTTATCACCAGCAAACAGGACTAGACGATCAATGTGAACCACTATTGGCTTGCCTCTGGGTGGTTTTCGGATGCAATTTATGACGTTATTAACACGCTGCAGGACTTCGTAAAGGCCCTCCCATTGCCTTTGCAGCTTCGGCAACAAACCACGTCTTCTTTAGGGATTATGCAACTACACCATGTCGTCAGGTTGAAACCCACCATTTTGTGCATTGACGTCATATCTGGTTTTGATTCTGTCACTGGCAATTTGTGTGTTTTACGGACTGTTTCATTTACTTCGTCTAGTTTTTCTGTCAGCTTGCTGACTTAGTCTTCTTTAGCAACTTCTTCTTCCGGTCTTTGTTCAAATTAAAGGTTGCATAGCAGTCGTATTTCGCGACCGAGTATGACACAGAATGGTGTTTGGCCTGAGCTTTCGTGAACAGATGATCGGTTTGCCATTAGGAAAAAGTGCAAATACTGATCCCAGTCTCTTTGATGCTCAGACACTACTTTGGTTAAGTATTTTCTCATTGTTCGATTCATCCGCTTAACTATGCCATCAGATTAGGGATGGAGAGGCGTCTTCCCAGTTTTCTTAATTCCCAACAGTCGGCAAACCTTTTGAAACAGCCCAGACCAAAATTGCGGCCTTAGTCGGAGTGTAATTATAATGAAACTTCAAAACGGCAGAAAAAGTATTTCACTAATACATTTGCGACTGTAGCTGCTTTTTGATTAGGTATGGCGTAACGCTCCATTTCGTAAAATAATCCATCGACACCAGGATGTATTTGTTTTTCGAATCAGATTCTAAGAACGGCCCTGCGATGTAAATCGCTACTCTTTCTAAAGGACTTCCTTCGTTGTATTGCTTCAACGGTGTTTTGCACTTTCTCGCGGAAACATTTTCTTGTGCGCAGATCGTGCACTTACGGTACCATTTCATGACGTCCTCTTTGCAGTTCACCTAGTAGAATCTTTCTCAAACTGTCCTCAATGTCTTCTTTATGCCAAGGTATCTTTCTGATGTACCATTGTAGAGATGCTTCAACATCTCTGAGACTCAGCTCTTTAGCACTACCAACTGTAGTCTAGTTTCTCATACTTTTGACACTCTTTAGGGATCGCTTAAGGAAACCGTCTTCTACTATCAAAGAGTTCCACTACGCCTAGTACGCTTTGATGTTTCTGCCCAAAGCACTCACTTCTTTCCAGGTTAGTCGTCAGCCGTTTTCTTTCCAGTCCAAGAATAGTCTTATTTCAGGATCGTTTTTTTGTGCGCGACGCAACTGCTCAGGTTCCCACTGGTCATTAACTACAGCAGTTCTCCGGAGACATTTGCCTTTTTTTTCAAGTCGCGAACAATGGCTGCAGTCCGTCAGTAAAAATTTTTGTCTATACAAATGCTTATAGCTTATTCTATGGAATTGCCGACTGCTAACAGCTCCCTTCTAGTCACGCAAAAACTTTTTTGTTCATCTTGAATCTGCGAAAAGACCGCGCCTATGACCAGATTGCTTGCGTTAGTATTCAGAACAAATTTGCCATCTTCTCTTGGAAAACGTAAAATCGGCGAAGTGACTAGGGCCTGTTTTAGTTGATGGAAAGCAGCTTCGCAGTCTTCATTTCATCTAAATTTTGTTCTTTCTGCGGTCAATTTTGTCAAAGGTTTGGCAATATTGGCAAATCCGGGTACAAATCGTCTATAATAGGTGCACAACCCAAAGAAACAAACTTCAGACCTAATGTCGATTGGTCTTGGCCATGCTTGCAGTGCTCAGATTTTGCTAGGTCAGCTTTTATTCTCTAGATACGACGTGGTCAAGGTATTGCACTTGTTTCTTAAATACATGACACTTTTTTGGGTTCAGTTTTAGATTTGCCCCACGTAGTCGTTGAAACGCTTCTTTAGGGTTGTTTAAATGTTTTTCAAACGACCTTCCAACTATGATTACGTCGCCTAGGTAAACTATGCACGTTTTCCAAGACAGTTTGTTACAAGCTTATAGGTCTTACGAACCTTGCACGGCCAACTTACGCACAGTCGGAGATAGGAGAGGTTTAAGTAAATAATATTTAAGGGCGCCAGATCTTTTATAAGCAAAACTTCTGTCTCGATCAGGACAGACGGTCCAAGCTTGTAACAAACTTTAAGTTCGTAATCCTTGTTACCCTGATGTTCGTGTAACTATAATAATAGAGATATGTTACCATAAAGGAAAAATAATGTATGTATAACAACTTTAATTTAATAACGTAGGTTATTAATGAGTCTTAGAAATTCTCAATCAGTAAATGTCGGAAGTATCGGCAACACACAATACATAAATTTACACGATTTCGATAGCGAAAAAGCTTACACGTGCGATATCACAGAAATAATTACTGACAATACCTAAATGGTATTAAAACTACTATTACAAGTGCGTAAGTTAAACTAATTAAATTTTGTGAGTGACTTTTTTTGACAGCAACATAATAATTAAACAAAACTTACACAAAATCCAATACTTGCCCGAGAAAACGTTTTCCTTGTTGAGTAAGCCTAAAATAATTATGAATAGCAAATTGTGTCAATCCACTGACTCAAGAAATCTACAAAATTGTTAATACTACAAGAAATTAAATATAAGAACCCGATGTATTAAATGCTGTTCTTTGCAATTATTAAAAGGTGGGTATCGCAATCGACTGACGTATAAGAAGCAACATATCGGAGGCAAATTTCGTGTCAAGACTTCGTTTTCTTTGGATATAAGCCTTCTAGAATACTAATCGTTTCGTGAAGGTAATTATCGATATTAATCCCTCATTGGTCAATAATGCATAGACACATGTAACCAAAAAGTGGCGGAACGGGTATCAAATTAAGAAAGAAATTACCAAAGAATTCTAACAAAACGGATATAAATAGCTAACTCGGTAATAAACAAACTACTTTAAATGCGTAATGAAATTATAATTTCATTTCCCTTAACGGCGATGTCCTTAGAAACAAGAGTTAGTTATAATATTCCACACCACCGGCCATTTTACGTAGTTGTCGGTTTAACTTCTGGACAGGAAAGGACAGTAAAAAGAAAACTCGGCAGAGGGCGTCAAAACCAAAATCTAATTTTAATTCAACCAATATACAGGGTATTACGTTATGAAATTTTTGCACGTAACAAGTCGCCGCAAGATAATTTCCATCAAACGCTCGAACGTTGCAGGAGCGTTACACAGGTCGAAGGGTATCACAGTGTACTGCCACAAAGCAGTTCCAATCTTAAAAGCTGTTTTTTCACGATCTTTGGCTTCTAATTCTACTTGCCAGTAACCACTCTTTAAATCTAACCTGGATAACCACTGAGATCCCGACAAAGTGTCTAACGTATCGTCAATTCTCGGTAAAGGGTAGCTGTCCTTTTTGGTAACGACATTAAGCTGTTTGTAGTCTACGCAAAACCTTGTTGATTCATCTTTCTTCTTTACCAGTACCACTGGGGGCGCCCATGGGTTATTTGAAAGTTCAATTCCACCTTCTTGCTTCGTATCCATAATTATTTATTCGGCTTCTTTTCTTTTCGCCAAAGGAAGTCGGAGTGGATTTTATGCTTCACCACGTTAGTTCTTCCTTTGGAAGCGCTCCAGCGCGACCACATCTGGATACTACTGGATTAACATTTTAACTTTAGTCAGTTGGTCTTAGTTGAGGTTTTGGCATTTAGAGGTAAGAATGTCTTATAAATGTTGTGGACACTTCCTCGACGATGTATCTTCGTTAGAATTCACGCATCTCAAAATTTGAGATACTGGCATGCGTTGACCTACCACAGTCTTCTTTTTCAACGTTACTGGATCTGAATTGAGATTCAAGATCTTTACTGGCATCGTGTTTTTCACTCGTACTAAAGTTCTGCCAACAAGTAATTCTTTTTCAACTAAGTCGCACCCCATTGGTTCAATCGCGCAAATGTAGCTTTTCTAGAGATTTCCATCCAGGCTTGCCATTACCACACTTTTAGTCCTTGCAGGCAGAATCACGTTTTCACTTAATAAGACTTGCACGGCTGCCTTCTCTGACGAATAAAAAGGAATTTCTTTATTGTCGAACTTTAGGACATTGTTTTTCATATCTAAATGAAATCCATACTTTTTTATCACGTTTATTCCCAGGATAACTTCTTCCATGATGTCGGCTATCAGTACTTGATGATCGAGTACTCCATTTCCCAAACCAATGGTCACTTGTACTTGTCCGTGAGTAGGTATTTCTTTGCTCGTCGCCGTTTAAAGTCGTATTGTTACTGGTGATGTCTTCTCGTTTTTCAATAACATGTCAGGACGAATGATAATTTTTGTCGCCCCCGTGTCAACCAGTAAGTGAACACTTCTTCCATTGATCTTGCCATGAAGATAATTGCTATAAAATTGCTCTATAGGCAATGCCATTTGAATGGTAATCTCCGGGGCATGGCTTGTTGATATCTACTTTTACCCCATTTGGTCGACCTGTTCTAATTTTTTGGACGCTTTTCTGGTTTTCTTTTGGGTTTAATACAGCGTCAATGTACGTGGCTTACCTTCCCGCAGTTCCAGCATGTCACTTCTCTTCCTCGAGCTACTTGTTCCCAAAATATACGTTGTTACATGCATAAATTTAAATAATGCATTACCCTGTATATTAGTTTAATTAAAAATTACTTTTATATTTCTCGACGCCATCTATCGGGTTCGTTGGTCACTTTGTATTGAGTAGGCGATATCCGACGACAGACCGGCATTTTGACTTTAACATCGTGCATGTTAGTACCTATGTCTGCGTGAATTGAATATCGTTTTTCCAAAAATCATCCACGTGTTGGGACACGATGGAAAATAGAAGTCTTCTGAATTAAATTGATTTTATCCACGCAGAGTAAGTGGTTCTGTTCTTTCTTTAATTAAAGGTAATTTTTATGTCTTTTGTTAGCGCCATGTGCTACCTCTTAACTATGGGTGTTCTTATCGTCAGCTAAAATCTTCAAGGGGAAATTATAATCGGAAGCTGTAGGGCTAAGAACGCTGCGATACCAGTGCAGAATTTCGATTCGGAGGCAATTGTTACCTTAGTGAATGTCACCTGTTCGGAAGATCCTAATACGATAAGAATTCTCTTCGGAAGCAATAACTGAATACCACCGTCGACGAAATTTAATGTAACAGCATACGATAAGTGTCGGTTCGATTACTTTCCTTTAAATGTGTATTTTACTTATAGTTTGTGAGACGCCAGGTAGACACGATTATTTTCAGGAAATTTGATTGCAGGAAGCCATTAGGAAAAACGTTTTTCTGAAGGTACCCTGGAATTTTGGTAAGTCAATTTTTTTGTTCTTATTTATTCGTTGTCGCTACGGTGAATATTCACAACTTACTATATTTACTAATTGTACGTGCGAATTGACTTGTTGCTTGTGATTGTTACTCAATTAACTTAAGTAAATGACTTATCGCTTGCTGCTTATATACACAGTCAATTATTATTATTCATGTTACTTACTGATAAAGTTTTATATATGTTATGGTGGCTACACTTTTGTTTGACGTGTAGTGTAAGTTGCCGATCCTGCTGATATTCTCTTTAGTATATTCTCGCTAGTACCTGATCAGATTTGGCTATTTAACTTTTAATATATTTATCTTGATAGAGTAATTAAAGTACCATTGTTATTATCGATTTAGTTTTTTTCTTTCTTTCGCTTCTTTCAGCATTACGAACCTAACATCTTGTTACAAGTGAGACCCGTCTGTCTGGAGCGGGACAGAAGTTACTGTGGGATAAGCTCTGGCGCCCTGGAACACCTTTTATATATTTCTTGGAAACCTACCCCTCTCATCGACTATTGTGAGTTGGCCGTGCAGGTTCGTAAAATACCTAAAGCTTGTAACAACGTCGCACTATTACTTTAATACTTTCTTGTGTCTGCACTAGTTTTTCTGCAACACAACGAAGTTTATGGTCGTTTTTTTGCGATGCTAATTGTTTTGCTGCCTTAAACTCAAAGGCATGCA
Source organism: Aquatica leii (assembly GCA_035610365.1). Classification (NCBI taxonomy): domain Eukaryota; kingdom Metazoa; phylum Arthropoda; class Insecta; order Coleoptera; family Lampyridae; genus Aquatica; species Aquatica leii. The sequence goes on along the minus strand of CM069437.1, from coordinate 36,687,186 downwards.
CTAAAGCGTCAACCAACGTCTGTGTCGAGCTAACTGGAGAGTCTGCTGCGTTTTGCTGTCTCGGAGGCCGTCCATCTGGTGCTGTGGAATACGCAAGCCCTGTTAATCTGACGATGTCAACTTCAAACTCTTGAAGACTTTCGGAAGTTTTCTAAACCCGATTTTCAATTTGAGCTTGGTACACTTGTTGAAGATGAGCATCTCCATATCTCATTTCTAAACGTGAAATTAAAAGTTCGTAATTTTCTTCTAGGTGGTCAGGAACACTTTGCAAGATTCCAATGCTTATTGTTCCAACCAGCTATAGCTGCGACTTCAAACTGCTTGTAATAGGTTGACTTTACCATCAAAATTGGAAAGTATAATTTTAAACTTGTGAGTGGTTTCTTCCCGATAGTCTATTATTAAATCCTCGCTCGTGACGCTTCCTTCACTATGGCAAATCATTTGGTTCATTCTTTGTTCAAGCAGTTTTATTGTATCTGCTACTCCTTCTATTTTGTCATTCATAGATTCGCAAATTTTATGTTTTAAATTTAACACGTCTGCTTGAGGTTTTCTCTTGAACAATTTTGATTGAGTTCTATGCTAGTTTGTATTTCTTTTTTTAAACGACTAGAATTTTCCATCAATTTTTCTTCTATTTTCTGGGTATTTTCAAATAGGTTTTCTTCAATTTTCTGAGAACTTTTGCAAAACTTTTCTTTTATTTTTCTAGAATTTTCTTCCATTTTCTGAGAATTTTCGTATAAATTTTTTTCCATTTTTGCGGATTTTCTCTCATTTTTTTAATTTATTGATTCGAGAATTTCAAATATTTTTGCATTCATTTTAGTTTGATAAAAAATTACCGGCATAAATTATACCACGAATAAAAAAAGTTTAATAACACTAAATTTATGTTACGTTTATCGAACTGGAACGGCTATAACTACACTGTATAAACAAATACCCGAAACGCGATCTAAACAGATTTATTTATTTACACGATTTCACCGAATTTCAGTATTCCACACATGACAGCAATGTAACGAATTTTAAAACTACTTTATTTATACACAAAATATTTATGCATTTATAACTACACGAACTAATTAAATCTTACGACACTTACACTAGTTTATATAATACAATCACTCGAAAAATAATGTCCGCGGATAACTTCTGTTTATCTAAAATTGACACTTGTTTATATTAAAGGCACGTACGTTTATATTCCGTTATATTTATCTTGAACACACGCGTTAATCACTTATTTATTTAAACATCTTCTTAACACTGCGGCTTCGAATAACTGCTCTATGATTCGTTTGAATCGCTTTTATACATTTCTGCTATTTTTCGAGAATTTTCCACATCCCTTGGGGAACGTTCTAGAAGTTGATAATAAGTTCTTCAACTTTCTCAAACTTCAGAATAATTTCGCGGACGTTTCACTATTAAAAGATGCACTATAATTGAATTATTTGGCCAAATTAATAAATAATTAAATGATTCCTATCACATTAATAAATAGAACATATTAAAAGAAGTTAGAAAAATGTCTTTAATTGTTTGGTTGTCATTTAAACGACTGTTGCATCATTTATTGCATATAAACCAATTGTAGACAATATTATTGATAAAATTTTGATATCGAAATAATAGATCCTTTAAAAAAAATTCTGTAAAAGAATTGCTTTAAAAATAAGGTACTCAACAGTATCGTTCCTTGTACTAATCGTCAGGGGCCCAAGTAGTGAACCCTAATAGACGGACGGTACAAATTTGGTGCTAGTTTTAAACGTACATGGTTTCGTATCTACACAATCTTGTGCTGAAGATAAAAAAACTTTTACCACAATAAATAATTAGCTCGTAAATTATATATTTTTATTGTAAACATTTTTCAAAAATAATAGAAGTAAATAAACGTAAAATACAACAATGTGTAATAAAAGGTTTAAGTAAATTTTAAAATAATATATATGCAAAATACCTACACTTGCGCATTCAAGTAGCAAAAGATTGGGAGTAACTACCAAAAGCGCAAATAAAAATCAATAGTATACGTAAAAATTTTTTAACTGTGTATTTGATTGCATATCTTAAAGAAAGATCTCATATAAAGAAAAATTTTGACAGGAAATAGTATACGTCTATTTTAGAACGTCGTCGGCATTTTTTATATTATTTACACGTGCATTAGAAAAAATATTCGAGTTCTCCAAGCTTCTATTTCAAACATCAATTTATAAACGTTTAAATGTTAATAAACATTCTCTGTTTATAACCGACAGTAGTTAGTTTTTTAAATTAGATTTATTACAATAGAAAAATAAAAATGAAAACTTAAAAAGATTTTTAGCATGCCAAGAATATACATCAAGTACATTTAAAATAGACTTAGTTTTTACATATATCTATATTCTTCTCGTAGGTTTCTCCCACATTATTTTTAGGTGGAAGGGACAATCATTAGACTTTAAATCTGCAAATAAACATTTTAGAAATACGCTTTCGCTCTGCCAAGTGACATTCGTGATATGCACCCACATAGTAAAAATATTGTTTTTCGTTAATTCGTGTGTGTCATATACAGTGCTGGTATGTCGAAAAACCACAAAAAGAAGGTACGCTTAAAATTATTATAGATGTAACATTAAAAAAATGTTACTTTTTAAAATACGTTTTCACGTCGTAATTAATATTTATTTTTGACACTAATGCAAACCGGGTCATTTTATTTTAGTTAAATAGTGCACGTTTTTATATAGAAATGTCATACTTTAATTTTTCTAAATTTACTTAGAAATAATACAGTTTGATTAAATTTTAAACATTTGATGTTAATTCAGATAAAACAGTTGAAATAAATGAATTTTGTTATAATTGCAATAAGATGTCATTTTGTTTTATATTTTGTTGTAATAAGCAATTGTTTTCCGTGTACTTGATAGAAAAGTGTCACATTGTTTAAATAAAAATCGCAAAGAAAAGTGGGATTTCCCGTTAGCAACACTTTTCTTAACTATTTCAGTTAGTAACGCTTTTTTTCATTCTTTTTATTTATTAGCTAGCATAATTTGTAATTAAACTAAACATTACACTAGAAGATGAGGAAACTGACTGCAACGCAGACACTGACAAATTAGAATTTATTACTTTGCTTGCTTCTACTGTTGATTTTGACGTTTCAGTGGTCAAAGATTGATCTTCAGTCAAACTATTAAACAATTTTTTTTTTAAATTTTGACTTTATTTTTGATCTTCGACAAATGATTCTGTAACAACACTACTACGCCAACCGCCGTGTCTCTTCAAAACTCAACTTCAAAAAAGTCGCTATTGTCCTTCGAGAACAAGTACGCAGCCATTTTTTTTGTTAATTGTAAAAGATGTTTATAACAATTGGTTGCTTTGTGCACTTGCTTTGCTTATTAAATATAATTAGTTTTCTTTATCTCAAATTCAAACACTTTTTTAAAGTTCAATTCTGTCTACTCCATCTTTTGATGTAACTCTTTTTTCTTTATTTTTGTGTCAAGAAAAAAATATACTGTTTCTAGAAACTCCTTTACATCATCAATCTATAAAACTCAAAATTTTTTATAAACAGAAATATGTATCCAAATTTTTATTTTTTTGTAAAGTGTTTCTTAACGTTGAGTACACTTACTATGGTATTGTAGCCTTAAGAGTTTTAATAATGTTGAAAAATCAGTGCTAATAAATTTTACAAATAAAACATACTTTTTTTTACACAGTACGGCTATTTGCCCTTTGCACATTTTTTTTTATTTTTTCAGCCACAGAAAATTTTCTCGTATTTTTCTTTAGAATTTTTAGGTAATAAAATAAAATAATTTCTTTATTATTTTCATTTGTGTGACTTCTTTTCCATAAACATTTTTGGACAAATTTTTTGTTTGATAATATATTATTCTTCGACACTCATAATGGCGTTACTTTGGACAAGTACACAAACAAATGTCATGATCTACACGTTTAAAAAGTGAATTTATTATTCGTGTAAATTTAAACATTTACACTCACTGGAAAACTTGTAGATCAATATACAATTGTTTTTAATAAACTATATAATACATTTAATATTGTTAAAAACGTTTATTAGTATTTTTTTAAATTTTTTATTTAAATCCCAAATTGTTTGCTTAGCAAGATAAATTTACATAGGTGCGATCAAACGCTAGAATGTAGATCAATATTACAGACATAATAGTTGATGAAGTAAACCCCCTTCGGTTAGGCAACACGTCGTACAAAAAATTAAACTTGTCGACCTAACTTTTACATTCCAAAAGAATAATTTTACATTTGTAAATTATAACACAAAAATACAAATCTCGATAATACAGAAAACCAGAGTGTATCGTCTAATAATATGTTACACACATAGAAAAAAAATTTATAGTTGATTATTGTGACAACAACCTGATATGTGCGTAGAATAGTGTGTACAACCGACTGACAACGTAAATCAAAAGAATGAAAGTATAAAATATAATACTTACAATTTAGTTTTCCTTCGAAGAATGCAACTAGCTAGCAGCACCTTCCCAGAATTTACTAAAATTTGCTGAAATATAACAAACACGTACATACGGTGTTATCATAACTAAATCCTGTTCGGTTTATACGATCAATGATAAAACCAAATGTGCCGAGTTTACCCTAAATTAATTTTGTTGTTTCGATAAATGGGCCTCACAATACGGTTATGATTATATTAATTAGATAAAGATTTCGATATCAATTAACGTGGCGTGACGTCATCATAGAAATTTTCCTAATAAACGAAACGGGTTTTAATATCTCCACATTAATGAAACAACGTATGGAAATCCAGAAACCGCTATTGACAATACGGGAAAATTAAGGTAAATCACAAAAATATGAAGTAATGCTTACTCTAGGAAAATTTTTACAAACCAGAAAAAATACTACACTCATGTATACAATGGATGCGTGTGAATTATGAGAAATGAAAACTGGACACTTACGTTAGAACATGTACGAAGTATACCACAAAGACTAGAAAAGTAAGTTTGCTCCCATCGATATTTCGATCTCAAACATTAACGAATTGACAGCAATCACTTCGAATGCAGCGGGAACTGGGCGTTCTGGGAATCAATCTTATATAGTACAAACACCATACCAAAACACTTTTAACATAACAGCTGGGCTCTGTTGTTAAGAAACAAAATTACCTGGAATTTTTAGTGTCGTTCCGTATACCATCTCCGTCGGTAAACAGTTGAAATCGTCTTCAAATACTGTACGAAGGCTTGGTAACACGATTGGCAGTAGATCGACCGTTTTCAATTTCGTGACACCTAACGGCTGTTAACGATGATATCGCTCAAGGATGCCGTTTGTCTGCGGCTTATAAGCTGTGCAGCGTGCGCGTTAAATACCCAATAGTTTTGTGCGCAAATTCGTTAGTACTGCCTTAAATGTGTACCGTAACGTGCGACCCAATTCCTGTAAAAAGCTTCGGCGAATGAAATCGCTTCCGGCCACCTGGAGAAAGAATCTAACATTGTTAAGCAATATCTGTATCCTCTTAGTATCGGGAGCAATCTCACGAAATCCACGTGTACGTGTTAAAAACGTTCATCTGGCATGGAAAAGTTTTGCAATGCGCTTTTGGTGTGACTGTTAATTTTAGATCTTTGGCAAGGCATACAACTACGTGTCCACTGTGCAATGCCTTTTTGCATGCTGGGTCAAACAAAACGCTGTGAAATGGTTCGCATCGTTGTTCGCGCGTTGCCGTGTGCTTTATCGTGGCACATATCAAAAATTCGCTTCGTCAAGCTGCCGGGTAGGTATAGCCTAATCTTTTCTGTAGAGATATCACACCGTATTTGCGTCGCTTCTCCCGGTAGTGTAAACTGTTATATGTTTAATGATGTAGCATCAAGCCAAAAAAATTTTTTATATCTAAGGGTCGCAACTGCCTCGGCGGCGTTTTTGCAGACCGTTGTTGAAATGCAAAAATTTGTGGTCAGTTTGGACTGTAAGCCGTCTGCCCTCGACAATAAATCTAAAGTATTTTATACTCTCGTAGATCGCCAACAGTTCTGAATTTTTTCTGTCCGCGTTGCTATAACAAGTCAGGTGCGTCTACGGTTAACGATAAAAAACAGGTTCTGCTGGATGCGCTAGAAGCGCCACTTCTGCAAGTTGCGTTTTGCACCGCTCGAATAGCTTGCATACGGTGTCCATACGATCTCGCGTTTGTCTAGTCGATGGGCGCCGTGTGTGTTGCGTTTTTTACAAATTTTCGATATAAATTCGCAGCAGTTAAAAATCGACGTAACACACTAATAGTTTTAGGTCTCTTGTACAACTCATACGCGCTCGGGCAAAGGTTAGATTCTTTCAGGCAAAATTAAATTACCAAGATATTCTATTCTTTCAACACTTCTCGAGGTTGATTCGGACACCGTATTCACGCAAACGTTCGAACATACAGCAAAGATGAATTTGGTGCTCTTCTGGGTCTGCAAGAAAATCAATATGTCATCTATGTAGGCATGACCTTGCCAAAATATCTCAAAAGTTTGTGTTGCAAAGTTCGATGGTCTTTGAATAAACGGAAAAGCGTCGTCACCGTGGTTTTAGGAATCTCCTCTTCAGCAATCGGAATTTGGTATTACGTTTGAACTGGAACCAGTTTTGAAAATATCTTACTTTGATTCAGTAAATGCGCAAAATCGTTAATGTGAGGAATCCGGTAACTGCTGGGAACATTTACCGCGTTTAAGCGTCGGTAATCTCCGCACGGACACCACGATCCGGCTTCTTTTTTCGGCGCCAGATGCTTCGGGCTAGCCCAAGGGCCTACAAATCTCTTGCTCTAGTATAAATTCGAACTTTGCTTTGGCTGCTGCAAGCTTTTTTTTGACGGGCCTAATACTAGTATGTGGCGTTGAACTTCATGATGCTTTCCTGTCAGCGTTTGCTTAGTAATGTCTGCAAATTCTGGTAGTAGAACATAAAACTTGTTCGACTTGTTCATTGTTAAAATTGCTTTAACGGGTGTTAATGGGTGCAGACAATGATAGGACGTGATACGTGTGCTACGTAAAATTTCCACTTATACGGACAACGTAACCGAAATTTAAACACAAGTGTCTGTTGTGAATCCATTTGTCTTATTTATTATAAAGAAGTGGCTGCTGTGAGATTCGGTATTGAGCGCGTTGTCCAGCGACGGTCTTCCTAGTATTCATGTTTCTTAGGGACCGAACAGGGTAGAGGGTAATTATTAGCGCGATTTCCAAACCGACGGTGATACAAACGCGGATTGGCTTCTTTCTCGTCGCGCTGTTACGTTTTATTTGCTCAACCATCTTCGTAAGCTTCTTGACCTTCCCTTTAAACGCTGAAATAGAAAGGTGGGTTGGTGGGGCCGTTTGCTGCGTTGTCGTTTCTGCATGCGCGGTTGCAAACGAAACTGAAGGAGGGGATGCTGTTGTAATAGCGGAGATGCTTGTACTCCGACCGTTTTCGTTGATTTCCCTGATTTTATCCGCAATGGCAGCCGTTTTATCCAAAGGTAAAGTGCTTGCTGCCAAAATCTCCTGTACCATCGATGGTAGTCTCTGTCATACGCAACACACTTTCGTTTAATCTGCTTCCAGCGTGGATTTTTACTCTCGTAGCAACTGTGAAGGCGTTTTATCACCGATTTCTAAGTCTGTTTGCACTTTGCGTAACAGTTGCCTTGGAATGTATAAAACGTGCTATTAACTCTTTTTTTAATATTTGGCTTTGTCAGAAACTGAGATTAAAATGTCCGACACACATCTAGTGTACTAGTTACCGTGTAATATTTGGTAACGTTATATTAACCGTCGGGTCACCAATGCAGCTCGCTAGTAAACAAACACTATCCTTTTTTAGGCGAACTTACTTTTATTTTTCTAGTTTTTTTATTTTCTTTTTACTTAGAGCTTCCTGACGTTAGATTTAAATATTTAGCAATCTCGAACACAATGGCTACAAACGTCTCTTCTTGCAATGTTTTTCTCCAGCGTTGTGTTTAGAGTAGCCTTGCTTTAGGTATTCTATAATCATATAAGTAAATAGAATGTTTTTCATCGATTCTTTTTTTCTTCTTTCTGTGTTTTATAAGTTATTATATGACATCTTTTTTGTATTATGATGTGTGTATTTTTGGCCCACGTTTGTTTGTCCCTACGCTTCAACTTTAGTTGGGTGCTTCCGTAACCAGGACCCCAGTACACATTGACAGATCTGGTTGCTTGATAAATTTAACTTATGTAATAATCTTGCATTTGCATTCAGTTAAGAGAACCGGGGAGGTTTCTCGCCTGTTTTTCCCCTCTTACTGCAGGTTCCACCAAACAGGCAAAATTTCGGATCTAAGGATTTGTGAGTTAAATCCGGACCTGCATTTCTCGCCTTCTAGCTCTAAAGATATTTGTGATTATTCATTTACTGTAATAATGGATTGAATAAAAAGTTAATCACTTCTAAATAATATATTATGTAATTACGAAGTTCATTTCATACATCAACAACAGAATTCATGTATAATCGAATTTCGGTTCCGGCTATGCGGATCCAGTTAAAGAAATCCGTGGATCCGAATCTTGAAGATCCGAATTGTGTATGAGATCCGGAGAAATCCGGATCCGGATATATCGTAGCTGGAGATCTCGATCCATACCGGATCTCGTTTTGGATCCGGAACCGTTTTACACCCCTAGCTATTTATATTCCGACAAAATTCGCTCAACATCACAGGAGCAAATTTAAATTTTGCAATTTTACCAATGTCGTAGTTTTTGGTTGCATAATTATTTGATTTTTTGTTGTCGCTACTTAAAACACAACATATATCCTGAAATTCCTTCAATCCGCTATTCTTCTGTAAAAAAGCAAAAAAATTATTTTTAACTTCAGATGTTACATTGAGAACTGTGTTAATTTTTCACTACACCTTGCACACTCGGCGTTTTTCTAATTTTTTTATTGCAGGTGGAATACACATAAAGTGGGTTTTATATAAATTAACTATTCTCTTCTTCTTAAACATTTTTTGAACTGTTTTAATAGTTTTAGCTTTAGAAGCAGCTAGACTATTACATAATAACGGTTATTAAAGTTTCGAAATCTGCTGTTGTTACCCAGTTTCCTAACAAGTTAGAACGAGTTCAGGTGGCGATGGTATGTTAGAAACAGTTTCTTTATTCTTTTTGGAGCTGTTAAAAAAATATTCTTTACTACAAATATTAATTCATTAATGTTCTGTATTCTTAGAACGGATACTTTCCGAAACCAAATGTAGACCATGAGCTAAACATGTTACATGGATATGTACACTTGTAAATTAACCGAACTAATTAAATTTAATAAAAACACTTACACTAATTAAGATAAGATAAAGCCCGCGGATAGCTTCACACACTTGTTTACACTAAAATCACGTACAAGATTATTTTCGGTATATTTATGTACACACACGGGCTAACGACTTATTTATTTCAGCTTGAATAATCTTCTTAACACTGCTGTATTTGCATTACGGCAATACCTAACTTACGATTTGTTTCGTCGGTATATATACGCATTTTGAAAATCATTCTCGAGTGTTCCATATCTTTCGATATGCGTTCTAGAAGATGGATAACAACCTCGAGAAGGATCTCAAATTTGCGAATAATTTCTCGAACGTTTCAGTACTTTATACCCAAAGACTAGCAAGCTAAGCGTATTATTAAAAAAACAGCAATCGTAGTATGATTAACTTTAGGTAACACGTCCAAATTAAGTAAAAATGATGATTGTATAATGTTTGCTGTTGTATAATGAAGCTTCACTGATCAAATTTTGCTATGGTTCAGAGCTTGTAACGCTTCCTAATTTTCTATGTTTAACCGTTTAGACATGCTGACCAACCTGAAATATTTTTTAGCACATTTTGTACCCCGCCGCAAAAGAACGTAGAGCTACTCCAAATGATTTTTTTTATCCATAATGCAGAGGCTTAACTTGTCAATTACCTCTCACCAACAGCTTTTCTCTCAAAGCTCATCAGAATTACAACTAAGTGGTTAATTGTCATACGCCAAAAATATTTCGCTAAGCTATTTTCCATCATTTTTTACAGGTGAAAAATACAAAAAAACAATAGTTCAAAAAGTCAATTATTTTGTATGATAAAATTTGAAACATACATTTTTATGTAACCTTCTGTCACACTTGAAGCACTTCCGTGAGGATGGATATAGATTAAGCAACACATGGAGATCTACGCTGCGCGAAGAGCATGCAAGAAGTCACCAGACGTCTATAAACGAAAATCAACAGACCAGAACGGGCACGGATCAGCGAAGCGGAGACGGTATATAACGGGAAGCGCAAGACGATAACATCAGACTTTAGAAAGCTTCTGAAGAAGCTGCAAGCATGATCAGCGAAACGTTAAGAGAAAGTTTTGTGACGCGGCAACACTCGAAAAACAGTGCTACACAAACTTTTGTTATGTGGTTGACACCATCATATCTTATGTCACGTGGAATCGGTGCTATTGGGCCTCCTCTTCTCGTCCTTTGAGTTGACTTTACTTTGATTAGACACATAGCAATTGTACGCCAAAATTCTAAGTGACTTATTTGTTTTTCGCCATTTACCTATTCATAAAAACGATATACTGCAACAACGAATAAATTTAGAACATTAGAAAATAGGTTCCACCCCTACTTTTTAGATCTCTTGGGCGATAACTAGAACAAAAGCGATCTAGTAGATCAACTTTACCCATTCCTTTATTATATTGCTTTATTAGATGTGGCTGAGTTTCTTCCTTTTTATGTTCCCCCTTTACTCTTCTGACAGTCTTTTGGAGTAGTGCCACTCCATAATAGTTACTTTGTAGATTGTAGATGTAGATAGAACGAATTATCGTTCCATTTTACACATATTACATTACCGTCAGATCTATAATCATATGAGCCTTTATCTTGTTTTTTTAGTATAGAAGATGTTATCAAAGGACACTTGGCAGTTTTATTTTCACGTATAGTACCGCATGCACGAATGTTCTTTTCAGATAGCCATTGAAATAGCCCATAGCTCGAAAAGAAGTTGTCAAAGAAAACTACATGTTGTGAAGGCTCTTCAATAATTGACAACATATTTTTACGACACGATGCTTAACAGGCCTTTGTTGTCTCCTACAGACTTACCACAATATATGTCCATGTTGTATGGGCAACCATTTGTGTCACACAACATCCATATTTTAAATCCAAAACGGACGGGTTTGTTTTTTATGAACATCTTAGCGGAATGGTGCCCATGATACGGAATCATCGCTTCGTCAATACTTAAATCTTTGTGAAACACGCCAAACTGCTGCAAGTTTCGGTTCAACATTTTATATAATGGTAACATTTTAGCGATTTTCGTATTTTCTAACTTTCTGTTATACATGAAAGTAAAGCTTTATCAGCTTGAATGTGTCTCGACTCATAGTTTAAAAAAAAATGGCGCCAGCATGTCTTCAGCTGTTGACTAGTAATCATTTTCACTTGGAAGACTATGATAACCACTGATTAACAATAAACCCAGAAACTGGGTGATTTCTTCTTCAGTTATAGAAAAATTATGTTGATTTTTGTCTCTACGTGCATAAAGGTTTGTTTGTTGTGTCAAATAGGATACAACTTCTTCGGTCCAAAATAACAAAAATATTTCACATTCCGATTTTCCAGCATGCTCTAAACCTATTTTTTGAGGCTCAGATGCAACATTCGTGATAGCTACGTTTTTGGTTCGTTTCCAATACGTTTTTCCTTTTTTTTTGTAGGAGGCTCTGTACTGTCTGATTCTTCTTCCTTGCTTGTTTTATTTTTATTTAGCTCTATATTTCCAGATACCTCTTTCGGAGAATCTCTTACTTCCAAATTTTTATCATCATTATCCTCTACGTCACTTTGCATTTTACTATCACCCGATTCTGGAGGTCATAACACGGTATCACGTACGTTGTTAGACGTAGATGCTTCTACAGCGTCTACGGCATCACACAAAAAGCGGAATTGTTTTATAGACGAACCCTTTCTGAAAATGTTATAAGTAAATATATAAACTAGTTCTGAAAAATAGATGCATAACCGTAAAAAAATTTTGGATCCATTGAAACTGTACGCTTGACAATAATCGCAATAAAAACAGAATAAGTACACTAACTTAGTACCAACTACTCTTCAAAACGTTTCAATCACAAATGAGACGCAAAACAATAAGTAGTTTTATCGGACTGTTCAAATAACAACTCGTTTTCAAGACACGCGTGAGTCACCTACCGACCTACCCTAAACGGTCCAACGTTCCCAAATTGAGACAGGCCGACTTTCCAAAAAATTTTTGGTAGACGTTGATAACTTGAAATGAATTGTTCGTTATATAATAAGACAATATCAAGTAGCAAATTATTATAAATACAGTAAATGACGATAAAATATAGAAAACAAAATTAAAACTTAAAAATGCACAAAACAACAAAATTTATAACCCACATGTAGTAAATATTACAACCGCGAATTTAAAAAAATGTATTTGAGTGATACGCGGCATAATATTTCTAACTGTACTACGCAAGTGCAAAAATTTGTTTATATAATTGCAGAAACCATCTTAGAGACCAGTGGACAGCTGTTTCGTCCTATTTGGACTCCTCAGCACTGGAATACTCTAATGCAGTTGGTGGAAACTGCATTAAAGTATTCCAGTTCCAATCGAAACGTTGTGTATATTCGTTTCAAAATAATAAACAATGAAAGTTCAGCAGAATGTTATTACTTTGCATCAAGCAACATTGTTTAATACATTCAAACAAAAGTAATTAGATTATTATTTAGAATTTACCTTAATTTTATACGTTCAAAATTTTACTGTCAATAAGTATCTAAAATTATAGAAAGAAATGTGTGTTTTTTTATTCGCATAAAAATATAAACACGGTCATAAAAGTAATATTATTTTCTTATGGTATGAGAAATACATGTAAAATTTAGTAATGGTAATCCTTTTTTTATTTACAAAACAAAAGGACATAACCTCAAGGCATATTTACAAGTATAAATACTGGTAATACTATTAGAATGTGACTGAAAATGCGGTAATGTTCATTTTAGGGACATTTCCAATGACTATGGCTTGTACATACGAATCTTATATATGTTCGGTTACAGATTTCTAATCAGATAGACCATTACTGGCACAAATAGAACAAACATATACAACAGTACCCAGACTGCAAGTTTCGTGTGCCAAATTTTTACATTCGATACACTGCACGCACTTTTCCTTAGATTCATATTCGGTCTCTTCTACTTTTTTACTTTGGAGCTTCTTTGTTTAGCTAAGTTTTAAATTTTATTTTTTTTAAATATATCTTTTAACTCCCTTTTATTTTCTGCTTGCTTTTTAATCCTCAATCAACAACTTTTCTGGTGTATCGGTAATAATAACTGAACATCTCTTCTTGCAGGGCTCTCTTGCATTATTTTATTTCCTCAGGCTTCAACGCAACGTATAAAGTTTAGTTCAGTGGTTGAAGAATGTGAATATAATGAAAACGAAACGTGGTTATTACTACACCGTAATCTTTTGCGTAATTTATGCATCAATCAAAAGATGGGGATCGTGATTATCCAGTAACAATAAGCAAAGATGGTTTTTTGAACTTTTAGCTGTACTCTGTATAAAAATCTAAAAATATTCTTCTTTTATCCGCTGTGAAAGATTACTGCTTTAACAATATCTGGGTCTTTGCGGATAATATGTTCTTTAAAAAGAACCCTAGAAAAAATTAAAAAAGTGGAATGTAGTTCTTGCTAGCAAATATTGCAAATGCCAATGTAACAAAAGTTTTCTTTCGCCAGATGTCACAGCTCCAACTTGCTTAAAGACTCGGCGTCACAATTTTATTTAATTTCTGGACGGTCGTGATCTTGGTCTCATCCATGTTCCATATGTTTTGAGATTTTGTATCTGTTCATTATCGAAAATAACTTCTCAAAGAAAAGATTTACATTATTCTTATTGGAGCTTGTTGCACGGGCTAGGCTAGTTGCTTTTGTTATTCTGAGCGAAAGTGTAGCTTAACGCTGCAGAAAACTAATAACCAATTAGCTCCAGCTTGCCTAGTTTCCGTCCATTTTGCAGGAAACTTCTGATTATCGGTTACTGATACTCGGTACGCTAATTTCCTGACTTCTTTGAAGCTAAAGCTCTAGTATATGTCAGAGGCTTGTTTGATATACTGCTCAAGTTCTCTTTCTAATGCGTCACTAAAAACTTGACTATTTTAATGTAACCGATCAAAGTTATAGGCTGTCTATCTCTTCAGTACACAGTGAAAAATATTTTGTTAATTTCACTTTTATTTAACAACATTTTAATAGTTACTTAGTTAGAGTAAATAGCAACTGTATTTTTTAGTTACTTTTACTGATGGGATAATGCTAGGTGAATAAGCAGTAAATTTACAAAATACGTTGTAAAAATAACTCATATAATGTCAATTATTGCAGTTTTAGATAATCATGTATCAAAATGTTGTTGTTGTTACAATTAATGTAGTACAGTTTGACAGTTATGCTGTTGTTGAAGTTGGTTCCATAGGTTTTGATAAATTTACTAAAAATAGGAGTGGACCTGCTGGAACTAAAAATTGTAGTTAATTTAACTATATATTTTTTACTGTGTAGACATTTTAGCACAATATTGTGTTAGTGTGCGGTAATTTATATTGTAATCTACAGCAACGTTTTGAGTTGATCTGATCCTGATCATTATATCAGAAAGTGTTTCTGAAATACAATCCTATGCGGTATTTTGCAACCACTTAATTATTAATTGATGTGATATTTCTATACAATTTTAAAACACATACTACTTGAAGCTGAACTGCTTGCGTTGCTAAATAGTCAAAGGAAAAATAAAATCTTGTTTTTCTTACCTGTTGTTTTGACGAAATCTGAAGGAACAAAATTTTACGTAAACGCACCGAAAACAAATAAATTATAACTTTTGCGCTCTCTGCAAGAATGAGTTGATACTTCGAGTATTTGAGCAACTGACAACTCAACTACGTATAGTTTTTCTATTTCTATTACCGCAATTGGAAATAAATAACTGTGTGACAACCAACTCGTGTGACAAACGTACCCGATCTCTCCTACTAACACGTTTATTAAAAAAATACAGCTATCTTTTGACAATTATGCCAACTATTTAAAAGTGTACATTTAATTTGTTATTTAAAAAATTTTGTGGTTTATAATCGAGTAAAATAATTAATGAATACCTCACATTTTCAAAAAAAAGTTGGAGTGCTATAAAATACCACTTACGCGTAATTAAACGTAAATAACTATTACAATTTATTTATTTCTTTTAAACCGTTCACAAAACGCATGCTAAGAACAAATCATTAAATGTCTATTAAAAAATACTGAGATTTTGATTAATGTTGCTTATTATTCATCAAAGAATTAGAGAATCTAGTCGATCTTCTAAGATATTTGAAAAACGATTTTAGTAAGCAAAAACTGGTCAATAAACATAAATCCTTAAAATGCAGTTTGTTTCAAACTTTGAACATGTCTCTTGAAACGAATACAAATGCTCAGTTTATAGGTAATTATATACACAACATTATCAAGCATGTAATATCATATAGTAATATTAATATTTTATATAAATTGCATAAAAAGTTTCATATTTTTTAATTATTACAAACTTTACATAATAACATAATTTACGTAAACAAGGTATTAAAAGCATGTATTATTTAAAGAAATATGTATTTACTTAAATATAAAATAACTGCGTAAAGCTTTGTTTACATAATGTGCAGCTATAAACGCCGACTATTTATTGTTGTCATTTGCACATAACTGTTAGCTAAAATAAAACCTTGTCTAATGGACTCAAAAATAAGAAAAAGTATGCAAAGCATTACATTTAAGTTGGCAACAAGTATGAAAATAATAATAAATGATATTTCACGTAGGTCATGATCAACAATTGTATGTTATGTATTTATAATTTATTTATTTAGACAACTTAACGTATTTCGTTGTTTTGAAAAAATATATTATTATAACATAACATAATATTTAAAATTTACATTTGTATTTTTATTGTTTATTTTTCATATATAATCATGTTTATGTTTGCACTATGACATTTTTAAATCCGAGTAAAAACGGGACCCCCTCCTCCCCCAAAGTCTCAAAATTTCCCAAAAATATTTTGACGTTTATGTTGACAAGTGCGCAAAAACTGTCAAAGACGGTTTACAATAGCAAAAATTTAAAATTTATGAGAGTTACCGAGTTGATCGTTCCAGAAATATCATCTCCTTAAGTAAACACAATTCTTGTAAGATGTTACACCATTAGTGTTAATTTTTGTCAAAAATGTAAAGTTATATTTTTTAAAGTAAAGTTTTTTAGATATGTTTTGATTAGTTGGCACTTGTGGTTGGCACAATAATACTTAACAATACAATTTTGTAAACCTTAGAATATTTTGGTTTATCGGTTGGATTAGTGTGTCGCGTTAGAAAACATCAACATATAAAGTATTAAATGTTTGTAGTAGTCATTCTTGCATTTTTGTATCTTTGTTAATTCTGAGATTTTTTAAATTCTTAAAGCGTGGATTTCTTAATTTCTAATTTAAGGCTGTCACATTTGTACAACTCAAAATGTTAATCACAGTTTTTTCAATATAGACCTGCCTTGTGTGCGTTGCAGAGTTGATTTTCAGATAATCAAGATTTGCATTTCGTAACGACATTTAAAACATTGTTAAAATGTGCTATTAAAGCTACCACTTGAAATAAATTTAAATGTGCTTACTTAAAAACCTACTTTTTAATAGGTTTTACTTTTTGTATATAAATGTATGACTGACTGTATTAAAAATTTTAGTTTTCATACTAAAGGTATTGCATTTTATAAATTGTAGCTTAAAGTTACTACGCTGTAGGAGATTACTATATGTACTTTAACATTGTATATGTTAGATTTATAACCCACGTAATTCAAATTAGTTTTGAATAAAATGCAAGTTACATCTACAACGTGTACCTACATTAAATGAATAAAAGCAATGTCAGTACAGTTGTAAAAATTCCAGTAGAGAAAACCACTCAACGGCCGGTTTGCATTTTTAAAACTCATCGCCAGTGGAAGATACACTCTGATGTATTTTCACATCCGCACTGGCAGCTCTATAACATTTAACGAATTGTCGTTAGAACTTAATATATAAAAGATGTGACAGTGATTAAATTTAAAAAAAAACTTGTTTTTCTTTATAGCCTTCCCACCTTTCAGTATTAGGCTTTAACTTTAACCCTCTATTTAACGGTACCACAGTCATAAGGAACCCACCGCCTCCGCCTTCCAAAAACGAGCGGGGAAGCTGAAGTTGTTTAATTTCTTTTGTTTAAGTTACTTCGTATTCGTATTTTTCGACTTAGACTTTCGGAATCCTAGGCTGTGGTTTTGCTTTTGGAATTGTTTTGCAAATCCGGTTTGGCCAATGATTGCAAATGGTTGATGATTCTATAAGTGTGTGACTCTTCTTTCGCTGATTTGACCCGCCGAACCTTGTTCGTCGTGGTGTTTGTAGACGTTCTAGTCTTCTTGCTTGCTTGTTTGGCAGCTTGCTTGGATAGCTCTACATTCAACCGATCGTTCAGTGTGTACTTTGTTGCTCGTCTGTGTGCTTTTTCATTTTCTACTGTTCCGTCGTGCTCTTTGACCCATTCAATTTCAATTACGCTGTTCTTCGCATGGATTGTTTGTGCTATTTTTTGGATGCGTGCCTTAATTTTTGTTTTAGGCTTTATTTGTCTAATTTGCGTTATTGCGGTCTTGTTGTCAGTTTTAATGATAGCATTGCATCCTGGGACTGCGTGTATGTTTATCCATTCTAGCGCTAGTTGGATAGGTGCTATTTCGGCCTGTGTGCTACTACTGTAATCAAGTAATTGTCTCTCAATGATTTCTACCAATTCTTGGTTTTCTTTTTCTATTATTGCGACTAATGTTGCTCTTTCTTCGTTTTTTGACTCGTCTGTGTAGATGACAAAATCGTTTTAGTTTGTTTCTGTTATTTCTTTAAAGAGGGTGGCACTTAATGCCGCTACTGGTGTTTCCCGTTCCATTTTCTGTGTTTCGCACGTTGCCGTTATTTCCGCCCATATCTGACTTATTCCGGCTATTATTTCTAGAGCTTTTGTGGGTGTTGCTCTGTAGGCTTTTGTGATTCTTCGTAATATGGTCTCGTTGTAGAGTCAATAATTTGTTTTACTCGAAGGTCCGTGATTTTTTTCCTCCATATTTCATATCCGTACATTATAACTGGTTTTATGACCTGCTTGTACACTTGGCTTAGTATTTCCGTTTGCCAACCCAATGTTTTTCTTGCTACTGCAAACAGTTTGTTTGCCAGTTGTTCTATCTTTGTTTTTACTTTCCGTAAGTGTTCTATGAAGTGTCTCTTTTTGTCGATGGTGATACCAAGATATTTTATTAAGTCGGTCATTTTTGTAAGCAGGTTTCTTATTTTTATTGTCGGTGGTCTAATGTACTTCTAGCTCGAAAGAAAAGCATTTCTGTTTTTTCCTCGGTATAGGTGAGTTTATGCGTTTGCGCCCAGTTTGCGCATTCTTGCTAGATTTCCTTCCGTTGAATTTCGATGTTTTTTAGTGAGCTGTCGCTAACTATTAACAGTTAATCATCTGCAAAAGCTTGTACGTGCAGGTTAACCTTTTTCTTAATTTTTTTGAACCAGCTCTTCATTATTATTAACCAGAAGACCGGCCCTAAGCAAGATCCTTGTGGGCAACCTCTATTTATATCCTTTGTTAATATTGTACCGCTTTTTATTTTACTGTTTTCTGTAAAGCTGTGGATGGTTTCTAATAGATTTCCTGGAACGTTCCACTCACCTAATTGTGCTATTATCGATGGATACCATGCCGTGTTAAATTCGTTATGGAGATCTAATGTCACCACTAGGCTGTGTTTTCCTTGTTTTTTATTGTTATTGACTACTTCCAGCGAATTTTGAATAGCCATTGTTGTGGTTCTTGTTTTTCTAAAGCTGTACGGCTCGTTGTCTAGCAAGGAATTGTTTTCCAAGAAGTGTCAAAAACGGTTTGTGTACAGCTTATCGAGTATTTTATTAGAGTTTTTATTGGCAGTTTTTTGGATCTGCTTCTTATTTCTTTTTGTTGTAAATCGTCTTCGTTGTCGTGTGGGAAATATTTTTTGAACACAACTAAGTTAGTTTTCTCGTCTGTTGTAGTTCACTTTCCGTCTTTGTCTTGAATTGTGTTCATTTGGGATTTTTTGTTTGTTTTGCTAGATATTATTTTATAGGGAATATGCCAGGAATTCTTGAAGCAATGCGGTGCAATACTTTTTAAAGGCTTGTAAGTTGCTTTTTTTAATGCTTTTTTGTAAGAATTTCTTAGCCTCCTTTTTTCTGGGTCTTGCCAGTTTTGGTATTCCTTACGATCTTTTTTTACTGCGCTTTTTTGTGCTGTTAGTTCTTTAGATTCCCAGAATTTTCCATTTCTGTTTTTATTTTTTGGGGCGCTAAAGGGCATATTGTTTTTACATGCTTTTATTATGTTTTTAATATTGTTTACTGTTGTGCTTAAGCTCTCTGCTGTTTTGTTTTGCTAATGTTTACTGTTTTCATATAGTTTACCATGTGTTTTTTGGAAACATCCTAATTTGCTTTTGTGTGTAGGAACCTTTTAGTTACTTGTTTGTCAAAGTCGTCCCCTTCCACGTTATATCTGATTAATTTGTGGTCACTAAGTGTCTTGTCTTTCATTATTTCCCAGTCCGTAATGCTTATGCCGAATGCGATTGTCAGGTCTATATGAGATTCTTCGTTTGCAGATTGGAAAGTGGGGCCTTGTTTTTTCTTCTTCCCAAGGTTTCCGTTGTGTTTCTTAGATCCCATACTTCCGTTAATTTTTTGTTATACATTTTGACTCCCCACGCTAGGTGTTTTGTTAGGTACTTACCTTGGTTGTTATTTTTTTGTTGGAGTAGTGCTCCATCAGGATAGTTTGTTGCGCGATTTTGC
Organism: Aquatica leii; assembly: GCA_035610365.1. Lineage (NCBI taxonomy): Eukaryota > Metazoa > Arthropoda > Insecta > Coleoptera > Lampyridae > Aquatica > Aquatica leii. The sequence goes on along the minus strand of CM069437.1, from coordinate 36,667,011 downwards.
CTATTATAGGAGCTTTTGATTCCGCCACTCTAAGTACTGTGTACCCTTTTCTTCAGTTAATGTTTTTCTGGTACGGTTCTTGAATGCATAGTATGTCGATGTCTTGTTCTTCGACGATTTTTTATTTAGTGTGCACGCTTTGCTTTTCCCCAAATTTATTTGCATACAGTTTTTTCTTTTGTTTATCTCCCATTTCTTTACTGATGCCTTTATTTGCCATAGTCCGATCTATTTATTGCCAGTTCCACTTTTCTTGTCAGGATTGAGAATTTTTCCGCATCTGTTGCTGCGTGTTTTCTTTCCGCGATGCTTCCTTTTTTACAGTTTACGCGCTCTAAGCTTATTCCCGTGCATTCTTTGACTGTGTTGTTTTTTCCACATCTGAGACAGCGTTGTTGGTCTGTACATTTTTTTTGTGCGTGGCCATAGCACGCTTAATCGGCGTTTCTCCGGCCTTGTTCATTGTATTGTTGAACCGGTTCCTTGTTTTTGTTTTGTCCGTTTCAGCAGTGCCGTATTACCCTATAGGCTACATAGGCTATAGCCTAGGGGCCTGCGGCCCAAGGGGGCCCGCAGCCGCAAAGGCCTACGTACGAAGTCCCGTCAATAATCACCTTAACACAAATAAAAACTGTAGTCGATATTATATTACGTTCGGATATCGTATTACCTTTTAACACAGCTACGTTACCGACATTACTTAGAAAAATAAACAAAACAAAATACATTTCTTAACACGGATAAATTTATCTTAATGGCATACTCCGCTACTCCGCACATTCGTTTTTGTTTAGACTAACACCAGATGTATCGCATACAGATTAGCTGACTTTGATTTTAAGATATGTTTTAAAAGACGGCACGCCAGTAGAACGTTTTATTACTTTTTGGAAAATATAGGTCATAAAGGAGTAGACATGGAAATAGAAGTTTTGAATTTTCTAGAAAAATTGTCTTTCCATATTTAGGACTGCAGAGGTCAAACCTATGACAATGCCCGTAACATGTCCGGCCAGTACTCGGGATTACAAGCGAGAATACTTCAACATAATAAATTAGCTTCTTTTGTTCCTTGCGCAGCTCATTCTTTAAATTTAGTAGGAACATGCGCAGCAGAGTCTTCTGAAGAAGCCTCTTCGTTTATCTTCTTTGTGGAACAAATATATAACTTCTTTTCTAGATCTACTGGTAGATGGCAAACTATGAACCATTATCTACTAAAATAACACGCAATAGCTGTAAAGAGATTGTCAGCAACAAGATGGTCAGCTAGAGCAGATTGATGTAAAGCACTTTATCGCGGATTTACTTGCATAAAAGATGCAATTCAACATATAGCAAAGGACTTTACACAATCATCCGTGACAAAACTGGAAGCAACAGGACTCCTTACAAAAAATGTCTCAATTAAAAATAGGGATAATGGTAGCTTTTTGGACCATTTTGATAAAACAAGCAAATCTCTGCAAAGTACGGATATTTATGTTTTAAATGTAGTAAGTTTGTATGATTCTCTTTTGCTTTATGTAAAACAATTAAGAAACAACTTTGAAATGTATGAAAAAGAAGGGAAGAAATTGACAAACTGCAATGTATACAGACGTGATACGAAGCGAATAAAAATTCGCAAACTTCAAAGTGGAGAATCAACTCAACATGAAACTGTTTTTGATGAACTAAGAGATATGAAAATTAATATTTTTTACGTTGTGATTGATAAAATAACTAATGAACGACAATTTTGCAAAGAATTTTGGATTTTTATCCAAACTGACTGAAATGTTACCAGAATCAATAATTGAAAAAGCAACAAATTTAAAAAACATGTATTGCAACGACTTAGATGAAAGTTTTCCTGAAGAATGTGTTCAATTTAAATATTTTATAGAAGCAGTAACCAGTGTAAAAGATATTTCCTTTGATGTTACAAGTATGCTCAAATTAATACGCAAAGAAAACGTAATTGCAACGTTTCCTAATGTAGACGTTGTCTTGCGAATATTTTTGAGTATACCTGCAACCAATTGTGCAGGAGAAAGATCATTTTCAACCCTCAACAGAGTAAAAAAATTTAGAAGTACTTTTGCTCATGAAAAACTAGTAAATCTTTCAATTTTATCTCTAAACTTAGATTTGTTAAAATCTATTGAATTTGAAAATATTCTTGAAGATTTTGCTTTATTGAAATGTAGAAAGGTACATTTCTAAGTGTTTATTACGTTGAATTTTATATTTTATAAATACCTAATTGTTTTTTGTTTATTAAAAAGATTTATTTGTATGTGATGTGTATAGTTTTGATATGCAGATAATATAATACTGGTAGATACCTACGTGTGAATAAAAAAGGGCCCCAAATGATAAGTAGCCTAGGGCCAATGACTGTCTTAATCCGGCCCTGCGTTTCAGTACTCGAGTTTTTCTCTCTCCAATTTTTCTAGTATTGCTTTTGTTTGTGCCGCTTCTTTGTCTTTTCCAATATAAGTTGCAAAGAGCTTTAACCGTTTAGCCTGCTTTACCGTCGGTTGCTCACTGCTATTGAATTTTATTTTGCTGTCGGTTTCTTTAAATATTACCATTTTGATTTTATCTACGGTTTGTATCACCATTTTTATTATTTCCTGTGGTTCCTGGTCTAGTAAGCACGTACTGTTTGCCTGGTTTGGGTCGTTGTCTTCTCTTGCTTGATATTTCAGGGTTACAACATTTGTCTTTTCCAAATTACGTTTATAAACCTAAAATTAATTCTAGAAAGTATTACGATAAATTAACTGTTGCATTCAAATGATGTTTATTGAGTTTATTTTTCTAAAATCTTTGGTTTTTATGATTTGTATTTACTTAATTTATGTTATTCAATCTGTTGTACCAGTAGGTAATCATGTACCTTTTCTAACTCTAGCACATTGCTAATTCAATTAACTTGCAGCATAATTAAAATAATCTTTGAAACGATCTCTGGTTTTCATTCCATTAGCAACTTCTTAATCTCCAATTCTTTTCAGATTTTTATTACCTTTAGCATTATTTGTATTTATGTCTGCTTGCGTTCAATAACAAGTATAATTTCTGAGATAATTATGCTACAGTATTACGTGCTCTACTAAGTCGGTAATTAAATACTGTTTTCGTTTTTTTGCGGTAATTTTTCGTTGCTGTCATGTATGTACTTTCTAATTTTTTCCATATGCGCTGGACACCAATTAAGAATAAATGTACCAGGCTACAAGTTTTCTTATATTAAAAATAATTAGATCTGCTGTAAGAAGACGCTTGAATGAGGACGTGTGGAAAACAATGCCCATCGCGTTAAGAAAATACCATCTTTGATAAAACGCATTTGAAGTTTTAGTCTATGTTTTTACACTAGATAAGGGCAGCACTTTCAGTTTTAACACTGTCTATATAGCATCACATGCTGAATATACCATGTCACATACGGTTGAATCTTCAAATCGATAAGTGACTGATAAAGATTTGAAAAAATTATCTGTAGCTAGAAATCTGAATCAAATGTTTTGTTCAATGCCTGCAGAGAACGTTCAGTTAGATTAAGAGATAATTATCACAAGGCTTAAATTTTACTAAAAGAGTAGTCAGGCATCAGTAAAGATACGGTCACTGAATTATAAAAGAGAATTAATGTTTTTAATAGCATAGTTGATAGATAAAGAATATCGAATATTTCTTCCCCAGCAAACTTAAAAGTAAATGACAACGATGAAAATGATAGAATTGCACACTCTTCCTGGTCAATACGCCCACAAATCGTCAGAAACGACCAACGACTTTGACGGATTTACTGACTGTATTTTTTGTAGACAATGCGGAAACAGTCAAAAATTTTTCCTTCCCGGTCCAAGTTGAAGAAAAACGACAAATATTTAACATAGAAAGCAAAATTGTTTTGGCTACTCTAAACATGGTCAATGTTTATGAGTAAGCAAGTTTTTTTTCTTCATAATATTCAAGATCTAAGACACTCAGCATAAATGCCATGTGTATCCCACTGACTTGAATGATCTATCTAACTACAGATACAATTATTAAAATAGGCAAGCAGCATCTGGTGTGGCAATGGTAATAAATCGAAGGTTCGGACATAGCATAACTAACATAAACTATCAAAACGGTCGAATACTGATAGTCACACTAAAGTTAGAAAAACATATTCTTCACATACCCTCAGTATACGCTCCAGACACTGAAAGGCCTGAATAAGAAGCATTTGACTTCTATGAACAGATGCTGCTGTTAATAGACAACATACCCGTCCAAGAAAAAATAATAATAATGGGAGACCTGAATGCAAGAATAGCAAACAACGTCATACCAGAAATCAAAAATACATTTAATGATGAAACGACAAATGAAAGAGGAGAAATGCTCATTGAATTCTGTGCCCACAATGAACTAAGGATCAACAACAGATATTTTAAGCATAAACTACAACATAAAATAACTTTTCAATGCAGTAGAGGGATAACTTCCACAATAGACTATATAATAACAAACAGAATGATCAAACTTAAGCAGATATTAGATGTGAGAGCTCTGACATCTGCAAACATAGGATCGGATTATAATTTAGTGATGGGCAAAATAACCATAGCAAAACCAATCGCTAGAAGAAAAGAAACAAAAACAAAAACTACTAAATTTAATATCAAATCGCTTAAATCTGAATGTAATCAATATTTCTACAGGCATCAACACGCTCATAAAATAGGCAAAGCACTTATCCTCCAACATCGCACTGTAAACAATGCGTAAGAAATCCTATTAAACAATATAAAGCAAGCAGCAGCTGAGGCGTTAGGAACAAAAACTGTCAATACGAATACACAACATACGAACAAAAAACCATGGTTTAAACCAGAAGTAAAAACACTAGCGCAAGAAAAAAAGAGTGCTCACTTGACATACATATCCAACAAGAATCCAAGAAACTACATTAACTACATAAATATAAAAAATAAAGTGAATAACAGAATAAGAGAAATAAAAAGAGAATATTGGAAGAACTTTAGTAAGGAAATGGAAAGTGACCTATACGGAACCCAAAAGCGCATTTGGAAACAGTACAACTAAATAAAATATCGGCAGTCGAATGGATCAACTATTTCCAGAGCATGTACTCAGAAAACCAAGATAAAATCGAACCAACGAATCGACAAAAAAGATTACAAAGAGAGGTTGCCAGGGACATAAAAAGCCTGGAAAAAATATCCGAAGAAGAAGTAATACTACAAGTAACACAGATTAAAAATGGAAAATCTCCAGGTCCAGATAATATTCCGAATGAACTGCTGAAATGTGGGGGAATAGAGTTAGCCAAACAGCTCACTAATCTATATAACAAAATTTTAGAAGAGGCGATAACACCAGAAAGATGGAAAGACAGCATAACTACATCATTGCCTAAAAAAGGAAAATCCTCAGAACCATCTAACTACAGAGGAACATCTTTACTGGATACATCCATGAAATTATTTACTCGTCTTTTGCAACAACGCATTCTCAACCATATCTCCATAAATGAAGGGCAACAAGGTTTTCGGAAAAATCGTTCGACTGTTGACGCAATATTCATTGTTCGGTAAGTCGCAAAAAAAGCAATAGAATTTGACAAATCATCATTCATGTGCTTTTTAGATCTAACGAAAGCTTTCGATAGGGCACGCTTGACGGATATTGTGAACGAATTAAAGAGTAAAGGAATACACCCAAACATTATCGATAAGGCAGCTCAATACGAAGAACACAACTATAATTAAAACAAAATCTCTGACAACTGAAAAAATTGAGCTAAACATGGGTGTTCGGCAAGGAGACAGTCTCAGCCCTCTATTATTCAACTTAATTAAGTTCGCAACGTAAACCACGGCTACAAGTTGGGAAGACACCATATCAAGATCGTATGCTATGCTGACGACGCGACACTATTCGCAGATACTGAAGACGGACTACAGTGGTTATTACAAGCGTTCAGGAGTGAAGCTGAAATATTAAACATGAAAATTTCTACTACAAAAACAAAATGCATCGTGATTGCGAGAGATGAGAACTCAATGGCAAAGTAATTGAACAAGTCTCTGAGTTCAACTATCTAGGATCCACCATAGCACAGTACGGAGTCCTCAAGATTAGTGTGAGGCACCAAATTAACAAATCATCAAGAATAGCTAGAGCCTTAAGAACAACTATATGGAAAAACAAACACATATCTACAGAAGCCAAAGTAAGGATTTACAAAACATGTGTTAAGCCAGTTATGACTTACGCAACAGAAACAAGACCCAATACTGTTGAAACTAAAAGAATGGCTAGCACCTCTGAAACGAAGGTATTCCGCATGATCTCGGGAAACACGATTAGAGATCTAAGAAGAAGCGAGGACATCCGTGAAGAGTGCAACGTGGAGGATGTCGTAAGATGGTGCTCGCAGAAAGTTCTGGAACGAACACGTATCCAGAATGGATAATAACCGACTTGCAAAAATTGCCTGAAACTATAGACCAGCATCCAAACGACCACCAGGAAAACCTCCAAAACGATGGAAGGACAGCTGGTCTTCAGCATCCCTAGAAAAGCAATACTCAGTATAACAAGCCTCTAGGCTTTCGAAAAGAAGAAGAAGAAGACAAGCGGTTTGACTTATAGTTTGTTGACGTTGTAATGCTGAGAGGCGCTTCTTATACTTACGTAGAAATAGAATAGTTAAAATTAATATTGCTACTCATTTAAAACATACTGATAACCGTCCTTTTGACCTTATACTTTTCTCAAATGCTGTATTCTTTTTTGTAAACATGCACTTAAAACATTAACTAAATACGATAACTTCTCATAAGTCATTCTAAAGTATTAGCAAAATTTGACATCCTCATTCAGCAACTGATCAAAAGGTATGAAATTCTTCAAATAATTCTCTGATGGCCGATTGTAAAAACGCAAATGAAACAAGAGATTAAATGATCCAGAATCAACTTTATTTTGATACTAAATTTTAGTTCAATTGCATAAACGTTTTTTAGATAGGGTTATGTAGTCCGGTAGTATTTGTTATTGTTTTGTGAACCAACCATCTGTCATACGGTAAAAGGTGAACTACGGAAAGTATCAAATTGACAAAATTTAAACTTCAAATGGAAAAGAAATAAAAACGTAAAAATTATAGCGAGAAAGAGAAATTAAATCTTTCGGAAATAATAAATACATAAGTATTATGTTTTTTTATCTATTATAAAATATATTTACAATCAAATGCAGTTTTAAGTTGTGATAAGTATTCAACGTAAATTCATTAGTTCTTTTTAGATTTAAGAATATAATAGCACATAAGAGAACGGATTCGTGAATAAAAATAAAAAATGAGACCGGAAAATAATTTGTAACTAGTATAATGACAGAACAGAATTTAGTCACTAAAAACTCTATATAAAAAATTTTAAAAAAGTACTCGATCTGAACTCGAAAAAGATTTTTTTTTTAATTAGGTGCGACTGGGATATGAACCCCAACCTTATATTTTAAACACTTATTTAAAGTACTCATTTTTTTACCGTAAATATTTTATTATATATTTTTAATATTAGAGAATAAATTAATAATTAAAACAACAATTACTAACTCATTTTTAGTGAAATATTCACAAATATGTGTATTTAAGTAAACTGTCAATTTAATTCAAGGCTTAATTCATCAAAATGTTGGTATTATATTCAATACCGGATTATGTCATTTGATCCCGGATCATAGTGTTTATGCATCCAAAGATGATCTGATCCTTTCTATAGTACTGTATTACAGTTTAGTCAATTTATGCAATTGAATTCGGCATTTTAATCCTGTACTAAGCGTTTAGTACCGAACTATACATATAATTTGCGTTTCGTTATTCGGCCACCAGTAGATCAGTTAATAAGATGTACGGCAAATTGCTTTTCTTGTTTTTTACGTAATTTCTTCTAATAAACTTGAAATTATAATTAATTCTTCTTCTTCTTCCAAACTCATTTTTATAACGTAAAAATACGAATACGAATGACTTTAATATCACGCCAGATTTAATAATCATCCTAATCCATTCATACTGCCACAGCTGCAATCGACAGAAAACAGAAGACTCAAAAGACAATGCCCAATCAACCTACAAATCTAAAATGATATTGCTGGATGTTTACTTCTACACGACATTCATTATACACATATGTCAAGTAATGCACAAGATATCAAATTTACTTATAGTTTATATACATACTGATTGCTAATAACAGAAAGAAAAAATATTTTTACGTCTACTTTTTTTTAAATTTTAAACTCTTTTTTTGCTTATGTTCTATAAATTTCTACTCTTGATTTAAATTTATTTCACAAAAAATAAACATGTAACATTGTATATACTATAAAATTCTTTTATAATTATTTTTGATGTGTTTGAGGACAAATAAAATAATAAAAAAATGTTATTTGCATCAGATACTATTCTATCTTGATTTGTAACCACCTATATTTTATGCTTCTTTACCACAAAGTTTATTACATAATATAATAGAACAAAATGAAACGTGTACTATAATAAATAACACTGCCAACCAGTGATTAGAGACTTAAGTTTTAAAACTAAACAATGAAGGTTGCGTAGCAAAACCGGAACAAAAGTCGTTTGCTTTTCAATATAAGACATAGTTGAGAGAAGAAACTATCGTTTTTGAATGAACGCCAAAACCAAGCAATTTATAATCGTAAATAACTACTTCAAACATCAATGTGTACTAACAATCTCTTTGGTGGTTGTTTATTTCACCAACAATCAATATTAACAATTTTTGTTGTTGCAGAAATCTAGGTCGTCAAAAAGTAGATCTCAGTCTATAGTGAGCATTTCAAATGATGAAATATGCAAAGAACCACCGTCGGCCGATAATTTTCGCATTAAAACGTCCAAAATTATGGGAAGGTAAAAGTTTATATAGATTTTAACGGTTTAAAACGTTTCAAATTGAACTCGTGCCAAAAAATTGTAATAAATTTAATTACATCAAATATTAAAAGCTGATTATGATAAAAGTTTATTTAAACGTTTTTAATGTACTGTTTGATGTTACAGGTATATGGTGGCAGCTAGAGATTTTAAACCAGGTGCAGTAATTCTAAGCGAAACTCCTTTGGTTGTGGGGCCTCTGACAAACTGCGAAGTTCAATGTTTGGGCTGCTACAAGATTTTATGCGAAAATGGAAAATATTATAAGTAAGTAATTGGCAAAGGATTTGGTATCTATAAAAAGAGTAAATATATTGGTATAGCAACTTGACACGATTGAATTGGAACTATGTAACATTACTTGAATGCTTGGCAAGGTAACACAATGCCACACACATTGTACATGGTCGTTGCCTTTACTATTTTAAACTTTTTTTGTTTTAACATTTCTAGCATAGCTGTAATTTTTTAAATAATTAAAAATTTTAAAATAGTTATGTTTATGTTATGTTTAAAGTTTAGTCGATTTATAAAAAGTAGTTAAAACATTTTAGAATTTTTACTTATACACGGTTATAATTAAAATATTTAGATTACAATTCAGTGTATCAAAGACGTAGACCTATCAATTAATTTTAGTTTTACTTTTGTTTATTGTTAAATTCATTTTTTTCCTTCACTTATTATATCTTCTAACATACTCTTCATTATATGTAATTCTGTCTTTGGTTATATTGTCTTTCGCTTGTTCTAATATTTCTTTTTTTACGACATATTTTAAAACAAGATCGAATAGTGTTGCTTTTGTTTTATTCACGGCCATTCATATTAATTTTTTCAACTTTGCATGTTTTCCAAATTCGTTCACTGCTTTCGTGAGTGTTATTCTCTTTATTGAATCATCGAAAGCTTGGTAGTCGATAAAAATTATTTCAATCTCTATTTTGCGTTTTTGTGCATTTTCCATTATTTCTTTTCGTTTGTTCTACTTTGAGTACGTTCTCTACTTTAGTACATAATTGTGTTGTAAAAATCTTAGGAATCGGCAAAAGCAATAATTACTTTTGATTAAGAAAACTGATAACATTTGTTTAAAATAGGTAATAGTAACTCTCTTCGCTACTCTTCCAAAATCCATTTTTGTCTAAAAAGACATTTAAACGAGTAAATCATTCTCTATTTTTAGAAAAATATTTGACCTAAAAATTAAATATGAGTACCTACTTGTTATTTACACAACTAAAAATAGATGGGTGTAACAATTGTAAAGTTTTCTTTGCAAAACAAACTATTTAAAAGCGTTTTAAAGATTTTGAAACTAAGTTTGTAACACTAAAAATAATGTGATTGCTCTGATATCTTACTTGCTTTTTCATAATTGGTTGTAAACGTATTTAGAAACCGAAAAAGCTCAAAACAAGTTTATGTGTTTGTGTTCACAATTACAGTTGTTTTACATATTGGTAAAAAAAATATTGCAAAAAACGTACAATGTTATTAAAAATAGTTGATAGCTAGACATACTACTTAACAAGTATCTCGTGTCCGGGCGGAGTTTAACTGAGCAGAGCATTCGTCGAGAAAAGCATTACGCTCGGAATACAGTATGCGGATAAATAATTTCAATTAAAGAACAGCTTGAAATTTAATTAATCTTTCAAAATTAGATTGTTAATACAATGTAGTTAGTTGAAGAGTGCAATGTAGTTAGTAAAAATGTTCTAAATAAAAATAACACAAAGCACAACATACAAGTAACGTTAAAAAAAGCAGGTGGCGCGTATATTAAGAAATCCAAAACATAATGATTGGTTCCTCAAATTTTCAAGTTGGTTATGTCACAGTTGCTCCCCTCGAACACAAGATACTTGTCAAGTAGTACATTGTTATTATTTTCTTTTAGCGTTGAGTCAAGTGATGTATAAAAATGCAATAGTTGTATGCATGTATGAGTGCGTTTTTGTTTACTTTTTTTTGTCTGTATTGAAGCGCAATTTATTAATGTGGTCAGCACTTCAATTATAGTAGTTAATTCTAAACCACAGTTTAGAGGTGGCGCATTAAACACTGATGCTCCATTGCCATGTTATAAAATGACAAAAATTATTTGAATGCAAATTATTATGAGAGCTAAATATAAAGACTAACTTTTCGTCGCCTAAATGCTTATTTGTTCAATATCCACTTTTAAGGTAAATAGAGTTATATACACCAAAATTTGTGAAAAAAAGTCTTTGTTCAATCTCACATACTTTCATACTATTATTTAGATTTATTTTGAGACATTGGTACAATGTCCCCTAAATATAAATTTTTACGTACTATAATATTCAATGTCCAGATATTGAACATAACAGTACATGCAACTATAATAATAGATTACATACCGAGGCGGAAAGTATTCCATTTCTGTCGAGAGAACTATAGTTCTCGAGACAAATGGAACACTTTTGCCAAGGTTTGTATACAATTTTATTCACAATCAGCCATTAAATAAAATAAATAAGATAAAACTAATAAAAAATGAATAAAAACCTACTTCCAAAATATTATCGTTTATTTCGGTAAAATATTAATACATAGTAGGCACTTCACAATTGACATATATACGTATTTGATTTATGATTGACATTTTAACAAATTAGTTAAAACAAAACACACACAAATTACAGGTTCGGAAAGTGTACATTACTGACCGTGAGGTTACATTACATAATCGTTTTTTTTTAATCATGGAAACCGTTCACTTACCAACCTTTAAGAGGTTCGGAAAACTACGTTACTAACTGAGTGTGAATAAAGGATTTTACTAATGTTTAACTTGTTTAATATCCCAGAATTGAGTTAGGTTATAATGTTTATTATTTACTTAAACCAATAATTTATGGGGTTTTGTATCACCTGATTGTAACCGTCGTTTCAGTTTGTGCAATTTCTTTCGTGAAAGACCCAGTAATTGAGTTGATTTTATTCGTTTCATGTACTTTAGGATGATTTGATTGATTTCACGTTGATTTAAGAAAGTTATTTTACGGTTTTAAATTCATCTTTGTCAATCAATTTGGTAAGTAACGTTTTGTATTCAAATACTTTAAAATTACTGCGCTGCTTAAATATTAATATTCTGCATTTACGTTGATTTGGAATTTTCTTTGTCTTGTCAAAATTCCAGTTTGTTTTATGTTTCCCTTACGAGATATTATTGTAATTAAATATATTTTAAGTTTGTTTAAAAGTTCTTTGTTTTAAGTACATTCGCACTTATTTCGTTTGTGTTAGTTTTATTAAATTGCATTTGGAATTGAGTCATCTTTATAATTTATTAGACAGTTTTATGATTCAGGTTTCAACAAGTAATCTTTATGACCGTAATTAAATCTTTAGATATTTTTGTTGTCAATGCAGTTCTCACAATAAGAAAGGCTGCCTTTGAACTCTACTGTTACGTTGTAATTAAATCTGTTTGCATCTTTTTTCTACGTCTTAGTTTTACGGTTTTCTTTTAAAAGATTTCGCACACAACCGTTAGAGAGGTGGTAGCGGAGTGAGGTTTTAAATGCTAGTCATTTTAGGTTAAAAGAGAGAGTTTGCAATGTTACCAGGCGCTAAGCATCATCGGAATGTAGTTCAGGTGTTGGGTTGAATCAACCGTAAGGAAGTTGAGAAATCCGCAAAAGTTGTCAAGATAGAAAACATAGTAAATTATTAGTTATGTGTTGAAAATAGTTTTTTAATTCGTAGATTACGGCCTTTTATAGTATTACGCGCTTTCAAGTGTTTTTCGTTTTACGTACCGTGGAACACGGTGCCAATTTCGCCTTAGTGGCCGTTTTTGGAGATTGTTCCGACGGATTCTTATCAACTAGAGTTAACTTCTCGATCTTTTGACCAATTACAGCTAGCTATCTTTGGACCAACCACTAGCTCTTTCTTAGACCAACTACTAAAAATTTAAGGTGTTTATTTTATACCGATTAAACCAATTTGGTGAATTTAATTACGCGATAATAGTATCTTAAAAGCTTTGGATTTTAAGCAAAATAAAGATTGTTGCAAATTACCGATTTTTAATTATTAAATGTTAATTGTCTGAACTTATCCAGACTTTATGTGACCAAAAGTTTTGTTTTAAAAATTATGTTTGTTTGACGTTAAACCGGAAAATTTACTAGTCTCGTAATTTATTAATAATATTTTCAATCTTGTATTAACAGAGATTAATTATTGATTTTATTTTATTTTCTAATAAGTTCATTTCTTTTAATACGTATACCGCCGTGCATAAGGTAATTAAGATACTTGTTTTTGCTTTTACTGTTTTTTTTATTTCTTTAAATTTTGTTTTGTTTTGATGCCTAATAGTTAAATTGTAAACAAGCTTTAAATTCAGTCGGCCCTGCGCGTTATGTGAATTTTAAATTATTCCATATTTTAGTGGGATACACTCTAGTAAAGTAAGTCCAATTTAGAATGTATCCTTTAGGAGCGGGCAAGGGCCAAAAATCTTTTGAGCTTTACACCTTCCTGGCCCCCTTTGATTTTGACTTTTATTTGGTTTTCTTTTGAGTTTTCCTCACGATCACGGAATTTTGAATATAATTCACCCTGTTCTTCACTGAGCACCGACAAAACTTTGTTTATGTTACTTTATTTCAGGAAATTTTTATTGTTCCAGCATTTATTGTTTTTCACGTAACATGATGTTAACAATAGTGTATGGGCGTCGTGTTTGGTTTCGCCTCTTTTAGAAGTAAACGGTTCTTTGTAGTGTTCAGCTGAAAACTGAATAAATTAAAAATGAGTCGAATAAGTTCTTCAGTTCCAGAAATGGATGAAACTGCAAAGAAGTAAAAATATAAATAAAATTAATAACAAAGGTCAATATGTTATGTTAATGTTTTTTAGAATTGTTGAAAGTATCGATACTGGAGATGACTCAAATGAAGAAGAATATTATTTTCTTAGTTAAAAAAAATGTAAAAAAAAACTTTCAAAAAGTTTTACAATTTGATAAAAACTTAATCATGTTTTCTTGGAATATGTAATACACAAAAATTCAAGAAGGTTGGAGTTGAACATTTACACAAGTTTGGAAGTGATTTAAAATTATCGTTAATGAGAATTTTGAAATTAGAAATGATCAAAATGAATATGTACTAAATGAAAAATGTGTTGACGAAGCAAGCTCCAACGCAGGCAGCGAGTATATTGCCCTTGAAGAAAATAATGCAGAAATAAACGGCAAAGAAGAAAACGACGTACAAGAAAATCTGAATGAAGAACCTAACAGCTCTTTTAACAAACGTGCAAGAAATGAAATAAAACGGCGTAGAAATATCCGAAAAACAAAATAACAAAAGGGAGAAGAGTGTGTTACCTTAAAAGGAAAAAATACACCAGAAAGAGAAGTAAAAGGAGGGTGCTGGCTATACTGCAAATTTTTCTGTATTCAGATATTTACCATAATGAAAAAAAATTATACAGGAGCAATTTTGGATGTTGACTGACACAAGAAGATCTCATTATTTCAGTAAATACACAGAGGAAAAATGCAGTCCAAAAGCAAACACCAAAAGAAGTAAGCAGGAAGTCATATACACATTTTACTATATTAAGTTAAAAGAAGAAAAATTTCGTGCATGCAAAAATATTTTTTGAGCACCTTGTTACGTGCAAAAGATGAAAAAAAATGCTCAATGAAGACGGGGTGGGTTATATTCCAAAATTCTGTAATTGCTTGGAAAACTTGAATGAAAACAAAATAAAAAAGTCAAATCGAAAGGCGCTAGGAAGGAGTAAAGCTCAATGGATTTCTGGCCCTTGCCAACCACAAGCCCGCTCTTGAAAGATACACTTAATAGAGTGTATCTCACTAAAATCTGAAATGAATTTAGATTTTACATAACGCGGAGGCCGACTGAATTAAAAGCTTGTTTACAATAACAATTTAACATTTATTTGAACAAAAAAATTGCTCAAAACATGAAAATTAACGCATCATAATAAAAAAAATTAAGTAAACATGAAATTTAAAAAAAAACATTAAAGTAAATTGTATAATCGTATCAAAACAAACAAAATTTTTTAAAGAAATAAAACTAAGTAAAATCATCATAAGAAACAATTGAAAATCTTAATTAACTAAAACCCGGCCGTGTGCGCATTATATAGATATTAATTAAATACGAAGTGAAGTAAATTCGTCCATTTTAAAACCAGGATGAAAATTGTAATAGTAAATTTTCCGGTTAACGTCAAACATAAGTTTTTAACACAACGAAATTTTGTCACATAGTTTTGACAAATACGGACAATAATCATTTATTAATTATATTATCGATGAAATCGTTAATTCGCAACACTCATTTTTCTTAAAAACCAAATCTTTTAAGACACTTAAACGCGTAAATAAATATCACATACTTTAAGTAATCAGTACAAAATAAATACCTTAAATTGTTCTCATAAATCCAGGAAAGAACTTGTCGTTGATACTGGGTTGCCAGATGTAATCAGGAAGAAACGTTGCAGGGTTCCCTAATAAAAAAAACTATGTACCGTCGGAAGGTTTTCCATGAGCCGCCACCAAGACAAAAATTGAATTGTGAAACACAAACTTACGCACAAATCCACGATACGTTAATACGAAACCAAACCGGTATCCAGTGAAATTCAATAAGCCGTAATTGCTTTACGAAATAGGAAAGTTTTTCCACTTGAACGAACTATTCACTGTACCATTGTTAAAGTTTCGCAGTAATTCTTCATCTAAAGAGGATGAGTTTACCACCCCAAAACCAACTAACTAACTATCTTTCTTTAAGGCATTTTGACGACGGTCAACTAACTAATTTTCTTTCCTCTACTAAAACCACTTATACATATAAACTTATTCGACTACCATTTCCCGAATGCCTGCGTTCGAAACTTCATGAAAGAAAACCATACCACCAAAAAGTGCAAAGAAGATGCAAACAAAAGTAGTATTGGGTCACGGTGTTTGTTTCTGCGTAAACTGTCAGGTTGACAAAATATCATATTTCATTGCTATCACAAAGAAACTAAGCACGACTGAGAATATATTTCAAACAAAGAACTTTTAAACAAACTGCTAAAATATATTTAATTACAATTATATCTTGGAAGGGAAACATAAAGTACAACTGCAATTTTGATCGAACAAAGAAAATGGCAACTCAACATAGATTACGGATGATTCAACCGCTTACTAATTTTGAAATAAATTAATATAAACTTTTATCCACGACTTTGAATTGTCAAGTTAAATTTAAAAACGTAAAATCATTTCTTAAAATCAATCTGAAATCAATAAAACAATTTCAAAATACATGAAATGAATAACGTCAATACAAATACTGGGTCTTTAGCGAAAGTAATCGAACAACTTTAAACGACGGTTACAACCTTAGACATAAGTCAGCAGCGCATTTATTATTTTAAAAAAAAACAAAACAAAACTACAAAAGTACCAAGTTCTCCAATAAAAAGAAAACAAAAAATTCATTCCACAAGAAAAAATTATTGAAATTGTAAACCATATAAAGTCATTTCCTTCTATCGAGTCGCTTTATTGTTGAGTTAATTAAAAAAATATTGTTGCGATTTTTATTATTAAAACTAATTTATTTAAAACAACTAAAATATGTTTTACTTATACTAGAAATACGTACACTTGTAAATTAACCGAACTAATGAAATCTAATAATATTTAATAAAAACACTTACACTAATTAAGATAAGATAAAGTCCGCGGATATCTTCACACACTTGTTTACACTTAAATCGCGTACAAGATTATTCTCGGTATATTTATCTAAACACACGTGCTAACGACTTATTTATTTCAACTTGAATAATCTTCTTAACACTGCAGGCTTCGCATTACGGAAATAACTGACCTACGATTTGTTTCGTCGGTATATATACACATAAGGAAATCCTTCTCGAGTGTTCCCTATTTTTCGGTATATCTTCTAGAAGATGGATAACAGCTTCTAGAAGGCTCTTACATTTGCAAATAACTTCTCGAACGTTTCACTATATATATTTGGACTCTAAGAGTAAAATTAGAAAGCAACAATGAGAGAACTTTGGATAGGTAAAGAAGCAGTGTAGAAGGTGATAAAATTGATTGTGTTGTAGTTCTTGATTTAGAGAATGTTTTTTCACTACCAAAAAGCTAAAGTTTCAATTTTTTTTATAAACAGAAACTAAATATGCATATCTTAATAAGCCATGATAATTTAAACAAAGTCAGTAATAATTGCATTTGGAACGAGGCTTTAAGTGATAGAGAAGTCAATGATCTTGCCAGTGCTGTGGTCAAAATTTAAAAAAAAACGTTTAGTTGATCTTTCTAATTTGACCAAACTAATTTTAAAGTCAGATAGTTGCGCTCAGCAAAACAAAAACTCGATTATGTCTACAGCAATTAAATATATTTTAAAATCGCCTGATTTGAAAAACTTAAAAACAATTGAACCAAAGTTTTCTGAGCCAGAACATGGAAATTTGCAAAAAGTAGATGCCGCACACTCAGTCATGAACAGATTTCTTAGAAAATTGAAAATTTATGGTTCCCCTTGGTCTTATAAGATGTTTGTCTAAAATGCCTAAAAATACATTTAAGGCAATCCAAATGCAATAAAATGATTTTTTCAATTATCAAATTGCAGCAGCAACTTTAAAATATTTTACTATTCTCTACACAAACCTTGGAATATATCTTATAGATTCTAGTTTGTACACAAAATTATGACTGTGAATCTACTTAAGGCAAGAGCTTGCTACAAGCTTATAGGTCTTACGAACCTTGCACGGCTAACTCGCATAGTCGGAGATAGGGGAGGTTCAAGTGAATAATAATTAAGGGCGCCAGATCTTTTACAATTAACACTTCTGCCTTGATCAAGACAGACGGTTCAAGCTTGTAACGAAGTTTTAGGTTTGTAAAGTTGGAGGGAACGCAGAAAGAAACCAAGTCGTTAACAACAATTGCACTTTAATTACTCTAGAAGAATAAATAGATTAAAATTTGAATCAATAACAATTACAAGATAAGTGTATAGCATAACAATGAATAATTTTAGTCCGAGTACAAATATATGTAGTTAGTAAAATAACAGAAGTATCGGCAACTTACACTACGCTTAAAGCAAAAGTGTAACCATCAGAACATTAAAAAAAATCTTCGTAAGTAAATTATATTAATAATAGTAATAATTGACAGTTGACGTAATCAGCATGCGATAGTAATTTACTTAAACTAATTGAGTAATTATAATAAGAAGCAAATCAATTCGAACGTTTCGACACGATTAGTAAATATAGTTATTCATGAGTAGCACCGTAGCGACAGCGAATAATTAAAATCAAAAATTGTCTTACCAAGATTCAGGTGTACCTTTAGAAAACGTTTTCCTACGGGCTTCCTGTAATTAAACTTCCTGATTATAATTGTGTCTACCTGGCGACTCACAAACTACAACGGGTAAAAGAAACATTTAAAAGAAAGTAATAGACCCGAAACTTATCGTATGCTGTTACAATGTCTTTTCGTCTACGATGGTATTAGATATTTATTGCCTCCAAAGAGAAATTCAATCGTGTCCGGTACTTAAGCTCTTCCGAACAAGATGACATTAATTAATGGTATTAATTGCCTCCGCATAGAAATTCTGTTCTTGTATCGCCGCGTTCATAGGTCTACAGCTTCCGATTATAATTTTCCCTTGTAGATTTTAAACTAAGACAAGAACACCCATACTTAGGAGCTAGCACATGGCGTTAACGAAAAGACATAAAAATTAACTTTAATCAAAAAAAGAACCCTGCGTGGATTAAATTAGTTAATTAAGAATACTTTTATTACCCATCGTGTCACAACACGTGGATGTTTTAAGAAAACGATTTTTAATTCACGCAGATAGATGGCGTCGAGAAATAGAAGAGTAATTTTAAATTAAACCAGTATACAGGGTAGTGCATTATTTAAGTTTATCCACGTAAAAGCTAAAAAATATAAATTTACCACAACTAAGTTTCTAGAAACCCACAAATTTAATAGAGAATAAAATAAAACATTTAAAAGAAACCTTAAAATTTATGTAGGATAATCGAGATATTCATTTTTACAAAGCAATACTAAAAATGTAAACTATATTATTGTAATTAGTTATTAATAGTTTAATAAAAATTATCTTAAAAACAGTGAGTTACTTCATTATAATGATAGAATCGTAGGTAGTCTAATTTTTAGAAAACAAAAACCAGTACATTAGGTATGGATATGCTTAATGTGATGTCAAATTTTTTTAACTATTTACTATTGGATATAATAATTTAAGAAAATAGTAAAATTTAATAATGTTTAATATCCATCAATACTTGTTCATATTTAAATGAAAAATCTATTTTCCACGGTTACCTGATAATGAATCTTAGAAATATTAAATGCATAATTATTTTTAACATTATCACAAATTTAGAAACCATATATAATGGGATAAACGTAACCATTTAGAAGTATTATGAATTTCAACTTCTACAGCATAGGCGATTTATATAAAAATTAAACACGGAAAAACCACACCAATATTTTAAAAAATAAATCAAAAATCGAATTTTGTAACAACAATTAATTAAAACTTTGTGTATAAAAGAGTAGATATTTGTAAAGACAGCAAGTGTTGGATATATGATATAGTATTTTACTTACATTAATAATGTTTATTGAAATAATTGGGGATTTTGAAAAGTGTCACAAACGACCAGTTTTACTGTAATTTAGAAAAGTTTTTGCAATGTTTGTTAATAATTTAAATTTTATAACTGCAGATTAATTCTTATAAACTGTAAAGTCCTTACAAGACGCAAAATACTTTGTAACTATAGTCGCCAACAAAATTGACAAACTTGATTTTTGTGGAATTTGTAAAAACAATTTCTAAAATTTGTAAATTTTATCCTTTTTTACGATTTCCAGAAAAATTTAATACAAAACATGTCAGTAAAATAAAAAGAATTAACGTGCTCATTGTCTTGGTGAGGACCCACGATGTGGGTGAACGTCCACGCGCAAATTTAAATTTTGTTTACTAATTTATTAAAAATTGCTCTTTAGGTTTTTCTATCATTACATATCATTTTCTTTAGGAGAAAAAAAGTCACTATAGTGGTTTTTGTGTCGTTTAGCGGAATAATGCTTAGGGCGGCGGCGTCGTGTGTATGTAGACGAACCAGTTTGGATCCTAACTCGACGTTTGTTTTTCTGGCGTCTTCTCCGCTAGTAGTCATTGGTTCTAGGGCTGGTGGTGTTTTACTGGTGCAAGGTGACAGCCAACTTTTATAAGCCGAGAGTTGGGGATGACGTCCGGAAGAAAACTGTGGAGCCAAAAGTTTGCTGCCCCGAGAGTGAAATAAAAATCGGAACTTCTGGGTCTTGTCGTGACCTGGTCTATACGATGGCCTAGAACGTCTGTGGGTTGGAATTGGTCATTATAAGACATGTTTACTTAAATCCACTTTTACTCATGTAATAGTACAGTGCTAATATTTGATTAATGAGTGTTTTTAAATATGTTTTGTTTTATATAAATGTTTACACTTCAATACGTCAATTAAAGATTTTTCACTTTTCTATTTTTGTTCATGCAATTGAATAACTACACGTTGTACAAAAAGTTTGATGACTTGTTTATTCCGATTAAGTGTAAAGTCAATCTAAAACAATAAATTTTGGAATATTTCCAGATAATTCTTTTTATGTAAAATACGTAGTTTATTTGGCAATAACTTAAATATTGTATATAAATACTATTATTGTTCTAATATACGAACACCGTATGTGATAATTTTAATTTTCTTTTATTACAAAAACGTTTGTTTTTATCAGAAAAATTAACTTTACATATGCTGGATGTATTTCTTTTTGAATTAGTTTAGTTATAGTCATAACTAAAGAGCGGGTAGTAAGGCAAGAAAAAATACCAAAAAAGGTGGCATAAAAGGCATATTAAACCTGCCAAAAAGGCAATAAAAAGGCACCAATATCTATTAAAATATACAGTTTTACAATGTTTATTAAGCACAAATCAAATATTTTTCAATATTTTGACCAAGAAGCTGTTGCCTTTTATCATTTAGAATATTTTTATAGAAGGAAAAAGTTCTTTCGACATCACAAGATGTTAGTGAAGCAAATTTTAATGCCGATGTTTCCGTTATTCCGTTATTGTTAAAGAAATTTTAATAATAAGTAGATGTACATAATTTAACTCCATATAGAGTTGAGTAAACGTTGAATGGAAGTTGGGTAAAATCTCTAAACCTTCCCCATGAAATTTATTAAATCGTTTTAAATTTTACAGACACTACTAGTTTTTGTAGTGACTACTAGTTACTGATGATGACTAGTGTCTTAAATTTAAGCGATTTAATAAATTCAACGGGGAAGGTTTAGAATTTTTATTCAATTTCAACACCTTCAACACCTTAAATTTAGATTTTACTTTTTTTATGATTATTATTGTCACTCACCTGCAGTCCAAACACGACCTTTGCATTTTCCTCTTCTTTCACAAACCCATATACAATTTTATTAAATTTAACTTTTACCTTTTTTTCATCTTTTTTCTTTTTATATCATCATACTTTAGTTGTGTATAAAGTGAGTAATTTTTGTTATGTTGGTTTGATAATAAGTCATTATTAAATAAATAAATAAAATAAATTTTAAACGGTGATTAGTTTTGACTTCTTTTACAATTGTAAATGCGGGGGCGAATTGTCCGGGAGCAAATTGTGCGGGGGGAATTGTCCAGGAGCGAATTGTGGTGGGCGAATTTTCCGAAACCCACAGAAGTCCTACAAACATAAAATTATATAATTGTAATTAATAAATTGGATTATATTAATCAATCATTATAAAAAACTTACGTAAACAATCATCGAAAAAATTTGCAACTGTTTCGTGATTAGTCTGTGGAATTTCTTTGGATGTTAGCAATTGAGCTTTTCCTGGTTTTAGTTCAGACAATTTACCAATTACAAAATTTGGCTTATCAATTGGTAACATATGTCTAAATATTTTTTCTCAAATTGCGAAAATTGATATTATCAAGTTTTTTAAGAGAAATTTGAGCCAACACCAATGCTTCGCACAAATCTAGAGCAAACGTTGTTTTTGATGTGCCAGGTTTATTCTGTTGATCTTCTATAACGTTTTTTAAAAATGGTTGTTATAATCGATAAACGTTAAATTTTCAGTGATTGAAGTACATTTAAATGCTTTTAAATGTTTGTTTTTTTAAACATATAATTTTATACACTAAATATTGTCACGAATACATTAATATAACAAATTAAAATTAAGTAAAAAACTATAAATTACTACGTAAAGTAGAAGAAAGTTGACATTGACTTTAATGACAGCGAAAGTCAATAATCTATTGACAAGTTACGTTGTCAAAGTTTCAAAACTACAAAAATTGGTAATGGTAGTGTCGGTATAATTGCGAAAACAACATCACAAACCATTGGACAGTTGTTTCGTCTTTTTGGAACTCGTCAGCACTAGAAAACATTCAGTTTCAAAAGCGATTTCATCAGTTTAATATCCCCGAACCAAGGAAAAATTTTCTTATTAAGTGTTTCATTTGCTTAAGTAAATGTAAAGTAAAATAACTGTTTAAATAAATTATAAATTTTGTCTAAGTAAGCACAGAAAAATTTGAATTTTTACAGAGTATAAAAAGCAAATCATGTTTTATACTCAATCTAATTGTTTTAGATGCAAAAGTTGTTCCTGGCCGTTGTGCAGCCCAACTTGCGACGGTTTCAAAAAACCTTACGGTCATTCAGAAAAAGAATGCCAAATCCTGACCGAATGCAAGTCTGGCAAATTGTTAGATTACAGAAAGTTTTCTTCAATTGCCATACATTTTAATGCAATTGCGCCGTTAAGATGTCTACTTTTAAAAACAACAAACCCATGCGGGTACGCAGCATTACGGACAATGGAACCGCACAACGATATTAGGCAAACGATACCAGAAGTTTGGGATAGCAATCAGACAACCGTTGTCAATAGAATTATTAAACAATGGGGTTTAAATGTCTACAGTGAAGAAGAAATACATACAATGTGTGGCATTTTAGAAGTATAATTTTTATTATTTGTTTTTATTTTCTAATAAATAATTTACAGGTAAATGCTTTTGAAATTGGCCAAAACGGTATTAACTTAAGAGGGTTGTACCCAACCGCGTTTTTAATGTCGCACAATTGCGTACCCAACACTAATCATGTAGACGAAGACTGTGATTATAGATTAATCGTTAGAGCTTCTACAGAAATAGGTGTAGAAGAACCAATTACGCTAAGTTACGCTTATACTTTACACGTGCGTACAGATGTTACTACAACACAAATTTAATTATTACCGTTTTAGGGCACTATGAAAAGAAGAGATCATCTTATGGACAATAAATTTTTTGCTTGTAAGTGTTCTAGGTGTTTAGACCCGACGGAGTTAGGTACGTACACTAGCGCCTTACGTTGTCCAAAATGCAAAACTGGATTGGTTTTATCTACGAATCCTCTTAATCATGAAGCGGAATGGGCATGCAATAACACGTCAAAACAACCAAACAGTCGATGCCCTGGTTACAAAGTAGCATCAAATTCGCTACAACTTTTAATAGAAAGGTATAGCAATTATACGAAAGAATTGTAACTAAAATTTATATTTCAGAATATCAAGAGAAGCGGAAAGTTTAGATTGTAACGATATTAAAGGCATGGAAGCATTCTTACAAAAATATAGAAACGTCTTGCATTCAAATCACTATTTATGCTTAGGCATAAAATTGTCTCTCAGTCAGCTATACGGCAAAGCTAACGGTTACATAATTAACGATTTGTCTCCAGAAATTCTAAATCGAAAAAAAGACATTTGCGAAGAAATAATGGAAGTGTTTGACGTAATTGAGCCGGGTTTTACTAGATTAAGAGGTAAGTTACATAACGTGTGTAATTAAAGTTAAATGACTGTTTTAAGGAGTAACCTTATATGAATTGCACGCTCCCATAATGATGCTAACAACGAAAAGTTATGAACAGGGCACGTTAACAAAGACTGAATTGCGGAAACGCTTAAAAGAGGTCTTGAGGTATTTAGAAGAGGCCGCTTTAATTTTAGGTTACGAGCCAGAATCTAGTTCGGAACATATCATGGGAGTTGCTGCTAAAGACGCTTTGCAACGGATAAGAGACTGGGAAAAAATCATTGGAAAATTGTAAATTTGAGTAAAATTGTAATTTATCAAAGATATTTTTGTATCGGTATGTTACTAAGTTTTAATAAACTTTATTGTTTTCTGCAGTGTATTAAATACGATAAAACCGAAAATTACAATTTAAAAACTTTATTTATTGTAGCTCAATAGTGTAAAGCAAAATTCTAAATTTGAATGTTTGTATGTAATTAAAACAAATCCTTTTTTTAAAGTTTTGAGTAGTCATCCAAATTGCAGAAATAATTAATAACATTTACTAAATTACGACAAACTTGACAGATAGAAAATGTTAAAACAAACTGTCAATAAAATAAAAACCAAAAGAAAATATCAGAAGATTTATTAATATACTCTGTAACATTGAAATTGCAACAACAAATAAAAAGTGGTCATTTTCTGACCAAACTTAGCAAAAAGGTATAGCTGCTTAGAGGTATTAAATGATCCTCTGTTTTATTAAAAATTGTAGTAATAAGTATAATTTTTAATAAATCAGATGCCTGAATATAGACACTTTAAGTGTTTTAATGCCCCTCCTCATAGAAGAACCCTAATGAAGTTTAACTAACGAGGAAAATAATATATAACTTACCATAAACGTTATAATGCGTTGACATGAGTTTATGAAACACGAATTCAAGATTACGGACTTTGTAATTCTTTAATAAAACTAAGATCCATTTATTATTTACTGTGAACTAATACTAATTTATTTGATATTAAAAAAATTCACATATATCGCAAATCTTGCAATTATCGGAAGGTGTTGAAAACAAACAGAATAGTACCTACGTAATATAATGAACAAGGTATTTTTATCATAGGATGGCGTTCCAAAAACATTTAAAAAAAAGGTTTACTACAATTTTCAAAAATAAGAATGCATACATAAATAATAAAAAAATAAAAAACACAAATAATTAGTATTCTAGGTACATATTAAACAAGAATTGAGTCGTATGATAATTAACATATTGTTTGTATTTAGCATTTGTCCATGAAATGCCAAAGAATTGTTTCCCATAATCTCTTCATCGCTGGAAGATGAATCAGCAACACCAATGACTTATAGAGAATTTTTTGTCATAACAAATAATGAGCAAGACTTTTCATTACACTGGTCTGCATGAAAATCGGCCCTGATACCATTCTTGACGATTCTTATGTAAAATGACCTCCTGAATCCAAAAATGAGCTCCGTTTTTACCCATCACCCATCTATTTTGGGAGGACCTCATTTTTATTTTATTTTTTGCATTTTTTTTTAGAATTAAATAGAAATAAAATTTATAGCAAAGTATATGGCAAAAGTTTTGCTATAAAATGTATATAGAAACAACAATAAAATACAAATATATAAGAACAGTAAAAAAATATCAACAAACAGTTAGGAAGATTTACTGCACGACGCTGGCGATCTCAATACCACATGCAGGTTTGAACAGGAATTTTCGACAGGCTTGAACTTGCATTACTCTTCTCATTATGGTATATTACATTGTTTGCTTAACTATTTCAATCAGTACATCTATAGCTGTTGCAGAGTTAACTTTTCGACGTTTTAAACGTGCTGGATTTTGTGTTCATTTTTTGTTCATTTGTGTAAAACAGTAAAACTACTTGTACTCCGGATTTTTTCAAGTGACTAAGTGTGATTTGTGGTTAATGTAGGGCGTTGAATTACTGTTTAATTATGCCACGCGAGTGTAAAAATCATCCCGATAGATTCTGCTATGTCTGCGGGAAATTAACTTTAAAAGCGCGACGAAAACCCCTTTCTCCGCTTGTTAAAACAGCTTATAAATTGTATTTTGATTGTCAAGTTGGCGACCAGGACAAGACTTGGGCTCCATCAGTTTGCTGTACGACTTGTTACAGTAGTTTGACCAAATGGCTCAAAGGTACCCGTAAATCAATCCCATTTGCTGTGCCCATAGTTTGGCGTGAACCTCGCTGTCATCTTACAGATTGTTACTTTTGTATGACTTCCACCGTCGGGTTTTCGAGCAAAAGTAAGCATACAATTCAGTATACCAATATTCCGTCAGCTCTAAGACCTGTTCCTCATAATTCCTCCGATACTTTGCCAATCCCAGAGCCCCCAAACACTTATACTCTAGAGCCGGAAATTGATTAAAAAAACTCTGAACCACAACCTGGGGCTTCGAATGATACGTTCAATGATGATGAAAAGTATTCCGCAGATTTAGTTTCTCGGCAACCTCACCTCCTCGCTCAATCGGAATTAAATGATCTTGTCAGGGATTTGCAGTACCCAAGACTAAATCTCAGCTCCTAGGATCGCAACTTCAACAGTAGAATCTCTTAGAAAAAGGAGTAAAAATATTTTCTTACAGGACCAGACAAGCAACCTTGAAATGTCTTTTCTTAGAAGATAAAGGTTTAGTGTTTGCTCTAATGCAAATTTATTGATAACAGAGCTACAGATGCCATGTGACCCAGAAAAATGGAGACTGTTTATAGACTCATCAAAAACAAGCTTAAAAGTTGTTCTGTTGGCAAATGGGAATGACTTCCCATCAGTTCCAGTTGCATACTCTGTTGATATGAAGAAAACGTACGAAAACATCTTCAGAATCCTTGATAAAATTAGTTATCATGATTATAAGTGGAAACTTTGCCCTGACTTAAAAGTTGTTGCTCTACTCACGGGCCTGCAATCAGGATTCACAAAATATTGCTGCTTCCTTTGTGAATGGGATAGCCGAGCCCGAGATAAACATTACATCGTACAGGACTGGCCTCTGCGAGAAAATCTTATTCCTGGTCAGAAAAATGTCGCCCACAATCCTTTGGTTCCGAAGGAGAATATTTACTTACCACCTTTACACATCAAACTTGTGTTGATCAAGCAGTTTGTGAAAGCAGCGGACAAGACAGGTGGCGCATTTCAATTTTTGAAAACTAAATTTCCTCGTCTTAGCGAAGCTAAAATCAAAGAAGGCGTTTTTGTTGGTCCCCAGATTAGACAACTCTTCCAAGATTCGACGTTTATTGAACACCTAAATCGAAAAAAAACGAGCTTGGCTTGTATTTCAAAACGTTTGTAAGAACTTCCTGGGTAACCACAAAAATGAAGATTATGTCGCTCACGTCGTGGAACTGCTTAGCGTACAAGGACATAGGATGTAACATGTCTCTTAAAATTCACTTCACTCGCATCTGGACTGTTTCCCTAAAAATTTAGGAGCAGTCTCGGATGAACACGGGGAACGGTTCCATCAAGACATCGCTAAGCTGGAGAAGAGATTTTCAGGGAAGTGGAATGCAAGCATGTTGGCGGAGTACTGCTGGTTTTTGAAACGAGGGAGCTGTACCTCAGGGTATAAAAGGAAAGCAAGCACCAAGTAACGATGAATATCTTTTTATTTATTACTGTTTATAGCTAAAATAGTTCTTTTTCCCATTTAAATTAAATTTATGTGCATATATTTATTATTATAATAATTATTGTAATTATTATTATCGTTCGATAAATAAATTATAATTAATTTATCGAAAAGTAGTAAAATTAGAGATTTGGGGCTCCCTCGAAAATGGTGGGTGATGGAAGAAAACGGAAGACATATTTGGATTCAGAACGTCATTTTACATAAGAATCGCCCGAAATAGTGTCAGGGCTCGATAAAAAAATATTTTTTTGCAACCAGTGTTATCAAGAATTACTGCGCGCTGATAAAACATAGCTTTTAGTGACATATCTAAAGAAAACCCCGATCGCGTTATCTTAATCCCATGCACTTGAACAAACATCATGGCATGTAAATTCACTACTTTTTTCTATTTTTGTAGTTTAATTTGTTTGATTTTTATCTCTCCAAGATGAACGGAAATTGTGCTCGGCATTGAATTAGTACTAACCCTGCGTTACATACGTGGGGTCTAACAAAACACAGAAACTTGTTTTAAAAAAGTATTAAACGAAGTCTCATGCTTATGCGCTTCCCAATAACTTCCCGATTTACCCTCCACTACCCAATTCAGGGGTCTGAGCAGTACCTCGTAGACAGTCATCTAAGTTATACGCCATTGAAACAGTCTGGAGTGTATCAAAGTTAGGTAATGACGTTTGTGATTTTTGCATGACCGGTAAATTGTTATTTTACACTAATTTGGGCCAGAAAATCACTTTTTTGCTATTTTCTCACTTATATAACATATCGTATGAAAAGAGGCATGAAAATCTTTGAGCTCTGTGGGATGAACTCAATTCTAATGATGAAATCGAATCAGCAAGTGAAAATGACGACAGTGATCATATCTCTGAAAGTGAACATAACACCGACTCGGAGCAGGATATAACCACAGATGATGACCTGGAAGCAGATACAAACCAGAATAGTGCTACCAAAACACTACCCAAAGATAATGGCAGTCTATTTCGAAAAAAATGGCACAAAGTGGAATAAGATTTCATCGAATTTACGTGTTTGAACAAGGGCAGACAACATTATAACTCAACTGCCAGGTGTAAAACCACACGCAAGAAATGCTTTGAATTGTTGACAACTGTTTTTCGATGGTCAAATGATCGACGACATGGTGCGGTGGACCATAGTCAAAATTCAAGAGAAGTTGATTGCTTATCAAAAGAAATCCATGGTGAAGCCAACCAATGTTTCTAAAATGAAAGCACTCATAGGATTGCTTTATTTAGTAATTTAGGATTGTTTCGTTCTAATCGTCAGAATTTAAGAGACTTGTGGCAAACTGGAGTATGTGTCTCAATCGTTTTCAATTTTTGCTAGTTTGCCTTTGCTTCGATAATGTACAAAATTGTGATGAGAGACGACAGATTGACAAATTAGCAGCTGTACGTGGAATTCTAGAAAAAATTTTTGACTGCAAGCAATCATATACTACTTCACAGTACATGACAATGGACGCAAAATTAGAGGCTTTTCGTGAGAGATGTTCCTTCAAACAATATATCCCTAGCAAACCGGCAAAGTGCGGAATCAAAGTGCAAGCATTAGTAGATTCACGTTCCTATTATGTTTTTAATTTAGAAGTATATGCAGGAAAACAGCCAAAAGGATCCTATCATCTCAGTAACTCTCCAAGTGATATTGTTGAAAGACTTGTACAACCTATTTCTGGTTCCAATCGCAATGTAACCTTTGACAATTGGTACACTAGCCACGAATTGATGATAAAACTATTGAAAGAGCATAGAAACGTTGCATTCCACCCTAATTTGTGTCAGTAAAAAACAGACAGCAAAAATCAAATTTATTTGGCTTTCAAAACGACATCACACTTTTATCCTATGTGCCGAGAAAGAATAAAAATGTGCTGTTGATGTCTACAATGCATCACGATGAAAAAATTGATGAAGCAACTGAGGAGAAAAAATTATCAGAAATTATAATTTTTTACAACTTCACCAAAAGTGGAGTGGACGTGGTTGATGAACTTTCTGCATTCTACGACGTATCGAGAAATTCAAGAAAATGGCCCCTCACACTCGTGTTTTCTCTTTTCAATACTGCCAGCATAAACGCTCTTGTGATATATACAAAAAATAATCAGGATTTCAAGCTTTCCAGAAGATCGTTTATCAAAGCGTTAGGCTTTGAATTAATCCGAAAGTATTTCACTGAAAGGAAGAATAATCTGAGGGTGCCTAAAAGAATTCGTCAAATATTGGTAATTTTGTACCAAATACTCCTGCAATGCCACCTGCCAAGATTCCAAAGCTTACAAGAAGGTGTTCTATATGTCCAAGAAGCCAAGATCGCAAGACAAAATATTCTTGCACCCATTGTAAATCATTATTTTGCCTAGAGCATGCTGTGATATGTTGCCAACATTGTCTCAATTCAGACAGTGAATAATTTTTTTCAGCTTCTTGTAAAAGCTCCAAATTTTTTCTATGTGTTTCTTTATTATTAGTTGTTTATTTGCAATTGTAGTTTATAGAATAAAATTTTAATTATTTTTTTTAAAGATTTTTAAGTTACGATGTGTTTTCCGATTTATTGAATTTGTCCCTTTTCGGTTTATTAACGATTTTGTTAAAATGAAAGTATTCTGATTGAACCACATGTATTTTATAGTCTCCATATATAAATTAACAAGATGGAATGGTACAAATTGAAGAGAAAAACAAGACAAAAAAAGAACGGTATTTTCGTAGTGGGGTCTGTGACACGCCACATATGTATTTACGGAAAATAAAACCACATATGTAACGCAGGGTTAAAAACTCTAAATCTAAACACTCCCGGCTGTTGTTTCACATTTATAGCTTTACTAGTATGTAATAATTTAGTGCGAAATTATAGCAAACTGAATGGTATATCTTTTATAGAAGATTTCTCTAGAGAAGCACAAAAATGGGTATTTAAGCTGTGTTGATAACGTTTAGGTTTTCTTTTCCAAGTGATGTACGGTAAGAAACACAAAGCAAGCAACAAAATCTCAAAACATTAAACTTTATTTGACATAAAATATTTTCAAAGGAAAAAGTCACTTTCGCAAAGCTCAAATAATAATATTGCGCTCACAAGCATGTTATGCGAAGAAAGATTGAAAAATTGTGATTCACGTTCACTAACTCATTTTCTGCTGGTTTAGATACGTTTGAAAGCATTCGAATAAATGTTAAGTTTTCTCTAGAGACAATAAATTTTAGAGCCAAAGTAGAACTTTTAGAAATTTTGCTAGACTTTGATTGAATACGCTTGGATTAAATAAATAATTCAATGAACAATAAACAATTTATATCGCGGGATCCATGACAATTGCTTCACCACACTCTAACTAGTTGATGCGCATTTAAAAAAAACAACAAAAGTAAATGATTACTGGGTTTTACCCGAGTTTTATGGCGGTTCACAGTTCTACAGCTTCTAAGATTATGACACGATTCGAGATACGCTGCCACATCCTTTCAGATGTAAAAGTTGCAAAGTGGAGATTTCATCTTTGGTAATGTGCATCCACAGTTTAAACATTAAATTTTTTTTAATAGTTTCTCACGTTTGCGATTCCTTATCATATCTAAAGAAGACTACAATTTTTTCTCCTAATAATATTAAACAAATGTGCTACTGATTATAAAAAAGCACTAAAGAGATGAACTTTACTTTAACATAAATCCTTTCTCTAGTCTTAACAGATTTATAACGCTAATAATCTTTACAATTGCTTGACTTACAATTTCAACATTCAAAATTTACTGAGAATCGGTTTAGTAGAACATGTGTGTTTTGGTCGAGTTTCTTTTGCTTACCACCTCGACTTTTTGCGGCTAAAAGTAGCGTTGTTGGTGTCGTAATATTACACCAGCATCAAAACCGCCACAATTTTTGTATTGAAATGATTTGTTGAATAGTTTAAAGTAACCAATAAACTATTACTCTAAAACAGTGCAAGATAAAAGAAAGTTGCACATAAACATTTTTATAGAGGACAAAATTTGCTATAAAAAGTCGGCGGAAGGGTACAATTACGTTTAATAGTTTAGAATAAACAAGTGTGCAAAGTTGCGCGAAAATGTCTTACATTACATTAAAATTCTGTAACTCTTAAACTATTAGATATAATTATACACTTCCGCGGACTTTTTTGTAGTAAATTTGGAGCGCAATAAATTGTTTATGTGCAATTTTCATATATATTGTACCGTTTTTGCAGCGTACAAAGTGGAAGCTCGCGCGGATCTAATTCCGCAATTACTATAAATATTTTTCATCACTGCTCAGTGAAATTAAGACTTAATATATTTTTAAAATATAAAACGAATCATAAGAAATATCTTTTTTAATAATAATAATAAACACTGCATCTAAAAAATGAAGTGGAATTGGGCACCACTGCAAGTTCTAGATTTGTTTCATCTCAGCGTTTCATCGTTTTTTCATTAAACTAATAGTTTAAACTAGGTGGGAGTGGTGGGACCTAGATCCCATTGCCCATAAAAAAATATTTTGTGTCAGTTACATTTTGTTGGGTCACAAACAACGATGATAAAGAAATGACAATATTTGATTTCGTGACTTCATTTAATTATATTCAATGACACTTTTACTACTAGCAATAAAAAAACTGTTGTGGTTACCACACTACTTTCTTATAAAGAATGATGAAAAAATATCTATATATTTTTTTAAGATTATGTTGTTATAAAACCATTTTGACGTGATATGTACACATTTGAAAAAACTAAAAATAATTCGAATAATTTACATACATACAAAATTATATAAGAAAAACTGTTAAAAATGGCGGATACACCCACTTCCGGTTTCTTTATTAAACCCATCTTTTGACAAAGAGAATATAAATAGCCAGCTGTACACCAAATTTCAAGTCACTAGGACTTTTGGTTCGAGAGTTATCGTGGGTACGTCCAAAGATAATTTAAATAAGATGCAGCACTCCGTATATAAACAAATCACAAGAATTTAGAAAAAAATTGTTATTTTTTAACGTATGTTTTCCTTTCGTCGTAGGCAGGATTCGAACGTAGGATCATATTTGGAATTCACTTTCAATTATAAATCAAATATCTAATAAACTGTTAATGTAAGAAAAAAAAATTATTTAAATAAATTGTTAAGAAGAATTAACTCTATAAGAAATTCAAATAATTTACATACGTACGAAAGTATATAAGAAAAACTGTTAAAAATGGCGGATATATCTAATTCCGGTTTCTTTATCAGACCCATCTTTTGATATAACCGAGAGCAAATAAAAAGCCAGCTCCATACCAAATTTCAAGTCACTAGGACTTTTGGTTCGAGAGTTATCGTGGGTATATCCAAAGATAATGTAAGGAAGATATAGCACTCGTGGGTACATCGTTACACACAGACGCACACACACACACACACAGATACCCAAATATTTTTTGTCAAAAATACATTTTTCTGATTCAGGAAACCTTGAACCGTAAAATTATGCAACAAAAGTTTTTGAAAAAAAAATTGCGATCGCTATAATTTCCTTATAGGAAATTAAAAACACAAAATGAATTTGAACATTTTCAATTAAACCTTGCAGAATATCGAATAGAATCAAGCCAAAGTTTGAATTATAACATCTAAAGTTTTTGTAAAAACAATTGTTGAAGTAAAAAAAGATAGGTAGTAAAACACATTTGAGTATCTACTCAAGGAAAAATGATTCCAAAAATAAAGAAAAAATTAGCTTTTCTTACTCTAAGCAAGTGTGTTTTGTCATTATTGACATCACTCAATCATTAGTTTATTGTTTCATGTTATGTTTAATTTTTTTGTAACTGTTGATAAAAAGAAGAAATTTTAGATACGACGAAAAATTTAATATGTTGATTTGTTACATTCTGTGTGGTACCAAAATTGTGTAGCTGGTGAAAAGATGTAGTTTGATTATTATCCTCAACAAAGACAACTTAAGAACTCGAGTTTTAGACGTTTAGTATCTAG
Source organism: Aquatica leii (assembly GCA_035610365.1). NCBI lineage: Eukaryota > Metazoa > Arthropoda > Insecta > Coleoptera > Lampyridae > Aquatica > Aquatica leii. Next base: position 36,633,271 of record CM069437.1, on the reverse strand, counting down.
TTTAAAAAAATTAATTTATTTAAAAAACCGGTTTTATTTTTTAAAAAACAATCCAACAAAGAAAAAAGGACGCAACTTTTGAAAATCAAGAACAGCATACTTGAGTGTATTTAAACACTCGTAATAATTTATTGACATTTTGTTTCAACGCCTACTACATTAAAAAGTGAGAAAATATTAAAAATATTTTTAGGGTAATAGGTGTATTTATTTAGAACAATTTAAATGCAAGCTTTCGAACTTTAAACTAACTTTTTCAATTCATTTGACAATTATAAAACTAAGGTAACTAAAAACAATAAATATAAGGGAACTAGATAATAGGCGCAAGTTTATTTAGCTATAGCATTTGCTCGAAGGTCTAAAGGAAAACCACCATAAAAGCTCTAGACGTAGCTTAAGTGTAATTGGTGGACAAAATAAGATTAAGAAATAACAGGTAACCAGGTGTCAGATAGTTCGTAACCACTGTTTCTATTGAAATTGTTAGGATGTTTAGTAATTTCAATAGCTTCTCTAATCTTTCTTGATTTCCAGTTCTTTGTTTTACAAATTGTTTTAGTTTTGTCAAAGTTTATATCATGAAGAGTGTCAAGTGCATGTTCGGCAATGGCAGACTTAGTAAGTTGTATTAAACGAAGATGTCTTCTATGTTCATTTAATCTCGTATCTATAGTTCTACCAGTTTTGCCAATATATACCTTGCCACGGGTGCATGGGACTTGGTACACTCTACAGGTACTGTAAGGTATCTTGTCATTATAGGATTCAACAAAGTTTTAACTTTAGTAGTAGTGTTATAAGCTACTTTTATCTTATGTTTACTTGGTATTCTTTCAATTTTGTCACTTATGTTGGAAACAAAAGGTAGAATAACAAAGTTTTGGTCAATAGTTGGATTATCTGTTAATTTTATAATTGTCAAATTAATTTAATTTTGCCTGACGAAGAACTTAGACCAAGTTCGAAAGCTTGCATTTAAATTGTTCTAAATAAATACACCTAAAAATATCTTTAATATGTTTTATGGTGAAAGTTTTATGACTAAAAAAAATATTAAAACTTATTTTTTCCTTATTTTTTCTTTTAGAACCATGCGTGTTACATCGTTGAATTTTTAATAAAAACTTCTACGGAATACAGGTTGTTTCTTTTTTTTGCCATATAAAAAAATAAGTTGATGATGGTTTCTGGGTGATGAAACGTCGAATAAAAAATTTAAAAACGCCGGTTTGTAGAACTTAAAAAGTGGCAAAGGCTGTTAATGTTTTTCTAATTTTTTAAAAACAAAAATGAACATAGGAAAAATCAAAAATTCCAAAACATTAATTTCATGGAAAATTTTAAAACCTATAAACAATAATGAATTTTAACACAACGCAACTGTTTTCTAATTTAAAACACCCTGCAACTTTTTCCGTCTACAGGATGTGTGCATCCTTATCTTGGACGCGTTATATAACATCGCCGCGTTATTTTGTAATAATGAAATGAGTTTTCTTACTTCCAACTTAAACATTTCCACGTTTTCGCAATTATATATGAAATGTTATAGTATTAACTTTATTGTCTTTATTGTCTTTACTTATACAAAAAATTAAACAAACAGAATAGTTCTTACTAAAAAATTATTTGTATAACTTTACGTGTAAGTTACAAACACATATGTACATGGATGTTGTTTATTGTGTAATTTGTGCAAAATAGTTGCAATAACTGTTTAAATAATTTTGTTTGTTTGTTTTAGTCACTAAAACTGTATTGGAATTTGTGTGGTGTAGTTTTATAGTTTAATAATTTTAATATACAATTACGTTTGAAAATTTAATTTAATTGGCATGAATATCGTTTTAACAAAAATTAAAACGTCGCTTTTTATGTAAATTTAAATAAATGTAATTAACAATAAAAATTGGCCTAAATCCCTAAAAAATGATTTAGACAATAATTATTTTTCTTTAGATTTCTAAGCAATTCTTTTAATTTTCTCTCAGTTGATAAACATTTTGTTTTTGCAAATGACCAAATTAAATTTCATAATGCAAAATTTCTTACAATAATAAATAACTATTATTGTTATATCAGTCTTTAATGATTATTTTATTCAAATGATCCTAGAATTACAACGGTGCTAAGCAGGGTTCCGTCAGTTCCGGGACCACAAAAGGCCCGGTGGCATAAGTTACTGTTTGAACGTTTTTATTTGAAATAAATACACTAATATATTTGTATCGTGCTAAGAACCGAATTATTAAAACTGCCGCGGTCAATCTAATACTATTATTTGATATTTTACGATTTCTGAATATTAAATACCGGAGATGACACACACAAAATATAATTTTGGGATCCTATACCGAAAACTGGAACACACACCCGTCAATGTTTTAGTAGGTACTGATAGGATATTTATGTTTTATTTCACGTACTATCCACCGGCATATGGGTAATAAGATATAGAAACTTGGTACAGGTAAAGAAGCATAAACGGAATTCCCCTATTTCTACAACTACTCTTATAAGAAAAACCTTCAACGTACGTTGTAATGATTTACTTATTTTTTAGTATAACCAATGGTATAACGTATGGTACAAATAAAATTACTACTATTTTTTTATTAATATTTAAAAAGTGTATGTAAAAGTTTTTGATATTCATATTTGATTAAGTTGTAACAGTGTTAACGTATTTCATGTGCACAAATAAGCAGCTGCAAACTATCCCTGTAGTTACCTACAATTAAACCTTAAGCTCTTAGTTCACCTGGTGTTCGGTACCTAATTGTTCAGTCAAAATTGTGACAAATAAAAAGCTGTATGTTTATGTATATTTCAATTTTTTTGTTTTACTACGTATTCTATTAATCGCTGCATTTTTAGAAAAGTAAATTTATAGTAGTCACGATCATCTGAAATATAGCCGTCGTAATTTGTCTGTTAATGTCACTTGATCCTTGCATCAAGTATGAGTACTTTTAATACATGATCTCTTTTATTTTAATGATTCTTAAATAACTAGTCGTTTAAAGTAGTATCTACTGTTGAAAACAATTTCATGTAATAAATAATAAACCAATGCTTTAATTAATTTGTATGTATAGCACTTATGAATTGGACCTAATCCAAATTTTTAAATTAATTTATTTTTAAACAAATATTTATACAAATAGAGCTACACGTAACTAATTAAATCTAACGATATTTAAGAAAAACATTGTTTCACGAGCCTTGGGTTCCAATTCCACCTCCAACGTAGAAAACCACTGGGAGAGAGAGTATTTAAAGCGTTCTCACTTCTCGGTAAAGGGTCTTTTTTGGTTACGTCGTTAAGCTGTAGTCTAAGCAAAACCATGTTGATCCATATTTCTTTTTTACTAGCACCACTGGGGACACTTATGCACTATTTAAAGGTTAAATCACACCTTCTTTCTCTATATCCATAATTATTTGTTCGGCTAGTTCTCTTTTTGCCAAAGGCAGTCGGCGTTGATGTCGTATCGGCCGAGCGTCTCCAGTATTAATTTTATGCGTCACTACGTTAGTTCTTCCTTTAGAATCACTCTCCAGCGCAAACAAATTTGGGGCATTTGGAGGTAAAAATGTTTAATCGATTCGACAATCTCACAATTTGAGATACTGGCGTGCATTGGTCTACTACGGTATTCTTTTTACTGGATCTGAGTTGACATTCAAGATTCTTACTGGCATCGTGTTTTTCATTTGTACTAAAGTTCTGTCAACTAGTAGTCCTTTTTCAACCATTGGTTCAATCGCGCCAATGTAATTCCGGAGATTTTCATCTAGGCGTGCAATCACCACACTTTCAGTCCTTGAAGGCAGAGCCACGTCTATACTCAATAAGACTCGCACGGCTGCCTTCTCCGACGAATGAAAAGAAAATTCTTCATTGTCGATCTTCAGCACATCGTTGATCTTATCCAAATAGAACTCATACTTTGTTATAACGCCCATTCCTATGATTATTTATTTTGTGATGTCGGCTACCACCAGTACTTGATGGTCGAGTACTCCATTTCCCAAACCAATTGTTAATTTGACTTGTCCGTGAGTATGTATTTCTTCGCCCGTCGTCCTTCAAAGTGTTACTGTTACTGGTGATGTTTTCTCGTTTTCCAATAACATGTCAGGACGAATGACGGTCTTCGTCGCTCTCGTATCAACTGAACACTTCGTTTATTAATATTGCCATAGAGATAAATACTATGCAGTTGCTCCCTAGGCGACGCCGTTAGAATGGTAATCTCCGGTATATGACTAGATGAGATGAACTTTTGTCTCTTTTGGTCAACTCGTTCTAAATATTCAAGCGCTCTTCTTGTCTTTTTCTCAGGCTTAGTATTATGTCGTCGTACGTGGCTTATTTCACCGCAGTTCAAAGTCGTCACTCCTCTTTCCCGAAGTATTTGTCGCGCTATCTCTTGAATCTTTACTAGTGTCTTGCATAGCAAAGTTTATGGCCGTTTTATTGCGATGCTTGTTTTGCTGCTTTAAACTCTAAAGCATGCACTACAGCAGTGATTCCCAAAGTAGTCTATATCGACCCCCAGAGGTCTATGACAACCTGGAATGGATCTACGTCAGCAAAAAAAAATTTGGGGATCTATGAAATGAAAATGGGAGTCCACGATACTGGATCTCAACATACACTGATAGTACCTATTTACTTACATTATACTATCTTATAATATAAAGACATTTACATTATTTATAAAAGTACTTATGAAGTAAAAAATTTATTAGATGTGTTTATAAAATTGTGTAAGTTGTAGGATGTAGGCAATCGCTTTGAGGTCGCAATACATTTTGAACTTGTAAAATCCTGCACATAATGATATACCAGTATCATCTTGTTACAAGCATACGCGCAGTCTCAGAGCTTCGCGAACTTGCACTGACTTGTTCAATTCGTCACTCTATAAATAAGAATATCAGACAAATACGTTTATTCGTTTTCTGAATCTTGAATAAGAAATTGCTAAGAAAATATTTAAAAAAATATAAACTGGTAGTTTATCACACAAATTATAGTGAATCAGTGTTATTTTGTTTGAGAGTGTCGGAGAAAAGGAAGTACATTATAATTTATTAAATTTTAGTTTTGTACTCGTAGTTAGCAAAGATAGATAAATTACGCCAATCATGACTTCAGTTATTAGTAGTTTAATATTCAAATCATGCAAAGTTACACGAGTACTCCTCAATAATTTCTTTTTCAAAGTTTTAGCAATAGTCATTATAATTACAGTGCAATCTTCGTAATTCGAACCAATTGCTGCAAGGAGATGTTCGGATTATGGAATGTTATCGGAAAAATCTAAAAAAAGACAATTGTACATACATATTACGTATGTATTTTATTATTAACATACAATATGTTACCACTTTGAAAGATAAATTAAGAAATTAAGAAATCCACAACTATACAGCTGCGTGTTTTTTGATAAATTTCCAATACACACTCTCATTAGTTTGTTTTTTTCCATAGAATTTAAATGTTTACATATATAAAACATAAATTTTGAAAAAATATTTTAGAATTAAACTACATATTTTGGCCGGTTACATAAATAAATATGTATGTGTGTCAATATTTACTTATTTACGACCTTGTTAGGCATGTATTATTCTTTTATAAATTCATATATCTTACCAAATAACTTCACAAAAAAAAATTAAAAAATGTACTTTTGTCCATTCGTTGTTACACTGTGGACCAGTTCGGATTACGGAAGTTCGGATTATGGATATTAGACTGTACATACTTCTCTATATTAAAATTTTGTATTATTGCTAAAGTGGAACCAGAAAACTTTTACACATGACAGTCAAATGTACGTAGAGATAAATCGCATAACAATTTGTTATTATTATTCGTTGTATAATATTTTAGTTTAACATTTTTGTCATGTTACTTATAAATTTCCTTAAAGTTCTATCGTATCAAAACCTTAAGTAACATTCATAACATTACCCTTCACCCATTCATTTATAATGGCTGTACGCCTATGCCTGCCATAAAATCTAAGACTATACGATTTAAATTTGACTTTGATTTTTTAATATACAGCTGCTGGACTTTATGTCTTATTTAAATAGATTTATTTTGCCCACAGATGACTGATGCCATGTCCAAATCTAAAAAGAAATGCAGACAGTACAGTGTTGATTATTTGAAATTTGGCTTCATTCCATCATTGTCGGACAAACAATTGCTTATGTGCTTTTTATGCAACAAAGTTTTGGGAAATGACGCTATGAAACCATCTAAGCTGCAGAATCATTTAAGAAGATGTCACCTTGATAAAACAGATAAAGATTTGAAATACTTTCAAACACTCAAAGATAAACTTTAGAAGAGACCTACGCTGGACAGAATGTTCGCTTCGACGTCACAATGAAACGATGATGGTTTGTGAGCGTCTTACAATATCTCGCTACTTATAGCAAAATCCGGAAAACCGCATACTATCGGAGAGAAGTTAATTTTCCCAGCCGTTGAAAAGGTTTTAAAAACTGTTTTACACAAACCTGCATCTGATATCATTAAAAGAATTCCCTTAAGCAACAATACTGTTGTAAGACGTATTGATGAAATGAGTTCTGATATTGAAAGCTTCTTGTGTAATTATTTTCAAACGACTCATTTTTCTATACAACTGAAATATAAATGCAGCATTATTATTGGCATATGTTTGTTTTATTATGAATCAAGAAATCTACGAAGAACTGTTCTTTGCAAGAAGTTTGACAACCGACACTAAAGGTGAATCAATGTTTTGAAGGATTACTTCATTGAAAAAGAAATCCTTTTATCAAATATATCAGTAGCTACAGATGGAGCACCTGCCATGGTTGGACGTTATCGTGGATTTATAAGCTATTTAAAACAAAATGTGTCAGGGGTGTTAGCAATACATTGCGTAATCTATCGACAACATTTAGTTGCTAAAAATTTGAGTGTTAGATTCTATGAATCTCTTCAATTAGTCATTGATGCAGTAAACCGAATCCGAAGCAACGCGTTGAATTATTTGCGCAGTTGTGTGAAGAAAATGACGAACACTTTCATCAATTACTCGTTCACACTGAAGTACGCTGGCTGTCGAAAGGCTTATGTTTGATAAGATTTTTTGTGCTTTTTGAGACTATTTTAGAATTTCTGGAAAATAAAGATAAAGTTTTAGAAGACAATTTATTGAAGTGAAAAACAGACATCGCCTATTTAACAGATTTGTTTGCAAAATTTAATATGGTTAATTTGCAGTTACAAGTTGACAAAGTCCATCTTATCAGCGTTTCTTGCCAGAGTTAAAGTAATAAAGCAAAATATTGGACGGAGGAAATTTTTACAGTTCCTCAATTTGTCACCGACAAACTGCCAGGAAAACAACGTTTCAACCTACGTTCAACATTTAAATGCCCTCTATTCAGATTTTGAAACTAGGTTTGAGGATGTTTTGACTATGGTAATACCACCGTGGATAATTAACCAATATGGTGACATAAAAGAAACGAATATCATAATACAAGAAGAACTGACTGAGTACAAACGAAGAACTTAAGGTTCAGTTTAAAAACGGATATCAGCAATTCTGGCTGCCAAACAACATACCCGTTACTTATCCCGTATTATGGAATATAGCAAGGAAATTTTTAATTTCCTTTCCATGGCCGTACCTAGTGGTACGGGGTTCAGCGCTGTTACCAATCACTTAACGAAAAAAAGAAACAGACTAGACATCATTAGCCGAAGAGATTTAAGATTAAACCTTACAAAATTGACGCCAAATGTTTATAATTTCTCACTAAAAACATTTACTTATTGTTTAGTTTATTTTATGTTACGTATATTTTATATAACAGATACGAAATCTTATTTTGAGTAGTTTTAATTTAAATTCAATTAATGAATGTATAAAACTGAACATGTGTTTTTACTTTAAGTTTTTAACACTAAACTTTACTACAGTTAGAAATTTACAAAAAATCAATAACAGGTAAGTAGGGGGTCTACCCAAAACCGAAAAACATGGCAAGGAGTCTACGACACAAAAAAGTTTGGAAACCTCTGCACTAAAGCGTCATCCAACATCTTGTGTAAAGCTAACCGGAGAGTCTGCTGCCTTTCGCTGTCTCGGAAGCCGTCTACAAAAGTTGAAATAGCCAACTTCTCCAAGAAGGTAATGGTGCGGTAGGATACGCAAGCCGTGTTAATCTTACGATGTCAGCCTCAAACTATCAACGACTTTCGTCAGTTTTCTGAACCCAACTATTAATTTGAAGTTGGTACACTTGTTGAAGATGAGCATCTCCATACCTCATTTCTAAACGTAAAAATAAGAGTTCGTAATTTTCTTGTAGGTGGTCAGGAACAGTCTGCAAGGTTTCAAAGGCTTCTCCACATGAGGACACTATTATAGACCTTGCTTTTGCTTGTTGCTTGAACCATTACCTGTAGCTGCGGTTTCAAACTGCTTGTAGTAGTTTTCCCATCATAATTTGAGGGTAAAATCTTAAACTTGTGCGTAGATTTTTCTTGATGGTCTATTAAATCTTCGCTCATGACACTTCCTTCACCGTGACAATTCATTTGGTTCATTCTTTCTTCAAGCAGTTTTATTCTGTCTTCTAATTGTTCCTTTATTGCTTTTACTTGGTCATTCACAGATTCACAATTTTTTTCTTTTAAATTTAACAAGTTTCCTTTTTTTAAGTTTTAAGTTTTCTATTGAAAAATTTTAATTTCCTTTTCTGTACTAACTTGTATTTATTCATCATAGTCTTTATTTGATTGTTAATGCTCGTTCGTATTTCTTTTTTTAAACTATTTTCTGAGAACTTTCTTCCATTTTTCTGGAATTTTTTTCCGTTTTTCTAATATTTTTTTCCATATTTTTATTCATCGATTTTTGACCATTTTTTATTGATTCGAGACATTCAAATAAATTTGAATCCATTTTAACTGCTTGCAAAGGCGTCACCGGTATAAATTTAAACACAAATAAAAAGGTTAATAAGTTCCAATAACTCTCGATTCTTTCTTATTAAATACACTACTTTAACAAACTGGAACACTATACAGGGTTCTGCAACAGTGCGTCGGGCTTTCCTTTCCTTTCCCGTGAGAGATTAAAAAAATGATTTGTACAAAATGTTATCGGTTTAAAAATGTTTATTTCGTAAATTTTTTTTAAACATATAGAGTGTCCAATTTTGCGGTATAACAATTTTTTTTTAAATGGTACACCGTGTATATTTTTATTTTTTAAATTTCTTAAATTATTTTCAGAATCTTTAAACATAGTTTTAATGATTCCGTGTCAAACTTTGTCATATTTATAACCTATTACTTGATAAAACCTTATTTTCAATGGAACACTATGTATATTTTTGCATAATTAAATTTGTTTTGAAAATACTTTTTGATATGTATAATCATTCTCTATACCTAAAGTTAATAATTTCAGAGATGTTTAACACATGTACATAATTACACAAAATTTTGTACAAAAGTAATTATTTCACTACATTTCTATACACCGAAGTAGGCCAAGCTGAGACAAAACAATTCTCAAAATGTAACAGTCCAGGGGCGTAACTACAATAGAGCAGTTAGAGCAAACTGCTCCGTACGCACGAATTTTAAGGTCGCACGACTCAGCTACTAAACAGTTTAACAGTTTGATCAAATGATAAAAGATGTTTAATCAATTTATTATCAATATACGTGCAGACAATTTCACAATACTTAAGATCTTTTAAGTTTTATATACCAATAACTTTATAAATGTTTTAATGTAGGTAGTTTATATCATATGATGTTGATTAATTTAATGTTACTGCTTAAATATGTCTTATATTTTAATTGAATTTCCATTGAGTAACGTTCAAAATTAAAATAAAAAGATAAATATTAGAAAACATGATATTTTGCTGTAACTTTCAAGAAAAAAGGGGGAGCACAGATTTTATTTACTGCAGGGCGCTGAAGAGTCAATGCAATATGAACAAAAACAGCTAATACTTCTGTAATACAATTATTTCTTTTATTTTAACCCCATGAAAGATTTCAGGTAAAATACTTGTAAAAGCATTCACAATTCGTTGCTGCATATTCATGGGTGTTGTTCTTTATAAACAACGTCTTTTACGTATCCTCATAAGAAAAACTCAGGTTTTGTTAGATCCGGAGATCTAGCAGGCTATCTAGTAGGTCTATTCTTACCAATCTATTATTTGGGAAAAATTTCATGAAGAAATGCGCTTAAATCTCGTAAAAACGTACAGGTGCTTCGTCTTGTTGAAGCCACAGCCTGTTTCTTGTATGTTGAGGTAGATTAGGTAATAATCCCGGTAATACATTTTCATGTTTTACTTCGCATTCGCATGGGAAATTTGAAGTAATCACTTCGATTTAACATTTTTAAATTTGTGTTTTTGGTAAATTTTATTTTTGATTAGCGAACAAGATCATAAAAGGTCAGTACATACCTATATTATATAATAATCTTTTAAATAATTATTGGTGAAGCAAACATGAATCGTTGATCGTTCCTTCCTATAGGCAATGAGTAAAAGAAAGCCCAGCGGGTGGGAATTCCACAAGCGAAAAATAGTATTAGAAGAAAAAAAGGCAAAATTACCTAAAATTAGTCATTTTTTTCAACCGGTTTCATTTCCACCAAGTCCATCAACTCATCAATATGCCAAAACCCCACTACAGAAAAAGATGAAGGACACCAGCGACCCCTAATAACAAAAACGCTAAATAATAAAATTGATGATAAAACTCTGGAAATCTATAATCAAAAAATGAGTGAGGGATTAACTGATAACTCCGAAAATTGCTTGGTGAAAAAAGTTTTGGGTGAGAAATACCCCACGGACATTGCGCACTATCCGATGAATATCAACGAGGCTTATGTAAAAAAATTCATTTTACTATATGGTTCATGTAAACCAAAGGGACCTTTTCCTAGTGATGCCTATAATCGATGTTTTTCTGTGACATATTACACATTAAAATCTAAATGTGGGTTACAAATGGAAAGACAGTGGTTGTGTTATTCTCCTAGTTTAGATAAATGTTTTTGTGAACCATGCTGGCTTTTTGCCAATCGAAATCACAGAAATTTCAAAGTGAATTGGATAGACGGTGTTTCAAATTGGAGAAAATTAACAGCTAAAATTGTGAAACATGAAGAATCGTCGGTACATCTTGAGGCTTGTGTTGTTTATGATCAGTCGAAGAAAACGGGATTAATTGATAAACATATTCAAAAATCGATAAGAAAAGAAGCAAATTTTTGGCGACAAGTCTTACGTAGATTAATAGACGTTTCTCTGACTTTGGGTATGTGCAACATTCCTTTTAGGGGGCACCGGAAAAAAATTGCTAACGGCGTCGCTGAGGGTGGCAATTTTTTATCTATTATAAGTTTATTGTCTAATTACGATCCTTTTCTGAAGCAGTTATTAGATAAACTTAATGGTTCTGTAAAATATCTTAGCCCTAAAATTCAAAATGAACTTCAACTAATTACCGCCCAAATGGTTAAAACAATTTTTAATGAAATTAACAATGCGTCATTTTTTTCGTTGATTTTAGACAAAACGCAGGATATTACAAAATTGGATCAATTAAGCATCGTATACAGATATGTAAAAGTTGTAAGGGATGAAAATAATCGACCTGTCGACATTCAAATTAAAGAGACCTTTACAGGATTTCATATTGTGGATGATCAATCTGCAGCAGGCTTAGAAAAACATTTTTTAAGAGTTTGAGACCAAGGGGATTGAAATTTCTAAACTGCGTGGGCAAGGATATGACGGGGCAAGTGTGACGAGCGGTTCTTATGGAGATTTACAGGCCAAAATTTCTCAGGTACAACAAAATGCGCCATATATTCATTGTGCAGCGCACAATTTAAATTTGGTTTTAAACGATGCTGTTAAGGGTGTTGAAGGGGCAACTCAATTTTTTGATATTGTCGGTCATATATATATACATTCTTTAGTAATAGCATCAAACGTTGGGAATTACTTAAATGTTCGAGTCTGGTGAATTCGATTACTTTGAAGAAATTAGCACCAACACGTTGGTCGTCAAGATACGACTCTTTATTTGCCCTTCGTTATAACTACAAAGACTTATTGCGCGCTCTTACCGAAATAAGTTTAAGAAGTAAAAAATCGGACGAGAGGACAGAAGCTGCTGGCATTAGAAAAAACATTGAAAACTTTGAATTTGTCATGTTAGTCGTTCTCTTTGAAAAAATTTTACAAAATGTTAATGTAGTTTCAAAATTATTACAATCCGAAGACTGTGATATGATTGAGGCTGAAAATTTCTTGAAAACTGCATATGGCGAAGTATTAATATTAAGGGACCAGTATGATCAATTATAATCAACTGCTAAAAATCTTGCTGAAAGCTGGGGTGCAGAGCAAGAATTCAGAGAAAAACGAGAAAGATTAATTAAAAAACACTTTGATGAACTGAGTAGCGACATTAGATTTAAAAATCCTGATGAAAAATTTCGTATAATAACGTTTAATTCAGTAATAAATATTATCGCCTCGTAAATAAAAACACGATTGAACGGATTTTATGCTGTAGTAAATAATTTTAAAGTGATTAGTCCCAAATTTCTTACCATTGCAACAGATGATCAATTATCAAAAAGTGCCATGGAGCTTGCCAGGGAATATAAAAATGATCTAAATGATACTTTTCCTACACAAGTTTTATCATTTAGATCAGCACTACGTCAGGATATTACAAAATACAAGAGTATAAAAGAGCTAGCAAAAATGCTTATCTGTGACAACTTTACAACAGCAAGCAATGTCCCAGATTTATGTACGGCTGTTTTTTTGTTCTTAACCATACCATCAGTTACCACCGCACAGCAGAAAGGTCCTTTTCAAAGTTAAAATTAATAAAAAACTTTTTGAGAAGTATTATGTCCTAAGAAAGGCTTAGTAGTCTAGCGATGATAAGCATAGAAAACGAATTTGCTAAAAGAATAAATTTTGATCAGTTGATAGAGACTTTCGCGGAGGCAAAAGTCAGAAAAGTGACTAATTACAACTAATTTATCCATATTAGATATAGTTTAGGTATAGGTACATACATTATATAGTTATCGTTTGTTGTGTGTTCATTCTTTTTTTTATATAAAATGTTATTTCCTATTGATATTAACATTTTTTAAAACCTTGCTATGACATCAAAAATTCAAAAAGAGTAGGTACTCTTTTTGAATTTTTGATGTTCAAATAGGCGCTCACGAAGCTATTGCCCCCCGGCGCCAGCGGATGTAGTTACGTCACTGTGTCTTAATTTATACTTTTCATCACTATTGCATATCTTTAATTAATTAAACTGAACATAACACTAACTTATTTTAATACGAAAAATAGTGACAATAAACCTTTATCACAAGATCCAACAAAACGTATTTTATTTAACGGAAAAATTAAATTTATCTACTCAAAACACACCAGCGTAAGTATAATAATTTTTGTTGTTCCTTTGGTATCATCATTTTATTAAAGTTCGAACGCTTGTGAATTTCAAATTTTTAATCCTTAATACATATACGTATTTCTTTGTTTGTTAAGTTTAGAAACTGGTTTCAAAATGCGTTCCTGTTTACAATACAATAGAATGTTTGTGGTAATAATATCTGTAATCCCTTTAAGTAACTAATTATAGAAAAAGATTAGTTTTTCTTGAAAAACAGTTGTTTGCCTCTTTGGTATTTCTAATATTTTAATCCAAAAATAGTTATGTATTTAAAAACAATCAATAATAGCATAGTAATCTCACTCACTTTTCTTGCGATCTTCAGCTGAGTTTAATTTTTCTTTTTTATATATTTTTTCTGTTGCAAAAGAAAAAATAGTTTTCAATCCGTAATTATAAAAAAAGGTTTAATTTCATTCAGTTTATTAAGTTTGTTATCTCGTGATGAAGTAAAATGATAAGTTAAAAAATAATTTTACTTTGTATTACAAGTATTCTTAAAAATGATGAGTTACTTGCAAACCAATTTTTATTATAATTCATTGCCCAAGGACTGACGCCTAAAAGATTACAATTTCTTTGAAGTGTAGACATCTTCTAAAATTGGTATTACACAAAAATACAATTAAATTATATTTAGCAATCGGCACAACAGTATACATTCTTGTACAAATTGTAGCGACTTTCAACAAAAATAAAGCCGATTTAATAACAATCAATTATTGAAAGCAACCACATTGTTCTGCCAATAGAATACAAATCTATTTTGCTTTTTATATACTAGTAATCACTATAATTACCAAATCAATTTATCACTATTATTATAATTTTTACTTTCATAAGTTATTATAATACACAAAATCATTTTTAATGTCTTAATCACAAAAATACGAATTGTGGATTTTAACCGTTGCGTAAATATAACCTGTAGCAAGGGTGTGTAAAAACATTGAGAATTCCTTGTTACGTTAGTGAAAACGAAAAAAAATTACATTCTACAGCAAAAATGAAAATGCGTATTCTATTATTATCTGCAATAATATGTCTAATTTATATTTAAATTAGTAGTATATACTACAATATTCTAAATAAGAAAAACCTATTAGCTCTATTATTTATTATTGATTCCATTCTGAGTACTCATCGTTTAATTAATTTTACTGTACTCAACTCAACAGCCCACATTCAATTAGAATTGACTTACGCACAACAATTGAAAAAGAACGCAAATAATTTTAGAACAAAGTGATTCGACTCATATCAAACAAATTTGTAGCAAATAATCAATAAAATTATTTTTTTTTTAATAAAGTATGCTTAAGCTCCTCGCCCCTTTTTTTATCTGCTACGCAAAGTCGATAGAATCAACCCCTACTACCCGAATTAAAGAGAACTACCCAAACAAACGTGATCAGCAAAGCGTTTGCAAAACCTCATCCCCTCGTTTTAGACTTAAGTGTCTGTGTATGTACGCTTGCGTTTTTCCTATCGATCCCATTTCAGTAGGGTGGTTGAGAACCCCCTGCACACGAGGGCTCAGCTTTTCGCTCGATGCCGTTGCTTACGTCACTCTAGCTTAGCTTTTATTGTGAAAGCACACTTAAACATGTACATGTGATATTATTACTATAAAGTTATTTTAGAAAAAATATATAATAAGTGATTGTTAATCCAAGGGTGAGTTACTTTAGTTGTGTAAGAGCTTTAGTTATTGACTTAGCCAATAATTTCAATTATTACAAGTAACGTGCCCGATTCTACTTAATTATTCAAAAGTTACCCCAGTATAAAGGACAATTTGTATACTCGTATAACGTATTTTTCTTTCATATTTATCGAACAAACGTCGTGCTTATATCTTCTGCATAAATGTTTCCTACGCAAAATCGCGAGACTTAATTAAAGAGCGAAAAATTTGCCACATTTTTAATCGCCCACACACTAACACCTTTTTGGTTTAAATCTAATTTACAGTTTCACGCTTAAATAAGTAGCACGTGAAGACACTAATGCGGAAAAGTGCGTCACGCAGTAATACATTTAGATAATCAAAATGGCGCAATTGTATTATTTGCGCATTTTTATTATACGAAGTAATTAATTTTAAAAATTCAATAATTTTTTTTTTTAATTTAAAAACAAACTCAGGAGTTAAAAAATGGTAAATTATCAGACAAATTTTTAATTATTAAATTAATTATACTGAAAATACGTATTTTTCAATGTAACATTTTTTATTATTTATATTTGTTTGTCCAAGTAAATTTTCAAAATTATTTCATAAATACGCTTAAATTTTAAAAAACACAAAATTGCTTTATTTAAATTGGCGTACTTATTAAGCAAAAATAAAACTAAAAGTTTACTAAATTATTAAAAAAAATTTTTTTTAAGTGATAAATTGCATGTGTTTGACATTGTCACTATCAATGTAGCTGTGTTCGTTTTGTACTACTTGTGTAAGTCTCTTTAACTACAATGTTTTGCACGTACTTATACAGTCAACGCTTATACTACGTTTTTTAAGTTGAGTAATAGATTCCTCTTGACGTAGCAAACATACTAAAATTTTGCTAGATGAAACGTTTTACCAAATTTTTATTTGTGATTTTATAGTACCAGACAATTAAATTTTTATTAAATTCACGTTTCAAGCGATTCCAACTCTTTTAAAAACAAACCTTCTACAGAAGAATGGTTTTGAATCACTCTATTACTTTTGGTTACTTGTATTAACTATCACTGATCTAACACTTAAAACTAAGAAAATGTACGTAAAATTTTAATTATGTTTTACTTTGTGGTTGTTGTTTATTACTAAAGTTTAGGTATTTTAGTACAGTTGTAATTTTTTATGCGATTTATTCGACATCTAAACCAAAAAGTTATTGCAATTTGAATTAAATTTACTACAATTGCAAACTGATTACCTACACTCATTTTTTTTGTAATAAAATAGGTGCAATCAAATTGTTTGCTGCATCACATTTAAGCTACAGATTCCTATTAATGCTGAAACGTTCGAAGAAACTTAATACAGTGCACGCCGCTTATTGGAATCACGGATAATGTTATCAGTCGGGTAATGTAATCACTAAAGAGCGGATAGTAAAGCAAGAAAAAAAACTGGCATAAACGGCATATTAACCCTGACAAAAAGGCAATAAAAAAGGCACAAATGTCTATTAAAATTTACAGTTTATTTTTTGTTTTACAATGTTTATTAAGTGCTATTATTTTCCCAAGCATAAATCAAATATTTATTAATATTTTGACAAAGAAGCTGTTGCCTTTTATCATTTAAAATATTTTAATAGAAGGAAAAAGTTATTTCGACATCACAAGATGTTAGTGGAGCAAATTTTAATGCCGATGTTTCTATTATTGTTAAAGATCTTTTCTATTGATGCTTCATGACCTCCTCTTTTTGAATTTCAGTCAGTTGTTTAAAGAGGTCAAAGTAAAAGTTTTTCTATGTGACGGAATTTTTGATTAATTTTTCTTCCTATAGTCCCTGGACATGATCTTATAATAGTTCTTACTCTATCGAATGCAGCGAAAGATTCGGTCATTGCGGTTTCGCTTTTTTCTAGTTCCTTTAATTCGCCAGGAATGCCGGAAAAGTGTTTTTATAAAAACTAGTCTTCTCTTAACAGCTTAGTCATTAAAAGCTTTTTGAGATTTAGCAGTTGCTACAGAGGCCGTCTCGTCAAATAATTCAACCACCCGAAGTAAGACAATTCAACTAATGTATAAGACAATGTCAGATTATAGTATGAACTGTACCTCTTTAATTTTTTCAAAATGTGTAGCATAAAAAATGCATGCAGATAACCAAGTTGAAGTTTTTCTTTATAGGCTTTATGGCTTTATGGTGCTTTTACAAAAACCTGAAACAAGATCCAATAATCAAAAAGAGAATCTAATATGTTAGAGATTTTTACCTTTTTGGTGGGAGAAATTAACTGGTTTACTATTGCAAACTCGTCTCTAATAAATTCACACGCCCTATGTATTCCATATGCTGGACAAGCTATATGTTTTAAATTCGGATAAAAGGTTTCTAATGCCTTGACGAATTTGATCATATTAGGTGCTGCATCGGTTACGAATAAGAAAACGGACCAGACGTATGCTATTACATAGAAAAAATACCGTTTATAGTAATCAGAATTTTGGTTTATGTTATCAATTTTTTCTTCAGATTTGTTTCTATATATAAACATTAAACAATAATATATTTTGCTATTTTTAGCTGAATTTTCACAATGCGCTTGTTAACATTGTACCCGAAAAATAGTTGTTTCGCATATTTAGCTTTATTTTTGCAGTGTTATTTATTTATTCAAGTATTTTGACTGACCTACGTAGCAATACATCATTTAAGACTGCGTTTTAAGTGTAGTGGGTTGCCTAAAATATAGCATTTATATTTCTGTTTTTATTAATGAAATCTGTAAAAAACATGTTAGGTGATCGCGTAAGCTAATTTATTTCTAAAGACTTGAAAGTTATTGATACTCAAAGTTAGTCAAGAAACGACAGTGTTATAATATGGTTTTATAATATTTATAAAACGATCATCGATATTATAATAGCTTAGTACGATGAAGTAATACATCAAATAATAGTACATACTTTTAATTTTCGAAAATGTCTATTTTTCGAAAAAGCTATAAAACGGAATTAACTCCATATACTTAATGTAAAACCCTTGTTTATATACATACAATGAGATAGCTTTATATGGAAACAGATTTTTTAGTCATGTTAGATGACGATAGTGAAAACAAGGTAATAATTAAATACAAAGCCTCAAACCGTTTTTTGTTATTAAAAGATTGCAAACGATGGCGGCACAAGTAAGCTACTTACAGACGCTATTAGTTTCGACATACGTGCAAAGCAATGTTTCACGAGTTAACTTGCTTTGATTCTTAAAACTCTGAGTTTGCAAAAATAATTCGTACACTTGAATTTCTGTTTATAAACAAAATATAGAATAAATAAAATCCTGCAAACCAAATTAATGATTTGAATTTTCGTATGAATTACTTACAGCGTTCGCCGCTTATCGGAATCACGGATAATGTTTTTAATCGGGTAATGTTATCACTTTACTAAAGTAACATAGTAATCATAATTTAAGTGTATGTTATCAATTTATTCTCAGGTTTGTTTCTATACATGATCAATAACTTATTTTGTATGCATTTTTGAACTGAATTTCACAATACGGTTGTTTTAGTGAAAAATTTTATCCTTGTACTCTAAAAATAGTTGTTTTGCATATTTATCTTATTTTTGCCGTGTTATTTATTTATTAAAATAATTTGACTGATTTACGAAACTGTACATTATTTTAACATCTGTAAATACGTTATCTTCGTGAATTAACTTGGAAAGCACGTGCCTTCTTAGAATAACAAATTAAATTAACTACGTCTTATGTGATAACGTTGTTTTGTATTTATTTTTAGTGTCAGCAAATTTCTGAGAAGAATTGTGTAGTTCTTAGAACATTGAATGAAGCATCATAACGTTGTTGTTTTTGATTTCGTTTTATTAACGGTGTTAACAAACTGTTTAATGCGTCAGATCCGTCGGCGCAAAATGCTGCTTTTTTTAAAGGTTTTATAATTTTTTTTTCCTTGTATATACGCTTTGATTTCACCTTCTAAATTAACAACCTGTTAATGACATACACGCTGTATGTATTTACTGCTTTCTTCTTGAATTTCGTATATTGTTATCATTCGGTTATTGTTATCAAAAACCTCAAGTCCCAAAGTGATTCTATTAAGCAGCGTGCACTGCATAGTTAAAAACGCAGGCATTCGGCCAAAAATAATACCAGCATTACCTACAATATACCAAATCCCAGATGTGTTTTTATTATGTCAATAAACAGAAACATGTAAAATATTTCTGTTTATTGACATAAAAGGACCATCGTTAGCTAAACATGCCTGCCCACCCAAATTATCTTTTATAATTTTTTTATCAGCGTGTGTATTCATTAACTAGTTAACTTTAATCTAATTTATGTTAAATTTGAGTAGAAATTTTGTAAATTTGGTAGTTTATTTTATTGTTTTGATCGCTCGACTACTATAAACAAATATATACAAATTAGAAACTGTACATTCAATCATAAAATTGTGTTATATTAGGGGAATAATTATGTTTCTCAGAATATCAGTTGTTTACGTAGACCGAATTTCATAACATAAGTGTTATCGTGCATAGATATAATTTTCTTTCAAGGTTATTTTACATGGAATAAAAAAGAACGTACGTCTTTTCCAAATTTTTGAAACTGTATTTTATAGATTAATGTAAGAGAATTATTAAGAGAATATACTGATCTGTAACTTAGAAATCTGTAATATTAACAAAAGCAGTGCCAAATATGTCAATTTTGCGTCTGCATCTAAAACTACTCCTTTTTGCATCCAAATTAATGTTTCCAATTTTAGTTTAGTCATTGTCTAACTATAATGTATATAAACAAGGGTAAAACGCATCTAAATTACAAAAAACAATAACTTTTTTAGTTCATCATTTATCCGATAGGTGGTCGACATTTATACATGCACGCATTACGTCATTACTACTTATTATCTTTATTATGATTTACGAAAAACAATATGCTTGCAAACTTGCTACAACGAAACAAAGATAATTAATTCATACAAGATTTAAACGAAACACTATCACGCTAACGCAACGGTTTGAAATTAAAAAAACTAAAAAAACACGCTTTTATAAATAACCGAACTAAAAAGAAGAAAATAATTTATAGTTACAAACAAAATTATTAAATTCAGAGCAATAATATATAATTATAAACAAAATCACTAAATTCAGAGTTAAAAGCGTGGGGTGCATCCGGATACACGGTAGTCTTTCGCGCCAAGTATCTGTTATTTCTTTTTTTTGTAATTAATTATATCAATCATTGTTTTAACATGTATTCAGTTCGACTATTGCTGTCAATTTGTCATTTGACTGATATACATAATACTGTCACTAAACACGACGTTTGAATATATACGTGACGAGATATTCTACAGCTGCACTGTTTTTGTTAAATCTAATAATTTTTTTGTAAAGATCAGAGGTTTTTTTTTATATTTTGTGTTCACAGAAATAAATTTATCATTGATTGTAACAATAGTTTAACGTGTACTTGGCGAGACATTATACAGTGAAACTGTTATTTGTAGGATTTTTCTATATTTTCATAACTCTCCCCTTATTGATAGCTGCCTTTAGAATAATTGCAACAATGATTATAGATGCACCCCACGCTTTTAACTCTGAAATTTTTGTTTATAATTATATATTATTGCTCTGAATTTAATAATTTTGTTTGTAATTATAAATTATTTTCTTCTTTTTAGTTCGGTTATTTATAAAAGCGTGTTTTTTTAGTTTTTTTTAAATATTATTTATTTTCTATTTTTTAGTTCGGGTACCTATAAAAGCGTGTTTTTTCAATTTTCTAAGCTATCAGTTATTTTCCGTATTTTAATTCGATTTATCAATAATCAATTTTTGCGAACATGTGATTATGAAATATCTTACGAACTAAAAACGTATTGGAAACAGTAGTTATCGACAGTAAGACCTTATTTCTCGGGGAGGGAACCTGAGAAACAGCTATCACATCCAAGGCAGGCAGCGGGCGCGCAAATTACCTGCTCCGACACGAAGTGATAATAGTGAAATACACTGGAACGATTTAAACGCGATAGGCTTTGTCGAGATGCACGCCTGCGCAGTTCACGCGCTCTGTCTTTGTCACTCTCATGCAGAGGATCCCTAAAGAAATCAATTAATCCTGACGATCCTAATTAGGATAATAAAAACTTTTTAATGAATTATTGCATTGTCATCGGTCCGTAAAACGCATGCAAAGTTAATCAAACACCTGGAAACCGCTGAAAATTAAGCTCAAAGATTCCGTTACATACATACATCCCGAACTAATAAAAGCGTGTTAAAAAGAGACCTATTCGTTTTTTCGTTTTTATATAGTTTTCTTCCTAGCCGTGTCAAGTGCTTACAATTACAATGAAATCAGTATTTTCCTGAAAATAATACTAACCTACGCTTTGCATTTTTTTAATTGAATTCAGTGGCGTATTAACGTAATATGGCGCTCAAAGCCCAATACAAAAGTGCGTCCTTCCCTTTTCGTTATTAATTTCCTTTTTTTGGATATATATAGGTACTTAATATGCTAACTATTTTATGAAAATTTATTCAAACGTTTATTAGTAGTTTATAGTAGAACATGATAAAAGTTTACCGCTATTCTAAAATAGAAGATTTTGTACTATAATACATATAATAATTCCAAAAAAAAACAATCATTATTATTTGAATGTTTTTTTTTTGCTTTTGTAAATGTATCAATAACTTTGTCAAAGCTAAGTGCATTCATCATCTCATTCTCAATGCACAAGATTGCTAGCGCGTTCAACTTTAAATTAGATAAAGTAGATCTGCGGTAATCTTTCACCCTTTTTAATGCTGAAAACGATCTTTCACCTGTACAGTTGGTCACCGCTTTACAAGCATATATTCTCAAAAAAATTAGAAGGTTGGGAAAGACGTCATCAATATTTTTCGACTTCAATTGTTTGAGAAAGTCCAGAAGTCCATTCGATGAAAGTCCTAGGTCTTTCAGTTGAATGATTTCCTCTGTTAAGCTTTGATCAAAATCATTTTTATACGTTTCAATCAACTTTACACACTTATTTTTGATTTCCGTAGAGGTCATTACTGATAAATTGCTTAGAAATCCGAATTCTTTAATGATTTGTAAATATGTCTTTTGCCTCTTGGAATGCTCTGCTTTTAACTTATCAATAAAAGGCAGAAATACCTGGGTGCGGAAATAATCTTTTCCACTAAACTCAACGTCCCCTCCAGTTTTATCAAAAAACAACTTCCTTTTCTTTTTTCTTTTGGTGTCAAGCTGGTAGCTTTCATTTTGACATCGTTTAATCGCTGCAGCCTCGAATGTGTCAAAATCATCGCTCAATGTATCAAGAAAGTTATATAGAGAATCGAACAATAAAATTACAGTTCCAAGATCAATATTCACTGCTTGAAGTTTTTTGTTTACCTTGTTAAATCTCTGTAATATTCTATTCCAAAAACAGGTCATAATAGAAGTCTCAAGAGAGCTTAATTTATCAATCAATCCTTTGGCTTCCAAACTTGTATTTGATTTTTTAGTTATATCGTCCAACTGGAGAACTTCCACGATTTCAGTATAACACGAATATAATGTTTTACTGGCACGGGCGCTCCAACGGGTAACAGACAAACTTTTTATGGAAGGTTTTGATTCCAATTTACATTTCAAAATTTTCCATCGATGCGTTGAAATAGAAAAGAAATTATAAAGTTTTTGTACTACTTCGAAGAAGGTCGCAGACTCTATGCAAAAGCCAGCCGCCGAAGTTCCCACTAGATTAAGTAAATGGGCAGCACATGGAATATAATATGCTAAAGGATTGATGGACTTTATTCTTGCTTGTAAACCTAAATATTGACCAGACATACTTGTGGCATTGTCGTAGCTTTGTCCCCGACAGTCCATTATGTTTATGTCTAAAGCACTCAACTGGGCTAAAATTATGTCAGTTAATTGTTCAGACTTATACCCGGTGTTGGCAATAAATGTGATAAAACGCTCGACAGGTATCCCATCAGGAAGAACATAACGAATAATTAATGTGAGCTGATCTATATGGCTGATATCCGGAGTGGAATCAACAATATTTAAAAAAAATATTTTGCTATTTTCAGCCCAGCAATGATATTTAATTGAACTTGTCTTCCCATTTGTATTATCAGTTCATCAACAATTGTGTGTGATAGATAAGAAGGTGTTCCGTTTTCCAAAACGTCCTATATGATCTGCCACAAATGGATCAATTATTTCCATAAAATTTCCATTTGATGATAAACCAAAAACTTCGGTACGGCCCCGTATTGCAAGCCCACGTGAAGCTATGAACTTGATGGTTTCGACAACTCTAAGGAGTACGTTTCTCCAATAATTAATCTCCTTACTTACATAAATAATTAGTTGTTTATCTACTCTTTCTAAAAAATTTGATCTTCTAATTAGATTACTTGCAGAATTTTGATGTTCCTGGTTTCCTTCGTGTTCTTCAATTTATTTACTATTTCGCCAATCGGAAAAACCAGTTGTTGCAAGCTGTGTTGTACCGCCAAACAGTTTATAAACGGCACAAAACACAGCTCCGGTCGAGAGAGAACACACTAACCAAAACCGATTAACAACTTCTCCGTTTGCAAGTTGTCTGGAGAATAGTTTTTTGGTACATGAACGCTTCTTGTCAGTATATTGTCTTATTGAATTGGAAAAATCGCAATCGAGGTTTTGGTTTATACCATGAGTAGCAATACTGTCGCGCAGACTATCGTTAACATGACACTTAGCTGGATCTGATGCAGCGAACTTTAAAAAAAATACAAAGTAACGCTGCCTTTACACATTCGAAGTCAATAACTTACGTTCGTATGAAAGCCAAGATGAGGAACAACCACTACTGGACAGTCTACATGACTCATAGATTCTATTGGATCAGTACTAGTACTAGTACTGGTACTAGACGCAACTTGAGTTGATCATTTGCGGTACACTTAAAAAAGATGTATAGTTTCAATATTTTCTCTAGAAGCTTTTGTTCTTTATCATTTTTTTCTTTGGCATATTTTTTAAATTAAGAACTGCTCAATTTTGGTTTTTGTTTTCCATCATTCTTACACACTTGAAGTAAAAGGTAAAACTGATAAAATTGACAAAATCTTAACGTTCAGAATTTAACTATCTACTCGAACTCGATCCTTAATAAAAATGTAAAGCTAAAAGTTCCAATTCTTATGTAAATATTATTTTGGTTGCGATATCGCATTGCTGAATGAAAGCCTTAAAAAATATTACATTTCAACAACACAGCTTTTTCCTGATTGTCCCAATCTAATAAAACAATAATATAATTTATCTCCAAAAACGAAGTATCGGAACGGATCGTGTACATGTTGTTTATTCTATAAACGAAAATAATCTTTTTTTCTTCGTGTTGCTACTGAGAAGATTTTAATAACAACTTCTACCCATCTCTAATTTTCTTTATGAGTCATACAAATAGTTTTCTACTTTATAGTGTTTGGAATGTCGCATTCGATCACTTAATTTAACTACGTCTTATATGATAACGTTATTTTGTATTTATTTTTATTTTTAGTGTCAGCAAATTACTGAGAATTAATGCCATAATTTCACCTTCTAAATTAACAACAGATACAAGCTGTATGTATTTACTGCTTTCTAACGAATAAACACTTCTTTGGGTTTTTTTCTAAATTTTAGATATTGCTATCATTTGGTTATTGTTATCAAAAACCTCAAGTCCCAACGTGATTTTATTAAACGGCGTGCACTGTATTATTACTCGTCGTTTATAATTAATTTTGACATCTGCAAAAACTAACAGTTAGTAGGAAATGATTATCTTTTGTTCGTTCAAAGTTTGATCTGTGCAACAAATATTGGAATTACTAAAACAAAAACGTTTTTTAGAATTGCGACATGTTTATGTTAAAATAAAACCACAGTTGCCAAAGTTTTTCCTGTATTCAATAGTGGGTTTCATCCGGTTTAGAACAAGCTTCAGATGACTGTCAATGATTTAAAGTAATCAAAATTTGCACTCAGCATTATAAACTGGATTTGTAAAATTAAAAAAAAAGTTGCAATTATATTATACCCGTGATGAAACACGATAATATAAATATTTTTTTTAAATGTAATTTAGGTTAAACGACCTAGTGGTTCGATACAATTTTTAAATTCATTTGACTGTTACTTTCGTAGTATTTGATATACAGTGCACGTCGCTTAATAGAATCACATTGTAACTTGGGGATTTTAATAACAATAACCGAATTATAACATAATTTGATATTCAAAAAACAACAAATAAATGTTTATTGGTTAGAAAACAGTAAATACATACAGCGTGTATCTGATTAACATGTTGTTAATTTAGAAAGTGAAATTATAGCATCAATAGAAGCAAAAAATGTAAAAAAAGTTCTAATAAAACATTTTTTTAAACGCATTACGTGATAAGTTGAAAGACCAACGAGTACTCGCCCTTTGACCCAGTATGAACCGCTTGTCCCAATATAGACCATTGGTGGTTTTTAGTGTACGCCATATTGGTTCAAGGTGGGACGCATATAGGTCTATGCTGGGACATGCAGTTTTATTTTGAGTTTTATACAACGAACTATCGGTTGCTTAAAAAAATGTTTGGATGTCAAACTTTTATTGAGGTAAGCTCCAACTCAAAAAAAATGAACAAATTAGTGACCAATTAATACATATTATATTTCAAAAAATCGAATTTGTTGCTGGCCAGCGGACTTATGTCTAATTGACTATTCTAAGAACTACACATTCCTTCCCAGTAATTTGCTGACACTAAAAATAAAAATAAATACAAAATAATGTTATCAGATAAGACGTAGTTAAATTAGTTTCACTCAATCAAATTTGTGTAGCATAATGCGTAATAAACAATTGACAGAAATAAGATATGTACATTGATTAATTTTGCAAGCGTTTGCAAGCAAATTCTATCATTTTTTTTTTACTTTTAACAAGCCTATTGTGAAAATTCATCTAAAAAATTTATGCAAAATAAGTTATTGTTCATGTTTAGAAACAAACCTAAGAAGAAAATTGATAATATAAATTGTAATTACGATTACTATAAACGATGTTTTTTGTATGTAGTAGCATACGTTAGGACCCTTCTTTAATAAAGTGATAACATTATCCAAATGATAACATTATTCATAATTCCAATAAGCGGGATGCACTGTAATAAATTAATTCTAAATTACAATATAGATAAAAAATTGCTATTAGAACATCGTAATACAATAAATTATAAGTTTTTACGTTCTTTTACGTACAATGTGGTGACAAAAAAATGCCAGGGCAATTATATAAAAAGTTTTCGTTGAATATTGGTAAAATGAATGATTTACAAAATTACTTTCAATAAAACATTTTAAATTTGGCATTACTATTGAAAAAAACAAGCAAAAGAGATTCTAGATTGTGGTGCTACCATCTAGTTATAGTCAACGTAATTTGTATAATTTAATTTAATAGAGGTAATTGTTCTGTGTCTTTTAAAAAGAACAGCAGGTTCAAATAGGTTAGAGGTCTTTCAGGACCACGTGAACTGTGGCGTTGTAATCGGTTGATGTTAAAATGTTGCTATCAACCGACTTACAAAAATTGCGTGGCACATTTTTCTTAATCTATCTTTGCTTATGTCGTTGTATTTGTAATTATCAAGTCTTCATTACTACTTATTTTAATTTAATATTTAAATATCTAATTATTTTTTAATTCGTATATTGACGTGTTTGTCTTTTAAATGTACTGTCTTTGAGATTTGCTTGAACTTTTTAATTTTTAGTTTAGTTTAGTCAACTCAAGGTCACAGTTCACGACATAATTAATTAATAATAAGTTAATTGTTTTTGCTCATCATATCAGAACATAAGTTTTTGTAAATGCTTTCGTTTGATTTACACAAAAAAGTAAAAAAAATTGTTTCAAAATTTTAAATTTTTGTGAACCTAGAAAATTGACCAATCGTGACTAAGTACTAAGTAATACCTGCGCCGTGCGTTAAGTAGCAGATGTCCCTTTATTTTGCTTTTCTGTGCCGGTTGCAACACACATAAATCTAAGGTATCGATTACATCTACTTCTTCTAGCTTAGACTTCATAAATTTTGTTCCCCTTCTAATGTCGATTGCTAGTAGCTTATAGAATTGTAAATTTCATTGTAAGTAACGGTAAATTTAAAACCCCAACACCTGGGGAACCGGTAGTTATAGAGTAAATACTGTCAGCTGAAAATTTGCTGCCTATATTGTATGATAAATGTACCTATAAAATTGTCTTAATCTACTACTAATTCTAATTCAAATCATAAAAACATACTAAAAAGATAACCATCAGTAGTTTGTTAAATGAATTATTGCAATTCAAATTTACTTATTAGGATTCTTTTACGGTCTTAAAGGTTTACTGCGTTGAAATTTCTGAATCAGAAATGATAAAATTACGTATATCCGATAGTAGTAATAAAACAATTTAATTGCGTTTTGGAATAACGTTGTTATAACGTTGTATAAATAACGAAAGTGGGCGGTTTTTATTCGAACATGCAGTTTTTTGGTTATTATTACGTCATGTGATACTGTAATAAAACGATTAAATTGTCAGAATGACTATTATCTAAGATCGTATAGTACACAGTAGACTACCCGTCTGATAGTGTCTATGGCTTCTCCGGTGATGACACTTCTTCAAAATACTACCAAATTTTGTAGAATTTATAAGTTCATCTAAATTTTTAAGTATCAAAAAATCACCAAAAGTTGTAATTAGATGAAAAAAATTTCTATAATTTACAATACCATAGTCCGTAGAAAATTACTAATTTTTGGTACAAAACTATTATTTTTAAAGTCGAAATAAATTGTACAAAAAATAAGTTATAGGTGCAGTAGTGTCGCAATAATCCGGATCATTTAAAACTAGACCAATCCGTAGTATCAAATTATTCGGATTATTAAGACACTTCAAAGTCGATCCACTTTCAAAATTATATAAAATGCTGTATCTAAGCAAAGTAAACAGTATATTTCTTTAAAAAAATCATAAATAAAAAAATCTTATAGAGTACACCATACATCTATGTATTATGTTTCCAAAACTACGAAATAGTATGCAAAATATTAAAAATTAATCCAGTCTGATGATTTCATCTTCTTCAATAATTTCTTCAACGTTATTTTCTTGTACTAAATTTTTCTCTTTCTCTCTTTTTTTCCACTGATTGAAAAACGTTAGTTATTTTACTCTGTTTACTCTCTGTTGTTGTTTTTGTTCAAAGGCAATTTTGTAACATTGTAATTTCTTTTAAATGGTTGCCATTCTCTATCGCCCACTGCAAAATAAGATTTAGGCTTTTGACAAGTTTTTCATATTTAACTCTGCTTGAAGCGGTATTTTTTATAAAATCATCATCAGACTCGTCGTTATCATTTTTATGAAATAAATTTTCTGGCTCAACAAATTTGGCATTACCAACAATCCAGTCGATAGCTTCACCAGCAGGTATGTCAACATTTTTAGTACTTTGAAGCATTGAGGAAACCAAATAAATTTCTTCTGCTATTGGACGTAGCTACTGTTGCAAAACGCTTAATGGGATTACATCTTTAGGGTCATTGTTTGGTTTCAAAATTAATCAAGCATGAAAGAAGCAAACTGCATGTTTTTATGTTAAAGCTTTTAAGGCTTTTTACATATTTTTCTTCTTTGTCAATCGAATTGCAATTTGGTTCATTGACTGAATTATTGCAGTTGTATTTGGACTCCAAATTTTGGAGGTACAAATTTTGTCAGAATTTTACCATCTTCACTAATTAGTTCTTGTTTGCTACATAGACTCGAGGGATTATCAATTAAAAAAAGGGCTGTTTCGGGTAAATGTTAATCCTTTAAAAACTTTTTCATTTGAGAAATAAAACATTGATGGAACCTCTGCTTAAAAACTGCCGAAGTACACTTTTCCTGTACCTTTGTAGTCTACAGGAATTTTTGAATTTTTTAAGGCTTGACGGTTTTTTGATTTTCCAATAACTAAAAGAATAAGTTTGTTGCTTCCGTCTGATTTACATGCTGCAAAGGATATCAATCGTTCTTTGCTGGTCATTCGCCCCGGAGCGGTTGCTTCTGTAGAAGCGTACTATCCGGAAGCAATTTCCAAAACAAAGCTGACTCATCCGTATTGTAAATTTGCGATGACCGTAAGTTTAAGGATTTTATTCGTTCGATTTTTGTATGAATGGTTCAACGGCTGAAGTACCAGAATAATTTTTTTCTACAGATTTAAAGTCGCCTAATGCCATACCTTTTTCGAAAATTTTAAATCCATCCCATACTTGCATTAAAACTTTCATTGCCATAATATTTGGCATACAGCTACTTAGCTTTCGTGGCTAAAATTTCTGACATGCCGATCTGTAAGACTCACAAACCAAGAATGTAGTTTATTCTCCAGCCGTGGATACTCAGCTTGTCTTAAAGTTTGTCTTTTTCCTGGTCCAGCAACACAAGGAGCAACGAGCTTTTAAGTAAAAAAAAACAAAATTAAATGCCAATGAGTTTCAATAAACCACCAAGAAGATGGGCAACAATAATGGAGTTAGATTCGTGTTTTTACTTACTCTTTAATTTTATTATATATATTTTTCTAATGTTGTTTATCGTTGAAGCCCCTATTCCATACTTAAGGGCTAAAGATTTGCCACTGAATTCGCGATTAAGCTCATTTATAATCTCAAACTTCTCCTTGAGACTTAAAATTTTCTGTTTTTGTTTAATCGGTGTCAGAAAGATGCGTACTGAATGATGATAACTAATATAATACTAAATACTAATAAATACTTTTCTTTGAGAATGATAAACGCAATAAACGTTCAAATGTAAATTTACGTTTGTAGTCAGCAAAAATGTTTTTGTGTTCTGAAAAAACTCGTTCCGCATGGCATGACACGATAGCGTCAAATTTAAAATGTATGACAAGCATTAGTGAAAAATGTTTATTTGATGCATCGAGTAGAGTTTAATTTTGCAACACTTCGCTTATGTTTTCACGAATAAGTAGAGTAAATGTGCCAGTAGTCAGTCATCACCATATTTTTCATGTTGTTTTCTTCTGTGTCATTATCCAAATAGAAGTAACAACTTATGCAAATATTTTTCTCTTTAGTGATTGGTGAAATATCCTACAACTTCTGTTAGGCGCTTTCTGGCCTGTTTTCATTACATAATTTGTTTTTAGTTGATGAAGTCAAAATATCCTGAATCCATGCCTTTACGTTTAGTGATTCGTTTTTTTTTATGGAGTCCTCCGACTTCTCTGACAGAGAATCTGGTATTGTTTAAATACTGATTACCTGGGTAAGTGTCCACCAATTAAGTACGGATTCCATCACCGTGCTTACCATCATTCAACGTTAAGTTGTTTGATCACTGACACTTACCCTAGAATCTGGTTTTGTTGAAATATTGATTACCTGGATTGGATGTGCAGTAATCTTTTAGTATGTTTACAAATGATTAAATTTTTAAATAAATGTTTTAACACAGATTAATTTTGAATATTATTGTTCATGTTTGAACATATTGCCATCTCTAAAAATGAATTGTGTTTACCAACTTGAATTGTTGTGGACGGATTGGTTTTTGAAAGTTTTAAATTATTAAATATATAAATCAAATTTTCATGTTTAAATTGTAATTTAAACATTCTGGCGTCTCTCCAACGGAAGGTTCTCTTTCTTGCCTTCATAGTCGCGGATGGACCGGAAATAACTTCTTCTACTTCTTCGCTCGATGGTCTCTGATGGACCGGAAATACACTTCTTCAACTTTTTCGCTCGAAGGTTTCTGATGGACCGGAAATATACTTCTTCAACTTCTTCTCTCAATAGTCTGTGATGGACCGGAAATACACTTCTTCAACTTCTTCGCTCGGTAGTTTCTGATGGACCGGAACTACACTTCTTCTTGGTTCAATGGTCTCTGATGGACCAGAAATAACTTTTTTAACTTCTTTGCTCGAAGGTCTCTGATGGACCGGAAATAACTTCTTCTTCGTTTGATGGTCGCGGATGTACCGGAAATACACTTCTTCAACTCCTTCGCTCGATGGTCCCTGACGGACCGGAATTACACTTTCTTAACTTCTTCGCTCGATGGTCTCTGATCGACCGGAAATACACTTCTTCTACTTCTTCTTGAGAATTGAGCCAAAATTCAGTAGCATCTGCTACAGAACAATCAGTCCTTTGGCAAGTATTTATTAGTTGACAGTTAGGATCAAACAATTTAACATAGTCTTGTACTTGTTCCAAAAATTGTTCAAAGATTAACTTTGCTACCTCCGTCTTAACTTTTCTTTTTGCATCTATTGCGGTTGCTGCCATTTGTTTCATAGATGGTAAATTTTTCAACTAAGATTTGTAGGAATCTCTGTAAGTACACCATCTAATCATGCAACATAACTTAATTCTTTTGCCTCCAACTTTTACAATATTTTTTTTTCAAAATTGCAGTTTTTAAATACTTTTAGTATTAGTGTCACATCTTTTGTTATTTAGTTATTTACAATACTTTTTGCCAAAAGATTTGCAGCATGGCTGCTACAGTTACTATGCCACATTGTATGGAACAGTATGTGTACTATTTTTCCCACTCCATTTACATTATCAAAGACATTACAATAAATTGTTGTATTATACATTTATTTCCAATACTGACCGATTATATAATTATTTATACTAACTTCTTACCAATTTCTGAAGTTCCTCCAAGATCTCAGGCGTTCAAAAAAGCCTTTTCATCATCAGCGTTATGTAACAATCGTCTTAGCATTACTATGGCTATTCTTTCATCCATCAATGAAGCAAACGGAATCGGGGTTTAGTGTATTTCTCATGTCTTCAATTACATTATTATATATTGCATCTAACAGTTGATAGCACTTTTCTACATAGAATCTTGGAAGAATATCCTAGTCTTAAGACTTGTATTAATTCTTGAAAAAGATTAAAATCAACAGCTGCAAAAATAATGTTGCATCAAAAAAAAAAACATGCTATTGCACTAGAATTTTTGTCTGCTTCATCAGGAAAAACCCGATCTATAAATGATGTAATAGATATGTTTTTCAAATTTCTAGAGTTTCTCGATTTTTTTTTAGTTGTTAGAGTAGCAACTAATTTGTCAGCAGTCTCTGATAGTGAATGCAGTGAAACACATGAATCTAAAACAAAAAGAAAACTTTATATTGAATTAAAAAAAAAATAACATTTTCACAGGTACTAGTAACGCAATTGTTCAATTAACGACTTGTTTGGCAGCAATAATAATTTTATAAGATTTTAACTCTTATGTCAATAACCAAAAAATTTTACTTCGTTCAATAAGCGGGGTACCCGGGAACCCACTCACGTACTTTGACCTAGCGTTCATTAAAACGGCTATATTTTAATTTTTAACTTTCTTCCTCAAAACTTGAATTGTAACATTTAAGTGTTTTGACATCTTTTGAAAAAATATAAGTACATTGTAAAAATAATGGAAGACATTTTACAACCAAGGTTGCCGTTGAATGCATGTTACAAACCTCCTGGTAAGATGTTCATCCTGTAGTGTGTAATGAACTAAGTACCTCACAAATTGAGGTAGATTCGTCAAGAAGAATCAAAGTTGTTGGATCATGTTACATATGTAGGCATCATTAGAAATCGAAGAAAAAGCTGAAAATGCTGTTCAAACTGTAAGAAACCTGTTTGCGTCGAGATGCAAAAACAATAACAAATTGTATAGAATGCAATGAATAATACCATTTTTTAACATTAAATTTTTTATAACAACTTTTTATTGTAGATTTAATTGGTTGAAAATGAGTTTTTTATATGTAGGCACTCGGGTATCCGGTTATTGACATAAGGTTTAAGGGGCTTCTAAAACGGCCGCTTTAATACGTCCCAAGCTTCTACAAAATTTGCTTTTTTGTTAAAAGTATATGAGCTAAAAACTTTTGAAAAAATGTCTCAGGGAAATGAGCAATCACCAACACATTTCATTTTGTGTAGCGTTTTTAGTCTGGTCATAAATTTTTCAATAACAATAATAACAATATTTATTTTGATGTAAAAACTATGTATTTATAAACTAAAGACACATATCTAGGGCGCACTTGTACCACTTTTTGCAAATAATCGATGGTATGCCCTCAATGTTTTCCCTAAAATTGCCTAAAATTGCTTCGTTTTCTACTCATTTTTTTAAATTTTTGGCTTTAAAATTACACAAAATGTCACAAGACGGCTATACAACTAGCCTTTCTAATTATTTCAGTTTTGTTTTTAAGTTTCCAGCTTTAATACTTTCAACGAAAAAGCAAATTCTGTAGAGGCTTGCAACTCAAACGGTCGCTTTAGGACCCCCTTCACATAAAAAGTTTATTTAAATAGGTGTTCGAAGTTATGCCCATTCAAAAATAATTTCTATGGACCCCTTCTAAAATTTCTACTGTTACGCAACTAAATGATTGTCTTAAACAGTTTATTTTTTGTTAAAAAGTAATTATTCAATAGGTAAACTAATACGATATTAATAAAAGTTGAATTATGTCAAGAACGGTTAACCCTTAACTGTGCTGGTGAAATCAACACACACAAAAACTCTAGCGGAGTCAGCGCGAACCTCAAAAATTGGGAAAAAAGTATTTTTATTAAAACTGGAAAATAAGTTTAAACATAACAATAATTAAATTCTATTTGTTTCTCTATTGTATTACTAATTGTATACGCAATTATTGCATTGCACTTTTTACAGACGGTTTTTGCTTTTCCATTTCTGAGTCTTCTACAAAAAACCCATCTAAATTTTCGCACCATTTCTGCATTAGGGGAGGCTATGTTTAGTTCCCTTTCCGACTGTGTAGCCAGAATAGTTTGTAAATCACTTAGTAAACGGCGCTAATCTCGACATTCCATGTGTTCGCGTATATGTTTTCCTAGTTGAATTAAGTAAGATATTCTTTTAACCTCATATTCTTCTGGTTTTGGTCGTATTATAATCGTTTATCATGTTTGATTTTCCATTTGCTGCATTTATTGTTTGATCATGATGCCTGTCGATATTAGCGCGACAGCACGGTTTTTTCGGAACTTAGCTATAAATTGTCTGTATGTCCAAATATTGTAGATCCCATCTGTTGTTGCCTTCTTCTTTTTGCAGTTTCCAATTTATATTTTTTCCAGGGAAGATCACAAGAGAGGAAACACATGTTGCTGCATCATTCATGCATACAATATTGCAATTAATAATCCACGCTGAGGAAATGTTAAAGAAACGATTTGCTTTTTACCTCGGAGATCAACTACTATTGCCACTTTCGACTGCATAATTAAGATCCCACTCTCGTCGATGTTGAATATTCTATCCGGAGTATATTTTCCTTTCTCGTAGAGGTCCATAAGATGATTAAAAAGATTTCCACTTTTTCTTTGCCAGACATATCGTCACCAAAAAGATGCGGCCATTCTTCGCAAGTCTACACGCTTTAGTTCAAAAATCGATGTGTCCATAACAATACAATATTCAACCAACTCATTTTCCAGTGTTTCATTTAAAACAGTTGGTTTCTCCAATTTTTATGCGCAAAGCTTCCACAGGGCTGCCGTATTTTGTCTTTGCCAGCTTTGAAGAGTCGTTCTGGGCACATGAATGTTTTGCTTGCTTTTGTCAGGTGAAGTTTTTTCGTTCTAAGAGCTTCAATGACTTTGATCGTGTCATCTAATAAACAAGTTCTTGATTTTGTTTTTGGCATCTTTTCAATCTGAAAAAGGAACCAAAAAATATGATTTATGATAATTTAGAAGAATTGATCAATCATTCCATGTATTTCAAAAATAGGACTAATTCAATTTACTTACTTGTCAAACTTCGGCTACTAAAGACAAACACGAAAAAGTTTTCCAGAACGGCATTCTATTATCAACCGTGACAAATTAAAACCAACGGTAGAGACATATTGCAGTGATAGTATCAGGACAGAATAGAATTGTAGTAGTAAAAGGACTAGGAGTGACGAGTTGAGAGTTGGTAGTCACGAGGTAGAAATTACTGTGGAGTTGGAAGGTAAAAAAAGAAGTTGGCACAATCGTCTTGCCGTTTTAAAATACATCTTTATAATAATATTAAGAAACGATAATTAGTGCGAATTTCATGATGAAAGTTCAAAAAAGAATAAAATCATTATCAGTTTACGAAGGTGACATGCAAGCAATTACGTTTTACGATACTAATTAGACAAAGCGAGTTAACAATAATTAAAGTTGGAAAAAGAGAGACTACGTAAAAAAGTTTAGCGAACTAAAGTTAAAGTATAAAAAGTAAAAAATGTGCCTGTCGCTTGGAAAATGGCGTCGTGTAATGGATACTACAAAATGTGCATTGTATAACAGTGATAAGTGCTCATTCAAGAGACGGTTATGAACACGGCAAAGAAATATCTATGTTATTAGTTTTTATTTTATGGAGGTTTATTTGTGGATCCGCGCATGATCAGGGCATTATGATTATACCTGAGTATAAGAAATGGCGTTAACAGGCATTTTAGCATGAATTTTTGTACAAATAGTGAACAAATATTTAAAACATTTTTGTTTATAGTTTATTCTTAATAAATCTTGTACAATAAAGTTAGTTGTTATCCGTTACTAGTAGAATTTGCTTAGTATCCATTCTTTATCGTTGTTTTTCTTGCCAACAAGTCGTTAGACCCACACAGCACACTTCTATCCTAAGGATATCCTACTGATATCTCATACTAGATATGCATATATCCGAGGGATATCAATTTCATCGCCGACTAATATCCTATGGACATTCTGGGGAAAGCAGAATGACACAGAATTGGATATCCTACAGACAACTAAGTCAGACATCTTACAGATATCAGAAATACGATGGCCTACCCAACAAACACAAAGATGTCCCCAAGGATGTCCCGGGGACATGATGTTGCGGATCACTGAATGTCCCAAAGTCATCCCATTTTGGTTCTGTGTACGTCCTAGAGACATTTATAGGACGTTCTTTTGTCACAAGTAGTGTGTGCATCTCTACGATTATCTTAGCGCATCCGCAACGGGACGTCCCTTTTAGATGACTGTAGGATGTGTAGGAGTTAGTCATCTCTCCTCTTTTCTACATTTTGAATTGGAAAAATATTTATATATAGTATATAGCATAGGTATATAGGAACTACGAGAGCTCGAGCACAAATTGTACTCTGTGGCTCGAGTGTGAATCAGTTAAGTAAAAAACAAGAATTGAGAAAAGAAATAGCAACTAATACGTCGATCGATACTTTCAATGC
This sequence comes from Aquatica leii, assembly GCA_035610365.1. Taxonomy (NCBI): domain Eukaryota; kingdom Metazoa; phylum Arthropoda; class Insecta; order Coleoptera; family Lampyridae; genus Aquatica; species Aquatica leii. The sequence goes on along the minus strand of CM069437.1, from coordinate 36,596,602 downwards.
AACGTGTGTTGGGCGAGATACGTTTTCTGTTGTTTAATTTATACGCTTTTAAGCAATGAGTTACTCGAGCTCTCGTAATTACTACTATATATGTATACTATATTTTTATCAAGAAAAGTACCATTACCAGTTAAAGTACATCTACTTTGTGGTTTTTTCTATTGTTTTTTTTATTCAGTAAGGAGACTTAACGTACTCCTCTGCGACTTGACGTAATGAATAAAAACAACTTTATCAAATAATAATCCAAACTATATTCAATTAAAATTAATTTAGATTATCTCATTTTTTTATCTTCTCGATCCCGGCGTTCTTTGGCCCTCCTTAGCGAAATTTTTATACTTTCTTCCCGATTTTTTTAAATTGCGCCTGAAACAATGCAACTACATAAGAGATAATAATCGTCATGTAGAGTCGATAAAAAAGTTAATACAAAAAACTTATTTTGGTATTTCTAAGTAATCAGAATTTACATTTTTCTAAATTAAAGAGTTGATAAAGTGATACTTTTTTTGTAGAATTATTGATTGATCTTTTTGACGATTCTATTATTGATTAAATCATAAGAAATGATCGATTATAACCAATTAAAAATTGTTTAAATCGTTTTTTAAAAAAAAAATTGTAAACCCGTCAGTTTTGCAAATTCATTAAGAATTTTTATACGTTTCGCATTTACATTTCATCAGAGGAATGTGGTAAAAACAAAATTATTTCAAACTACCTAACTAATTATTGTGGAAATAATAATACAATACGAGAAATACGCACACTAATCATAACTATGAATACCAAGAACACGATAACTTTATAGTTTCTTAGTTAGATTAGCGATTTTGTGCCTTATCGGTCTTGTTGACATTTTTGGATGACTTATTATGAATCGCGACCATAAAAGTCGTGAGATAACGTCACGCTTTTAAACCTTTAATACAAAGAAAACATTTTTTTAAAAATTTTTTGAGTAAAAAAATCTTTTTTACATAAAATAAATATTTTCAATTCATCGCATAAGTATGTGCGCAAGATGGGGTTTTAAATCACCATTATTAATAATTGTGATCTTTTAATTTTGATAAACTTTTATTAATTTTAAGTAATTCAAAACAATAATTATAAATAATGATTTTTATACGTTATAAATAAATACAAGGGACTAAAAACTTACCAAATAAATTTTTTTATGCACTAAAACACCCAAAAAACGTTAGATAATAAAATAAAGAACAGATAAATAAAGTAGGTAGTCAGAACACAACCAAAAACAAACCACTTTGATATACCAAAGGAGCGTACGGGTGTTGAGTAGACACCAGAGAACAAGAAGGAAAGTGGGCACGCGCACTCAGTTTGCATTTGTTTTCCCGCATAGGACATCCCATCATACGTTCTTCATTGACATCCTGAGGACGTCCTATTAAAGACATCTTATACAGGTCCGTTTTAAAGCCCGGGATGTAAAGACATCATTTGGACATAAAACGAACGTCCCTGGGACGTTGTGTGTTTACTGGGTAAGGATATCCAAAATATGATGACCTAGGGATATCCGAAATAAGATGACCTCGAGATATAATATATTTTACTTTTATTGCACAAAAATATTACAAAACCCTAAAAAATCCCCATTTAAAATGAATCCATTTTGTTTAACAATAAGTATTAATATTTAAGAATAGAAACGATTCATTTTAGATTAATTTTCTTAATTGCATTTCTTTGGACCTGAACTGGTGTTAGAGGATTTTTTTGCAAAACTTCTAGAACAGTTATTATACTAAAACATAATTTTAATTTACTAAGTATAAGTGTTTTGGTTAATAAATATGTAAAGTCTTTCTTACCTTTTTGGCCAAGCAATTTGTAGCCGTGTAAGACAGCATTTTTAACCAATTTTGGAAAAACTAGCTCCTTATGATCTCCTCCGCGTTGTCCCCTATATTTTTGCAATTCCTCTTCCATTAAATGTAAACTGAATTGTTAGAAAACCAGTTTTTTTATTTTCTTCTGTTTGAAGATACTTTTTTAAAGCGTCAAGTTGTTCTTGAGAGCTTACAGGAAGCTTTAGCTCAGTAATAGAAATAGTCGCATATTGTTTGGCTAAACGACAAAATTTTTGTTAGATTAACTCTAACCTCGCTTTCGCTTATATAAAATCTAAAAGTTATTTTTTAAATAGTTCATAAAGAATACGAAAGCAAGCATAATTACTTACTCCAATCAATATTTCTTCATTCTTTTTTTTTACGTACGCAACAATCAAGATCACAGCACAAAACGAAACAAAAGCGTGAAGCATTAGCTAAAACAGCTGAAAAGCCAGTGAAAGATATCCTACGGATATAGTTTTAATGATCTCCTAAATATATCATTTTTATGATATCCCATGGATATTGCTTAAATAGCCGAGCATACATCTATGAATTGGCCAAGAAACTGACATCCTCAGGATATTGGGTGCTGCATGGGTAATAATCTGTGTAAAAACAATAACCGCAATATGTCGTGACGCATCCAAAACTATCACATGCAGGTGATTTTGTGGGTATAGAGATTTACATATGAAAATAAAACAAAGGGCCCGCTTAAAGACAGGGACCCGACTTTCCTCTAACTATCAAAATTGTTATAATTTTAATTACTATAATTACATATTCTAGTTTGATTTGCAGTTACTTACTAAATATTTTCTGATACAAAACCATTAAAATTTGAATAGCAATTACTGATTAAATATTTCTAATGGGAAACCACATCAAATCCTATATGATTTATTTAAAATTGTGTTTATAAAGAAGTCAATTTACATATTTTGTATGGTATGCGTTTGCACTTTTCACGTGCTTTTATATTACATTTATTCAACAAATGTAAAATCAATGGCACATAAATTCTTTTACAAAATTACACTTATCCTCAGTTATAAAGATCATTTCATTCGCTTAAATTGGCAAATACACGGTTTTGTTAAATAATCGCTCTGACATTTAAAACATAACAATTTACGAATATAGTACCGATAATAGTACCGTATTGCATTTCTTCTCTAGAATTGTATCAAGATTCAAATTATTTTTAAGTAATTATTAGAACGTTTTTATACTTTTTATTATTTATAATTAGCTTTTAAGACAAGGCAAGTCGCTGCTTAGGTACACATCTTTTTCCGGTACTTATTACACTTAAATTTTATTTTTTTTATCTAAGTGATCTACTAATGGATATTATATAAAACCAATGTAGTTTGAACATTTTTTACTATACTAAGTTCTATGGTGGCTGGATAAAAAAATTCTGCTAAAATTTTATGAAAGACTGAAAAAAAATGTTTTTAATATACATTCTAGAATTATTTGTAATAAAAAAATTCATTTAATTCAATAACACGAGCAGTACCTAGTTGCGTAAAGACTAAAAATATCTATAAATATCTTGTCTAAAACCTTGGTAAAATCATTAGAAAAATATCGTTGTTTTTAACCCTAAGCTACTTAACCTAAATTTTTTAACACTCTAACCAATAGGGGAAAAGTGTGGCAAAACAAAAATAAAACGTTTCAATCTTTCTAAATTAAACAAAAAAAAAGTAATACTAAGCAAACATTTCAAAGGTACATTTTATCTAGAGATGGAATCGCAATCAATTAGAACGCTCCAAAAGAAACGTACTTCGAATTTTCGCGAGGACGAAACAAAATTATTGATTCAACTTTGGGGTAGTCCTTATATTCAAAAAAAACTCTACCTAACTCATAGGAAAGCCCCAGTAATGCGTATTTTGGCAGCGAACATGCAGCAGCGTGGTTTTTACAGGACACCAGACGAAATTAAGACACGTATTCGCAACTTGAAATGTTTGTATCATCGAATTAAACGATCTACGGCTAGTGGTACTGGCGTAGGTACTGTTGATCCTGATTGGCCGCATTTTAAAGCAATGGACGCCATTTTAAGTAAAGAGGGTCAAAAGAGAGTCGAGCATATCGACGATGGGGTTCTTGAAGGACCACGATGTGAAGACATCAAGCAAGAAATGGAAATTGACATCAACGACGACATGGAATCGTGGGTTACTAACGATAGTATGGGGTAAGTGGTACCTTATATAGTAATCTATGAGCGATTATACTCCTACCTAAATTATCACATCTAACAATACAACACAACAATTGAAAAACATTATTACTTAAACACTCAAAAAACGATCTCACTCTATAGCGTACGTGCCATGATTTATAAATAAACTAAAAAAACAAACAAATTCAATTGTATTGAGTAGTAGACATGAATTAAGACTATTATCTATGATTAACACTAGCCATAGCTATTTTGCGAAAGAACGTTAAACTTTTTTTCCAGCAAATTGAACAATCTGAGAATTTGTAACAACAAATTGTATAGCTAACATCTTTGAACACAATTTTTCGATAAAAACTATAAAAATGACACGTACATCATTTTTAATATGACTTGTGTCAAAAATGAAGCTGTACACGTAGTATTTAAGCGTGATACGTTGATAAAACGGCAAATTTTTTTAGGTCAGAAAACAGTGAAGAACCGCCCCCATTGCCCACGTTGAAACCGGCGCCGTCGATTAAACCAAAATTAAAAGAAGTAGAAAACCAAATTCAGCCAAAGCAATTACCGACGGTTTTGCCAAGTTTTACAATTCCTCAGCAAAATGCATCAAAACCAGGTTCCGTGCCTTCTATACCTTTACCTCTATTAATCCTCAACAGTTTACAACCGCAACATAATATACAAGACAAAAACAAAGCAAATTCATCTTACATAGGCAATGACGGAATGCAAAGCGGTAAGTAAACCAATAAAAAAAGAACGAATTTAAAAATTTTTTTTATAGACCTGCACAATGTTTTGAAAGAAATTTTGAATGTGCAAAAGGAAAACCTAGACATTGAAAAGCAAAAATTAGAAATAGAAAAGCAAAGGTTGGAGTTTGATCGAGTTGTTGGTTCCCAGTTGTTGACATTAGTGCCTATGATCGGTGGTATTATCCAACGCCTGGCGCTCAACAACCACGACATTGATTCAAACACTATGAAAAATCGCAAACGAAAAGCTTCAGAAGATATTTTCAAAGATAGTAAGATTTTAAGATCTGTGTTAGAACAGGGAATTAGGAAGTATATGTTAGGTGAAGAAAACGAAGATTTAGATGAAGAAAAAGACTCTGATAATGATGATAGTGGTGTACAAAACGAAGAAAACTCGAGTAGTAAAGAATAATGTTTTAGACAGTTTTGAATTTTTATTTTTCTTACGATTTTCTAATATTATTTGTTAATGTAAGAATGTCGTAAGTATTCTAATTTATTTGCTCAAGCGATAGTCATTTTAATTTACACAAAAAAAAGTACAAAAGTACCAACAACATTCCATGACAGTATTATATTAATTAAATTAAGTATTTATGGAGTGTTATTTATAATGTAAAATAGAATTTAAATACAAAGAATAGATTTGATTGTGCTTTATTTATGCAATATAATAATTGTACGACATGTTATAAGCATCACGTATTTGTAGGTCACGAATTTCCACGATATCAGTTTTAAGCCTTAATTTAAGAATTTCTCTCCAAATCGCTTCTCGGTGCTTAGTATCTACAATACCCAAACGCAGCAAAGAGTTATCATTTAATCTCAATAATGCTCTTCCAGTAATATCGTGCCCCTGGAATAAATTTCCATATTGCTGATAATAATCACCACAATGTCTTCTTAACCACTTTTGAACATCAGATACCGTCCAAGAGTACACTGATTTAGGTCTTTCTTCGACCATAATTAATGAATTTACTTGAAAAAATAACTAAAATTTGAATGCACGTTTATTGACATTTGTAAAAGTTGTGTCTCGTGTACCGAAAGTGTCTAGCGTACCGCATCTAAAATTTTCGTGCAATATACCTTATAATCATTTATCAAGCTTGCAGTCTTTAAAGTTAATTATGTTTTTGAAATCTATTTGTTTATAAATAAATAAAAATTTTATTACAACAAAATTAATTCTTCACTAAATATAATTTTGAGTTTTTACGCTAGGTGGCGACACTAGCAGTAATGTAAAACCAAAATTTTATAATGCGGTGCTAGGATCGCTATAGTAAATACATTTTCAAACTTAACAAACCAGATAAGCAAACAAAATGCACATTTTTACAATAATTAAATTAAAATGAATAATATAAACAATTTTATAAAGACTTGAATTATAGAAAAGTTATTCATAATTGAAATTATATTATATAATTATACATTTTTTGATCAAAGAAAAAATTGCTGTGACTAAAGCTACTTGATGTGATATAAGTTGATAATACCTACTAAATCTAGTTTAAAAAAAGTTGTGGGTTGATACAGCGTTTTTGTGCGTTTTTCTTGAGTAGCACATCATTTACGTCTTGTTCTTAAAGTTCATGGCTTGTCTGAAGTTTTTCTTTTTACGATAGCATGAGGTATTTTTGTACTATATTTGAGCCGACGTTATACAATTGATCGATCGGTCTCAGAATTTTTAGAAAAGTGTAACACACGCAAAATGCGAGCTAAACTTATTAACTGTTATGTCTTTCAATAAAGCAATTTTTAACTGAGCTTTAACTTCCGAAAAATTTGTAATTAAGACTGAGCAAGTACTTTGAAATGATTAGTAATGATAGTGGCAAAGTGAAGGCTCGGTGCTTAATGTGCAAATTAGAAAGTGATAAAAGAAATAGAAACAATAATTACTGGATCCTTCAAAACAACAACTAATTTCAAAGTTTACATAAAGGTGAGTTACGCCCTGCAATTTAGTATACTATAATACAGTGCACGCCGCTTATTGGAATCGCGAATTCTTACTTGCGTACTGTTATTATTAAAAAACAAACCGGATGTATGCTGCTACATAGAAAAAACATCGTTTATAGTAATCATAATTTCGGTTTATGTTATCAATTTGCTTCTCAGGTTTGTTACTATACAATGAAACCTATATTGCATGGATTTCTTAATTGAAGTTTATTTGGTGCATGTGAATTTAACTAAAAAAACATTTTTTGTTTATTAGCAACTTCAAGTGATATCGGACCACAGATTGGACCTCTTTTTTCTTGGTAAATTAATATAGTCTGAAGTTTCATTATCCCATTCACACACTTTCCAACTTATCTTAGCCGATTGAATGAGTTTTCTCTTAAGGTGCATGTACAAGCGACCGGAGAAGCATACGCACGACCGTACAAAATTTGTAATTTCCTTAGTTCAATACGGTAAAGCAAATGATAATGCTGATAAAATGGATGCATTGTTCCTGATCGGTGTTGTAGTTATAGCATGCACATTAAAATTGACATAGCGCCGTCTTTATTGTCGTTGTTTTCTTTAACACTAGATATACCAAGACTATGCGTTTCTTAGTCAATTAAAAACGTGAAACAAAGCGTCGCAGGCCATACACTGTACCAAGCGCTAAAAAAGCAAAGGTACAAATTCACAGCAACGTTAATGAATATCACTTTAACCGATAGCAAAATACGACCACGAAAAATCCTTCAGACCAAGGTCACAATCCAGTTGAACCAGAAACAGGTGCTAATAACCGCACGCTTCTTGATGTAGATTTTATCGAAGACGCTAGTGTCGTCATAAACATGGAAAACCAAAGTTGACGCTTTATGAAACAACTAGACGAGGCGCACAAATTTATCTCGCAGCCACCCTGGGTTTCTTTGGCATATACTATCTGACCAAAATAGCTGACGAAGAAAGTTACTCGTACGCAGAAAACATACCACGTAGGGACCTTTGCAGGTGCAAGTATAGAACTCTACAACTCTTTGGGAGAGACTTGAGCGAGCACGACGACACAAACAGAAAGGTGGATTCCGAGATTTACAGTATCTTTGTCAGTGCGCTGTCACCATACGATCCAATCTCGAACGTCCGATACCCTCAGTGAAATTCCTACATTCACCCAATAAGAATAAGCCATGCAAAAACGTAGACCTAGCCATGTTCGAGACAAGCGAAGTGGACTTCCGCGACGACAAAAAAACTTCTTTAAACTTTTAATCGCACTTCTTTTATTACGCTACTGCGTACACATCAAGACATCTTCTAGCCAGGGGAAAAAACGCCGTATCCAGAACATGCAATCGCCACCATATAGGCTAAAACCGGCCAAACAAGTGATCCTGAAGAAAGAACTAGAATAAATGATGAACACGGGCATCATTAAGGAGTGCGAATCTCTATGAGCCGCCCCAGCAGCAATGGTACCAAAGTCTAACGGTGACACAAAGGTACGCATCGATTACAAAAAATTAAATGCAATTACACGGTCAGACCGATATTTACTTCCAAGGATTTTCGATCTGCTTCACTCAGCCAAAGTCCTAGTAATCTCCACAATCGACCTCAAGGCAGGGTACTGGCAAATAACCGTAAAAATGTAAGATCGGGATAAAACCTATCGGTCTATATCGGTTTCGATGAATCCCTATTGGTTTAAAGAACGCTCCGTTCACTTACCAGAAGCTTATCGATTGGTTTAAGGCCATCTTGCTAGACGCCACAATACTCGCCTACCTAGTTAACATCATAGTATAATCGAAGTCCGTCGAAGCTTATATAGAAGACCTAGACAAAGTATTCAACAGGCTACGCCAATTCAAACTAAAGGCTAAACGCGCGAAACTCCACTTCAGCTGCTACCAAGTAAAATACCTTGGACGCATCCTAACGCCAAAAGGGTAAGCGGGTCCTGATAAAATCAACGCTATAATCAGCACCACGCAACGTGAAGCACTTAATGTCCTTTTTACAAACCTGTTCATGGTATAGGCGGTTCATACTTCAGTTTTCAGAAGTTCGAAAACCGCTTTTCCAATTGCTTAAAAAGGATGCCGCACGGACGTGGAGGTCAGACCAGCTTGCGGTCTTCACAAAGCTGAAAACGGTAGTCACCGAAGCGCCCATCCTAAAACAGGCGGAGCACGAAGCACCAATCACTGTAAGAACCGACGCAAGTCAATATGCGATCGGTGCCGTTCTGACCCAAAGGACAAGGCCGGAAGAAAAACCAGTTCAGTATGCAAATAGATTACTCCTCTCAGCAGACAAAAACTATTCAACGACGGAACGAGAAGCACTTGCGGTCGTATGGGTCGTCACCAAGTACAAAAGGTTACATTGAAGGAAACTCAGTAACCGTAGCCACCGATCATCAGCCGCTGTAATACATAATGTCCATAAATTCTCACTTCGGAAGACTAGCACGATGGGCTTTAACTCTTGAGTCATATGATATCATATTATACGCCTGTAAAATTAAATGTCTCCCAAACAAAAAAGCTAAATGCCACTTATGCCCCTTATATACTTAGATGTTCCTCGGCGGATATTCGGAGAGACCAAATCGCAGATCCGGAAGTCAAGAAAATTATCGAGTGTTTCAAAAACCCTGACCCGTCATTTAATGTTTACAGTCGCTGGACCAACAGAGGCTACATGAACCACACTTAGTCGTTCCAGAAATGCAGCGGGAAAAAATACTGCAGGTATACCACGACGCACCAACTCCAAGTCATTACGCCGGGGAACGGCAATCATTTCAAAGAATCACAAGCCGGTATTTCTGGGCAGGAACGAGCAAGCAAATACTGGAATACGTGAAAAACTGCCTCGAGTGCCAAAGATAAAAGCATCCAATCAGAAATCAGCAGGCTTACTACAGAACCCTGTACAAACCCGCAGGTTCAAAACGTTAGCCATAGATCTCCCCTTCCAGAAGGACTAAACGGAGAAAGATAGATCCTCAGAGTAGAAAACACGATTAGCAAATAGGTGAAGTTGTTCTCCTTGAAAAGAGCTGACGCAAAAACTTGTGCAAAACTCTGATAAAAGAAATATTCCTCCGATACTAAACTTCACTCCGTCTGTTAAGTGATAACGGCATATAGTTTATAGTTTATGTCACATTCTGCCTTAGACATTAAGCCGACACTGGTCTCAGTATATCACCTTTAAGCAAACCCAATGGAGAAAAAAAATAGAGACTTTAAACCCCAACTGGCCATCTTGGTAAAGGAAAAAATCGGTGTTAACCAGAAAACTTAGCATCCATAAGGTTCGCGATGAACACAACAAAACCACGGGACAAACCGCAGCCTACCTAACCTTCGGTAGAGAACTACAAACAGACGACTCTTAACAGGACCAAAAGCCATAATCACGTCCGATAATTTCGTAACGGAGATAACGTATAAACTCAGACTAACCAATATTCTAAGACAAGCTCTGCTAACTCAAGATTCAGAACAAGACAAGGAAAAACAATATGCATACAAGCAAAGAAGGAGCGCCCCATCATTTTAGCATGGAGATCTTGTCTGGTTTCATACGCATATACTCAGTAATAAAGACAGGGGAACGTCCGGCAAGCTGGCACCACGCCGAATTGGATCTTGCCGCGTTCTGCAAGCAATCTCACCTACCTCCTACGAACTAGAAAACCCAAACACACAAGTGATTTTAAGAACTTACCACATTTCAGCGGTTAGTTCATACTGAGGATCGATTGAAAACCCACCGCCACCAGTTCGGATCATGAGAAGACGAAGTCGTGCAAGAAAACAATAAATCTGGCAAAAGAGTCCTGACGCTTTCAACGCCAGTAGGGGGATGATGTAACAAACGAACCAAACGCAACCTACACTATCGCAGAAGCATCTCTTAAGTATAACCAGTGTTGTAAATAGATAATTTTTAAATTATATAGATACAGATAATTTTTTTTTATTTCAAAAATTATCTAGTATTAGATAATAGATAAACTATTCAAACTTTATATAGATAACAGATAATAGATGAAATAATAATCTAGGTAGTAATAACGATAGATGGAGTTTATTTGAAGAACTACTATAGAATGCGGGAAATTACTGAAGAAAAACATAATAATTATTGTAACTTGAATTTTACGGGACACTGGATTTTTTATAAATATTATTTAAATAATTTAAATAAAAAATTATATATATACAGATACATATAACTTATATATTTTTTGATTGTATCTAGATACATATAAATAGATAAAAAATATGAATCTAGATTAATTTATCTATATAAATTTATATAGATAATTTACAACACTGAGTATAACTTAAACTACCCGCGACAGATGCCACATATCGCTCGTGGATCAAGAAACTACTACTAAGTATACTTGTTAAACAGATTTAGTTAATTGTACTGTACAGTTCGTTTAAGTTCAAAACGACTTACCATCGAATATACCGTTTCTGTCACTTCTTTCCGTAAGAATTTCAGGAACGTACGATTTTCTTATTTGATTTGGCAAATCCGTATAGTGAAAAGTTCTGAACCATCACGGTTACGCAGTAATTCGAATGCGACGCGAGTATACGAGTGTGCGTTATTTCTTAGCCCTCAGTCACACTGCACCACCGTCAACCACCCATCACGACCAAAAACTAAATTGCAAACGTTTATAAACAAATGGCGCTGGTCACACTAAGCCACTGCTAACGATCAACTACCATCAAACGGTGGTCACTAGTTTGAAATTTTTAACCTGTCTGGAATTTAGTAGTAGGTGGTCGAGAATGGTTGAAACACTTGCAAATGCCTAAGCGCCGGTGAACATCTGATGTTATCATGTTTACATTAACAGCATTTCTATTTAGTTTTATTGTAGTGGCTATTTATCATCACGCGAAATGAGTGAAAAACTATACTCTGTATAAAATATACACTTTAATTTATTATGTACTGTAGATGAGTAAGTGCCAAATTTAAAAGTATGATACTATATCGGTAGCCACTAGTTGGTGCAGTGTGACTGCATGCAAATATTTAGGTTGATTGTACTTGGTGGTTGTTGGCGGTAGTGTTTAAAGAAACAGAGAGAATATTATTATTAAATTTGTAAAAATATTGTATATATAATAAGTAAAATTCTATTGTTTTCAATTAATAATTTTTAATATTTGAGATCAGTTACAGTTACTTACCTAAATTTTAGTTAAACGTACTTTATTAAATTTAAGTATGAAATTACTCAAATTAGTAATTTTCCGTATTTTTAAAGTGCAATCTACTTATTTTAAATCCATTTTTTTGTATTTATTGATACGTCGGAACTCCCGTCAGCGCACTGTGAAACACAACAAATTTTGACAAGAGCCACGTTGGAAGTGTCGACTTGTCCAAAAATACCGAATACAGATTAATTAAAATACCAAATGTATTAACTTTTTTTATATTTAAGGTAAGAATAGAACGAATTCAATTTTAAATATATTTTAAACGTAACTATGGTAATAGAAAACTTAATAATTCAATACCAAAACATAACTGATAATTGTATTGGTTCTAGGGCATTAACTAAATTAGACAAAATGAAGGTGAAAGATTTAGAAAGAACAGCTAATATAGCTTGGTCACCATCAAATGAACACCCAATATATTTGGCGGCAGGCACTGCGGCTCAACAGTTAGATGCTTCATTTAATACGAATGCAGTGCTGGAAATTTACTCATTGAATTTGTCAGAACCTGGGTTGGACATGGAACTGAAATCGAGCGTAAATGCTGATCAACGTTTTAATAAAGTAATTTGGGGCGGGTACGATAAAGCTAATGGGCATGGTACAATTGTAGGTGGTTGTGACAGGGGTGTTATACAAATTTATAATGCATCTAAATTACTAAAAAGCGAAACTGCTCTTAGTGCCCAAACCACTAAACATACTGGATCTGTTCACGCCCTTGATTTCAATCCTTTTCAAAGTAATTTATTAGCAACTGGGGCAGCAGAAAGTGAAATATACATATGGGATTTAAACAACACCAATGCACCTATGACACCTGGTAAATTTGTTGATAGCACTTTTATCAATAGTCTAAAGTACTTTTTGTGTAGGTGTTAAGTCACAACCATTCGAAGATGTGCATTGTATTGCATGGAATCGTCAAGTACAACATATTTTGGCTTCGACTTTTTCTTCTAAATGTGTGGTATGGGATTTACGAAAAAATGAACCCATTATTAAGTTGACTGACACTGTCTCGAGGATTCGATGGAAAGTCATTGCTTGGCATCCTGAAGTTGCTACACAATTGTGTTTGGCATCTGGTAAGTGTTCTTATTGTGGTTCTATAATGAGATAAGTTTTACATTTGCTTCAACAATGCTTCTTATTCTTCTGAATGTATTTTCTCATGTGTTATTTCTTTTGGTTTTGCATGACTATGTCTTCATGTAAATATATTTGAGGCACTTTATGCCATACAAAGGGCTCAATCCTTAAAGTTTTTGACAATTTCTTATAGGTTGATTTTATGATTTTGGTAAAACAGTGACGGCGTCACGTGGTAGCTGGATGGGCACATCATTCTGGTGTCCACGTGTGTTTACCCAAATTGAAGGAAAGAATTTGATTTTATTGGTAAAGAGAGTTTTTTAACAAATGACTTATTGTAAAACTAAATTATGCAATAGCTATTTATACACCAAGGGCAAAATCATTCAGTAACGCCAGTGGGGCATACAATGTTTTATTTTTCACTATACATAAAGTGAGTTTTTTTATCCTTCAATTGCTTTAATTTTGAAACGAATGCGAAAATTATAAAAAAATGAAAAAACAGATCAATTTCAATATTGAGGGAAACGATTTTTGACATTTGTGAAATCAATCCCTGAGGATAGCTATTATTGTAATCAAAGTTTTGAAAATAGAAAAAAATTTTGACTACACTACTAGATACAATCGTATCTCTTTATTAGCAACAGAATGTAGCCATAAAGCTAGATCTTGATACCTCTGCATTTTGCCTAAATCAGAATCAGCAATTCATCGCTGTATTCTAGCAGTATTAGAACTTGTGGATTCGTTATTTTGTCCCTGAAAACTATGTGTATCACTTTCCCTTACAATAGTTTTTTGTGTAGTACACAACAAATAAATGCCTCGAAGCAATTAAAAATCTACAAGTTAAACTGCATCATGAAGTCCGTTAATAACTCGCATCATCGTTCGTAAATAGGATATTGAAACAAACAAACTGAACACTCTCGAGAAACCTTATGAACTTTAAAGACTATGGAATTTTTAGAAAGAAGAAGATTTAAATCTTTAGAAGCTCTTTCCAATAACAAAGCCAGCGAATACAGTTTCCATTAAAATCACAAACAATACATTTACCGTTCCTGCTGTAATCAATATCACAAGTTGCGGTATTGTGAGAAATCAGAGCATTACGTGTAACCAAGAGAATCTATTTAGTAAACAATAAGTAAATGTACGTTAACTGCCTAAATCAGCCATCTGAACAAAAGTACCACAGCAGAAACCAATCTCAACACTGTGGAGGTCTAAATCATACCTTTATACACTGACAACATAAAACCTTCACACCATCAAGAACAAACAACACCAAATTTACAACCGTTCAGCAAAAAAGCGTTAGACGTCTACAAACGTCTGCTGCAGTCAATCACATACAAAATCAACCAAGCCGCATAACTCTACTTGTCATGGCAGTAATTCAAGCAGTAACTGCGTTCAGAACACTAGACTAGAACACTTTCGAGTAGTAATTGATTCAGGATCTCAAGCATCATTAATAACAGGAGAAGCATCGCAGCGTCTAGGACTACCAAGAGAAAAAATCAAGGCCGAAGTTACCGGTTTAGGAAGCGAACCAAAAACAACGCCATGGAAAATATCTGCAAACATCCGACCAGGTCCCACTACCTATTCATTAAACATAGTTTCTAGACTATCGAAACTTACAACCAACATGCCTCCAAAACTTAGAACAATTAAACAATTACATTCTAGCTGATCCTACATTTAATATACCAACACCTATCGACGCAACGAGCTGAAGAATTTGGAAAAATTCAAGGGATCAAAAAAATGGAAAATGGTCTACTTGGGCAACAAACAGAATTAGAAGACAACTTTCTGTAAGAATATCTCACTCTTAATCATATGAAGAAAGCATTACCAGAAAATAAAGAAGCAAAATATTACATTCCCCACCAAGTCATCCCGGAAGATAAGACCACAACTAAGTTGAGAGTGGGTTTTGATGCTTCTTGCAAGGCATTAACTAATGTCAGTTTGAACGAAACTATGTTTGTAGGGCCAAGACTTTAACAAAACCTATCTGTCTGACATTATTCTGTGATTGAGAAAATACCACATCGTTTTTACCGTAGAAATCGAGAAGGTGTACCGTACGCTAAATCAAGAGATCATCGAAGAAGATCAAAAATACCATCTAATACTTTGGAGATTCTATACAGCTCAACCCATTCAAGAATACAGCTTAACAACAGTGTGGGATTTGCAGCCAACGGAGTACAAAACGACTTCTATGTGGACGATCTCTTTTCCGGTGCAGATTTATCAAAAGAAGCGACAAATCTGCAACTGAAGATGGTACAAGAAACTCTCTTGGAATACATTAGGCTCTATTTGACGACACTTTCCGCTTCAAAGTTGCCTTTGACAACTAACTTAAAAGCACAAAACGGAACTCCTTAGCAGAAGTAGCCAAACTCCTCGACTCCCTGGGATGGTTGTCATCTGTTATTATCAATGTCAAATTTCTTATTCAAGCAAAACCTGGATTGGGAACAACCTGTGTCAGAGAGCATAGCAGCAAAATGGACAGATTTCTCAAGTCACCTAAAATCTGTCGAAGATGTTAAAATCCCTAGATGGATCAACTTTTTCGAACTTCATGGCCTTTGCGATGCATCAGAAAGAGCTTACGGGCCAGTCATATATACAAAAAGAATCGACATAAAACAAGAAACGCAGATAACGCTGTTCGTAGCAAAAGCAAAGGTTGCTCCAGCAAGATCTTGGGTAACATTATGGGGACTAGAACTATGTACAGCAGTATTACTTGCTAAATTAATGAAGAGAGCAACCACATCTTTAGGCATTTCCAATGTCTCTATCTAAACCTGAACTGAATCAATGATTGTCCTATATTGGTTAACAGGGCAATTTTTTAAGATGGAAAATATTTGTCGCCAACGTGTCGCAAAAGCAAATAAGCTATTACCTCAGAAAAGTTGGAACCACGTGCGTTCCGAAGACAAACCGGCAGATGCCATATCTCTAGGGGTGCATCTATCAAAAATCAGGAACCACACATTCTGGTGGAACGGTCCTAGTTGGTTAAGAAAGAAGAATGGCCTGTACAACGAAAAACGCCACCTACACAAGAAGACATGAAGATATCATGTCATGTAATAAAAAATAAAGAGAAAGGTGATGAAGAGCTAATAAAACGCTTTTCTTCACTCACAAAGCTTACTAGAGTTTTTTCTTACTGCAAGAAATCCATCACCAATTCAAGAAGTGTCAAAAAACAAACTGGAAAACTATCAGTACAAGAATTGGAGGAAACATCAATAATTAAACAGATTAATCAAAATCTAAAAAAATATACAAACAGAAAAACTAAAACTACTCAGTCGCTTACTATTTTTGGACAAAAATAACATTCTTCGAGTTGAAGAAAGACTAGTCTTTAGTATCATACAAAAAATATACGCAATAATTCTGAACCACTCAAGTCATCCTGCGCTACTCATTATTAGAGATGCTCACCACAATACTCTTCACTCCACCAATCAAGCGACACTAGCGTACATACGAAGAAAATATTGTATAATAAACGGAAAAAAAACACTTAGCAGTATGAATGCATAATATACCTAAGATATAAAGCAAAAACTACGCATCAACTAATTGGGAGCTTACCAGCAGCACGAGTAACATCTTCACCATTTCTACACACAGAGGTAGACTACCCTGGTTCAATTCAAATAACAGCTTTAAAAGGAAGAGGTCATAAGTTGTATAAAAGCTACTTTGCTGTATTCATATGCCCTTCAACCAAAGCAATATATCTGGAAGTAGCCAGTAGCATGACCACCGACCACTGATCTCCACCGACGTATTTATGGCAGCTTATAGAAGGTTTACTTTCAGAAGAGGAGCAATAAAATTCTTCGAAAAAGAAATTCATCAACTAACAACACAAACAGCAGTTTAAGATTCTATAGCAACTAGTGGTTCTTAATGGCACTTTATTTCTCCCTTCGGAAGCTGGAGTAAAATCAATGAATCACCATTTCAAACGAATAATTGTCAACTCAACTTTAACTTATGAAGAACTAAGGACACTACTACATCAGATAGAAGTATGTCTAAATTCTAGACCACTACCTATTAGAAGACAATACAAAAACATCGAATTTGAAGTATTAACTCCAGGCCATTTTCTCATAGGAAGAGAAATAGTTTCTCTTTCAAATTCATAACTACCTCCATCACAAGTAATTTATCATTCAGATGGAGACTACTTCAAAAAAATGAAAAAAGACTTTTGGCAATCTTGGTCTTCAGAATACTTAAGTCGACTACAACAGCGTTACAAATCACGAATAAATTAAAATAAGCTTAAAAAGTGCACATTTATCAAAGAAAATAACATCAACTCGAGCCGATGGCCGTTAGCACGATGAACTGAGGTACATCCTTGCAACGACAACAAGGTACGAGTCGCCACGGTCGAGAAAGCTTATGGGAACCTTTTTAAAAGAAGCATAACAAATTTAATTCCACTGCCAACTGATCCAGAAGAACCACCGACTCCACAAGAAGAGACTCAAAAGATCAAATTTAACTAAATTCAGACTACCGTAAACGCTGTCACATATTATTACTGTTCTATATGTCTAACAATATTTGGGCAGAACATTCAATACGATATCCGCCACGAAGGTATAAATCGAGTACATAGGCCAAGTGAACATTGAGCGAGGAATCTTTCGAACTCAAGTCAAATTTGAAAAAACCAGATATAATACTGGTGCAACAAGGATATCAGCAGTAAACAAACAGTTTCAAGACTTTTGCGAAGAAACTACCTCAATGTCTGAAGGAACCCGTGCAAAGCTCATCTACAAGAGCATGAAGACGAATTTATGTGGATAAAAGCAGACATACAAAGTTTATACGAGGATTAATGGAGGAGTTTTATTAACATCCATCTTCGGAGTCAAACGATGAAGTATACGCAGACAACAATACATTAGATTATAATCAAAAGAAACTTATCAGCATCAAATCAACAGACTAAACTAATACTTTCCGCATTAGCATCATTTAACGATGCAGAACACCGAATTTACAACAAATTAGAACGTTTTAGAGGACTAATTGAAGGAATCGACGCCATCAATGAAATGAAGAAGTGGTTCAAAATAGTCGACGAAAACCAAATTCACATGCCTAACATTTATCAGGTTGCCTCTAACTTTATCTCTGAATTCGGCAACTAATCCATAAAGCTAGTAAAGATTCATCACGACAGAGGGCCACTTAGCGATATCTTATCACCTTCTCAATTCCACAATATCACCGCCAACTCCCACCGTATGCACAATCTGAGAATTTTTCGTTCGCCCGTAATCAAATTAAACATGAAACAAGATGAAAATTATTTTTACGTATTTGGATATTTTTTAATGGTCGACATCTCTGACGACGATGTCATCCAGGCCACATCTATTCCAGTGAAAATAGAAAATGGAACATATTGGACTCTCTGGATTTAAGGACTTCATATATTTCGCAAAGAACAAATTGATTGGTTCTCCGACGGTAATAAAAAATCTAGAAACAAGCCCAAACTGCGTCATCGACGAGTTTTATCAGAGACCGAACTCCGTCAAATGCGGCATTCAGAAAAACTTGGTAGGCTTATTAACAACACTTTGGAATCTCATTTGCAAC
This sequence comes from Aquatica leii, assembly GCA_035610365.1. NCBI lineage: Eukaryota > Metazoa > Arthropoda > Insecta > Coleoptera > Lampyridae > Aquatica > Aquatica leii. The sequence continues at coordinate 36,577,734 of CM069437.1, read as the reverse complement.
CCTACATGGAAGGGAGCCAGTACTTAAGCTGCCAGATGACACCAGCAATCTTCGACAAGCAGAAGAAAACCTACACGGCGACATACAACGGACGACATGGAAATTAATACACCATCACTCTTTGAATAACCAGCAGCCTCGCCACGATCATCTTGTTCAGTGAAATTGTCATCATTTGGGGCATCGATCAATACTGCGCTAGAACGCACTCCAAACTACCTGCACTACCGCAATCACAATTAGAAGTAGATCGACTACTAACTACATCAGAATATACAACACATATGATTGAGCTATAACCCCTTGCCAGTCCCAAACCTTTCCAAATTGATCGGAAATTATTGAGCTATATGATATATTCTTGGGGTAATAGTATTGTTGCTCAAAGTTAGGTTTTTTGCTAATTTTCCCAGTCAGCAATCGATAGAATAAGCTTCTCTGTATGCGAATCCTTGTCACTCTAAATTAAACACTATGTTTTTTGTAACCGTTTCATCAGAATAGAAAATTTACTTTCAGAGGAAGACCAAGCACCAATTGTACAACTCTGGGATTTAAGATTTGCGACGTCTCCTTTAAAAACTCTAGAAAATCACCAGCGTGGAATTTTGTCGATAGCGTGGTGTGCTCAAGATTGTAACTTATTGGTGAGCTGCGGAAAAGATAACCGAATCTTATGTTGGAACCCCAATTCTAACAATCCAGGCGGCGAAGTACTATCAGAAGTTGCCAAAACGAACCAATGGAATTTCGACGTGACTTGGTGTCCTAAAAACCCCGCTTTGATTGCCTGTCCCAGTTTTGACGGTCACGTTTCGGTATATTCAGTAATGGGGGGTACGTCCGACAAATTTATCAATGTCAAAATGTAATGTTCGCAATTCAGGCAAAGTTCAGCAAGTGCAGACTACGAATAAAATTGCCGATAGTTTTCCCGGCATGGACGAGTACGCTCAAGCTCCTGTTCCACAGCAAAGTACACCAGCTAGTGTTGATTTAACTAAACCGCCAAAGTGGCTCAAGCGACCAATTGGAGCTACGTTTGGTGTAAGTGTTTTTTGTTTTGGTTTTCAGAAAACTTTAATTTTTTTTAGTTTGGAGGTAAATTAATTACGTTTGCTTGTGAAAGTAGTCAAGCGCAAAATACTCAAGAGCATGTGACAAGTCCATTGATTAGAACAATATTTGTAAGTCAGGTTATTACCGAGCCGGATTTGGTAAATAAATCGGCTGAGCTGGAACAAGCTTTAGAATATGGAAATTTTACAGGTACTAACCCTAAATGTTTCTTTACTTATTGTTACTATATGTAATTACAGAATATTGCCGAAATAAAGCCGATTCGTTAATGGATCAGCACAAAAGAAATATTTGGTATTTTTTAAAGGCTAATTTTGAAGAAAATCCTCGAGCGGAACTTTTGAATTTATTAGGATATAAAATTGAAGACGTCAACAACAAATTGAACGAAGTAATCGGAATTCAAAACAACGTAGATGGACTAACGGATCAATTTTCGAATTTGAATCAGGTATGTAACGATCTTCCGTGTGCTGTTCTTTGTATTTAACAATAACGCGTGTGTTGCTTTTTTAACTCTTGCTCAGTACGATTTTTCTGATGGCGAAAACGACTACTCGTCTAAAGGAAGTGCCGATTTGTCGGTAAGCGTTTGTGTGGATGTGCTTTCTGTGTGGAAACTCTTTTTTCGTCGTTTTACTAACATTGCTTTATGTTACAGCCAGGTAGTTACGAAAACTCTTTCAGTTTGGACCAATACGCGAATTTATCTCAAAATACTGAAAAGAAAACTACTTATACAATTAAGACTTCAGATGGTTAGTTACAGATTCGGCCTGTGTTTATTAATGTTAACATGTGCGTTTTAGACACGGAGGGACTCATCACACAAGCTCTTTTATTAGGAAATTTGGAAGCAGCTGTAGAACTGTGCTTTAAGGCTGATAGATTTGCCGATGCTATTATTATAGCCATGTCGGGTAAGTCACCTCTTTGTGATCTCTTCATTTTGAAATTTTTTATGCAGGCGGGCCTGAATTATTGGCACGCGCTCAATATAGGTATTTACAACAAAGCGAAGGATATGTTTCCTCAATTATCTCAGCTTTGGTATCTGAAGACTGGACTTCTGTCATTAACAATTGTGATATAAATAGTTGGAAAGAGGCTTTAGTTGCAACCCTCACTCATTCTTCGAACGAAGATTTGCCAAAACTATGCGGTAATATCCTAATTTGAAACTATTTATCATGTACTTATATTATTGTAAACAGAATTATTGGGTAATCGTCTCGAAGCTGACGGAAAACTCAATCCAAAATTTGCACAGAACGCGCAATTATGTTACATCTGTGCAGGAAATTTTGAAAAATTAGTTAACTCTTGGAGCGATTCCGTAAAAAAATCATCGAATGATCTTCAAGAGCTGGTAGAGTTAGTTACGTTTTTACAAAAATCGGTCGAAAGACAAGGGAGAAAGGTGGAAATAGGCACACGATTAGGAGACCTTCTTGCATACTATGCTTCGCTTTTAGCGTCACAAGGCAATCTTTCCGCGGCCTTGTCTTATTTAGGTAACTCCCAAAATCAACAAATAGGGAGCTTAAGGGATCGATTATCGATTAGTTTGGGATATAAACCGGCTTACGCACAATTACCAAGAAGTCGTCAAAGTTCGAGACAATCATTTTCGAATTATTCAAACCCAATTCCTAGCCCTACTGTACCAGCGTATAATCAGTTTAATACCGCGTTGCCATCTCAACCTTGGCAACAACAAACTCAAGCGCCACCGCCTCAGCAACCTTTTTCACCGCCACCTGCAACGACGCAACCGCCTAGACCTACTAGTGTTGGTTCCGCTCACGGTAATTGCCATCAATTATAACTGTTTATATTACTAATAACATGTTTAGGTGGTTCTTCAGTCCTAGGCTCTCGCGGTAAGTATTTGGTGGATCCTTCCGTACAATCTGGAAATCTATATGGTGGTAGAAACTTCAACACAAATCCATACCCAACACCAAATGTACCTTTGAACCCAACGCCTATAGCAAATATTCCACCGATGCCGCCTTTACCCAATCAACCTAACGTACACAATCAGCCAATGGGTAACGTCGAAAAGTTAGAACCTATGCCTGGATATGTGCCTCTGTCGACAGCATCCGGTTGGAACGATCCCCCTGCATTAAGAAGATCGATGCCTAGACCACCGGTAAGTACTATCATCAATTATTCTTTATTGTTAGCGGTTAAGCAATAGAAACAATTTTCAAGTTTCAAGGTTATAATATGTCGGCCGAGCACTCTGGCACTAGAATTTGGAGTAATCGATTGAAAAAGCTAGAGGTAGTAAAAAGATCCTTTGTGTGTTTTTGTGTGCTTTTATTTAATTAATCGATCAAAACAAGTAGTTTGTTAGCTCTTATATTTACCTGGAAGGTCACCATCTTTCCCGATTTTTTTTTAACATGCTTGGTGGTAACACAAACTTGTGCATTTTATTTACTTAGTTAAATGAGACGTAACCGACACTATATTATTAGAGAAAGAGGAACAAGTAGACAACTAGACGTTTTATTTTTGCGTACAATACATTCAAGAAAATTACACGAGTTTCAATAATTTGTGTTGAACAAATGCAGGGGGCAAATTAGAGCATTTTCTTCGACTTCGATATTTAGAGGTCTATATGAAAGAAAATAAGAAAGAATGAGTGTATCTCTGTTTTCTTCGGCTACAAGTTTGAAACGAATCTAAGGAAAATTTTTCCTAAACAGCTCCGTAACTCGAAAAATCCGTTGGTGTACACTCATTAAAAGAAAAAAGGGAACACTACCTGCTTCTAAGTACAAACATACACTAGGCTTTACTCTATTCATTATATTAACTTAGGCCTTAATCAGTGAAATTTTAAAGTTGTAATATCAAGTTTGCAATTACATTATGTTAAAAAGCCATTTTATTGGTTACGATATTATTACGAAGTTTTTTTATGAATTAGCCCATTAAAATTGGACAATAAAGTATTTGTTTTTGAAAATCATTTTCAGTTTCTTTATAATGGATTGCTTTCAGTTAGCACAAATTTTTTTTACCGTAGAATTAAGTTTGCTTTATTCTTTCTATTTTAAGCATATTGTCTATTTTATATAGATTTTCATTGTGGAGATAAACGATACTTGAATCGCAAATATAAATTTATCAAAGTTGCAAAAACAATTATAAATATCACTAAATAATATTAAATTGAGAAGGGTTTCATTATCATTTAATTCCTACAGTCATCTAGGTATAGACGACATTAAATACTGTAGTCAATTTTAATTGTCTCGAAGAACGGTTGACGAATAAGTGGTTTTTTATTTGCTTGAGTTACATGTATCATTGATTGAGTATAAAATTTAAATTTATTAACTAAGAACAAATAAAAATTAACAATTACTGGTTAGACATCTCAATAACAAGAAAAAATACGTTAGTTTGACGGAAAGCGAAGCCGACATATGTAAAGAAAAAGGCGTTGACACAGAGAATCAAAACCGCCGCCTATCTTATAAAAAATTAATTTTATCGAATTGCTGAATAGGCAAACATAAATTTGTATATTGTCAAAGCACTACACGATGAGCAAATTAAAATATGAGCGTTTTCTCGAGACACTGTGTGTGTGTGGGTGCTCGCGTGTGTGTGTAGGATCCACGAAACGTCGCCTAAATAAAACAAGTAGTTTTCATTGCCTCTCCTAGATAATAAAGAGTTTACCTATCTTATAATAATCGAACACTAGGATGTCTAAAACGTTTTTCTTAATAATTAGTATATGTTATATTTTTTTCTAGTCATAGACAAATCCAAGTGTAATGCCACTTAAGTTAATTGTTGTAGGGTTCACTAACCATCGGACTTTATTTAATTCCTTTTTATTTCTTATTATAATTACGATTACAATAACTGACAACTACCTATTCATCATTTTATTATTTCTCTTATTGTTAACCCGCCTATTCTATTTATACTTCGTCGAATTGCCAACGCTGCCCACTCATAACTATTGCATACAACTGTTCATTGCACCTATGCTATCGCTTAATAATCGTTCCTTTATAGGTCGAGTGCAATTACCTTTCCAATTGTAGCACTTTCACTTAATGTTTCGCTGTCAGCTTCGACAGAAGTTTTTTAAAGACTGACGTTATCGTCTTGCGTTCCTCGTTATATACCGTCTTTCGGTTCCGCTTTGCTGACTCGTGCCCGTTCTGGTCTGTTGAGTTCCGTTCATAGACGTCTGCTGACATCTTGCATGTTCTTCACGCAGCGTAGATCTCCATGTGTTGCTTAATCTGTATCCATCCTCACGGTTTTATTCGCTGGTGATAGTGTCTGTTTCGTGCTAATACTTTTACGTTCCCGTAATCAATCCGCTGATGTCCATTCTCATGTAGATGTTCTGCTACTGCAGATTTGCCTGAGTTGAGCGCCTCGTTGATGTTCTTTAACCCTGCTCTGAATGCTCCTTTCTGTTTGGCCGATGTAACTCTTGCCGCACATACACTCTAATTTGTATATACCCTTGGTGTATGAGCTGATCTATTTTCTTTACTGTGTTATAACGTGTAGTGATGTTCTTCTTTCCTAGAACTTTCTTTAATCTGTCAGTGACTCCGGCTACGTAGAGTAAGTAAGCATATATTTCTGACGCTGTCTCCGCAGCAACCTCAGCGTGCTTCTCTTTCTGCTTCTGTGGTCTGATTAATTTTTTGTTGTAGCTATTTTTCATAAGAACGTTGATGTGTTTGATTTTCTCCGGCTTGTGTTCTTCATCACTAATTTTCTCTGCTCTTCTTAGAAGTGTGATGAGGGATCTCTTCTGTTGTGGATGGTGATGAGAGGATGCGTGTAGATACCGGTCTGTATGCGTTTCCTTGTGGTATACGCTATGACTTACCTTGTTGTTGTCCGTGCGTCTTATCGGAACGTCTAGAAAGGACAGTGTTTTGTTCTTTTCGATCTCCATGGTGAATTTGATACTGTTGTGGTGTCCATTGATATGTGTGAAAGTGTCGTCCACGTATCTGTACCAGCATATCCGTTTCCTGTTGTATGAGTTGACAGTTAGCGTATACCGCAAGGAAACATATACAGAACGGTATCTACATGCATCCTCTCATCACGATAACATCAGTCTTTAGGAATCTTCTGAAGAAGCTGACAGCATGATCAGCGAAACGTTAAGTGAAAGTTTAGTGACGCGGCAACACCAGAAAAACAGTGCTACATTAAACAACGGTCGTGAAAGCTTGCATTCTACTACCTTTCCAATTGCTTTTATGTCTTCTACACAAGTAACCGACTATATTTAAAGAAAACGGATTCGAATTATTTTATAGCTATGGGAAATCATCAATTCGGATGATGGCATTGAGGATATGTGTGGTAGCTTCTAAGAATTTGTTTGATGCTTCTTGTAATACCTTAGTTATTCAGATATATGTATATGATTATAACCGCGTGCTTCTTTTCTATCGACATCTTTATCTTTATTTAGTTTCACTTAGTTTGAAGTCTTTGATAGGCGGTGATAGTTGAACCGGTGCATTTATACAGTCTCGGTTTTTACTCTGTTGTTTACATCTTTTATAGGTAGTACCGGTTGCTGTACTCTATTGAATCCATTAAAATAGTCACTACGGACGCCTGTGGGCTCCAAATTCGTCAGATACTCTTGGAAGCTTGTATTATTTAATTTCATAGTAGCCTTGAAGAAGTTCTTTTCGTGTTCGTCAAATCTCTTAGTCTTGCATAGTTTTCTGGGTTTTCTGTTATGGGCGTTTCTTTCTTTAGTGTAAATTTTGCTAGGTGACTTGCCACGGTTTTATAAAGATATCGAATACGTTATCCTGTTCCTGTTCAGTTTTCAATGATATGTAGGTTCCGTGGTTCCCTAAGCGTGCGCGGTGGCGTCCCAATACCTGTAACTTGCTCCGCAAACTGAGAACCACTGTATCAGTTCTAATTAACAGTGGAAAGTTGACCTGATCATAATGCTTCATAAGCCAGAAAAAGACTTGAATACTGCATCATCGGTTCATCAACCTGTGTGTGGTCGTTTGATACCAATCCTGAAAAAGAAAAATTTAATCTCGGACCATCAGTTTAGATTCAGGAACCGACACAACACAGGTTCATAGAATTATAAATTCGTTACTTTTGTGCAAAAGAAGATGGAACATACTGAAAAAACTTAGGAGTCACTCATAGTAGCATCCTTCCCACATCAAGACTTACAATCTTAGCCACACTATTCGGTTAATAACGCAATAGTTTATATATATAAATAGGCGGATTAAGTTAAATGAAGCCAAATCACTTTGATGGGAAAAAACGTCCGCCAATTAGTCTAAATAGACAAATAATGCTTTAAACGGGTCTTTACCAAGAGAAAACATCTGGATTTGAAGTCTAAAAGGTATATTAGGTATAATAAAATCTTGAACATAAACTTATAATATATAAATTATGCACATCTGAACTTCTGGGTGAATTGTATGGTTTAGCTGCAAAGATACCAAACCACCGTTTTAAGAACTGTAGTCAATGCTCCATATTTTGGTCCAAGTTTAATCTTGCATATTCCTACAATCAAAGAGAAATTTAAAAAGTGAGTGTATAATATAATGACGAGTTAACGAAGCATCCTACTATACTCTTCTTTTATAATTAGGAGGAGCGGAAGTGAAAATCTCATTTACATTATATAGAAAGTATTAGTAATTTAAGCGGCAAATTTGAAATGTTCATTGAATAAACCTACCACACTAGAAATCAAGCAAAAAGCCAATTGACGCAAGAACACATTGGTGCACGTGTAACCATTGTTAATAGGCTTCGCGAACGCCATTAGTTTTTTTTGACACTCCTCAAAACCGCCATTTTCTCGTATCGAATAGCTACTTCATACGTACTAATGTACGTTTATAAAGAAATGATGTAAGAAAAAATGTTAACAACCGCGACCGATATTACTGCTCTATAATAACAATTCTTGATAGAATTTGCGGACGTCATTAGTTTTGTTTTTCTGGACGCTTTTCAAAACTGTTTTTTGGTTTCGCGTAGGTACTTCAAACGTACTATTGCACGTTTATAAAACAAAATGACGTAAGAAAAAATATTAGCAACCCCGACCGCTGTTACTGCATTATAGTAACAATATTACACGTTTCCGCGTATGGTAATATCCAGTTTTCTTGGATTGAAAGCATAATAATTCATACCAGCATTAGAACGTTTTTCGGATTTGGACCGTGTTGAAGTTGTAACCGAAGTTGCCAACATTTCGCTCACTTTTAAAAACTTAAAGAAGTAAACGATAATCTAACAAATAATTACTACAGAAGTAAGTAATCTTTTGAACCAAGCCATAGAAGTGACTTGAGAAGAAGTGGGGAAACGTGGTAACTTCGGTTACAACATCAACACCGTCCAAACCCGGAAAACGTTCTACTCTTAGTATAGACTCTGTACGTGAAAGCCTTCGCGACTATATAATAATCCATTTTCAACAAAGTTATCTTTATCTCCTTTTTTATCTTGTCTGCAAAATAATCGTCGATGTCAAAATTAATGATTGTCGATGGTATACTTTTGGTGGACTACGTTTTCAGTTGGTGGTTCTTATACGACTGTTTGATCAATGTTGTTTTGTGAACTAACAAATACCAACTAATTTTTACCTGCAGTATACTTCTTTCTTTAATATTTCGTACGTGGAAATTGCCACGAGGTGGAAACACCATTTGTTATTTAAAACACATTCTTTTTCTTTAACCCAAAAATTGTTGGATAGACGATTCTTCGGAGGAGAAAGAGCACCAGGCCGATCCATAATTCACTAACAACAACGTACCCGACAGACTTAAATAACAGACGAAAAGTTAGTTAACTGACCGCTTGCCAATTAATAGGTACTGAGGTTCTAGTTACGGAAGGATCCCAACTATTAGTTGAATGGTCGGGACAAACAAAAGTCAAAAATACATACACACATATATAAACACACAATAATGTATCAAACAAATTATATAAAAATGTATGGTCCATATCAGAAAGCCACCTACGGCGACATTAAAACATACATGTCTATAAATGAATACAAGTTGCACTATTACACATAAAATACAAGCAGGATCCATTATCAGAAAGCAACCTGCCACCTCAAGATGTTTGCTTCTCACGATAAATAAAATATTAGATGACATTTTACAAGGCAATGCATACAGTGGTGTTTTTCTTTGTTATCAAACACATTACGATCGAAAGGATGTCTTATCTTTGACCAAATTTTATATCATCAAATTATAAATGATAAACAAACAAATAAGTTATTATGCATAATTTATGATTGAAGTCAGAGATTACCATTAATAACTTGAAAAAAAAATTTAATAGATTAACGCAAATTGATTCTAAAATATGTCATAGGTATAGAAATGACAAAACAAACACACAAATAAATTTAAGTAGCGTCTTTTAAAAAATGAAGAAATATCAGCGCAACGCTTTCAATGGAAATAATCTTTAAATTTAAATATATAAAATTACAGTTAAATTTCTGATACTTAATGTTGTGTTCAAAACCACGCATAAATGAAATTATAAAATAAAGAAAATACGACGAATCTAAATTACATTTCAAACGTTATTGTAAGACACCTCGGTTTAGTAATTTTAAGTTTTAATTAACAATTTGTGAAAAACATCGTTTAATAACTCCACACAAAGTGATTTTGAAATGCATGGCACCACATCTAAATATAAAAACAATTGAATCGACAATATTGAAATGGTAGCCAATGCGTTTGTTTTATCAAAACACAGAAAACGTAGTGTTTAAATAACAGAACACAAAGAAAACCAAAAATTACAGAAATTTCATATTATCGATGCTGGTTGTACTGCCAATCAGAACCCCTCCACTTCGACATTTAACCGCCAGTCTTAAAACGAATCGCGCATTTTTGTAGATAACGGTCTTTCTGCCAGATGACAATGCTAGCGTAATTTTGCGCGTTTTTAATTGGTTTTTGATTTAAACTAGATCATCTCAAGTTACAATGTTGAAAATCGAAATACAACCGAAAAAATGACAACTGACAACTTAAGTACCACATGCTTGAACTAAACTAAAAAAATTCGCACTTATTGTCGTTACCTGATTATTTTAACGGACAAAATATTAAGATTCGATGTTTCTAGCCGAAATCTGAATATTCATCAATGGACCCAATAACTCACCCGCTATATGGTGTGCCTACTCCAAACGTACCAGCGAGTAATGGCTTCATGGAACCGATTCCGAATCAACAATCATTTCCACCAAACCCGATGTTCAATCAAAATTTCGACCACAATCAACCGATAACCCAACCACCACTACCACCGACAACAGGATTCATGCAACCGCACCCCGAAGCGTACAACCAAAATTTCAATGCAAATTTCCAACAACCACAACCACCTGTTCAAGTGGCACAAGAAGTACCGGCACCTATCGAAAAGCTTCCTTTGCCGGAAGAACATAAAATTATACAAATTGTCTTCGATGATTTACGTAATAGGTGCACTAACACTGCGAACAATCCTGTAAGTACATATTTTCAATGTTTAACAAAATCTTGACGTTCTGCATATAGCAAACAAAACGAAAGTTGGAGGAAGTTGTCAGGAAATTGGAGTCTTTATATGACATGCTCAGAGAAGACAAAGTAAGTCGCATTTTACGATATTTAATTAAACTAATAAATTTCACTTTCAGTTATCTCCAAACACTTTAAGTGCTCTCCATCAATTAGTGCAATTAATACAAGCAGGTGATTATACCAGTTGTTTGAACTTGCACACGCAGTTAGTGTCCGGACCCGATTTTTCACAAATTGCTAGTTTTATGCCCGGGTTAAAAGTTCTAATACAGTGTGCTTTACAATTACAAGTTTATTTAAGATAAATTTTATTCATTAATACAAATTCGCCTCTTCCATTGGTAGTTAAGTAAAAAAAGCTTACATCTGTACATTAACATTTCTTTTTTTTTAAATAGACTATTAAAGGAAGGTGCCTTTAGTGGTAGAAAATTGATTTAGAGTATTGCAAATAAGGTTTTAAAGCATTTTAATTAATGTAATATAATGTATTACTTGTAAATTAAGAATCATTTGTATTTGTTTGATAATTGCAGATATTTAGCATTACATAATATATTGTTGTATACATTTTATTTAACTTTTTTATTCAATCCATTCTACAGTTTATAGACTTTATGAAATCATGTGGAGATTTTCACAAAAATTCGTGTTAAAATCAAAACAAGCAGAACTTTTTATTATTATTTTTAATTTTAACCGAAATTTTGCCGGTTCGGTGGAACCTGCAGTAAGAGGGGAAGAACAGGCGAAGAAACCCCTCCGGTCCTCTCGACTGAATGTAAATGCAAGATTATTACATAAGTTAAATTTATCCAGTAACCAGATCTGTCAGTGTCTACTGGGGTCCTGGTTACGGAAGCACCCAGCTAAAGTTGAGGCGTCGCGCGTCGGTACAAACAAACTTGGGCCAAAATATACACATCATAATACAAAAAAAATGTCATATAATAACAAATAAAACACAGAAAGAAGAAAACAAAGAACCGATAAAAAACATTCTATTTACTTGTATGATTATAGAAATACCTAAATCAGGGCTACTCTAAACACAACGCTGGAGAAAAACATTGCAAGCAGATACGTTTGTGGCCATTGTGTTTGAGATCGCTAAATATTTAAATCTAACGTCAGGAAGCTTTAAGTAAAAAGAAAATTTAAAAAACTAGAATAATAAAAGTAAGTTCGCCTAAAAAAGGGTAGTGTTTGTTTACTAGCAAGCTACATTGGTGACCCGACGGTTAATATAACGCTACCAAATATTACACGGTAATTAGTGCACTAGACGCGTGTCGGACATTTTAATGTCAGTTTCTGACAAAGCCAAATATTAAAAAAAGAGTTAATAGCATGTTTTATACATTCCAAAGCAACAGTTACGCAAAATGCGAACAGACTTAGAAATCGGTGATAAAACGCCTTCACAGTTGCTACGACAGTAAAAATCCACGCTGGAAGCAGATTAAACGAAAGTGTGTCGCGTATGACAGACTACCATCGATGGTACAGGAGATTTTCGCAGCAAGCACTTTACCCTTGGATAAAATGGCTGCCATTGCGGATAAAATTAGGGAAATCAACGAAAACAGTCGGAGTACAAGCATCGCCGCTATTACAACAGCATCCCCTCCTTCAGGTTCGTTTGCAACCGCGCATGCAGAAACGACAACGCAGCAAGCGGCTCCATCAACCCACCTTTCTATCTCAGCGCTTGAAGGGAAGGTCGAGGAGCTTACGAAGATGGTCGAGCAAATAAAAGTCAATCGCGTTTTTATCACTGTCGATTTGGAAACCGCGCTAATAATTGCACTCTACCCTGTTCGTTCCCTCAGAAACATGTAAAGTAGGAAGACCGTCTTTATAACCAATAAGACAAATGGATTCACAACAGACACTCACGGAACCGAGCTCTTGTGTTTAAATTTCGGTTACGTTGTCCGTATAAGTGGAAATTTTACGTAGCACACGGATCACGTTCTATCATTGTCTGCACCCATTAAAACCCGTTAAAGCAATTTCAACAATAAACAAGTCGAGCAAGTTTTATGTTCTACTACCAGAGTTTGCAGACATTACTAGGCAAACGCTAATGCCGACATGAAAGCACCATGAAGTTCAACACCACATAATAGTATTAGGCCCAACGTCCCCGACGGATCTCGCCCGAAAAGCTTGCAGCAGCCAAAGCAGAGTTCGAATTTATACTGTAGCCAGAGATTTGTAGGCCATCCAGTAGTCCTTGGGCTAGCCCGTATCATCTGGCGCCGAAAAAAGAAGCCGGATCGTGATGTCCGTGCAGAGATTACTGACGCTTAAACGCGGTAAATGTTCCCGGCTGTTACCCGATTCCTCACATTAACGATTTTAGCATTCATATTTTCAAAACTGGTTTCAGTTCACGTGTAAGACCAAATTCCGATTGCTGAAGAAGAGATTTCTAAAACCGCGGTGACGACGCTTTTCCGTTTATTCGAATACAGGTATAACACATTCGGACTTTGCAACACAAACTTTTGAGATATTAAGGCAAGGTCATGCCTACATGGATGACATATTGATTTTTTTGCGGACCCAGAAGAGCACCAAATGCACCTTTGCTGTATGTTCGAAGGTTTGCGTGAATACGGTGTCCGAATCAATCCCGCGAAGTGTTGAAAGAAATCTTGGTAATTTAATTTCGCCTGAAAGAATCTAACCTTTGCCCGAGCGCGTATGAGTTGTACAAGAGACCTGAAACTATTAGTGTGTTGCGTTGATTTTTAACTGCTGTGAATTTATATCGAAAATTTGTAAAAAAACGCAACACACATACAAGCGCCCCTCCACGAGTACCTACACGGCTCCTGTCGACTAGACAAACGCGAGATCGTATGGACACCGTAAGCAAGGCATTCGAGCGGTGCAAAGCTTGCAGAAGTGGCGCTCCTAGCGCATCCAGCAGAACCTGTTTCTTTATCGTTAACCGTAGACGCACTCGAATTTGGAATATGTGCGGTGTTAGAGCAACGCGGCAGAAAAAAAGTTCAGCGCGTACGATCGGGAGCTGTTGGCGATCTACGAGAGTATAAAATACTTTACATTTATTGTCGAGGGCAGACGGTTTACAGTCCAAACTGACCACAAAATTTTGCATTTCAACAACGGTCTGAAAAAGCGCCGCCGACGCCGTTGCGATCCTTAGATCTAAGAAATAAGGAATTTCATCGGCTTGATGTTACATCATTAAATATATAGCAGTTTACACTACCGGGAGAAGCGACGCAAATATGGTGTGATATCTCTACAGAAAAGACTATGCCATACCTACCCGGCAGCTTGACGAAGCGAGTTTTTGATATGTGCCACGATACAGCACACGGCAACGCGCGAACCATTTCACAGCGTTTTGTTTGACCCAGCATGCAAAAAGGCATTGCACAGTGGACACGTAGTTGTATCCCTCGCCAAAGATCTAAAATTAACAGTCACACCAAAAGCGCATTGCAAAACTTTCCCATGCCAGATGAACGTTTTTAACACGTACACGTGGATCTCGTGGGATTGCTCCCGATACTAAAAGGGTACAGATATTGCCTAACAATGTTACATTTCTCCAGGTGGCCGGAACCGATTTCATTCGTAGATACCACCGCCGAAGCTTTTTATACGAATTGGGTCGCACGTTACGGTACACATTCAAGGGAGTGCTAACGAATTTGCGCACAAAACTATTGGGTATTTAACGCGCACGCTGCACAGCTTATAAGGCGCAGACAAACGGCATCCTTGAGCGATAGCATCGTTAACCACAGATAGCCGTTAGGTGTCACGAAAGTGAAAAATGTCGATCTACTGCCAATCGTGTTACCAAGCCTCCGCACAGTATTTGAAGACGACCTCAATTGTTTACCGGCGGCGATGGTATACGGAACGACACTAAAGATTCCAGGCGAATTTTTTTCAACAATACTTCATTGCATTGTTAATAAATTGACCGAGCATTAATTTAGGTTTAAAAAAGGTTATATTTGCTGTTTCGTAACACTATTCACAGTCTAACAGTAAACGGTACCCCGTCAAAGAGTATATACTCTATATGGTTATCCATGGTTGCAGACTTCTAAAACTGAATCCGAAGATGTATTTTCTTTCAGTGAACTATTTAATTCTTATCCGCTTGTTTGGAACACGTTCTACCTCTGAAAACTCGCACGCTACTGCCTTACATGCAGAAAGAGTAATTGTATATTTTATTTCTTAACATGTGTCAAAGTAGTGGTAATGACTTGTGTGTTACTGTTGAGGTGACGAAAAAAACAATTGAAAGTGAAATTAGCTTTAACAGCTACTGGAAAAGTGGTGTTACAGCAGCAGAATGCGGTTCCTCACATAGATCATAAACATCCATAAAACATTTAGTGGATATCTTGCTGTGGACATTTCGATGTTCATAAGATATCCAGATTAAGTATTATGGACTTTCCGTGTTCATTCTTAAGACGTCCAGAGGCAGGCGCGGCTCCAGAAGTTTATTTCGGTGGGGGCTCCATCAGTTTAAAGCGGGGGGGGGGGGGGGAACTGCTCATCACATTTTTAAATAATAATGTATTGAATATGGCGTTAATATAAAAAACACTTCGTTATGCCAAGCTTTTACTTGCAAGGAATAAAGCATCATAAATTATACAACTATTAAAAAAGCGAATGTATTACATACAAAGTGAGAAAAACTTCAGTATTATTTTCAATGTCGGGGGGGCCATAGCCCCCCCGGCCCCCCCTCTGAAGCCGCGCCTGTCCAGAGGTCACAATTTTGGATGTCCATATGCAAAGATGTTCATCTATAGGTATCCATAGAAAAATATCTTTTGTGACTATATTACTACTAGTCATGTATAAAGTTTTCTAATAAAGTTACTCATCGAATACAATCCTGACAATTTGACAAGAAGATATAAACCACGCTCGAGCAATTTTCCATAATTGCCAACTGCGGGCGTTTTTTATAATTTTGTTTATCCGTTCATTTAAATTCGCATCATCGGTTATTTTATTTATAAATGATTTTTAAATATATGTATTTAAAAAATACAATAAAGAATTAAATTTATTATATAGCGAAATAATAATCACTTTTACCGTAGTTCCATTAAGATATTAAATAAACATGTTTTAATGCAAAAGTATAAATTTTAAAGAAGTAAACAATATCTTTTATGGATGTTCATAATATATAATTTTACGTATATCCCATATATATTAAAGCAATGACGTCCATAGAATATCTGATATGCCAGTCAAAGATCGCGTTTTTATTACTTTTTTAACGTACGCGTACCCACAAATTAAAAAAAAGAGAAACACAAAAATTACAAAACGATAGTAACACAAAACGGCGTACAGTTTTTGCGACTGTAAAAAAACTAATTTGGTCAATAAGATGACAGAAATTTAGCGACGTCACTCTCAAGGAATAATTACATTTATTTAACGTCATTGGTCTTTTATTTGCTTGTAATATTGTATTAGGAGCTAGAAAATAAGAGATCATCAATTGACTTTCGTAAAAATTCCGACACGAAATAATTGGAGCACATCAAATTCGAATACAAACTAACGTTGAAGCCAAGAAAACAAGTAAACTTTTCAAAAAAAGTTTCATAGCTACAAAAAATAAGGGCCGATACAGCATGCGGGTTTTCTATTCTTCTTCGCGGAGAAACTGAAGATTTATTTACCATGTAACTTACAGTAGTTCCACGGCGCATCCGCGAAGATATTACACGCTTAATAACCCACACGGTGGATTATTTACTGTAATCACTATAGCTTTTACTTATATACGTGGAATTAGCTTGGTATCACAGTAGGACTAACCACGATTACATTACACCGTGTACAAATAGCCCCAACACGCGGTGTTATATAGGTACACCATGAACAACCATGAATTCAAAACCGTGAAACAAAAAGCTTCAAATTCAGAATGAAATTCGGCTGGACTTTAATAAATAGAAAGCTGGTAATAACTAATTTAGTTAGAAACGTTAGTGTACATAAACGAATTAATGATTGCAGCTTTAATCAAATGTTATGAAATACTATGCCAATTAGTTTTGGTTGGTCGTGCTAGAACCGGGCAGAACCACTATTAAATTGAATATAGTCCTACATATTTGTTGTTTAAATTCTAACCTTACTTTTCAAATTCTCCTTATTTGTAACTTTACTTAGAAATTATTATTATTAGGTAAGTTAAATTATTATATGCAATTATTAGAGAAAACTTTATTAAAACCACACCAAAATCATAATTAGTTTTACAATATTCAAATTACGCTGCCCACTTAAGACATCGTGTGTCCATATGAGTGTCCATGCACCTAATAGTACAATAACGCATGCCACAAGTTAAACAGACGTAGGGACTGAAAAACCCACACACCGCACAAAAATGTCTATACGGCATAGTAGTGTCTTCACTCGCCATATCCATATACGAATATCTTCTAGTAACTTCAGCCTCGACACGATCCTCTTCTAACAATTGTAGAAAATGCTTACGAAATTTCATTTGGTAATAATCGGCACTCTTTTCTTTTCTTTTGCTGCGTGTACGAGTTTCTAAATTTTCATCGAATTTTGGTATCTTCTTACTCATTACTAAATCGGCATGAGGGTCTTCGTGATAATTATCGGCTTCAAGGGTTTCTAACATTTTTCTATGCCGACGCTTTCGTGAAGTTTCATCTACTATACGGCGTTTTTCATTTTCTTTGAGACGGGTTGAACCCCGCAACGTTAACTTCGAAATTGTCATTTTAAGGTGCTTTTTCAGTGACGGGGAAGCTAATTTGATCCATTAAATCATCGATCTTTGCTTGCAATACGTCTAAAATGTCGGCAGATATAAACAAGTGTGTTTCGTCTAAATCTTGTATGATGAATTTACGTCCTAGTTTTAAAGTCTCATCCAGATGTAATAAGAACTGTTTCATAGCAGGATCACTGAAATACAAAAGACAATGTCAAGAAGTAAAGGCGTTAGTGCTGAAGAAAAAAAGGCACGAATGCTACAATTGTTTTATGAAAAGCGGGAGTTTTTCCAATTAAAGGATTTAGAGAAAATTGCTCCAAAGGAAAAAGGGATTATTGCAAATTCGGTTAAGGACGTGGTGCAAAAACTAGTCGATGAAGGTGAAATCGACACTGATAAAATTGGTACCTCCGTTTATTTTTGGGCCTTCCCCAGGTAAATATAGAAATTTATTAGTATTGTATGAACATGGATATTTGTAGTAAAGCAACAAATACGAGAAAACGTAAGTTAGCTGAGCTGACTAACCAATACGAACAAAGTAATAAGAAGTTAAAAGTGACTGAAGAATCTTTAGCAGAATTAGAGGTATAGTGAATTTAAGGATACTATTGAGGAATTATGTACAAAATTTCAGTTGGGAAAAGAGGACACGGTTAAAAGAAATGAATATCTTGACGAAGTTATGGACCTGGAAATACAAAAGAAAAATTTAAACAAGGAGTTGCAACACTACGTAGAAAACGACCCTGTTGCCTTAAAGAAAATGCAAGATCAAATCAAGGTAAATCTAAACATCAAATAATAAGTAAAATTTAGGTTTAAATTTCAGGGTTTGAAAGAAGCTGCAAATCGCTGGACAGATAACATTTTTTCCGTAAAATCATGGTGCAAAAGGAAATTTAATGTTGAGGATCAAATGCTAAACAAACAATTTGGGATTTCTTCAGATTTGGATTATGTTGAATAATTATTTTAATTTAAATTTTACTCACCATTTTACCAAGATTCCTTTCATAACATTCACCATGGTTATTTAGTTTCTTACATTCCCCTAGATTTAGTGATTTTCTGATTTGTACTTGTGGTAACATATTGAACTTATTTGTATACAGAAAATATATTAATTTAAATGTAAAAATTGTAACTAAAAAAAAATGAAACAAAATCAATTAAAATATTTTTAGGGTAATTGGTGTATTAATTATTTAGAAAATATAAATGCGGGCTTTCGAACTTGGTCTAAGTTCTTCGTCAGGCAAAATTAAATTAATTTGACCCTAAAAATATTTTAATGTTTTATGGTGAAAGTTATATGTCTAAAATAAAATCAAGTAATTAGCATTTATCCAAAGCAACGTTGTAAATTCAAGTAAATAGCGTTTATCTGTACGAAAAGTTTTAAACAAGCTTAAACCACAATGAAAAAAACTGGCGTTAGCTTTTAACTTTGACCCATTGATTATTCAACTCCGTGTAAATCCTAGAAATAATACTCGCTCAACTTTAAATTTCCAATAACGTCTTCTATAGACATTACTTCTAAATCTGAAATCTTGTCCCTTGTAGGGAATCACATGGCATTTTTCTGCATTACTCTAACGTTACTAGTCACTTATTAAGTATATCGTATAATTACGCCAAAAAAGCTGCGGTCGTATAATGTTATTTATATAATATTTTTATTACGTTGTATAGAAAAAAACCTCTATTTAAACTATGACTACGTTTACACGAACACAGGTTTTAATAACACCGTTGTTATTAAAGCCTGTGTAAAGTAACGTGTAAACGAGGCTAACATCGGTTTTATCAAAACAGGTTTTAGTAAAGCTACGCCTGTTGAACAACGGCGTAGCGTTCCTAGACCCTATGTTATTAAAACCTGTGTTATGTGTTCGTGTAAACGTAGTCTATATCCGGAACCAGTGGCGTCGAGCCGTGACCATGTTAGAAACTTACCACAGTAACATTGTTTAGTTAGTTAAAATTATAACTTTTTTGTTATTGTCAAAATACTTTATGCAACAGGTTATTTTGTCCTATCTGTTTGTAAATAATTTGTCGATGCTTGGACTTTGAACTTTTACTCTCGCTTATATTATAGTAACCCTGTTGTAAATGACCTACAGAAAATGTATTCAAACCCATAGAAATATTAGGGAGTTATCGCACTGGTCCCGCTAGCGCTAACGCTAACGCTAAAATCACATAAACCAATACGGTACTTTATATAACGGGTCGGTTATATTTTTAGTTATCGCAAATTTTTACGTTAACGTAAACTTAACCTTAAAATTATTCTTTTTATAATTACTAGTAACAATGGAAGATTGCAGTTTGAAGCACCTGAAGATGAAGTATTAGATAATGTGTTACTTATGTTAATGCGAAGACCTAAAAGGATAAGGGCGCTGAGCAGTATGGAAGGTTCAACTTAGATGGTATGTCTGCTAAAGACATAAATTCAATTTTCGATTTGAGAAAGATGATTTAGCTAGAGCTAGCCTTTCTAAATCATCTAAATATGTAAAAAATAAATATAACTATTCTCTGTACGGCGAAAAGATAGAGTTAAGTCCCTCCCATCAAATAGGCGCTAAATTTGAATAATTTTTTTTTATTGGTTAAAATTTTCAAGTCAGTATTACAACAAACAAATGACATACTTCAGTTTGACCTGAGTTTAACGTTCGACATTTTGGTTAATTTTTTCGCAGTTTTAGGATTTTTGTAATTTCCATTCATTTGACGAAATAGTATTTTTCAATGCTTTGAAAAACATTTGTGTATATTCGTGTAGAGAATGACTTCTTTATCTGAATCATCTTATTTTTTTTAATACAGAATGTTATTTAAACTCCCATAAAATATGTCATAATTTTAGTTCGTCAAGTTTGTTAATAAGTAAAAACTTAATGACGCCCTTGTTTATACGCGCTTGAAATGTTTAGTTGTTCCCTCCAAGTGTTATTTGATAAATTTTAAAAATAAATCGTAACTAAATTAACAAAGTTGTAAACGTATTTATTTGTTATAAGTAGAAATTTATAATTTTGTACATTAATTAAAAATTATATTTTTTCCTATGTACTTTAATCTTTAATGCCTATATTATACATTACATATTTTTTTAATTTTCGCCCTTTAACTAATTTGAGCCGTGTAAACTTGTCTTTTCATACATTGGTTTAAATTATCATACAAAATTGAAGGAGGAGCTTAACTCTATCTTTTCGCCGTACAGGGAATACAACATAAACTATAATCGCTTAAAAATTGTTTTAATACTCTACGAAATAAATGATTTGAAGTTAGCGTAAATGTTTAAATTGAACTATTTGCAGCAATTTTAAGTTCGTGTACACACTTGAATTGAACTATTTGAATTTAGCGTACGTTACGATATTTCAGAAAATTTAGCGGAATCCGATAAATATTTAGCGTTACGGTATTTTCTGCACATGCGTCTTTAGTACAAATTTGAAATAATGTTAGCGTTAGCGTTACCGGAACCAGTGCGATAAGTCCCTTTTAAAGGGATTAATAGGTTTGAAAAGATTTTATAGAAAAGTATAGGTACTAAGTAAAGCTTTATATGGGTTTATATAGGTAAATTCCAAGGAATGTTTTACCTATAGAAAAGTATAGAAACCTAGATCCTGGAAATTTTTTATTAAAAATAAATAAATAAAACATAATAAAATCTGTTTAAAAAAATGCAATATAAAATTGTTTATTTAATCCTCATTTTAAAAAAAAATTGGTTTTAATCAAAGAAATTTTTGTAGAAACAAATGAAAAGAAGAAGTAAATATAGCAGGGGTCTCCAAACTACGGCCCGCGGCCCAACACCGGTCCGCGAGCGTCAACAATCCGGCCCGCGACAGCGGGCCCGACGTAGCTGGTATCCGGCCCTCCCTTTAATTTATTTTGATAAATTAAATCAAACAAAGTAATTATACAAAATAATAATCAGATGTTTTATTTACAGACTAAAAATACAATAATCCACAAAACTAAACTATTAAACATTAAATTAGTATAGTTATTAGAAGCGACTTAAGATGCTCGTCAGTTAACTTTGATCTGTAAACATTTTCTTGTGTATTTCATTTTGAACAATGTTTTTTTGCACAGGCACGTCGTTCAAAAAGTGGTAAAATAGCCACGAGCAAATTTATGCGCCTGATCAAACTGTGTGAGTGGAAGACTGTTATAAAATTCTAGTAATGATGAGTTTCGATATTTTTCTTTAAAAATATCGCTGCATTGCAAATCAATGATTTCCATTTGAAGTTCTGGGGGAAGGGTTTCTATATCGGTGATAAATGGATTCTGGAAGATCTTGATGTCATTTGCAATTGCGTCAATATCAGAAAAACGAGATTCAAAATTTATTTTTAAACCCGCAAGCTTCAGTTTCAAAATCAATGGGAAATGGAGTGTCAGTTTGCTGACTAAACGTTTGACACGTATTAAAATGCGTGAAACAAGTTTTATTTAATTCGGATTGAAACAAAGCGATTTTCTGTCGGAATGACTTAATATGTGTGTACAAATCAGGCAGAAGCTGATTTTCTCCCTGCAATCGTAAATTAAGGTCGTTTATATGTTTAGTCAAATCTGTATAAAATAATAACTTTCATAACTAGTCATCGTTTTGCAACTGCGCGTGTGGACGATTCTTTTAGTTCAAAAAAATTTCTATTATTGCTCGTAGCTCAAAAAATCGGGTAAGAACTTTTCCACAAGTAAGCCAACGCACTGCAGTATAATATGGCAAGTCATTTTCTCGGATCTCTGCAATAAACTCGCGGAATTGACAATGATTAAGCGCATGCGATCTGATAAAGTTGACAACCGATATGATTGGCTTTAAAACTTCTGACATATCAAAGCATTTTTCGCACAAGGACTGTTGATGGATGATACAATGTACTATTAATGGTTTTGATCCACCATCATTTTCGACGGCCTTTGATACGAGAGCAACCACACTTTTATTTATTCCACACATATTTTTGGCACCATCAGTGGTAATGGATTTCAAGTTTTTCTATTTAAGATTGCTTTTCTGAACAGCATTTTCAATTCCTTTAAAAATATCTTTACCAGTGGTCGTGCCGTGAATGCTATGAACATCTGAAAGTTCTTCATACACTTCGTAATTTTTATCTACGCCTCGAATAAAAATTAATACCTGAGCAGTGTCTGAAACATCCGTCGACTCATCTAGGGTCAGAGAGAACCACTCTAGGAGACGATTTTTGTCATTTAATTGAGCTAATATATTTTCTGCGACTTCATCAATTTTCCGAGCCACAGTGTTTGCTGACAAATTTATGTTTTTAAATAAATTAGCTTTTTCTGGACACATTTCTTCTGCCGCTCCTTGATTAATTCACCGTCAGTAAATAGTTTCCCATGTTTTGCAATGGAATGAGCTACGCGGAAACTAGCACGAGTTGCGGCTTCTTGTTCACTATTGACTTTTTTGAACAAAAATTGTTGAGATTTCAACCCGCGCTTCATTGATTTAAATTTTTCAGATCTTAAGCTTCCTGTAAATTTTGAGTAATTCTGAGAATGCATAGTCTCATAATGGCGTTTTATATTGTACTCTTTGAGGACGGCTATGGTTACATTACAAATTAAACACGTTACCTTACTATTTGACTCCAATAAAAAATATTGGCAGCCCCGTTGCTCTTTAAATGTTCTGCACTCACTATCTATTTTTCGTTTCTTTTCCATATTTGTTAATTCATACACAAAGCACTTAACTTCTAATCAAAATAATATTTAGGTTTTGCACCAACACCCACAGTACATACACGCAATCAATCCGCTGTTTCCACCGGGCTGACATGACAATTTGTGTACATGACATGACAATTTGTGTACGTGAGGAGGCGCACCACGCCACAATTTGTTACTACGACGGTATACATACAAAGGGCTCGACAAAGGTACATTGGTGCCGGGATGCCAGATAAAAGTTGCTGCTCCTAAAAACCGCAAAAATAAACAATAACTCGAGTCTGAGAATTATTTATCTGCAACTTCTTGGAAACAAACATGCAACGTAGTTGAAAATGAAAACTATATTTAAAACAAACAATCGTAAATTTGAAGGATATGCTACAAATACGTATAATAATATTAATCATTGGTTTACATTTGTAGGAGCAACACTTGCAAAGTAATATCTTAACACCAATGTTACGAATGACGTATTATTTGTAGTATTTATGTATATACAAGTACATACATAAGTATATACATAATACACGTACAAATTTTACATATTTAATTCATAAACAGTAGTTTTAAATTTATATTTTATATTTATACCATTAATAAGGAAATAAAGACTTGAGAATTAGTAATTCTTCTGGCTAGACCTTGGCCCTTTGGGCTTTGTTGAGCAATCAGTCTGGCCCTTAGGCTAAAAAGTTTGGAGACCCCTGGAATATAGTATACGAAAATTCCTTAGTTTTGCTTTGTGTTCCATTGATAACCTTTGAGATTTATTTAGAACTTTCAATTCAATTTATCAATAACATATAAAATAAGTATACATACATCCTCTGATATGACCTTTGGTTTACAGTTTTCTATAGAAATTTTCTCTAGTTGTTTAAATAGAAATTGTGGTTTTCCGTAATAACTAATAGGAAGCTATAGGAATTAATTTTTGAGACTAATTTTCATAGAAACTTGTAAGTTTCTTTAAAAAATTAGAGGTTATTCTATGGCATCCTTTAAAATATACAGATTATTGTATACATTTCAATAAGAACCAATAGGTAATTTTAGCGACAAATGCACTATATGAATCCTATTGGAACCTGTATAGTTTTCTATAGGTTATTTATAACCGAGAACTTCATACTGCAGCACGCATTTAATTTGGTTACGCTACCCCTTCTTCTATTCCCACCTTTACCGCGCACATGCTCCGGTAAATAGATTAGTTTAGTGTCACCCGCCACGCCATTATTATCTAGTATGTGGTAACATAGCACTACGTTGTAGTAAAGTACACAGATTCGCTCAAATGAAGTTGTTTTAGTTTTACTGCAACTATTTGTTGCGATTGGTACGTAGTCATGTCGAAGCAATCCTTTGTGCTGTCTTTGTTTAAAAAAAGTACGAGGTGCAGAGCAAGTGTAAAAGAGTACACATTTAACTGTAAGTAGCTCTGACGATAGAGTTGGCGATGAATCAGCGTCTTGTTCACATAAATACCGTGATGTTGAGTTTCAGTTCAAGCAAACTTGTTACCAATAATTTTCTTGAGTTAAATATAGCCCTTTAGCCGACGCTGTATTTTGTTATTCATAGCGACCATTTTGTCACTAAAGACTGAGCGCGGAGAGGAGTCATTTACAAAATTGGGTATGAACAATTGGAAAAAGACACTTGAAAAGCTTAGAAAACATAAAAAAAGTAAAATGCATTCTAAGGAACAACAGGCATAAGTGTAGCAGATGTGTTATAAGGTTCAGATGAATAGAAAGCAATATTATTCATAGTAAATCAAAAACTTCTCTTTAACAAGACATAATGAATGTATAGCGTCATGTAACAGGGACAATTAACTTTCTAGAACTACTTGAACTCAGATTAAATCAAATGGATAAAGAAATTAAAACATTAATAAAATCATCAGTTCACTCTTACAAAAGTGGTCAGGTACAGAATGAGCTTATTGAATAAAATGCTACAAGAAATTGCACAGGAAGTGAGTGAAGCTTTGGCCTACTTATTAATTTGTGATGAAACGACAGACGTTTCATCGCGTGAACAGCTTATCGTTTGTATCCGATATATTGCTAAGGTTAACGAAAGAATCGAAATCAAGGAATGGTTTTTGGGTTTTGTCGGTGTTGCCGATACCACTGGTGAAAAAGGCATCAACAATATGCATGGCTAAACTTATGATGGTGCCAGCAATATGAATGGGACTAAAAGTATTATTGCAAAGTTCCAAGAGGAAGAACCCAAAGTTTTGTACACTCACTGTCATGCTGATTTGCTCGATCTGACTGCCATGAGATTTTGTGAACAAATCCAACCACTTAGGAATTGTTTATCCACAATAACTAATTTGTATAATACAATTAATGCATCGGCCAGTAGATTTTTAATTTTTGAATTATTGTGTAAGCAAAGCGGAGAAACAAAAGTGAAAAGATTGACGAGTTTGTCTCGAACTAGATGCATTGTGCGTCACAAAACCATTAATGCTATTTTGGAGCATACTCCGGAAGTTTAGAAGACTTTGGAAGTTATTTCCAATGATACTACAAATAGTAAAATTAAAGCTAAACCAGATGGTCTAATCCCGTAAGATTAAAAAAGCGCTAAAACAGTTAGAAAGTAGAATGAAAGACACCGTTTAAATATATCCGAGGCTAAAAGAGGAGAAATAAGAACACACAAATTACAACATGAATATATTTTTATTATATCACAGAAAGAGAGGTTAAAAAAGAGAAACGAGGTAGATTTACATAAGTGCGATCAATTGCTAATACGTACTAGGTACAGATCACAAACAATAATTGTTGATGCAAGCCCCATTCAGTTGGACAACACGTGTGCATAAAATTAAGCTTACCGGCCTAATTTTGAAATTTTAAAAGAACAAATTTACATTGGTAAGTATAATACAAATTGCAATATCTCGATAATTAAGAGACACCAATCACGCTCTTTAATTACTATATTACACAAAAAGTTTTATAGTTAATTGTGACAACTGAATATGAACGTACAGTCGTGCGTGCGCACAACTGACAACGTAGATAAAAAAAATTAAAATATGAAATACAATACTTACAGTCTATTTTTTTCCTTTCGAGCTAGCGGCACGTTCTACAGAATTTCCTAAAATTGGCTGAAACAAACAATGACATACATACAGCGTTATCACAAATAAGTTCCTTTTGGTTCAAACGATCTATTAGAAAAAAAACAATGTGCGTCAAGTTTCCCCCAGATTAACATTGATATTTGGTAAGTGAGCTTTCCAATACAGTTACAATTGAAGTAATTAAACGAAAGTTTTGATATTTCTAATCAACGTCAGCGCAACACATTTTTCACTACATTGTGGATTATGACGCCATCATAAGAATTTTCTCAATTTGAACTAACAGGTGTTATTATCACCGCATTAATGGAATAGTTGTGGGTATCAAAAATTGCTAATTACAATAATTACGAGAAGATCAAATTAAATCACAAAAATGAAATTAATTCTTACCCCAGAAAGATGTTCATATAAGCAGCAAAAGTACTACACCCATTTATTACGTAGATGCGTGTAATATTTTTGAAAAAAGGCCCACCAGACGCGTACGTTACATAATTACCATACTACAGGCACCGCAAAAATGTTTTTTTCTTGGATAATTCAATTTGTCGAGACGAAACTTATACAGTACGAAAATCACACCGAAACACTTTTAACGTAACACATTTAAAAACAAAACTGCTAGCAAGGACTAGTTCTACGTTTATATGATACAGTACCCGAAGCTTTCAATGCGTAAACCTTCTGCGATAAGGCATGATTCCGAGTACGTATGAATACAGAAAGCGACTTTGCTTTTTGTGATATTCTCGAAAGAAAACATGACAAACATTTCTACTAAGTGGTTTTGAAAATTTATTGTTGTAATGAAACCGTTAGCTGAGTTACCTGTTCTACTTTTCATTGATGGACACACAACAGACAAGCGTAACATTGACTTAATTAATTTAGCAAGAGAAAGTCATGTCACAATTTTATGTTTACCTCTTCCAGAACTTTCGGTAGGGATTGAAGTAGTAAGTTGGTAGGTTAAGTGCTGAGTGTACCAAAGTAGAAAACGGTGCAAATGCTCTTGGATGGAGCATTAAGATTAAAAGGATATATTTCAGTAGCTCTCTAACCACACACAATATTCTTAAAAGTTTCAGTTCTATTCACACTTTCTAAAATATTTTAGCAAAATTACTTTTTGTTATGTCGGATGATTGATTCTTGCCAAAAAAAGTTTAAATTCATCATCCCAGTAGGATTGAATAACCCGAAGAGAACTTTGCCTAGGGTTTGCAACTCATAGGTTGTGTTACTAGGTAGACAATATAAAATGATTTTATTGGCAGCTTTTGCTGTGTTAGCATGTTTCACAATTGAAGATTAGCAAAGATTTTCCAGCAGTTTTATGGCGAGAAGTCGTGTGATGAATGTTAGTGTATTCATGGTTCCTTTCTCTGTTACGACAGATGTTTCACTCCGCATTCACATTTACACTTTTTGTTTGTTTAGGTACAATTAGATGAAATTGTTTGACAAGTCTACGGGCTAGAACTGTCTGCCGGTTAAAACATTACGTCTTCTTCCGGCAGCATTTCCCAAAGCTTTAAGAAATGGTCATTGACTATGAATACATTAAACTTTATAACACGCCTTGTGTTGATATTATTGCCTGAAAGATGTTCTTGTAATAAGCATTCTAACATCTGTTAATCTAAGTATTTGGGTTAGAGTTTTAGCTACCCCAAGCAACACATTGGTATAAAAAACGTCTAAATGTCCGGCTAATAGACATTTATTAGACATTAAAACGTTTTTAAACGCGTTATTAACGTTTATTAGACGGACATTTAGACGTTTTTTGTACCAATATGTTGTTTGGGACACTGATTCGTGGGCAAATATGAATGCATTTTGTAAGGAATCACAAATGTCCATCTTAGAATTCTAAAAACACGCGAGGCTTTATTGACACTCATACTATTTTTTACCGTGTTCATTGCATTTTTGAAGTTATTTTTTACTGTCCGTTTTAACATTTTAGTCTGCAAAGAAAACAATACGATAGTGTAACGAATTATAAAACTAATTTATTTATACGCAAAATATTTACACGAACTAATTAAATCTAACGATATTTAAGAAAAATACTTGCACCAATTTATATAGTACAATCACTCGAAAGATAATGTCCACGGATAACTTCTGTTTAACGAAAAATGACACTTGTTTACATTAGGGTAAGGCTCGTACCTTATGCTCCGTTATATTTACCTTAAATACATGCATTAATCACTTATTTAGTCCCTTCTTAATCTCTTCTTCTCTCTTCTCATAACGTCCTTCGTAAGACTGTTCTGTCCCAGAACAGGAAACTGGACGCGACACCGGTAGAAAGGATCGTGGCGATAGCAGCAACTTTCTCCATTTCGGAAATTTCCTTGACCATACAAGTAGCAGTCAATGGACTTTTTTTGACCTAATATTATTCTCGGTTGGTTACTGCAGACCAACACTTGAACACCTGTTTCTCGGAAGACGACCTCTAACATGTTTCGAATTGTCTTCCAATTCAGTTGATCTAAGCCACATCCAAGCTTGGATACTTTCAAGTTTTTAATATTGTAGCACTCTATTTCTCTCTTAAGACCACATAATGTTTGTCACAGACTTTCGTATTTGTACGTGAGTATGTCTTGGTGACTAGATAGAAAACGAAGCGTTTGTCACCACACAATTTTAAAACCTGCCGCCCGCTGTTTTCGTAGTTTATTTTAGCGTTCCAAACAGCTTTTTAAACACGTCTGCAACTACTCTAGATATGTCAAGATCCTCGCTCACGCAATGTGCGATGGCGTAATCTTTTCGTGTTTGGAACAGGTCTTGTTGTTTCTCGGTAATAACTCCGAACCTAGTTCCTCCAGAACCTCCGTATATGCACATAAACTTATCAAAGTCCATTACTTCGACTTGATTTCTGGTTCTGCTAGTTATAACTTTGGTTCGGAGCTGAACTTGCGTAATGTAGTTATCGCCAGCAAACGGGGCTAGACGATCGATGTGGATTACTTTTGGCTTGCTTCTGGGTGGTTTTCAGATGCTATATATTACGTCATTAATACGCTGCACGACTTCAAAAGGGCCCTTCCATTGCCTCTGCAGCTTCGGCGACAAACCATGTTTCCTTTGGGGGTTATACAACCACACCATGTCGCCAGGTTGAAACCCACCATTTTGTGCCTTGACGTCATATCTGGTGTTCATTCTGTCGCTGGCAATTTGTGTGTTTTTACAGACTTCCTCATGTACTTCGTCTGGCTTCTTGGTTAGCTTGCTGACGTAGTCTTCTTCAGCAACTTCTTCTTCCGGTTTTCGTCCAAATTGGAGGTCGTATGGCAGTCGTATTTCGCGACCGAGTAGAACACAGGGTGGTGTTTGACCTGTGTTTTCATGAACAGTTGATCGGTGTGCCATTAGGAAAAGGTGTAAGTACTGATCCCAGTTTCTTTGGTGTTCGGAGACTACTTTGGCTAAGTATTTTCCCATTGTTCGATTCCTCTGCTTAACCATGCCATCAGATTGAGGATGGAGAGGCGTCGTCTTATTTTTTGAATTTCCAACGGTCGGCAAACCTCTTATAACAGCCCAGACTCAAAATTGCGACCTTAGTCGGAGTGTAATTTTAACTAATCTTTCCCTTTCACTAATACGTCTACGACTGTAGCTGCTTCTTGATTGGGTTTGGCGTAAGCCTCCTTTCATTTTGTGAAATAATCTATCGCCACCAGGATGTATTTGTTTACCGAATAAGATTCTCGTAACGACCCTTCGATGTCAATCGCTATTCTTTCTAAAGAGATTTTGTACGTTGTATTGCTTCATCGGAGTTTTGCGTTTTCTCGCGGGACCATTTCCTAATGCATAGATCCTGCACTTACGGCATCATTTCATGACGTCCTCTTTGCAGTTCACGCAGTAGAATCTTTCTCGAATCTTTTCTAATATCTTCTTTACGCCAAAAGGTCCTCCTGGTGTACGATCGTGGAGATGTTCACTTGTGACACCCGGTTATTTGACACTGCCAACTGTAGTTTGTTTTCTGTGCCCTCGACATTCTCTACGAATCGTTTAAGAAGACATTCTTCTACTATCAAAGAGTCCCACTGCACCTAGTACGCTTTGATGTTTCTGCCCAAAGCACTCACTTCTTCCTAGGTTGGTCGTCGGCCGATTTCTTTCCAGTTCAGAAGTAGTCTAATTTCGGGATCGTTTTCTTGTTCGGCGACGCAATTGCTCAGGTTCCCACTCGTCATCAATCACAGCAGTTCTCCGGAGGCATACGACTTTTTCCTCAAGTCGCGAACAATGGCTGTAGTCGGCCGGACATGGTCTTCTAAACATGGCATCAGCGTACCGTTGACTACTTCCGGCACAGTGTTCTGTGTCATAGTTATACTCTAGCAGTCTCTCGATCCATCTTGTTACTTGTCCTTCTGAGTTACGGAACTGCAATAGCCATTTTAAAACGGCGTGGTCCGTCCTCAGTACAAATTTTTGTCCAAATATTTATAAAAGTGTTCTATGGATTTGACTACTACTAACAGCTCTCTCTTAGTCACACAATAATTTTTTTCTGGCCTGAACAAAACTTTAGCAAAACAAGCGATGACTTTTTCTTGTCCATCTTGCACCTATGGCCAGATTGCTTCCGTCGGTATCGAAAACAAATGTTCCCTCTTCTCTTAGATAAGTTAAAATCGACGAAGTGACTAGGGCCTGTTTTAGTAATAGAAAACATTTTTGCAGTCTTCATTCCTTCTAAATTCTGCTCTTTCTTCGGTCAATTTTGTCAAAGTTTTGGCAATATTAGCAAATCCGGGCACAAATCGTCTATAATAGGTGCACTATTTTAAGTTATCCAATAGAAAATGAAAAATTTGTTTTAGGTACCGATGCGGGTAATCTGACCATAACAGCGGTTCTCTCACAGCTGCAAGATGGACAAAAAAAATCGTCGCGTATTAAGTTGTGTCCAGACCAGAGGAATTATTGCGTGAGTTGTAGAGAGCTGTTAGCAGTCGTCAAGTTTATAGAACAATTTAATCTAATTCCTGTGTTGTCTTTATCACACAAGCTGAGCTTTCGTCACACATCGCAGTGGACATCTTCAAAGCCCAAAACGAACTGATTGATTGCGCCGTGAAGTTTTGGTTTTATAGCCCATTAATAAAGGTAGTTTACAAATTTCCAGTAAAGAAAAACTAGAATCTCGGTTAATATTAAAATAATTTTTAATTTTTTCAATGGATTCTCTATTTTTTCGCTAATAGTAATTACCATTAGTAAAAAAAAAAAATTTCGTATTTATTGAAATAATTACAAATCTTTATAATATTAACCGAGATTTTAATTTTCCTTTACCGGAGATTTGGAAACCAGTTTTATCGATCGGAGGCCGGTATATAAAAGCGAAACTTTACGGCGTAATCATTTAGTTTGTTCCGGACTCTAAAGATGTCTACTGCAACGTGTGACAAAAGCTCAGCTTGGTGATAACGACAACATGGGTATTATCCAGAATGGAAAATTGTATTACAAATGCAACCCGTGGAAACATGAATTACACTATTTTTTAAAATATTTGTATGAATAAATAAATAAAGGATTGAATGTCTCCGAAGAACTGCTTGATGACGAATAAAAACCTAAGTAGTTGCGTCGCGAAAAAAAACAATCTTGAAATAAGAGCAATCAGAGTGTCGGAGATGTTGGCTCGATAGTACATCAAAAGGATATTTTGGCATAAAAAAGACATTAGAGAAAGTTTGAGAAACATATTATTGGGTGAATTGCAAAAAGGATGTCATGGAATAGTAGTGTAAGTGCACCGTCTGCGCATAAGAAAATGTTCTAGCGCAAAGCACCAATGAAACAATATAACGTGAGAAACCCTTTAAAAAAACTGGCGATTGACATCGCAAGGCCATTCCTAGAATCTGATTCGGAAAAGAAATACATCTTGGTAACAGTAGGTTATTTTACAAAATAGACGGATGCTTACGTTATACCAAATTAAGAAACAGCTACAGCCGCAAACGTTTCAGTAAAAAAAGTTTTTTACCGTGTTACAAGCTTTTAGGTCTTACAAACATTGCACGGCCAACTCACACAGTCGGAGGTACGGGAGGTTCAAGTAAATAATAATTAAGGGCGCCAGATCTTTTATAATTAACACTTCTGCCTCGATCAAGACAGACGATCCAAGCTCGTAACGAATTTTTAGGTTCGTAATCTTTGTTACTCTGATGTTCGGATAACCACAATAAAAGAAAAAGGTATGTTACCATAAAAGAAAGTTTAAACAGGTATAAAAACTTTAATTTAGTAACGTAGATTATTAACAAAATAATTAATGAAACTACCTTAATGGTATTGAAACAATGATCGTAATTACGAAAATTAACATAAACAAAAGTTCCGTGAGTGACTTTTCTGACAGCAACAAAATAATTAAATAAACTTACCCACAATCCAGTACCTACTTGATTGAAGAAAACGTTTTTCCCGGAGAGTGAACTTGAAATAAATTTGAATAGCAAATCGTGTCAACACAATGACTCACGAAAGCAAGATCTACAACATTGTTAATTACTGCTAAAAGAAAGTACACATAACAGAACCCGATTATCGAATGCTGTTGTACACATTCAATGAAAGTTGGATTCGCAGGTGTTTGCCGCATGAGTAGGATCTCGAAGAAAAGTTCTTGTCTCCGGTTTTTTTAGTTTTAAACGTAGGCTTTATAGAGTTATACTCGTCCCATGAAGGTATTTATCGATATTAATCCCTCATTATTCGTTATTGAATAGAAACATGTGACCAAAGCGTGGCGGAATGGCTATCAAATTAACAAAGAAATTACAAAAGAATCCTAACAAAACGAATATAAATATCTTACCCTGTGACGAATAAATTACTGCAAACACGCCATTTTATGCAGTTGTCAGCTTAACGACTTTGTCGTAAAATGACAATCACAAGAAAAGATCGGCAGAGAGCGTCAAAACCGGAATCTAATTTTAATTCAATATACAGAGTATTACGTTATGAAAATTTTTCACGTAACAGAATTCCCCCCCCAGCAAGATAAAAGCGTGGAGCGGGGATAACAAAACAAATGCTAAAATAAAGACAGAAATTTAGGCATACGCCAAGGATAGAACCCTAAAATCCAAAATCAACCCAATTCCAAGAAACCCAACCTCGTGTAATCTCATCAGATTACTAAAAATACAGAAGAAACAGAGGTTTTCTTAAGAATCTTAAGAATACAGACAGCCAAAACTGTAACAGAAGCGCACAAAGCGAATGGTATCTTCAGAAAGCCAAGAGTAATTTGATCCAAAAGAAAAGAAGAATACCAACATGGTTTACTAATTTCCGAAGCGCATAAAGCGATACCAAAAAGTAAGGTACAAACAATCAGTAACCTAATACAGTAAGAACGTAAGCATCAAAAGAATTCCAGAGAAAAGAAAAGAATATAGGAAAAGTAGAAGTTTAGACAAGCGTCCAGGACTAAGTAGCCGTAAAATCCCTTGTAAACCCCAACCCTTAAATACAAAACCACCGTTGAAAATGGTCTCAAAATAAGTAACCCAAAATCCCAAGTACTAATAATCTCCAAAATTAGAATTCGAAGAAAAGGAAAGAAAGAAGAGGAAAGAAGAGAACGTAAAAACTATTAATTGCTAAACGAACACTTGTTAATCATCGATCACTGTGCTGGACTGACAATGAAACTTATAAGACAATAAACGGAATAAAATATTTAAAGAAAAAACAAAGAGAAAAGTAGCAAAAGAGATATCCTAAGAATGACTAACAACATCCAGAAAAGCCGAGCAAGCGGAAGTACATACAGTACAGAAAACGGAGTTGTAGTCTGTCTCAAGTTTCAGACTTACACAGCGAAACGAATAACTTACTAAGCCCAATGTACCAAAAGAAAGAATTAGCAAAAAGGAAAATAAAGAGAAAAGAATATGGTTGCAGTAAACTCAAGAAAAAAACAAAACTTAAGCAGAAAGAAGAACTTTCAAAGCAACCCAAAACAAAACCAGAAGAAAAAAAAAGAAAAAGAAGTATGAGTCAATAAAGAACAGAAAACTTCACTTGCCAATTGAGCATCGTGAGTCAGTGTTTGTTGTGTTGGAATGTCACATTGGAACGTAAATGCCGAAGAACGGATTAGAATATTCCAAGAGCAAAAGAAACCCAAAGAAGAAAATATCCTAACGATGACTGACAACATCAAAAATGCCGACTAAGCGGAAGTACCGAGTACAAGAAGCGACGTTGCAGCTTATTTCTAGTTCCAAACCAAAAACAACAAAACAAAAACCCACTAAACCCAATGAAGCGAGAGAAGTAACTGAAAAAGAAAAGCAAAACAAAAGAAACATAGTTGCGTGAATACTAAAGAACAAAATTACTAAAATGAAAAAAGGAAGTAAGTATTTAAGCAACAAATCAAGATAAAAGAAAAAAGCAAAAGAGATAATTGCCCTAAAGGCAAACTTTCAAAAGCAAAAGGAAAAAAGAAAAGAAAAAGTCAAAAGTAAGGAATACAAGAAAGGAAGAAAAGAGACAGACGGAGAGAGATAAGACAAAATGTAGTTGTCTGATTCGTTCTTCTCTCCGTACAAGAAACGAAAGGAAGGGACCAGCCCTTCAATGCCCAACCAACCGGCCATAGAAGCGAACCACAAAAAGAATCAAAGAAAAAAATAATGGTTGGTACATAGAAAAGATAGATAGGCCCAAGAAGAAAAAAGTGAAAACTAGAAAAGATAAGAGATAGAGAAAGACGGAGAAAGATAAGGCTCGATGTAAATGCCTGATTCGTTCTTCACCCCTAATAAGAATGCTTCGCTGTGCGTTCGAATAAGAACAGTGACGTATAAACGCCGCAACCTTGGGTCTCATATGAGGCCAGTAGAAGTGATAGCAAAGACCTTCTAACGTACTCCTAACACTGCGGTGTTCACGCTCAGATGGAAGATAGTGATCGTGGATTAGTTGTTTGCGTTGGTCCGAAGGAACAACTAATTTCCATACACAAGAGTCAGACAAAGAAATGCGTACACGTTTACATAGAAGATCTTTCACAATACACCAACGAGAGAAACGACGAGGAAAAGCAGAAACTTTAGAAACCAAACCTAAGTACCAAGGATCGGTAGTAGGTCTAATAATCCTAGAAACTAAAGAAAAATTTAAAAGAAGAGAAGCTAAAGAACGAACAGGACGTACGAGTTTCTCATTTTTAAAACGACAGTGCATACAAGTATTAGACTCAGAAGTAGTTATAGAAGAAAGTAAAGAAGTAGTAAGAGAATCAGCAAACGTATTAACAGAAGCTGCGGAAGCAACCGTTTTATTTGTATAAACCAAAGATGGTTCTAGAAGTCGATCACTTCCCTCAGATGTCGAAAAGTTAAAAGAATTACAAGAGTTAAGATTTGATTCCAAACGTTTGCCTAAAGAGACAAATTGAGAAAAGGATGTAATATCCACCAGTGAGAAATGAGCTTGATAAAATGGAGTCAAGTTGCGGCGTATGATTTTAAGCTGCGTCTTCTCCGAGACTGGTTTTGACAATTGCATAAAAAAATATTGCATAGTAGCAACGTACATCCCAATAGATTCCTTAGGTTTCATCACTCGGTTACGAATAGTATCCATTAACCGTTCATCATAATCTGAAGGCAAAAATTCGGCTTTCAACATCGCAGCAACCTCATTCCAAGAACGTAAAGTATGTCGTCTACTTCTAAACACAAGAAGAGCTTTACCCGATAACACCTCAGAAACTGAAAGAAAAAGTTGATGCTGAGAAACTACACGAGACAAACACAACTCATCAATACCAATAAGAAACTCGATCAGTACAGACGGATCTGCACCAGAGAAAGTAATATATCAATTAGCCAAGTTCATTTCCGAATCAGTCGGATGAAGTAAGAATGTGGTGGCTCCTCGTCTAAAGAATACATAATTAACAACAGTCTAACCAGAAATTCAGTCAAACCAAAAGCAAATCGACAACTACAGCAAAGTCAAACCAACAGTATAAGCTAAATATTTTGAACCTAATTAAGTAAGCTACCGATAAATGATGTAATCACAATACAAGAAAATTGTAATAAGAACGAAAAAAAGTCAACACCACACCCTAACCTATGTCCAAACTAACTAACCTGTCACTGAATGTTAATAATCCTATGCTACTCACAAGTAAAGAAAATATCTAAAAGAAATAGAGAATAAGAAATTCGATATAAGAAAATCGAGCCCCTGAAGTTGGGCAGCTAAAATTTGTTACAAGCTTATAGGTCTTACGAACCTTACACGGCCAACTCACACAGTCGGAGGTAGGGGAGGTTCAAGTGAATAATAATTAAGGGCGCCAGATCTTTTATAATTAACACTTCTGCCTCGATCAAGTCAGACGGTCCAAGCTCGTAACGAATTTTTAGGTTCGTAATCCTTGTTACTCTGATGTTCGGGTAACCACAATAAAAGAGAAAGTTTACACGTAAGAACCGGTTTGAGGTTCCGCTGCAATTACATTCCGACCAAAACCGCAACTTGAATTTGCGCTGTTTTAAAAAGTTTGCCGTCTGTTAAAAAAAACTAAGATGACGCCTCTCCATTTTCAATGCGACAGCATGGTTAAACGTATAAATTAAACAATGGGAAAGTACTTAGTCAAAGTAGTGTCCGAACATTAAAAAGATTGTGATCAGTATTTGCACTTTTGTGTGTGTAATTGTAAAATC
This sequence comes from Aquatica leii, assembly GCA_035610365.1. NCBI lineage: Eukaryota > Metazoa > Arthropoda > Insecta > Coleoptera > Lampyridae > Aquatica > Aquatica leii. Next base: position 36,540,555 of record CM069437.1, on the reverse strand, counting down.
CCCAAAGAAGACGTGGTTTGTCGCCGAGGCAATGGAAAGGCTCTTTTGAAGTTCTGCAGCGTATTAATGACGTTAAATATCGTATCTGTAAACCACCTAAAGGCAAGCAAAAAGTCGTCCACATCGATCGTCTAGCTTCGTTTGCTGGCGATAACGACGTTATTCAAGAACAAGTCTAACCAACGAAATAACAAACAAAAACAAGAATCAAGTCGATCGAATAGACTTCGATAAGTTTATGAGCATGTACGGAGGTCTCAGAACGGTTAAGTTTGGAGTTATAACTAAGAAGCAACAAGAGTGAAGTGAGTGAAGATCTTAAGATAAACAAAGGGGTTGCAGTACTATTTAAGAAGTTTAGACGGTCAGATAAGCTACGAAGAGAGCAACTCTACGTTATGACCGACACTTCATTTTTTATCTAGACATAAAAAGTACTCACGTTATGCGAAAATCTGTGGCGAGCATTATGTAATCTCAAGAGACAAATGGAGTTCCACAACGTTAAAAAATTGGCAGTACACAAGCTTGGTTACGGCTTAGATTAGCTAGATTGGAGTGTTAGTCTGCGGTTACTATCCAAATAGAATATTGGGTCAGAAAAACTCCATTGACTGTTACTTTTATGCTCAAGGAAGTCATCACTATCGCCACGACCTTTTCTATCGGTGCCTCGTCCAGCTTCTAGTTCTGGGACAGAACAGTCTTAAGAAAGGGACGTCCTGATTACGTATACTGTCAAAAGTGAAAAACTCGCAATAACAAAATCCGATCGCATCTAGCAACAGCTGTGTTGCTAATTTTCAATACATACATAGCAAAATATTATAGTCGCGAAAACCTTACAAATAAAATTTATGAGGTATTTTGTACAGCTGTATATATATTTTATTAAGGTAGCAAATTTTGAAAAAACCTTTGTCTATTATGGCATGAAGAAAAACCTGAAAACATAATTTGTAATTTTTTTAATAAAAGCTTTAAAGTTTATGTTAAAGGCTGATTTACAATACACCAATTATTGTTTACAATAAGTACACATTGTAGTACACCTTGGCCAAAGCATCTTGGCTTCTGAGATTGGAGTACGCAGTAGACTTTTCTCGTATAAGTGGAGGCACAGGTGTAGGCGATTTATTTTTCGTAACGCTCTATCTGCATCTGTCTATCTCACACACCTCGCTTAGCCGTTCTAACTTATACAGCTTATACCAAGCTGATTTGGACAAGGTGTACTTACACCTGGTTTATAAATCAGACATTTTTTAAATTTTGTTTGGTATTTTACATAAGACAATTTTAACATTTTAAGCAGCAGTTCTTAACATATTAGCAGTCTTAGATTTTTATAAATTTTTCCTATCGGAACTGACGGGGAAGAGTATGGTCATTCTTTTACTTACCTTCAGATAGCGTAATATAATCACTAAAACAACAACAAAATTATCTATTTAAATAAAATATATAAATAGCGATACAAAATTTGTAATATTTTTTTGGCATGTGACGCCAAATTCAAAAAGAATTGTGCCAACATAAAGATTTCAAAAATGAAAGTGCTTGAACAACATTTTTGTGGCTTCTTTAAAAGCGGCCAAGGCTTCTAGCGGGTCTTCAAAAATTCTTGGTTTTTCAAAATGCCTTTTACTAAACCCTTACTGATAGCTGCAGTATAAAGAGCTTCAGATACCAATATTGTTTAGATTTTCTTGAAATAATAAATATCATCTTTGAAAAAGTAATTTATTGTTACTATATTATTTAATTCCAACTGCTACAAAATAAAACTACTTAAGATAAGTTCTTAATACAATAAAAGCCAAAAATAAAAATGTTGACGCAGGCAGAATGGATGAGGCGCTGTTACAATTGTTATAGTGGCAAACATCACAATCCTTTAAATGATGAGAAGTGTTATTGCCAGCAACTAAATACAGTGCTTGACACGCATTTACATAACTCGTTCTGGGAAAACAGCCACGTCCTACTTCTGTAATATTTCCTTGAACGTCTAAAAAGTAATAATACAGTAACTGAACTGAAAAAAAGTTAACTTACAATGTTTTTTGAACATTACACATTCGAATTCAGATGAGTTTAGCGCTTCTTCCACATAGTGAGGATTTAAATGGGTTGTGTTTAAAAAATCGTTGAAATTCGAAGACGTTTTGTTACAAACGTATGACGGTATTTTTGTAGTGTTTAAAGGAGTAAAACACGTTTGATTTGGCGAACTTGAAATGCAACTGTAACATCTGATGGAATTTGCTGCAATTGTGTTATCAATTAGGGTTCAGTAAACTAAGTGGGCTTACCATATTGGATGTAAGTGCATATAAAAATCGCACTAAAAACCAAATTCTTCATGATGGCGGTTTCGTTTTATAAGTTGATTATGAAAGTATACGAGTAAGGCAGTTATACATATAATTTTACTTTATCTTTATTTGTTTTTATTATGGTGTTTGTTTAAGATCTTCGTAAAATGTGATTAAACAAAGCCAAACAATAGTTATCTCACATTTATCTTGTTGTAAAATTTGGTTTTTTACATGATTTTTATTAACACAATGATTTTTTGTCGTTGTAATATTTGCACATTTCTGCTAATATTAATAAGACGGTTGTGCTACGTTGTTTCTTAAATCGATCAGTATATAAATTTAATAAATAATAAAGTTTTATTGTACCATATCTTCATAACAATAAACTTAAAGTACTTGTTGTGATCATTAAACTTAAAACGGTATGAGAGACAATCTCACTCAGGTAATTGTATGTGCTACTTAAAAAAAAAATATTTTTGGTATATTAAGTTTGAAACAAAATCTACAGAGCTTTAAGCTCTTGTACCGGCAAACATTTATTTTTAAATTAAGTGTGCTTTGTTATCTTACTTTCGAATAATGGAAAATAAAAACAATTAAAACATGATAACCTGCAAAATTTCGTTCAAAGACAAGAATAAAATTTTTATCATTGCTAAAAAAAAGGAAACAGATCAGACACAACCAGAAAAATATACATTCTACTTTACTAGAGTTACAGATTTTAGAAAAGAAACGAAATACTACACGCTACGTAAAATTGAGCAATTTCTTTCTCTTATCAAAGTTGAGTTACTAAAACTGCAGACTAAAGAACGTGACCGACCGACCGAACTGTGCAAACTTGTGATAAACGCTCTTAAAGTTTCACCAAATGATAAGTAGAACCAAAACAAATTAGAACCATAACAAAGAAAGATTAAGAAACAAGATTAATAACAATAAAAACCAATAAGAGGGAGCAACCTTTAACGATACGACTGGGTAGATAGAAAAACTACAGCTGACTTCGGCAAACACGCATCAATCCAATGACCCCGGTCCCATTCATTAACAACACAAGCTCGTATTCAGTAAATTTACACGCGTCAAACAAAAATTTTTATACAAATGAGGAACTGTAAAAACAAACCTAGATACAATACATAGAGAGATTAAAAACAAAATAAAAAACAAAAGCAGCAAAAAAAATAAGAAACCAACAAAATAGAACAAGAAGAGAAAATAAAAATGCTAAAAAGATAAATTAAAAAAAAAATAATCATGCATGGAGTTGTAGAAGAAACAAAAAAAAATCGACTTTCAATTAAAAGAAAAAAAAGGTAATATTACGAGACACTGTCTATGAAAAACAAAGTAATGGAAATTAGAAGAATCGGAAAGAACTACAACTACAGTCTGGTCAAATGAAAAAGTCGTAGTTTTTAAGTTAATGTAATTATTGTTCAGGATAGTTGAAGACCCAAGGAAGCAGATATGTTCAGTCTGCAAAACGTCACCATAACAAATAATATCCGAAGCAGATAATTTATTGCCCACCATCTCCCATTGCGATTAAAACAAATTTACTAATTAGAAACACAAGAAGGAAAATAATAAATTAATGTGAAAAAAAATCAAGCTTGCCCAATCTTAATTGAACTCAAGCAAAAAACTAGATGTCTTAAAAGAAAGCAAAAAGTTAAAAAGAAGAAAAATATTTATAGACTGCTTGTCAAGGGGTCATCAAATTAGAAATTGCAAATCAAAAATAAGTTGTAACCGTTGTAGAGCAAGGCATCACACTTTGTTACATTTAGAGAAAGAAGTGAACTTTATTGTTATTCTTGCTTCTGTTTCGACCAAAAGGAACTCGGAGATCAATCTCAGCTTTTCTTTATTTGATACCTATCCGCAAAGGGTAGTACTACCAACAGTTTTATTTCAAGTAATAGGCAAAAATGGTATAATCCACAGTCAAAAGAATATTAGATTGTGGTAGTTTGTCATCATTTATTTCTTCAAAATTAACTAAAAGACTAAAAATAAAAATTTCACCTGTCAATTTGCAAGTTTATTGCATCACTAATGTAGCTTCCAATATAAATATACGTTGTGTTGTTACAATCCGCTCCAATGTTACGAGTTATAGTCTAACGACGATCCAAACTTTATTGTTTCTGGTGAAATTGATATCTTGTTGGAAGCAAACTATTTTTGGAACGTAATTCGCGATTGCCACTTGTGACATACAGAAGCAGTTGGCTCGCTTTTGAGAGTTAGAAAAAGTATCGTCTTTTGAAAGACAAATTTAAGTCCAAATATCATTTAAAAAAAAATGTTTGACGTAAAATTTGTGGTGTCCACTTCTTTAAAAAACCTACTACTGTATTAGGTAAATCGTTTGAGCGTGCTGAAAGGTGTTTTTATAGCTTAGAAAAAACAATTTGACTCAAACTCTAAATTGCGAGAGGACTATTCTAAGTTTATTCGAAAATACGAACATCTTAGGTATATGACTCTTGTTTCTGAGCAACAGGCACAAAACATGTTTTTTATCGCATCATTAATGATTAAGGAAGAAAGTTTTACAACTAAATTAAAAGTTGTTTTTGATGGGATCGCACAAAGTTTCACGGGTGTTTCATTAAATGACGTTCAACACGTTTGTCTGGTTTTACAGTCAGACAACGTTTTGATACTTTTGAGTTTTAGACAGCATTTTTGCGATATCGGTGGACATAAAAAAGATGTATTACCAGATACTAGCCGCTGATGATCACAGGCCTTTTCAAAGAATCATTTGGCGTTACGATCGCACAGAACCACTGCAAATATATTGAAACGTTCCAGAAGTTATCCGCAAATTCAAGAGCCTTCTAGAAGTTGTTATCCATCTTCTAGAAGATATACCGAAAGATAAGGAACACTCAAGAAGGATTTCCAAATGTGTATAAATACCGAAGAAACAAATCGTAGGTCAGTTATTTCCGTATCACTGTATTTTGAAGAAAGGTACAAAGAAATTAACATTGCGAGAAGAAAAAAAAACTCAGAAAACTGTTAAAATGAATGATTGCATAATGTTTATAAAACCATAGCGTTGTACATAGGAAAAAAATACAATTTAGATTTATTCTGAAATATCCGATGGTATGATCAGCGAAAGGTCACAGGTAATTGTAAAGCCACTGCATCACCTGAAAAAAAAAGTACGATGAATAACGACCAAGACAGTTTACTATTATTTTTTATTATTTCTAAGTAACCGCACCGAGACGATTCTAAATTCGTTACTTTTATTCAATGATTACATATTGTACTTTGGAGTTTAACAAGTTTTTAGAATTTTGGATTTTCTATTAACAATACTACTTTTAAAAGTGTAATTTATTCCAAGTTGGTACAAAAAGCTGCGACCAATTTCTCTTATCTTAAATATTTACGTTTCTTTGCACATAAAATTACTTTATCACTTCTAAAAATAGATCTTACGTTATCATAATAATTAAGTGTTTTAATAATCTCATAAATAGAATTTGTACCTTAAAAAGGTTTTTAGGCTAAGATTTTATGCATTTAGGTTAACAATGCAAATAAAAATTTATATATAGGCTACAAATAGAATTGCCTGTAAGTAATAAACAACATGTAATAATACAGTAGCTTATGATTCAAATAAACAATTCTAAAAAGAATGAAAACCTTAAGAAAAAAGAAATGATAAATAAGAAACGTCTTAGTTGCCGAAGAAATAAAAATGTAGCAGTCTATTTTCTACTTGATGAAACCTTTAACCATAGTACTTTTTTGGAAACCGTCTTGCTACTATCCAAAAATGCCATATTGATTAAACGAATATAGAATAGAATGATAAACCATAAACATGTTGCAAGCTTTTTTGTAACTCTTCAGTTCAAAAAAAGTCGACCAACTCCGTAAGAAATGTGTTAAAAAATAATTGTTTATAGAAGTGTCTAAGAAATATGTAATCTTATTAAAATTGACACAATCTAAGATATATTCCATAAAGATCAGTGTTCAATCACTGAAAAGTAAGTTTATACCTGAAGTAAACTTAATTACTTTATTTTCATGATTTTATTTCTACTGCATTCCGTTTTAATCATATTCTTCTATGTTTACGGATTTGACAGTCTTTTAGTCAAAGAAGAAAGAAAACAATTTGAACAAAAGAAGCTGTATAACATAAGGTGCAGCCAATATACAAGGCCAGTACAAGAGTTTAAGTAGCAGCATCATTTTTTGTTTTGCTTAATTCAGTTGCAAAATTCATTAAAGAATCACACTAGGGAATAGATAAATAAAATCTGTATTTTTAATAATATTAAACGTAGAAATGATTGGTGAAACACGTTGGTGGACAAGAGAAGGTGCATTAAACAAAGTATTTAAATATTACCTAGAATCCTATTTGTACCGGGTGTCCCAATAAGAATGGCTCTCGGCCATATATCAGAAACCGTTTATAGTACAGATGCGGGAAAAAAAATTTATAACAAAAGTGGCCTAGAGAAAAACCTGGAAATTATTTTTAAGTTTGTATGTCTACCGCTAGAGGGCGTAATTGAATAAAAAAAATTTAAAAAGCCAAATTTTACAAAATTAACCTAAGTAAGGGGCATAACAAAAACAATCAACGCATTCTTTAAAAAAATCTGTGCATAGTTCATACTACAAGTTCTAGTCTATCTACTCAAATAAGGGGTGGGTGAGAGTGGGAACTTTGTTATGAAAAAACGCCCATAACTCCGGATCTACTTAACCGATTTTTGCAAATTTAGTCTTCTTGAAAGCAGCTTTTTTTCACCAATATAAGAGTAATAATTTCGACATATTCTAATGAGTAACATGAACGCTAAAGGGCGCTATTTAAATTTTTTTTAATCTAATTTTTTTTGGAAAATATTACATAGGAGTATGTAGTTTTAATATAATAGTATAAACGTAGGCCTAATTAGCAATACAATAGCAAAAACCGCATGTAGATATCTTTTTCGTGTCTTGAGATATTTAAAAAAAAGTGTAAATTTTATGCATTTACTTTAGAATATAGTAGATTACCTACTATAGTTGTAGGTACGAAACGGATTTTAACAATGTTGAACTACTTAAAATTGACTTTCTTTGCCCTATTAATAAAAATTTTATTTATTATGTCAATACCACTGTTAATGTTTCTGGGAAACGGCGTTAAAGCAGTTAAAGTGGAAATATATAAAAAATAATTAGTTTGTCATGGAAAAAAACAAATATTTACCAAATGTTAATATATATAATAAATTGAAACAACAATAAAAACAAACAGCACTATAAAATATAAAAAAAAGCAACTAGTTTTAACCTAAATGTTCAAATTGTTGCCCATCATTTTCGACGCAAGCGTTTACTCTGTGAAGAGTAGATTCAACAGCAGTATCAATTTCTACTCTTGAAATACGACATGATACGAATGATATTTCGTATTCTCTCAATCATATTGTCTCGAGTAGTTGGCCTAGTTACAAAAACAAGCTCTTTAATCCGCCCCCAGAGATAAAAGTCTGAAACAGTCAAGTCTGGTGACCTGGCTGGCCAAAACAAATAACTTCCACGTCCTATGTATGTATTTTCTAAAAATTCTCTAACATCTCTAGAGTAATGCGCCGGATAACAATTGGGGGTCGTCAGATATCATATTTAGCAACCAGTTGCAATAATCCAACCTTCTATCGTAATTACGATTATTCAAGCTTTGATGCAGCACTAAATGATATGGATGAAACCTAAAAGAAATATAACATCCTAATAAATATCTTTATAGGATTATGAAATAAATAAATTAATATGTTACAATATAACCATGCTAACAAATATTATTGTGTAGGTATATTTTGATAAAAAAACATAGTAAATACTTTTAACTTCCATTTAATAAATTTACTAGTGTTTTGTCAAAATACGGTTAACGGTGGTTCTGGTTATTCCCAAGTCTCTAGCTATTGCTCTGATGCTTAAACGGGGGCTAAATTGCACATATGCCAAAGGGTTTGTAGTGTTTTCATCTCAGCGATCTCTGCTACGTCTTCTATGAACAGGAAGATTTACGTTTCCCGTCGTTTTTAAGTGGTGTGTAACTCGACGAAAAGCTCTACTAATGAGATGGCGTCTTTGGAGATATTGTGTTGCATACACCCTAGCCGCAACAGTTGTATTTCTCATGCATTCAAAATACGTGCCTATCATGTCAAATGCTTCATGGTTTGTAAGAATCATCGTAATTTAACTTTTAAGTAAATGTTATATCGAATTTAATTGCAATGAAACATAAATAAACAAATTACTATGTTTAATTATTTGACATATGTCTGTTTGTTTTTGTTTTTTATAGCCCACTACTATTTGGCATCCCTGACTTCGGAAGTTAATTAACCAATTTTGGCAATTTTTGTAATTGTTTAATTGATTTCTTTCCATCTTTTGTTAGCGCGCTTTTTATCTAAGAAACTACCTAAGAGTCGACATTACACAGCCATAGTAGGTAATCTATATTTAAAGAAAAATGCTTAAAATTTACACTTTTTTTAATTAAAATATCTTAAGACAGGAAAAAGATATCGACATGCTTTTATAATCCCTGATTAAAACTGCATACTCCTATTTAATATTTTCTAGACTAGATTTAAAATAAAATTTAAATAGCAACCTCTAGCGTACATGTTACTCATTCAGTTAAGTCGCAATTATTAATCTTATATTGGTGGAAAAGAGCTGTTTTCAAGAAGCCTAAATTTACAAAAATCGGTTAAGTAGAACCGGAGTTATGGGAGTTTTTTTATAACAAATTTCCAACTCTCACCCACCTTTTATTTATTTTTTTTATTCAATTACGCCCTCTAGCGGTAAACATACAAACTTAAAAATAATTTCCAGGTTTTTCTCGAAGCCACTTTTGTTATAAATGTTTTTTTCTCGCATCTGTACTATAAACGGTTTCTGATATATGGCCGAGAGCGTTTCTTATTGGGACACCCGGTACATAAAAACTTTACAGGCGTTACAAACGTTCAAAAAAAGCAACCAGATTTCTTGATCGCTTGTATTTAAGATTATTCCAAATTACTGTACTATTATCCAGACATTTGCAGATCAAAAGTCTGGACTTACTTCAATGCTTACTTCTGGTCGAAATCATTAACTTAGTTAATTCAAATCTAGAAAGTGACAGAAAGCACAACGGACACGTTTGTTGGATGTGTAAAGAGACAAGTTGATTTATTCAAGAAATGCAATACACTAAAAGTTAAAGAATCCCCGTCCATATACAGAAAAAAAACCTGTCAAAAAATGCATGACGAAAATACAACAGATGTGCAGCCGACAGAGCTTTTCGAAAGCTTCTCGATTGAAATATAACTTCCTGTAGATAGAGTAGTTGAGTTTATAAAACGATGCTTTTCAAAAAACACATATTCATGCATAATCCTCTTTTTTAAATTCTATAATTTTCAAAAAAATTAAAACCCCAAACAATCTTCTAGAAGATCTTTTGCAAAAAATCATGAGACGTACAATGATTCAGCAATACATAAGCAATTACAAGAAGAGGTTTTGCAAACAACTCAGAAACAATAAAATTAACATATTATGAATTTATACCAAATTTGAACAAATCTGAGAAAAAAAAATTTACAAAAATTGTCAAAATTGTGCGACAGCTACCAATTTCTTTTGACTTTATCAACTTTACAAATGGAGTGTCAGCGTTCCTTTTCTTTGGTAAAATTTATACAAAACGGTTTAAAAAATATATTGTCCAATGATAATTTGGAAGCCTTCAAATTCATCAACACAGAAAAAGCGAATTTGAGTACAATCAGCAACAAAAATGTCATTTTTGCGACTAATTTAGGTTATTTCTTTAATTTATTCTTTGTTTAATTGACGTCTTTGCCTGACAGGCAGACATTTTCAATTTTTATAAATAGGTTGTTATTGATTTTGATAAACAATATCGCTATTTAACAAACAGTGGTTTTATTACTTAGCGTTAACTCACCTGAATTGAGTTTATTAGTAGGTTTAACAATTAGTGTAATCTTTGTAAATATAAGGCTTCTTAACAAGTTTGTTATGACTGACTCATTCTTATTATTATTCTATTTTGATTTAAATTATTACTTACATTTAATCTTTGAAAAGTCCATACTACGGTATAGCAAGGACTTTCTTAAATAAAAGCAAATTTGTCTTAAAATATTTACAACAGAATTTATTTAAGTAAGAGCTAGGAGTATAATAGCGAAGGCTTCCACGGTTGAAATCTATACTAACATTAGAATGTCTTCCGGGTTTGGACCGTGTCATTGTTGTTGCAACCGAAGCTGCCAACGTTTCGCCCACTTAAACGGTTGCTTTGGAATCATCAATATTCAAACCTAAAGTGTGGTTTAGATATGTTGACGACACGTTTATTGTTTGGTCTCATAGTCTTCTTGAATTGTCTAAGTTTCTTGATCATCTTAACAATCAACGCTTAGATATCAAATTTACTATGGAAATCGAAAGTAATGGTTTTCTTCCATTTCTTGACGTTCTTGTGACTCGTAAGTCCGACGGACTTCTGGACCATTCTGTTTATTGCAAACCCACCCATACGGACAGATATCTTCATGCTTCGTCTCATTATCATCCTGCACAGAAACGTTCTGTTATTGAATCGTTGATCCATCGTGCCTTTTCTATTTGCCAACCTGAGAATCTAGACTCAGAACTCCGTCATCTTACTAAAACCTTAGTGAACAATGGTATGTAAAGCGAGATATTCATAGAGTTATTAATCGTCGTTTACATTCACGTACTCGATTACCTAAGGACATTTCTACTCCCGAATTCAACCCGAAATTGGCCTTTTTACCCTACATTCACAAGGTTACAGATCAAATAGAGAAACTCCTTCGTAAGAATGGTATTAAACCCATATTCAACTCGACAGGCAAAATCTCTCCGATTCTTCCTTCTCCCAAAGACAAACTTCCTACACTTTCATCTCAAGGTGTATACCAAATTCCTTGTTTTTGTGGTTTAGTCTAAATTGGCGAAACCGGTCGTTCCGTCATTACTCGCATTTCAGAACATGATCGTTATATAAGAAAAAGCCATATTCCTAAGTCTGCGGTCGCTGAACATTATTTTACTACAGGTCACAAGATAGATTTTGATAATGTTTCGTTGATTGCCAAATCTCCATTCTTTTTCAACAGGAAATCCCGAGAAAGCATAGATATCATCAAACACCCCAATAACTTGAATCGCGATCATGGTTTTAAACTATCCCCTCTTTGGTTCCCGGTTATTAGTCATTTATCGAAGACACGCCCCCTAGCAACCGCAACCTAATCAGGGTCAAGCTTAAAGATTCTTTTCCTTTAACTCGGTAGTGGTTCTTTGTTAGATTTTCGTTTGCTTTTTTAAGTTATCGTTTTTTTTCTTACCTTTTCAGAGTTTAGATTATGGCTTGTTTCACAAGTGGATAACCTAACTTTTGAGAAGTTCTTAGTTAGATTTCGATTGCTTGTTTAAGTTTTGCGATTTATCTCACGCCCTGATGAAGCCCCTTACGAAAGTGGGCAAAACGTTGGCAGCTTCGGTTGCAACAACAATGACACGGTCCAAACCCAGAAGACATTCTAATGTTATTAAAGAGTTAGGAGGCACATCCTTAACTGTTATGTATATCATTATAGTTTTTACCAAAGTTTTTACGAAAAACTACTTAATTTTCTTGTTTAAAGAACTTAAGGTTTCAACTTTTATGTAAATAAACTCTTATAAGTCTATTCTTGTAACGAGTCCTATCAAAAACTGTATTTTTGAATAACAAGTTTGCAGAGAATAAAAAGATAATAAAACTTTCCTAATTCAGGAATAAAAAATGACATGCGACATATAACCCTTTCTGCTTTGCTGGCATGCCAAAACTCTTGAAATAAGACAACTACCGCGACTGATTTGCCGCAGTGCCAATTCGCTGCCTTGTCAATTGGCCACGAACGCATTAATATCAGTAATTGCATTAGCATAAAAATGTAGGTAACTGAATAATGTTTAACTAAGATGAATTTATAAAGGTTGTTAATAATTTATTATTACAACATACATAATTATATAAAATTAGTTTTGAATATGCAGGTATCGTAGATCAAACTGCAGTAGAAAATTAGCAATGCTCTTCAAATTTTCAATTTTATTTCTATTACCACAATCTCTTACTATGAATAGTATTCTAGTATCGGCATTACGAAATTTTTTAGCTTAATGGGAAGATTCCGGCCCGTTACAAGCTGTTTGTAATATAAATGTTTGCCATGCTGCACTCTTCAAATATCATCGATAAATATTTATACTGTAGGAAAAATTCACTATGCTCCCTCATTATTACTTCTCACGGAAACCACTAAATTGAATCTTAAGGGATCACTTCACAATCTCGGATTTACATTCCGATACTTTTGGTGCTTGGTAAAATTGCGAACTTTCTGCCCAAAACCAAAATCACAATACAAAATTTTCTTAACAATTTGATTTGACAGAGATGAATTTAAATACGTGGGATAACTTTATTAAATTAACGTGAAATTACTCAAACGATCCCAAAGTACATAAAACGAATAAAATCAACTTAAATACCGGGTCTTTCACAAAAGAAATACATCGAAATTCAAACGACGATTACAATATTTTACTAGAATTATACTTAATAATAGTATGTTACTCCTAGTTTCTTAAAAATACGTGGAATGTCATAGCTGTAAACTATACATTTTCTTGCCCTTCAGCAAGTAGACTCACATAAAGAAGAATGGGACAGGAAGATTTTTCGATGCTAATTTACACTGTTTGAATAAATCGCTTTTAAGTTTGTATTTATTCGGCGTGTTGTATTATGTTTTTATACTTTCCGAAGCGTGTATTGTTCTTGCTAAATAGTTATTTATCCTATAAGGAAAGTATAGCAAATTTTTTTTGCAAAAAATTTATTTTGCAGAATTTTACGTTTCTGAATTAGAAAATTGTAATTTTGACAAAAAAAAATTCGGTATCCGTGAGTGTGTGTTTGTGACGTTGTACCGACGATAACTCTTGAACTAAAACTTCCAGTAACTTGAAGTTTGTTATGGAGCCGGCTTTTTATATTCTTTCGGTTCTATCAAAAGAAGAACGTAGAGAAGAATGTATGTAAATTATTCGAATTACTTTTACAGTTTCTTATAGAGGTAGTTCTTCCTAACAATTTATTCACATAATAGTATATTAAAACAGAAGTTACAGAAGGAAAGCGCTTCAATCACGAGACCGGGTTCTATACATGAGCCGCGCAGCGGCGAGCTTATGCAACGGTAGAGTGATTGAAACATATTCTATGACATGTGGTTTATACTATGTTCTCTATTTTGATTCAATTTTAATATTTTATGTATAATTTGAATTCTAAAACAACATTGGGAAACTTTTGTATTTTATTGAATTGGCAACACTTACACTTTGACATAAGGTAGATGATGGTAATATGCCCAGCTTAAAAGAAAACTGTAATAAAAATTAGAAAAGACGGGTTTTCAAAATACTTTTTCTGAATTGAGTATTCTCGAATACCGCTACTAGCTATTTCTAAAAGAAATTTTGCAATAATATAATTTCTTCACTTTTAAATATTTTTTTTTCCCGGCCTTGACTGTGCATATTAGCAACTTATGTTGATATATGTGATTAAAAAAAAAATATGTGATTAAAAACTAAATAATATACGATTTTTTAGTAATTTTAGAGCAAAGTGGACAAACAAAAATGGATTTATTGTTTTTTGTAAGTCCTACACATTCTTCGTGTACATACACTAAACAAACTGTGCACAAACGCATGTTTCTTTGCACATTTTCTTGACAAATTTGGAAAACCAAGATTGTTTCGTTGTGGATTTTTGTTCTTTGTGGAGTTTGAAGTGTAGCTTGATGATGATGACCATCTGCCTTTTCTTTTTCGTTTTTGTTCTAATGATTTGGAAGGTTTTACAGACGTTGGATATAGTGTGTTTTCCATACGTAGTTGGGATCCATACGGCTGTGGCGAAGAGTTCTTCTGTCCTAGACTATCTTGTTGTCGGCTATTTTCTTTTTGTTTATTTTCTTTAAAATTCTGACTTTCAGTAAAATACTGGGTGCAAATGCAATTTCGGCTATAGCATTGGGATTAAATGTATAAATGCCTGTCGCCAGATTTTATGTTTTGTGATGTAACAGCTTTGTGCTAGACAGAAGAAAAAATTTCATCAAACCTTTGTTTAGTAACAGTTCCGTCTTTGTAACGAGTGCAGTATAAAAGTACCTCTTCGTCCTAGTAATGCTCAAAAGATTTAAATACAGCTTTGCCCATAGGCTGTAGCTCGTGCGTTGTATTGGTCGGAAGACAAAAAAAAGTTATGTCACAAGAGTCAGCAGTTTTGACGATAGACGTATCTAAGTGGCATGATGCATTATCAAAAATAAGAAAACATTTTCTCGGAAACTTGTATTTAGCTAGATGTTTTATCTATTCATTGAAAGTACTAACTATCATACTTTGTTTGACTCCCTTTTGGCCCAAAATAGTCTGTGGTGATGAAGTGTTAACCTGCACCCTTTCTGGTCAACATTGTAAATTCTTTCTGGCTTGACGATTAGGTCAAGCTCTAAGAGAACGTTCTTCAAAATAGTCGGTTACTATGAATTTATTCAGTTTTTGTGCCTTGGCTGTGTTCATGCTCTGAGTGCGACAAGAAATGTTTTGATGTTTTCTTAGAAATTCTTCTAACCAATATCGTCCCGCTGACTGTTTTTCAAGTGAAAAGAGACAAGGTATACTATTTTGGTCACAGTAATTAAAAACGCATCTTTTAAGAATTCTCTTAGTCATAGGGTGCTCCACAGATGTCAATCTAATAATTCTAGCCACTACTTCGGATTCTTGTTGATCACCAAGTATAGTTTTTCTTCCCATTTTCTCTTTTTTGTTGTTTCTTTTAATTAAATACCGAGTGAGTGTCCTTTTTGATATATTGAATTGTTTAGACACTGAATTTTTGAAGCTTGTAAGGCAAGCTGTAAATTTTCTTCTGTGCACTGTGCTCGTTTAGAAGGCGCCATCTGCCATTAAAATATAATAATTATGGTTGTATTCATTTAAAAAAAATAGTTAAAGGTAATATACCCAATGGGCATATTTACTTCAAGTTTCCACGGGCACATTGACAACATGTTGATACATTTATGCATATTTTTATGGAAATACAAAATGTGTTTGTAAGAATCGTGCATGAAAAATGATTAGAAGGAAACATATACTTAGATGGCATACTTACATTTGCAAAAAACTGGCGTACTAGAACTTGTGGGATGGTCAAAGTTTTTGTATTCTTTGTAAGGCGAGACGTCAAAACAGGAACACACACTTTCTAACGCTTCTAAAGGCATATTGAACTTAGATCTAGACGGCGTCGCTGTATCTGATGAATAGTAACAGTCTTGTGACCGCTTACCGGCATGCGCTCTACGTTAGGTAAAATTGTAGTGAGTGGGCATATTACCAGCATGAGTATTTTACCATCACCTACCTTATTGAAGTTTGTGTTAACCTAGAATTGCATACCAAATGATCTCTTTATAGGTACATTTATAGGTAAATAACTTTGAATTAATAGGACGTCTTTATTTTATTTTGACATCAACATTTGAATTTAAATTGTTAAGTTACAATAATTTTGATTATTTTTATGTAATCTCAACTTACGATGCAGAAACACCAACTTTGAAAAAACTAACATTACTAAAATTCGTGTAAGAATTTGCTAATTCTTACACGGATTTTAATGCGAGAATTGCTAATTCTTATGTCTAAATAGAGATAATCTTTTTCTAACAGCAACAGTTTATTAGATATTTGATTTATAATTTAAAATAAATTCCAAATGTAATCTAGGTTTGAATGCTGCCTGCAACGATTTTTTTTAGAAAAAAATTCCATATCTTGAAGGGAAAACAAGATACGTTAAAAATAACAATTTTTACTGATTTGCTAAAGGGGAAAGCAATATCTACGGCTACAAATATATGGGTTAGTCGATATGACAACATAAGCTCAATTTACCATATTTCTATTATACCTTAATGAAATCGAGGAAAAAAATTTAAAAAAAATTATAGCATGCTAGGAAGACAATACAAACGTGTACCTACATATCACTTTAAAGTAGGTAAAATGAAAAAAAATTTAAATAAAAATTGTTTAATTGTGTAATACTTAGTACTTTTGCTATTATTTCTTTTAAGCAAATAAAATTATAAATCTAAGTTTTCTGAGTTCTCTATATTTTTTTGACTTGTATGTTTTTCTTTAATTTCAAATTAAAAAAAATATGTAGAAACTCTTTATAAGAAAGTCCTGTGGTTACCACACCAGTTTTTTTTCAGTAGCGATCAAAAAGACGGACTTTTTTTGTAATGAGGTTTTAAAGAATATTCTGGGGAGAGGATTATATCAAACCCAAAAATAAAAAATTATAAAAAAAGAAATTCTTTATTTTGACATCATTATGAATTTCAATAATTGTAACATGACTAAACAATTCATATCAAAAATGTGTCTCACTTTCAAGGTTGATAAACACTTAAATCTTTTTGATAAGATAAAAGTTACATTCGTTTTTTTTTCGAGTTATTAGAAAAAATATCGTACAAACACAAATAAAATTAGGCTACTCAACAAAGTAGAAAATAGCGCTGGCGATGAGTTACATAAGTCTTCTGTACAATACCTACAAACCTCATCGTGTAAGTCGCTTCGCTTAGAATCGCACGAATTTCTGTCGCCACATCCTCTTATTAATCCAGTTGTTTCTAAATAAGAGAAGATAACACTATATATGTATATAAACGAAGACTACTTACGATTTAAAACTGTTATAGTTTCCGTTATGCAGGCATTATGATTTGGTTCCGTACAATTAACAATCAAATGAGAATGTTCCTCAGGACTTCCGCAGTCGTCAGTTGGAGTTCCACTACATTTATAACACCGAATTGCAGTTCCTACAATAAAAAAAACAATATAATACATAACTATATGTATCTAGGTGTAACCTGTGTTAATTAGAGCACATATTACAAAAGTAAAACAGAATAGAATGCTGTAACGACCCATTTTCGACTAATGGTTGATTATTAACCGACGCTACCTTTTATCTCGGTTTTATCATTATTGACTTATTCTACGATAAATAAAAATTGAACTCCTGAAACGATTTGCTTAGATACATGTACGGTTATGAAACGTATAGAAAACTTATCTATTATCAATAACTTTCCTTACTTGCAAAAATCCGTTAAAGTTGATTCATTTTAGAGCACACAAATGTTTATTTATTTAGTGATTCTAATAAGTGCTTTATGATATAATTTTGAGAAAACAAACAATTTGTAATGTTTTAATCAGTTTTAAAAATGTAGCTGATTTTTTAAGCTGAATGGGATCAATTTACTTAAAAAAAACCTGTTTAGTCATTTTTCTTGTACACATCAATTTAAATAATTCATTAAGTTTAGAAAATGGCAAAAGACGTTTGCAACATTGTAATCATTTATGATAATATAAACGAAAAAGATAACGGAAATCATATGAAGTTAAAAAATCTAAACATGATTTCATATAGATGACAAATAAATTATCTATAAAAATGATTGAGAATGGAAAATCAGTGTTCCCAGAAATATTATTTTTGGGCGCGGTACCTGTTTTTACTATTTATAATTGCTGCTGATAATAAAAAAAATCTAATCAGTTTTGATTAAATAATTTAATTTTTTAGATACGTAAATAAATTCGGCGACGTCTGGTGAGTGAGCCTAAACTAATTTTAATTGCGGTAAACTTGAATGTGTTGTTACTGTAAAATGTGTTTCTTACAGGTTTTGATTCTACTACATCGACAAAAAACCGGGATATATATAAAAAACTAAAATATACGAAAACTTTGAATGGTTTATTATTTTGAGGAGCAAGCATTGAAAATAGGCATCCATCCATCCAACAATCAAAATTAAAGGTTTCTCAATAAAAAGAAACATAAACGTGGTGTTTGCCAGTACTCAGTAAAGATGAGTCGCGAGTTAAAGTCGGAAATCCGTAAATAATTTTGGAAAACTATAAACGTAAAATCAAATTAACAAAAACCTAAACCAAAAGGGCGCCAGGAAGCTTTATAGCTCAAAAAGGGATCTTGCCAAACAAAAGCCCGCTTCTGTTGAATACATTCTAAACGGGACTCACCTTATCAGAGTGTATAACATTAAATTATGAAATTATATAAAATTCACATAACGCGAAGGCCGACAAAATAAAAGCTTTGTTACATTTTAACTGTTTAACATTTGTTTCAGTTAATTAACCAACAAAATAAAAATTAGAGAAAAATAAAAATTAAAAAAAAATTAGAAGTCAAATTAAACTGAATTAAGTCAGTTCAAACAAAAAAAACTTTAAATAATAAAAAAAATACCAGTTTAAATTCAAAACGTTATAAAATAAATACAAATGAATCTACGCAATACAAAAAAAAATAACTGTAATTACAACATAAATTGAAAGGCCTTGTTCGCATTAATAGAAAATGAATATGTACAATAAAAAAAATTCAATAAAAACGTTGAAAATCTTATAACTAAAATCCGAAATTACTAAATTTTCTAGATTAACGGTGGTAAAACACAATATAACAAACAAAAACAAACATATTTTGTTACATATCGTCTCTAAAATCTCACAAACAAAGACAAAGTATTTGTCGCAAAATTTAGAGTTCACTTAGTAGAACGATAAACTAGTGTATAACTCGGTTTAATTTTATAGTCAAATTCAAAACTATTATAGCAGAAAATTCGCAAACATTAAAATCACAGCTTTAACTTTAAACGGTAATAAAATTCTTAATTTTTGTTTACGTTGATCTAAAATCAGGTTTTTGGACAGCCGACATGTTTCCAGAAGGAATTGAAACCAAATTTAGATGGTTTTTAATACTGCATTACATCCGTTAGAAGATTTTACTTAAACCGCCACAAAAGCGAACTTGAATTGTATCGCACTAAACTTAATATAACACACAACTCTTTAATTCGGTAACAAACTCAGGAACAAATGAATCGTAAAGACCGTAAATAACTAATAGAAAATTATTTTCACTTGAAACTAAAAATTTACTATGCTCCCTCATTATTACTTCTCATGGAAACCACTAAATTCAATCTTAAGGGATCACTTTACAATCCCGGATCTGCATTCCGATACTTTTGCTGCTTGGTAAAATTGCGAACTTTCTGCCCAAAACCAAAATCGCTAATATATATAAACTTGGTGCACTACCACTCCAAATAAAAATTGTGACGTAAATTTTTGTGAAAGAAAACAGTAAAACAAGGACGTGGAAAGAAGTTGCAAACAAATTTAATTAACACGCAAAAGCACTGTTCAAAGAATGCCTTTCTCACGGCACGAAATGCAACGTTAACAGAACAAAGATATCAAAATCAAAAGATTCAATTACCTTCATAAAAATTAACTTGTTGAAACCGGGCAATAGAAATGTATATCAGAAGTAATAAATTATAAGGTGGACTCCAAATGTAATATAATAAAATTTAACTTAAAAGACAGAAGTGCAAAAGCACTAAGAACGTACTTAATACAATGAACTTTTAAACGATCTTAAGACAAACAAACTGCTAAATATTTTAAATTACAATAACATTTCAAAGGGACCCATGGCCGCTCCTTCTACTTGTTTAAACAAGTCGTTATAACTGAAATAAGTGTTTTTGAGGCAGAGTTCGATGAGCAGAACTTCTTCTTCAGTAATTCTCTCCTCTCCTTGAGCTCTTTTTACTAAAGTCCCGGTCGACGAAGTGTTGTTTTTGCTCAAGGAGAGAATTACTGAAGAAGAAGTTCTGTTCATCGAACTCTGCCTTAAAAACACTTATTTCAGTTATAACGAAAACTTGTTTAAACAAGTAGAAGGAGCGGCCATGGGTTCACTGCACTCTCCAGTTATAGCGAATATTTACATGGAATATTTTGAAACTGAAATTATGAAAAATGTTGAGTTAAGAGCAACAACTTGGTTCAGATATGTTAATGATACGTTTTTTGTATGGCCTTATGGCAAAGATAAACTAAATCAGTTCTTTCAACATCTAAACTCTGCACATAATAGCATTAAATTTACTATGGAGTTAGAACATAACAGCAGTCTAGCCTTTCTTGATGTACTAGTGATAAAGAAAAATAACGGAAAATTGGGGCATTCCGTTTATAGAAATAAAACGCACACTAATAGATACTTAAACGCCGAATCTCACCACCATCCAGTACAAAAGAATACTGTTTTGCATACTTTAGCCAAAAGAGCTATACGTGTGTCAGATAACGAAAATCTACAAAAGGAAAAGGAAACATTGTTGGTGTTTTATACTGTATTTGAATTTATTTAAATAATGCACTTTGTATTTATAACATTGTATTTATTAATTTTACAGTTAAGTCTGTGTCTACATGTACGCTGGTGGCAGCCATCTTGACTTGCTCTGCTGCGCATGTCTAGTAAAACTAACTAAATATGTAACATGCTTTCTCTTAAAAAAAACAAAACCTCTTATCTCTAACACTAACTTGATATTATACTTCTTAGCAATAATCGTTTAAATACTTCGGACGACTAACACATCTGTTTGACTTTCTACTGACTATACTATTTTCTTCCGGAGTATTTATACAGTCTTTCAGTTCAGAAGGAACGTCCACATTTACTATATCTCTAGCATCACCGAAATCAATGTCTTCATATAGCAAGTCATTATTAACGTTGAACTTAAAAGGCACATATGTTTTTCTTAAAAATCTCCTATTCCTTCTGTACTGTTTACCATACTCATTTACAACTAAATATGATCTGTCATTATAAGGTTCTAATACCTTCCCTTTCACCCAAACAGAACCGTTATTGATTAAAATGTTTTCGCCAGCAATCAGTTTTGGTAAACTTTTTGAATGTTGATTATAATAGTAGTTTTGTTTTAACTGTTTGTTTCTTAATTTGTCGAAAACATCTTTATCAACGACTCTTGGTAACAAATTCTTAACAGGTATTGGTAAATTTGTTTTTAAACTACGATTTAATAATAATTGGGACGGGGAATACCCAATAGAAAGAGGGCTGTTATTGTATTGCATTACATAAAAACTTAAATTTTTAATATTTTGATTTTTTCTTAGTATATTCTTAATAATATTGACAGTTTTCTCTGCTGGACCATTCGATTGGTGTTAATGAGGACTCGAAAATTCTAATGTAAAATTAATTTTTCTAGCAAATTCTCTTAATTCCTTGCAATTAAATGGGTTATTATCAGCATATAACACATCAGGTGCACCAAATCGAGACAATACGTCTTCTAAGAATCTAATAACTTCATACGCGCTTTTATTTTTTATAGGTTTAACCTCAATCCACTTAGAATATGCATCTACCAATACTATAAAATTCTGTTTATTAAATTCAAGAATATCAGCAAAAAGAAATTGCCATGGTCTTTTTGGTTGTTCATGATTAATAATAGGTTCTTTTTGATTTGCGTTTGAATATTTCTGACACGTATAACACTGTTTTATAAATTCTTCGATGTCTTTGTTTATATTTTGCCAAATTAGACATTGTCTGGCTCTCATTTTACATTTTGAAATGCCAAAATGACCTTCGTGAATTAACTTTAACATTTCTAGCTTTAAACTTTTAGGTACTACGACTTTATAGTCCAAAAATAATATACCTTGAGAATTAACTAATTTGTCTTTTAGATTGTAATAATATTTTATTTCAGGTTTTAAAGTGTGTTTATTTGGCCATTCAGTTTTTAGGTAGTGAATTACTTTACTCAAAACTACGTCTTTTTCTGTTTCTTTTCTGAATAATGTTTTCTTTTGTTCACTAAATGGGATATTTTCTGATAATGTGTGAATTATAAATTGCATATCAGGATCATCTTCTACATTTTCTGTCATGTAGGCACGGGATAATGTGTCAGCAATAAACATTTCCTTGCCCGGTACGTATACTATGTCAATTGTGTATTTTAGTAATTTCATAAGCATGCGCTGTAGCCTAGCAGAAACTTTATTAATGTCTTTTTGGAATATAGAAATTAATGGCTTATGATCAGTTTGGACAATTATTCTTTGACCATAAACTAAATTGTGAAATTTTTCAAATAAAAACACAATAGCCAAAAGCTCTTTTTCGATCTGGGCGTATTTTTTTTCAGTGTCTGTGAGAGATCTAGAACCAAATGAGATGGGATGTCCATCTTGTAATAAACATGTACCTAACCCTGTACTTGAGCTATCACATTGAATTGTTATTTTCTTTGTTGGATTATAAATTTTTAATACTGGTTGATTTGTTATTATTTGTTTAAGCATATCTAGTTCATCAGCATGTTCCTTACTCCAAATAAATTCCACATTAATCTTTGTTAAATTGCGCATATTTGCTGTTAGTTTTGATAAATTTGGAATGAATTTAGAAAAAAATTTCAACATACCCAAAATTCTTAGTAATTCTTTCCTACTTTTAGGAGTTTCAATTGCTTTAATCGCATCAATGTTTTTTTTATCCGGCATTATACCATTCTTTGATACAATTTGACCCAAAAATTTTACTTCACTTAGTTTGAATTGTAATTTAGAATAATTGAATTTTATATTATTATTTACAGCTCTTTTAAAAACTTCTTTAATTACGTTATCATGTTCCGTTTCATTTATTGCTGAAATTATGATGTCATCAAAATATATATCTACACCTTGTATATCTCCGAATATCTCATACAACTTCTTTTGAAAAATTTCAGGAGAGGACGACAAACCAAATGGCATACGCAAGAATTTATATCTACCAAAGGGTGTATTGAAAGTACACAAGTCTGAACTACTACTATTTAATTTCAGTTGCCAAAATCCCTCCTTCATATCAATTACTGTAAACAATGTTTTACCACTCAATCTATTAATGATTGTATCTGAAGTAGGAATTACATAATGTTCACGGCAAATGTATTTATTTAAAGGCTTAGGATCTAAGCATAACCGTAAGGACTTGTCTGGTTTTTCTACTATTAGTAGGTTATTCACCCACTCTGTCGGGTAATTTACTTTTGCTATTATTTGTTTATGTTCTAATGTTTCTAAAGTACTTTTTAAATTAGAGTGCAAACTTAACGGAATTTTTCTAACATACTGAATTACTGGTGCATAATTTTCTCTAAGTTTAATATTTACATTTCCAGGAATTTCCCCAATTCCTTCAAATACCATTTTATAATTGCATAGCACATCATCTTTCGTAAGCATTGCTTCATTTTCTACTAAATTAATGTTTTTAATTATTTTAAGATCTATGCAGTCAGTTAAACCTAGCAATGGTTGTGATTGCTTACAATCTATTACTACAAAATTAACTACTTTAGTTACATTATCACATTTAACTAGGATTTTTACTCTACCAATTGGATTTAATTTAAAATTGCCAAAGGAGACCAAAGTCATATTTGATGGTATTAATTCAAATTCATTGTTGATATTTAATTGTTCAAATATGTCCCTTGGGAGCACACTAACATCTGCTCCTGTGTCAATCTTAATTTTTATTACCTTCTCATTGCCGATTTGCAGTTTCTCATACCATCCATGTCTTGATTTTGTTTCTTCTATCTCATTTATGTACAACTGGTTTATACAATTCTCTTCTACATCTTCAGTTATTTCTTCTTGGGCTTCTATTTCATTACAGAACTTTCTTCTTTCATATTTAGTTTCATTTCTTCTATCTTGAGCATAACTAGTACTTGGATTTCTAAAATTTTCCATTCCCCATTTTTTATTTCTTTTTTGATTTAACTGTGTATTTGCATTAATCTTCTCATAAGTAGGATTTTCTTGTTCTTGATATTCACGTTCATATCCTCTATTAAATCGTCTTTTCTGTCGGCAAGCTTTTGTGAAATGATTCTTTTTACCACAATGATAACAATTTTTATCAAATGCAGGGCATTTATTAATGACATGAGACGTTGAGCAATTTGTGCAATCTCGTATCATTTTAACTTCATTAATTTGGTTTTCTGGATTTAAAGTTTTTGAGTATTTTTCACTTATTTCCACCGATTTACAAAATTCAATTATTTTTGCCACATCTAACGAATCTTCTCGAATAAGTCTTTTTTGAATATTTTTATCATTTAATCCAATAATTAAGCTATCTTTCACCATTCGATCCATGTAAGAAACTCTACATGCTGTACAATTGAATTCACATAATAACGCTTGCTTTTGAACTTCATTTATAAAGGATTCCATATCTTGACCTTCCCCTTGTACAATTGCATTAAACTTAAAGGTTTCCATCGTAAAATTTTTCTTTTCACTGAATTTATTGTCAAAAGCTGTCAGTATTTTTTCTAATGTTGACTTTTCTTCATCAGCTAATTGATTAATGACCTCCAAACCATCATCACCAATTGAATTTAAGAACAAATTAATTTTTAATTCTTCTGTACATTCTATTTTATTTAACAAAGTAATTGTTTTAATATACACGTTGAATTTTTGTTTCCACTTAAGCCATGTTGCTGATTTATTATCACATGAATTTATTTCAAAGTATGGCGGTGCTTTAACCTCCATCTTTTTCTTTCGTAGAATTTAGTACTTTAATGAAATTGTATTTGTATTTATACTGAATTAATCTGCCACACCTGACACCATGTTTTATACTGTATTTGAATTTATTTAAATAATGCACTTTGTATTTATAACATTGTATTTATTAATTTTACAGTTAAGTCTGTGTCTACATGTACGCTGGTGGCAGCCATCTTGACTTGCTCTGCTGCGCATGTCTAGTAAAACTAACTAAATATGTAACAGTTGGAGTCCCTACAACAAAATGGATACGGGTTCAAAGAGATCCAAAACGCATGGAAAAGAGCATTAAATCCAAAAGTCAAAGAAGACTTATCACCTCCTACTAGCACCGCTTATTTACCTTACTGTATGGGTTCAACAGACAAAATAAAAAGGGTGCTAAAGAAACATAATATTAAAACTGTCTTTACGACTAAGGATACCCTGAACACCTGGTTTACATCTGCTAAAGACAAACAAGGGGCTCTAAAACATGCCGGAGTTTACAAAATTCCTTGTTCCTGTGGATCAAGTTATATAGGACAGGCGGGACGTTCTATTGAAGTTAGAGTAAAAGAACATATGGCTGACTGCAAACACCGCAGAGTTACTAAATCAGCAGTGGCAGAACACGTGTGGAACCAAGGACACACGCTGAACTTTGACCAAACTAAAGTATTGGCTAGAACTCCTTTCTACTTTCCCAGACTAATCCGCGAAGCTGTGGAAATAGAAAAACATCCTTGTAATATGAACCGAGAAGACGGTTTAAAACTCAGCAAATCTTGGCTACCAGTATTATATCCTCTAAGACAAAGATCGACCTTCTTGGAAAGGACACAAACACTTACTCCGAGTAATAACGAAGTCAGTCAAGCGGTAACGGAACGATAAGGTTCGTTAATCACGCTAATCGCTATTGGTATAAATATCGTCATTTCCACTTTTTCTTTCAGTGACATTTACCACTCTGAAGATGCAAGCTGCAATGTCTTGCGAAACGTCAGTTTGTTTGGGTTCACGAACGACAATACGGCAAAGGCCAAGTTCTACTTCTTGTTTTGGCTCTCAAGAAGAGACTATGACCAAGCCTAAGTCTGGGTGTTTTACTACGACGCGGTCTAAGCCGAAAGTCGCTTATGATTTTAAACATAACAACCGCGAAAGCTTAAGATTTTAAATTTAATGCCTAACAATTTTTGTCTGCGTTATAAAAAGTGATTTAGTAAATTTAAAGAATGGTGCAACGAAAATGAAGTAGAAGTCAATGTCAAAAAACGTTTTGCTTGCAGATTTTGAGTTGCAACGTAATAAATATAAAGCATCTACTTTATGAAAAAAGTATTCCATGTTAAGGTCATTTCTAAATACATATGAAGACGTAGACATATCTAAATATAATAAATAGCAGGCTTACTTTTTATATATCACAGCTAAGTATTTGTATTCAATTTAAGTTATTTTGATAATTGGTTACAACGGTGCATGTAAACGAGAAGAATTAACGAATATGTCCTTAAACTAAAACTAAACTAGTAATCATGTACCACGCATGCTTGCAATAATCTATAAGGAATGGATCAAGTTAATAGAAAAATACGTTAATTTACGACCCAAAAACATTTCTCATAAATGATTCTTCACAACTTATCGTAACGGTTATTGCATTAATAGCACAGTCGGTATTAACATAATGGAAAAGATGTCAAAAAACATTGCAACATTTCTAGAACCACATCCAGAGTTTTTCACTAAACACCAGGCGTGGCTCCAGAGGAGGGGGGGCATTGAAGAGTTGCAAAAATCGTATGGAATTCAAGCCGCAATGCTCTTCTAGTTTTGTTAAATGGCGATGTACTTTTCTGGAACCGGAATAACAAACATAATTGGAAAACACGAAGTGACTTTTTTAATAGTTTTCAACTTCATTTTGTAGAGCCACAATACCGCTACCATGTGGAAGAAATGATACGCAACCGTTTTCAAAAAAATTAAGAAAAAGCTGGTGACTACATTAATGCAATGGAAGCACTTATGCACCGTCATAGACAGTTCTCCCCGGAAATCCAACTGCAAAGAATATATAAGAATTTGCAGAGTTCATGCAAACTGTATATAAAACATACCGATTTCACTAACCTGCAAGAATTAAAAACATTGGTTTGCGACTATGAGGATATAACCCGTCAAAAACCTTCCAGAAAGCAGGCCTCGAGTCACGAGTTAACGCCGTTAAAAGTACCAATGGTATGTGTTGTACAAGATCCGTCACTTTGTGACTGTTTGAAACCGTCAATTCGCACCCAAAAACAGCCCCAACCGATTAAAAAGACTGTTCGTGGATCTACAAACCACCAGGATTGGACTGCTTGGCCAGATACCAATAAAAATTTTTATTCGATGTCCAAACTCCCTGTACCCACCGTAGCTTCCGTAAACTCTTGACTGTTTGTTCCTGTCACTGTATACGGACATGAGTTTGACGCTTTAGTAGACTCTAGACTCTACCAGAAGTTATGTAAGTTCAAAGGTAGAAAACTTGTCATTAAAGATTTACAACCGCAAGAAAACAATCCATATAGGGTTTAATTAGCAAACGGTAAGATTGTTAAAACTCGCGGAAATTATTTGTTTCCAGCAAACATTAGATCTCAAACCATTACGCTTGAATACCAATCTCTGGGCAATCTTACAACCGATCTTCTGTTTGGGCTTGACGTCCTATCCAGAAATAATGCTACGTTGGAAGTAAAAGAAAGAGCTCTAACGCAGAACGCCGAACCAATAGCATGTACGAGCAGAACCAGTCCAGGCCTTAGAAAAATCTAGAATGTAGTTGAACCAAGACCGCTAGTAGACAACGATTTGCTACAAGAAGAAGTAGATCCATCTAAGACATTAACCGATCACCCAGTTGAAGTACCGTATTGATCCAAGGAGGATCCGGTGTTAATAAAACAGGACAGACTGTCTTTATCGTTAAACTCCGCATCGCCTGATTTTAAAGTTCCCAGCTTACTGATGCTCGAAGTCATGGCGTTAAGGACCGCGAACCTTGAACCAGGAACTTGCTGTTCGATAACTCCGTCAACAAACGAAAATTTTTCGCCACTGGATTTTTTGTTCCAGTTAGATGCTGTACAAAACCGACAGGTAGCCATCAAAAGATTTAAAGGATACGCATTTGTAATTAAGCCGTCGCGTCGCCGTTTACTGTAAGTAAAAACCTAACATGAAATCAATCTTTTCCCGAAATCCCCCGTGTTCATGTTTTCGCCCAGGAGAGGGTATGTAACGAAACGGCAGAAGTGACCGTAACTGTTTTAAAAAGCATATATGAATTTGTTTCAATTACACTTGAGCTTTGGACTCTCGGCTGCGGACCACCTTTACCGCTTCGAAACGTGCGACGTTCCCCTGCTTAAAAGTATTCAACCGTAACAATACACCAAATAAAGACCGCCGCCAACGCTGAAAATGATCTCTCTCTGCCAAGACCCGTTCCTGGTAAAACTTCTCTTCTCCGACTTGATACCTGTGTTTATCCGATTAACATTTTGCGACTGAATGCTTTTGTACCCGGCTAACTCTTTTCCGAACGGATCCTGATACCGTACATTTGTGTGCACCGATTAACCGAGACCTGCTATTGTACTCGGACCTTCTGAACGCATACCGACCAGCTTTCGAATCCTGCGACTCTAACGATTTTTGAATTTAATTTTTCGTTTTGTTACGTTAAAACACCCTCCCTCAAGTTGACCATCAGCTTCCGCTTTACCGAGTAGTACTGGTTATAACGGAACCTCAGTCCATTAGTGAATTGACAAATCATTTGCGCCAGGCTGGTGTAGAATTTGTCAAGCGTAAACTAAATCTCCAGTTCATCTTCCAGTTTCAACCCTTAACGTAGTTGAGGTTGGCGCGTTGAAATACCGACTAAGCCAGGTTGGCTCAGAGCATTTCAATACGTTTGGCATCGCAACGTTTCAAGCTAAGATCTAAAATTAATAATTTCCAAATCAATAAGTCAGTTTCAAGATACACACCTGAATTTGCCGAAGCTTTCGTTTGACAATATAACCAAACCGAACACCCTGTTAGCACTTATAACATAATTGAATTCCTCCGTGTTTTATTTGAATGAAGCTCTGTCATTAATAGATACCAGTGGTCAACCTGCCGTAAATTAGAAATTAAATCCAGTTAAGTGTAGCAGTGTATTACCTGAAAACTTTAATTAACTACACCTTTACCGTCTTTAACCCTTATTACCGTACCTGAATAATTTTCAATCCTGTAATTAACTTAATTTATGGCATCGTTCTTGAAAAAATTGCAATAAATTTATGTTAATTGTGTTCAAATTAATAACGTTTTAAACCTAACGCCAAGACTGTGAGTCACCGGGGTGTTACATAATTTACAAATACAAATTTATTCTTTTGGAATGTAAAAGTTAGGCTGACAAGTTTAATTATTTGTACGACCTGTTGTCCAACCAAAAGGGATTTGCTGCAACAATTATTTTCTGTGATATTCATCTACGTTTTAGCGTTTGTAAAAATAAAAATAAATAAATAATAGATTATTTTATGTGTTGTGGGCATCTTGTATCGTTAGATAACCCACTTATGCACTTTGCGTTCAAAAATAATTATAAATACGTATCAACGACTGGGGTTTTTTACTACGGCTTAAAAGTTTTTTCTCTGCAACATAAAAAACTATGGAAAACATTTTCAGAAATGAGGCCCACAAAACTATTTCTTATAAAGCCATAATCAAACACTCAAAATGCAGTATCAAGCATGAGTCGACAATAATTAAGAAAATTCATCGGAGTAATAACAGGGCATTGTAACTATAGAAAACACATGTATAAAATGGGATTGCAAAGTTTCTTCGTATGTCTCGGATGCTTAGTTTACCATGAAACTTCGCAGCATCTGTTGTATAAATGCGAAGCGTATCAAACGCAACGTACAAGGGTTCTCGGAAAACTAAAACTAACCGATAATGAGTGGAAAAAACCTTTGGAATAAGTTTTTGGATTTCATTGACAAAACACAACTGCGGAAGGAGTAATAAAACGGTTCTGTTTTACCAAAGATAGAAACAAAAACTGATAGAAAATAAATGTAAGTTAGGCATCTTGAACCGCACTCTAGGCAAAAAAACGCAAGAAAAAAGCTATAAAGGAAGAGAAAAAAGATCGTATTGAACCAAAAAAAGCAAAAAGAAATCTGAAAGCAGAAAACAAAAAAAAATTATCTGATAATGATCAACCAAGAAGAGGATATTAAAGTAGACAACAATAGCGACGTGACATGCAATGAATTATACTCTAAAGAAAAGTAGCTTCTGGATACGGTGTCAGCAATTTTTTAGCTGGAATCATACGGATATTGCGGGAGTGCTAATAACTGTGATCAATTGCTGGTACGTAGGTACATTCCAAACAAACAGATTTACATCGGTAAATGTAATACAAATATGCAATATCTTGATAATTAATAGAATCCTTTAATATTATATTACACACAAAAAAGTTTTGTAGTTAAAAAAGAACGTAGATAAAAGAAAATTAGAATATGAAGAGAGTATGCGGCTAGCTAGCGACAGCTTTCCCAGAATTTTCTAAAATTTGCTAAAATAAAGAATGACCTATATAAAGCGTTATTACAAATAAATTTTCTTCGGTTCATACGATCTATGAGAAAAAAACAGAAATCTCCCAGATTAATATTGATATTTCGGTGAGCAGGGCTTTAACTCTGGTTATAATTGCAGTAATTAATCGAAGATTTTGATATCTTTAATCACAGTAGGTGCAACATCCTTTTCACTACATCGTGATTTGTGACGCCATAATAGAAATTTTTTCAATAGAAATTAGCAGGTTTTGATATCTTTTCATTAACGGAAATCACGTAAGCATCTAAAATTGCAAGAAAATCAAGATAGATCACTAAAATAGAATTAGTTCTTACCTCAGAAAAACTTTCACAGCAAAAATACTACACCCAGTTATAACGTAGATGCGCGTGAATATTTAGAAATGACAGCCTCACCGAACACATACGTTAGATGATTACCATACCACAGGCAGCGAAAAAATGCTTTTTTTCTTGGCTAATTCAATTTGTCAAAAAAATATTTAGAAAATAAAACCTCGTCGGCCGCCTATGTTAGATGATTACCGTACCACAGGCACGTGACCGTGGTAGAATAATCGGTATACGAGAACTTGTATTATCCATTTCTTATGTTGCTGATGATCGTGTAAGAGTAGTAGTGGTGGTCTCAGATGCACCAGTAATCGTAAAAATAGTGCTTTTTGATACGAGTGGGTTATAATAAGAAGCAGAATTACGTATAAGAAACGCAAAAGTAGCAACGTTTGAAAATTATATCTTGATGAAATTTTTATCGTTTTTAAGTACGACTAAATTTCTTGTTTTTGACAGTTTCTTTCAGATTTATCAACCTTTACTGGGTGTTAATTTGCTTACGATGCGATGGCCAGTATAGTTTTTAACTGTTTTAACACTACATAAAAGTTTTTTTTAATTTAATATTTTTTAGCAATGATGATACTAATTTTCGTTTTGTTTTATTCTGTTTTTTAATTTTTGTTTTTCCTTTTTGTTATATTATGCTTTAACTTGGTCAAAAAAAAATGTTTTTTTGTAGTTTTTTCTTATGAAAGTTGATTTAATAATTTTTTTTTGATGTTTCTATTTAAGATTTTAAGCTGTTTGTTTTAAAATGTTTTACAAAATTTTTTGTTACATCAAGAGTGGTGGCTGTAAACTGGAGTAAAGGCATTTTTTCGTTGTTTGTGGTACGGTAATGATCTAACATACACGCCCGGTGAAGGTTCCTTTTCTAAATATTCACACGCATTCACGTTATAAATGATGAGTGTAGTATTTTTGCTGCTTTTGTCTTCTTGAGTAGCAAATTTTGGACACCTACACGCATTTCATTAATGCGGAGATATTAACACATGTTAATTGATACTGGGAAACTTTTCATTGATTAAGGATATCGAATTGTACCCATTAACTATTACAATTGTAATCGTATTGGAAGGTCTACTTACTAAAATATCCATATTAATCTGGAAAAAACTTTTTTCACATAGATCGTATGAATCAAAAGGAATTTATTTGTGATTACGCTATATGTATATCATTGCTTATTTTAGAAAAATTTTAAGAAATTCTGGAGAAGGTGCCGCTAGCTAGCCGCATGCTTCAAAGGAAGAATAATGTAAGTATTGTATTTTCTATTTCAATTTCTTTTATCTAAGTTGTCAATCGTTTCAATTAATTATAAAACTTTTTGTGTGTAATATAATACTGAAGGGTGCTCTGCCCTTCTAAAACAAAAGATCCTATCTGAAAATGTGTAGAACCGAGATAAATGATGTTTTATGTTTTTTCTCCAGACAATTTGTTCTATTGCAACAATAATTTGGAAATTTAGAACCAATAATTGAAAAGGAATTTACAGGACATGGGCTAATATAATTTTAATATAGATAGCTGTCTACTTGAATTTTGATTTTTTTATTGCATAGAACAATTTTATTATGTAACACTAACTATTAACTAACTATTAGGAAAGTCCTAAATATAATAATCGGTTACTACATTTTATCTATTTTATAATAATAATGCGAAAATAAAACGTTTATTCTTTGAAAAATAATAATGCCTCATTACATCTGATGACTAATCACTAGTATCACTATTCTTGTCAACGTCATCAATGTTGTCATTATTTACGTAAAGTTCTTCCCAGAACAGCATTCTATTATCTAGAATGTGTGACTTTAATGTTGAAATTAGGGTGTTTTTTCTCTTTAAGGTTATCCCTTTTTTTGTATGGCATGGAATAGGCTTCTTTAATTTATTTTTATATTTGCTTAAAAAGATATCATCATTTACTTCCATAAAATTATTTGGAAAATCTTTTTTATATGAAAAAAGCGTACTGCCTCTTTTGAAAAAAAAATGCAACTATATCTTTTATATAAATTTTTGACGTTAATTTTCGTAGTTTGTATTTTGATGTATAATCAATAAATTCATAAAAATTATTAAGTTCCATTACATGAACATCGACTTTAGTTGAGTTTGTTGCTTTAACAGTTGCAATAAAATCATTAAAATTACACACTCTCTTTTTGCGCTTCAGTGACAGCTCAACCTGATGGTGGAACGAGTCTGCTGCCATAAACGTATGTCCTGATACGAAATATTTTACAGTAAGGGTTTCCAGAGCGACTTCTGAACAGTTAACAATGTATATAAAAAAACACAGTAATGACTTTGATTTGATTTTGTTTAGGCTGGAGCAATTATCCAACCAAATTGTAACAGATTTAACGTCTCTATTATTACGGAAAACGGCAATAATACGTGGATATTATGTCGTCCTTAGACCTTCTTCTAACGCCTTCGTGCCATAATACTGCTAAAAGATTGATTTTACTTCTTTTCCCCAGTGGAACAGAACTCTCATTGAAGGCAATAATACGAGGTGTGAAAATGATCTCTTCGAATGTGTCCAAACGAGGTAACATGATAACCTAAAATGTTCATTCATTCATTCATTATTAATAAATTAGGTATTATTTCATCAATTTCAAAATTTACCTTCTGTAGATCCACACACGTAAAAAGTTCTTCACGATCAAAAGTTTTCTCTGAATCATTTTGGTATTGATTCCTGACATCGGTATATTTTTTTTAATGAATTTTATAAGATTGGCATATATCACATCCAATTTGCTCATTTTGATTATTGTAGTTTGCGATTTTTTTATGTAACGTAAATTTTTCACATTCCCAGCATTCCTCGTGTCCTAAATTTGCAAAAGAAATGTTGAGATCATTAACTTGTTTTCGGTATAATTCATAAGAGACCGATTGTGAATATTTTTGCTGAAAATCTTTATACATGAAATTGATTGTAATGTCGCTTGGCAGATACTTTCTATTTGGAGCATGCTCCCTTCGATAATGCGAGATTGTTGGTTTGAATGAGTTTATGTGATTTATGATGTCAGTTCTATCAATTTTGCGTGATGATGGATGACGTCCTCTGTTGTCTGGTTTTGGCGTTATTAGTTTTGGATCCGTACATCGAATATTTTTCACTAACTTATCGTTCTCGTTTTTGTACCCCAACGTAGCGAGAAAAAACACCTTACATACACTTACTTCTTCACCTTTTGTTGATTTCAAACTATATTTGAAGGAGTACTTCTGTTTCGTCGTTTCTTTGTTCTTTGTGGTGTTTCTTTTCTTTTCAAATTTTTTCACCAAATTAAAAATAAATAGTTTCTGTTGATTCTTAGACAAATTTCAAAACTGACTGTTTATATCTCTTTACCTAGTACACGTAATTTTGCTAGGACACTGTAATTTGCAACAACAGTTTTTCTTGACACTGTGTTCTTGTCGATATTTCGCTTTCTTTGCCTCTTTTATTTTGACGGGAGAATCGTCAAAAATTTTCCGCTTACGTAACTCTCCCTTTGTTGTATAAATTCTACTCTTAGTTTTATTAGCTGCAGCGTTGATAATATCGCCTAAAATACTGCGAACAAAGCAGGCCAAATCATTGTCACCATTGCTAATATCCTGTATGCCTGAAACTTTGTCTGAAAGCATCCCCTGGGATCTTTCCGCAATCTTTATATTAGATATCACTTTAATTTTTTTATTCTTTGCAGTGGCAGTTTGCTCCTTTTCAGACATATTTGTGGTAGTTGTAGTAAACTCTTATTTAGGGCAAGTTGCACCATCATTTTATTACGGCTCAATTTGGCGGGAAATGTGCTACAACATTCTCCACATTAACTTCGTACGGCATGAATATATTTAACATCAACTTACGTGTTGTTATCCATATCCATGTATATAAAAGTATATTTAACACAAGAACAAACGTTCACAACTAACTTATTTTACAATTTTAAGCAAAAATATTAGCACCAACTACCGTTGACATGTAAGAATGTTTTAGTTATGTTTTAACTAATCCTAAATAAAATTATCCTATATGACGCACTTCATACAGTTAGTTAGTACTGGTAATATTACTAAAATTGTGCTTACTGCTAGATGAAAATGTCCTAACTGCAAATATTTACGTAGATAGGACATGTAATTGTAGTAATACCTACATAGGCCATTTTAATTAAGGACAAGTGGCTGGATATTCACTTATGACAAAACATTTTATGAGAATTTGGTACGCTAACACATCAGATAGAACTGTAAGACTTAGTAAACGTGTAGGTAACATACCTATAAATCCAAGTCCACAAATAACTAAAAATCCAAAAATTTGCATATTTGTATTATTTTTACCAACGTAAATCTGTTTGTTTAGAATGTACAAGTTAGGCCAACAAGTTTAATTTTATGTACAACGTGTTGCTCAACCGAAGGGGGCTTGTATTAACAATTATTGTTTGTGATCTATACCTACATACTTGCAATTGATCGCATTTATGTAAATCTACTTTACTTTTCTTTTCTAACCTCTCTGTAATAAAACAAAAATATATTGATGTTACAACTTGTGTGTTGTCATTTTAAACGGTATCTACCATTTTAGTATCTAACCGTTTTGGCGCCTTTTTAATTTTACATTCTAATTAGCACATCGGAACCTGCGATCCGCTTGCTGATTTAACTGAGTTAGTCGCCAGCAATGAAGTTACGAGAAAATCCTCGTAATATTTTGAACAATGTTTAATAGTTAAAAACAGTATTAGATAGCAAATTCGTGCAATTTAATCAGAAATGCTAAATAGTGCTGTATAAAACTTGGAGGAACGGTTGGTTATTGTACATCAAAATGGAGATCAGATAAACCATTTGATTTGTTAAAAATCTTTCATAAGCAGATGATGATTTAATAGCTAGTTGTAGTTATCTTTAACACGTAGTAACTGACAATACGAGATGGCATCGCTATCAAATCTTGTTTAAAAGTATTTATGTGATTTTTTAAATATTTTTAGCACAATGTTTCTTAAAAATTACTTTTACACCAAAAATTAGTTCAGTGGTAATTGGTGTAATATTTTTAAATATTTGTTTTAAAAAATAGGATTATATATCTTTTAAAGCTATTATAAAATATTTTATTTTTATTCAGTTATTTTAAAATAACTTTACAAACGCATTTGTAATAACACTATTTACAACATCTACAGAAAGTAGTACTTATAGTAATTTTATATTGGATGTATGTAGTATGTAAAACCAATTATGAATTAAACTGATGTAACTCCAATACAAAATGTTTATAGGTGGAAAACTATAACAAACGTGTGTCTTTTTAGCTACAGTTAAGGTAAAATACATTTTATCAAAGTCCGGAAGTAAAAAGAATAACACTAATAAGAACCATTAGTAAACTAGCACTAAAAAGACTTCCTGCGTTACAATTATCGTTTTCGCAAACATTGCAATTTTTTAAGTTAACGTTAGGATCGAGTTCTTGTTTAATAAAATCGCAAACGTCAGCTACGTCTCTCCAAGCTCTTTGACATGTTCTAACAATTCCACGATTACCATCTGAAACAAATATTTATGTTCAAAAAAATCTATTCAGGATAAATATCGATTACCGCTTTCAAGTTCAATTTTAACACACACATATTTAAAAGTCATCTCCGCGCTAGTGTTTCTGTGAAAAATTTTATTCAACACGGGCGCTCCACGAAGTTTGCCATCAAGTTTAATTAGTTCATCTGGATTTTCAGTTTCGTCGTCTCTTTGTCTTGCTCTATTACTGTAAACCAAACTACTACATGCAGCTGATGCTATCTGAGATCTATCAAAAGGGTCGTCGCATGCTTCTGTTCCTTGCAATTCACATACATAGCATATTAAATCATTCGTCGCTGTCTGTCCAAATGCTGAAATTTCTAATTTAAGATTCTTTACATAAATTAAAACACTACTTACATAAAAATGGCGTTACTAATAACAATAAAACAAAAAAGTGTACAGATATTGATTCCATCGTCAACGCAAATACACACCTTAATGTTTCGTGTTTTGATAATTTTTCTGTGAAGGGTTAGGCTATCTTATCGCCTGGGATGGTGGGAAATAATTTTAATATAAAGTTGTCGCATTTTATAAATATGTAATTGTTTAGTAGTCGACGTTTGACCCATTCTTATACGTAATCAGAATGACTAATTACACGATCTAAGACTCAAAAAATATGATTGATAAAAACTGAGATTAATCGTAAACTAGAACTTAATTTTTAATTTTAATATATTGGGTAAACGTGAGAGTTATTGGTCACTTAATGAACCTCTCACTTTTGATTTGATATAACTACTTTATGCTGGTCCATAGAAGCTCTCAGTTTGTTGCAGTTTAATAGAAAATTTTTTGTGCATATAAAACCAAGTCCCATATACAAGGTGTGTATAAATTAATAAAAAAGGTGCACGCTGCGACATTTTTTGTTCAGTTCTAATTGCAAATTCTAATGTTACATTATTGTATTATGCTTTGTATGTCTTCTGGAACCATTTTAAAAAAAACATACATTTGGCAACACTGTAAACTAGCTTACTATTGCAATATCTGCCGTTGCTATTTTCTTTATTTCAATCTCCAAAAATATTTTACTAGTCATTGGTAGCAGGTTTTAAATTCTACAGTTTAAGCAATCTATGATTTGCTCTTTAATTTATTTATTGTGAAAATAATACTTAGGTCTCAAAAAAGTAATTAGATATCTTTAAGCGCGACCTGCAAGGTAGGCAACCAAACTTACGTTACAACAGAATGGCTAGTTAAATTTGACAACATTGGCATTGTAGACATTACTTGTAGCGATATTACGAGGTTACTAACCATCTTTTATAAGCACCGCCTCAAACGTTCAGAAAACATGTTTTTTTTGTTGCAAATATGTATCTAAATTGTACCATTAAGATTTAAATTTTTTTCGCCGAATTTTCTATTTATCTATTTAAGTTCTCTGCTCAAGTTTTAAATGAATGCTATAGTCCCTAATTAAAAAAAGATCTAACTCATTTATAATTTGATTTATAATTAAAACAAATTAAAAAAAAGTTCAATTAATAGCTCAAATACATTTAAACTGCATGCCCAAATATGAAATTGCTGTT
This sequence comes from Aquatica leii, assembly GCA_035610365.1. Classification (NCBI taxonomy): domain Eukaryota; kingdom Metazoa; phylum Arthropoda; class Insecta; order Coleoptera; family Lampyridae; genus Aquatica; species Aquatica leii. Next base: position 36,502,236 of record CM069437.1, on the reverse strand, counting down.
TTAATTAGCCTAAATTTTTAATATTTCCGGAATAAATTAAAGTCAACATTCTGATTTTCTTCGTAAAAGAAGTATTATCATCATTTGAACGTAATTAATGGTCGAGCAATTACAATCTTAATTTCCATTACAAATTCTCATAACTAAAGAGCGAATAGTAAGGCAAGAAAAAATACCAAAAAAAGTGGCATGAAAAGCATATTAAACCTGTCAAAAAGGCAATAAAAAAGCACAAATATCTATTTAAATTTACAGTTTATTTTTTTGTTTTACAATGTTTATTAAGTGCTATTATTTTCCCAAGCACAAATCAAACAATTTTCAAGATTTTGACCAAGAAGCTGTTGCCTTTTATCATTCAAATAATTTTTATAGAAACAAAAAGTTCTTTCGACATCACAAGATATTAGTGGAGCAAATTTTAATGCCGATGTTTATGTTATTGTTAAAGATATTTTCTGTTGATGCTTCATGACCTTTCTTTTTTGAATTTCAGTCAGTTGTTTAAAGAGGTCAAAGGAAGGGTTTCTTGATGTGACGGAATCCAATTTTTGATAACTTTTTCTTCCTATAGTCCCTGGACATGCTCTTATAATTGCTCTTATTCTTTCGAATGTAGCGAAAGATTTGGTCATTGCGGTTTCGCTTTTTTCTAGTTTCTTTAATTCGTCAGGAATGCCGGAAAAATGTGTTTTTATAAAAACTAGTCCTCTCTTAACAGCTTCGTCATTAAAAGCTTTTTGAGATTTAATAATTGCTGCAGAGGCCGTCTCGTCAAATAATTCAACTACCTGAAGTAAGACAATTCAATTAATGTATAAGACAATGTATAGTATGTACCGTTCATACTCTTTAATTTTTTCAAAATGTGTGGCATAAAAAATGCAAGCAGATAATCAAGTTTCCCATCTTGTTATGATAGGTTCCGGTGGAAGTTTAACATCTAAAAGATTTTTTTATAGGCCCTTACCCGTAATGGTGCTTTCACAAAAACCTGAATTAAGATTCAATAATCAAAAAAATAATCTAACATGTTTAAGAGGAATTTGAGCCAACAGATAAATCAACTTTATGAACAACAAATTTTCATCAAAATTACGCTTAAAGCAGTGTTTCCAAGGACCCAAAACCCCGTTCTTTTAGGGGGTATTCCATACCCCCAGTAATGCTCCCTTCTCTCAAAGACTCAGCCATTATTAAGTAGGATATATAAAGAGGTTACTTAAAATTCATTTTGTAATGTATAATATTTAGAGTTGCTTTGTTTGTCAATTTTGTGCAAAATGCCACGTCTTCCTAGACAAGCAGACTTATCACTAGAAACTAGAAGAAATATTATTGCTTTACTAGAATGTGGATTTTCTATCCGAGTCATTGCTCCACGTATGGGTTTATCGGTAAGATAATTTTTTTATTTTGCTTTTGATAATATTCTTTAATATTAGCAGTCTTTTTAATTTTAAACGTGGGTATACATATATACCTATTTTATAGGTATTATATGATGTATAATTCAGATTGCACAATTATTCACCTACATCACAGGAAATTGTTTATAATAAAATTATAAAAGTTTTAATCACATAGCAATTGGGTATCATGTTTTTCACGTCCTTCAAGTTAGCAAAACATAGTTAGCAAAATTAAATAAAACATAATTAGGAATTTGTTACTAATTGCTTGCGAAAGAAAAAACTTGTAGCTTTCTTACTTTTTAAATTATGCATTAAACTTGAGGCAAGTTAGTAGTACACCATTCTAAACATTCTAATAAATTGGTATTCGGTTTAAAATGTGTGTAGAATTTGTTGCTAAATTGTTGTTAATTAATTATAAAAGAAAAAAGCTAATAGCTTTATTATTATTCTACACACATTTTAAACAGAAAATAAATTCATTAAAGCCTTTAGTTAGCCGAAAAACGCAAAACTAAAAAAGTAAGAATGTTACAATTTTTTTTCTTTCGCAACAAATTCCTAGCTACATGTTATTCAATTCTGTTAACCTTGTACTGTTAAGTCGAAAGATTTAACTTTTTTACTTAAATTAATAACATTATTTTATCGGTGCTTTTCAGTAAACGTAAACCTTTTTGCGCAGTTTTAGTTGACTATTATTTATTTTATAAAATCTTAAGCTGTTGTTATGTTTACGATTATAAGCGGCTTTCGGCTTAGACCGCGTCGTAGTTAAACACCCAGACTTAGGTTTGGTCGTAGTCTCTTCTTGAGAGCCAAAACAAGAAGTAGAACTTAGCCTTTGCCGTATTGTCGTTCGTGAATCCAAACAAACTGACGTTTAGCAAGACATTGCGGCTTGCATCTGCAGAGTGGTAGATGTCACTGAAAGAAAAAGTGTAAATGATGATATTTATACCAATAGCAATTAGCGTGATTAACGGTACTTATCTTCCGTTACCGCTTGACTGACTTTGTTATTACTCTAAGTAAGTGTTTGTGTCCTTTCCAAGAAGGTTGATTTTTGTATTAGAAGATATAATACTAGTAGCTAAGATTTGCTGAGTCTTAAACCGTCTTTTCGGTTCATATTACATTGATGTTTTTCTATTTCTACAGCTTCGCGGATTAGTCTAGGAAAGTAGAAAGGAGTTCTAGCCAACACTTTAGTTTGGTCAAAGTTCAGCGTGTGTTCTTGGTTCCACACGTGTTCTGCCACTGCTGATTTAGTAACTCTGCGGTGTTTGCAGTCAGCCATATGTTCTTTTATTCTAACTTCAATAGAGCGTCCCGTTTGTCTTATATAACTTGATCCACAAGAACAAGGAGTTTTGTAAACTCCGGCATGTTTTAGAGCCCCTTGTTTGTCTTTAGCAGATGTAAACCAGGGTATCCTTAGTCGTAAAGACAGTTTTAATATTATGTTTTTTTAGCACTCTGCTTATTTTGTCTGTCAAACCCATACAGTATGGTAAATAAGCGGTGCTAGTAGGAGGTAATAAGTCTTCTTTGATTTTTGGATTTATTGCTATTTTCCATGCGTTTTAGATCTCTTTGAACCTGTATCCATTTTGTTGTAGAAACTCCAACAGTGTTTCTTATTTCTTTTGTTGATTTTTATTATCTGACACACGTGTAGCTCTTTTGGCTAAATTATGCAAAACAGTATTCTTCTGTACTAGATGGTGGTGAGATTTGGCGTTTAAGTTTCTATTGGTGTGCGTTTTCTTTCTATAAACGGAATGCCCCAATTTTCCGTTTTTTTCCTTATCACCAGTACATCAAGAAAGGCTGGACTGCTGTTACGTTCTTACTCCATAGTAAATTTAATGCTGTTATGTGAAGAGTTTGTGCAGAGTTTAGAAGTTAAAAGAACTGATTTAGTTTATCTTTGTCATGAGGCTATGCAACAAACGTCTCATCAACTTATCTGAACCAAGTTTTTGGTTTTAACTCAACATTTTTTATAATTTCAGTTTCATAATATTTTATGTAAATATTGGCTATAACTGGAATGAGCGGTGAACCCATAGCCGCTCTTTCTACTTGTCTAAACAAGTTATCGTTATAACTGAAATAAGTGTGGTTCAAATATGTTGATGATATCTTTGTTGAATGACCTCATGGTAAAGATAACCTAGATCAGTTCTTCCAACATCTAAACTCTGCACAAAAATCCCTTCTAAGATGGAAAATTTTTTGTATTATCAGGGTCCAATGTAGAAAAATTTAGGGCACTTCCCAAGATAGTAAAAAAGTTATTTGGAAGCCACGTAATTTTATATATGAATCAAAACAGGTGCAACCCAACAAAAAAAGTGGGAGAATTAGTGTCGATGGATGCTTAACTGCTCAAATTTACCTGACGATATTGGAAGACGTTATATTGCCCTCCGTACGGGCAGTTTATCTCGAAGGGCCAATTCGGTTTGTTCAGGACAATTTTCTTATACATACAGTTCAAGAATGGTTCTTACAACATTCAAAAGTAGAAAGAATCCATTGGCCACCTAAGTCGCCGGATTTGTACCTTATAGAGAATTTGTAGAATGCGGCCGTGCATGGGTGGAACGACGAACTAAAAAATAACATAGAAATACCAAATATAAACAACTTGCATCGCAATATTAATACCGTGTGGGAAAAATTTCGAGCAGCGTCTACAGGAATGTATAACCAATATTTATTTTTGATTTTTACTAAGATTTTCTTTATCTAGTTTTGTTCTTGTAATATAAATAGTGTGTACGGATGGAGTCTATGCTAAGATTAGAACGTCTTCCAAGTTCTCAGCGTATGAACACGGAAGACGTTTTAGTTTTAGCATTTTGACTTATGTTTCTAATTACTATCAGCAAAAAATTAAGGAATCTAGTAAAATAATTTAAAATCCTTGTAATGTGTGTGTGCCTTTTTTTGGGTGTGAAAAGACTAAATATTATAATTAAGAAATAAATTATAGATGTTTATTTACCTTTGAAATTAGTCAATGATCATAAGTTACACTAAGCTTGACAACGTTTGGTTTAAAATTGTCTAGAGCTTCTAGGTTTCTTTGGTTTCTTTCTGCAAAAACTTATTAAAACGGCTTGATATCTTGTTTTCATGGTGGAGATCTCTTGGTGAAATCTTTTCCCGTGTTTGTCACTCATATTCGACAAAAAGAAGGTGAGATGCGAATGCACGAATAGCATCTTTAGTGACTTTCGGCGACCGATGTGCTGGTAAGCAAATTGTCGACAAGTTCTGCATAGTTGTCAGCTCTATAATTTTCAAGAAAGTTGTGCACGAAAAGCACAAATCCGTACCAAACTGCTTATTCTTGTTTCGTAAACTACACTCTGATCAATAAATCTCCAATCAACGTTTGTATTTCTGGTCCAACGAAGACTCCTACAACTTTCAAATTACCGCAAACATTTTAATTATGCTACGAGTAATTAATCAGCATCAAGACAGTGTTCATTGTTTAGTAAGTTTCTTTCATTCCCTTGGCATGAGCAATAGGAATTAATATTTTCTGGTTGCCATGTTTAGTAGTACAGCTTTGAGAGTAATCAATAAAAAGTCTCTAATTCAACAGCTTGTCACTAAAATTATTTTTTAACACAAACTTTAGTTTTTTTTGCAGCTGATGCAGGTGCTCCATCGACACCGCAGTTCCACTTAAATCTTTTGGCAAGAGACGCAAATGATTCATTTTTTGGTTATAGTTTTTTACGCCGACATTTTGTGGCGCTATTGTTCGTACATCATCACGGTCACTATTGTATTGAACAAACAGAAGAAGCACATTAAGTGTTAACAGTGAGTACGTATTAAAGGATGTAATAACATCTAACTATAGTTAACTTATTTAGGGCTTTGATGTACATAATGACGTATACAAAATAGACAGTAACGACTGCAACAAATTTTACATAAAACAGACGAAACAAACCGTCTGTAGAACTCTCTGTACAACAGTAAAAACAAAAAACCTGAGTTGTAGCTGTACATCAGATTAATATAGGCCACAATCTTGATTTTTTTAACCCTACTACCTAAAATGTGAAACATTGCTTTAATATACGGTAACTACGACAATAATGTAAATTTTAATGCTGATACAAACCACTTAAACAGCATTTACCAAAATTGGGATTCACAGATTTACACCAATTGTGATAAAAAATGCTAATTCATTTAAATGTGTCCTGTTTAGATGTTTTCTGTTTGTATTTTATTATTTCTACACAAATTTTCAATGTCATTGTTTGTTTGTTTATTTAATTCTAATTTTGTGACAAATTTATACGGACAGCTCGTCTTGGAGTTGTTTTTTATGTAAGTGACATCAAAATAGGTTAATTATAGTTTTTTTAGATTTTGCGTTTCTATATATGATCAACATTTTTTTTCTATTTTTCTCCGGTCAAAGTATACCGAAACGTTCGAAAAATTATTCTTAAGTTCGAGAACTTTTACGTAGTTGTTATCCATTTTCCAGAACGTTCACCGAAAGATATAGAACAATCGCAAAGGATTGCCAAAATGTATAAATGCGGTACAAACGAATCATAGGTCAGTGATTTCAGTAATTCGAAATTGGCAGTGTTAAGAAGATTATTCAAAATTAAATAAATAAGTGATTAACACGTGTTGAGATAAATATACGGAGTACAACCTTGTGCGTGACTTGAATGTAAACAAGTGTCAAACTGAAGTTATCCGCGGACTTTATCTTTTGTGTAAGTGATAGTGCTATACAAATTAGTGTAAGTGTTTTTATTAAATATCTTTAGATTTAGTTAGTTCGGTTAGTTATAAACGTGTACATATTTTTAGTATAAATAAATTAGTTTTAATAATCGTTACAATACGAAATGCATCGTTGACAAATTTGACTACAATTACTTTCTTCACTATCGTATTAGCTACAGGTCTTCTTACATCATTCGCTGTTTTGTCAAAAATTAACTAAACATACCCATTTTCTGCATCTGCTGTTCAAATGTTCTAAAAAGATCTTTTGTTGGTCTTTTCTACATATTTTTTTGTAAATAGTGGAATCGCAAGAAATGCGTTCGTTAGTGTATTTCTTTAAAAAAAGCTTAAACTTTGAAATTTCTAGTTTGTGCTTCTCAATGCTTTACACAGATCTTTTTTAAAAACTTTTTTTGGATGGAAGTACCTTAACAATTTAAAGTCGTTAATAACACTAAAATTTAAAGTATTTTATTTTTAATTATTCACGTGCATAGCCGTAGACAAACGCTGTAACCGCATTAAAGACTTCTCGTGCTGATGAGTCTTACTAAGACGAAATTGTTGTCCACACGTTTTTGCTAGTAGTTTCTGTAGTTACGTAAACACATTTTTTTACTTTTACATTACAGTTACTAATTTTAAATTGCGTTAAAAAATACTGTTCGTGTACCTAGCGTTAGCGTTTTTTTTTAAATAATCCTGGTATAAGCAACATCTCAATTAAAAATTATTATCGCTGTCAGAACAATTAAACCTGATTATCATATACTTTTTCTAACAGTTTAAGGTTTTTTTTTCTAATTAATCTGAAACATCGATTACAACTAAACACACCCAGACTTTTAATTTCGTACTATTTCTCAGTAAAGAATTTGCGAGCGTCCAAATATAAACATGTGAAACTGAAGCGTAGTGTCAAATTTTGTTATTGTTTGTATATTTAATTCCAGTTTTTTTAACAAAAATGTAAGTTCGATATCTATTTTAAATGTTTAATTTAAAACGTAATTACGTCATCGTGTAAAAATAATTTTGTTTCACCTTAACAGCGTATTTAGTAGGTTACCTTATTAAAACTTATAACGGATTGTGCTATTAATAATTTTTGAGTACAACAAATTTTCCAGTAAAAGAAGAAATATTTTTTTCGCATATAAAACGTCACTAAATTTGACACGATTTTTGTTGTACTCAATCAATAATTCGTAGCTATATAATTAAAAGCCATCTCTCCAACTATTAAATTGACCTTATTTTGCCATACCGACAAGTAATGTGACGTAGCAGGCGACAGCGAAATATTGTCGGTTTCAACAACTTTTTGAAAATTAGTATTAATATTTAGTTTCTATGCATGGATATTTGTGCAAAGCAGCATAAAAACTACATGTACGTGTTTGCTTAGGCTTGTTTTACAAAAGAGTTTGTAACAAAGACGAATTTTTAATTATCTTTATTAAAAGCAGTGGCGTAAATATCATAGAACAAAGTGGGACTGAGCTCTAGGGCCCCAGAGTTAATTAGTTAATATTTGTATTTATAATTCTATATAATTACTCATAAAATTCAGGTACTTAAGTATATTGCATTACGTATTATTATTGTTTATATCCACCCCAATTCAAAATACACAAACAGATTAGAAAATCCCAAGACAACAAATTATAATTAAAACTCATGAAGATTCTAAAGATTTTAAAATAAATGTTATTTTTTTCGTTATTATATTTTTATGAAAGTTCACGCGAGTAACACGTTTCGAACTCTGCCTTGTTTACATCTGCTTTAAATAGAAAGTTGACAATATGAATAAAAAAAAGACAGCCATTGGTGCTTCTAAGCCAAAACAACGAAATGAAAAGAGGAGACATTAAACAAAAGTTGCCCAAATTGGACAAATTTTTAATGAAATGTGCTACAAGTACAGTTATTTCTGAACAAAAATTCTAACACATTTCATGACAGTCTGGTCACCACGGTACCAGTTAAAAAATTGAATAGACAGACGACGATTGAAATCGTCGTCGCTAACCGCACTGAAGTTGATCACAGAGATGACCTCGCAACACTTTTGAGAAAAAAAAATCGCCGATCTCTACACATACCGAAATTGTTATAACTTCCAGTGACTTAGGTAACTTTATAAACCAGACATTAAATGATAAAGAAAAACTTCTTTTTTCTTGATATGGGAGCATTAAAACCTCCAGGACCGTTATCAAAAGACCCTCATCAAGACAACAGAAGTTTTTTCAGAAACATATTACATTTTTAAGACTAAATAGACCAGTTAGTCGCTTCTGGTTTTCCACAATGCTAGATGCAGCCTAGTGCCAACCGCGTTGGTTAATTGCTTCACATAAAAATATATGGTGACGGGTCTTCGAGGCTGAAAGCATTTATCAGAAAAAATTCACAGATATCGCAAATCTTGCAACTAACGGAAGGTGTCGAAAACAAACACAATATTACATACGTAATATAATAAACAAGGTTTATTGCGATTTTCAACAATTAGAATGCATACATAAATAATAAAAAGATTAAAAAAAAGAAATAACTGGTATTCTAGGTGTATATTGAACGAGAATAGAGTCGAATGATAATTCACCAATTGTTTTTCATAACCTCTTCATAGCTGGAAGATGATGAATCAGCAACACCAATGACATGGAGAATTTTTTGTGATAACAAATGATGAACGAGACCGCTTATTATCAAGAATTGTTGCGTGTTGATAAAACGTAGTTTCCAGTGACGTATCTAAGGAGAAACCCAATCGCGTTATCTTAAATCCATGCGCTTAAACAAACATCATAGCATGTAAATGGACCGGCTTCATAATTAGTATTAAAAACTCTAAATCCAAACACTTCCGACTGTTGTTTCCCATTTATAGTTTTAGTAGTATGTAATAGTTTAGTGCGAATTGATTGCAAGCTGAAGGGTATATCTTTTATAGAATTTTTTTTAGAAAAGCACAAAAATGAGTATTTTGGGCTAATCTTTTCAAATCGTTAACAAAATGCTCAATAAACTGTCATAAATTCGCGGATTTCTTCCACCAGTAGTCCATTGTTGGCACAAACATTGAGATGCGATGTTTTGGTTGTAAATCTTTAATGTCCTGAATGGCCGTATTTATTCATTTACTCAAATCTAAGCTTTGTTTAGGCAACCAGTATTAAGAAATATTTGGGTTGTGTTAGTAACGCTTAAGTTCTTTTTTCCAAGCGATGTACCGTAAGAAACATAAAACTTTATTTGACACAATATATTTTCAAGGCAAAAAATCACTTTCGCAAAGCTCAAATAGTCATATTGCGCACACAAGCATGTTATGCGAGAAAAGGTCGAACAAATTGAGCCTCACGTCCACTGACTGCCATTTTCTACTGGCTTAGATACGGTTAAAAGCATTCGAATTTTCCCATACGTCTTATTCCAATACCATAGCCTCTACTGCGTTAGTCTGTGGCGTTGGAGATATTACTCCGCAGGTTCTGAATTTCTTGGTAAGAGTTTTTTTTCCTGATGTTAGATGAAGAAATATCACACGTGTTTTTAGACTTTGTATATAAAGTTACTATTAATGACTGCGGCTTACTTTAAGACCTCCTTGTTCTTGAAAAAATTGTCAATTCGATGACATTACAAATTCTTTTCTAGATGAGTCGTTTGTATAAGTAACTAAAAAACGTTACTAGTTTTTAAACTTGTGGATAAACTACTATATATAAGTTTAACTTTATTCATTGCCATTTGGCTTACAAATTTTGGTCGTGTTATTACATTACATATATATTACATTTTCTTATCCCTTCTCCCCCCTTAACTTTTTCCTCCTGTTCCATACTTCCTCCATCCATTCCACTCCTTTTCCGTTTTCATCTAAGATATCCACTATTTTCATCCCCTCTTCTCTTAATTCCCTGCATCTCTTTCTCATGTGGTTAATGTCTTCCCTTTCTTCTCCACATAGCCTGCACAACTTTTCTGGTTCTTCTCTCCAATATTTGTTCCCTAGCTCCTCGTTGCCACATCTGAACCTTGCTACCATTTTTTTCCTGTTGTTGCTTTTTGTCTCATTGTCTTTTAAATATTCTGGCACCCCTTCACCCTTGATATCTTTATAATTCCTATTATATCTGCTCTCTTTTATCTTTGTCCATCTCTCTTGTTTTTCGATGTCTTTATCTCTCCTTATTATTTCTTCTCTTGTCCCTACCCCTCTTCTCTTAATCTCTCTACTTCTTCACTCATGTACCCGTTTCTTTTGTAATACTCTTCTCTGCCCTCCTGCCCGTACTTCACTTTCCCTCCCTTTATCTCTTTCCAACATTCTTGCAGAATTTTGCAATTTGTTCTCTCCCTCATTTCTTCCTCGTATTTTATTGCTCTTTTTCCTGTCTCAATCCTTATTTTTTCTATCTGAACCTCCTCTCTCACAATATACCCCGGTGTATCCCTGTCTAATCCTAACACCCATCTCCAGTATTTTTCCTGTAGCCCCTCTACCTCCCTCCACTCCTTCCAGCCCCATATTTCCGCTCCATACATTACCACCCCCTTTATTAATTTTTCGAACAGCAATTTTCTTTTTTTATATCCATCTTGAATACTCTTTCCTGCACACCCCAGACTTGTCCTATTAGCCTGTTTCCTTTCTTCACCCTTTCCTTTATGTGTTCTCCTCTTTATTATCCTGTTTCATCGTGTAGCCCAGGTATGTAAATTCCTTCACTTGTTGCACTTTCTCATCACTCCATCTCCACTACTCTCTTTTTCTTTTCCCCCTCCTTTTCTAAATATCATTATCTTTGTTTTCTCCGTGTTTACTTCCATTTCTTTTTTTCATATATTTCTCTAGCGTCTTCATCATCTCTTTCATTTCCTTTTCTTCCTTAGCCACCAGCACTATGTCATCCGCATACGCCAACGACCATACCTTAGCTTTCCCTACCACTATCCCTCCTGTCTGTTGTCCTCTCATTGTCTCTTCCAGATCCCCCGTATATAACGAGAACAGGCTTGGGCTCAGTGGACATCCCTGCCTCAACCCTCTCTTTGTTATGAATTTCTCACTCTCTTCCCCATTCACTTTAACCCTGCTTCTCGTTTTTTCGTATATTTCCTCTATTCTTTGTATTAATCTGTCATTGATTTTTTTTCTTTTCATATATTCCCACAGCTTTTCTCTATTCACTTTGTCAAAAGCAGCTTTTAGGTCTACGAATAGTGCTACCATTTTCCCTCTTTTTTTTCTAGTTCTTTATTTGCTAAGTGTTTCATTATATATATGTTGTCTATCACCCTTCTTCCTTTTCTGAATCCCGCTTGTCCGTCTGGTACCAAACTTTTTTCCTCTATTTCCTTCTGTAATCTTTCTTGCAGTATTGTCGCGTACAATTTGTATGCCGAGCTCAATAATGTTACCCCTCTATAATTCTCGACTTTATTGTTTTCGCCTTTTTTATGTATTGGGCATATTATCCCTTCTCTCCATCTCTCTGGAAATCCTTCCCCTTTCCATATTTTGTTTATTATTTCCGTCATCCTTTTTGCTACATTTTCTCCCCCGTATATCCACTCTTCTCCTTGTGTCCCGTCTTCTCCTGCCGCCTTTCCTTTTTTTATATTTTTTATCGCCTCTATTACTTCTTCCTTCCTTATTCTATCCCTCTCTCCTTCTTCTTGACTTACTACCGCGTCTTTCCTTTTTTCTTTTTCCTGCTTTTGTTCTTCCCCTCCCATCAGGTTCCGAAAATATGTCTCCCATTCTTTCATTTTTATTCCCTTTGTCGTCTTGTTTTTTCCTCTGCTTCTTTAGGTACTTCCATACATCTTCTTCCGTTTTTATTCCTTTAATCTGCTCCTCTTGTTTCTTTTTGTTTTCCTCCTTCTTTCTGTCGCATGTTTTTGTATATTTTTACTGCTTCTTTGTATTCTTCTTTCTCTTTCTTCCCTTTTTTCCACTGTCTTAATGCTCTTCTTGCATTTTTCTTTGCTTCCTTGCATTCCTTATCCCACCATTTCTTCCATCCAGTTTTCTTCCCCTTCCATCTTCTAAATCTGACTCTCTCTGTTGCTTTCTCCATCATCTCTCTCATTTCCTCTACACTTTCTTGTAATTCCTTCCCTATCCATACCGTTTTCCCCATTCTCTCTTTATATCTTTTATACCCTCTTCTGTCCACTTTTTTTTAGTTATGTACTTTTCCTCTTCCTCTCTCTCTTCTCTTTCCCTTCCTTCCATTGTCAATTCCAGTGGTTGATGGTCTGACTCTACCCTTTCTCCCACCTTAAATGTCTTTACCTTTTCTGCGGCCTCTTCATTTGTCATTACAAAATCTATTATTGATTTTCCCCTTCCTCCTATGTACGTAAATTCCCCCTTTCCATCTTCTTCTCTGTTCCCGTTCATTATTTCCCACCCTTTTTCGTTGCACAATTCCAGCAGTTCCTCTCCCTCTTTATTTATCACCTTGTCCTTTGTTTGTCTCTTTCCCGTCCCTTTTCTTTCTTGTATTCCCCCCTCTTCCCCTATTCTTGCGTTGAAGTCCCCTCCTACTATTATCAATCCCTCTTCCCTCTCTTCTATCATCTCTTTTATGTTTTTCCTTGTCTCTTTCATTCTACTGCTATAAACCGTCACTACTTTTATTTTTGTTTTTCCCCACTGCATGTTCCTTTCTACAACTCCCCTTCTCTGTTGCACTTTCTCTTTCTTTTCCTGGTTCAACCATTTTTTCTTATTCCCGTTATTATACCCCCTTTGCTCTCCCTTTTTTCTTTTCTCTTTCTGCACGTTGCACCACCCACTCAAATTCCTCCGGCAACTCTTTTTCCCACCACTCCCATTCTTTTTCTTCCATCCATGTTTCCTGTAATCCCACTACATCCTGTTCCTTGATGTACTTCCAGAAATCATGTTCCTTGTTTTTATTCCTGCTACGTTCCAAAACAATACTCTCAGCTCACTCACCTCCCCCGTGCTTCTTCCTTACTTTCTTTTTTCTCCCTTCTTTTCTTTTCCATTTCCATCTCTCATTATTCCTTTTCTTTGCCGTTTCGTCAACTTTCCCTCCTTTACCACCCCCTTTGCCCTTTAGTTTTTGCTTTTGGTTCCCACTTTCTCTTCTCTTTCTCTGCACAGTCCCCTATCCTTGTCGTTCCATATGTATCTGTCTCCGTCTATCTCCATTTTTCTGTACCCTACCCATACTCTTTTTCCTTCCGTTTTTTTTCCATCGCTATGTTCATTATTTCTCTTTGCACTCTTCTTTCCTCCCATGTTAAATCGTGACTTATATATATTCTTGTATTCTTTAATTTCTTCTTCTCCTCCATTACCTTCTGTTTTTCCTCCCATCCTCGGATTTCCGCCACCACCATCTCATTTTTCTTCTCTTTGTTTATTACTGTCACTTTTTTACCTCTACTTTTACATTAGTTTTTCTTCCAGCATCACTGCTAAATCTTTTTGTGGTTTTTCACTTTTCCACCCCTTATCATAATATTATTCTTTCTTTTCCATCTTTCCTCGTCTTCCGCTTTTTTCTCCATTTTTTCTATTCTCTCCACCAGTTTCTCTTTTTCTTTCTCCCACTTCTTTTCTCTTTCTCCCATTTCTTTTTCATTTCTTTGATTTCTTGTCTTATTCCTTGCATATTTTCTTCCATCTGTTTCATCATTTCTCTCATTAATTCTTTTAACTCCTCCATTTCTTTCCTTCCTCCTTCTGTTCTTGAGGTTTTTCCTTCGTTCTCCTCCGATATCTTTTAATGTCTGGTGATCTTATTGTTTTCTTTCCTCTTTCAAACATTTGTTGCCTTTCTTTTTCCTCTTCCTCTCTCTCTTTTATTCATCCCTTTCCCCTTTTGTTATTACTTATTATTTATTTATTTTTTTATTTATTTTTTTTTTAATTTAGTTATTTATTTAATTTTTTTTCTTTATTAATTTTAAAATTTTTTTTGTTACTATGATTCTTTCTACCTGTATTTAATTAACGCCCGCCACAAATATTAGAAAAGTATATAAATAAACGTTTGTATCACAAGCGCGCGCTTGACCTTTAAACAAGTCCGCGATATCCGCTCGCATTCGCACACGTTATCTGAGCCTCCTATATCTTCTTATCCATAATTTAATGTACTTATCTACTACTCACATTACAATTGTACTTCTAATCCTTTCTTCACTTCACTTTCCTCACCACGCCCACGTAAGTTAATTGCTGTAAATCACTTTAAATTACCCAAAACTCCGCACTACTATTAAACACGTCTTCACTCAATCACCTTCAAAACACGACCGTCGATAAACTACTAGCTTTCTATGTTTTAATGAGCTTTTAACTTTTGTGGAAGATGATTACTCGCATCGAGACTCTGTAAGAGACTGTTTTATATAATTCGTTTTCTGTTACTATTTTATTTCATTTCACAACGTTTGGTCTAAAAATATTCAAAAAGAGCATAAAACAAAAACGTTGCTTGTAATACAATTGTTCTGGTTGATTACAACAAAAGAAAGAACGTTGTATGTGAATATAATGTAGCATTGTTTTTCGGGTGTTGCCGCGTCACGTTTTATTGATCATGCTGTCAGCTTCTTTAGAAGATTTCAAAAGACTGCTGTTATCGTCTTGCGTTATATACTGTCTTTCGGCTCCGCTTCGCTGATCCGTGTCCGTTTTGATCTGTTGAGTTGCGCTCATAGACGTTTGGTGACTCCTTGCATGTTCTTCGCGCAGCGTAGATCTCCATGTGTTGCTTAATCTGTATCCATCTTCACGGTTGAAGTTGTTAGGATTTAATTATTTCCAGTGATTCGTGCTAATACCTTTACGTTTCTGTAATCAATCCGGTGATCTCCATTCTAATATAGATGTTCCGTTGAGTACGCGAGAGATGAAGTGGAGAGATTAAGAGAGGGAGTAGGAGTAAGGGAAGAAATAATAAGAAGAGATAGGGACATCGATAAACACGAAAGATGGACAAGGCTAAAAGAGAGCAGATATAATATAGTGAAGGAGTGCCAGAATAAAAGATAGAGAGAATAAAAGCAATAAAAAGAAAAAAAATGATAGCACGGTTCAGATGTGGGAACGAGGATTTAGGTAACAAATACTGGAAAAAAGAAGAAGAAAAGATGTGCAGACTATGTGGAGAAGAGACCTTAATCACATCAGAGAGAAATGCAGTGGATTAAGAAAAGAGGTTATCAAAATAGAGGAAATCTTAGACGAAAACGGAAATGGGGCGGAGTGGATGAAAGAAGTATGGAGAAGGAAGAAACAGTTAAGAAGAGAGGAGGGATAATAAAATGTATTTAAAAAAAATGTAAATAGAATGTAAATGTAAATAGAAAGTAAGGTAGTAATTGTAAAGCACGAACTATTTTGTAAGCTTAGGCAACAAATAAAGTTAAACTTATATATGTAAATGTTCCGCTACTGCAGATTTGTCCGTGCGTCTGAGTTGAGAGTCTGGTTGATGTTCTTTAATCCTGCACTGAATGCTCCTATGCGCCTATGTAACTTTTGGCGCACATACACACTAATTTGTATATAGCTTTGGTGTGTAGCCTCGGCAGTTGATCTTTGTTAGGTGATATGAGCTGATCTATTTTCTTCACTGTGTTATAACGTGTAGTATTGTTCTTCTTTCCTAGAACTCTCTTTAATGTGTC
Organism: Aquatica leii; assembly: GCA_035610365.1. Classification (NCBI taxonomy): domain Eukaryota; kingdom Metazoa; phylum Arthropoda; class Insecta; order Coleoptera; family Lampyridae; genus Aquatica; species Aquatica leii. The sequence goes on along the minus strand of CM069437.1, from coordinate 36,486,334 downwards.
AGTAACTCCGACAAGGTAGGATAAGTAAGCATAGGTTTCTGACGGTGTCTCCGCAGTGACCTTAGCTTGCTTCTCCTTCTTCTTCTGTGGTCTTTTTAATTTTTTATTGTAGCTATTTTTTATAAAAGCGTCTTTGATGTGTTTGATTTTCTCCGGCTTGTGTTCTTCATCACTAATTTTCTTTGTTCTTCTTAGAAGTGTGTTGATGAGAGATCTCTTTTGTTGTAGATGGTGATGAGAGGATGCGTGTAAATATCGGTCTGTATGTGTTTTCTTGCGGTATAGGCTATGACTTAGCCTGTTGTTGTCCGGCATGTTACCAGAACGTCTAGAAAGGGCAGCGTTTTGTTCTTTTCGATCTCCATGGTGAGTTTGATACTGTTGTGGTGTCCATTGATGTATTGAAGAAAACGTCTGTGAGGTCATACAATGAAAGTGTCGTCCACGTATCTATACCAACATTTCGGTTTCTTATTGCTTGAGTTGATAGCGTCTTGTTCAAAAGCTTCCACAAAGACGTTGGTTATTACTGTTGACAGTGGTGATCCCATACTTGCGCCGTTCTTTTGTTTATAGAACTTACCATTCCACAGGAAGTGGGTTGACGTTAAACAGAGTCTGGCCAAGTCGATCAAATCTTCTTGTAAACCTCGTGGCACTAGTTGTTGTCTAATGATCTCTAATGTTTGTTCCACTGGTACATTGGTAAAAAGTGATTCTATTTCGAAACTAACTAGTATGTCACTGATAATTCCCTCAAGATCTTGAAGAATCTCAACGAAATGTTCGGAATTGTTAACGTATCTGGTTGTCTTTCTGTTGTGCTGCTGTAGTTTTCTAGCTAAGTATCATTATCTGGCTACAACGACGAAGAACTAAATGAAAAAGTTCGATAAACTAAACTACAAAAAATCAGAGAAGATACCAGAGCTTAATATAGGAAAAACAGTCATCAATCTTTCGGGGAAGAACAACTTTGCAGTCGCACTTACAAAAATACCAAAAGAGATCATTGCTCAAGTGGAATTTGCTATCCGGAATTTACCTATTGACGATGCTGAAGAAATACACGTAACTTGTGTGTTACGGACAGCCAAACCATCATAACATAACCAGGACTGAGAAAATAGCGTTACCTGACTTACGTAAGAATGAGAAGGTAATCATACTACGAGCGGACAAAGGTAACGCGACAGTACTAATGGATAAGGACATTACATCAAAAAAATGGACACTCTACTAGAACCAGTATCTATACGCATCTTCTCATCACCATCCACAACAGAAAAGATCCTTTATCAACACGCGTCTAAGAAGAGTATAGAAAACAAGTGATGAAGAACACAAGCCGGAGGAAATCAAGCACATCAAGGACTCTCTTATGAAAAATAACTACAATAAAAATTTAATAAGACCATAGAAGAAGAAAAAGAAGCAAGCTGAGGTTGCTGCAGAAACACCGTCAGAAACATATACTTACTTACCCCACCTTGCCGGAGTTACTGACAGACTAAAAAGAGTTCTAGGAAAGAAGAACATCACAACACGTGACAACACAATGAAGAAAATAGATCATCTGATACCACCTAACAAAGATCAACTTCCGAGATTACACACCAAGAGTATATACATATTAGAGTGTATGTGCGGCAAGAGTTACATCGGCTAAACAGAAAGGAGCATTCAGTTCAGGGTTGAAAAACATCAATGAGACGCTCAACTCAGACACACGGACACATCTGCAGTAGCGGAACATCTACATGAGAATGGAGATCACCGGATTGATTACGGGAACGTAAAGGTATTAGCACGAAGCAGACACTATCACCAGCGAATAATACTCAATTCACTGGAAATAAGGAAAAATCCTAACAACAACCGTGAGGATGACTACAGATTAAGCAACACATGGAAATCTATGCTACGTGAAAAACATGCTAGAAATCGCCAGACAACTATGAACGCAATCCAACAGACCAGAACGGACACGGATCAACAAAGCGGAGCCGAAAGACGGTATATAGAAATCTTCTAAAGAAGTTGACAGCATGATCACTTGGTTGTAATTTACTCATAATGCCTAGGATACGAAATATGATGATGAATTTAAAGGGCATTATGAATTCATAACGTCCTCTCATAATGCTCTCTTTTAAAAGTGATGTATATTTTCAATTTCTTGTTTAGATTTTGATGGTAACAAGATTTCTATTCTCCTTTTCTTTTGCTCTTGTACATTTTTCTTAATATATTTGAATTTTACATAAAGTGAAAATAAAATTTTGTATGCACCACTGGCGTTACTGAATTGCGCCCATCGAGGAACATATATCCCTCGCGCCAAAAGCTTTCGGGCTGCATTAAGTTGCTCTCCGGGCGTAATCATATTAATTAACGCCTTTGGTACATAAATAGCTAAAAAAATTGTTTCAACGATTAGTATTTCATCCCTAAATCAAAAGTATATCGAATTTTATCATAGTTTCAACACGTTTGGTCTTGAATAAGCGATTTAATTTGCTCATTTGTGATATTTGGGATTATTTTCATGCTGATAAATAACTTAAAAATAAAATTTTATTGGTTACTTATTCTAATACTGTTTTGAAGGTAAAAAAAAACTACTTATATTTTGTATATAAAAACTTTTGCCAAGAAAAATACAATAGATCAAAGGTATTTTAGTTAATCGCTACTATCATTAAGTTATTAACTCACCTTTACCTCTAAATGTAGCCACGTAACTGTCACTATTGACGTTTGTCATTAAAATGATTTAAAAACACATTACTTTAATGCAATTGAAAGTAATTATTTGATAAAAAAAAGCATATTTTATGGTATTAGAGTATCCAGTAATTATTATTTAGGTTTTTTCGTTTTAGACTTCATCATTTCCAGTTAATCGTAAATTGGCATGTGCAGCAAAAGGTTTAGGTAGTAAATCGTAGTCGAAGTTTAATAATGTCTTCCATATGGGTCCACTGCGTACTTTTAGTTTTATTTATATTATTTAATACTAGTAAGTGCTGTAAACTAAATTGGATTACTTAATATTAGTTTGTTTTCACAGCAAATAGTTATAAATGCTACAATTGTCATAGTAACCAACAGGATGCCTGCGGTTTTGAATTCAATGGTTCCCAAATACATACTGTCGATTGTCGACCGCCACGTACTTGTAAAAAAGTTTTACTTCCTACCACAGGTGGTGGCCGAGAACCAATAAAAAGAGGATGTTTAAACAACGATCTTTGTACTAAATGGAGTGTTTGTTTGGAATGCGAATACGATTACTGTAATTCGGCTAGTGCCCTACTTTTTTCTGTGGTTACAAATATTATCAGTTCATTAGTTTTATTATACATTTGTATATAGATACATAAACTATTTTTATATATATAAAGTATGTACAACAATATATTTTTTTATTATTAAAATTTATTATTTTAAAACCACAAAATTAAATAACTGTGCCATGATTAATGTTTGTTCTAATATAAATTTTAAATGAGTAGATTCAGAATTTTTAACCTATCTTATAGAAAGTGTAATTTCTTTATAGTCCTGTGAAGTAAACTTTGTTTAAATTTCTAATGGCTATTTTGATTTTTAGTTCGAGAAGACCATGGGTTAAATATAACTGAACAATAACATCAAATAAAAATGAGTAATAATAATAATTTAACCAAGAAGATTGTTAATGATAATGATTCATAATCAATACTTTTTAACACCGTGAGCGAGTGTAATGAGCGAACGCGTTAAAATTGTCGCCGATTAACAGACGAGTTTTGAAGTTTTTCCGTTGATTGTACATTAACAAAACCTGTAAAATTATAAAAAAACTAAAGTAAACAAACTTGCTCGTTGTGATATCTAGTAGTCGCACAATATCCTTAAATCAGTAGTTGTTAACGATTTCATTAATTGCTACACAAAATCGTATATTAGTAGAAATTTATTTACTGGTTTAAAACCGTTCAATAATGGAGATTATTACCGACCTATTTCTGATACATGCTTATAAGTTAATATTGCTATTATTAGACATTGGACGAAAAAAACATTTAATTTCTGGGTCAAATAAATATTGTTTATTCTATCTTGACTAGAAAAGGCAAAGAGATACTAAGATAAGAATGTCTTCCGGGTTTGGACCGTGTCTTTGTTGTTGTAACCGAAGTTGCCAAAGTTTCGCCCACTTTCGTAAAGGGCTTCATCAGGGCGTGAGATAAATCGCAATACTCAAACAAGCAACCGAAATCTAACTTAGAACTTCTTAAAAGTTAGGTTATCCACTTCTGAAACAAGCCATAATCTAAATTCTGAAAAGATAAGAAAGAAAACAAGAACTTGAAAAGTTTTCAAAGTATAACATTAACAATCTGTACTGGGAGAATATTTTTTCTAAAATCTCCGTATTTTCCAAACTTCGCCACAAACTCGTCAAACTTTTGTGCAATTTAACCTTTCTTAGTCGCTGTCGTGACCACAACATCATTCTTGCATTCCTCAGAATAAAGTTCCACATTCAGACACGTTCTTCTAAAAACATCCTACACCGTGCTAGTCTAGCGTTGATACGCGAACGGATTAAGCGAACTAGGCGAGAGTTAGACACCATTTCGAAACAACTCTTTTATCTTCATCTTGAGTTGGCCAACGCTCTATCCCCGGATGATTGGAAACTCTTTGACAACATTACTTACCAGCAGTCTGATACCACTCTACGACTAACCACTGAAACTCATCTCAAAAAGTTTTAATTATTGGAATCCAAGAATCGTAAAGTTTCATCCACTACTAACTCCTTGAAGACGGTTGTCAATTTATCTAGTTTGGCCTTCACTTCAGAACAGGAATCGGTGCTATCCAAGGGTTTGAATTTTGCGGTTGCTCCCAAACGTATTCCTAAAGAAGATATTTTATGTGCTGTTGAGTCTTCTATAAGACATCTTCTTCGCCACATCTCAGATCCCATTTGTATTAACACTGGCAAAACCCTTGAATCATCTAAAATTCTTAAATCCAACATTTCTAAGTCGGAAGAGTCAGCTCTAAAAAGTCTTCGTAAGAACCCTGATACTATTGTTCTTCCAGCCGACAAAGGCAACGCTACTGTAGTTTTGAACCAAACTGATTATGTTACGAAAATCAATTCTATTTTGTCTGAGGAAACTTACGCTCTTCTAACTCACAACCCCACTTCGAGGATTGAACGTGAGGTCAGCCAAATCATCAAATCTTCCAATCTACCTCATGAAACTGAACGGAAACGTCGACTTACCCCATCACATTCTAAACCACCTCGTCTATACGGACTTCCCAAAATTCAGAAGCAAGGTATTCCTTTTCGACCTATCGTCAGTACTATCCAATCTCCTACAAGCTAGCCAAGTTCTTGTCCAACATTTTTTGCGAGTTTACAGGTAAAACCTCTTCTCACATTCTCAACTCTCAGCGTTTTATTCAACGTCTAGAAACTATAAAACTTGAACCTCAAGATCTTATCGTGAGCTTTGATGTTACTTCACTTTTTACTAAAGCTCCTATTAAGAATTCGCTTATTATCATCAATCAGATTCTGTCTCAACATGGCAAGGACTTGAGTTTGGTTCCTCTTATTGATGAGTGTCTATCCTCTACTTACTTTCAATTTGATAACAAGTTCTACAAACAGGTTTTTGGTGCTGCTATAGGTTCTCCTCTATCACCTGTTGTAGCTAACATTTTTATGGAATCCTTTGAAACGGTTGCTTTGGAATCATCAATATTAAAACATAAAGTGTCGTTTAGGTATGTGAACGGCACGTTTATTGTTTGGTTTTATGGTCATCTTTAATTGTCTAAGTTTCTTGATCATCTTAACAATCAACACTTAGATATCAAATTTACTATGGAAATCGAAAGTAATGGTTCTTTTCCATTTCTTGACGTTCTTGTGACTCGTAAGCCCGACGGACTTCTGGGCTTTTTTGTTTATCGCAAACCCACCCATACGGACAGATATCTTCATGCTTCGTCTCATCATCATCCTGCACAGAAACGTTCTGTCATTGAATCTTTGGTTCATCGTGCCTTTTCTATTTGCTAACCTGAAATTCTCGTCATCTTACTAGAACCTTAGTGAACAATGGTTATGTAAAGCGAGATATTCATAGAATTATTAATCGTCGTCTACATCCACGTACTCGATTACCTAAGAACATTTCTACTCCCGAATCCAACCCGAAATTGGCCTTTTTACCTTACATTCACAAGGTTACAGATCAAATAGGGAAACTTTTTTGTAAGAAGGGTATTAAACCCATATTCAGCTCGACAACTCTCCGATTCTTCCTTCTCCCAAAGATAAATTTTTTACACTTTCATCTCAAGGTATATACCGAATTCTTTGTTCATGTGGTTTAGTCTACATTGGTGAAACCGGTCGTTCCGTCATTACTCGCATTTCAAAACATGATCGTTGTATAAGGAAAATGTATACTTCCAAGTCTGCGGTTGCTGAACATCATTTTACTACAGGTCACAAGATAGATTTTGATAATGTTTCGTTGATTGCCAAATCTCCATTCTTTTTTAACAGGAAATTCCGAGAAAGGATAGAAATCATCAAACACCCCAATATCTTCAATCGTAATCATTGTTTCGAGCTATCCCCTCTTTGGTTTCCGGTCATTAGTGATTTATCGAAAACACGCCCCTTATCAAGTGTAACCCAATAAAAGTCGAGCTTAACTAACCATCGTCTTCTCTAAGTCACTTCTACGGAGTTTTGAATCCGGCTTGGTTCACAAGTTGATTACCTAACTCGGTAGTGGTTCTTTGTTAGATTTTCGTTTGCGTTTTAAAGTTATCGTTTTCTTTGTTACCTTTTCAGAGTTTAGATTATAGCTTGTTTCACAAGTGGATAACCTAACTTTTGAGAAGTTCTTAGTTAGATTTTGGTTGCTTGTTTGAGTTTTGCGATTTATCTCACGCCCTGATGAAGCCCCTTACGAAAGTGGACGAAACGTTGGCAACTTCGGTTACAACAACAATGACACGGTCCAAACCCGGAAGACATTTTTATCTTAGTATAGATTCCGGCCGTGGAAGCTTTCGCTATTACAAGGCAATGAAAATTTTTTTGGGTGAGCTTAAGAATGATTTTTTAACTGATTTGTCTGCTACGGCCGTTGTTGGTTGAACTACTTTCTTTCGAGCCAAAGTCGTTGAATTTTCTTAACTAAAATCACTCTTAAAAAGCTTCTGGGAAAAATGACTGTTCTACCGCTAGATTTTTATACCACTCCTTAGATAAAGATTCTTGTCAATATTAATTAGGTGCCTAACTAATCAAATTCAGCTTGATCTTAGATGTACCGATGCGCAAAAACGACAAAAATAAACACTACTCATGCCTGTTTACATCTGACAACGCTTAAGGTAGATAAATCAACTAACACAAGTATAGCAACGAATATACTTATTTCAACAATGACATAAGATAATAAAACGCAAATAGAATATGACTATAAGTGACTTTCGGCTTAAACACCCAGACTTAGGCTTGGTCCTAGTTTCTTTTTGAGAGCCAAAACAAGAAGTAGAACTTGACCTTTGCCGTATTGTCGTTCGTGAATCCAAACAAACTGACGTTTCGCAAGACATTGCAGTTTGCGTCTTCAGAGTGGTAAATGTCAGTGACATTGGCTCTCAAGAAGAGACTAGGACCAAGCCTAAGTCTGGGTGTTTTACTACGACGCGGACTAAGCTGAAAGTCCCTTATAGTCATAAACATAACAACAAGCTTAAGATTTTATACAAATAGAATAAGAAATCTCTAACAACTAGAGTTCGCCAACAATATCGCAGTACAACTAAGAATACAAGACCTTTCAATTAGGCATACACATAAGTAGCAAATGTAAAGTTACATTCAATAAAAAACATTGACAAGTACTACAAAAAAACACTGTCAATTAGCATGAAATTATAGTTATTGCACAATACTGAAACAAAGCGCACTAATAAGACTTGTTACACAAATACAAAATGGTAGCGCCGTTAATCGTAATAACAAGCGTAATATGTCAGGCCGCGCGTGCATACGACCGACCTCAAACAAATAATTAAATTTAAGAAACAATGTAGTTAATCTGCGTTAATGGCATATCCAACACAAATCCCCTGAAATCTTTGCAAATTAAGCTGATACATACCTACACAGTTACCACAAATAATTTGCTAAGTCCGCTAAGCTGTTACGAAAAATTTCTTAAAAGCTGGCGACTAACTCAGTCTTATCGGCAAGAGGATCGCAAGTCTCGCTGTGCTAATGTTACACTAAATTAAAAAGGCACCAAAACAAATAAATATCACTTAATACAGACCATGTTTAAACTGTCGATTACTAAGACGAACAAATTGGTAAAAAACACAACAATATATTTATTATACACAAGAGATAATAGTCGTTAAAATCAACAGAGGAGGAGGTAGACCAATAACAATTATAGATACGTCGACTAATATAATAATATCATAGTTATAACATCGATGTAGAGCCTTTCGCTCAAGCAACCCATCATACAACTAATTATATTTAATTGCTAGCAAACGTTATAAGTGAATGATTTTATTTAAAAATAAATATTATTCGATCAAACTATCTTGGCTACTATGCAGTCGCAAAATAAGTCGACAATCGACATTGATAATAATGAATTGCAAAATGACCACATAACCTACCCAACCAACAATTCTTCATCAATAGTAGTGACTTCCACTACTTGTTTTATCTAATTTAAAAACGAAAATATGCGTGGTATATAAACGTATGTACGACGGTTATGGTATTTTGCCTTTGGCTATGACTGCGTTAAAGTAATCAAAAAAACTTAGCGGATGTCACGTCAACGTAGGTACTCAACGACAATGCATAAAAAAACAAATTATATAAAGTTTGCGACTGAAAGTGAATTTAAGTCGGTATGATCTAACTTTATAATTACATAAAATAGGATGAAAGCTGACAATAAGTAAATACAATTACAACAAATTACACAAAAGCAAATTATACGTTACTAAGAAGTACTGCGTTCAAGACTGACATAATTAAAGTAATAAATATAAATGCGAGAAGGTATACGCTATATACTAAGTAAAGTGCATAAAGTAATCTAACAAAGTAATACGATACTGGTAGATTAGTCTTCTCTCGTCTTTTCTGATTATGTAAACTTAGGTAAACTCTACATGTTACATATCCCGAAAAAAATCGGGTACAAAGACAGCATGGCAATCCCACGAAGCTTGCTAAAAAAGAGTAAAAAGGTAACGTGACAACGCCATCTTTGGGAATTGCTTTTCCTTCTTGTATGGTCGCCTAATTAAGCCAAACGCAAAATTTGATTAAACCTGGAATACGGTTTTCTTAGCATATCCGCTAAAAGCGTAATAGAAATCACTACCGAGAAAAATTCAGCAGAAAGAAAAACTACTTACACTCAGGTACACGAATGTTCTCAACGGTTTGGAACTGTTAAAGAGCGAGCAAAATTACCGTTAGTTGCTGTACTGCGTTTATCCCCACTCGTAAGAAAAATCAGTAGCAGCGTATAAACAGTGCAGTTAATTTTAATTTATAATAAGTATTTTAAAGAATTATAAAATACCGATATGTAACAAAGCTTCCCAAACTTAAGTAAGATATATCAACAGGTGTGTCCTCAAATTCGTCGTAATACTTTCCACAGTAATAAAAATCGTGCATGCTTAGTTTGTCATAAAATTTTTAGAAAATAAAAGTGCGAGTGACCAAAGGTGCTATTTCATAAAGAGAAGTTAAATTTCAATGTAAAATGAAAATGTATTTTTACCCCAGCGAATTTCTCACAACGAACACATCTAAAATTGCAATTTATTTATTTAAAATGTAGAAATCCTAGTCATAGCGTTAACACACGTGTTGTTTGCTTAACGTTAAAAGTGGAAATATGTTCATTAATCTCTAGTGCGTAAATGATATTTACCACTAGGCGAAATTTATACAGCACAAAAGCTATACCAAAATGTTTTTAACATAACAGTTTAAATATTTTTATTTGGCGTTAAAAATCTTCTATCAATTAAACTTCGGCGATCTACCTCGTGCGGTTTTAGAAATTATTAAATTATATTACGAACGGAATTAAAACGATTCTTGATTTAGTTAACCCTCAGAGGTAATGACGTCAAATGCCACGTTGCTTTTTTTAATTTAAAATTTTTTTACAGCAACTTTGGCAGAGGCTTAAGGTTTTTTATTCAATTTTGTTACTAAAGGTGAAAAGAGTGTTTTTCTAGAATTGAGTCGCATATTTAATATCGTTGATTAACTTCAAATTTTCTATTATTTTCTTGTAATTGTACTACTCATTTTTATCTAATTTTCTAATATCTATTAAGCTAAAATTAGTATATTTGAAGATCATAATTAATAATTTACTTTCAGTCAACGTTAAAATTCCGCTCCAGCGTTGCTTCATATTTGAGAATTGTTGTATACGTTGACTGTATTCCGATCGAGTTTTTTTAATTTTTTTAAACGTAGTCAAGGCCAGAGTTTGGCAAACAGATTTTGATGCATGTAAGCTTACATTCTTTGCCAGTTTCAAAAGGAATATTATAGATGTAATTAATATCCAGCTACCTGCGTTAAGAAACTGAGAGAGGTAAGTTTTATAATTTACAATCATTCAAATTTTGTTTGATCGTTTTGAAATTATTGACCTAGTTAGCTTATGTAATGGATGTTCTTTTTCCATATCTTGCTTTTTATTAAAACGTAAGAATTATTATCTTGTCATCACTTGTAATATCAAAAACATAGCACTTGTTACTATTTGAAGAAAAAATATATATAGTGTTACTTTTTCTCGTTGACTGTTGTTTACTTTATTCCTTATCTCTTTCATAGTGGGTTCAGACGTACTTTTAGTGTCTCCGAGCTAAGCATCTTGCCAGTATAAGGAGTGGCGCTTTTTTTATTACAGAATTCATAACTACACCGACATTTCAGATAGAAGTGGTGACGTGGTTGTTACCAACAGTTATAACACCTAAAATTTTTTTTTCTAGATTAGCGTGCGGTTTTATTCTATAAAATTTTGACAACAGATTCCTAGAACTTTTCTATATTTTTTTTGCGCACGTATGTGCTTAGTCCTCCAAAATTGATGCAATCTGTTTCACCTTGGTTGATTCAGTTTTCATATTGTGTTCCTGGTTTCTTTAGTGTTGACTGGTGTTGTTTGTGTGACAGTTATTTATATTAAAACACCAAAACTTTGGTCAAATCTCGTGTTCATGTTGGCTTCTGTACGATGAGCAATAGTAAAGTTTTTTAGAATTTATACAAATTCACTTATCTTTTTAGAGAAAATCTCAAAAGCAAAATCTACAATGGCAACAGTGTTGAATTTTTAATGTTTGCATTGAGACAAGTGTCTGCGTTTACTTAACCAAGTATGAGTTCGTTTAAACAACGATCCAATTAAACAACGTAAAACAATAGTCAGCTAGTAGCAAATAGTGAGTGTAATTTTGATGCTGTCGATCGATTTGTAACTTTTTCTCATTACGATTCGTTGACAACACTGTTTAAAAAATAATCGTAGTAATTTCTGTAAATTTTTGTAAAATTAACAATTGGTTTTATTAAAAACAAATTAATTGACATGTTTTTTGTTTTGGGAACATTCGAAAAAAAAGGTTTATTGGCATGAAAAATTTACAGTCAACGATATCCCGACAGCAGTATGCTAATCAGATAAATTTTTGCAAAAATTGACCGATTTTTTCTCTGCTCACCACCTTCTGCTTTTTCTTCCATCTTTCCATTTGCGCTACTACAGCTCATTTATCCAACCCTTTATTACAATATTTTTCTTCTTTTTCCATCTCTTCTCATCTTCCGCTTTTTTTCCAGTTTTTCTATTCTCTACACCAGTTCCTCTTTTCCTTTCTCCTATTTCTTCTTTTATTTTTTTGTGTTTCTTGTCTTGTTTGTTTTCGTCTATCTGTTTTATCACCTCTTTTATTAATCCCTTTATTTCCTCTATTTTTTTCTGTTCTTTTCCCTTTCTTTTTTTTTGTTATTGAGCTATTTTCTTCGCTTTCCTCTTTTTAATGTCCGGTGATCTTATTGTTTCTTCCTTTTTCCAGTGTCTGTGAAGTTAGCACGACATTCTATCAATACAAAAAAAATAATAAGAGTTCCAATAGCACTTTTTATAGTTCTACAGTTCCTGATAAAAATTAAAAAAAGTTCCGCATTTCTTACCTTAAAAAACGAAATTGTAAAAATGTCGTGCTAATTTCGCAAATCTAGCACGACACCCTCCTCTCTAAAGTACTAAAACGCGTTGAAAATTTCTATTTTTGACAAGAGTTCTGAATAGTTCCGGTCAAGAGTGCGGAAAATCATCAGCACGACACATTTTCACAAAATGTCGTGCCAGACGTAATTTTTGAAAAATGTTTAAAAAATAGTAATCAGTTGGAACTTTTTGTTAAAATGTCTCTAAAGCATAAAACTCTTATAGAACTGTGTTAAATTACTATTAAAACTGCGGAAAATCATCAGCACGACACATTTTTACAAAATGTCGTGCTGTGCCTGAATATTATAAATTTATTCCAAATTATTAATTGTTAAAATAGCAATCTAAAATTACACATATATACTTAACTTGACCTGAACTATTTAGAACTCTTGTCAAAAATAGTAATATTCAACGCGTTTTAGTACTTTAGAGAGGAGGGTGTCGTGCTAGATTTGCGAAGTTAGCACGACATTTTTACAATTTCGTTTTTCAAGGTAAGAAATGCGGAACTTTTTTTAATTTTTATCAGGAACTGTAGAACTAGGAAAAGTGCTATTGGAACTCTTATTATTTTTTTTGTATTTATAGAATGTCGTGCTAACTTTACAGACACCTTTTTCCAAACATTTTTTGTGTGTCTTTTTCCTCTTCCTTTTATTCATTCCTTTTTCTTTTTTTATTCTTTCGTACCTTTTTTTCTTACTTTTTGTGTTTAAAACGTTACACTTGTAGTGATTTTGCTTTAATTTCGACTTAAATGCAATAATTTCTATTAATGTAGGAGATTATCTTTTATCGCTGACCTCTTATACTGTTTATTTCTCTTAATTTCACTTGTCCGTCACAGTTTTATACTTTTCCACCACGGTCTTATACTTTTTACTTAAATTATTTATTCTTTCTTGCCCTTACACTCCTTTTCTGTTACCTGCCTCTTTCTCTCTCCTTCTGTCCTATTACTACCACTACTAACTCCTGTTTCTTTGCTCACTAACTTCTCCAACTTCTACACTTGTATTTAACTTTTACGTTGCCTTAAATGTAAAATACGACCTTTTACGTCTAAAGGTATCACATGAATGATGGTATTGTAGTATTAAAATTAACGGTAAACAAAATTTTAATCTTTTATAAAACTAGCGCCACCATAAAAGGTTTGCATTATAAAAACTCTTTCTTCGTTAGTATAATTATTTATTATTACGTAAATAAACATCAATACACGGTTTAATGTCAAATTTTTATTGACAAACAAGCATTACAACAAACATTGACTGTCAAATTCTAAAATTAAATAATAAATTGCACTGTAATAGCGAAGGCTTCCACGGCCGGAGTCTATACTAAGATAAGAACGTCTTCCGGGTTTCGACCGTGTCAATGTTGTAACTGAAGTTGCCAACGTTTTCCCACTTTTGTAAGGGGCTTCATCTTGTTTGAGTTCTTCGATTTCTCTGACGCCCTGATGAAGCCCCTTACGAAAGTGGGCGAAACGTTGGCAACTTCGGTTACAACATTGACACGGTCCAAACTCGGAAGACGTTCTTATCTTAGAATAAATTGCACTTTTAGTCTTATCAGTACTATTATTTAAATTGCAATAATTTTCTCTTTCTATTGATACTATTGCCTTTTCTCTAAGTTAAATTGGCGAACAACGATTAGCAAAAACGTCGGATGTCATATGAGTTACCTATGTTCGTCTTCAAGAACGAACTCCCGATATATTACAAACCACTTATACGAAAAAACTGTTTCTTCTTATTTAAATTCTTCTATGCAATAAAGACGAATAGTTTTTGTTTGGTTTTTATTAGCTACCAATGTTTATAATAAAGATATAAAAAACTGGTGTGGTCACGACTTTCCTATAAAAAATGATAAAAGAATGTCTGTATATTTTTGTAAGGTTATGTTATTATAAAACCACATTGAAGTGATATGTACACGTTTGTATTGACTTCCTAGCATGCTATAATTTTTTTAAAATTTATCTCCTCGATTTCATTGAGCTTATGTTGTCATATCGACTGACTCCTCAATATTTTTTTATTTTCCCTTTAGTAAATCAGTAAAAATTATTATTTTTAACATATCTTGCTTTCTCTTCAAGACATATAATTTTTTTCTAAAAACATTGTCGCAGGCAGGATTTAAACCTAGATTATATTTGTGTATTTATTTTAAATTATAAATCAAATATCTAATAAACTGTTAATGTTAGAAAAAAGTTTATTTGAATAAATTGTTAGAAAGAATTATCTCTATAAGAAACTGTAAAAATAATTTGAATAATTTAGATAGGTACAAAATTATATAAAAAAAACTGTTAAAAATGGCAGATACACCTACTTCCAGTTTTTTATTAGACCCATCTTTTGATAGAACCAAGAGTATAAGAAAAGCCAGCGCCATACCAAATTTCAAGTTACTAGGACTTATGGTTCCAGAGTTATCGTGGGTACATCGTTATACACACAGACCGACACACCCAAAATTTTTTTTGTCAAAAATAAATTATTCTAATTCAGGAGACCTTGAAACGTAAAATTATGCAAAAAACATTATTTTGAAAAAAAATTGTGTTCGCTATACATACACGACTTTCCTATAAGGAATGATGAAAGAATGTAAATTCTTTTTACAATTTTTTTTAATATCTACGTAATATGTGTAGGTAAAATATAACTAACTACACCAATAGAATCAATTATAATGATAAGATATCGCCACTTTATTCTACGTCAATTGAATTACTCATTTAAAAATGAGAGTACTAATAATCGTTGTGCTTTTTATAGAGTTTTCACAAATAAGTAAGTTTTATTAAATACTAATTATACTATAAACATTTTTTTAAATACAGACGCTTCACTAAAATGTTACAGATGTTCTACAGATAATAATATAGAATGTTGGAATGAAACTTTTAAAGATAACTTTGATAAGGTTACTTGCACAAGTAGTACTAGTTGCGTTAAAGTTAAACTTCCATCTATCGGTAATTACAGCAAAAACTGTTATATAAACATTATTATACTGTTTTTATTTTAGGTGGCTTTGATCGTTTAGCAAGAGATTGTTTAACGAAGAATTGTGTAATGAATACAGTGTTTGTTTATTATGCGATAGTAATTTCTGCAATAATTCAAGTCGACTAAAGTCATCCTGCATCTTGTTTTTGACAACTGCATTATTAATTTTTTCACATTTATGTAATATATTTTTTTAAGTAACTAATTTATTTATTGTTTAAAAACTTACAAAATCTATAAATTGTTCCATAAACATTTTTAAAGTGTTTAGAAATTACAACCTGCCAAGTCAATCACTTTACAATGTCATTTTATATAGTAATGTAAATTTATTCTGTAACAGCTTGTACTAATTAAAAAAGAGGATCAATTTTTGTCACAAATTTTTCTTTTAGCACATTTACCAAACGCAAAAAAATTATGTTTGCAATTAAAACGAAAACTTAGTTTACAGTAGATTACAAAACGTCGTAACCGTTATCAATTCAGTAAAAATCAAACATTAGTTAGTCAAAAATTTTATATTGTTAAAGTTCAATTTTGATATAAGTTTTGCTACTGTACTTGCAAATTGTACAGGGTGTTGCGTAACTAGATGGATCAGTCTACGTAAAATTAAATTTTGTTATTTACCGTAATATTACGTAAACAAATAGTTATTTGCCTTAGACGTCAATGTTAAAATAAAGTTACTTCTTGTTAGCTTAGCTGTGTTTTATTTATTTTCTTTTATTGTTGTAAGATGAGAGCAAGCACCTGTAGTTCTTTTATTGCTCTAACGCCTTTTTAACTGATCATAATCAACACATCGAAGACAGGCTGAGTTCTATTAGTTGTTTTATCCATTCCACTCTCCAATATCAAAGCTGCCGTTGCCTTTCCTTACTGTGGATTAAGTTACAGATACTTAATCGCACTTTAACTAACAAGTTTTGCATTGCAATAAATTTATGTTTTTCATTGTAATAAATTTATCAGTCTACCTACTTATTTACAATTAATCACACATTGCAACCCAGAAAAATACTTTTTTTTTGGAAGAAACCTAACTTGGCTTTACTGAACGTTGCTTTTATCTTTTAAGCTTTGTTACCTAGCTTTGGTCTTCCAAATCATAGATAACACGTAGTCGACTCCGTGCTATAAGACTCTCGATGCTATGGATTCCTCTATCTGTTGTTGTTGTTAATTGTATCATTTTTTTTAAAACGTTATACAATCTCACGCTTTGATTTAGACGCGTTGATCTACACTCATATGAAATTATTTAAATTATGTAATCAACTAAACAACCAATATTTAAATACCAAGTTCATCATGTAATTTATAATTACATTTATAAAATTATAGAAACGATAAGAAAAATGCATTAGGTAAAAACATACAAATACAAATTTTTAATATTATTTATTGTAAGTTTCTAGTTAGTGTGATATCACGGCGAAATAACTGCCTTTGGCGAGTAGGCTGTGAGTAGATCTAACAAAATATTTAAAAATATAAGAGTGGCATATCCGTTTGGACACTACTTATTAGAATAATCTTGTTCGGATAATACAAGATAACGTTATAACTCACATCCAAAGGTTCACACTTTACAATAAAAACCAGTTCTATTACATAAAAAAATACATTAATAACAGCAAGTATTAAGCATACGACATGACTTGGCGCTGTGGCATTCTTCAAAGTTTCTATAAAAGGGACATGACGCCGTTCATTTTGTGTTTGTGTGGGTAATACGTTTTCGTCATTGCACGATTTACAGAATGGCATTGTTTGCAATTGCTGTGTACGATATCTCAACCCCTGTTGTCTCTACGTCGATGATCTTGCTATTTTCATAAAAGGAAATACAATTAATGCAATGAACTGCAAACTGCATGAAGCAATAGACATTATCGGCTACGGACATTAGGGCGCCGCCGATAGGGCGCGACCGAAAAGGCGCGATTGTTAGGGCGCGAGGACAATTGGGCGCAAGGACAGCTGGGCGCAAGGACATAAGGGCGCGAGAACAATAGGGCGCGAAGACAGTAGGGCGCGGGAGAAATAAGCACAAGACAAAGTATACAACCGAAACAAAACTTGTAGATTTTTTATTTAACAATAAACATACTTCATAACACCATCATCAATAAAGTAAAAATAGTTTTATTCAAAAATATAATGAAATGTACTACAGCTATTTAAAAAAATATATAAAAAATCATGCATTCATTTTATAGTTATGAGAAATGCCACGTAAAAACTTGACAATGTGCCTATTGTGATAGTCATCGGAAAACATTTTTTTAAAAATATTTTCTAATGGATTGCACATTATTGCAAAAACCCTGAATGCATTGTTGGAATTTTTGATTTAAGCAAATTCCGTCATATTTTATATTCTTAAAATATCTGTATATTTTGTATATTCCGAGTTTCTAGAAAATCCACCAAAAAATAAGATTCTTTTGTTATCTCTGATGGCCTGCGTAATGTTTGTTAATACAAAATATATATAAAAAAAAATATTCTTCTATTAATAGGTGCGCCCTAATAGGTGCGCCCTAATAGTCTCCAGCGTCATTCTGCCTACGCGCATTAGGTTTTATTAAGTAAGTTCCTCCTTTTTTTAATCATATATTACACCACTAGAGTTTGAGCCTAAAGAATATAAAAATTAGAAGTTATGTTTGTGTTGTATACTTTATCCCGCGCCCTACTGTGCCAGCGCCCTACTGTCTTCGCGCCTTTATGTCCTTGCGCCCAACTGTTCTCGCGCCATAACGGCCGCGCCTTTTTGGTCGCGTCCTATCGGCGGCGCCCTAATGTCCTAGACCCGACATTATTGTTCAAAATTTGAACAAAAAAAGATTTAGATTTTCAACTGCAAAAACTCGGTGTCTCCATTTTTGCTGTAGAAGACGACCACACTCTAAACTAAAATTGTACATTAATGATTCTTTATTTGAAGCAATTGACACCCATAGATTCTTAAGTTTAGTTTTTGATAACAAGCTCTCTTTTTGTTTGCGTATCAACAGTCTGTCTGTTACCTATAAAAATGCACTCAACGTTATTAAATGTCAATAGCAAATATTAACTGGAGAGCCAATTGCACTGTTTTCCTCAGAGTGTATAAAGCTTTTAATATTATCAAGATTTCATTACAGTTGCACTATTTGCTCATCAGTTCACAGGTCTTAGTAGACGTTTTAAACACTATTCACAGTACAGGTGTATTTTTAGCTACCGGAGCATACCGGACTACACCCTACAATAGTCTCTGCCGCAACGCAAGATTGCAGCCGTTGACTTACAAATTTCTTCGTTTTGTTCTTTGCTATAAAGCTTTGGTACATAGCAACCCACGCCACATTAATTATTAATCTCTGTATGGATTTAGCACAGCAACGTAGGTATTTTTTAAGACCTACAATAACAAGACCCATGTACGTCAGAGCTTATGCATTTTGCACGCAAAGTAGACGGACTCTACCTAAACATTAACTTTAGCCTCCAAACTTTTAGCAAAACATCCAATCCGCCAGAATTAATAAGAACAAAAAAAGCATATATTTTGCACAACCATATGGCAAGAACCGGAGTTGTCTTAGGCGTAACGGCGTAGTTAAAACCCTTCTTCAACAAGGATGTGGTCTTGTTGAAGAAGGGTTTTAACTACGCCGTTACGATAGAAGATATAGTATGTGGAGTAGAAGCTGCAATACGCACTCTACTTAGGAGATCTTTAAAACTATTTGACAAGATTTTTGCAATATTGTAAGAAAAGCAAAATTACCACGCTCTAATATTAACAGACATGAGAGAGAAGCAGCTAAACGGTTACGTGAGAATACGGACATTTTAGTATTGAGATCAGATAAAGGAAACGCTACAGTCGTTATGAACATACAAGATTACAACGACAAAATGACGAACTATACATACGTCTACAGAGAAATCCTTTAAAGTTCTTGTGCACTAAGGTAAACTCCGCCATCAAAAACTCTACTACTATATATATCAACAAGAAACAAACTTTGATTGTCAAAAATCCGGTTATGCCACGAATCTACGGTCTTCCCAAGATACACAAAAAAGGAGTCCCCCTTCGACGGATAGTGAGCACCATCAATTCACCAACCCAATCGTTAGCACACTATCTAGCTGCAAAACTCTTACCGTTGACAGGAAACACAAACTCACATTAAAGATTCTACAGACTTTGTAGAGAAAATTAAGAACTTGCATATAACAAAAGAAGATACCTTAGTCAGTTTTGACGTGGTATCTTTTTTTTACTAAAGTCTCGGTCGACGAAGTGTTGTTTTTGCTTAAGGAGAGAATTACTCAAGAAGAAGTTCTGCTCATCGAAGTTTGCCTTAAAAACCCTTATTTCAGTTAAAACGACAACTTGTTTAAACAAGTAGAAGGAGCGGCCATGGGTTCATCGCTCTCTCCAGTTATAGCCAATATTTACATGGAATATTTTGAAACTGCAATTATGAAAAATGTTGAGTTAAAACCAAAAACTTGGTTCAGATATGTTGGTGATACGTTTGTTGTATGGCCTGACTGTTGGAGTCCCTACAACAAAATGGATACGGGTTCAAAGAGATCCAAAACGCATGGAAAAAAGCAATAAATGCAAAAGTCAAAGAAGACTTATCACCTCCTACTAGCACCGCTTAGTTACCATACTGTATGGGTTTGACAGACAAAATAAGCAGGGTGCTAAAGAAACAAAATATTAAAACTGTCTTTACAACTAAGGATACCCTGAACATCTGGTTTACATCTGCTAAAGATAAACAAGGGGCTCTAAAACATGCCGGAGTTTACAAAATTCCTTGTTCCTGTGGATCAAGTTATATAGGACAGACGGGACGCTCCATTGAAGTTAGAGTAAAAGAACATATGGCTGACTGCAAACACCGCAGAGTTACTAAATCAGCAGTAGCAGAACACGTGTGGAACCAAGGACACACGCTAAACTTTGACCAAACTAAAGGGTTGGCGAGAACTGCGTTCTACTTTCCCAGACTGATCCGCGAAGCTGTGGAAATAGAAAAACATTTAATATGAACAGAGACGACGGTTACTAACGAAGTCAGTCAAGCGGTAACGGAAAGATAAGGTTCGTTAATCACGCTAATCGCTATTGGTATAAATATCGTCATTTAGACTTTTTCTTTCAGTGACATTTAACACTCTGAAGATGCAAGCTGCAATGTCTTGCGAAACGTCAGTTTGTTTGGACGAAGGACAATACGGCAAAGGCCAAGTTCTACTTCTTGTTTTGGCTCTCAAGAAGAGACTAAGACCAAGCCTAAGTCTGGGTGTTTTACTACGACGCGGTCTAAGCCGAAAGTCGCTTATAATCATAAACCTATGGCAAGCAATTAGGTACTGTAGTCATTCGAATAGTAATTACTCTATTATCTGATGTGACTCACTAGCTTTTCTTTGAGATATTTCAAACCCTTTAAGTAATGAACCGTTGGTGAAAATGATACTGTCTGCACTACATAACCTTGATACTACTAATAAATTGGTTACTTTTATATAGGTGCAATCCCACGTTTGTATTAGAAGCAACGAGCAGCCAGACAATGTTGCTCAACTAGATCATTCCTTGTAGATCGAAAAAACATTAAAAACATGACCTCATCATTTGTTGAAGAGAATTTCGGTTTTTGAGTAACATATGCCACTAACGCGGCCTCCTGGGTTTTTCTGTAGACACTCTTCGTTGATCACTCTTGACAGTCTTGTTTATCCTGTACTCGATATTTCTACTAAATCATAAATTATACTAAAAATCACAATTACTTTTACAATAATTAACGGTGGCGGTAATTTACATTTGGAATTCACAAATGATAAATAGTACATCAATTTTACGTTATTTATTAAAAAACTTTTACGAATTCTTCTTTTTATTTATTTAACACTTTACTCACATCAGTTGCACAGTCTAAATCTTAACTTAAGTAACTACTACGGTAATCAAACAGTAATGACGGGCATACTACATGCTCCCTTCTTTCCACATACGTTTTTGTTATCTCTCCCTCTGGTTCCGACGTCGTCCTAACAAAGTACCAGAATGGATGGTTGGTTTGACTTTGTGCGGCCTACTTCTTTTTCCAATTGGCACAACGGGGTTGACTTCAAACGGGCATTCATACTTGGTTTGAACAGAAACATGGTAAGAACCAAGTGGTTCCGACGTATCCTTGTCACTAATCTTGTATGTTGTAGGAGGCAACTGGTTTATTATTTTGTAAGGACCGTCTCTCCGTGACGTAAGCTTAGAAGTAACTTTTGCAGCAGCATTACTGTGTTTATGGTTATCTACTACAATCAAGTCTCCAGGACTGAAAGTTAGTACATGTCGGCGTTTCGCATCCGCATAAATCTTGTGATGATCTTGTTGATTGTCATGGATATCTTTTATAATGTAATAGCTAAACGTTGCAGATAAGGAGTAATTTCTGGTATAAAATTTTCAGACTGCGCAATACTTGTGAGATCATGATTAACATTGTCAGGTATTCGTAACTCTTTGGCAAATGTTAAATAAGCAGCTGTATATCCAGTGCTTGCACATTTAGCAGTATTCATAAAAAATCGTATGGCAGGAAGCTTCTCGGACCACTTAAAATCATCACCGACAAGAATGGTTAATCGTGGTTTCAGGTCTTGGTTCTTGCGTTCGACCATATTTGTTTGCGGATGATACACAGGTATTAAACTTTGCTTTATATTCATGCAATGGGTAACTTTTTGCACTAGATGACTAACAAACTGAGTTCCATTGTTGCTTATTAGCTTTCGCGGTACTCCATACCTCATAAAGATTTCAGTTATCAACACATGGGCGCACTTTAGCCGTAGCGTTTTTCAACGCAATCAGTTCAACCCATTTTGTAACTGTATCTTCTACAATAAAAATCCATTTCTCACCTGCGTGTATTTCGGGTAAAGGTCTAAATAAGTCAAAGGTAACAGTTTCGCATACACTGGGGTTTGTACAAGTCCAGCAGGTTTCTGGTTAGATGCCTTGTATCGTTGATACTCAAGACACTACTTTACGTATTCGACAATATAACGTCTCATACCGGTCCAATAATAACGACTGGTAATACGTTGAACGGTACGTTCTGTGCCATAATGGACAGGAGTAGGAGCGTCGTAGTGAGTACTACGACACGTTTTCTCTCGTGCGCAGGAACGACAAATACAGCGTGCATGATTTTTAACAATTCCGAATCTTCTAATTGTTCTGTTCTCATATCAGCAGATGGTAGTACTGGTAAGTCAATTGAAACGCTATGAACATCACAAGTAGTGGAATCAGCATGATCACAATTTAGGCGTGACAGAGCATCTGCTATGACATTTGAGTTTTCCAGGAATGTATGCTATATTTAAGTTATAATTTTATATTTGCAGGGCCCATCGAGCCAATCTCCCTGTAGGCGATTTTAATGTCATCAGCCATTTTAAGGGCTGGTGGTCTGACGACACCATAACTCTCTACGTATCTACGAAATTTATTCAAAGCCCATACAACCGCTAGAGCTTCTCTTTTAGTAGTTGGGTAGTTCTTCTCGGCAGACATTAAAAGGAGACTAGCATACTCGATTCGATGTTCATTTTTACCTTTACCCTGCATTAATACAGCTCTAAGAGCATAACGACTTGCATCCGTTCTCAGTATATACGGTTTAGTAGGATCGTTTTGTTGCAAAATCGGGGTTGTAACTAACATAGCTTTTAACGTGTCAAACGAATTCTGATGGCGGGTCTTATTTCCCGTTTTGCGTTCTTTTTTGTGAGGTTACGAGACACGTCAACAAATTGAGGTAATAATCTTCTATATCACGAGCAAGTTTGTAAAACCGAGAGCATTTGAGTCACATTTCGCGCACCTTCATAATAGCTATAGCAGCAGTTTTTTTTCTGTTTAAACTGTTCAAGTCGCTAACACTAACCTTAAGTCTTTGACATGTTCATCAAAAATAGATGATAAAATAATCAAATTGTCTAAATAAGCTAAAATCAAAACATTACCGAGCCAACTCCGAAATCGATCTATTAACCTTTAAAACGTAGCCGGCGCGTTTCGTAATCCGAACGACGACGACGGTAACGGAAAGTTCCAAATGAAGATACAAAAGCAGTCTTGTCGCGATTACATTCGCGATGATAACCAGCTTTTAAGTCTATGGTTGTCATGTAAAAAATTGTTTTTGTAGAATGAAGAAGATCGTCCATTCTAGGTAATGGATAAGCATCGGGAACTGTAACCGAATTTAAACGACGATAATCGATACAAACGCGCAGTTCGCCATTTTCTTTAAGACTAACACCAGTGGTGCAGCCCATGGTAATTCGCATTTTTATATACTTCATTCAAGAACAACAATTCTTTGTTCGGTGGAGTCATACCATATTGTGGTACACTTATCGGAGCATGATCACCTGTACCAACCTATTCAATGTTCCGCGATGTTCCAATAAAAGATTATTTAACTGTGTTTTTTTTAAGCACTCAGCATCGATCCTTCTTCGGCACGTAGAGCGTTTACCCAATTTAAACCGGCATGAGTTTGCCTATGAACGAATTCAAAAAATAGTTTGCATTTGCCAGTTGGTTGATCGGAAAAATTCCAAGTTTGTTGAGCGACGTCAATAACAATTACTGCATTTTGTATAAAATCTATGCCAAATAAACTGCAATTATTACACTCAGGTAGTATAACAATTGTAGTTTTGATTTCACGTTTCTTTAAGCGCACGACAACCTGTGTAATTAAAATTTGTTCTTGTTTGCAACTTCCATCGGCTAATTTATTATTTAGAACATTTGCGGTAAACGATTGTCCTTTGGATAACAAGATTTTGTAGAGAGTTTTTCCAGCAACACTGAATTTAGCAACCGAGTCTATAAAACCACGTCCGAAAGAACCCAATATTTTCACGTGTATTATCGGACGAGCACAAGGCTTTACGACTACTTCTGAATTTTCACTAAATATGAAAAAATCTGCGAACGATGGCTCTAAAGGTAATCTACACGTCGGATAATTATTTTTCACATATCCTGGTTTTCCACATCTATAACATGAAATTGGCGTATTTTCGCGTGCAGACGATTCCAAAGATAAAGTTGTATTCTTGATTACCGGTTGTGATGAATTTTTTGATGTTTTGCTTTGTTTTATAGACAATTTGCGACATTCGTCTTTTGAGTGGCCGTATATTTTACAAGAACTGCAACGATGACGTTTATCGTAAGTTTTGTAAACACAAGTTGCACTGTCTTCAGGTTTAGCTTCCTCCAATAAACGAGCTTTGTTTAAAAGGTCAGTAAACGTTTCAATTTTCTTGCGTGAAACTTTTTCTCTGATTCGTAATAAACCATACACCATATCTAATTGAATTGCTTCACTCAGAGTATTCCTGGAAAGTTCAGCAAGTAACTTACAAACAAACATGTCAGTGGTTGTTTTTGAGTCTTGTTCACTAGCAAAAGTTCTCAAAAAATACGATGAGGTGGTTTTATTGAACTGAAAGTACTACGCAACAATGATAAAGCATCTTGCCATGTTGTTACAGTGTTTTACTTTTTGCAACCATGATGCAGAAAAACCCATCCAAAAGTATTGGCAAACCACGAAGAAAATTTTCTTCGGTTATATTCATACAATTTTTAAAAAAATTTATAGCATCAATAAATGCAGTTACCTTGTTACCTTGTTGTTGTTACCTTGTTCGGCAATTTGCAAAATTTCCCGTAATCACTGGATTAACTACATTTACAGCTTGAATGATTTTAATCAACTCTTGCAATTGTTCATTTGTCATTACTACGGAGTTATCCATGGTACCAGTGTCTGTGCAACTAAATAACTAATGTCTAGAACTATGCGCCAGTTTGAAGACGAATTACTCGTACGAGTTGAAAGTTCTAGCGTAAATTTTACTTAATGCGGTTTATTATCATGGCCACACTAATATAACAGTGATCCAATTACACCTATGAGTTGCTTTGTAAGCTATTTAAACCAGACAAACACAGTAATTACTTGCATCCACTTAATGTAGATGCACTAAATATCTTACTGTAATCGTGCTGTAATTCACTATAATTGATAACATTCAACAAATGTATTGTAACGTGTAAATTCGCAATTTGGTATTATTTCGGCTGAAGGATAGGCAACTTTGCCGGCACTGAAGTAAAACAGCTTGGTCTCGAACAATTTTCACTTGAGTTACGTACCAACAACTGGCGCAAGCGTATTTCATCTTTACGGGAATATATTTTCGGTCTTGCGACATTTTGGTTTGGTCGCGTACAGCGTGCAGTGATTAACATTTCGAACCAAATGGATTGGTAAAGGAATGAAATTTTGGCATCCATCTACATCGAGTTGATAGATGATTTTCTTTTGTAGAGTCCGAGCTAAAGAATGCTGAGGGGCGAGTCATAGCTAATCGCATACACCTATTTTTCTACCCGGCTCATATTGTGGGTTAGTAGTTACACGTGTCAAAAAGGATGTGAGTTATCAAGGAATTCTTCTTCTTATTTTAACTTCTTTTTGTCCTGTTTTCTGGTTTTGGTTTTCTTGGGCCTACTTGTTATGGTAATTCTTGTAGATGGGGCGTGATGGCAGTCCTTTAATACAACTTTAATCTGTTTTCGATGGCTGCTTCGGTATGAAATTACGCAGTAAGATAGGCAAAGAAGTTAAGTGGCTGTGATCTGCTGTGTTTCAACGACTCCGAAGGGTATCATTTTACTAATCAACTGGAATTGCTATCAAGGTATTTATGGTTACCTTATTTTAACGGTGAACAAACCGAGAGACGCGACGTCATCACTACCGCAATCCCAATGGGTCATTCGTGGGTCTTGAAGGCCTGCGCGCCGTTACAAAATATCACTACGTTTAATTCTTAACTAAAGTATTAATCCAAGTTATTTAGACTATTTATGTATATTTGTTGTTCCGTAATATGTGCGAATATCAAATCCTCATCTTCGCTCTGAAATGAAAACTACCTAATTAATGATAAGCGTCAATTTTAAGTATTACTTGTGTTTCAATTCTAAACAATTGTTGTGGTTTAACTTGTAGTTGTTCTTTTTTTTTGTACAGAGGTTGGAAGTACACGTCGTAATTTTTGTGTCAATGGGGAAAACATAGCCCTTATATTTCATCCGTTACGCGAACTTGACTTCAAGGCCACGGGCGGATTATGATTGCGTAATTTCGCTAGCGCTTTTAGGTACGGCTATCGTTTGCTAATTCCGGTAGCGTTTAACTAAAGAAATATTTTTAGATTTAATTACTTCCAGTCTAATTTAGACCTGTGTATCATATTTTGTGTTGGACGTAAAAAGTAATAGCGTACCAGTAGCGTCGCTACCAGAGCGTTAGATGGGTAGTGTTTAAGGGCGATTCGATCTCTATTTTCTCACTTATCAAACATGGTCAGTCGTCACAACGCAGCTAACTAACGGCGTATTGTCTTCTTCTCTTTGTCAATAAGCGAACTGTCAATTAAAATTACTTGTTTTATTTTGGAATGTACTTTGGGGTTGCGGGTCTAGGCTTTCCTTTTCTCTAACCCAGACATTCGGTTTACGCAAGAAAAGGTGGCGCACAGGGCACTTGGCTTACCACAGGAGTATTTTGATTTGGAACTACTGATCCATGACCATCTGCGCGAAGCTATCCGAACGGTAAGTCAAACATCTAGTTATTTTCATTTTTCTTTTCACTTTCCTCACTAGTACGTTACAAATAAGTTTGGCACCTGCAACGTGGAGACTTCGATTTTCTTGACTGTTTTGTGTTTACTTTGGACAATTACTGCTTCTTGCTTTTTCTTATTTCTTTCTAGTAATTGATTCGTTTAGAGAAGGGGCACTACTGTGTGCGTATTAGTATAGAAGCTCAAGTTATACTTTTGGAAGTTTTACTCATTAGTTGCTTGTTTATATTTTCTTACCTTCTCTGCTGGAGTTTTGAATATTATTACGTGGGTTTGCGTTTCTTATGTGCTATGATACTAAATTTTAGTTTTGGGAATTTGCGTTTGATGGTACGTTTTTAGGATAAGTGTCTACGATGCCTAATCAGTGCAAATTAATTGTTAATCGTCTAAATAAAAGAGAACTACAATATGAATTAGCGTCACGATGTTTAAATTCGGACATTCCTGGGAAGGATCTTCGTTCGTCTGTGCGGAATGCTTTACATTTAGAAGCAAATAAAACGTTTTATCCAATTAAATATCTATTTTCTTTCGAAGAAGATAAGACTGTTTTACAAGATGTACTTACTAAATTATTCGAACTTTACGAAAGTTTTCAAGGCGATGTTACTTCTTCTAATTATCTAAGACTTACTTCGTTATGGGTTCATGGCCAACGACGATGTACTTTAGTTACTGTCGGTACGGATGAGGAAGGGGCTCTTGGTAATAAACTATTACTTCGTTTTCAGGATATTTTTAATAAAGTCAACTCGCGGTGTAAAAAGTTTTGAGGTACTACTGTTGCTGATTTTTCTTCCGTTTCTACTTCTTGTCCTAAACCAAAGGATACTCATGCTGTTGAGGATTCACCTGACTTGATTTCTTGTGATTTAGAGTCCGTTCCGGTAAGGTGTGCTATACCTGCTTCTACTTATTCAATGAAGCCTGGGTCTGCTAGTAAACTAAATTTGGTATTTATAGGAGATGGCTTGATTTCGCTGTTAGAGTTTTTAACTAGGGTGGATGAGTTAAATATAGCTCGGGGCATTACTTCTAGCCAACTTTTTACTTCTGCTCTTAAACTACTAGCTGGAAAAGCTCTGTTACTTTATCAAACACGCAAAGATTGTTTAAGTACATGGGTATGTAGTCACGCTTCTGAAATCGGAATTTCTCCGTACGGATTATAGTGAACGCCTACTAGAGAAAAAAAATATTTTAATATAAATAACGTAATCTTACTCCGTATTTTCAGACGGTATTAGCTCTTCGGGACGTCAGTTCGAATCATGAATTACTTCAGTTAAGGAAAAAGTTGAACCACCGCCTTCTAGACGGTCATCTTATCTGCTAGAACCAAATTTTGCTTATGTGGAGCTTACACCTACTACTTCTTCTTCTTCAAATAGTTTGGTTGCGGAATTAACATGTTCTTCGGCAAATACTAAAAGTACTGGGGACTTGTTGTTGTTAGAATTGCGAGACGAAAGGTCATCTCTCTCCACACTGTCCTAAATCTCAAATTCTGCATTGCTACGGTTGTGAAAAACGTGGCGTAATAAAACCTAACTGCCAGCGATGTAAAACAAAAACTTTAAACCGGCAATCGGGGTTTCGGAGTCGAGTGATGGACTCCGATCATTTTTTAATCTCGACAAATGCTTTTAATAATGCGCAGGGTGACGAACGTCCGTATTTAAATGTGTCTATCTTTGGTATTTCCTTTTGTGCTCTACTCGATTCAGGCGCAACTCGCACTATTCTGGGGTCACCTGGATGGAATATTCTACAATCACTTAATCTTTTTATTATTCCGGAGGCAATTTCTTCATGTTTTGTGGCAACGGGAGCAAGATGCTCGGTGATGGGAAAAAATGAAAAAAGATTTCACTCATTAGGTAGAAAAATATAAACAAGCAACGAATGAGTAAAACTTCCGAAAGTATAGCTTAAGCTTCTATACTAATACGCACACAGTAGTACCTCTTCTCTAAACGAATCAATTATTCAAAAAGAATACGAAAAAACTATAAGCAGTAATTGTCCAAAGTAAATACGAAACAGTAAAGAAAATCGGACCCCACGTTGGGCGCCAAACTTATTTATACGTACTGGTTAAGGAAGTAAAAATAAAAATAAAAATAAGTAAATGTTTGGCTTACCGTTCGGCTAGCTT
The DNA here is from genome assembly GCA_035610365.1 of Aquatica leii. Taxonomy (NCBI): domain Eukaryota; kingdom Metazoa; phylum Arthropoda; class Insecta; order Coleoptera; family Lampyridae; genus Aquatica; species Aquatica leii. The sequence goes on along the minus strand of CM069437.1, from coordinate 36,457,001 downwards.
CGTCGCAGATGGTCGTGGATCAGTAGTTCCAAATAAAGATACTCTTGTGGTAAGCCAAGTGCCCTGTGCGCCACTTTTTCTTGTGTAAGAATAACATACAGAATGTCTGGGCTAGAAAACCCCAAAGTATATTCCAAAATAAAACAAGTAATTTTAATTGACAGTTTCGTTTATTGACGAAGAGAAGAAGACAATACGCCGTTAGTTAGCTGCGTTGTGACGACTGACTCTGTTTGATAAGTGTGAAAATAGAAATCAAATCGTCCTTAAACACTACCCATTTGACGTTCTGGTAGCGGCGCTACTGGCACGCTATTACCTTTTACGTCCAACACAAATTATGATACACGGGTCTAAATTAGACTCTGGAAGTAATTAAATCTAGAAATATTTTTTTAGTTAAACGCCGCCGCAGTTAGCAAAATGTAGCCGTACATAAAAGCCCTTACGAAATTACGTAATCACAATCCGCCCGTGGCATTGACGTCAAGTTCGCGTAACGGATGAAATATAAGGGCTATGTTTTCCCCATTGACCCAGCAATTACGACGCATACTTTCAACCTTTGTACAATTCCAAAAGAGAAACAACTACAAGTTAAACTACAACAATTGTTTAAAATTGAAACACAAGTAATACTTAAAAATGACGCTTATCATTAATTAGGTAGTTTTCATTTCAGAGCGAAGATAAGGATTTGATATTCGCACATATTACGGATCAACAAATATACATAAATAGTCTAAATAACTTGGATTAATACTCTAGTAAAAGTAGTGATATTTCGTTATGGCGCACAGGCCTTTAAGACCCCCGATTGACCCATTCGGATTTTGGTAGTGATGACGTCACGTTCCCCGATTTGTTCACCGTTAAACTAAGGTAACCATAAATAACTCGATAGCAATTCCAGTTGATTAGTAAAATTATATCCTTCGGGGTCGTTGAAACACTGCAGATCACAGCCACTTAACTTTTTACCAGCCATCGAAGACAGTTGTATTAAAGAACTGCCATCACGCCCCATCCACAAGAATTACCATAGCAAGTAAGCCAAGAAAACCAAGACTAGAAAGCAGGACAGAAAAGAAGCTAAAATAACAAGAATTTGTTGATAAAACACATCCCTTTTGACACGCGTAACTACTAACCTACAATATGAGCGGGGTAGAAAAATAGGTGTATGCGGTTAGCTATGACTTGCCCCTCAGCATTATTTAGCTCGGATTCTACAAAAGAAAATCATCTAACAACTCGTTGTAGATGGATGCCAAAATTTTATTCCCTTATCAATCCTTTTGGTTCGAAAAGTTAATCACCGCACGCTGTACGCGACCAAACCAAAATGTCGCAAGACCGAAATTATATTTCCGTGTAAATGGAATACGCTTGCGCCAGTTGTTAGTACGTAACTCAAGTGAAAATTGTTTGAGGCCAAGCTATTTTACCTAAGTGCCGGCAAAGTTGCCTATGTTAGAACGCCAGTTTTACGTTATTTATTAAAACACTTTACGACTTCTTTTTATTTATTTAACACTTTATTCACATCAGTTGCACAATCTAAATCTTAACTTAAGTAACTAGTACGGTAATCAAATAGTAATGGCGGGCATACTACATGCTCCCTTCTTTTCATATACGTTTTCGTGCGCACTCCACGAATGCTTCGTTACACCAACCAATTAAAACTATAACAGCGACTTAAAATAAAAATACTAAATGAATATAAAAGTAAAATACTTCATCCTCCTAATTGACATTTCTAAAAAATACAATAAAAAAGATTATTTATCGTATTATAGTAAAGCAGGATATGGGTGACAGAGAAAATACAATTTTTTTATTAATCATACTAGTGATGGTGCTTCTCCTGCTTCTAAAGAAACGTAACGTGGAAATGCAGTGATACATTAAAAAAGATTATACGTGTGCAAACATGCATTGACAAACAAAGGAATAAATAGTTCAGCGTTGCTATCAATTTTACTTATACACGAAAATATTTTGTATAAAAATAAAATGTAGCAAATATCTTTTTTAACACAAAATAATTCCACTGTTAATAAGTTTTTATAAGTGTGTCAGCAATTATTTAAAACATTTATTATAATTGCCTATCTTTGAAATTTCGATTAAAAAGAATAAATAAAAGAACTACTTAAAAGGTAATTAACACTTAAGTGCAATAGGTTATATTTACAATGTTATTAGTACGATGTTACATCGGTGTAATATAAATTGAAAAATTAGAATTAATAAAGTTTATAATGCACTGTCTCAATATAGAAATTTTATTTAAATACGGAAGTATTTCGTATAAAAATAAAATGCAGTTTACTGTTTCAAATCATTCCAAAATAAAAATATATTAATTTCTTAGTTTTTGCAGATAAACGATTTGACTTTCTGGTATTGTCAATGTTTAATATTTGTCTAATTTGAATTTCTTGAATAGCTAACTATTTTATTGGAACTAACCAAAGTATCCCGTTTTTTTTTGAGTTGAGTGTACTACAACCAAAACAAGGAATGCGTAGTTGGACTAAAAAGGATTTAGAATAAATAGAAACTTAAGTGACAAAGTTGTGTTTTGACACGATCTTTTTGATTACCGAGTTGCGGTATAAAAAAGAAAAAGATAAAAAATGATTATTGAAACGAGAAGTGTAGCAGAGTGGATAGAACAAGTGAGAAGTGAGAAGAAAACAACTGTTATGTAAACAGTAAAGTGTTCCAACTTTTGCAAAAGGTACTGTATATAATAATACTTTTTTGTGTTGTTATTATTAGAATAAAATATACATAAACAAATTTAAAAAAAATACAATGACGCTTTTCAAAACATTTTTTTCCAAGTACTCGTCTGACGATAGTGTATATATGTAATTTTAGAATCTACACGTATCATTAGATAACTTAATGATCCCCGACCTGAACTACATAAATAATTCTTAAAGAACAAATATATTTATTACGTGTGCGATAGTCTACACCTTAACTTTCAAAATGAGTAATACCATTTACCTAAGTTTTGTTTTGGTACTATCAATTCAAGGAGGTAAGAATAGCTTAAAACAATCAACTTTTTACAAAATTGGTATTTTTAGCGTACTCTCTAACATGTTACACATGCAACTCGTTAACGTCAAACTCGTGTACGCAATCCGCAAATCATCAAACTGTTGTTTGCGGTCAACCAATAACTGGATATAAAGCACTTTGTTCTTATATTGAAACATATGGTAAGTAACTAACAATACTTAAACAAAATTATCATTTTTTTCGTACAGATCCGTACAGAAGAACATACAACGTAGAAGCCGGGTGCCAGTTGGCCAATTATCACGATTCTATCAACACCGTCAAAGCCAAACTATGTTCACCCCCATCACACTTAAATTTAAATAAATGTATACTGTGTGAACACAATTACTGTAACTCTGTGTATTACTAAAGATTGCAGAATTTAAAAACAAAATATTTAATCTCTTTTAGTGCCAATCATTGTCCAAAATATTTATATACAAATTTAATGCCTAGGAGGAGTATTGCACAAATCGGAGTTACAAAGATTACAAAACACTACTTTTTCGCCATCTTCCGGTTCAACGCAACGTTTAAGTTCCGCAGTTTTTAAATCTCCAACCGCTACTAAGTCACAAGCCGTTTCTACCACATATCCGCTACTTTTAGTATCTAAAATTTAATTTTTAGAATCAAAAATATAAGTATTACGTCTTTACCATCTATTGCAACATAAGAACACACAGATTGATAACCTTTTCCTGGGATGCCACAGGTTACAGATTTAGGTTCTGTTCTTGTAGAGCAGCTAAAGCCGTTACGAGATCCGCAAGTGTAAGTATAACACTTTAAACTACTTCCTAAAAAATATTTACATTAGAGTGACACTACGTTAAATTTTAAACTTACCCCCAGCAACACACAACGCTAGGATTGTTAAGCAGATAATTTTTGCCATGTCTAGTACCATCGTCGCAATAGTATTGATTAATAAAGATCAATGTTAATCAAAAAAGCATGTAGAAGCTATAAGTTTAGATTGCAAAGGTTAAATTTTACAAATGTTTATTTTTTAACTTTTTTTATACGAAAACAAACAAAGCTACATAGCAGATTGCAAACATTTTATTGATAATTAAAATTTGTTGTCTTGTGATCAGTATTTTAATAATTATCAGGAGATTGTTGTTTAGACGTATTTTTCGTTGTGTATCTTTAACTGTTGAACCACATTAAAGGCCGATTGTTTCTGTCGATAACTGATGTTACAAACTTTTAAATAAGACAAGCATCTCGTGTTCAGAATTTAAGAAAAGCGATCATTCTGGTTTTGACTTTCTTAGTATACGCGTTATTATTATTTAGTAAATATAGTTATTTTTAGAACTATATTAGATTAACAATGTAATTATTAACGTTGAATTTAATTTCAACTTATTCTTTGTTTAAAATTATTTAACTACATACTGTATTACGAGTATAACGTCTACCCTTTTCTTGTAACGGTTGTTTTGCAATTATTTCGTCTGACGGATAGGCAACTTTGCCATCACCAACGTATAAATACCTGACCTCGAGAAATTTTGCTTGAGTTTATACGGTCAGATGGCGCAAATGTAGTTCATTTTCTAGAGATCGTTTCCGACCACTTTTGATTTTGTCACGTACGGTGCGGGTTGTGTGTGTGCTTTTCTTTTAGTAAAATCAGAGATAAATCTTTCGGATGTGTGAGTCGTAGAAAACCGTATAAGAATATTTTTTGTTCAACTCATATTTAGGTTAGTATTTACACGTGGTGAATATGGTATCGAGATACCAGCTATTTCTTGTTATTTTAGCTCTTATGGCCTACTCGATTAAGTAGCTCTTATAGCATACTCGATTTATGAACTCGCATGGTCTACTCGATTAATTAACTTTGATGACTTATCCTGTATTTAATTAAGTCTTATGGTAGTTGGAGTTTTTAACCAGGTATTTATTTGCACATTATTTCAATGGTTTTAAGGGAAGTTGTACTCTATTGAAAAGACACCGATACTTTTTCACATTTTTACTTAGATCACGTCGATCATTTGAGACTAGTAGACATAATAACAAGTTTTTAGTTCTGTTGGTTAATGCGTTTACAAAATTCATAATTGTTGAACCTGTCAGATCAACGTAAATGAAACCCGTCCTGCGTATTTTGAAAAATATCATGTGTCTTTTTGGAGTCTACACTCGTTTGGATAACTAATCGTGGAAGTGCGTTCAAGTCTCAATATTTTAAGATGTTTTGTGAGACTTATCGAATTCGTCACGTGTTGAATGCAGTAGGCACCACTAGATCAAACGGGCAATGTGAAAGTTACAATAAAACCATTGTCACTATGCTGGCCACGAAAAGTGTAGAAACTAAAGAATTCACAGGGTGCGTTAAATACGTCATTTAATAAGGGTATTAATAGCACTCCTGTTAAAGCACTTTTTTTGTTATTAGGCTAAACCAATGGTCGAAGCTACCCCATGCAGCACCCGATATCCTAAAGATGTCAATTTCTTGGACAATTCATATAGATATGTCCCGGCTATTTAAACAATAACCATAAGATATCATAAGAAGGAAATATTTAGAAGATCATTAAAGCTATATCCGTGGGATGTCTTTCACTAGCTTTTCAGCTGTTTTAGTACATGTTCCACGCTTTTGTTCCGTTTTGTGCTGTGATCTTGATTGTTGCGTACTTAAAAAAAAGAATAAAAAAATATCAGTTAACAGCAGTAAACTAATAAGCAGGGAGCAATGACCATGGTTAGTTTTTTAAAATGTCAAAAAACGGACAAAAAGGCAATTAAGAAAATTAATCGTCTTTAAATACTATTATTGTTAAACAAGATTTATTCTTTTTAAATAGGCATTTTTTAAGGTTCTTTAATATTTTTGTGCAATAAAAGTATGTAAAATATGTTATATCTCGTAGTCATCTGATATCTTCAAGATGTCTGACTTAGTTGTCTGTAGGATATTCAATTCAGTGTCACTTGACTTTCTCCAAGATGTTCATAGAATATAGGCTAGCGATAAAATTAATATCCCTCGTATATACACAAACCTAGTATGAGATATCAGTAGGACATCGTTAGGATACAAGTGTGCTGTGTGAGACGTTACTAAATTCTCTACAAAATACAATTGATAGAGTAAATCTTAAAAAATTAAGGACACTTATTAAAGAACATATAGTAGACAATCAGCAAAAGCAAAAAGAACGTTACAATAAGGCTCGACGTGAAGCGAGATGATATCAAGTCGGCGATTTGGTATTGTTGCTCATAAGTGACAGAGTAAAAAAATAATCCAAAGCTTAAAAGTCCGTTCAGAGTTCCCTGTTATAAATGACCTACAGAAAATGTATTCAAACCCATAGAAATTTTATAGATATTGGCAAGTTTTATAGAAAATTATAGGTACTAAGTAAAGCTTTATATGGTTTTATAAAGGTAAATTCCAAAGAATGTTTTACCTATAGAAAAGTATAGGAACCTCCTGGTTTTTTTATTAAAAATAAATAAATAAATCATAAAAAATGTGTTAAAAAGAAATGCAATATAAAATTATCTGTTTATTCCTAATTTAAAAAAAATGTTAATCAAAGAAAATTCTATAGAAACAAATAAAAAGAAAAAAATGTTGTGTAAATTTAATTAGAATTTTCAATTCAATTTATCAATAACATAACTTATGGCATCCTTTCAAAAATATACAGATTATTGCTTATACATTTCAATAGGAACCAATAGGTAATTTCAACGACAAAAGCACTATATGAATCCTATTAGAATATGCAGCTTTTTTAATAGTTTTCTTTAAGTCATTTATAACAGGGTTGCCAAAGTACACTTCAACGATAGGTACGAGTTGAAGATTTAAGAGAGGGACAGTACAACTAAAAGCGTACGGTTGTAGCTGCCATGTTAAAGCGCTGGATAGTTCTTAGATTGAGAAAGTTGTTTGTTTTGATGTTTTCATGATTAGTAGACACATACACGATGAAAACAATGTCCGGGACCTCAACTGTCCGCACATTGTAAGAGTTGAAGTATGCTAACGTGATAAGCTGTTAATTAGATACACACTGTATGTATGTATTTACTATTTTCTAACTTTTTTGAATACCAGATATTTTTATCATTCAGTTATAAAAAACCTGATTCTCAAACTGATGTTATTAAGCGGCGTGCATTGTACTACAGAAGCCAGTTGACATTTAGTTTATTGCAACACAAATATAAAAAGTTTTCTACCAGTGGCGGCTTTGCTATTAAGTCATTTGGTCAATCACCCTTTAAAAAAGTGAATAAGAAAGGTAATTTATTTACTTTAAAATTGCAAAAAAATTGCGTTTAAATCAAATTATCAGCTTTTGAATTTAATGCGTTTAAATAATTGTCAATTTAAACGCAACATATACGAAAGCTTGCAAATTTACCCAAGGCTGATCGTACGTGTGTCTTGGTGCCCCAATTATGCCCGCATGTATACTATACCGAAGCCGAATCGTAAATGCCAGTTATTGTAGTCAAGAGTGAGACACACAAAATACAATTTTATGCGAGTTGAGAAGAGACGTTAAGTAAATGTTTAAATGCTTTCGTGGGGTCTACACCCGGGCCGCCTACTAATTGCAATCCTTACGTGACGTCATTTATCATGATCTTCGCAGCACGAGTGTGTAAAACACAGATGCTGGAATGCAGATTTCATCACATATGACAAACTTTACAGTTGATTTTTTTATGTGATTGATAATATTCATTTGTAAGAAACGATTTATTGTTTTTGTTTCATAATGACGGTGGTACAAAATATAGAAAAATTAATAGCTAATAATAGTTTACACGTTTAGAATTATTGTTTACTGCTCGTCCTCAGTTGTAAAGATATTGCGAAACTCGTACTGCTAACCGCCAGCAACGCACGCTCTTTAGGGCGTTTTAGAAATAAAAAAATAAACTATATAAGTGGACTGTATAATCTGTATATCGCTTTATTAGGCTCGAACACACACAAATCATTCTTAATAATAATTATGTCCCTTTCCCAAAATGTTCAGTTTACGCGTACGCCCAATCACAAGTAACAAGTTTATAATAATTGAGGGGACCGAAGCCAAACATAATAAAAAAATGCAGAAAACAAAAATCAATTTTACCGTTAACATCAGCATTTACTTCAAATTCGACAAACCAGTAAACATATAAAAATAAAGAAGTCGACAGTAATTTTAAGAAATCTATGATTCGTTAGATTTCTGGATTTGAAATAAATAATAGATTTTATTCTTTTGTGTGTTTACCGTTTTCCTTTGATCCATTAATCATTGTGGTGTAAAAATAATGTTACAAATTTATAGCAATAAAAAAAGAAAAAGAGAAAAGCACTCGTAATCGGCGAATCACATGAAAAATTGTATGAATTATGCTACTGTTGGTAGCGTTAATATTCGTTTATAATTGGACAGCGCTTGCCGAAAGTCAATTAAACACCACAATGAAAATGTTTGTAAAAATAGATATATTAAATGAAACAATTGATTGACTATACCTATGACTACAGTGGAAAGAGAACGATGTTTCTCTACATTTCTATGCTCAACATCGAAAAATCTTCTTAAATATAAATCGCGTTATTCTCTTGTATGATTGACCACTAGCCGCCATTGTTTCCCACACTCTCACATAACACAAGTTGTTCCAGCAATGTTTTATGTTTGTCTCAAATGTTTCAAAAATTATTATAGCAAATGCAATGTTTCCTCTATATTTCAAAAAGATTTTGCAAAGTAGAAGTTTCAGGAATTTATCTCATAAACATTTCATAAAAATAAATTGGAAATATTCCACTGTTGTAGCAGAAATCTTTCAAATAGGTTTCATATATTTCGCTTATTATGATTAAATGATATGTATTTAGAATTAAAGATTTTATGTCAATATATATTTACATCTGATTTATTCCAAGTAAAAAACACAATATTCTATGATTGCGATATAAAGCATTGTTTGTGCTTGATTGGCAAGCGCAAGCAATAAGTACGCTCGTTAGAGCATTTTATTTTTTATTTGTTGTTAGAATAGTGCAAATATAGTTCATTTTATTCATAATAGATGCATGTAGTATAGTTAAGTTAGTGTATATAGTTTTAATTAGATAAAATAGTGTTTAAACTTTTTACTTAAGAAGCCTTTTCAACTGGCATGTTCCGAACCGTTTTCCGGTGTGACAAGACAATTAAGTGTTTCTAAACTTATTTTGTAATTACTATTTGGTTTGTTTTCCAGATTCTAATAAAAATTAATCAAAAATAACTTTTAGGAATTATATATTTTTTTGTTTCATTGAAAATGTCCCAAAATGTGCTATATTTCTTATTTGAAATGTTTCAGATGTGTCATATATGTCTCATTTGAAAGAAGTCATTTTTATGTAACAGAAACATTTCAGAAAGATTTGTAAAATATGTTGAAACATTGATGACACATAACATTTATTTCAATGTTACAACTATGAAACATTTCAGTAACATCTCTGTGCTGTGTGGGCTGCTGATAAATAAATTGCAAAACTGCAAAAATACGACATAATCGATAGGATTACTGTTGATACTGTTATCTAATTTTTAATTGCTCTAAAAAGTATTGTAAATTAAATTTAAACAAAAATATGTTTACCAGTGATAATGTACTAGATTCTACACATCGCTCATAAGTTTTACGTAAGTAAGATAAAAAAAATTTACATTTCAAACAGATTAACAAAAAAAGGATAATGCAAAAAACAGAATTTTTAATGTTCAAATTAATTGACAAATAACAACTGCAACCGTATTTAATTTACAACATTACAACTAAGATTAAAATCAGTTTTCAAAGCATAATGTAACGGATTACGTGTTGCTTCAGAGAGTAAGCAGTTGTCCGGAAAACGGTGAAACAATGAGTCTCCCCAAAAAAAATTGGTTTAACTATAATGTGGTATTTATATTAGAACAACAAAAATATATTAGTAACGTGAGATAAACTTAGTTTATATAGTTTTACAAAAACGTATCAAATAAACGTTTTTTGTATAATTTAGTAGGGTTTGTGAAAAACAATTTTAAAAATCTAAATTAGAAATAGTGAAAGACGCCATCTCGTGGTTACATTGCCACGTTTGATAATAACAATAATAACGTAAAGATAACTACAACAATGGTAAAATATATTATTACAATAAACTGTGCATAAAATTTTCAATTAGAGTACATTATAAACTAGGTATGCTAATTTGTCTCATTAAAGTATTTTTTGTGCTGATGAGTTCCAAAAATACTAAACAGCTGTCGCTGGTGTTGATTTTTGCAATTATAGTAATAATTTCCACTAAACGGTTCAGTTGCAGTTTGAAAATCTAAAATTTTGTAGTTACCTTTGGGTTTTATTATGTTTTGTACGGCACTCCTCGTAATAAAACTACAGTTTTCTATAAGTTTAGTAAATTTATTATTTAAAAAAAAACGGCGGATTTAATCCGTACTGTTTTTTACAAAAAGCGCCCCCGGATGCCGAGATTGACCGGCAATTCGGTTTTTTGTGTTTGTTGTACTTCCGAGCGCTAATTTCTGGCGGTTAATTTAAATTTTTAAATAATTGCACTACAGTTTGAAAATTAAGATGGCGGTATTTTTTTATACTGTGAAATCACAATCACGTATTTAACAACAATAAAAGTTTTCTAATAAATTTTGCTGTTTTATTTCCTTTCTACAATTGTGTTTAAAAAAAGTTTTAATTTTAATTAAATAAGTAATAAATAAGTAATTTTTTGCGGTGACGTTCATTAAACAACACAATCTTCAAAAATGTTTGTTATTTAACATTTTGTGTATCTAAAAAGTTTTTAAATTTACTTATTTCTGATGTTGTTTTTCACTATTATACAAATACTACTATGATATATCACGCGAGTATTTACAAAGAAAGAAAACCCCGCGTAAAATCGTCTATATTGTAAAAACAAAATTTTAACCAAACACCAAAAAAATTAAATAGGTGTGTCTATGATAAGAAAAGTGAGAGAGAAAAAAAATCAACACTTGTAATAAAATTTCAATTTATTGTATTACTTCCACTATGCTAGATTACTGGATAGAGAAAGAGCATGCAAGAAACCTTCACCATCTGTTATCTTTTCGTACCCAAAATGTTTAACAAACAATAAAATAAAATACACACGTGTACATAATGAGAAAAAAATGCAATAGATTACAGAAGGTTATGTTTCTCATCGAAACATATTGAAAGGACCCCAATCACTACGATACACTCTCGTATAGCATCAATTAAAACAGAAAAATCGTTAAAGAATGGACATGCTATGTCCAAGGTAACAATGTTTCAGGATTGCGACTACGTATGGCTAAAGTTGAAGATGTTTCGAAGCTGCAACATTAACGAAAGCGGCCACCAAAGTAATCTAATCCCCATACAGGAAACCCCAGAGTTAGACAACGGGGCCAGACCTGGGCCAGGACTGGGTAGCTCAGCCTAGGCCATTCCATGGGGACCCAAGCTTAGGCCAAGGCTGATTGATCCAGTTTCGGCCATGGAAATTATTAGCCAAGTTTGGCCCAAGCTTAGATAACCCATGCTTGGCCATTCCATGGGGACCCAAGTTTGGCCCAAGCCTGGATAACCCAGCCTTAGCCATTCCATGGGGACCGATACTTGGTTCAAGACTAGTTGACCCATCCTCGGCCATGCCAATTCTTATCCAAGCTTGGACCAAGTTTGCATAACCCATCCTTGGCTATTCCATGGAAACCCAAGCTTCGGCCAAGACGGGTTGACCCAGCTTTGGCCAAGGCTGGATTATCCAAGAAAATAGCAATAAGAATTTTTTTTCGACGGTAAAAATTTAAAACAATTAGTTAATAAGTTGAGTTATAATAATATCGAAAGTGTAGAATTGAAATTTGAGCCGTTCGGTTACGTATGGCGAGATTCGGATATTATCGTTTAGCGCAGCCGCCATCTTTGTTTACATCATGTGTTAGTTAAATGTAAGATTGCTAGAGCAGTAAAGGTAATGAATCAAATCTCCGAGTTTTAGTTATACAGTCATTCAAAGTTAGTACTTTTTAACTAGAAGGAAAAAACCTTTATATTATATTATATAATTTCTTTCGTTTACTCCGCAATTATCACGAGGCGAGGCTACTAAAAGTAATCATGTCTGATTCTTACTTTAGAGTTTAAAGATGGCGTGTGTTAAATAAAACAAAAGTTTAAAAAAAAGTGTAAACATCAACTGTGTGAGTGACGTTAATGACCCTAGTGACACAGAAAACTAAAATATATCGAACAAAAGGTGCCAAAATGAGTTGAACTTGAATGTGAACCTTACTAGACGTGGAATATTACTCAATCAAGGTTCTTCGTAAAGCTAGTAAGTATTTACGTACATCAATAACCTTAATTATAGTATTAATGTTATCTCTAGGTACCATCTTGTCATTAACCTTTTAATAGTTATCAAATTCGGATTTTATTTTTCACAAGTTTTAAACAGTGTGCCTTTTCATATTACATTGTACAACTTATTTTTTTCACAGATGTAATTGAATTTAGTCTAACAATAGAAGTAATTTATTGTCATTTTAGACGATCATGCCTAAGGATTACGTCGCTTCAAAAAACCGTACAAAACAAATGATTTGGAGAGCGTCACTGAGCGACCTGAGAGTAAATCTCAAGCTTAAAGATAGTGAAATTACCGTATTAAATTCTACGAAAGTCGCTCAGAGTCTGGGTATTGGTTTCCTGCATCGTGAAACTGAGAATGGCGCGGAAGCTGCGTTTGATAGTAATTGATGTAATTCAAATAGTACATAATACGAGTAATAACAATAAAGTGTAAATACGTTGATACAATTTTTTATTCTATTATTTTATTAATGCCTAATTCTTGGCATTTAATTTTGGGTTAGTTCTAGCAATTAAGCGTGGCCCAGTACTGGCAACTAAGCATGGCCCAGTTCTGGCAATTAAGCATGGCCCAGTCTTGGCAACCAAGCATGGCCCAGTCTTGGCAACCGATCATGGCCCAGTCTTGGCAACTGAGCATGGCCCAGGGCTGGCGATCAAGACTGGACCATTATTCCAGACTTTTACAAAGGCTAGGCCAAGCTTGGCTTACAAGCTTGGTCCAAGCTTGTACAAACTTGGGCCCAGCCTGAGCCGAGCCTGGGCCCATGGTACTTTTTTCTATGGGTCACGGTTTATGGTACCGAAATCACCATAATGCTTATAATAAGCGTGCATGATAGAAACTATTACGGCAACGGGTTACACAGGCCTAGAACACCTACTTAGATCACAATATACCAAAACTCCATTTTGTACGCGACAGTATAATAAGAACCGGCGTTACAATTTAATAATTGCACATGCTTCCTTAATTTGGCTTTTAGTATAGGTGAGCAACACGCATCCTGAATATGTAGACGCAGTAGGTTTTGTAGTGACGTATTCAACGCCTAAAAATTAGGCACACTGAATAAACTAATGAACGAGTTTGCATTCGAACTGGTAGGCACCATAACCAATTGTTGTCGGGGTTTACCATTACCTTCTACATTTAGGTGGCACCTAGACAAAATATTGGCAACTATATTTTCTGTTGTCTTCACGTATTCCAATTCATCTAAATACATCACCCATCTAGTCAATCTATCACTTAACAATTTACATCAGTTCTGATAACCAATTTACGACCCAACATTAACGCTCAAAACCTCTTTCGTGAAAATATAATTGCCAACAAACCTTACTAGCAAAACTTATGACGAGGTGTTTCCGCCTCCTAATCTAGTTGGTACAATTTCGTTCCGTTTTTGTTGGGTTCGGTAAATGCAACATCACTGTTGTTACGTGCATAAATTTCCTAATGTAATTCCCTGTATATTCATTACACTAAAGTTAAATTTCTATTTTTGACGCCCTTTTCGTTTTTACTTTACTCCTCCTGCAAGACGTAACCGTCTATTACTTAACATCGTGCTTGCGATGTCTAAATTAATTTTATAACATCATCACCTTGTGTTGAGACGTTGATATAAAATGAAAACGCGTTTCTATTAGTTCATTCATCACAGGGTAAGCTTTTACTATTAGTTTTTAGAATTAATTTGTAATTTCTATGTTAATTTGTTAGCACAACTCGACACGTGTAAGTACACATGTTCTCCACCAATGAACGGTTAATATCGACCAAATATCTTAATGGAAATATTATAATTTGGAAAACCTACATTATATCTATACATAAAAAAAGGAAGCTTTAAAAAGAAAATGTTATCCAATGTACTGTTCTTTACGAGTTCATTGACAGCGATATCTCCTTTAATTCAATGTGTGAAACAGCATTCTATAACAAGGTATTTCTTTCTAATTTCTTTTAGCATTAATTAGTAGTGCTGTAAATTATTGCGTTTGTGAGTCATTGTGCTGACACGATTTGCTCTGTTCATTAATATTCTAGATCAACTCAACGAGGAAAACGTTTTCTTCGGGGAAGTACTGGATTGTAAGAAAGTTTTATTTAATTACATTTGTGTCATCATTAAGGTCTCTCACAAAAATTTTGTTTGTTGTTCTATCTTACGTAATTACAATAATTGTTTCAATACCATTTAGGTATATTTATTAATTATTTTTGTGTGTCGCATGCTGTTAATCATAGATATTTGTCATTATCAATTTAATTTTCTTCGATATAAACACCCTAGGTATAATTTAAGCCTATTTATTGTGTGCTGCCGTTACTTCCGGCATTTATATAACCGTTGTTGAATAATTTACAATAAATTTCTGTGCTCGTTGTTAGTAATCGACGATTTAATAATTAAAGTTGTTATGCATCTTTATCTTTCTTTTTTTTTGGTCCGTTAAAGATTACGAACGTGGTTTAGTTGCAAACTTAGACCTTCTGTCTTGATCGAAACAGAAGTTTTTACTTAGTAAGATCTGGCTCCCATTAAACTCTGTTTACTTAATCCTCCCTTATCTGCGACTGGTGCGAGTTTGCCGAGCAGGGTTTGTAACACCTATAAGCTTGTACTACTTTACAAACGATTAATTCTTTAATGCGTGATAACACCCGATCCTCTTCCGGACCCCAGTACCACCGAGTGTTTTTTTAATGGGTGCGCTAAAGGACTTACTTTTTGACTTTAAAGTTTACTAAAACGTCGGTAATAGTTCATAACCTGTCCATTTAATGACGTAGTAAATGACGTAAAAATTTAGCGGATTTAGAAAGGAATGTTGTTTTTTCTAAATTAATGGTTAATTTGGCGTTAGAGAGAGTATCGAATAAAAGTTTCAAATGGGCAAAAAGTTGTTCCAATGAAGATGAAACAACCAATAAATTGTGTAGACTTGCACCTCAAGACACAAAGTATAGTCTATTGCTCTGGTAAAAAAAGCAATGACAGTTTTGAGACCGAAACGAAGAATAATTCGAGCAGATGAAAACGGTTAGAAATTTTTTTTCATAAGATAGGACATTTTGTTATCTGGAACGATACGGGCGTTAAGGGTACGTGCGTCCGAACACATCTTAACAGATCCGTCTTTTTTTGCACAACTGTCGCTAGAGTCATATAAATCAAAGATTCCCGTCTGATAATCTCAAATCGCAACATTTCTTCTAGAGCCTCTTCAGCGACAGACGTCTGACTGTAAGGTATTCGATAAGATTTTTTAATGAAAGAGGTATCATTCATATGGATCACATGCTGACACTTATGGATTCTACAGGGAATACGACTAAATAAATGCTTAAACGTAATAAGTATGGCTCCCAAACAGTACTTCTAAATATTAGTCAAAGTTAAACTATTAATTTTTTATAAATTTGACTATCATTTGCTAAAAACTCAACAGGGTGAGAATAAGAAAGATTAGAAACAACACGAGTTTGACTATCTATTTTTGAAAAAGAGTTGTCAATAATACAAACAACTGGGTATCTTGCAAAAAAGAAAGATAGAAGTAATAAAGCGTTTCTGTTCGTAAGATTCCTTCAGCTAACTACAAAGAAAATTGATACTGGCGTTTATGCTCATCAACTTGTCTATACCTAAAATCAATGGGTAAACCAATCGCTTTACTACTAGAAAAACAAAACGTAAAATCATAAGGCACGTCGGGAATCTTAAAATTAAATTTTACTTGTAATCGAATATTAGTGCTCAAACTGCCAGTTGCACAATGGAACTTAGTGGAAGTCACAGGTAACACAAATTCCGGGCAAGATCTACTAATTTAATTAGCAACGAGAAGACGGGTTTGATCATTTTAGATCTCTTCTTATTGCTCCCTTCCGTAGTTTTCCAAACATTTCGAACTAGTACAGTTTTCAGCAGAAGGAACTTGGAATGTATGACCAATTGGTCGATTATTAACTAACTTATACGTTCTAGATGTGCAGACGACAGCGGCAGTCTTGTGTATTCTAAAAGTCCAAGGCACTGGATATAAAGTAGTCTGGAATAACAACCCACAAAGACTGAATTGAAACAGGAACAGTTTTATTATTTTGTACACAATGGCACCCTCAGTGAGTGGCGGTACAAACAGTTGATACGCTTATTTTTATTAAATTTCCAATTTTGCGGTTTGCGTTGTTCTTCATATTGTTTTTGACCAAATATAGTGCATAAAGTCGGCACGAAAATCATTAAAATGTGACCAATAAGGTTCTCTAACTTGTGCTCAGTCTCCGGCTGAGCCTCAAAGATAGTCTAAAACTACGATCAATTTATCACTTTCAGACGGCTTAGTGTTTGAGAAGTATTTTTTAAAGCGCTTGAGGAATTGCTTTGGGTTAACTTTTAACGGCCAGAAAAGAGGAAAAAACGACGAGTAGTAGCGGAACCCTCAAAGACGATAGACGTTGCTACATTACGCACATAAAGTTCCGACACAAATGTAGAAGAAGCTGAAAGGGGTAAAGTTACCTGTAGCGCATTTGGACCATTGTACGTAGTGCGTTCCAACCAAGGTGCCGGGTAAGCTTGCAAAATCAATTCCATCAAAGTTTTGACTTCCCTTTTTGTTTTTGTCCTATAAAAGATTTCCACGTTTTCTATGGGTTTTTGAAGCGCCTGCTTTAACGTCACTAGATCATCTTTCACTCCATCGCTATTCGCCCCTGCCACATTGACGTTAACCAAATCATCATTTAATTGCGAGTTAACGCTTGGCGTTTTGGTGAGAAAATCAAAATAGATACTACGGTTAGTTTTTGCAGTGGTATGAAATAAATCGGTTAATGAAAATCGCAAACAAGTCGGGTTAAAATCGCAAAACAAAATCGGTACAAGTAATCAGTAAGAATAGCTAAAGTCGGTTAATAAAATTAGTTTGGTTTTAGAATAAGTTTAAGGATAACTGGATCTTGGAACTGAGTGGTAGTTGAAGTTCTGCGGTGCCTGCTTATATATCCATTGCTGCTTTGGTTGAGTGTTTTCGAGGCGGGGATCGTTCTGCGTATCTTCAAGCGGCTGGTGAGGTAAGTTTGCAAAGCTCAAAGTCCTTGCGTAATTTCTTAACTAAATGATTAATTTCCTATAAACTAAAGGGACTGGGACCTTCTCACTACAAACTCGACTAAATAAACGCACTCACTTACCACACTTGTTGCACAATATACTATTATTTATTATTTATTACTATTTTAATCAAATACAAGATTTTTATACATTTAAGTTTCCTATTATCCAAATTTATTATTCTTTTGGATGATTAAAATCTAGCTTTTTTTAGTCTTTTTTTGTGATACGTTGTAGATTTGGCTTTGTAATATAATTTTTGTCTGTTTTTTTTTTTATTTGTGGATTAAATTTTATAATAAAAATTATTATTTTAAATGATTTAATGCGTTAATTAAAAATTAAGAGCAAATTGACAGTGCACTCTTAAAAGTGAGTTTTTGGGTGCACTCTTTTAGACGTGTTTTAAACAAATACACATTAAAGACAAATTACTACGCCGGGTACTTGTTTATTTGACGCCCTCATTATTCTTCTAAAATAATTCATAAATTTTATCTCAGGTGTTAAGTAGCTTGTTTCTCTAATTAACTCGTTATTAGATTTTCGTTTTATTATTATAATTAATTAAAATAGATTAATGTTGTAGTATTTTTATTTTTAAGTTAACAACATTTTTATTAGAGGATTAACGTCTAGGGGGTGTATTGCATAAATCTGTATTGCAGATGTTACAAAACACAACCTTCTCGCCAGCATCTGGGTTAATACAACGCCTAAGTTGTTGATCTTTTAAAATTCCAGTTGGTACTAGGTTGCAAGCTGTTTCTATTACATACACATCGTCTATCGTATCTAAAATTTGCTTTTAGCAATAATAATATAATATTAAGCTCTTACCAAGTGTGGCAACATAGGAACATATGGACTGGTAGCCCGTTCCTGGAATTCCGCAAGTCAAATGTTTAAGGTCTGTATTTGCAGAGCAGTTTCTGCCGTTACGAGATTCGCATTTATAAGTATAGCATTTTAAACTACTTCCTAAAATATTAGATTATGAAATTACTAAGACAAAATTTGAAGTTAAACATACCTCCTACAACGAGAAACGCAAAAATTGTCAAACAAATAAGTTTTGCCATGTCTGGTACCGTAGTCGCAATTGTAATAAGGACCAGTAATAATTAGAAAACTATTTAAAAGTTTTGATAAGTGTAGGTTAGAAAGGTTACATTTAACAAATTCTGTTTATTTTATTATTATGTTTGATTTCAAAACAACCGAAATTAAATTACAGATGGTGATAATTTTGTTGATAAGTGGTATTTGCTTTTAGATAATTAAAGCTATTATTAATTATAGACTAATTAAGCTTAATTTAAATTATTTCTACTTTTAGATTTATGTACGTATGTGTTTGTATATCTCATAAATATATTTTTTGCAGATAAAGTTAATTCTTTTAATCTATGTATATTTAATATATAGATTTAAGAAAAGTTATACTTTGGTCAAAATTCGATTTTAAATTTACCGAAAAATACTAAAAAACCAAAATAATGTAGTTGTTAGTATAAAATACTATTATATACTAAAAAATATATATCTTTATAGCTTAGTTGCGAAGACTATGAATTTATTTCATTAAACAAAAAAAAATTCATCAAAAAGTAGGGTACAGTTCAAAATCCAATTTATTTGAGACCTATTAGGTGTAACTTTATTTTTAAATTTTTTTTTTATTTTTTGATAAAGCTATGGTATAATTAAAGATTTTTATTTGTTTCGTCTGCAAATTCTTTAAGAAAGTATTTTGTCGCCCACGCTATTCACGTGTTCTTAATTACGTTTTAATTTGGATTTCAAACATTTTGTTTGGCTCATGGTTTTTGAGTTCATTGCTAGTTCGTTTAGATATTTATAAGATCAAGTGTAGTTATTAAAAAGAGAAAAAAAATGAATACGTAGTTGGTTTGCTTTTACAATGCTAATTAATTATTGTTAAGGGGCTATTAAATATTTTTGTTAATCTAAAAAGGGGCGTTAAAGTTCAAATGAATTATGTTGTATATGTCCCAAATTTGTCTGCAAACCTTTTGTCGGTTAGTAAATTAGTACAAAATAACAATGTTGTTGTGTTTGACTCAAAAGGTTGCAATATTTACTCTGCAGACAATGTCATTGTAAAAGGCGAGGTTATTGCGGCTGCTAGGTGTACTGATGGTGTTTACCAATTAGAAGGTAGGTATGGATTTTAACGATAAGGAGTCAGAACC
Organism: Aquatica leii; assembly: GCA_035610365.1. Taxonomy (NCBI): domain Eukaryota; kingdom Metazoa; phylum Arthropoda; class Insecta; order Coleoptera; family Lampyridae; genus Aquatica; species Aquatica leii. The sequence goes on along the minus strand of CM069437.1, from coordinate 36,437,119 downwards.
GTGTATCCCTTGTGTTGAAGGGAAAATGACTCGTACCCCGTTTCCTAAGGCTAGTGGACGGCGCGCAAATGAGAAATTGCTCTTGATTCATTCAGACGTTGTGGGTCCAATGAATATAAAGTCAATTCAAGGTAAAAATTATATGCTTTTATTTGAATACGATTATACTAGGAAAATATTCGCTTATTTCTTGAGTTCAAAAGATGAAGTTGGACATTATTTTAAATTATTCAAGTCCAATGTTGAAAAAGAGACCGGGCTACAAATTAAAGCTCTCAGAACTGATTACGGTAGCGAGTATGTGAACAAGGAACTTGAGGGGTTTCTACGTAATAATGGTATAAAACATGAAAAATCGGTTCCCTATGATCATGAACAAAATGGGGTCATTGAGAGGTCAGGTAGGACAATAGTTGATAAGGCTAAGAGTATGCTAAGCGATAGCGGGTTAGAAAAACATTATTGGCAATATGCTTGTGAAGCGGCAATATACTTAAAGAATAGGTCACCCACAAGGGCGTTAGTTGGTTGTACTCCTGAAAAAAAATGGAGTGGAAACAAAGTAGGTTTAACTCGTATCAAGGTCTTTGGTTGTATTGCTTTTGTGCACATTCCGAAGGAGAAAAGAAAGAAATGAGATTTTAAGGTTCAAGCAAAAATTTTTGTTGGTTACCCAGAGTACATGAAAGGTTATAAGTTAGTAGACCCTAGTGTGCCGAGTAAAATTACATTAGCGGAAAGTGTAGTTTTCTTTGAGAATATGTCACTTAGCAATTTAAAATCATGGAACAATAACAAAATAGAACCACTTAACATTGAAATTGTCATTAGTTATTTAGAAAACTATGTGCCTGAGGGCGACTTAACTGAAAATTTAAATGAAAATAATTCAGATGTCGAAGTTTCTGATATGAAAAGTAGTGACTTGTCAGATAGTAATGGTGAGTTACCTGAAACTTCTGATGAAGCAGATGAGGGTCAAGTTGTAAGTAGGCGATACCCTTTGAGAGACAGAGTAGCAAAGGAATATCCTGATTACGTTCTTTATAGTGTAGGGATGAATGATGAGGAGCCGGAAACTTACAAGGAAGCCATGTCAAGTGTAAATAAGCAAATGTGGCAACGGGCCATGGAGCCAGAAATTAAATCATTAAATAAAAACAAAACATGGACCCTTGTAGATTTACCTCCTGATAAAAACCTCATTGACTCTAAGTGGGTGTTTAGGATTAAAAGGGATGCCAGTGGCAAGGTAGATAGGTTCAAGTGCAAAGTGGTTGCGCGGGTTTTTTTTCCAAAAGTATGGGGTAGATTATGAGGAGACTTTTGCCCTTGTAGTTAGACATTCCACTATTGGGCTACTTTTTGCATTAGCTATAATATATAATATGTGCGTCGAGCACTTAGACGTGGAAACGGCATTCCTTAATAGTGAGTTAAAAGAAGAAATTTACATAAGACAGCCAAAAGGCTTTGTTGAAAAGGGAAGTGAAAAGAAAGTGTGCAAACTGTCAAAGGCAATTTACGGATTAAAACAGGGATCTCTTGGAACGAAAAATGTAATCAAGTGTTGAGTAAATTAGGATTTAGTAAATGTGACAGTGAACTATGTGTTTATATTCGTAGGAATTCGTAGTATTGCAATTATGGCGTTGTATGTTGACGACTTTTTATTATTTTGTAATGATGGTAATTTGATGCAGGAAATTAAATCTGAACTAAAATTATGTTTAAAAGTAAAGGAACTTGGTCCAGTGTCACATATTTTAGGAATGAGAGTAAAGAGAAAAGATGGATGTTACTTTCTAGATCAAAATGCTTATATTAAGAAACTATTAAATAAATTTGGCATGAGTGAGTGCAAACCTGTTAGCACGCCTCTAGAATTAGGATCTCAGTTAGGATGTAATGAGGACATAGATGAAAACTTACCTTATCGTGAGCTTATTGGTAGGTTGATGTATCTGGCGGTCTGTACCAGACCAGACATTATGTATGCAGTTAGTTATTTAAGCCAATTTAATTCGTCATTCAGAAAGGAACACTGGTTAATGGCAAAACGTGTGTTGAGATACTTAAAAGGGACATGCGATTTAGGTCTTAGTTTTAAAAATTCCGATGATAATTTAATGGGATATGTAGACGCGGATTGGAGAAGCGATGATAATGAGAAAAAATCTTATACCGGATATGCATTTAAATTCGGGGATTGTTTTGATATTATGGAAGTCAAAGAAACAAAGGTGCGTAGCACAATCCACCACGGAGGCCGAATATGTAGACTTGTCTGAAGCAAGGAAAGAGGCAGTATTTTTGAAAAATATGGTTCATCAAATAATTGGATTAAATGAGCCGGTCAAATTATTCAATGACAAGCAAGGGACGATTAAACTAGTAAAGAACCCGGTAAACGAAGGAAACATATTGACATAAGATATCATTACGTTCGAAACTGTTTTTATGATAAAAGTATAACCTTGGCTTACATGCCAACTTCAAAGATGCCTGCGGACGCACTGACCAAACCTTTAGGTAGGGTGAAATTTAATGAATGTATTTCTAGCTTAAGTGTGTCAAATGTATGTGTAAAGGATAAGTAATCTTGGAATTGAGAGAGTGCCAATAAATAGATAGAATAATTATTATATTCAGTAAGAGGGGGTATTGTGAATTTGTATTTTCTATTTTCATATAATAATGTTTTCTTTTTCATGTTGGTAAAACTGTTTTTTTTAATTAAAAGATGGCCTCTCTGTCAAAAAATAATTATCATGCCATGTTATGTAAAAATTAAAAATTTTCCACGTTCACCTTCTTTTTGTTTGATAATAAAACTAAACATTTAATAAATTGTGTTTGTTTATAATTAAGATCCATAAAAATACATCACCCTGGTTATAATTTGTATATGGCTCATTGGTCTAATTTATTGTTTGTGTGTTGTTTATATGTTAATAAAGCCATAAGAGGTAGCACGATGCTTTATTATTTATTATTATTTTAATACGTTATACCCCCGTCTCTCCCAAAAGATATTTACAAAGCAGTATGTCTCAATCCCGTCTTAGCCTTTTGGCTAGAATATCCATTGAAAAACCAATTTTTGGTCAACTTGATCTGGGTAAATTAATTGACCGATTAACAGTTTTAAGATTTATAAATGTCTTAATGTAGTTTATAACATAATCATGTATAATCAATTTAATATTACTGTGTGAATATGTCATATATCATTGTCATTAAATAATGTTTAAAATTAAAATTAAAAAATAAAGACTAGAAAATTTCGAATTTTGCGAGAAAAAAAAGAGGAGCACAAATCTTATTTGCTCCAGGGCGCTGTATATGTAGCTACGCTTCTGAATTTAAATAATGTAGCGCAAGTTGCAAATGAACTTTGGGAACGTTTCCGAAGATCCGACTACTACAAAAAATTAATTAATTTGATGCCTAACAGGTTAACGACATATGTATATACGAAATATTAATTATAACGTTTTATGTATTAAATAAAGATATTTCTATAATAAAACTACTAATTAATAAGAGAAGCGATTAGGTATTAATCTACTTAGAACTTGTATAAATTTAGTTCAGTTTAAAACGATGATTTAAATTAGTCCATATTACTACACTATTTAAATATTAAATACATTTAAAATTTTATAATAAATACCAATCTGGTATTTCTATTGTACACTAGAATACTAGTTATTTGTGTTTTTTTATTTTTTTTATTATTCATGTCTGCATTCTTATTTTTGAAAATTGTAATGAACTTTGTTTATTATATTACGTAGGTAATATTGTGTTTGTTTTCAACACCTTACGATAATTGCAAGATTTGCGTTATCTGTGAATTTTTTGTAGACTTTACTATTTGGTGGATGTTCCCAGCTTTTCTAGAATCCATAGATGTAACTGGTTTTACATGACTTTTCTTTCTTTCTTTTTTCTTTAAATATTTTGACTTTTTTCTACAATTTTTTTAAAGATTGCGTACTATTTTATGGTGTTTGTCTTTCATAATTTTATTATACATAACTTGCGAATAAATAATATATTACATTAATAATAAATGCATGTGACACAGCACTAATAACTCGGAAGTTAAATTTTGGAAACCTCAAAACAAGTGTTATAGACGAATTTGAATGTTTAATATTTGTGTGAACCACTGGTGGTAAATATTTTGTAGTACAAATTAGGGATCTTGAAGTTTAAACTTTTTTGAAAAAATTGCGAATCTAAACAAAATAAATATCAGTAAATATGCCACGTAGAATTTAATTTTTCTTTATATAAAAACGTTTTGACGGACAAACGGCAAAACTTACTCAAAAATATCTTTACAAAAATGTTAATGATTTACTATAACAATTTATTGTAAAATTTAACTTAATTACGTAATTTTCAAAGTTTTTTGCTTCTTATAGAAACGTTGCACAATTTTCAAATTTGATTTGATACTTATATATATAAAACCAGTTGCATATTTTACATAATTTTTTTTTATATGAATCTAAACTTTAATGAGTAATGTAATATTTTGCAATGTACTGCATTTTATTTTACGTTTACTATCCTAGGAGTTGCCACATAAACAGCAAATCGAAAATAGAACTGTTATTTTAAAACCATTAAACTACTTTACTAGAACTGAAAAATTTCTATAAGTATGCCGCACAAACGTTTTTTGTTTGTTTTATTTAGTTTAACGTTTTTAAATAGAAAAGGTAAGTGTTTATATATGTTATTAAGCTTGCTTCTAACCGCGCACCATAAAATTAATGATTCGATGATACAAAACAGAGAATGAGCAAAAAAATGTAAGTTGTGTAACAAAAATTACGTTTTTGGACTTTAGCCAACGTTTAAAATAAGATAACTAAACATTGAAGTGTACTTACGTGTAATAAGTAATAAGCACCAACACTGATTTAAAGTGTATCTAGGGTTTAAATAAAAACATGATTATGGATGTTTACTGATTATTAAGCTGAAGTCGGTTTGTCTCTATCGGCTAAAAACATTGCACAATTCAGTACTAAATTACCAAAATATTTTAAGCAAATGTGTATAACTGTCGTTTTTGCCACAAGTTTTGATGTTCTCTTATTGTTCGTCTGTATTCAACGTGTGTCAGAAATGCAACAACTTACTTATGCAAATACTGTCGCGTCGTAAGCTGTTATTGTGAGTTAAGTTAAGTGCAAAAACAATCCGAACGTATTTTATTATATATTTGATTGTTTTGTTCCTGTTAAACAGTGACAAAACCTTAAAAGTGTTGTAAAAAAAATTGCATCAAAAGGTTCTCAAAGTTATTGTCAACTTCGAAAACGTTTACCGAAGGATGTAGAAAATTCTCGAGACAGATAACAGGAATCTATAAAAACGGTTCAAAGGATGTATAGGTCAGTTATTCGAATTGAATCGAGAAATTTTTGTCGGTTTAAAATAAATAAGTGATTAACGCATGTAAAGATAAATATAAGTATAAAGTGCCGGTTCTCGTAAAAACTAAATACGTGTTGTTAACATAAACAAGTATCAATTTTACATAAAATTCAAAAGTGCAGACTAGTGATAGTAATATATAAATTAGTGTAAATGCTATTCTTCAATATTGTTAGATTTAATTAGTTACGTGTAGTTATAAACGTGTAAATATTTTTTGTATGAATAAATAATTTTTTTTAAATTTGTTACAGTAACTTATTTTGGTATAAAACCAGACAATCAGGATAAATCGTAGGCACCACATAAAGTATACCATTAATGTTGTGCACATCTTATAAAATATAGTATTGGAAATATTCCGTGCTTACCATTTGCTATTCCGATGGTGTGGCGCGAGCCACTAAGCCCTGCTACTTTTGTGTATGCAGCTAGAAGACCGGTTCCGCATGGACCTGATCTGCCTATAAAGTCTTCACCAGAAGTTATAGGATTTACACTTTTTTCCAGTAAAGCAGAATGTTTACGAGATTACGAAAGAAAAATGTTATTATGCTGCTGAGCTTTTTATTAAAGGAAATTAAATAGATCACGAATGGAAAACAGGTGGATATTTAAAAGTGTTATGTATGTTGTTGAGTCAGCAGTGTGAGTACATTGAAATCCCTTGTTTTATTTGCGAATGGAGTAATAGAAAAAAGCACAGCAGTAAACAAAGAAACACTGGCTTTTGAGGCACAATCATACACCGGGATAAAAAAATATTGTAGGTACATGAAAATTTAGTGAAGATTCTGTCTTTTACCACAGAATAACAATCGAATTTAGTATCTTTGTAGTAAATTTATCTTTATCTAATGTAAAACATAAAACTTAAAGAAGGTATTTTCATTAATCCCTAAATTAGAAAATTGGTTTTGGACAATCAGTTTGAAAATACCATAACCGTTGTTGAAAGGGAAACTTGTATTGCTTTTAAAAGTGTAATGAACAACTTTTTGGAAAATCATGAATCACAAAATTATGAAAAAATTGTTAAAAATATGCTAAGAAATGAAATCTAAGCATCAAAATTCACTTTTTGCATGACCATCTTAAGTTTTTCCCCGACAATTTTCGACATATGAACGAAGAAGAGAAGTTGTATCAAGACATAAAAGAAATGGAACAAACGTACCAAGAAAACTCAACCAACACAAAGACGTCCCAAAGACGTTCCTGGGACATTTTGCTGCGGATGAGTGAACGTCCCAAAGTTATTTTATTTTGGTTTTGTGTACGTCTTGGGAACGCCCATTGGACGTTTTTTTGACACAACTGTGTGCATCCCTAGAACGTTCTTAAGCCTAGTATATTAGTGCAAATAGTCTATCCATTAATATTGATCGGGGTTACGCGTAATGGTGTACATATTTTTCAAAGAAAACAAGATGCAATTTTTTTAAATAATCTTTATTGAAACAACACACTCTTTAGATACATTTTTGGCAAATATCGTGTTGATCACTGTACACTAGTGTTGAACACTTAGCACAAGCAGCCTTTGTTTTTTGATCTGAAGATCGTTCGCATAAGGCATTGCAAGTTTGTTTCTGAAGTCTTATTTGTTTGGGTAAATCTTGAGGTGCATTATTTTGTTCTTTTCTCGACATTTAAAGTCTTCTGAATTGCAAATTTTAGTTGGTTTAGTCAATCTTCTTTTCATATGAGGTTTAACTAATTGCAATTGTTGCTCAAAAAGATATTTTCCCCGGACACATCTCCTGGTTCTTTTTTGAAAGAATACCATTGAATTGACACCTGATTGGTCAAGCATGCCATAAAAATACCTTAGTGGCCATCTACGAATTTTGCGGCAAACAGTACATGTATGTCCCATCTGACCAAACGTATCAACTCCACCATTAGTAGAGTTGTAAAAATTTATTGTTTTTGGTTTCGTGTTTTAGATTTGTCAATGCTTTTGTCAGAAGGCATCGTAGAAAGTAATATTACTGACTTCAACTTTTTTTGGGGTAAAAGCAACTAAAGTTCTGTTGTGATCGAAATCAAATTGGGATGACAAAATTGGTTTACTCTCATTGGGAAGAAAGCATTGTGGAATTTTATTTTTTCGTCGAGTTCCAACAATTGTAAGCATGTGGTCTTCTCATATAGTTTCGAGCAGAGGGATTGAGGTAAACTAATTATTCGTCGTTATATTCTTGTTACTACCATGCATTGATTGAGACAATGTCTTAACGTAATACGTAGGAGGTGGATCTTCAATACGACAAGCTTCTTTTAGCCCTATAGATAAAGATATAGATAAAGCCCTAAAAAAATTTAAATGTTTAAAATGAAATAATAACATTTCGTAAAATAACTTGACATTTAATGCAAAGAAGAAAACAAAATTTCTGTTTGTATCTATATACAAGGTCTCTGATAAGTCCGGAAACGGTCAATTATAGGGGAAAATATACAAGGTATCAAAAAAGGTTTTATACAAAAGCTATAGGGATATTCAATGTTTACTAAGCAGTATTATTAATTATACAAGGCTGGTCATAAAAACGTGGTACAAAGCAACATTTGTGAGAAGCATAATGTACCTAAACTCAATCGTTTCCAGGTTATCGTGTTTTAAAAATAAACGCTGCTGTTTTAAAATCTGTTGAATGAAGAACAATAATTAATGAAATGACGGTTTTCTTTTAAAAACATTATGTGGTTCTGAAAAAAACCGATTGCAAAGCTTGTTATAACTTTTTGGAATCCTATTTTATCAGATGCTTAAAGTGTTCCCCATTGACCTCCTGACGATAATGAATTCGTTGAACAAAATTTTGCACTGTACTTAAAAGAGCGTTTTGAGAAATAATATTTATTTTATCAACTATTTTTGCAAATAAATTTTTTTACATGACTTTACAAAAAAAGTAAAGTGCGTCATATCGGGAAACCCAGCTTGTCATTCAATAGCTGCCCTGCGCTTTATGCATTTGACAGGAAAAGTTTGATTCAGATATTTCCGTACCTCAATTCCAAAATGAGGAAGTGCCTTATCCAACTGAAACCATATTTGTTCCGCTGGTAGATTTAGATTGGTTTTTGGTCGTAATAAATCGACGAACGTCTGAAAAAATTGATTTTTGCAAAATTGAGCAAAGTTTAAATTTTACACCAAACATTTTCTTTTTGCGTTCTTTGGGTGTAGACTTGTTTTATTCAATGTGGATTTTTGTCTGTACTTACCGTTGTGTCGTTCACTTGTCCAGTCAAACAAAACGTAGATTTGACGGAAAACAATGTGGTTGGCAAAGTTAAAATTTTGGCGCAACTTCTATATAATTACTTCACAGAGCTTGATTCTGCGATCAAAATAGTTTTCACTCAATTTGCAATAGATGAATTCTATATGAACCAAATTTTTCCCGCTTTGCAATCTTTTGAATTGAATATCGACTCATATTGTGATTAAAAGTCAATTGTTGTGTCAAATTTTTCGGATTTTTCGCCACATTTAAAACTACATTTAAAGATTTTTTTTTGTAACGGTTCCTAGCCTTCCAGTTCTAGGTCTATTCTTGACACCACCAGTTTCGTGAGAACGACGATGCTAAGGTTTTGAAACTGTAGATTTTGAGATCGATTCCCGGTCAGGATGGAACTCATTGAACATAATTACCACTTGAATAAAGCTTTGTATTTTATTACATACCATTATTATTAAAATTTCAATACGTTTGGTTTCACTTAAACTTGCCATTTTGCATAAAAATTTGTTACAAGCTTATAGGTCTTACGAACCTTGCACGACCAACTCACACAGTCGGAGAGGGAAGGTTCGAAAAAATTTAAAGGGCGCCTGATCTTTTATAAGTAAAACTTCTGTCTCGATCAGGACAGAAGGTCCAAGCTTGTAACGAACTTTAGGTTCGTAATCTTTGTTACACTTATGTTCGTGTAACCACAAAAAAAGATATGTTACCATAAAGGAAAGATACATACAATACATAAGTTACACATCGGGTGTCGATAAGCAAAGAAAATTACACGTTAAATAACTAAGGTTCACAGCATCCGATATCACTGAAATAATTACTGAAAATACCTAAGTGGTATTGAAACAATTATTGTAATTGCGTAAGTTAAACAAACTAAATTCCGCGAGTAACCTTTTTTGACAGTGACAAAATAATTAAATAAAACTTACCTACAATCCAGTATTTGCCGAAAGAAATCGTTTTCCTCGTTGAGTAGGCCTAAAATAATTATGAACAGCAAATCGTGTCAACACAATGACTCACGAAAGTAGAAATCTACAAAATTGTTAATACTAAAAGAAATTAGATATAAGAACCCGATGTATCGAATGCTGTTCCTTGCAATTAGTAAAATGTTGGTATCGCAATCGACTGACGTAGAATATCTTGGAGACAAATTCTTGTCGAGACGTTTTCAGTTTGGACATAGGCCTTCCAGAATACTACTCGTTTCGTGAAGGTATTTGTCGATATTAATCCCTCATCGATCGATAATGCATCAAAACATGTAGCCAAAAACGTGTCGGAACGTGCTATCAAATTAAGAACGAAATTACCAAAGAGTAAAAAAAAACTAATAGGAAAAGCTCACCTTGTGATAAGTAACCTACCCCAAATGCGTTCTCAAATTAGGATTTTATATACATTAACGTCGATCTTGTAAGATTCAGAATCATTTTTATCACAAGCACGATTTTAAATAGTTAACGGTTTGACGTCTTGACACGAAATGTAAGAAAACTACACTCGGCAAAGAGCGTAAAAAACAGAAATCTAACTTGAAGGTAATGAATATACTAGGTATTACATCAGAAATTAATGCACGTAACAAAATTCCCCCCCAGCACGATAAAAGCATGGAGCGTGGATAACAAAACGAAACCTAAAATGAAGATAGAAATTTAGACATACGCCAAGGATAGAACCTTAAAATCTAAAACCAACCCATCTACAGTAACACCCAACCTAAGAATAAACGCAGATGAAAGAGGTTTTCCCAATTTGCTAAGCATCACCAACCAGATGTGTCCAAAAGTCGCGTGAAGCTTAATGATACTCCAAAGAACCAAAAACTCCGATCAACAGAAGAGAAGAATCAGAACAGGTACTCGTTGAAAGTCGACATCAATCATTACGTTATACAGCAAGAGAACAACGCAGTCCCATAGATTTCGCTGACAGACAACACTAAGCAAACCAAGAGAAAAAGAAGAGGTACAGGAAAAAAAGAAGTTAAGACCACGGCCAAGAACAACTTTAGAAGAAAAGTCAAAAAGAAAAACTAATGCAGTTGTGCCCAAAAAGTCGTCAACAGACGATATGAGATTCTTCCACCAAAAAACTAAACAGACCCTAAAGATCTAAGCAAAGAGAACCAACGAGGAGATTTCAGGCAAAAAGAAGATTCTGAATAAAAGCCGACACAAGTCGGACTACCTAAAAAGAGAAAGAAAAAAATTAGTAATCCAAGAGTCGCAACATCAGAGTCACCAAAAAGCTTAACACTAAATTAGTGTTAATCCAAGAGAAATCCAAACCGTGAAAATCAAAACAAAACCAAAAGAAAACAAGAAAAAGAAGTAAGAGTCAATAAAGAACAGAAAACTTCACTTGCCAATTGAGCATCGTGAGTCAGTGCTCGTTGTGTTGGAATTTCACATTAGAACGTAAATGCCGAAGAACGGATTACAATATTCTAAGAGCACAAGGTTACCAAAGAAGAGAAATATCCTAACGGTGACTGACAACATCAAAAATGCCGACTAAGCGGAAGTACAGTACAAGGAGCAACGTTGCAGTCTGTCCCAAGCTTTAATCCAAGCACAATAAAACAAAAACCGATTAAACTCAATCAAGCAAGAAAAGTAACTGAGAAAGAAAAGCAAAAGAAGAGAAACATAGTTGCGGAACACTAAAGAAAGAAGTTACTAAAAAAGAAAGTGTTCAAGCAACAAATCAAGATAAAAGAAAAAAAAAAGAGACAAGAAAGATAAGACTAGATATTTCAATGTCTAACTAACCACCTAAGAGGTGAACCTTAAAGAAAATCAAAAATAAAAAAAAAGAATTGTTGGCACATAGAAAGTCCCTAAGCCCAGGAAGAAAAAAATTAGAAATAGGAAAGATAAGAGATAGAGAAAGACGGAGAAAGATAAGGCTTGATGTAAATGCCTGATTCGTTCTACTCCCCGTAGAAGAACGAAAAGAGAGACCACTCTACGGTGCCCATCCAACCGCCGTAAAGACGAACCACCAAGAGAATCAAAAAGATAGAAGAATGGTTGGTGCATAGAAAAGGTAAATAGGCCCAAGAAGAAATAAATAAAAAGTAGAAAAGATAAGAGATAGGGAAAGACGGAGAAAGATAAGACTAGATGTTAATGCTTGATTCGTTCTTCTCCCCGTATTAATGTTGATAAATGAATGTTTGACATTCATTGGTATGGTAACATTTTAAAACAAAGAACAATGCTGCGTTTTTAAGGTACCTTGATGACCTACAAAATTTATTTTTAGGCATTTTAATAAAATAGAACTCCAAACAACGCAATTGGTTCTTTTTAGAACCACAAAATGTTTTTAAAAGAAATTCGACATTTCGTTAATTATTGTTCTTCATTCAATAGATTTTAAAACAACTCCGTTTATTTTCAAAACTCGATAACCCGGAAATGATTGAATTTAGGTACATTATGCTTCTTACAAATTTTGCTTAAACTTGAGAGAAAAACTAAAATATCAAATAATATACAGAATATTTTATTTTAAAAAAATGCAATTTTGGAGTGCTACACTTTTATGACCAACAACGTATAAAAAAATATTACTGCCTATTAGACTTTGGAGAACCCTAAAGCTTTTCTATTTGTTTGTCCTTTATGCGTTCCTATGCCATTCATACTATCGCGATCATACTTTAAGAGGTTGTTTCGCGTACGCTAACGTAGCTTCGTAAATTTTTAATTGTGATCACATAGCATTACTTTTACTGTCAAATCAATTATGCCATTTAAACCAAAAGCGATTAACGGATCTAACACCAAGCAAAAAGTAAAAACGTGCTTTAGAAACCGACGAGCAACAAAAAGTACGACTAAAAACTGTTTGAGTACATATTGCTCAAGCCCGTTCGTCTGAAAACGACTTTAAGCAAGAAGAAAGACTGAAAGCTCCTATCACGTAACGCATTGGTTTTCATTGAAGACAAATGTTTGGCAATTACTAACAAACTACAGATTCAATTTGAAATGGTTGCACCGTTTTGATCCTCAAACGAACTTTTTGATCATGATTTGGAACAATACAATTTGATGCCGATAAATTTGTTCAAACTAATTTTCTAAAGTTGATTTCAGAACAAGCGCATAACAAAGTTATGCAAGTAATTACATACAAGACAGAGCCGTGGATTTTATTTTTTAGATGCGTCCGAAACCATAAGCAAAACTTTTTTTATTTAACTTGATTTGCCAACTATACGATACTGCGTCATCTGGAATTGCAGCAACCCGTTTGGATAATGATCGAACAGCGCAGTCAGATCTAAAGTTACTATTTGATATCCAAATTGTTGAGGCACAAATAAACAACGCTGGCGCATTTACTCTATTGTCTGATCATTTTTGAACAATCTGTATCTTTTATACCACGCTCAACACCCGCTGATAAACTTAAAGCATGTCTCAAATCGTCAATTTAGGAAGCTAATATGCGTGTGGTGGTAAAATATGATACATAATGTATCACATTTTCAAAAAATTTTTTTAATATTATATAAAAGAAATACGAATTGTAGTAGAATTCAGGTTTTCAAGGGTTGCATTCGTAATACAATTTTCCATTCTAGATAATTCCCGTGTTGTCGTTATCACACAATCTGAGCTTTGTCACACGTCGCAATGAACTTCTTTAGAGCCCAGAAGAAACTGATTGATTGCGCCATAAAATTCACTTTTAGAGTTTGGTTATAAATTCAGGTTTTTACGAGTTGCATTTACAATACAATTTTCCATTCTGGATAAATCCTGTGTTGCCGTTATCACAGAATCTGAGTCTTTGTCACATGTGGTAGTGGACATCTTTGGAGCCCGGAACAAACTGATTAATTGCGCCGTGAAGTTTAGCTTATAAAAAGCTCTCGATCGAAAAAACTGGTTTTTAAATATCCGGTAAAGGTAAACAAAAATCTCGGTTAATATTAAAAGGATTTTTAATTATTTCAATAGATTTCCCAATTTTTCGATGATACTAATTAGAAGCTCTCATGTGTTTTGCCACAGATGACTTCAAAGATTGTTTAAGACAACTACATCTTTGATGCTCCTTAATACTCAGTTTATCAAAATATTTGTTTTACTATGAAATTAGAAATGAACTTAGAAAGGAACTTTACCATTCTTGGACGTTTTGGTTAATCAAAATGACATCACATTCAGTTTATCAAAAACTTATTCATACAGATACATATTTTCAAATGGATTGCTTCATCATCACACTTCTCAGAAATTCTCAGTAGTGAATTCTTTAGTCTACAGAGTTGTTTCCTTTAGTCAACCCCAAAATCTTCAAAAAGAATTAAATCACCTAACCAAAGTGTTACAATTACAATAGAAAAAGTTTTAAACAATCTATTACAAAGTTTATGTTTCCGAAACTAAGAGTAACAGCGGAAACTATGTCTCAAGTAGTGTCTATTGCTTATCTACGTTATGTCATAGGTACCAAGGATCCTATAGAAAAAAATGTTGTCTATACACAACATTGTTACTCGGTTTTCCACGCTTTCTAAATTGGGTCAACTCTTAAATTGGGTGAAAGACGTTATACCTTTTCAATCTGACGGCGTTTATAGCATTCCTTGCTCTTGTGGTCGTGCATACATAATAAAAATGGGTAGACCTGTTGGAATTTGTTATAAGGAGCAACAAAAATGTAATCGTCTTAAACAATCTTTAAAGTTAACGGTGGCGGAACACGTGCTAGAACGGGTCATCAAATTATATTTGAAAACACTTAAATTTTGGCAAAAATTTCTAATTACTATCAGCAAAAAATTAAAGACTACATTGAAATAATTAAAAATCTGTTTAATACTAACCAAGATTCTAGCTTTCCTTTACCGGAGATTTGGAAACCAGTTTTATCAATTGGAGACCGGTGTGTAAAAGCAAGACTTCAAAGAACAATCAGTTTATTCCAGGCTCTAATAATGTCCACTGCGACGTATGACAAAAACTTAGCTTGTGTAAGAACGACGACACGGGAATTATCTAGAATCGAAAATTGTATTACAAATACGAATTAATTCATAAAGTTTGTATTTTGTTTGTACTTGTTTGTCTGATTTAAATTGTCAATATTATTTTTAAGTCTTCTTCAAGTAAGTACCTACAATTAATAGTTGCTTTAATGACAACTGACAATGTTTTTAGAATTCATTACAAGGTTATATGCGTGAAATTGTGACGTCATGTTCATGAAAAACCCGCAGTAGTCTACACTATACAAAATAAAGGCTTGTCGTAAAAGAGTTATATGAAACGGGTATTTAGCTATTTATTTATCGCTATCTACATCCACGTATTCAAATCCCAAAGGAGTTTCTAAATCCGAACCTTATCCAAAAATGCGGTTCGTAAAAATGGTAGCAACTCATATTCAACTCGACAAATAAAATCACATAGATTTTTCCTTCTCCCAAAAACAAACTTTCTACACTTCCATCTTAAAGTTGATATCAAATTTCTTGTTCATGTGGTTTATTCTACATTAGTGAAATTGGTCGTTCCGTCATCACACGCATTTTAAAAATTGTTACAAGCTTATAGGTCTTACGAACCTTGCACGGCCAACTCACACAGTCAGAGATAGGGGAGGTTCAAGTAAATAATATTTAAAAGGCGCCAGATCTTTTATAAGAAAAATTTCTGTCTCGATCAGGACAGAAGGTCCAAGCTTGTAACGAACTTTAGGTTTGTAATCCTTGTTACCCTGATGTTCGTGTAACCACAATAAAAAAGAAAGGTATGTTACCATAAAGGAAAGAGAAAATATGTATAACATCTATAATTTAATAACGTACACTCTTATCAACGAGATCCAGAAATGTTGTAGTACATTCTAAATACATAAATGCCGGAAGTGTCAGCCACCCACAATACATAAGTTACACATCGGGTGTCGATAAGCGAAGAAAAATATACGTTAAATAACTAAGGTTTACAGCATGCGATATCACAGAAATAATTACTGACAATACCTAAATGGTATTAAAACAAGTATTGTAATTACGTAGGTTAAACAAGCTAAATTCCGTGAGTGACCTTTTTTGACAGCGACATAATAATTAAATAAAACTTACCCACAATCCAGTACTTGCCAGAAAAAAAACGTTTTTCTTGTTGAGTAGGACTAAAATAATTATAAATAGCAAATCGTGTCAACACAATGACTCACGAAAGTAGAAATCTACAAAATTGCTTGTAAAAAAAAATTAGATATAAGAACCCGATGTATCAAATGTTGTTCCTCGCAATTAGTAAAAGGTCAGTATCGCAATCAACTGACGGATAAGAAGTAATATCTCGGAGACAAATTCTTGTCGAGACTTCGTTTTCGGTTTGGACATAGGCCTTCCAGAATACTAATCGTTTCGTGAAGGTATTTGTCGATATTAATCCCTCATCGATCGATAATGCATCGAAACATATAGCCAAAACGTGGCGGAACGTGCTACCAAATTAAGAAAAAAATTACCAAAGAATTCTAAAAACTAATAGGAAAAGCTCACCTTGTGATAAATAACCTATTCGAAATTCGTTCTCAAATTATAATTGTATATTCATTAACGTCAATTTTGTCAAATTCAGAATCATTTTTATCACAAGCATGATTTTAAGTAGTTAACGGTTTGACGTCTTGACAGGAAATGCAAGAAAACTACACTCGGCAGAGAGCGTCAAAACAGAAATTTAATTTTAATTCAACCAATATACAGGGTATTACGTTATGAAATTTTTGCACGTAACAACATAATCGTCGTTTTCCCATGATAGACACTTGTCGAGACTTAGATACTATGTTTTGTACTTTACTTTATGAATTTTAATTACAATTTTAGTGAATTTACTAAAAGAGTCTATAAATTTAATTTTTAACCGTAAAGGTTTTTAATTTGATTGAATAGCGCATAAGTGGCCAAAAAATCGCAGCTGAAGTACCTTACAAAGTTTCTACTAAAAAAAAATTAAAAAAATTTTTTTGTTTATATTTTGTGATACAAATTAATGAATACCGGCAAAAGAGCTACAAGAAGACTCCAAAGAACGTTACTTTAATGAGTGGAGTTATTAAAACTGAATCATCAAAAAGAGCTAATATTTACATTCTAAATAATTAATGCTGCAAAACATTACAGAATTAACTAAAATGTTGCATTTGGTCGCAAAATAGTTTGTAGTAGTTATAACACCGAACCTCTTTAAAATAATGCAATTTTATTTTGTTTTTTTGATTTTTTATTTTATACACTTTTTTGTTTATTTTTAAAACATTGTTTACATTTTTGTTGCCGTTTTTTAAGTTTATAAATGTTTGTGTGTTTCCATTGTTTTTAGTTTTACAATTTTAAGTTATTTTTTTATGTATAATATAAATATTATCTATTGTGTGTAGTCAATTTTTAAAAATTGTTTTTATTGGTTGTAATGAGTATTAAATATTTGTATTTTGTTTTTATAGGTGATACATTAGAATGTTTCAGTTGTTCTTCCATTTTAACTGGAAGTTGTGGTTCAGATTTTGATAAACTGAGCGCAAACGTCGAGGCATGTTCAGCAGCAAGTAACGCTTGCTTTAAAGGATTAGTAACAACTCCGCAAAATAGTAAGTATAAGATTTATACAAAAACATAATTATTTTATTTTTTTTAAATGGTAGAAACTGTTGTTGTAAGGTCGTGTGGAACAGAGTTTCATTGCATGATGTATGATCGTAAAGGATGCTACACTTGCAGCAAGAATCTTTGCAATAACGATTCAATTGTATTTTCAAATATTTTTATAATAATTTTAAGTGTATTAAGTGTAATTATATAATTAATAAACGTTATATTTAATAATTTGAAAATTGTTGTAGAAGCGGAAACCTTGACAAACGGATTTTATACCCGCGTAATTCAAACAACTTTTAAATATACCGCCAGCTGAAGCCACAACGTATAAACATTGTAAAGTAAATAATGCTAAAATGCCACCAGAGTGAGCTACTGGATAGTCTTTTTGGGGCTCCTCGGCAGTGGGAGAACAATCTAATCTACTTTCACAAATACATTAACAGACCTATATCTTTAGATTAATAAATAATGCAAATCACATAAGCACAATAATAATAATAATAATAATAATAATAATAATAATAATTAGCTTTGGGTAAAGAAGTACAAAATGACAAAAAGGTTAGAAAACAGTGTGCACAAAATTTTAGACAATGCATTTTCAGGAACTTTGCAAAGATGTTGGAAGAAAAAAATTAAATTTTAGTGAACGAAAATCTAGAACAAACTCAAGAAAAGCTTACTGTGTAGTTAGACATGATAGGATTGGAAAAACATATCTACTTCAAAGTGTTACATCTGAACTAGTCAGACTAATTAAATACGTTGCAAACTAAAAACTCAAAATTATGATCTTGCCCTATAATAACGCACGTTCGGATGCAGCAAACGAAACCAAGGAAGTGATCTTCAACTTGGGTTGAGAATTTTTTTCGAATGCGGCTTATTTTCCAGACATAGCTCCTTCTGATTATCATTTAACATATTTAACAGATAGACAATTCACAAAAGTTAAAGATGTGCGAAAATGTCTTATGACTATTTTTCCTCAAAACAACAAATATGCCAAAAAATCGTCAGTGTTTAGGTTATTTATCTAAATTGGAATAAACGCTATAACTTTATTGTATACTTCTAAAACAGACTGCAAAAAGTACACATAGTTTAAATTAATGTGCAATGTTAGTGTAATATATTTGTTTAGAATGTGTTTTATATGTACAATATTTTTAAAATGCCAAAACAAATCCATATTTAAGCTATAAAATATAGTGCAAAATTGATTACAGATACAACAATAGCAAAACTCATACAAATAACAATATAAGTTTTGAATGTTATATTATTAGAAGAATTACAAGCGTTTTCGTTACAAGTTTCGCATTCGTCCAATCCTGTACACCATGCTTTGATGCCACATCTTCTTGTAACGGTCGTTACTAAAAACATTACATTATACGATACTTTTTTTTATGTTGCACCTACCTCCCAAAATTGTGTTTGTTGTTTTCAAACAAACAGTTTCGTTTGACATGCATGGTTTTGGAATATTTTTGTTTGGAATAAAATAGTCGCCGCAGACTCCTTGTTCTGTTGTCGAGCAATTAAAACACTCTAGTGACTCACCTACAAACCACGAATTATATTTATTCATAATTTATTAATAGATAGATTTAATCTATAAATTTGTATGCAAATATTAATAGATTCTTATAAAACCAAGATATTATTATGCAAAAAAAAAAACAATCCACGTAAAGTTATAAAAATCAGAATAATTATGAACACATATATTTAAAAAATCACTAGTTTTTTATTAAAAAAAATAGTATTTTGGTCTACAAGTTTAGAAAAGTGGTCGTTTTCCAGTAAACACGAACATGTAAATTAACAATATTTTTAATTGTAAATATCGTTTGCTCGATTTAGTTCTTAGTACTTTAAAATGTGATATCATGATGTACACTGCCTCAAAAAAGCTTTTGGACACTTTTGAGCACTGCAACTGCAACCAAACTTACGTTATAACAGAACGGCTAGTTAAATTTGGCAACATTGGCATTGTAGACATTACTTGCAACAATATTGCGAGATTACTAACCATTCTTCATAAGTACCGGCTCAAGCGTACCGCAAATATGTATCTAAATTGTACCCTAAAATAAAAATTTTTTTTACCGAATTTTCTATTTAAATAAATAAATTCTAATTGCTATTTATTATTAATAGTCATAATAAATTTAAACTGCTTGTCCAAATATGAAATTGCTGTTTTAATTAGCCTAAATTATTTAATATATCCGGATTACATTAAAGTCAACATTCCGATTTTCTTTGTAAAGGAAGTATTATCATTATTAGAATGTAATTAGTGGTTGAACAATTGCAATATTAATTTCCATTACAAATTTTTAACATTTATTCGTAGTTTACATTTTTTGTGGTTTGTTCACTTTGTTTTTTAAATTTGAATATAAGAAAAATGACAAAATTTGAAAAATAAAACTTTTATTAAGTAAGTAGGGTTCTACATGTTATAAAAAATGTTTTCAATCATTGTTATTTGTTTTCTTTAACACTAAACCATTTTATGATTATCTTTTTCTTGAACCGAGAACGGACTTATAGACCGCACAACAAGTAACATGATTTTTTATGTTTTTGCATTTTGAACAATTTTTTTATAATTTTCTTCTTAAATTTTTATTTATAAATATACATCATGTAAAGTACGCAATGGCAAACAGAAATGATTGGGTCAATGGAAAAGTATAAAATTTTTTACTTGGGGTTAAAAATGTTCAATAAAAATTTAAAAACCTACTGAAAAAATGCCAATTTGAATCGTTGTTCCATACTATTAGAAAAAAAATTATGTTTTTGCAATAGTTGCCCCATCAAATTTCGAGGTAATGCAAAAATTCTAAGTAGACGGGCGGTTGCAGGCACGGGCGGGCCCCCCGCTTTAAAAAAACATCGTGTAAAAATAAGACGAGAAAATGCAAATAGCCCAAAATAAAAAAATAATATTGCATCTTGCTTTAAACAATAAATAATAATAAAACAAGTACAATGACTCATTAACAAAACATAATAATACAAAAAAATATAACTTTTTCACCAAATAATTAGAAAACATTAACAATTTATAGTGTTTAAACTGTTTTTAAATTTATATTATTATATACTTTTTTCCTTTACTTTTATTCATTTTTTTTTTGACAATATTAATAAATCTACATAGGGTGCAAAACATTACATTTGTAATCACTTGGAATTAGTTTATTACATCTCAATTATTTTGGAAAACCTAGTATTGTTTATTAAAAAAACTAGTATAATTACCTATTAAACAAAAATTTACAAATGTTTTTCTACTTTTATTACTAGTACTTATCGAATTGAAATCAAAATCAACGATTGAATTGAAATTTGAAAAGAAAGAATTTTCATTAAAATTACGCTTAAAACAGTTTTTCCAGAGACCCGGATCCCCCGTTCCCTTGGGGCGTATTCCGTACCCCCAGTAATGCTCCCTTCTTCTTTATTTTTTCTTTTCTTTTTCTAGTTTTTTATAAAGTAAGAATCGAATTCATTTAATCCTTTGTTGATGTCGATGGTATCAAATATATAGTTTTTGAAGACTCACGCTAGCCAAAAAAGTAGAGAGGCATTTTGTCGGTAGCAAAATTATCGATTATAACGGGAAAATTTTCTATGTCAAAGTAAGAATGGTTTTTGAAATCATCAGTTTTAATAGTATTTTGATTAACCAAATTCTGTATATCTTGATTCTTGTCCAAATGTGCTTCTTGAGTATGATGTGCTTAATCGTATTCATTGTTATTTAAATCTTTTGTTTCTATATTTTGATTTGCTAAATGTTGTGCATTGTGAGTGCCATGCATTTATTTCATCATACAAATTCTTTAAGGTTATATCTGCAGTTTTGGTATGGTCATCATCAAACAAATCTTTTTCTTTTAAATACAATTCGATTCCTATTAACCATTTTCTTATGTTTGCTTCAGCAATATTGGCACTAGTAACCGTGATTGTCTCGGATGTTCTTAGCAAAACTTTAGAATGTCCTCATGCAGCCTCGTGCAGCCATGACCTAAAAGATTTTTTGTGAAAAGGTTTAGTTCAGGATGGTTGTTCAAAAACTTTTTTACTGAAATCTGAACGTCTTTGTTTTAAATGGAAAGCCCTTTACATGACAGGAAAATATCCAATATACTAGGTTTTGTTCTTCCTTATCTATTAGAATCAGTCTAAGATCACGTGTAACCTTATTCCCAAAGTTAACACTTTGCTTAAATTAAAGAGTTGTTCTCGGAACGTTATATCTTAATGAAGCATCTCTTTGCAACATTCCGTCCACAGCGGCTTGCAATGCTTTGGCGATATTATCTTCATCATATTTTTTTGTGGTACTTTGTCTCCGTTTTTAACGTTAAGCATGTTTTCGAAAATATGCTCTAAAAGAATTTTTTTTATTGTCATGATCCTGTTACGGTTGACCTAGGTAGGTACCTAGGTAAAAATACAATTTAATAAGAAAGATAAGATACCCGCTTATACAGTGATTGGCCGTCTCAGCAATAATTATTGGCCATCCGGCCAACAACCGTAACCGTATGTTAAAATATAATGTTTTTTTACGTAAATATGCTAAGCTAATAATAGCAATAATAAACTTAGACAAAAACAAGCCTTAACTTAAAAAAATAAAAAGCTCCTGCAGTATCAGTTATTGGCCACTCCGGCCAATAACTAGTACAAGTACAATTATGTGTACCAATTGTTGGCCATTCAAAATAACTGACAAAAATCTAACCAAACTTTTTGCATTTAACAGATAGTCATAAAGAAATATTATAAGTATCATAATATATGTATAGGTATCTCATCGATTACTCACCAAAACAGCAACCTCATACAAAACTGACAAACACGAAAGCTTACCAGTTTCGTTAGATCTTTAGATCCTTAAATCCGTTGATGATTTGGCGCCAATATACCAGGTTTTCCTACCCGACAATGAAAATTTTACCAGTAAATGAACAAATGTTTCTGACATCAACAGAAAAAAGAGGATATGCAAAACAATATGAACCTAGTTTTGCATGTAAAAAGTTACCTAAAACGTCAAAATGTGGTAAAATAATTTCAAGTTTTATCGATGGATAATATGAAAGAGTCTAGAAAAAATTCTTAATGTCAGTTTTTTTGCTGATAAAATTAGTGTTGCTAATTGTGCTACACGAAACATGTCGGTCGAAAGAATTGCGTTTTCTAAAAGTAGACAATCTAGAAAATTGTAGGCATATTTTAGTCATAACGTTACATGACACGAAAATAGAAAAAACGAGTCTTTACAGTTACATCGGAATATGAATTAACTGGAATTGAGCTTTACAAAAAGTATTTGCGTTTGAGATCACAAAATGTAGACTACTGCAAAATATTTATATTTTATAGATATAATGGTTGTTACCGTAGTCCAGCCAAATTACTTGGGTTTGTCTGTTGTTTCCCATTATGTTAGGTGTCCGAACCACCTAAACTGTTGTCTTTTTATAGTGTTCTATATTTCTGTTTTGTGTTTCTTATCTTTCTGTATTGTAACACCCAAATATTCTAAGCTGTTTGTTCAATCTCTGTATTATTAAATTGTATTTTTGTTTGAGCATTGTTCTTTCCTAATATTATTACTTTTCTGTTGCATAGCACAAATCATCAAGTCGTTTTTGTTTTGTTAACTAGTATCATATATCTGTAGCCTAGTAGTAGTTTCATGGTACAACCATTAACTTCTATTATTACCTTATCTAGTACAATTTTGGGTTTAAAATTCCACCCTGTCTCACTTTCTCGTTGATCGCCAATTTTTCTGATTTTAAGTTGTTTGTACTAATTCGATTTTAAGTTGCTTTTGTATAAGCTAGCTATGT
The DNA here is from genome assembly GCA_035610365.1 of Aquatica leii. NCBI lineage: Eukaryota > Metazoa > Arthropoda > Insecta > Coleoptera > Lampyridae > Aquatica > Aquatica leii. The sequence goes on along the minus strand of CM069437.1, from coordinate 36,413,840 downwards.
TCCTCCTCAAAATTTTCCAAATGCTTCTTTTTTTAAATTTATCCCGGATGATTCTTCTTGGTACACTATCAAAAGTTTATTCGAGGTTAATAGTCGTTTATATATGTCCTTTTCGTGGTATTTTTCTATCAATTGTTTTGTTGTAATGATGTGGTATTGTATTCTTCTCCTTTTTCTGCAGTCACTTTGTAATTATTTTATTTAAGTTTTTTTTTCTTGGAATCTTACCTTCTTCTGCAGTTTTATGGATCAGTGTTGTTGGTACTTTTATTCCATTATTTTTTAGTAGTTTTAGAATTTCAGTATTTTATACCATTACGTATTGGCGCATTGCCTTTTTTGAGTTTTTTTGGCTTCTCTTACTTTTTTTTGTACTCTAAATGCTTCTTCTTGTTTATTGTCTTATTTTTCTGGTTTATTTTCTTCCACATTATCTGGTGTACTTATTTCTACATTTGGTAATTGCTCAAAGTAATTTTTTCATTGCTGTATATATTACTTCATTTTTCATTAACGTTTTGCTTTCTTTCGAGTTAATGTATTGGTCTTTATTTGCTTTTCTTTTCTTTAATGTTTCCAATAAAACTTCTTGTTATCGGCACAAATTTTCAAATTTTTTCTCCAAATTTTTCCCGAGATTTTTGTTTTGCTCTTGTGTCTTTTGTATCTTTTTTATATTCTCTATTTATTATTTCGTAATCAATGATTGATTTCTGAATTCTGCTCACTACTTTTACTTTTTTTCTTTATTCATTTGTTAAAATGATTTATTATAATTATTCTTTTGTTTATACTTTCTATGCTTCTCATAATTGCTCCCAGAACTGCTCTTTTGTTTGTATTGTTTTATCTTTCCCTCTTAAACTTTTTGTGTTTTAAGTCCATATCTTGCATTCCATCTTCTTTCTTTACCTTATTCGTTGCCTTGTTTATTGTTTTATTGCTTCGTTTAGCTTTGATATCATTTATATTTAGTTTTTTTCTAGGTGTAATTTTTTTCATTTGTTTTTAGAAATTTGTTCCGTCGAAGATCTTTCTGTTACCGTTCTCTTGTAATTTGTATTTTGGCTCATTGTGTTTGTTTCTTGATTTTCTTATTGTGATTTGTAAGGTGTGCTTGTTTTATTTTATATTATTAGTTTATTGTAGCTTAGATACGCTGTGTGTCTTTTTTCTCTATCTTTTTTTAGCAGTGGTATTAATCTTCTTTGCACTTTTTTGTGTAGTTTTTGTCTATCCAAATATCTGATATTTTTCTTCTTTGTGCTACTCTTTTTCTATGTACTTGGTTTCATTAATTAAACTAATATTGATCTTATTTCTCCAATTGGTTTCTCTAATCTTCTTCGAAAGTAAAATAAAAATTTAATAGTACTGACTGAAAATCAATCTTCGACCTCTAAAACGTCAAAATCAACGGTAGGAGCAAGCGAAGCAACAAATTCTAATTTGTCAGTGTTTGCGTTGTGGTTAGTTTCATCTTCTTGTGTAATATTTAATAATTTAACAAATTTTTTGTATCTTCCCGATCTTTAAGTAACAATGTGTATTTTCTAACAAGTACACCGAAAAACTATTTTTACTAAAATAAAATAGTTTTGACGTTTTTTAGATAAATTACTTATTTTATTATAAAAAATTATAATTAGGTAAAATAAATGTATCAAAATAATTTCTATAGTTAAAAATTTAAGCAACAAAGTATCGTTTAGAATTGTAATTTTGTAGGTAACGATTTTAAGTTAGTATTTTATTTAGTTTTTATAATTGTTGCCACTTAAAACAAATATTTGAATGCAAACGAGTATTTTAGTTGATGGTTATAAAAGTATTAACGTCATAAAAAAATAATTTATGTTAATATGAGTTATTCATGCTATATTTTGAAATGTTAGATTTCTAGTAAAAATAAAAAAATTAGAATCGCAAATAAGTTATATACAGGAAACGTTTTTGATATATACAAACAATTTTTACACATTTACATGCTATCATAATGAAAAATAATAAAAAAATAAAAATTATATTAAACAATACAAAGTAAAAATCAATACTTTTTAACTTACCAATATCAAAATTACAGAATAAGAATAAACATATAATTAGAAGCAAATTGTTTCTACTCATTTTGTAAAATGTTTTCTTTTTTTGATTTTGTTAACCACGAATACTTAAGTGTTAATAAAGTTTATACAAAATCTTAAACGAAATATATGTAGTTTTAGTACACACAGTTTTTGTCAAGTATTAATAAAATTACATAAAAAATTACTTTATTTTATTAATATAGATTTTACGATTATGGATTTGTAATGTATAATTTTGTATAATAAATGAATAGTTCTATAAATATGCACATATTGAAAGTACTTTTTTGTAAGTAGGTTTTCGAGTTTTTGGTTGGCTAAGACAAATGCTTATTAACGTTATAACAGCTAGTAACGATTCTTTTACTGCCACTATTCTTAACACTAGAACCCGCCATTGAACGCAAATGTTACCGACAATCTGTATAATTCAGGTATTCTATACAATGTACCTGGGGGCGTTCATTATGAAATAATATGAATATTATTGTATTGTATATTCTACCTAAGTAATGTATACAATTCCCAGGCATTGTATAAAATACCTGCTGGTCCACCGGCAATACGTAAAGTAAATAGATTAATTAACAAATCTGAGGCTTTACGCCATCTTGAAAAACGGTTTCCTACATGCAAATGATTAATTTAAGAAAAGAAACAATTCAATTTATTTATTTATTCTTACAGGAAAAAAGTATTGTGACATTTTACCCTGTATAAAAGTTTACTTTGAAGACATGAACAGTTTTAAGAATTACAGTGTTTGTTACAAGTATATTTTACAAATCTCTGACTTGTCCCCGTAGATTGCAAATTCGTAGCTGTACGGAGTGTCCTTCTTTGATTAAAGACATCTTCTTGTTTAAGTAATTTATGATGACAAACTGTGAACTCCAGCCTTGAATACAATACCTTTACAACACCTTGTTTTGTTACGAGTATACTGTGGGCATTACCACGACCTCTATCGACTTCCGGAACAGAGATTCTTACAGTGGTACTCAATGGCACACGGAACTTATTTTCTAGAAGTATTGAGCATTTTGTAAGCTTGCTCCTATAAATTATTTTTAGAACTGATGCAGTTCTCTACAGCTAAGGCGTTTTTAACACATAAAGGGCAAACAACTTTAGAACTATAGCTTTTTGCCACATTTTTTCCGAAGCAGCACAAATAGCATAAATAAATTTGTTGTATTTTCTACACCAATGAGCATCCGTTATCTCCTTGGTACAAACAGAGCACAAGAATGGGGAACTCAATTATTGCTTACGCTCTACTACGAAATTTAGATCATCTAATAATTGACCATTTATCTCAGAAGAAAAGTTTTCAGCATTCGCAGATTCATCAAAAATCTCGGGGCTTTGTTGATGATGAGTTTCTAGATGTTCTTTTTGTGTCCGAACTAGAGCTATTAGAAGAGATTCTGAAGCAATGAGAACACTTGGTGATAACTTAAACACATTTACTATATCCACTTTACTTTTTAGATTGTACGTGTCATTGAGAGGCAAAGATTTAGCAACTTTTATTTTAGACCCGAAAAAAGTTTTATAGGATGTTCTTTTGATACTTGATACTTCATGAGTTGCACAAATCGCAGCCCATCATTCTAACGTATTAACTTATTTATAGGCATCAGTTAATTTATTTGAGGCCTGAATAGATTCTGGAAAAATTAACAAAACCCGAAGATTCAAGAAATAAAACTAAACATAGCATAAGTAACATCTTAATTACATTTAGAACTAGCAAAATTTACATGAAAATACAACCGAAGTAAAGTTTAGACTTAACGAAATTAAGTTTTCCTGTTATCGAACAATGTTAGACAAATTACGCGTAATAACACACGTAGCGTAAAATAAAATTAACTAAACGAGAACAAGTTTTCCCTTTTTGTTAAGCAAACGTAAAATCAAATTAATGTACGATAAACTTTGACCCAACATATGAAAATCAAAGTAAGACATCTACATAAAATAACGAAAATGAAAGCTACTACCTTACAGCCTTGTTTTGGAAATAACGTTACTAAACCTCGGTGTTGACAGAATGGATCCTCGGCTAGAGCTCCGGACAAGTTCCTGGTCCGTGTGTATATTCAGAAAAAAAAATCTCCAACATAGGAGTAAAATACCACATCACTTCATATTCCATGTAAGTCACTAGTTAAGATAGAAAATGATAGAAAAAAGATAGAAAATGAACGTCTACATACAATTTGATTTTACTTGTACTTAACCCTTTTTACGTAAGATAATTTAGTTGTAACGCAGTCACATCTTCATAACCCTAATTCAAGTTTTCCTTACAGAAAAAAAATACGTAATCTTCGGCAATTTTTGGTTAAGAAAATTTGATTCGTGTTTTACTGGCGTGTAAACACCCGCGCACCCCACCTAGTGTAGCATTCTACGATGCCTTTGAAAATGTGCTTCAGTCCATTAACCTTCCAAGCACAAACATAAAATTAAGTAACAGTAGAAGAAAACTAAAAAACCCTCAAGCTAATTTTTGTGCATTTTCTTAATTAAATGCAAACAAAATTTGCCTCCCAAGCGTCTTAACTGCACTTGTCCTGTACGGATAACAACGGTGAAAATGCTCTAAAAGCGCACCAAATCTAGTTGCCAACATCACGTAGCTTAAACCCGCTTCGCATTGAAGTGGTACTTTGTAACAATTACATGGCGAAAAAAGTATTTCCACCTCCGCTTGTTATGGATTATGTTATTAATAAAAAAAATACCGTAACAAACTTAAGTTTATAGAAATTATAATTCTTGCTAAAAAAATTTGCAATAATCGAAACATTTTTACATAACTGTTTTCTGCAATCTAAACAAGTGAAAGACTTTTCCACAGTTTCAACACATTTTCACACAAACGTATTTGTTACATATTACTAGACACATTTCTTTTGTTTTATTTCCTTTACATTTACAAATTTGATACTTACGTCGATTTAGTAAATTTTATTGACCGTTTGTATTGTCGCAAGCTCTCAGAATTTTGCTTTTTTTATGTACTCTTTCAAACGAGTTCTAAAATAAAGTTTCTTCTTTACAGATTCTTATCAATTACAGCGCTATATATATAATCCGACTCTTGATTAGAGTAACGATCAATATGTTATAAAAATGATGTCTGGCCATGTACTTGAACATGTTTTACAGGAGTATTTTTTGCCATTTGGTCCACTACGTCTATTCCACAATTGGTTTTCTTACAATTTAGTATCGTTTCTGTTTTTTTCTATGTTCCGTTATCATTATTAGAGAGAAGCATATTTAAAAGTAGTACATTTTTATTTAGTTTGACTTGGTAATTAGTAATAATACACTTATCAACTGCTAAAACGGTTGTTGAATATGGTTCTACGTTTTAGTTTTTCACAGAATTCAAAATTTCCTTTTTGGGAGCATTTACAGTGCTACAAGCTTCTAGTAGTGTACGAACCTGCACGGCCAACTCGCTGTAGAATTGAAGCAAGACCAGTCGGAAAGAAAGGAGGTTTAAGTGACTTTATTTTAAAGGGCGTTAGATCTTTTTTTGCTGAAATAGCTCCTGCTATATCAGCACAGGAGGCTCGAAGCTTGTACAAAATTGTTGAGGTTCGTAAGGCTAGAGGAAACGAAGAAAGAAACCAAATCGTTAACAACAATTGCACTTTAATTACTTTAGAATGATAAATAGATTAAAATTTGAATCAATAACAATTACGAGATAAGTTGATAGCATCACAGTGAATAAATTTAGTCCGAGTACAAATATAAGTAGGTACTAAAACATCAGAAGTATCGGCAACTTACACTACACTTCAAACAAAAGTGTAACAACCAGAACATACAAAAATCTTCGTGAGTAAATGACATTAATAATGATATTAATTGGCAGTTGACATAATCAGCATGCGATACTAGTTTTACTTAAGTAATTGAGTAATAATAATAAGAAGCAAATCAATTCGAACGTTTCAACACGATTAGCAAATATGATTATTCATGAGTAGCACCGTAGCGACAGCGAATAATTAAAATCAAAAAATAAGTTACCAAGATTCAGGTGTACACGCATCTAGGTTTCTGCAATGAGCTGCGAAGCAGCGAGTTGCAGAATGGATAAGTGTTTGAATAGCCTTCTGCAACGAATGTTTTATACTATTTTCTCTATTTCGGTCGATATTTACATTATTTATTAAATTTAAAATGTCCAATATTTTCCAGCAGGGAAATTTTTATTAGAATTTTTCTATTGGCAACGGTGATACATGTTTGACTAGACATATTTGACACATATTTGACATATATTTGACACATATTTGACACATTTACCTAGTTTTCTGCTGTCATTGGGTGGCAATTAGAAATCAGGATGTAAAACTTAGAAAATAAAAGTTACCAAAAATCGTTAAAGAATAGACTTCATTCTAACACTCAAATGCGTGCGTGAAACGTTCTTCTACTGCTTTCTTGTAATCAAACTTCTTGAAAATAATCGTGTCTACCTGGTGGTATGCTGTTACAATATATCTTTTCGTCCACGATGGTATTAGGTATTAATTGACTCCGAAGAGAAATTCAATTGTGTCTGGTACATATCCCCTTCCGTACAAGATGATATTATTTAACGGTCAATTGCTTCCGCATAGAAATTCTGCCCTTCTATTGCAGCGTTCATAGTTTTAAAGCTTCCTATTATAATTTTTCCTTTGTAAATTTTAAACATGACCAGAAACTAAGACAAGAACACCCAGATTTAGGAGGTAGCACATGGCGCTAATAAAAAAACATATAAATTACCTTTAAACAAAAAAAGAATAGAAATGCTTTACCATGCGTGTAATAAATTATTTAATTATAGATATTTTCATTACACATTGTGTCACAACACGTGGATGTTTTAAGAAAACGATTTTTGATTTACGCAGACATAGGTTATGTCGTGAACGACGTTAAAGTTAAAATGACAGTCTATCGTCTTCTCAATACGAAGGGACCAACGAGCCCGATAGATGGCGTCGAAAAATGGAAAAGTAATTTTAATTAAACCAATATACAGGGTATTACGTTATAGAATTTTTGCACGTAACAACTGATTACACTTACGGAGTATTTCCTTTTGCCAACTGTTTTGTCAACAACAAAATTGTAAAAAAAACTGTTGGTAGTGTTAGTTATCTTTCTTTATGTAAATAAATACATTTACTACATATACGGATTTTAAATTAACAACCAACTAAAACTGTATACCAAACTTATTTAGTTTGTTAGCCATGTATTGAATAAAACAACCTTTTGCTTTTGGCAGCAACAGCTGTTTATCAATAGTAATAATTTTCCCTGGCGTGTAACAGTTTTTGCAATTGGATATAAACTTATTCCACACTTCTGACACTAAACAAAATTTATCATTCTACTAACGTCCACTTCTACTAGATCGAGTGTCAAATCTTAAAAATTTCCTAATTCCACGGAATCTTTGACGCAACCTTGTTTCATTAAAAAAATGTCCTCACACCTTTCATCATAAACTATTGATTTTTAAAACATAAACACTGTATGCCGCAAGAGCAAGTAAAACGGCAATGAAAGCTTCAAGTTCTGAAATAGTTATGGTCCAGTCATCATCTTCCTGTCCCTTGGTTTCGGTTACAGTACAGGTTTAAATACGCTTCAGAATATAATTGTCTATGAATAACTGAAATGTATTAAGTGGGGAGTCTATTACACTTTGTTTTGCAAAAGAAGTTACATTACGTTGTTGTCCACGACCAGCATTATACTTATCATATTTTATAACTGTCCACACATTTCCATTCGACGGTTAAAGACTTAGATTGGCTTTATCAGTATCAAATGTAAAATAATCGTTATATTCACTAATTACATATCCTTTATTATGTTTACTGAAAATATATCCATCAGATTCTTTCATTTTAAATTGATGTTCACTGTTACCTGCTGACAATTTTTCTAGCTCTTCTAAGTATGTCTGTCTGGGTTAAGTCCACGCGAATTCCACATCTTGATAAATTTTGTTTGTCTATAAAAATTTTAATCTTCAATCAAAGTGTTTACAATTACATTTGTAAGAAACTAGCAACACAAAAATGTGCGAAATAAACATTTTAGTATTTTGCAACTATCGACAAATGCCAAAAAATAATTAGACTCTGCTGAATTGTCATGCACTTCACAAAACTGATCGTTGTTAATAAATACCAACTTCTTTAAATTAATTTGAGCAAATTTCAGTAATTATTGTGAAGTTCTTAAACACTAGATTCTTACAATTTTTTTGTAACACTGCAAAAGTTTGATAAATTACTGTTGACGTTTCTTTCCAATCAAAAGAATAATCTGTAAGCAAACAAGTAGTTGCAAGTTAGATATTTTAGTTTATTTTAATTACCTTAAACTTAGTTTTTTCTAAAATTGTTACTATTAAATTACAAAAAAGTCGCCACTAAATACCAACGTTTATAAACATAACCTAAAATATTTAATTTACAAACTAAATCTTTTTTACTCTATACGTATCGTTGAAATTAACGCAATAGTATTCACACGGTCCTAAATAATTTTGTTTAAATAATTTTATTTTTAGATTTTATAATTTTGATGCACGGAGTATGCGTACATGTCTTTTAAATTATGTTTTCATAATTTATTATTCTGTATGGTAATAACTTTGTCCTGTACGGAAATAGACTTTGACCTGTGCGAAAATGCTATTGGTCAAACACAATGTACAGTGTTGTCTAATCACAAATAAACATACACTGTTGAAACACTAAAAGTTATAATTTCATTTGTGTAATAGTGCATACTATTTGTTGGAATTGTCTATTGTTCACTAGGGTTCTAGTAAGATAACGTAGTTCTCCGTCTAGATTCTCAGGTTGGCAAATAGAAAAGGCACGATGAACCAAAGATTCAATAACAGAACGTTTCTGTGCAGAATGATGATGAGACGAAGCACGAAGGTATCTGTCCGTATGGGTGGGTTTGCCATAGACAGAATGGCTGATGAGTCACAAGAACGTCAAGAAATGGGAGAGAACTATTACTTTCGATTTCCATAGTAAAAATTGATATCTATGTGTTGATCGTTAAGATGATCGAGAAACTTAGACAATTCGAGATGACCATGAGACCAAACAATAAACGTGTCGTCAACATACCTAAACCGAACTTTAGGTTTTAATATTGATGCTTCCAAAGTAACCGTTTTAAAGGATTCCATAAAAATGTTAGCTACAACAGGTGATGGAGGAGAACCCATAGCAGTACCAAAAACACGTTCGTAAAACTTGTTATCAAATTGGAAGTAAGTAGAGGATAGACACTTATCAATAAAAGGAACCAAACTCAAGTCCTTGCCATGTTGAGACAGAATTTGTTTGATGATATTAAGTGAATCCTTAATAGGAACTTTAGTAAAAAGTGAAGTGACATGAAAGCTTACGAGAAGATCTTGGGGTTCAAGTTTTATAGTTTCTAGACGTTGAATAAAATGCTAAGAGTTGAGGATATGAGAAGAGGTGTTACCTGTAAACTCGCAAAGAATGTTGGACAAGAACTTGGCTAGTTTGTAGGTAAGAGATTGGATAGTACTGACGATAGGTCGAAAGGGAATACATTGTTTGTGAACTTTGGGAAGTCCGTATAGACTAGGTAGTTTAGAATCTGAAGGGGTAAGTCGACGTTTAGTTTCAGGAGGTAGATTGGAAGATTTGATGATTTGGCTGATCTCACGTTCAATCCTCAAAGTGGGATTACGAGTTAGAAAAGCGTACGTTCCTTCATACAAAATAGAATGGATTTTCGCAACATAATCAATTCGGTTCAAAACGACAGTAACGTTGCCTTTTGTCGGCTGTAAGAACAATAATATCTGGATTCTTACGAAGACTTTTTACAGCTAACTCTTTCGACCGAAATGTGGAATTTAGGAATTTTATATGATTCAAAGATCCAAGATCCAATTTTGCCAGTGTTAATACTGTAACGAATTTTATTACTAATTAATTCAACATGTTTATAGCTATTTATAATTACTAATTAATGTATTTATACTAAAAATATGTACACCTTTAAACTAACAGAACTAATTAAATCAAACTATCTAACAATAAAAACTTACGGTAATTTATATAAAACAAGAACACGCTATCACTAATAGGTCCACAGTTGTTTACTTTAAAGGTCACGTTCACTTTCACTCGATGTACACTTTTATTTATTTAAAACTTATTTATCTTCACCGTAAGAACACTTGAACTTCATTCAGTAACTGCTGATACAAAAAAAACTGACCTTCCGCATGCTCGAACACTTCTTATACATTCATCTTATCTCCGTCCAGAACATTCGCAACCTTTCTGCATTTATCGTTCGTTATCTGGAATTTGACTTTATCGAATCGTAGATTTGACGTTATTCGAGAATGTTCCAATGCGAATGGGATCCGAAATGTGACGAGGAAAATGTCTTATAGAAGACTCAGCACATAAAATTTTTTGAAAAGTTCTTAGTTAGATTTCGGTTAATTGTTTGAGTTTTTTGGATTATCTCACGCCCTGATGAAGCCCCTTACGAAAATGGGCAAAACGTTGGCAACTTCGGTTACAACAATGACACGGTCCAAACCCGGAAGACATTTCTATCTTAAAATTTTAATAATTTGTACATAGAATTTCAGAGTAATTCTTACTACTAGTAAAAACAAAAACTTTTTTACAGTAACTTCATTTTTATTGTTGCTCAGTTTAAAGTTTATATCCAGCTAGAGTTTCCCTTTTTCCATTTAATAATTTCCATCTACCGTGCCTATTAGTACTGATCTCTGCTTTTGCATCAGCGAGTATTGTGGCAGACGTCCTTCTAAAAAGTAATGTTTTGTATGCTAGAATGAATTTGGTAAATAAAAAAATTCAACAATTGTTTAGGTACTATGTCTCTAATACCATTGAATAATAAATGATGAAATAATAAATTATTACTCAATGCTAATACGTTTGATACCAACAAGTTGACTCGTCTATTTTTAGTTTTAAAACCTTTAAAAAATATTTTGAATTTTTAATTAGTATTTGTTTGAGTTTTAAACTATTAAAACGTGTCGAGAGTCACGAAAGTGATAAACGATTAGCACTGCTCGCGAGTGATAACCGACGACCTTTATACGGTCGTAAAATTATCGCGCAAAGAAATGTTTTCATAACAAACCGTATCGCAATCGCAAAACGAAGCTATAATGCACTAAAATAATGCATTGTTTAAAAAAAATAACCCATGTTCGCAAAACGAACAACAACTTTACAACAGTTGGAAATTATCGGAGAATATAAAAGTACAACTAAGAGAACCGACCTACTCCAAATTCAATTAAACAAAATGGATGACATTAAGAACTTTAACGAACTTAATGTTATAGTGAATCAGATTTCCAATGCACAGATTAAAGTCATTCATGATAAAAATAATAAAATAAATGTACAGGATGACACTGATTTTTAAACGATTTCTGCAGCATTAAACAAAGAGGTCTACCTCTGGCATTATGAAAATAAACAAAACGGACCAATAAAATTTATGGCCACTCCATAAAACCAGAACACATTGTTCAGGCAATGAGAAAGCGTGGGTATAAACATCTTGAAACCACCCCCAAACTAAAGTATAAGACCGAAAAACCGTCAAAAATGTTCATGCTTTCATTTAGACATGACGAAAGTGTTGATAAGATATACGGAATTACCGATATACTAGGTGTACGAGTAGAAATCCGGCCACTAAAAAAATATAGATTTGTACCACAATGTAAAACGTGCAAAGAATATAGCCATACGCAAAAATTTTGTAACAAAAAACCACGTTGCGTTAGATGTATTGGTAAACATTTAACAGTGAACTGTGATAAACCTAAAATTGCTCAATCTGAGTGTGTTCATTGTGGAGAGAGGCATCCGGCAAGTTATGCGGGATGCACTATAAAAAAAGAAATACAAAACACAAAGAACAAACGTAGTAAAAAGACTATTTTGCCCACATAACCTCAAAGAATTAACCAACAAGCTAGAACAGCCAAAGCGAACGAACGAAAAATTACATATAGCCAAACTGTCACTAAGAATATAGAAACTAAAACCAGTAGCAAACTACAAAGCACATCTATTAAACAGACCCTCTAACAAATTCTGGGGAAACTAACTAGTTTCAGAATCATAAAATGGAATGCCAATGGGGTGTTACAACATCAAAAAAAATTGCAAACAGTCTTCGACATAAAAAACATCTAGCCTATAGATCCACAAAAAATTCCAGACAAGGTAACAAGTATTCAAGAAATATAAAAGAGCTTGTCTTTGAAAAGAAAAGACTCAGAAGAATCTAGGATTTCAATAGATAAAACTAGTCAATACTTAAGTGAACTAACAAACGACAATAAAACTGATTATTCACTCTGGAGAGCTACGAAAATGTTAAACAGACCGATCTTGCAAAACTCATCAATAAAAAATGCAGATGGGAGTTGAGTAAAAAATAATCACCAGAAAGCTACTAGATTCGCTGAACACCTTGCAAAAACATTTAAACCAAATGAAAGTAAAGGCAAATTAGATTGGGAAAACCTTAACCAAGAAAAATTAGACTCACAACTCCATAAGAAGTTGCAGCTGAAACTAAAAGTTTTAACTCAAACGTAGCTCTAGGTTTGGATTTAATTACTGGGGAAATTGTCAAACAAATTCCAAGGAAAGCTATAGTCAAGTTTACTTACTTTATCAATGCCTCATATATATTAAGATATGTACACGGAAAAAAAGGTTATGCGGAATTGATATGTATCATGCAAAAGGCTGTTGGTTTTGAGTCAAGCCGATGTACGCTTGAATTAAACTTCTATTTTATTAGATTGTCGCTGTAATTGCATTGCAATAAGAGATTTAGTTTAAATTTTAGTACATTTACGTTGAATGTTATTTGAACGTGGATCAATTTTAGAAAAAAAGCAAATGCTTTAAATATGAAATCGTAATGATTAAATTCAGTATAATATTTCTCTCCGTGTACATCAGATATGGAAGGTAGCTGAGACAATCATGATCTCTAAACTTAGAAAACCACACAATAAAGTTTTATCTTACAAGCCAATTTTTTTATTACCTGTAGCTTTAAAACTGTACGAAAAACTACTTTTTAAAAAGTTGACACCAATCATAGATGAGAGAAATCTAATCTTAGCACGTCAGTTTAGCTTTAGAAAAAGCCACTCCACTATAGATCAAGTCTGCAGAATAACTGATACAATTGAAAGATTGCTAGAAGTAATAAAATTCTGTTATGCTATCTTCTTTAATGTAGCACAGGCTTTCAATAAAGTCTGGCACGAGGGACGTAAGTATAAACTAAAAAAACTTTTACCCAGACCATATGCGCAGCTATTGAAATCATATATTTTAGATAGAGCTTTCAGAATTAAGCAAGAGAATGCCTACTCTGAAATAAAATAAATTAAAACAGAAGTGCCAAAGGACCTTTGCCTTATCTTCTTTACACTAGTGATATTTCTGTTTTAAGACAACACGGCCATTTTAGCTATAGGCAAAGGCCACGAAGAAGCAACAAGAAATCTTCAAATATCTGTTAATAAGATAAACGACTGAACTAAACGCTGGCAAATTAAATTAAATGAAACTAAATCGGTTCATGTCAATTTTATAAATAAACATAATCAACATATTCCTATTAGCATAAATGGTACACAAATACCATATGCTAACACAGCTAAATACCCAGGTATTACGTTGACCGCTAGACTGCGCTAGAAGACCCACGTCAAAAAAAAAAACGTGAATAGCTTAGACTCAAGTACAGTCATGGCTCTTGGATAAACACTCCACTCTGTCAATCATCAACAAGATACTATTGTATAAGCAGATTCTTAAGCCCATACGGACATATGGCATACAGCAATACTGACATAATTCAGCGCTTTCAGAATAAAGTACTCAGAAATATTGTTAATGCTCCTTGGTACTTCAGAAGAGAACCAAACCCTTTGAGTTGGTTTAAATGTTAGGTAAAAAGCAGAGTAAAGTGATGTAGTGTAATTAAGTAATTAGAGTATTCGAACTGCTAATAGGTAGATTCCTAGTTTTAACTAGTAGTAGTAATTTAAGTTTGAACAAAATTACTTATTAAAGAAGCTGTGATCAGATTGTAATAAAATAGATAGCCTTAGGACTATTTAAAGAAAAAAAATTAATTGATAACAATCGCACTTCCGAAATAATTAAAACATCTCTTTTGTTTTTAATAAAATTAATAATTTTTTAACACGTTGTTTTTTGTATCAAGAAATTTAAATAAAATTATGTTTCTGATGTTTTACAAAGTGAAGAAACCAAAATTAAATTGTTAAACTTTAAAGAAACAAATTACGAGAAAAACATCATGCTGTGTTGTTCACGGTATTCCATGAGCTGATTAGTCCCAAAAAGAAGAAACTTGCAGTTATTTACTAATTTTTGGTATTGATTTCTGTAATTGTAAATCAATTATTACAATTAGAAATTTTACTAATGCGTTTATTGTCAATATATTTTTTATGGCTAGTTAATCAACAAATCAAGTTGATATACAAAAACAGAATAATGATATATGAGAATGAGTTACAAACACATTGCAGTTCTGCAGGTTTTGTTAGAAGAGTTTCTATAGGTTTTTCAGCACCATACGCTTAATACTGACATACCTATGTCATGTTCTGCTTTGGCAGTACAGTCAATTTTGTATTAATAAAATTTATTAATAAAATTGATAAACTTACAATTTAACTAACACAAAAAAAATAAAAATAAACATTTTCTAAACAATCGTAAATTTAAATATTGATTTTGATTTTACTATTAGTCACGCTCTATATTCTACGTTGTTACTACCGTACGTATATAGACGCTATTGATTATGCGTCATCGCAAACACTCCTAGTTTTTTCCATTCTATGAATCAAAAATTATAATGTCAAAACAGCAATTTTCAATTTTATGAAATGTGAAACTTATAGCGTAAAATTGTATTTGCTTAAATACTCTCTCGAACCACAAACAGTGAAAATGCAAAATAAATCTCGACCAAACTAAAAAGTTTCTTAAAACTTGTTTCAGCCTTAATGCGAACAGAATTTTGCAAATTTTAATGACATAAAATAAATTAAATTGCGCTCACAAGGCAAGAAAAACTCAAAAAATTGAGATTTATATCTGCTGACCTATATTTTCACCTGAATTCGTTTGGTTGAGAGTTTTTTAATGGATGTGATATTTTTTTCTAGACATAATAAATATTATTGCGAAAACAAAAATTTTTAGAAATGTAGCAAGGTCCTGGGTATATACGATGGAGTTAAATTAAATATTCAATAATTAAATAAACGATTTATATCGCGTCATCTTTACTTGTTACTCAACATTCTTAGTTGGCACGCATTTTGAACAAACAAAAAACAACGATTACTAGATTTTATTCGAGCTTTATAGTGGTTCACAGCTTCTGAGGTTAAAAAACGATTTGAGCTAAGTTGCTAATTTTTTTCAGATTGGAAAGTTTTTAAGTAAAAATTTTTCTTTTAGAAATTTGCAACTGTACTTTTTTTCGGAAATTTGTCGTGCTCGCGATTTGCTGTTTCTGTCATGTCTAAATAAGTCTTAGCAGCATAGAATCACAATAAAACAATTTGCAACGTGAAACAGTTAACATGCTTTTTCAGTCAATCCTCTTCAGTTAAAAATTGTGTGGTCTCACAGTGGCGCATAAGAAAAAAACACGTCAATTACCAAAGGCTAATTTAAGTTAAGTAACTTTGAGAGGAAATAAAATCAGCTAGTTCGTAAGTAACTCTCCGTTTTAGCTTTGTGTTAAGGTTTTTAAAAACTTCGTTAAAATTTTTTTTTTACTTATTTTCTGCAATGCTTTTTTTCTTAGTTAAGTTTTCGAATCCTCTTAGAACAAAATTTTTTAATTGACTTCGTGTTTTTACTTAAACTGTTGGCACCGGCGTTATGACTCTCTTCTACTTTTAAGACATTACCATGTTCTGTTACTGGACGGCACTGCATGTTTCAACTGAAATAAAAATTTACCGTTTTCTTTACTCTCCTATTAGTTGTTACGTGCAAACGATATTAAAAAAATGCCCAAATTTATGTAACATAAACAATGTTGTTACTCGGTGGTTAGTAGAGAAGAGTCAATAAATTATAAAAATTCGTAAGTACTAGAAATCTCAAAAACGTAAAATAAAAGTCAAAACCAAAAAAGTTTGTATTTTGGATAGACTTATAAACTTTTGTTATGTAAAAGCTATTGCGGTGTAAATTTCGTACTGTATAAATTCTGTCTCGTTAAGATGCGTTTGTGTTGAGGAATGCATTTTCATTTTTCGACGCAATTTGATTTTCTATTTTGTCATTATCAACTTTGACTACCTACACGTGTTCTATTAATGTTGAGATATTGATTGACGAAGTATTGAAATTGATGTTGAACCTACGTTTATTGAGAACATCAAAACCAAAAGTGAATTGCTACAACTATAAATGAATTGTAAATCCCTTTTACCAATATAGTATTAATTTGGTTTTTTCTCATAGATCGTATGAACCTAAAAAAATTGTTTGTAATAACACCGTATGTACGTAATAATTTACTTTTTCAGAAAATTTAAAAATATTGTAGGGTGGTGCCGTTAGCTAACCGTATATCTCGAAAACACAAATTGTGAGTATTGTAGTTCCTATTTACATTATTTTTATCTACGTTATCAGTCTTTTGCATGCACGACTGTACGTACATATTATGTTTGTTGTTACAATTAAGTATAAAACTTTTTTGTTTAATACAGTAAAACCTCTCAATAACGAACATCTACGGGGTAAAAAATATGGTTCGTTATAGAGAAATGTCCGCTAAAAAGAAGGTTGAATTTAATTGCGTAAAACTATATTTTGAATGAAAATTATTTACATTCGTAGTCTACATTGATTTTTTTCAGAACACTCTATTACTGCAATTTTGCGGTAAAAACTTTTATTTATTCTAAGATATCTTCTTTTATTTTTTTTTTTCGAATTATAAGCGTAATTTTCATGTCGATTTTGTACCACTACTTGTTACTTATAATGTGTGCTACTATCCGCTATATCTAAAAGTTAAAACCGTCAAGTACCCTTTTGGTGGGTTACGAACACTTGAGTACCGATTGTATCTACTTTGAAAATATTCAACAACAAGGCATCGATAAAGTAATCAATTCCTCTACGATTTATACAAGGTGGTTATCATAAGAGCTTGGTGATTGATTCCATTACTACAAGGAGGTATCAATTTTTGACAGATACTTTAAGAAAAATAATTACCAAAGTAGGTTAAGTTGGAGACTTCTGTGACAAGAGGAGGAGTACTCCTCCTCACTGACCTACATTACAAAGTTTTAAATGACCTAGAGTAACCTTACTCCTCCTCACTGACCTACATTCAAAGCTCTAAATGACCTAGAGTAACCTTACTCCTCCTCACTGACCTACATTTAAAGCTCTAAATGACCTAGAGTAACCTTACTCCTCCTCACTGACCTACATTCAAAGCTCTAAATGACCTAGAGTAACCTTACTCCTCCTCACTGACCTACATTCAAAGCTCTAAATGACCTAGAGTAACCTTACTGCTCCTCTCCGACATAAAGTAATGACACTTCTCCGTTATCTACATACAAGTAATCAAAGAGTAGATTGATTAAAAGTTTTTATTTATTCTAACCTTCAAACACAATTACTATATAGAGTAATTTATTAATTGTACAGCGTATTTAATAATAAAATAATAAATTACAATAAATCATATATTGAGCCAAAATAGTATATAACAAAAAATTAATATTAGCATAAGTAATAACATTGAAAATGTAATGGATAGTATACCATATGTGGTACAAATAGTTGATAGAGAAGTGTAGTTAGTCGAACCACATTTGTCTAATAAGTTAATGTAATGCACAGAGTTCCAATCGGTTTGTAGAAAACTTGAGTTGTTGTTATAAAAACGTAGTCGAAAATCCTGTGGTTCTGCAATTGGTAGAACTTTGACACCGTATAAATTTAATGGTATTAGTTTATACCACTTTGTAGGATTACTTTTAAAAGATGTATATGTTTTAGAACAAAATGGTGGTTGCAGTACATATAAACTGTTGTTAGAAACAGCTGGAAAAACCAACAGACTAAAAGATGTTGGAGCCATCAGACACACAAAAGTTGAATACACAACTAACAACACGTGTCACTGTTTGGCATAATTATAATACCGCGATCATTGAACGAATCACATTTACGCCAATCCGTGTGAATATAATGGTTACTGCTAGAAAATTGTATGCGAAATTCTTTCGAAGTATTGGGTGCTGTTATAGTAAAAACTTTAATACCATGTAATACGTTAGGCATAAGTTGAAACCACTGGTGTGGGTTATCTTTAAAACAAATAATAGCATCTTCACAGTTCGGAGGTTGAACTATATAAAGAGTATTACCATAACATGCACTGAGCACAACTGATTTAAAAATGATGGGAATCATTGCGACGTCGAAAATACACTAAACTAAACACAATCTGAAAGATACATATATATGGAAGTCAAAGTAAAAAGTACTCAAATTGTAATAAAAATTTTATTTATACGCTTTAACAGCGGATAGTCCACCGCTACACCTGGTTAAAATGGAAGTCATACAAAGTTGCAACGTTTCTTAATGCACAAACTGCTGGATTAATAGTATGAAAACAACACATTCCTGGTTGTTTAGGAATTTTCATTTCATTAGAAAGTTCGATAACATCTGTTGATAAATATTCCTGGACAATATTTTTTTTTTGGTATCCTCTTACATATACCAGTTGATGGTTCTTTGTAATTTTTTTTACTATTCTTGAAAATTCTTTAATGTCTACGTACCCACTATCCCACGATAGACCATGATGTTGTCGATATACGTATTCCGCTGTTCTTTTTGCAGCGTAATCCAACGATGTATATTCAAATGGTGGTTTAAAAAGGAAATGCGAATATGCTTTCCCATTGTAGGAGGACAGTTCTTTTGGATGGAATAAATGTAAGGGTTCGGTGGAAATGTACCCTTGGACATCGATTACAATTCTATTTGCCATGAGGAGTTCAGGTGTAGCGATGAACTATACGTATACTGCTTAAACTCTAAGCTTTTATAGCAGCATTATGGTAGTAGGGATAGTACAAAAAGCAGTAAAACTTCACTGTAATAAATATATGTAACAACACAACTGTTCAACCCCGCTCCCCCCCACCCCCCGCACTCAACCGGAACGTCTCCGAACGATCCTACAGCATACGCCTGTTGTCAAACCGACAACACCGTAATACAATCTTTGCCTCTCAACACAACTGTTCAACTGTAGGTGGAATAAGCACAATTTCGAGGTCTTGCGTAAGCTCCATGACGTGTCCAAAACACACTCAAACGGGCGTTACGGACCACACACGACGTCAAACACTTATACCTTCTCGGTATTACTTATTATTTTAAGTATTTCAAAAATTTCGTTTTGGCAAGAAAAAAAGGCAAATAAACACCTGACAGTATCCATGAACCTCTCCTATCCCCGTTTCCTTATCCTGGTGACGCTGCTACATTGGGTGCTCGTCCCGTCACTGCACAGTAATTATTCTTACTGACTGAAAATGTAGCTTGTCTTAATGACAATATAGAAGATATTAAATATTACTATAACTCATAGTATTTTGTAAATTACAGCAAAAGTTTGTCATCAATGCGGACACGTATTTACACGAAGCGATAACCTCAAACGTCACTTACAAAATTCCTGCAAAGGTGTTGCTCCAGCTCCAAATGATGAAGTTAAGAAACGTAAATTTGAAGATGGGGGTGAGTCTTCATCTAAGAAAAAAATCGATGATAACAAGCAGGAAGTAATCGTTAACGTTAGATGTAACGAGTGTCAAGAAGATGTACTCAAAGCACATTATCGAGGACATCTCCGAAGTAATCGCCACAAAATTAATGCTTGTCGATTTATAGATGATGAAGGTATTCAAATTATACAATCAGCATTTCAAGATAGGCTCATGAGTTATAAATTATCACCTAGTAACCAACATGTAAAAGTAGTAGACTTAATGAACGAGTTCAGTGAAAAAATAAGTAGTCTTATGAATAAACAGGTTGCAAAATTTAGAAACGTTAAAGTTAATTGTGAATTATTTGGGTTATATACATTAAAGCAACAAGAAGTATTAGATATCAAGTCTTTTCAAACAAAGTATGAAATTTTAAGCCCAGGTACGGATGTTGCAGAACTATACAAGAAGTTTGTGGAAATTTTAGATAGAAAGGAATCTGAATTCCAAGAAAAAGATTCAGGTGAGTTAAGTATCAAAAATGTTATATGTTACAAAAGTTTGTTTTAGGATGGGTTTTGGTGAAATTTCTGCATGTGGAAGTAAATTTCGTTAAGTTCAATCCGTTAAAGGCATCTTCCTATGTTAAACTACCCATCGAAATCATACATAAAAAAGCTGTCATCAATGTTATGAATTTTGATGAATTCTGTTTTGGATGGGCTGTGGCATCTGCACTAGTTGTTCCGAATGGGAATCCGCAAAGAGTTGCGTCCTATCCCGATTTTCGAACCTTATGCAATTGGGATGGTATTACTTTCCCTATGAAACTAACTGATATTGGAAAGTTTGAAGACAACAACAACATATCGGTTAACGTGTACGGATTAGAAGAAATTATAGAACAAGGAACACGAAAAATTGAAGTTGTGGGACCACTATATTACACGAAAAAGAAGCAGAATACTCACATTAATTTATTGTTAATAGAAAACAACACGGGTTCTCAACATTATTGTTGGATCAAGAATTTTTCGCGATTGGTGAGTACACAGTTAACAACCCGGCACGGTGCAAAATATTTTTGTGATTCCTGTTTACATTACTTTAGAAATGAACAACTGCTTCAACGACACGTAACACATGATTGTAATTATGTCTACACAAAATTACCTACGCATAATGCTACAATCGATACAACCGGTGCAATTACGTATGATAATGTTCTTAAATTTAATAATTTCCATAAAAAAATGTCTGTTCCGTTTGTCATATATGCTGATTTTGAGTCGCTGCTTATACCTGTACATACGGCGTTTCCTAATCCAAAGGATCCCTTCACTGTCAAAACATGTAAGCATGAACCATATGCTTTCGCGTACTACATTAAATCTACTGAGAATGATGAATGGTCTCGTTTAAAACTGTATCGTGGTGTAGATGCTGCTAGAACATTTATTAACTGGTTAGAATCGGACATACATCAAATATATTCTAACCATTTAAAAGAGTCGAAACCGATGCTTCCACTAACTGCACCAGAATTGGTTGAGTATGTAACAGCACAACAATGCTTTATTTGCAAGAAAGAATTTGGTAACCCTGGCAATCCAAAAGTAAAAGATCATTCTCATCTTACAGGAAGATATCGTGGCGCAGCACATTCTACATGTAACCTTAATTATAAAATACCTAACTTTATACCAATATTTTTTCATAACCTAAGCGGATATGATGCACATTTATTTATAAAACAGTTGGCTTTAGAAAAAGAAGAGGTCGATATAATTCCACAATCTAAAGAAAAATATATCACGTTCAGCAAGAGACTATTAGTGGATAGAACACCTAAAGAAAATGGAAAAATGGAAGATGTATACCTGCGTGTACGATTTCTCGACAGTTATCGTTTTCTGGCTTCATCCTTAGACGCGTTAGCACAAACTCTTGCAGATGAACAATGTACCAGTTTACGAAAATTTTATTCTGATGATCAAAAGTTTAACCTGGCAAGAGTTAAAGGGATTTTTCCATATTCTTACGTGGACAACTACACAAAATTAAGTGAACGTTGTTTACCAAAAAAAGAAGATTTTTACGACACTCTTCGAGAGCAACATATTTCTAAAGAAGATTATCAACGTGCTACAAGCACATGGTCAACGTTTCAGTGTAAATCGCTTGGAGATTATTCCGACGTATACCTATCTTGTGATGTGTTACTATTAACTGATGTATTTGAAAATTTTCGTGTACTCTGTCAAAAAATTTATGATTTAGATCCAGCTCAATATATTACGGCTCCTGGTCTGGCTTGG
Source organism: Aquatica leii (assembly GCA_035610365.1). Lineage (NCBI taxonomy): Eukaryota > Metazoa > Arthropoda > Insecta > Coleoptera > Lampyridae > Aquatica > Aquatica leii. The sequence continues at coordinate 36,391,470 of CM069437.1, read as the reverse complement.
GATGCAATGCTGAAACATACGCAAGTAGAATTAGAGCTTTTGACTGATATGGATATGTACCATTTCTTCAAGAAAGGTATTCGCGGAGGTGTAAGTACATGCACTAAACGAAAATCTCTAGCCAATAACCCATATATTCCAAGCTTTAATTCGAAAAACCCTACATCATACATTATGTACTTAGATTCCACAAATTTATATGGGTACTCAATGCGAGAGTATTTACCTCGTACAGGATTTACTTGGTTATCGTCTGAAGCTGTGGACTCTTTTAACGTTTTAGACATACCCGACGATGCTGAAGAGGGGTATGTATTAGAGGTGGATTTAGAGTATCCAGATAATTTACACGACCATCACAACGATTTACCGTTCTGTCCAAAGAGTATTTGTCCTCCAGGTTCAACCTCATCCCAGAAAAAACTCATTCCAAATTTAAATGATAAAACAGCATACATCATTCATTACAGAAACTTAAAGCAATGTCTTAAGCATGGATTGGTGCTTACTTATACACATCGAATATTAAAATTTCAGCAAAGTCCTTGGTTAAGAAGTTACATCGACTTAAACACCAGGTTACGAAATGAGGTGAATACAAAATTTGAAAAGGATTTTTATAAACTAATGAATAACGGTGTATTTGGAAAAACAATGGAAAATGTGGATAAGCGTAGAAATATACGTTTATTAACCCATTGGGAAAACATTGGAAAACGCTTAGGATTAGAAGCTTACGTGGCTAAACCAACTTTTAAGCAGGTAACCAGGTTCACTGAAAAGTTATATGCTATAGAACTGTCCAAAACAGCTGTTGTATACAATAAACCTGTATATGTTGGATTTACGATATTAGATATATCAAAAATTGTAATGTACCGGTTTATTTATGAAGTGTTACGATCAAAATATGAACAAAACGTAAAATTATTGTACACGGATACAGACAGCTTAATAGTAGAAATACAAACACCTGATGTTTACGAAGATATGAAAATGCAGATAAATGAATATGACACTTCTAATTATAAAAAGAATAATCGACAGAATATTCCAATTACTACTTCTGTTGTAGGTAAAATGAAGGATGAATTTGGTGGAACAGCAGTTCACAGTTTCTACGGTGCTGGAGCCAAGTGTTACTGTGTTAATGTCGGGGATCAAATTATTAAAAAGCTAAAGGTGTGCGAAAATATGTAGTACAACGCGATATTAGTGAACTGGATTTTAAACAAGTTGCTGAAGGTGAGAAGGAAACTATGATGTGTAAAATGTATGTGTTTAGATCTACTTTACATGATCTACACACAGAACTTATAAATAAAATAGCTTTGTGTTCTTCGGACGATAAACGATTTATAATACCTGGTACATGTAATACGTTGGCATGGGGTCATCAAGATATCGATTGGAACGTTAAAATAAATTCTTTATTAAAAGCTGCTTGTGATATCCTTCAAGAACCGGATGAAGAATGTGGTGAAGAGGACAAACAACCGGATGTGGAGAACTTTGATGGTTTTGAATCATCTGCAAACTGGGATTCCAACACTTTACCACCACAATTCAACGACCCTATTGATTTGGATGAACTGATAAATAATCATTTTAACGATATATAAATATGTCTAAAAGTGGTGGGGATAATAAAAAAATAAATTAAAAAATAACTGTTTTATTTGTTTATATTACAGCGCTGTTGTTTATCCATGAATTATGAGATTTATCTAGACCTAACCATTTTACGTATAACCGATTACCACGACGTTTTAATATTTTTTCAACTAAATATATGTCTGCAAATTTAACTTCTTGAAGTTCTTGTTCGTAAAAACCTCCTTTGATCTGCTGATCTTTTACATCCTTTAAAATGTATGTAGTAGGATTCGTATTTTGTACAGTCATTACTTGAAAAATTTCAGTGCTCCAATTTGGGGTAAAACCTTTGCAAACACCCCCCGATGTTTACTAATTCGAACGAATGCACCTTTTGAAAATTTAGGTGTTTTTAAATCCAAGACTTTTCTATTATCGAACCGAGATTTTAAAATGTTCTTCGAGTTGTTTTTATTCACATCGATCGGTTTATATCCAGTAGTTCTATGAGTTGTTGAATTGTAATTTTTAACAATTAACGGTAATAAATTCAACCATTTATAAGATCCTTGTAAGCTAAACTTTTTCCACATGAGGTTTTTTAAGGTGCGATTTACTCGTTCAACGATACTACTTTTTTTTTCAGAATAAGTACTGTAATGATTTATAGCAAACTTCTTCATTAGATCTTGGAATTGTTTATTATAAAATTCTTTACCATTATCAGTCTGTAAATTATGAGGCGTTGCTTTAACTAATACTTTTTTCATTGCATTAGTTACATCTGTTCCAGTTTTTCGTTTTACTGGTTCACACCAAACATATTTTGAAAAGGTATTAATTACTACTAAAATGTAACGAAAACCTTTATTTAAACGTGCGTAGGGTATCATTTCTACTAAATCTGCTTGAAAGAGGTCATTCAATCCTTTAATAACTACACGCCTTCGAGGAAAATTTTTTCTAATTGGTTTATGAAGTTCTTCAATCACTTGCTGTCGTTCGGACTCCATAACTGAACTTTTACAATGATCTCTAATACAAAACTAATTTCGTCTTGTTTAAATCGTAAAACTCTTTTACCTTGCGATGTTAATCTGACCTGTTCGCTTTCTGATACCTTAATGACATCTCCCTTGTTTAGTAAGACCCCTTCTAAATCTTGTAGAGTCTTATATTTTTTTTTGTTGATATGTATTATACAATCATGCGAGCATCGCACGGTTATAATGCTAGCCTTAAGCAAAGGGAATTTATATTCGTTTCCAAATAAGTTGATATGTGAACCATCTGTCGTACCCATTACGTATACCGCTGTATCATAATGTAAAGAAGATACTTGTTTTACAAAATAAAGAGTTTCTTGATGAGTTTTAATTTGGTTAATATGTCTTCCAAACTTATCAAGCGTCATGTCTTAGGTCTACGGTTAACACTAATATAAAAATGTGCTTAACAACCCATCATTTTATTATCTTGGCAGATCGCAACTCATCAAGAATGTAAATTATTTCGTTCGTGTGTCCTGTATGACCTGCTTCTTTAGAGCTTAATAATGTTCTTAACCAATTAACTAATTTATTAGGATCTTTCCACGGAAGAAACTCTAAACGTTTGTTATTTAGCTGCAGCATCTGTATATGTCCTCCTTCTTTTAAAGTAGTAGAATCTGATCGAACACGAGTCATTGAAGTAGCTAATAATGGTTTGATTATATTAGAATACTTTTTACCAGCAGCTTGTATTTGTTTTTTTGGATCATAGTGTCTACGTGTTGCGTTTGTTCGTATGATTATATCCTTGTATTGAATTTGGTCTTGTTGTTTATAACCAATCGGGATTCGTTTAAATAACAGTTCGTATAAACCGGGAGTACCCGTATATCGAAATTCTTCTCCTGATGGACGTTTGATGAGCAAATCTTCTCCGTCAAACTCTAGATCAGAATCTCCTACATGAAATTTATTTAAAGCGGGGTCAAAACGCACCCCATAATTATGATCAAATTCGTTATTTACATCACGGAACAATGATTCTACATATATCTTTGCCAAACCTTCATATTGATTCAAATAGTCTTGAAAAGCTTGATTTGTACCAAGTTCGGCGAGTTCGCTTCGTAGTTCGTCTAACGTGGGAATATTATCGACTCTTGCATCATCAGTATGTGCGATTACATCAGTATCTAAAAACGCAATTTCTTTAGGTTGTTCAGAGGTATGATGTGTTGAGAGTCTTGTGGGAGTACTAGCGTGAGAAGGCTTAAACTGGTCTGTTATTTGTGATTTTAATTCCACTGAACGTTGTTTGACTTTCTCAGAAATATCGGACGAAAGTTGTTTTTTTATGGAAACCGTAACATCAGGTTGTTTCTTGACAGTAAACTCTGAATCAGGTTTAATATTTGTTAATAATTCCTTTAATGGTTGAGTTATGGGTTTAAACTGTTGTTGAATAATACTCTCTTTTTGTGATGTGTCCGCTTTCAAACTATCGGCCTTACGTTTTACAGCTTTACGTGCTCGAATTAGTTCTTCTTTTAACCGATTACTCATTGCAACTATCTGTTGTTGCATCGCGTAGTACAATTTATATTTTAATGAAACAATCAAATCCTTTTCTGTAACGACCGAAAGTTACACCACTCTCTTTATCGATAACTAAGAACCCATATTTATCTTGCCAACAATATCCACACAAAGTTTTAAACACATCAAAAGACATATCCACATTTACATGGTCTTCGTATATATGTTTTATATTTCGTTGATCTTGTTGAAAAACAATAATCATATTTGCATTGTCTCGTATTAACTGTTTGGGAATAGATGAATATGTTTGGCACAAATAAAAACAATCTATATTTTGATGTCTTCCGAAACAAAAATATTCGCGAATTTCGCTTTGGTTGTGACAAACTACATCATCAAATATAATGATGGAGTTTATGCGTGCCGACTTGGGTGGAAGAATTGTTTTACTATCATCGTACTCAAAGTATTTTACATCACGAAGTGGTTGTAACAGTTGTCTTAAGTAATTGTATTTAGGTTGGTATAATGATTTAGAATACACGTAAACATTTTCAAATCGTAAGCCGTTAGGATGTTCTAGCAAACTTATCATAACATTCGTCTTGCCACAACCCGAAGGACCTACTATTAGTCCCCGTTTACACCCTTCTCCAAGTAGGAAACCGTGTTTGAAAAACTTTTTGTTAGATATAATACTCGAATCATAATTTTTAATTGGTAACTGATTATCTTGATGTATGAATTGTATCGCATTCATTGCTTTACTACTCAATATATCCATAATTTACAGTTAAATAGACATGTTTAGCACAAATAACTTTAGTTTTACGCGACTTGTGGTTACAACACTGTACATGTCCATACGTTCATACAATAAATCTTTTAAAGGTTTTGGATTAATTAATACGTTAGTTAATAAATTACCTGTGGAGCTGCATTTGCCTGGATATAATTTTTGTGGGCCTGGAACTCGTTTAACCAAACGTCTTGCTCGAGGTGATAAAGGTATAAATCCCTTAGACGAGGCTTGTCGAGAACACGATATAGCATATTCGCAAACCAACGATTTATCAAAAAGACACGAAGCAGATCGAAAATTAGGATCTATAGCTTGGCAAAGATTTCGATCAAAAGACGCTAGTTTTGGGGAGAAAGCAGCAGCTTTAACTATTTCCGGTGTAATGAAGAGTAAAACTAAATTAGGTATGGGGCAGAAAAGGAAGAAAAAACGTGGGAGCATTAGTTTTAAAAAAGCGATACAATTAGCTCGTCGTACATTAGGTGGTAAAGTACAATCAGACTTAAAATCAACTGTTAAACAAGCTATGAAAGTGTTAAGACAACAAAAGGTTTCGCCACCTAAACAAAGAATAATTCCTATTCCTAAAACAGGAGGATTTTTACCGTTAATTCCTTTATTCGCTGCTCTCGGGGCAATAGGTTCTCTAGGTGGTGGGGCAGCAGCTGTTGCTAAAGCAGTGAATGACGCAAAAACTGCTGCAAAAACATTAGAAGAAACCAAACGTCATAACCAAGCAATGGAAGCTGCAAGTGTAGGAAAAGGTCTTTATTTAAAACCGTATAAAAAAGGTCTTGGATTATATATACATCCATATCAAAAAAACTCCCAATAAAGCTACCACGCAGAGCGTTAACAAATATCGATCTATCGAAATATATACAATTACTTCAAATAAAGAAATTTAGAGGAATTTTTATGAGAGACAAGTTACCGCGCATTATATTAAAAAATGAGTGCGGAATTATAAATCTGGACGAACAACAAGGTGAAGGAACTCATTGGACGGCTTACGTTAAACGTGGTAACAAAATCATCTATTTCGATAGTATAGGACATTTAAAACCACCTTTGGAAGTAATTCATTATTTTCGCAGCGGCGGTAGCGTAAATATAATGTATAATTTTGACACACTTCAACTATTTAATACCTACAATTGCGGACATTTAGTATTAGGCTTTTTATACGAACATTCGAGATAACTAGTTAGTTGTGTGTAAGATTCTCTACCGAAATGTCGTGCACATTTACATTTACTGGATCGACTTCTATTCTACGCTCAGAATTTAATCCACCAATTTATTTAAATCCTGATAAAGAGTATGTACTTGGTTTAACAAGTTTTGCAAGTTTTAATAGTATACCGAATGTAACTAATGAAAATAACCAATTTATCATAGGGAAAACAAAAGTAACGATTCCTGAAGGTTCTTACGAAATAAAAGATTTGGAAAATTATCTACAAGGTGCTGTACCTAAAAACTTTACTATTAGATTACGTGCAAACCACAACACCCTTAAAACTATGATTAAATCAAATGCCATTATTGATTTTACACAAGAACATTCTATAGGACCTCTTTTAGGATTCAGAAAAAAGTTCTTGCTTGCAAATCAATGGTCTGAATCAAGTTATCCAACAAACATTATTACGATCAATTCGTTATTAATCGATTGCAACATTACATTAGGAAACTATGCAAATGGAACACCAGCCCACACTATACATCAGTTCTTTCCAAGCGTACCATCTGGATATAAAATAATTGAATGCCCTCTACATGTCACCTATTTACCTATTAGCGTACGAACTATTTCAAACATTACACTTAAAATAGTAGATCAAAATGGAAATCTTGTCAATTTTCGAGGTGAAGTCATCACAATAGGACTACATTTAAAAGAACTTGATAATGGTATTTCGCTTTAAGAACCATTCTTGTGTATGTGATACCAAATCTCATAAAACAACACAATCCTTTAGTACGAAGATTAGTAAGCGATCGCACGTTAAACGATTAACAGTTAGTAACAAACAATTTCTAAAATCTTTGGGATTTACTGTACTAAAATGAGTATCTTAAACGTAAACGAAAAAGTTGTAGTTGATAATTCTATTGTCAACTCAGAAATACACACCCATCAACCATACACTACGCGTTTCAAAAATAACGATGAAATTCGCATTCCTATTCAAGAAGATATGTGTACTCTACCATCTCAAAGTTACTTGTACATTGAAGGTAAATTACGTAAAGAAGATGGAAGCATATCATTAAATGCAAAATTTGCAAACAACGGTCTAGCATTTTTATTTAGTGAGATTAGGTATGAAATGAATGGCATTGTTGTTGATTCAGTAACAAAAGTTGGCTTAACTACTACAATGAAAGGATTAATATCACATACACCAACTGAAAGCATAAAATATCAAAATTCTGGTTGGTATCCCACATCCGAAATTAAAACTACTAATACTTTAGGTCAATTCAATGTTTGCATACCACTGCGAAGGCTTTTAGGGTTTGCGGAAGATTATCCTAAGGTAAGTTACAACAATTTTATACACATTTATGTATATATATTTTTTGTTGTAGGTTATTTTAAATGTTCGCCAAGAACTTGTATTAATACGAAGTAATACAGACGTTGACTGTGTTATATCTACTGATGATGATCCTATTAAAATCGAGATTGAAAAACTATTTTGGAAAGTTCCACATGTTACACCTGGTTTAGCTGAAGAATTAGCATTAACAAAGTACATCGATAAAAATATAGATACTCAAGTTGCGTTTAGAAGTTGGGAAACACATGTCTATCCTGCTGTACCAACAACAGATAAACACACATGGGCTATTAAAACAGCAACAAGTTTAGAGACACCTAGATACATAATTTTAGGATTTCAAACTGGAAGAGATGGTAACATAAAAAAAGATATGAGTAAATTCGATCATTGCAATATACAAAATGTTCGCGTATATTTAAATACAGATCGTTATCCCTACGATAACCTTAACATCAATTTTTCGGATAATCATTTTGCAATGCTTTACGAAATGTATGCACGATTCCAATCTTCCTATTACGAACACGATGCCCAACCTCTTCTAACACCACAACAGTTTAAAGAACAAGCCCCATTAATAGTTATTGATTGTTCGAACCAAAAAGATTCTTTGACCACTAAAGCAGTTGTTTTACGCATAGAATTTGAAACTTCTCAAAATATTCCAAACGATACCGTTGCATACTGCTTAATTCTCCATGACAAAATATTTACATATAACGCTCTGACCAAGGCCATTCGTCATTTGTAACAAATTATAATATATATTCTGTTTGTATCACATATTAAAAGTAGAATGAACTATATCGTCTTACAAATATGATCATTATTATCGATGTACAAGGATTCATGACTTCTGAAAAATGTTTCACTCCAAAAGAATTGGCTGTGTATGATGGACATTCTATTGCACATTATGTCTTCAAACCACCGTTTTCGTGGTCGTGCTTAGACTTAAAATTTCAAAAACAAGCTACATGGTTAATGAACAATCATCACCGTATTTCCTGGGAAAAAGGATTTACTCCAGTACATTTATTCCCACACATCCTCAAACAACTAACACTAAATGCAACATCAGTTTACGTAAAAGGACGAGAAAAATCAAAATTTTTACAAAAATATATTTCTATACCCATTACAGAAGTTGAAGAAGAACCTGCACTAAAACCTATGCATGCTAAATGTCTTTTTCATTCGGAACCTATGTGTTACTGTGCTTTATCTAATGTTTATCATTTGTATTCTAATTATGTGATGCAATAAAGTTTTTTACGAAATTATATAATTTTATTTACATTAATTGTATACAAAACGTTCATGATATACAAGTGATCTATGATCATCTTTAAAAATATAAGATATATTCTTATCTATTTCTGCAATTCTTTTATAAAACCGATACCTATCTCGTGCTTTCTCTTCCCAATCACCTTTTCTTGCTTGTTGATAAGCAAACTTCCAAACTACTAACTTCTTAACTTCACACTAGTCTTTGAAGCGTACTTTATTCCCCATCACTGTACTAACACACTTTAAAACAATACAAATCTATTATATTTAATTGCATTTCTACACATTTTATACAATATTCCCCTTTTAAAAACAAGTTACAAATATCTTGACCAATCATATATTTATTAGCAAGTTCTTTACAATAATCTATGCTAAATATACAATCAAATCTTTGAAGTATTTTATTTGCATCGGTTTCCAACTGTTGAAATTGAACTAATAACTCTTGAATATTTTTTATGTTAGTTAGATGTTTATTTTTCTTCTTGTGCTTCTTCTTCTGTCGATTTTTCTTCTGCTGATTCTTCTTCTTCAGAAGTGTCTGCATCATTCATGTATCGTTTTATTCGATTTGCAAACCTCGATAATCCAATATCCGACAACCGATTAATTAAACAAGAAGAACAAAATTTGGTTTCTAAATACTCTTTACAAATTTTTTGACCGTTTTGATACTTTTCTGCCAAAGTCGCGCACAGTTCAGGACTGGTGAATCCATACACTGCTTCATGTTCAGCATCGAATTCCAATGCGGAAAATTCCTGCACTAACCGTTGCACTGCTGTTTGAAAATCAACAGCTTTGGTCCAAGTTTGTTCTGCATAGGCCATCCACATCTTAACAGTTTGTACTACTACTCAAGCTCTTAATACCTAATATATAGTTAATCCCCTCCAGTTTATTTCCTAAACTTCTTTTGTTCTACTACACGTTTTTCCAATTCAACATCGAACACCACCTTTTCTGGATAGAATGTTACCACTTCTAACATACAACAAACCACGTCTGTTTTTGATAAAAATTGATCCAAAACATTAGATATGTTAGTTTTAGCATCTCCTGGTAGATCGAAAACAGCATTAATTACAGTATCATAAAAATTAGAAAATTCCTTTAAAACAATCTGATTTAATCGATAGTTTATGAGTACTGCCAATTTCCATATCTCCCAAAGAGATTCGCGACCTAGGTATACTTCTTCATTTTCTGCACCCACAATTTTTAATATTTTTTTGGTCAATAATTTTAAATATTATAGTTTTCGTTCCAACCTTTATCGGTTCACATATTGCTTCAGTACTTTGAAAACATCTATGTATTTTTCTCGAAGCTCCAAAACCACACCCATTCCTCTTCCGTAAATACGATTTCTTGTTTATAAGTTGCAAATATCTTTACTGACGGACAAAAATGATTAGCACAATTCATTCCAACACTGATAAATTTAGTTTTTGACTTATTTAAATTATAAACATTTTGATCAATTAATTGTATTGCACTTAACACCATATTACTGTCGGCCACCGATTTTTAATAGTTTTTGTTCTTGAATCGTTACATCACGATCTTTCATCTGTTGAACAAACTGCTTTATCTGTTCCATTCTTAACAACCTCTTTCTAAACCCCAACTGTATTGTAACTACTCTCAATCGTCTTATATATACCAACAAAAAAGGATGACTTAAAGTTATTATGGTTCATTTAAAGCTTTGTGTGTAAGTCTGTGAGGATTTGAATGTAGGTCAGTGAGGAGGAGTAAGGTTACTCTAGGTCATTTAGAGCTTTGAATGTAGGTCAGTGAGGAGGAGTAAGGTTACTCTAGATCATTTAAAACTTTGTAATGTAGGTCAGTGAGGAGGAGTACTCCTCCTCTTGTCACAGAAGTCTCCAACTTAACCTACTTACCAACATACGATGAAATTCGTTTCTTTATTATTGTATATATAATTATATGTTAGAAACTAACCGTAACTAAAGATTTTTTTTAAATTAACATTATGAATCGAAAATACTTTTCTCCAATTAAATGTGTACTTACCAGATAACCTAATGTGTGCAACGATAGGGAATACGCACCGTCAGCCACTCGAACGGGAAAATGAAACAAACTCGATTGAGTGACAATTTATTTTATATTTTGAACAATGTAAAAGGAAAAAAATGAAAAAGATCAAAAGAAAACAATTTATATTTTAAGATAATTAGCCACGCCATCAGCCGGACGGATTTACGTTGTTTCCGGGTCTCTGAAACAATTAAACAAAATCTCAGACGGTGAGCCACGCGAAAAGAAATACTAGAGGAGAAAAATGGCACACTCAGCGCATTATGACAATTAATTGACAATTTGGTTGGCACACGGTTTAGACCGATTTGTTGTTGATAACACTAAGCACTACAATTATATGGTGACGCTAAGCTCAGATTAATTAGTTGATCACACTAAGCACAACTAATTTTATGGTGGCGCTAAAAATAAGGTTGTCTGTCATATCAATTTACCCCAAGTATTAATTTCATGCGACTCATCCCTTTTTGTATAAATTGTGTTGTTTTTTTTTCGCACTAAAACAAATCTAATCACACTTACTAATAACCAATTTAAGCACGCAGAGTGACGCTGCTTTAACAGTCGGCTTTGCGTCCCTCCGTCTCACCACTTGAGACAAGGGGATTCCCAACTACACTCGCTAAACGTCACCTCGTGACGTATAATACTTTCCCTATTTAAAACTTTAAGGGTCTCTCCTCTCTCTCTAACAGTATACATTTTTTTTAAATTTAAAATATTATTTACCTAACATATAATTATATATATGATTGTTTAATTACAGGTGAGCAATAGGGCAAACATTTTCTTCATAAAATTTTACTGATATGTAATCAATAACGTATTATTAATGTAATTAATTTAAAGAAAATTTATCTGTCATTGCCATTTACACCTGTACGAATGTCTAGTGAGCTGCCGATGCTTTTGGCGTTTTTATAACCGATTTTTATAGTTAATTAAACTGCAATTTTTTTTTTGATTGAATTGTTAAAGATAAGTAAACCTAATTTGCTGTTAATTCTATACAGTTTATTTTATCTTTCTTCCGATTTTACGGATCTTAAATACGTATTGCAAGCTTCAGATCTCTAGTAATGATCAAACAGAAGTTGCTTCAATAAGACCAATTGATCTGGTGCTCATAAATTTTTTTGTTATTTGAACCCCCCTTATTTCTGAATAGTAATTGCTTAAATTCTATCCGGTCGCTACTTCTATCTTTTTACGAATAACGGCATAGAATTTCAATTAGTTTGGTTGCTTTGAAAGTTTCTTCTCTTTGGCTTAAGATTTGTTTTTTTCTCTTTGATTCACTCAAGCACATTTTTTTTGGTTAATTTTTACTTTATCTATTATTTTTTATCATCACTTTTCTCCTCTAGAACATCTTCGTCCGTCATAGTCCTGATAACGGCATTGTCCTACGTATTGCTCTGGAGATTGTTAACAGTAATTGTTTTTTTGGTTGCAATGTTGAGCTCTTTTTTTGCTTTTTCTTAGAATCGTCAGTGACACCAGTTGCCACATTCTTTTGAACAATTTGTTCAAATGCCTGCGTGAATGCAGTATCAGCAACATTAAGATTTATATTTCTTGGTAAATGTTTCAAAATTTGTCTACGGGGTATATGACGGACACTCTAAGTTTAGCAAAAGTATTCTGTCGTAGAACTTCACTTTAAAAACTTAGATTTTGGAAAACAACCTTTATTTTTTAATGTCAATTGTGACAGATGTTGTCGTCACTTAGTTTTAAGCACCTCCAAAAAAAAGCGACATATACGGGTTGACAAACATGAGTGCTGTTTGGTGGTAAAAATACAAATTTGATTAACATGAGTAAAATACGATAGCAGAGCTATCTCACAGTATAAATTTACTATGCATGAATAATAATACCTAAATGGGTATAAAGATGGAAACGTTGAAAGTTGATTTTATACCCGCGTAATTCAAATAAGTTTTGAATAAACGACGAGCTAAAATTACAACATATAAACATTTTAAGGTAAAAATGTCAATGAAAATGTGAAAATGCCACCAGAGTGAACCACTGGACAGCCGTTTCGCTCTTTTGGCGCTTTTTGGCAGTGGGAGAATACTTAACTGTACTTCCACAAATACATTGACAGTCTTATAACTTTATATTAACAAATGATCTGATCAACATGAGCGAAATCGAATGACAGGATTATCTTATAGTATAAATTTACTATGTATGTATAATCTTACATAAATGGCTACAGAGATGAAAATGTTTATAGCTGATTTTATGCCCTTATAATTCAAATAAATATAGAAATAAATCTTACAACGAAACAAGATACTTGAGATGCGGAGGCGGGAATAAAAAAAAGATTCATGTGCATGAAAGACAATACGCAATGTGTTTAACAAAGTACCCAAAGTACAGTAAAAAAATGACATCAAATGCTGCATAGAGCACGAGTCCTCATCTCTGTTAGTTAAAAATTCTAATGCGCTTCAAGTTGTTAACATGAAACACTGCTTGTCAGTGTAGGAACGACTAGCAGCTACATTAAGGTACCTTGCCATTGGTAGAAACTTTAAATATCTAAAGTTTTCAGCTGTTATGCCGCCATCATCAGTAAGCTCTGCTGTAATTGAAACGTGTAAGGTGCTTATTTATGTTCTGCTAGATTACTTAAAGGTAAGCACCTTTGTTCGTTTTACAATTAACTAGCGGACCCGACAGATGTTGCCCTGCATGATATACCAAGCGATGAGGATATTAAACAAATAAATAAAATAAATAAATAAATGCATACACAAAAATTCATTCAAGTCGATTCAGCAGTTTACTAGCAGTATAGATAAATAACCTATATAACGACTGCAGCGCCATCTGCCGGGTTTATTTGTGAATTTAAACCATCTTCAAATCCACTTGAACACACAAAAGTTTCATCAAAATCGGTCCAGTCGTTTAGAAGGAGCTCAGTGACATACACACGCACACAAGAAATATATATACAGGGTGTCCCACGAGGTACTGTACATACTGAAATGGTATGTTCCTTAGGTCAATTTAAGTAGAAAACGTCCTATAAACATAGGTCCAATTTGCCATAGTTACACAGATACAAGCTCACACATTTTTTGAAAATTATTATTATTGAAAACAGAAAATCGAACTACAAAACAAACATAAAAAAAAACAAACAAACAAAAATCACATCAAATGCTCAAAATGACCTCCTTCGGCATTAATACAACGACGACTGCGATCTAAAATGGACCGAGTAGCCGCTCGAAGCACCTGCTGGTTGTTCCGTGTTTGTTGACACACATCCAGGATACGCTGTATTAGTTCAGCTCTGGTATTAACTTTTACCTCGTATACTAAACTTTTCACATGACCCCACAGATAGAAGTCTAAAGGTGTGAGATCGGGCCATCTCGGTGGCCAAGCATGCGGGCCTCCACGCCCAATCCACCTATTGGGGTAAGCAACATTTAGATATTCGGTCACATGCCGACTAAAATGTGGAGGAGCTCCATCATGTTGCAGAAACATTTGTTGTCTTGTTAGTAAAGGTACTTCTTCCAAAAGCGGTAGCAATTCATTCCGCAAAAAGTTAGCATTTGCTTCTCCTGTCAGACGTTCCTCAAAGAAAAAAGGTCCAATAAGTTGATCGTCAATCATGCCACATCATACGTTAACAGAAAATCTGCGCTAAAAGTTAGTTTCTGTTGTGCCATGTGGATTTTGACCACAAATGAGAATTACGTGTATTGTTCACTCAATCTCTAGTAAATTGCGCCTCGTCGCTAAATAAAATGAATGGAACTAATTGTGGATTTGCCTGGCAGAAATTCAACCGGACAGCAAAATCTCTAGGTTCCAGATGCTGAACCTGTTGTATGTGATAGGGATACAAAAGCTCATCATGTAATGTTCGCCATACATACATACGGGGGAGTCCCGTTCGAGAAGAAATTCTTCTAGTACTGAACCCTGGACTCCGATCAACCATCTGTAGAATGTTTTTCTGGTCATTCACATTTAACTGCACAGGACGGTCAGATCTTGTTGAAACTGATAAAAATGAACCATGAGTCCGTACATGTTGAAACATAGAAGAAAATGTTTGGTGATTTGGCACCCTCCTGTTGGGAAATCTTCGTTCATATTCCCTAACGGCAGATCTCGCATTTCCATCACAAAATCCATAAATGTAAATGATATCAGCATACTCTTC
Source organism: Aquatica leii (assembly GCA_035610365.1). Taxonomy (NCBI): domain Eukaryota; kingdom Metazoa; phylum Arthropoda; class Insecta; order Coleoptera; family Lampyridae; genus Aquatica; species Aquatica leii. The sequence continues at coordinate 36,376,395 of CM069437.1, read as the reverse complement.
GTTAGAAAAATGAGAAGGCATTTTGCATTTAAATTACACTTCATTTAATAAAATCGACTGTGACATTAGTAGAAAAGAAAGCAATAAATGACATATTGTTCGGCTTTTGTTTCCCAGTTGACTAAGAATAATTAATTTTCAAAAAATGTGTGATCAGTTAGAAACTTTGAACGCTTGTTTCTGTGTAACTATGGCGAATTGGACCTATGTTTATAGGACGTTTTCTACTTAAATTGACCTAAGGAACATACCATTTCAGTATGTACAGTACCTCGTGAGACACCCTGTATAAAGATAATCAATTGTATTAATTAATTTGTTCTAAAGATTAGAAATGACCGAATGTTATAGCCTTGCTGTATTCTTCAAAGATCCATCATGGTTGTGTAAACAATAGATAGAAGAGTTATTGTTAAACTGGTATACAAAACAACATAGTAATAGTTGAAGACATTTTTATTTGAATATAACTGAAATAAAATAACTCAAGTAAATTGTCTAGGATGAGGATTATATCGAAATTCATTCAAAATTAGAATAAAAAGTATCCACTGGTGAAGCAACAGTTAAGTTGTGATATGAGAACCTTTCATTATTGATTTTGATAGAATTTCTCTTCAAAGAACTTTGCCTGGCCTCAAAAAGTACATCGTTAATAGCTTTACGAGCTAACGCTCTTTGGTGGCGGTCTAATTCTAACAGTTTTTCACCACAAGCTTTAGCGATACTAGAGATATTTGGTTCGTTACTGATTTTGGAAGAGTTGCCTAAGTATGCAGATGCTTTTTGTAAAAGATCATTTCGTCCAGCAATAGGACCATTGTGTTTTGTTTTTTTTTGGCATGGGCTCAAAAGGCTTCGCAGTTAGCATTATTATTGATAACTACCTTTGTTTTTCCCACATTTACACTTAAACAGTTTTTTTTTCAAATACTTTTTTACTGTCTTTATCATCTCCTTCATTTCTCTTTCTTTCTTTGTTATAATCACTATACCATCCGCATACGCCAAAACCCACACTTTTAACCTCCACATTACTATTCTTTTATTTTGTTGCCGCATCTCTTTCTCTAATTCCTCAAAATATACAGCAAATAAACTAAAACTAAGTGGGCAGCCTTGTCTTAATCATTTATTTGTTCAAAATGCTGCACTTAACTTTCCATATATTCTTACTTTGCAGTTTGTCTCATTATATATTTCCTCAATATTCCTACTTTCCTACTTTTTCTTCTATCCGTTTCTTTCTTAATATATTCCATAATTTACTTCTATTGACATTATCAAATGCTGCTTTTATATCCAAAAATAACTCAAAAACTTTCCCTCTCTTCACTTCTAATTCTTTGTTTACTATCTGTTTCAATATGTATACATTATCTAATCTATCCTGTCTGCCAGTCTGATAAGATCCTTTTTCCCCCATTTCTCTTTCCAGTCTTTTTTGCAAAATTTGCATATAAATCTTATATCCCACATTTGCCACATTTATACCTCTATAGTCTCCTCCTTTGTAAACTGGGCATATTATTGTTTGTTTCCAATCATCCGGAAACCCTCATCTGACCATAACTTATTTCAAATATTCTTATTCTTTTTTGTTTTCACTACTGTTTATTTCTATTCTTCTCCTTGCTTCCTATCCGTCCCTTCTGCCTTTCCTTTTTTATGTTTTTTGCCTTTGCAATATCTTTTTTCTATATAGTCGTTCTGCTTCCGCCTCTTGTTATTTTTCAAGCACACCATTTCTTTCTTCTTCGCCCTCTAAGACTTCTACGCAATGTTTTCTCCATTTTTACATATCAATTTGTATCCTCTATTTTTTCCCAATTTTTTTGTCCTTATTCAAAAAGCACCATATGTTTTTTTCATTTTCTAACATATTTATTTGACCTTCTAACTCTTTTCTATATTCTTCTTTTTTCTTACAACGCTCTTTTCTATATTGTGATCTTAATCTTTTGTAATTCTGTATATCAATTTTTCCTTTTTTCTCTTACCTTCTTCTTGACGTTTCTGCATTCTTTATTGCACTACCTCATTTTTCTACACTCTTTTATAGTTTTTTTTCTTGTATATTTTGCTTTCTACTGCTTTATTCATTTTATTGATCGATTTTTTACTACTTCCTCCATCCATTGTTTCTTTTATATTTTTTTTTCTATAAACCTCAATATTTTCATCTGCCCATACCTTTTTCTCTCTCCAAACTGTGTGTTAAATTTTTTTTCTTTTCCAACTGTTTAACCTTACTTCTAATAGCTGATGGTTTGAATCAACCTCTTTTTCTCTTATTTTAAAACTTTCTATTTCTTTTAAAACTTCCCTGCTAACCATTACATAATCTATTATAAATTCTTCCTTCTCACCTATACATGTATATTCTCCTCTATCCCCTTCTTCCATATTTCCGTTTAGTATAGTCCACTCTTTCTCCTCACATAACTCCAATAGCTCTCTACCTTGTTTGTTTAATACTTTATCCATCGTTACTTTTTTTATTTCCTCTCTATTTACTAACGTACCTCCACTTTCTCCAATTTTTGCGTTAAAATCTACACCTATTATAACTTTTCCGTTCTCCTCTTCAAGCAGTAGCTGTTTTAAGTTCCTTATTGTTTGTTTTATTTTTTGATCGTATATTTACCCTCTTCTTCCCTTAATATTTGATTTTCTACTATTCCTTGCTCTTTTTTTTTATTTTCTTCTTCTTCAACCATCCATTCTTCTCCTACACTTGATATCATACCTCCTTGCGCTCTTCCTTTATTTTTGTTGCGAACCGTACATTTTATCTATATTTCTCTGGTAAAGTTACTTTCCATCTTTCTCAATTTTTCGCCACGTTTCAACTAAACCCACAATGTCTTATTTTTAACTGTTGCAACTTTTCAAAATACTAATCCTATTTCCTTCGTTTTTTTCTTATCGTTTTTCTTGATCTTTGTCTGGTGGTTCCCATTTTTTTTATGTTTTACCCTCCTTATATCTAGTTTTTTGGCGTTTTTGTTTCTTATTTATTTTCTTTTTCGTTCCAGTGGATCTCCTCTCCGTCAACTCATAATTTCATAAATCTTTTTCCTTCTTTCTTTAGTTATCTTTTTTCCATTCTTGTATTTTTTTGTACCTTTCGTTCTACTAGAGTCATATCTTTATCTATAAATATCCTTCTTCTTGTTAATTTTCCTTTTTTCCGTAATATTTTTAGCTTATTTTCTACGCTTTCCAATCCCTCTTATGACCAAGTTATTTCTTCTCTTTTCCCTTTCTATTACTTACAACTTTTTTTCCCAATTTTTCTATTTTCTCTTCCATGATTTTATTTTTTTCTACCACATATCGCATATCTCTCTTTGCTCTTCTCTTTCTTTTCTTAATTCCTTCGTAAACTTTTCCAGATTTACTACTAATATATTGTTCTCTTCTCTCATCTGCTTTATTTCTCTAATTATCTCTCCAGACATCTCTATTAACCCTTGCTCTTTTTTATTACTCTCTTCCTTTATGGCGATTTTTTTGTTCTTTTACTCCTAGCAAAAACTTCTTGCACAATTTCTTGTCTTTTTTTATTTCTTTCCGATCTTGTCGATTCGGATTCTGACATGATTCTATCTAAAACTCGCCACAATTATAAAAAAAAGTATATAAATAAAAGTATGTACGTCGCTTTAATGATTACAGTTTAATCACTTGAATGCATCTAAAACCCTGCAATAATATTAAATAGGTCCTGACATAACCGCCTTTAAAACACGAATCCAATAAAATTAATAAATACTATTTTTATTATTTACTTGTGATTTCTCAAGAGCAGCATTTATACGTTGCTAAAACTTATTGATGAACTGTAACGATTAAAAAAACGTCTGTGAGTAAACATTATCAACACCTTCCTCTAATCTCTTAGAATCCCTAATTTTATTCAGTTCTTTTCTATAGTTATAACGTAGTGTGTTTATTTTACGTCTAACGTCAGGTCTGGTTGCTCCTGGCTTAGATTTGACATAAACGTAAAGAAGTTTGTCTAAAGGGACATTTTTTTTTTATTTATTCATGTAGTTGGGGTCAATTAGATTCTACAACACAGACAGTTCCTCATACTATGCAATTACATAAAGGATTGAAGAACAACATCGTTGTCAACAATTTCAACAGAATCGCTATTTTTGCTCTCCATTTCCGTCGCTAACGGTTTGCTCTACGTGATTGACGCGCACCTTACACTATCATTATTAATGACAGTATCCCCTCCCTTTTACAATAATGATATTCCGGGATCAGAAAATTCGAATTCACGTCATTACCATCCACCATTCTAAGTTTGTTCACCTTAGCCAACACATGGTAATGTCATTCTTACTGACCGTGTAGGGACCGCTTAGGACTTGTACTAACCTCAATTGTCGCCGGTGTATTAGAGTTTAAACTATTTCATGACATCAGCGGTCTTTTGAATTAGTGCACGGTTGACCCAAGTAACCACATTCTACGGTATAATTAGAAGTTTTTCATGCAAAGTATACAATTAGTACTTTCATAATCAGTCAAGCGCCGTATATAAGGGCAAAGTGGTGCACGACGGCGCCGAGGTGCCGAGGACGCCTACAAGCTTCAAAACTCAAAAGTAAAAAAATAAAGCAACAAAAAACATTGTCAAAACAAAATTTATAATGACAAAAAAACCAGTAAGGAATTGCTCTATTACATTCATTTTTGTTTGTTTATTTTTATATTTTTACTCTTTGAGACGAGGAAACCAAATTACTTCTAGAAAATAATATATTTTCCAAAAGAGAGTACGCAATAATATCATTTATTCGATCAAATACGTAACATGATAACATGAATTGTGAGAATTCAAACTAATCTGATTTTATTCATGTTTGAGCTTGAAATTTGGCTTGCAACGAGCCAACGAGCGATTTCATTTGTTGTCTGATGCCCGATAGATAAGTAACGTGGTGAAGTAAAAAGATGCATGGGGTAAAAGATATCTGCTTTTGAAACTTTAGTTTTTTGTAGTTAACATACTTTATAGTGATGTATTTTGTGTTGTGAATTAAGTCGAGTTCATCTAAAATTTATTTTTTATTTTAGATTTATTAAACCATTAAAAGCCAAAAACTTGCATCTCAAAAATCCCCACATAATAGTTAATTAAAATAAATTCAAACAAAACAATTGATAAGCAGTAATATTACTATTTATAAAAATTTATAAATTTTGAAATAACTTGAAATAAGTAACGTTGAGAAAATACTTTTGAGTTTGAGTTTGAGACGTCGAAACATTTCCATGTTTCATAAATAATTTGTCAATTTGTTTGCTTGTGTATTAATTTCTTTACAGTATACATGATGCCAGAAAAAAAGAAAAACTTGTCTGGATACCAAAATTTGCTGAATAAAAGAAAAAGAGAGGAAGAACTGGAAAACCATGTCAAAATTACGCATTTTTTTCAAAACCCGAGTCTACTTTGCCAAATATTAATAACAACAATTAATACAGCTGAATCCCAATATTCTGAACCTGTACTTGAAACAAGTATCAGCAGCAGACAAGAAACTGATTTTTTAGAAAGCAATCCATCAATATCTTCAAGTTCCGCTGATAATGAAAAATATATACGGAAAATATGATTCAACTTTCGAAAGATGCTGCACTATGGCCAAAACAATTACGTCCTAATAATATTCAAGAATTAGTAAAACGTGGCCCTGCTCCTTATCAAAACAATAAGGATATTTATTTGAGAGATAGTTCGCAGTCGGGGCTAAGTTTTTTAATTTCTTCTTTAGAATTTTACCGAACAAAGAAAAAATGAGCGTTCTTGGTTGTTGTATTCCGAAACAAAAAATTCACTTTACTGCTTCTGTTGCACAATTTTTAATGACAGCGATTTGAAATCTGTTTGCTTTAGTGATGAATCTGGTTACAATGACTGGCAGCATTTTAGTGAAGATTTCAACATTCATGAAAAGAGCAAGGTGCATATCGAAAATGTTCTAAAATTGCTAGTTCTTTCTAACCGTTTTAATAAAAATGAAATAATTGATTCTGAAATTCAAAATGTAATAAACAGAGAAACTAAATACTAGTAAGCTGTTATAGAAATAATTTTCTACGTGATACAGTTTTTAGGTCAGCAAAATTTAGCTTTTTGTGGAAGTGGTAATAAATTGTTTGAAAAAAAACAATGGTAACTTTTTAAAATGCTTAGAAATGATTTCCAAATTCGACCCGATTAAGTCAGAACATACAAAACGCTCTCAAATAAAAGATCACAAAAAGTATCTCAGGGGTAAAATACAAAATGAAGTAATCAACTTGATCGGTGAAGGCAAAATATTATTCTATATTATTAGACTGCACTTCTGACTCTAGTTACCAAGAACAAATTTCAGTTTGTATAAGATTTGTTAATTTAAAAAGCACGAGAATTAGTATAGAAAAACAGTTTTTTATTATTTTGTCCTATAGATGATGTGTCGGGTGAAAGCTTTACAAAATTTCTTTTATTGGTGTTAGAGAAAGATGGCTTAAATATCAACGGTTTGCGGGGTCATGGTTACTACAATGGGGCAAATATGCGTGGTAGGCATAATGGTCTACAAAAAAAATTTTGGATTTTAATCCGCGAGCTTTCTTTGTTTCTTGTTGCAGTCATACCCTAAATTTAGTCGTCAATGATGCCGCAAAATCGAAAACTTTGAGCATCAATTTCTTTTCTTTAGTTCAAGAACTGTTTGTATTTTTTTCAGCTTCTACTAATCGCTGGTCAATTCTGAAATCTAATTTATCTAATGTAACAAATTTAACTTTAAAACCTCTATCGGATACTCGATGGTCTAGTAAAGTAAATACAATAACTTCTTTAAGGTATCAACTTGGGGAGGTTTTATGAAGCTCTGTTTGAAATAAACGAAGGAAACTTTGAACATAACGTAAAAAATTTGGCTGCATCGTTGGCGAAAAAATTGCAAAAAAATTGCAATTGAGTTTGTTTGCATTCTTATATTGGGGTATAACATTTTAAGTAAAGTTAACATTGTTAGTAAAATTATTCAAAAACCGAACTTTGATGTTGTAATCATTTAAATAATTTGAATAATTTTTTTAAAGCTTATCGCTCCGATAAAGGTTTTAATGATCTATTGATTAATGCTAAAGAAATAGCATCGAGCTTAGACATAGAACCTAAATTCAAAAAACAAAGAGGTCTAAGACCGCGAAAAATAAAAAAAAACATTTTGATTGACGACGAAAGTTTAATGTTCAAACTTGATTGTTTTTTTAATGCCTTAGATGTAATCATAACATCGGTGGATGAGAGATTCTAATTACTTTCTTTTTACTTTAATAATTTTGCGTTTGTATGGAATATTCATAAGTTTAAACATCATTCTGAAAACGAACACTTAGAATTATGTCAAAAAGTTGAAACTTCATTAAACGACAAAATTCGCAATAAACGAGACATAACTGCCGTGGAACTTGTTAAAGAATTGCAATATTTACAACATTTTGATGAAAAAGTTATTACGTCTTCAGAAGAAACTTTAAATTATATAATAATTAACAACTTAGTGGATTCTTTTTCTAATACGAGCATAATACTTCGTATTTTATTAACAATGCCGGTTTCTGTTGCTACTGCAGAACGATCTTTTTTCAAAACTCAAAATAATAAAAAAATATTTAAGATCGACCATGGGGCAAAGCCGAGTAAGTAATCTTGCTATCACTTCGATAGAAACGGACCAGCTAAAAGAATTAGACACCGAAGATTTAATTAAACAATTTGCAAAAATTAAAGCACGGAAAGCTCAATTCACTTAGCTAAAATAATAATAACAATACCTAATACCTAAATATTAATCTTTAAAAGGTGACATGTTGCATTATTAAAATAATATATTGTATTGTTTTTATTTGTCGGTCAGTTTCGTCCTGTGACATATGAACAAGTATTTTTAATGTTTTAAATATTTTTTTTATTTCTTGTGCTTTTGTACCATATATTACATTTGAAACTAAAATACAAAAATTTTGAGTTGTAATACTGTTAGAATATATTTCTGTTTTCTATAAGTTTATAATTATGTTATGTACCTACCTCAATGAAAAAATACTTGTATGGCTTATGGCTTGTACTTGTAAAATATAAAGATGAAAATAAATTTATGAAAATACTTTTTTAAATTATTTTTCAATAGTGAATAATAATATCTAACTTAACCCGTAACTGTACTCACATATAAACGTAATACAAATTTGGGGCGTTATTTTAAATTTGCATAAAGGCGCCAAAAGTGCTAAGCGCGGCGCGGGCCTGTTCCTAATATACTACCATATTTTAGTCGCTTGAATCAGAAAAAACTTAGATATATGTATTTTTTTTAAATTACGCAAACAATGATATAATTTTTTATTATAATATTTTTAACAATTACATATGTTTTTAAAACTATATTACTTAAAAATATTTAGAGTAAAGCAATATTGCTTAAAGAAATCAGTCATGTCATAAAATATTTATTTAGATTTATGTTATTAATAAACTATTGATTATAAATATATTACTTGTTTATTTAAAACAACCTAAGCATTTACGTTTGATTAAATACTTTTATCATTTTTGCATTAGGTTGTAAAAGTATTGAAAAAAAGCAATCTTAACTACTGAAAACTTAAATTGTGCCAAAATATATACTTTGTCAAAACACAAATTTAACCAAGAAAAAGCTAATTAAACTAGCAATAATATATTTTGGTTTTACATTATTTGAAGAGTTGCATAATTCGTTTTCGCAATAATTACATTCGTCAAACAATGAACAAGCTTCTGGAACTCCACAGTTTCTTGTAAAAAGTGTCTCTAAAAGATAAAAATGTTACAACGCTTAGAACATTTTAAATTTGAAACTTGCCTCCTAAAACTGTAGACGATGCTTTTAGACATACGTTTTCCTTTGGTTTGCATGCTTGTGGAGCAACATCATTTGTAGAAAAACCGATGCCACATGGACCGTTCGCTGCAGATGCACATGTGAAGCAGTACAGTGATGCACCTAAAATATAGATTCTGAAATTAGCATTTAATAATTTTTCTCACTTGTTATTTATTTTTTGGTTTCTCTGTCAAACCGTTGTTATTTTAGAGTTGATTATGTGTTATATGATTTTCGTATTCAACTTTTCACTTATTATGTTTATTTAACAAAAATTAGAAAAACACTAGCCATCTCGGTTACAAGGTTGTAACAGCTTAATCTATACTTTAAAGTTAGTGTAAGTATTTTAATTTTCTTTGAAGAAAAATTTTATGCATTTTTAAATACAGAAATGTTTGAATTTATGCTGGGTAATGATCTAAAATAATTAGCATTTGTTAGATATATCGCCTATGTAAAGCTACATTTTCTTTAATGACACATACAGAAAGCAAAACGAAATCACGAATTACGGATGAAAATTTAGAAACTATTTTACGAATAGTCACGGGTGATTTGAATTTGGATTACGAAGATATTATGAATCACGAACATACTAGTTATAATCCTTTTTATTTATTTCTTGTTTAATTGTTTAAAACTTATTTTGTATTTATTTTGCTGTTATCACAATGAAGATATTGTTGCGAATTTATTTATTAATAACTAATTTATTTAAAACGACTAAAAATACGTTTACTTATTCTAGAAATATGTACACTTTTAAATTAACCGAACTAATTAAATTTAATAATATTTAATGAAAACACATACACTAATTTATGTATAACCGTTGTATAACACTATCACTTACACGAAGATAAGATAACGTCCGCGGATAGCTTCACACTTGTTTACACTAAAAATCACGTACACGATTATTCTCGGTATATTTATGTAGACACACGCGTGCTAACGATTTATTCCCACTTGATAATCTTCTTAACACTACAGTATTCGCATTCCAGCAATAACTGACCTACGATCTGTCTCGTCGGTATATATACACATACGGAAATCTTTCTGGAGCGTTCCCTATTTTTCGGTATATCTTTTAGAAGATGGATAACAGCTTCTAGAAGGCTCTTGCATTTGCAAATAATTTCTCGAACGTTTCAATATTTACTTTTCTTGTCTTTGAATATTTTTACATGATAAAATCTTATCCGGGAACTTCTTTTGACTTACTGCAGCAATTACGCCAGATCGAAAACTTACCGAATAGCGTATTGTATGCCAAGATTGAGAATTGTGCTATTATAGCTTTAGCAGCAATTGTATAAATCAAAGTTAGCCGTGTTAGTAGTAGTTAATAATAAATTAAAAATTAAACAAATTTTTTCATTGTCAACTTTAGTTTGACTTCTTGTCAACGGTCGATGACGTACTTGATTTTGAATAGCATTGTTTGTTGTTGGTTTATCTAAAGTTGTGCTAATGTTAGATGACTTATATGGGTAAAAATTGTTTTCCAAACTTTTGGCAATCTGACGCTATCGTTTCGTTTGTTTAAGTTAGATGACCGTTTTTCAATTTTTTTAATTCTCTAGCTGTTCTTGCAAGTGTTGAACAATTTTGGCTACGAACAGCTAGAGAAGCAATTAAAATTGAAAAACGGCCGTCTAACTACAAATACTTATGAACTCGCAGCTTTTGCTGGTTTAACGTAACGTGTTGTTTAAGAACATGTTGCTGATGAAAATCATATATTCGCTTGCATCTAAAGCTGTCTTAAACGACATGTATTTTGATGATTTGTTCTCGGGTGCCGATAGCTATATCAAGTTAAATTGCTTATAAAAGAATTAAATTGTTTACTCGCCAATAGAAATTTTGAGCTACGTAAATATATAGTAATAACTCGGATTACAAATATTATTCGTTTTCTTACTTGGAGCCTTCTCTTGTGTTTTTTAAGATGATAAAACCTTAGAGATCTGTGGACTTATGTAAAATCTTTGTTCTTTGCGCACTTTACTAAGTCAGTCTTTTGTTTAAATATTTCTATAATTTTTCGACATGTTTTCTCTCTTCAGCAAAACTGGCACTGATTTTGCAAAACCTTGATTAATCGTAGAACGCAACTGGCGTAAAGCGGCCTTAAGCAAAAGTTATCTTTATGTGTTTGTATGTTTTGCAATTAAAGTAGAGCACTTAGAAATGACTTAAAATCTTACTTCAGCTTTCATGATTTTTGGCTCCAACCTGCGCCTTTACGCTACTCTGGTTGGTAGACTTTTCAAATTCAAGTACCTTAGGCTATTGCCCGACAACAAACTGAGTTTTGTAAAACATTGCGTTTTTCTGGTTGACAAGTGCAAGGGCGTTTTTTAGTTTTATTTTCTTTTTTTACAAGTACGCGTTAAGAGAGTAGAAATTTAGCCTTTACATTTATTAACTGCATGAATTTAATTTAGAGTAATTTTATTTTATTATTTTTAGTTGAATGACACTCTTCAGTTTATTTTTCGTTGTTGCTACTTAACTAACTCTGCCTCTATTACTTCCTTCATGCCTGTCAAAGTTCTTTTCTTACGAACTTGGTTTTATTCTTTAAAAGCGAGGATAAGCCGTAATGCAGGTGCTTTGCTAAACCACGTGCTTTCTTAGCACGTCTCCGTTATCTAGTCCACCTAACTGAGTCTAAGTAGACTTCTCTTATATTTTGCACACTTTCGTAAGCTTATTTTATCCTTCTTGTAGCGAACTTGTACCACGCAAGTTTTGGTGGTGGGCCCACATCCTCCTCCTCTTCTTTCTTTGTTTCTGCGCTTGGTAAGTTCCTATCACAAAGTAATTCCGTCAAAAACAGAATACTTTCTGTACTCATCTATATAAGATTGATTTCATTGGCATTTTAATCATCCCATAGCACCACATTTTAGAAGTTTGTGAGAGGCTGTAGTCAAGTTAGTTCAAAGGCTTCTGCACCGCTTAATTTGTGATACCTTGTTGATTTTTGTAGAATATACTACCGTGTTTTATTTGTATTGTAGTCATTTTCTAATGGAGACTATTGCTTTGGCTCTACCAACAGTGACTACTTGTGTAAACTGTTACCGTACTTTCAGTGGTATTGCGTAAAACACATTTATGCATTTTTCTGAAAGCGATGGTCTACAAAATACTTTGATACAAATTTTGTTACAAGGAACAAAATAAAAACACCCAAATTTGAATTTACTTATTAAAGATGTTGTTTTCATAAAAACCATTGACTGTTTACTTATGCAATGGCTGACTCGATCCGGTTTGTTTATTCACCCGGTACGGGTACCACTTCCCCTTGCTTATGTTTTTATCCTTATATATTTTTTTCTATTTCGCATAATAATAGTATTTTTTTTTGTTTTGTTTACAGTTTACAACAACTTTGGTTCATTTTAAGTTCAGTTTAAACTCATGTGTAGTAATATACGCTTTGTGCTTGTTTTAATGAATAACCAGTTTTTATCATCCACTCACTTGAGCTGTTCATTACAAAAGACAAAAAATCACTTCTTCGGTAATAGGAACTTTGAATATCTCTCAGTGAGTAATCACGTGTTTCTCAATATTAACTGATTTAATCAGCTTATTCGTGTAGGGTTGTAAATTCTCCATCGGGCGTCTTTCCTGGGTAGCAAATAAGCGAATACCTCCCAGGTATAAGTAGTACCAAGGAATTTAAATACTTAGGGTAAACCAAAACTAGCACAGCAGCGTCTGATTTAAAATAAGAGTTAAAAAAAGTGCGATTAGGTCGCTTTGATGTGCGACGTGTTGCCCAGTCAAGTGCGTAACTGCTTCGTCTGTGATATCAACCCATGTAATATTGTTTGCAACGTTCATATAACTATACTTATGTAGTGTTTTCGTTCTCTTCAACTGGTTCTGTGATAAAATAAATATATATCCTGTGTTATTACTTTCGTCGTGTTATTTGTTCTTTTCCAGCTGCGGGTAAAGTTAAACGATAACTCTCTAATTTAGTCTTTCATCGTTTTAGCGCTTCTTTAGATTTAATTTATAATCTAGCATCACAAATCCGTTGCTTATTTTTTATGTTACACGAAAACCAACGTAACTTCTTCTACTCTGAAGTCGCAAAACCAGTCAATAATCTACAATTTTGATATTATTTTGCAAAACTAAATAAAAGCACAAAAACGTACCCAACCGAGTTAATTCTTTGACACCAATAGTAACCTTTGGTAATTTCTTTTTTATTTGTTTACGAATAAAATATGCGTTGTATATAAGCTTATGTACGATGTTTTTATGTATAATTTAGTCTTGACTGCGTTCAAATTATTCAGAGAATTTAAACAGATGTCACATCAATGTACTCAATACGACAATACATAAAATTAAAGATAAGTCAAAATTTGCAACTGTAAGTAAAATTAAATCAGTGCAATCTAGGCTAGGATTTCATACAATGTCTATTTTGCTTAATGCTGACGGTTAACTAATAAGATCAATCCAATTGAGAAAAAAAGAAATAACATTTTACTATACTACTAAGTAGTATGCACAAATCTCACTTGATTAATTAACAAGTGCGCTACAATTACAAAGTACGCTATGCTAAGAAACGTCCATAAAACTAACTAGTTATATATAGGTCATTAAAAATTATGCGATTCTCTGACCTCAGACTTAGGTGTGGCCTGTACAAGTTACCTTGCTACGACAGTCGGGTATTGTATTAAGTAGCAATCATTCGAAAATCGCTGGAAACGTCGCGTAATTAACCCAAAACGTAAAACTGATCAAAAATACCTTTTCGATTCGATGTCTTAAAATAACACCCAGGTAAACGAACGTTCACTAGCGTCTTGTAAACGGTAAAAACAAAGTATGAAATCGACGTTTGACAACAATACACTGTTTACCCCCTCCACCTGGCAACAACGGAAACCTATGTTTCCCTCTGGACGAGTAATCACAGGGTGAAAAGTGCACACAACATTGTAAGAGATAAAAATAGTATTTGTCAACAAATGGTACGCACTACTTGTCAAACAACTACTTTGTTTGTTTAATTTTACATATTCCTACTACAAGCTAAAGATACATTGTATTTATATTCCATGTTTGACGTTTGATTCAATTTACTATAATATCTACGTACTTCAAACTATGCCGCTAGAACCGATTCTAAAACCTGAGGTTATAAGTATGTCAACATAAATTGACAAGTAGTGCGTACCGTAGACATAAACAAATATACTTCCTTTTCTACATGTTTGAGACAAACTAACACATTGCGAAAATATAAAGATTACTCGACCAGCAAGAAGGAAATAAAGCAATAAAGGAAATCAGTAGCGTTCTTGAACAGTGCCGAATAAGAATAAATCTTTTCGATGAATACAAAATAACGACCTGTAACAACTACTAAGTTATTCTACAGATTTAAATAAAATTTGTTCAAATAATGTTAATTAGTAAACAGTTAAATAACAAATAAATAAATACAAAATTTTTACCATGAAACCTAATAAAATAGTTTTTGGGCAAATGGTGTATACATTTATTATAAAACTTACAAGCTTTCTATCGTGGTCTACGTTTTTCTTCAGATGTCAATTATTAAAATGACAATTACAAAACTAAAGTAACTAGAAAAAACAAATGTTCGAAAAATGTTGTAGGTTCTTTTAGTGACAGCTTTTGCCCGAAGGTCTAAAGAAAAACCACCATTAAAAAATCTAGACGTAGCTTATAGTGTGTTTGGTGGATAAAGTAAAGATCAGGAAATAACAGGTAACCAGGTGTCAGATAACTCAAAACCATTGTCCCTGTTAAAGTTGTTGGGTACTTTAATAATTTCAATCGCTTCTCTGATCTTTCTTGAACGCCAATGGCAGATTTAGAAGATTGAAGTAAACGAAAATGTTTTTTGAGTTTTTTTAGTTTAGTTTCAATAGTTCTACCAGTTTCTCCAATATATACAAGCGCATGGAACTTGATACACTCTACAAATGTTATGTGGAATATTATCTTTTACAGGATTCAATAAATTTTTAATTTTTGTGGTAGTATTATAAGCAACTTTAATGTCATGTTTTTTCAGTATTCTTTCAGTTTTGTCACTTATATTGGCAGCCAAAGGTAGAACACCAAAATTGTTGCTTATAGTTGAATCATTTGGTACAGTAGGTCTAGTTTTCGAAGATACTTTTTAATTAGTTCTTTGTTAAAACCATTTCTTATAAAAACTTTATCAAAGTAATTTAAGTCTTCTGGTAATTTATCTTTATTGTTATCGTACGGTTGTATAATGTGCGAATTGATCCAAATTTTTGAGATGAATGATGATGAGAATTTGCGTTTATATATTGATCCGTATGTGTTGGCTTTCGATAAACTGAGTTAAAGTACCATCTGGTTTTCTTTCTATCTTTACACCAAGAAAAGGTATGGTACCATTAATTTCTTTTTCAATACTAAATTTTATGTTTGGGTGTTGATTATTCAGATATTGAAGAAAAATTTGTAGTTCATCTTCACCATGGGATCAAATTGCAAAAACATCATCAACTTATTTAAGTTATAGTTTTGGTTTTTTAGATACAGATTTTACAGCTTTGTAACGTGTTAATTCGCCTGATGGTTAAGCAACCTTGCCTTTACCCGTGTGAGATATCTGACCTCGAACTATATTCTTCGATTTATGCACGTAGAGGGCGCGCGAGAGTAGTTGGCCATCTGCGGATTTCCTTTTATTTGTAGGTACGCGTTTGTATTGGATGTGGCGGAGACGGATTGGTAAGAAAATGAGGTTTTCCATCATCGATCATCATCTAACGTAACGACGTTTTATTTTAGAAATTCTTAATAAATCCGCTCGAATGTCGCATTCGTAGAACAAAATATCTACATATTTCTAACCAAAGTCATAGAGTAGGTTAGTATTCGCACGAGGTTGATGGTGGAGACGTACCAACTAATGTTCGCTGTTTTAGCTTTCTTTCTGGAGTTGTTTTCTGTTTGGCTTCTTACAAACTGCCGGAGTCGTTAACTTTACTTATAAAGTAACGGAAGCGCAACGTTGTAAGGAATTTAAGTCGACTGATAGCGCTTTCTCGTATCTAGGGGAGTGTGCCGAGGATTAATAACGAGGTGTAACCTGGTGAATGGGTAATTCCATAAAAAAAAATTTGTCCGAAAAGGTATTTATGCGTATCTCTAAGTTATAACGCCTAAAACCGGGGAGACCGCGCGACCTCGACCCACATTCGTCCACGCGCTTCGGGGTCTCGACTTCTGCTCGCGCTCAACATCGTATAATAAATTGTGGAAATAACGCTACAATTAAGTGAAATGGAGTAAGAATGGACTTCGTAGGTTTGTGTACTTCCTTTCTAAACAATTGTCTTTTTATTGATACGATACGCCTACTTAATCTATTTATTTGTGTGTTTAATTGCTATTAATAAAATAAAAGAAACTTCAATCTGTAATGTGCGGAAATTTGTAACTAGTAGAAATTTAGGAGGTCGAAACGAATTGTTCTGTCGTAACATGAATGATTGACGAATTTTATACCGGTCGTGAACTTGACGTCAAGGGCAACGGGCGGTGTTGTTTTTTTACTTTTCACTTGCGGTCACGGGTGTACATGCTACCGTTTATTGTAGTTGCGGCAGCGTAATTTAATTTTAGCACAATCTTTTGCTTTCAGAGTCTATTTTAGACCTGCGTTAACATTGTGATTTAATTATTGTGTCATTTATATATATGTAATTTATACCAGTGGCGTAACCGTCGAGTTGTCTCTTTCCTTCAATGAATTTCTCTTAATATATATACGTAATAAATGATTATTGTTAATGGCGCACTCGGGCATTTCGCTTACCAAAGAGTATTCTTTTCACTTCAATTTTCTTTTACCTGACGACCATCTGCGGTGAGGCTAGCCGAAAGGTAAGCGTGACATCTTAGTAATTTGTTTCTTTTTTTTTCTTTTTCTCCACCTCCCCCATTGGAACGTGGCAAATATTTAGCGCCTAACGTGGGGCTTTTGATAATTTTTTTTCTTAAACTGTTTCGTGACTGTGGATAATTACTGCTTCTTGCTTGTTATAATTTCTTAATAGTAGTATAGAAGCTCAAGTTATACTTTTCTGAAGTTTTACTCATTAGTTGCTTGTTTATATTTTTCTACCTAGTGGGTTTTTTCTTTTGCAGGAGTTTCGAATACTATTACGTGGGTTCCCGTTTATGTGGACTACGACAATTAATTTTAGTTTTGGGATCTTGTGTTTAGACATAAGTTTTGCTTAAGAAAGCCATATGTGATAGGATTATTTTTAGTTAGGCTTTTACCGACTACTTGTAGGATTATTTCGTTCTGAAATCTTAGTGTGTTGTCTCGTGTGAACCATGTATTCTTCAGAAGAAGAACCTCCATTTCTTACTTCATCGGATTCTGAGGCGGAAACAAACTTAGCCGACTGAAATGTAAACTTCTCAGTTGAAGATCCTTCTGAACTTATGAACTTTTTAACTAGAGTGGACAAATTGTGTATGTCTCGTGGTGTTTTGCACCGCCAGCTTTTTCTTTCGGCTTTTGAGGTGCTGTCCGGTAAAGCTCTTTTGGTGTTTAGAACCAAACGCCATTCTTTGCGTTCTTGGAAGGATGCTACTACTCTTTTGAAAACGAAATTTCTACCGTTAGACTACTATGAACGTCTACTAGATACTATTCAGAACCATAGGATGAAACCTACCGAATCGATTGGGATGTATGTTGCTACGATCCGGTATCTTTTTATGCAGCTGTTGGAACCAGTCTCGTAGAAGACAACTTAAAATCATACGTCGCAATTTGACTTCATTTTATCAATCTCAATTTGCACTAATTGATATTACATCTTTTTCGCAATTGACATCCTTAGGCAAACGTTTGGAATCGAATCTTAGCTCAAATAATTCTTTTAACTTTTCGACATCTGAGAAAAATGATCGACTTCTAGAACCTTTTTTGGTTTATACGAATAAAACTGTTGCCTCCACATCTTCGACCAATGCTTTTGCTGGTTCTCTTTAAACTTTGTCGTTTCCCTCTTTTGTAACTACTAGTGAGTCTACTACTTGTGTTCACTGTCGTCCTAAAGCTGAGAAAGTTTTACGACCTGTTCCTTCTTTAGTTTCTCTTCCTCCAAATTTTTCTTCGGTTGCTAGGATTATTCGGTCTACTACCGACGCTTGGTATTTAGGTCTAATTGCTAAAGTTTCTGCTTTTCGTCGACGTTATTCTCGTTGGTGTATTGTGGAAAATCTGTTATGTAAACGTGTACGTATCTCTCTATCTGATCCTTGTGTATGGAAATTAGTTGTTCCATCAGATCAACGCAAACAGCTGATCTATTATAACCGTCTTCTATCTAAGTGTAACCACCGTAGTGTTAAAAGTACGTTGGACGGTCTTCGCTCTCACTTCTACTGGCCGCATAAGAGATCGAAGGTTGCTGAGTACATACGTTCATGCTGTTGCAACTCGCGGCGAAACAATACTATGGAATCGCACTCTCGCTTATTACCAGGTACTATGAAGCGTTCTAACAATATTGTTGCTAATAGGTTTTCTACACATCTACGTAAAGATATTATACTTGTTCGGGATGTAAAAGCTGCATCTTTCTCTTTTCCATCGTGTTCTTTGGTTTTTCCTGCTGATGCATCGACGTCTTTTTCTTTTGATCGTTCGCTTTTCTTTCATCGGCGTTGCAAGCGTCGTAAATCCTAACAACGCTTGTTGATTTCGGATTGTTGACTTTTAGCTATCATCTTGGTTCGTGTGTTTGGAATTTTAATATTACTCTTTTAACTATCTTGTTGATATTTTGGTTATGGTAACTCAGATGCTATCCATTTGCTTTCTTCCAATTTGCTGCCACTGATTTGCTGTTCTTTTGATTAAGTTGCTTAACAATTTTTTTTTGGTTTTCTTTCTTTGCCATCTTATTTCGGGACAGACTACCCTTCCGTATGTATATAGTTATACCCGCTTAGTCGGCATTTTTTTTAGATTGGTATGTCACTTATAGGATTCTCTGCTTCACTTTTAAATTTTAAATTTTTTTCTAGGGTTTTCTATTCTGCTCGTCGGCATAAAAGTCTTAAAGTAAACTTTTCACTTTGGGGACAGCATCAGGGACACATTCGGTTTATAGCTAACTACAATATCTTTTCTCTTCTTTTTCTCCTCCTTCAAAAATTTGGGCGGTTGGTTGGGCACCGTAGGGTGGTCTCTCTTTTCGTTCTTTTACGGGGTGAAGAACGAATCAGGCATTAACATCGAGCCTTATCTTTCTCCGTTTTTCTTAATTTCTTATTTTTTCTACTTTTCATTTTTTTCTTCTTGGGGCCTATCTATCTTTTTTTTGTGCCAACCAGTATTTTTTTTTTTATTTTCTTTATAGTTCGCCCCTCGAGTGGTTGGTTGGGCATTGAAGGGCTGGTCACTCCCTTTCGTTTCTTCTACGGAGAGAAGAACGAATTAGACACTTACATATCTAGTCTTATCTTTCTCTGTCTTTCTCTATCCCTTATATTTTCTATTTTTCATTTTCTCTTCTACTTTTTTTTCTTGATTAGTCATCACCTACATGCCGCATATCTTTCTTTCTTCTTCCTCGTAAAGGTTCGCTTTTCGGGTGGTTGGTTGAGCAGTAGGCTGGGTCATTTTGAGTCGATTATCTAGGGAGAGATAGTCGAACCGTACAACAACATCATGTACTCTCTTTTCTCCTTCTGTCTTCCTGTCTTTCTTTCTTGCTTACTTTTTCTCTTTGGTTGCTTAGACACTTGCTTCTTTCCTTTTGCTAACTTTTTATCTTTAGTGTTCACTGCAACTGTGCTTCTTTCTTTCTAAGTTTTCTTTCCGTTGTTGGATTGGGTTTAGTAGGTCATTTGGTTGTTGAGTAGGTCTAAAACTTGAGACAGACTCCGCTTTTCTGTACAAAATGTACGTTTGCTTGGTCGGTTTCTTTGGATGTGTGTAGTCATTCTTAGGGTATCTCTTCTACTACTTTTTCTTTGGTTTTTCTGGGAGTACTCTATTCCGTTAATCGGTTTCTGCGTCTCATTGGGACAGTCCAGCACAGAGATCGACGATCTACGAGTGCTCGATTAGCAACAGATAATTATGACGTTTTCTTGTTTCTACTTCTTTCTTTCCTTCTCTTAGGATTACTAATACTAGAATTTTGTCCCTGGAGTTTCTTAGATGGGTTTTTTTCTTTTAAAGGTTGTTTTCTTTGGAATTTTTCTTCTAAGGTTTGCTTAATGACTGGGGTTGGGGTTTCATTGGGCTTTAGGGTTTTTGGGTCCTTGACGCTAGTCTAAACTTCTGTCCTTTTTTTCTCTTCTTTTTCCTCTTAGTTGTCATGGGTCGTCACTTCTTACTTGGAATAACGTCTCGTTGTTTATTCATACCCGGAATCACTTTTTGGTGGCTTTAACGAGCACGTTTAGGTTCGTGATATTGACCTTCTAAGTTCTCTGAAGTTTGGTTTTTTATTTTGCTTTTTGCGTCTCTAGTCCAAGTCAAGTTTGATTGATTTTAGGGAACTTTGAATTTTCTTTTCCTTCGACTATCGGGTTAGGTTTCTGTGGGTTTTGGTTCCTGGATTGGGTTTGGTTTTGGTAAGCGTGACATCTTAGTAATTTTTTTCTTTTTCTCCACCTCCCTCATTGGAACGTGGCAGCTTTTTTTTCAAAATGCTCTATAAAGTAATTTGCAATAGATGGAGAAATTGGTAATCCCATTGCTACACCTTCTACTATATTTGTTTATAATATTCACCATTAAACAAAAAAAATTAAGTTGTTAAACAATGTTCTAATAACTTGATTGTATTGTTATCAAACTGTCGTTTTGAAAGATGTAATGTATTAACTATTGGTACTTTAGTGAACAATGAAGCAACGCCAAAACTAACTATTAAGTCATTTGAAGATAATTTCTATTTACTAATTATTTCAGTGAAACGCTTTGTATTCTTTATAAATGAATTACTTAATCCAATATAAGGTTGCAATATTGAATTTAAATACTTAGTTAATTCATAAGTTGTCGATCCAATACAGTTAACAATTGGTCGAAGAGATGAGTTTACCTTGTGTATCTTCGGTAATCCATAGAACCTTGGAATAAAAGGATCCTTTGGCGTTAGTGTTTTGATAGTCTCCGTTGATAAATTACTTTTCTTTAATAGTTTTTTTGTTAATAAACTGAATTTGTTATTAGGTTTTTTTTTGTAATTTTATGTGAGATGTGGGATCATTGAGTAAATCGTTAGCTTTGTTAATGCACTCTGTTTGATCAATCATTACAGTAGCTCTTCCTTTATCTGTTGGTAGAATTATAAGACGATCTTTTAATTCTTGATGTTCGGCATAAGTCTCTGGAAGTTTTGCTTTTCGTAGTATTCTTGTTGTTTCAAAACGGATCTCGGCTGCTTTACGATCTGGAAAACGACTGATGCTAGCTTTAATGTTAGCTATAATTTCTTCAAACAGGAATACCAAATGATTCAACTATAAGCAACTATTTTGCTGTTATACTTTTAGTTGCCATTATAAGTGACAAAATTAGAAGAATACTGAAGAAACATAACATTAAAGTTACTTATAATACTATCACAAAAATTAAAAATTTATTGAATTCTCTTAATAATAAAATTCCACATAACACTTCTGGAGTGTATTAAGTTTCATGCGCTTGTGGCAAGGTATACATTGGAGAAACTAGTAGAACTTACACAAAAGACGCCTTGGTTTATTTCAACCTTTTAAATCTGCGATTGCCAAACATGCGCTAAACACTTTACATGACATAAACTTTGAAAAAATTATAACGATTGCTAAAACCATAACTGACGAAAGAGAAGCGATTGAAATTATTGAAGTACCCAACAACTTTAACAGGGACAATGGTTATGAGTTATCTGACACCTGGTTACTTGTTATTTCCTGATTTTTACTTTATCCACCAAACAAGCTACGCCTAGAGTTTTTAATGGTGGGTTTTTTTTAGATCTTTTAGCAAATGCTGTAGCCAAAAGAACTTACAACATTTATCAAATTTTCTAAACATTTGTTTTTTCTAGTTACCTAGTATTATAATTGTCATTTTATTAATTGTCACTTGAAGAAGAACGTAGACCGCACGTTCGAAAGCTGGTGGGTTTTTAAATAAATATACACACCATTAATTCAAAAACTATTTTATAACAAATAAATAAGTTAAAACCCAAAAAACAAAACTTGATGTATTTTTTTTTAATCTCAACCGATAGACTATTCCCATTTTGAGAGGCACTAAAACTTTCTGAATCCGGTAAAACATAGATGTTAGATATTGCCATAATATTACCAGTTGGCTATATAATGTACTATTTTTAATACCTTGATTGGTGCAATAGTAAATTAAAAAAAAAATTATTTAATTCTTATTTTAGACTATATTCCTCGAAATGTGTCACTATGTCTATCAAATCTATAATTTTGTATCCTGATACAAATTGTTATTAACTTGATTGATTGAATAACTAGAAAGTATTTATATAAGTTTGCTGTGTAAACTCATTTATGATTGTATATCTGAATTGTTTACCACATAGTTAAATTTAATACAAAATAAACAAAAATGTGGATGGTAGTATAAGAAATTAGTATCTAGCGGAAGTAGCTTGCGGTCTAAGATATTATATAATTAATTATCAACAACAAAACAATAACTCAAAGATAAACATTTACTTAAGTAATAAAAAAACATCAAAAATTATACTTTTTATGATGTATTGTATGATTTTTTTTTAAATGTTACATTACATTACAATCAAAAACCTAATACTATTAATGCAATCCTTTATGTACAACGTAACATATTACGATAAACAAACAACACAAATTCAAAACACGTAAGGTTTTTAATTATTAAAATCGTCTAATGATAGCCATATAAAGTAAGTAATTTTGACATTGAAAAATATTTTTAAAAAAGATTAATAACTGGTATTTATTATAAGTATAATCAAAATCAACCACAATCAAAGACATTTCCTGAGACTTTTATAACCGTTTTTTACTAATTTAGATTAAAAACTAGGTATATAAAAAATATATAATTGAATGAGTATATGTTTAATAAAGATTGCTAACGATACATAACACCGTTCAACGTAAAAGTTTTATATCCTAAACTATTTTTAAGTATATATAAATATACAAAAACTTTATGATTTTTATTACAAAATGATCAAAATTAGAAACACAAAAAAATTACAATACAATTATGAACAGTATTAGTTCTTTAATTAGATAAAATGATATTTTAACAATTAGTATACAAAATTTATAAAAGTACAAAGTTAGTACAAGTATTTGTACTAATCCGTTAAAAATTAGTGTCTGTTTTGAACTATAAATATGGATTGTTAACATCAAACACAAATCGTTCTAGTCGTCGACAAAATAAATAAATAAACTTAGAAAACAAAAATAGAATTATTTGTAACGTCTTTTTATAAGCAATATGGACTTTAAAAAACAAACGTTACAGTGTCTTACCAAACCCATTTGAGAAATTTTTGTATGAGATAATATATTAATTAAAAAAAATATGTATTTTACATACTTACCATATTTAAAAAAACACACCAGCAATACAAATATGGTTAAAAACCGATAATTTCCATACATATTTACAAACGTTCCGCGGCGTGCACAAAACTATGTCGGTATGGCTATAGGTATGGAATACCGATAATAATCCTTGGGCTGAACTAATCTTAATACTAAAGTTTACAATTATCGAAAACTGATTTAGAACTCTTAGAGAATAATTTAAAAATAGAAATTTAAATTGTACAAAGTTGAAGGTTACTCAAACACCGATAAAATTATATTAAAAATTATTTAATTTTTTTACGTTTCAAAATGATTAAAGTGGTTTATCAACTTTTGATATTTTATTGTATTATTATTTTATTTATTAAAGTTGATTACATTACTCGTCGATTAAAGTTACTTTGTAATTGTTAATATTTAGGTACTAAATCTGTTACCAAAACTAACAACAGCGTTAGTTATAGAATCTTTAATATTATCAGAAACGCAGTAGGTATATATATTTTAAATTTTTAATACAGACTATAAAGTTAGATAAACAATTTTTAGTAAAAAGTACAAACATTTAGTTACGGTTACAGTTAGTTAGTCTTTACAAAATTTAAAAAAGACGGACACACTGAGCAGAACCTAAAAATATCGGCTGATGCTAAGCGCAAACCCAAAAAACCTAAAAAGCTTTTGGGGGCGGCAAAGCAATAGTTAAAAAAACAAAAAAAAAATGGAAAGAACAAGCAACCGGTTTTATTTCAGCGGCAGGGACGTGTGAGGAAAACCCACCTTTACAGAAAGCGAAACCGAGGAGTTGAAACCCAAAAAAAAACATTCAAAGGTACTCTGACGAGAATTGCTTTTACAATCATACCAAAAGAGTTTTCTGAAAACACCATCAGTTGACAAGAAAGCCCAAGTTAAAAACTTCGATACTCGGAAATCCATAAAGAGGATTCCTAAAAATAACGTGCGCAAACAAGGTAACCAGAGAGTGGCTAGTCGGCATATCAAACAAAAAAAAACTAGGGGAGAATGAGGAGGATTATATGTTAAGTCAAGGAATGTTGCATGTAGATAAAATAGTCTTGCAAGACCAGTAGAATGGGCTAATTATTAGTGCGTGCTATAAGAGTACTTGGTTTAGCGAGGCACCTGTTTTACGGCTTATCCTAGTTTCTAGGTTAATGCCAAGTCGGTAAGAAAATCGATCTGCATTTAGATGAGAAAAAATAAAGAAAGCTAAAGTCTTAATCAAACAGCCACAGCTAAAACGAAAATAAAACGTATAATTTAATTAAAAGTGTAATAAACTAAAGTTACTCTAAATAAACATATTGCGTTATATAACGAAACTAAAGTCCTACTTTGTCATCGCTGCTTGTAAATAATAAAAGTTAATTAACATGCATAAGCTACCAAAAACTAAAGAAATTAGAAGAGAAGGAAGAGTACAAGAAGGAAGATGTGAACCCACCATACCACCCAAACTCGCTTGGTATAGTCTTTTACAGCAACAGCTAAAAACAAAAAACAAACGTGCTGTTTAACTAAAAATCAAATAATCTAAAGTGACTCGCTGCTTGCAAAATAATCAAACCATACATATGTTAGCAAAACTAAAAAAACTTTTTGTAATACAGCTCTCTTTGCAAAAAGTCTGTACATTTACATTAGACACCAGTCTAAGGATGGTCTGAAAACAATTTGGAATAGGAGTCGATCGTGTCTAATAGGTCACTCCAAACGTCATCGAATTCGCGACAAGAATCCGATGTGTTGGGGGTGCCACGAACGCCACAAGACGGACAGCTATCGTCGTCCACAACGCTAATGCGAAAGCCGCCGTATAAGAAAAAATCTGAACTGCCTCTAGTCCGTAGACGTGAGTCATTCTGAATCAGGTAAGGATATCCGGGATAAGTGAGTAAGCGTTACCCCCTTTCTGGGAAGTGTGCCACAGCCGCTGCCATTCACCCAAGATCAAGACCTTTAAGTGACGTTTGGTCGCTGAAAAAGGCGGAATGCGAAACGTGCTGGTCAATTAAATTGCACGTGGCAGTCTTGCCAAAAGCTTTGGTGCAGTAAATTTCTTGCAAATGTAAGGGAGGATGCCTGGATATGAATAGGGGTTAGAACAAGTCTAGTTTCCTAACCACGTAAGAATGTTAAAGTTTGTAGTACCAAATGTTTAAGCCATAGATGAGCATGAGTATAACTGCACTGTTAAAGATATTTGCAAGAGATTTTTTGCGTAGTTCTTACATTTGTTAACTACGAAAGCGTAATGTTTTACAAAACTCAATCTGTCGTCAAACAAAAGTCCGAAGCACTTGAATGCAAAAACCCTACAAACGGAATGTTGTTGAGGCGCAGTAAAGGATTTCGTTTTAAAGTAACGCCAAAAACTATGTACTTAATCTTCTCCGTTGAAACCGTCAGTTTGTTGCTACCAGCCCAGTTTGTCACTGTCTTTAGGCACGTGTTGGATTTTGCCTCTAAGTCCGTCTAGAAATTGCGACAGTGATGTAATCCGCGTATTTGAAAGTATCGCAGTCTGCTGTTAGTTCTGTACTAAGCAAGTCGTTTACAACCAGATTCCACAAGATCGGTACAAAAACTAAGCCTTGTGAACACCCCTTCGTCAGTCGTTTAGCATAAACAGAACGGGATACGTTCGAGGAATAAGTTATCGGTCTTTTCGCTAAATAACTAGGAATGACGTGCGTGGCGTCAGTAGATACTCTATTAACGACGAGAACTTCTATTATTGAAGGCGCACATTAGTCATTAATTTACGTACGGCGTCAGTCGGATAAAAAAAGAATGTGTGGAAGAATGTCATCATGAATTTTTTTTAAAAGAATAGCTTTAAAAAGTTCTGAAAACAGAGTTATCAAACTGTACGAGTTGGGATTTACGAGATCCTTCTTCTCAGGTTTGATAATGGTGATGAGTTTACCAGCTTTCCAGCTGGTAGAAAAATAACTATTATTAATTCATGAGTTCAACAAATCAACGATCGTAGAAGAGAAGGAATTTTGTACAATTACACGTAAAACATTACAATGTATTCCATCAGATCAAAAAGACTTGTTTTTAGGAATTCTAGTAGCCACCGCAGCTATATAGTCGCTAGTGACCATCCAGTACTGTTGAGATCTTATTTGCAAATCAGTGCGGTACCTTATTTGAGCATGGAAAGAACTATCTGTTGTCGGATCGTTGTCAGGAGAGCGGTTGTAATATTTACTATCTGACAACTTCATAGTTTCCTACATGTGGCTTATACCTTAAATTTAATAATTATAAGATGCTATAAATGAATTGATAAAACCTTTTAAAGCACAAATATTTTGGTGCTATTTAACACATTTTAAACAGTACATACAAAACAGAATTTTTTTATTCTATTTTAAACTATTGTTATTAGTGCGGTGCTATTTAGCATTCTTCTTATTAAAGTCTTGCCGAAAACAGAGATAATGTATAGATGCATTTTCATCCAAGAAAGCAAGAAAAGTCCGTTACAAAAGTCGTTTTTTTTATACGACTTTGTCTTTTTGTTAACGAAAAACATGAAGGAACAAAATATCTGTTTGTCCATACAGTGCCAATCATTTTTGTATCAGGATTTTTCATAAATCGAGTGATGTGAAAAAGTTAATGCAATACACTGTACGACCAAACTTGAGATACTTTTCTACCAAATCTGACACCACTCGTTCGCCTTGATTTACTTTTCATGTAGGATTTGTCAGTTTTTCGGTATAAATCTGTCTCTTGAGTGGGTAGTTCGTATTAGAATCGCAGACCCACAAGACCTTGATGCCATATTTTGCTGGCTAGACTGCATTTACTGCGTAAATCCAGTCCGTTCACGAGAAAAGAATAGCTGTTTGTTTACTGTTATTGAGATATAATCCATATATCGTCGATTAGTTATTGGGGGTCTCGTCTCGTCGCGACCCCTGTCAGATCTTTAATCTGCAAATCCTACTACTCACCTTAACCAAACAGCGTTACTATGCCTACCAGCACAGTGCATCAGTGTCACCCCAAAGGGCCCTTTCCAGGGCTGGCACTGACTGTCATCTCTGCTAACGTCGAGGGGCTCACAGGAGCCAAACAAGACATTATGGCAAAAATCTGTACAGACCACAAATGTCATGTGCTCTGTCTGCAAGAGACCCACCGAGGCCAAAACAACAACCGCCCACGGATCCCTGGTATGAAGCTAATATTAGAGTGCCAGCACGAGAAATACGGTAGCGCCATCTTCACAAAGAGCGATCTCATCGTCAAGACGGCCAACATGTCTCAAGCCAACAACATCGAAATCCTGACAGTGGAACTGGACAGCATCTCTATCACCTCGGTCTATAAGCCACGCGGGGAACGGTTTGACTTCGCTAAACCGCTAAACTTCGATTGGAACAAGACATCATCGGTGACTTTAACAGTCACCACGTCAACTGGGACTACGCCAAAACAGATGAAAATGGCGACTTGGTTGAGACGTGGAGCGATGCAAACCACCTCAGTCTAATCCACGACCCCAAACTCCCGAAGTCCTTCAAAAGTTCTAGATGGAAACGGGGGTACAACCCAGACCTAGCCTTCGTAAGCAACAACATCGCTGACCTCTGCAGTAAAGCCGTGCTGGAACCCATACCACACACACAGCACAGGCCGATATCCATTAGCGCATCACCAGCAGTCACACCAATCACGGCCCCATTCCGCCGCCGTTTCAACTTCAAAAAAGCAGACTGGACAGGATTTGCAGAGGACCTGGACACGAAAGTGGCAAACATCGAACCGTCACAGACCAACTACAACCTGTTCGTTGACGCCGTACGTACTGCATCCAGAAAGAACATACCACGAGGATGTAGAACCAGCTACGTGCCAAGACTCTCCCATGAGATGATAGACGAATATCAGAAGTACCAACAGCTATTCCAAGCAAATCCGTTCTCGGATAGCACCATTGCATCTGGTACAGAACTAGCACTAAAGATACAGGAAGAAAGACAGAAGTCATGGCAAAACATGATTGAAAGTGTGGACATGACCCACAGCAGTAGGAAAGCCTGGCTCACCATCAAGAAGCTAAGCAACGATCCCAAAAAGGCTGAACAACACCATAATGTCACTGCAAACCAGGTTGCAAGCCAACTCTTTCTAAACGGGAAAGCACCAACTAAACAACCTAAGATGAGGATCAAGCGACAACCTGGCAAAGAAAACAACAGCTTCAATACCACCTTCACCATGGAAGAGCTCAACATCTGTATTAAGAACCTGAAAAATGGTAAAGCGGCTGGAATGGACGACATTTGCTCAGAACAAATAAAACACTTCGGACCAAGGACAAGAGAGTGGATATTAGAGCTGTTTAAGAACTGCTCTTCTTCATATAACATCCCGAAGCTATGGCGGCAGGCACGCGTCATTGCCCTTCTAAAACCGGGCAAAGACGCTTCGGACCCTAATATCACTTCTCTGCCACCTCCACAAGCTCTATGAACGTCTCATCCTGAACCATCTGTCTCCCCTGATCGAAGAACACCTAATCTCAGAACAAGCTGGCTTCCGCCCGGGCAAATCCTGCACGGGACAGACACTCAACCTCACCCAGCACATAGAAGATGGTTTTGAAAAAGGGAAAATCACAGGCGCAGTATTTGTAGATCTCTCAGCTGCATACGATACTGTGAACCATAGGATGCTCCTCTCGAAGATCTACGACATGACACACGACTACCACCTAGTGCAAGTCATCAAATCGCTATTGGAAAACAGACGATTCTATGTAGAACTCTGCAAGCAGAAGAGCCGCTGGAGACGGCAACAGAACGGCCTCCCTCAGGGAAGTGTGCTAGCACCGACCCTCTTCAATATCTACACCAACGATCAGCCCATCCACCCTAATTGCAGGAGTTTCTTATATGCTGACGATCTGTGCGCACAGCACAGGAGAAAGAGTTCACCACCATCGAGAGAGTCCTTACATCTGCTCTATCGAACCTCTCAACCTACTACAGCAAGAACTACCTGAGACCAAATCCGACCAAAACACAGGTAACTGCTTTCCATCTGCGCCATCGGGAAGCAAACCGGAAGTTACGCATCACCTGGAATGGTACGGAAATAGAACACCACCAGAACCCAGTGTACCTCGGAGTCGTCCTCGACCGGACTCTGACTTGTAGAGCCCACGTGGAAAAGACGAAGGGGAAAGTCAGCGCTCGGAACAATATCCTCAGAAAACTGGCCAACACCAAGTGGGGCGCCAACCCGACCACCCTGCGCTCTACTGCACTCGCACTCTGCTACTCCACAGCAGAATTTGCGTGACCAGTTTGGGAGCGGTCATCTCATGCCAAAAAACTCGACCCGGTGCTCAACGAGAGCTGTCGCTACATCACGGGATGCCTAAAACCGACACCCATCAACAGCCTCTACCTAGTAGCCGGTATTGCTCCACCAGACATAAGAAGAAATGTAGCAAGTAGGCGGGAAAAACTGAGGCAACTAGAGGACCCCAGACATCCATTGTACGGCCATACCAACGTCGACAAACGCCTAAAATCCCGAGAAACCCCTGGACTCAACAGCTAAAGCAGCGAGGTTGGATTCATTGCGCGAACGCGTTATAAACACCGACGCAATCGACGGTACCAGCCTAGAAGTGGGAGAACACCTACCCGCTGGCGGTGATCTGGACTGGACTACGTGGAAAAGCCTAAACCGCCTACGCACTAGAACTGGCAGATCCAAAGTCAACATGACCAAGTGGGGGTACTCTAGCGACAGCGATTGATGCGACTGCGGGGAAAGACAGACCATGGAACATCTTCCGATCTGCCGACTCCTCGACGAAAAATGCACCATGGAGGACCTCACCGCAGCCACTGACAGGGCCATAGCCTGTGCTCGCCACTGGAAGGACATATGAAACTTTTGGTTTAAGGACTCGAGAAGAAGAATTAGTTATTTACTTAACAACGTACCTGCAGCACAAGTGTTAGCTTGATCAAAACAAACAAACCGTAGCAACATTTTAAACCGATGACATTGTTGAATTATAAATATCATAATGTCGTGAATGCCATAAATTTTTTGTTTGTGTGTTGATGCAATGATATATACCGGAAAATAATAGCAACGAAAATTACGCATACATTTCAGTTTTGTTTGTCGGATTTCATTATTTGAGCTTACATGTTGGGTTAGCCTCATTCCATGCTTTCGTTGCTTCTACTGCTTTCCGGTTTGTCTCACGTACTATTACGTTTACTATTTGCCGCGACATTATATTGCAAAAATAGTCACTGGGATAGGCAAAAATTGATTAGCAAAATCAATTGGTCTCAAGTGAACCGGTTCTATCTATAAGCCTTTGCAGTTTTTGATTTCAAAACAAATTCTTGTTTTTGCATTCGTAATAATGTTCTTTTACGCTTAATAACTAACTCACACCACTGAACCAACTGAGACATTAAGATCTGGTTCAACAACTTTATCACTTTTTGTTTTATCAATGTTCTCGAGTTCAGGCCATTCTTTTTTAACCTCAAGCTCATATTCAGCAGCAGATGTCTTTGTTTGGTCATAAGACCCATAATCTACATCATTATCGTCTGTGGCGAAAAAGCGATTTAGATATACAACAATTCCTTGACTAATTTGTAAATTGACATTCTTTGTTGTAACTTTTAGTTACGTTGTTGTTTAATGATACACAATTTATCACTTATTACTAAAGAGCGGATAGTAAAGCAAGAAAAAATACCAAAGAAGGTGGCATAAAAGGCATATTAAACCTGCCAAAAAGGCAATAAATAAGGCACAAATATATATTAAAATTTACAGTTTATTTTTTTGTTTTACATTGTTTATTAAGTGCTATTATTTTCCCAAACACAAATAAAATATTTTTCAATATTTTGCCTTTTATCATTTAAAATATTTTTATAAAAGGAAAAAGTTGTTTCGACATCATAAGATGTTAGTGGAGCAAATTTTAATGCCGATATTTCCGTTATTATTAAAGATATTTTCTGTTGATGCTTCATGACCTCTCCTTTTTTTATTTTTTAAATGTAAACCACTACCCAAGCGTTGTTTTACATGGTACTTTTTAGTAGCACCGATCTAAAATAATACATATACTAGTAATTAAAAGCATATAAATTAAGATAATACAAAGTTACTGATTTTGAACAAACTTGAGAAAAAAGTTTTCCTCGTTGGTTGTTAAATTATTGTCCAATTTACTCCACTTGTAATTATTTTCAAATTTTGATTGTTTATTAGGTGGCATTTTTTAAAACTTACCCACAGCACAACAGCAATAGACTATCACAGTGTGACAATATCACAGGTATTGATAACAAACAAAAAAATTTAGTCATGTGTTTTAGTCATTAAAGGAATTCCACCGGACAGAATTAAAATTATCTATATTTGTTTGCTTTATTTATGTACTGAATAGACCTATAAATTATTATTTATTCCGAAATCCTTTCGGTTTTGTAAATAGTGTTCTGTTAGCATGTCATTGTACATAATCCTAATATAAATATTTACAACAAGCGGTTTTTATATTTAATGTTTTCTGGAAACCATTGTTTAAGAAAACATGATAATTCCTGTTGTTATTTATAGGTTCGTGGTAAGACCTTTTGAGCAAAAAATGGTAATTATATTATTGTACGTAATTTAAGTAAAATTGTGTAATGCGTAATTGTCATCTACCTATTAAAACACTGTTCACATAAACTTTTCAAAATTTATATGTAGAAAGGCAATATAAAATAATACTCTTTAAAAAGAAAACAAAGAAAAAAAGTTACACAAAAAGTCAAAATAGGCAGACTCCAGGCATTTGCCTGACTGTCCGCTCTTTACTTATTACGTATAAATATCAAGAAATTAAAAAAAATAATATTTTAAAATTTTTGAAATTTCAACAATGTTGTTTACACTTTTTGTTCTATGTTAAATATTTATACAAAAGAGAAACACATTGCATATAAATTATATTGAACAAACAAAAAGTATCACTAAACAACACAAGTACTAAAAATATAACCGCCATTACCTCTACTTATTATAAATTACAACTACAAAATATTATTTAAATAGTGATATGTTTTTATACGATGATTTAGCAATAACTTAGACTATATATAGTCCTTCGTAATAGATTTATTATATGTTTGTTAACGGTGAGGCAACGTAGTAAAAGTCATTTAGAATGTAAGTAAAAACTAATTACATTTTTAACAAATAAGTATTAAGATGATAAGGTCTGAATTGAACTATTTTTTAGTCGACTACGACTAGTTTTAATATTATAAAAAAAGTTAATGTAATTAAAACACGTAAATCATATCCACCGTTTTATAAATAAAGATGAATACCTAAAAACTAAGATCTAAGGAATGATAACAGTATAACTTGTAATATAAACGCAGAAAAAATTGAAATAAAATAAATACAGTTCTTAATAATAATTTTTTAATCGCGACTGAAAAAATTAAAAACAGTATGTTTTAGTTATTACAACATTGTTTTTCTAGTAAAAAATCAATGTTATGCTTTCTTATCAATAGAACGTAATTTATTGTATGTATATGTACATATAATCATGTATTAAAAATTGATATATTACACATAGGTATAAAATAGTTGTAGCAGTAATACATAATACATTATATACTATTTAAATGTAGGAAACTATAAAGTTGTATCTAACGACTTTATAGTTTTGTATACGGCATATCGTACGTAGCTTCGTTTCTACGAGATGGCGTTTGCTACAAATTTTATATTATTTACTGTATTTGAATAAATTTATTATAAAAACACTGAGCCAACAATAAAATAAATTATCAACTAGTCGCTATTATAATAGCAGTTTTTTTTAAGTTTTAAGTGATCACACCGAAATACTTATTTTTTAGTGTTTAATAGGATATATTCGAATCCATCTATCAGTCTTTCGTAGATAAGGTAAATGGTAAAAAGGATCTACTAGGATAATTGGATTAAAAGTAACTTAATAACTTACGGTTATCTAATAAACTGAGATCATCAAAGCATTAAAACGTTATAACAATTAAGTAGTAGGTGCTAAAATAAACAACACAACACATTCTTTGGTTATCAGTATTAGATTATAGAGGTAAAGACATTGAGATTACTCTTGATGCCAAGATAAAATAACGCTTGCAAAAAGCTGCATAGACGATAATTTTTCCTTTTATAGAAACATTTTGACAGTTCAACGGCAAAGACTCTAAAATATAAAAAAAAATGCAATTACAGTAATTAGAAATACTAGCTAAAACTTTAATGTTTTTAAACAAAATTTGATGATTTGTCAGCATTGTGAGTCGGTTGTCTACTCCTTCTAAATTCGATCAATTTTTAAATTATGTGAACCGTTATTTCTTTTCGGTCTGTCGGGACTTATAGCATTTTTTGGTCTTATAGTCGTACATACAGGGTGTCCCAGAATATGTGGGCAATCTCCCGAATTCAAATAGAACAAATAAAAACAATATGACAAGTTTCTATACATTCTTTCTTCTACGACCCTCTCTACAAAAGAGCGGACTCATAACGGACGCCCCTGGAAATCGTTTGTTTTAAAATAACTCTTGATATACTAGTTTTAGTTTAATAATACTTAATATGTTGGGTACTATATAAGTTTCTTTAGCCTGAACTTTTTTATTCACATTCGGTTTATTTAGTTTGCCATGGACTAACACGGTAATGCTATGCTATGTGTAGCATAAAGACAACAATAATATTGTACCGATTATTAAAACTAATTTATTTATACTAAAAATATGTACACATTTATAACTAACCGAATTAATTCAATCTAAGGATATTTAATAAAAACACTTAGACTAGTTTATATAGGACCATCACTTACAGTCCGCGGATAACTTCAGTTTTAACAGTTATTGTTTACATTAAAGTCACGCACGATTTTAATTCGTCGTATTTATCTCGACACGCGTTAATCACTTATTTATTTAAACTTGAATAACTTTCTTAACACTGCCGACTTCGAACTACTGAAATAACTGACTTATGATTTCTTTGTACCGCATTTATACATTTTGGCCAAACGTTTGAGAATTTTCTATAGCTTTCGGTGAACGTTTAGGAAATAGATAAAAACTTTGTAGAGGCTCTTGAGCTTGAGAATAATTTCTCGATGGTTTCAATATTTTTAGATAACTTAAACCTTCAACTAAAAAAAGGTCTCAATAAAACAGATCTGCTAATTCAAATTTAATTAATTACCATTACATTGGCACGAGAAAAGCCCGCCACTGAGAAAACTGTACTAACATATCCGTTCTTAAAACTAAAATCCTTAAATTTCCAGTTCAGTGAATTCACAATATAAAATCAAGCCTTCTAGACTTTTTATGAGCAAATTCGGTTATAACATCATCAGTTGGGATGATGACATCTGTGTGAATTGCCATTAGGGCCAACCCGGTTAGCCGTAGGTAGGTAGCCTAAGTGTAGAAAATGACCTTTCCGGGGTGCACGTGGTTACTGGTAGAGTCGACAAGATGTTCAACAACCCATAAAAGTTTGGGATACAATTGTCTGTTGCACTCTCCGACAGCTTAAATGGCGCAAGAAAGCCGATCCGAAGGGCTTTTGCCCTGCCACCACAATTTCCATAGTTGAAATTCGCCTTTTGCCTCGTCTAGTTCCACCAGGTCCTCGTACATCACTAGGTCCTCTCTTGGGAATGGCGTTTTCTTCTCGGAACAGACTGTTGGTATAAGAGTGTACATAACAGCAATCACTTTCTTGTGGTCAGTAAATCTTATTTTGAGCTAGAAAGTTAAGTCTTCTAATAGGGGTTTGAAACAGTTATGTGTAATACTGTTCGGGGTTACTAGTATTTGGATTAGCGCGATGCTTTTGTACTGATGTCAACCGTGGAAGCTTGATTTCTTCATTGACATCGGCCAATAAATCTTTTGCTTCTGTAAATGAATTTGAAAATTCTTTTTCAATATTGGATCAAATATCTTGAAAGTGTGATATTACGTTCTCAATATGGTCAACAGCTGTTATTAAGTCACACAGAAGTGACTGTATGACTTTGCATACTGTTAATATTGTTGCAAATACCTTCGATAAAAAACAGAGTGATACCACGAATTCGCTGTGCTGTGCTTGTTCTAGTCTCAATAATAGATTTTAAAATTTGTTTAAATTTTAACAAGCCGTTGTGATTTTCCATCCACCGCGTTTCACACATTGGTGTTAATTTCTGCCATGTTGCGTCAGGAAAGTTGGCCCTAATGCGTGCCTGAAGTAAGCTTGTTCGCTTTGGAGATGCTCTCAAAAAATTTCCGATTGCTTTTACAGTTCCTATACAATTTCTTATAGAAGGTATATTACATGAATGACAAAGGGCCAAGTTTAAAGAATGATAGCTGCAATGGACAAACAGAGATCGAGGAAATGATTTCCGTATTATTGCTTGAACGCCATTAAAAGCAACTTTCATCACAGCTGCACCATCGTACTACTGTCCCACCATATTGTTGCAGTCAATGTCAAAGTTTTTCAGAGAAGCTATGATCGTGTCAGCTAATGGTTGTGCAGTTGTATTATCGACCTTTACAAATCCGAGAAAATCTTCTTTCACCACATAACAAGTTTCGACTTTTTTTGTGCATCTAACACATAGTGAAAGTTGTTCGTGTCCCGAAATATCAAAAGTTTGGTCTACTAAAACGGAGAACACCTTCGCTTTATTTAAACATTTTACAATTTCGTTCTAAATTATTTTCCCGCAAATTGATATCAGATCATTTTGGACCTTAGCGCTCATATATGTCGCGTTCAGAGCAATGTTTTCGCAGTGTTTGAGCAATTTTGTATCACCACATTTTATCCTCATTCTTATGATGGCTCTGAAATTGTCATTTGTGACTGGCTCCTCATCAGTCACAGAAACAGGGCCAGAATCGTTTGTTCCTCTCAAAACGCCCACAAAACTTTATAGTTTCCACAATTGAAAATAATTTTTCTCTATTTTTTTCTACTTGCTTTCTTCTCCCTGAGTCAATAACGTTCCTGATATCCAAGTGTTGGTTTTGCATAATTTTCAAAAAGTTGGAGCCCTTAACCACAGCTTCGTGATGGTATTGTTTCGATTGATGGGATTCAAAGTCTTCGATTGCGTGTTTCCATTTCTTATACGGAACTGTCACAAGAGATTTGGAAGCCTGATTGCTTCCTTTTCCTACGGTGTGATGGAAATTTGAAATCTTTCTCTGGCGTCCACGGAAAACTCACCTACTTAAATTTTAAGTCATCATCTAATTGGTTACTTACATAGTTTCCCAAATCAAAGTGGTGAATTAGTTAGTAGCTTTCTTCAGGTCTTACTTCGCTGATCTCAGTACACGTAGAAAAAGAAGACGATGTGCTTGCCTCAGAGACAATAGGTCTAGCAGATGTAGATGAGTCACTTGCAGTGTTCGTCTTTTGAGCCTTTGTAAAATAGGTAAACAGTGACGCTTGCAATGTAGTACGTTTAGACATCTTGATGATCAATGATTTACTTTAGATCTGATAAATATAACTACTGTTAATTAACACTAATAAAATGCAACGGTAGTTAAGAAAAACAACTTACAAGTAGTTTATATATCATTATTGTTATAATAGGTACCTACTCTCTGCAATTTTTGTTTATCTGCACTGGTACTTATTTTCACTTGATGCATTTTTGTTTATCTTAACACACGCGTTAAAGACTTTATTTGTTTAAACCGACAGTCCTCTCAGCATTTTTTCCAAGTCCATTTAAAACCTGCCTTTAACTTTCTCCAATTTCTTTTTATATTCTTCTGTTATCAGAATCCAGAATATTCTATTTTTTTATCGATTTACCGAAGTTTCCAAAAACTTTAGAAACGTTTCACTATTGAACAAAAATATTTTGTTTTTGTAAATAGTTCTTTTTATCGATGTCGGTCAAAATTAATTTATATTTAGTTAAAGGTTGAACTACTAATCCGTTAGGACAACCTAAATAAGTCGAATGTGAATAAAATGGTTCATGTTAAGTAAACTTTCCTCGTAACCACCACATTTAAAAACTATTAAATTACACTTTATACTTTAGGAGTTATTTTAAAATAAACAATTTCCAGAGGCGTTGATTATGAGCCCGTATTTTTGTAGGAGCGTGTTATGTTAAAAATGTGGTATATTAAAAATGTTTATCTTTGGCCACTTTCCGTGGTTGACTGTCAAGTTTTAAAAACACGATTTTAATTCTTCAGGTAACGTTTGTGCAACAAATTGATTATTTCATAATTGTCTATAGCGGGTTTCCATACCCCATACGTTTCATTTGTCGGTGGAGATAACAAGCAGATGACATATATGTGAAAATTTCCATGACGTCACGTTGCTGTAATTAAAAGTTTCACACCGTCAATGGGTTGGAGGCATTTACGATACACTTTTTTGCAAGAAATTTTTACTACCAATTAGGGTATTAAGTCAAAGGGAAACGCTGCGCATTCGGTATCTTTAATAATTGTATGATTTAAAAACGTAATTTACTTGTGATAACGCCGTATGCACGTTATTGTGTTAGATTTCATATTACGTTTTAGGTAATACAGGTACAAAATTAGCTAATCCCCTACTGGATAAAACATAACTGTAAGTATTCTATTTTTATGATTAGTACTTTGTTGGTCATGTCGACTATTAGAATGACCGTACGTACACGTTAGAATGTTAACACAATTAATTATTAGATCATTTTATGCGTCACAAAGTCTTATGCAGTGCGCGTTGAGTCTCTAAGTCTTCATTTTTTATACTTTTGTGTTTTTAATTTACGAATATAAAGTCATTCCTTCTTTGAATGTAAAAGTTAGACAGACTATGTCACTTTGCTGTACGACGTGTTACCCAGTCGAGGGCGTAACTTATATTTTGTCCGACTCATGTATTAGTGTTTAGATTTATATAACTATACTTATGTACGTTCTTTGTCCTATTAAACTACTGTCTGTAATAAAAGAAAAATATATATTCTGTGTTATCACTTGTGTCGTGTCATTTGTTTTTTTTCAGCTGCGGGTAGATTTAAACAATGTCTCTCTAATTTAGTCTTTTATCGTTTTGGTGCATTTTTAGATTTAGTTTAGAATCCAACATCACGAAGCCTTCGACTCAATCTCCGGGAACTAAGTTAGCCGTCGCTTTCTTTTTTTGTTACGAGAAAAACAACGTAACAAGGTCAAGGGTTTGCATTGGAAATTGAACAGACGCCTAGGTTAGTGCGGCGATAAATATTTTTTGTTGATGGATTATTATCATGCAAAGCACATCGCGGCTGTTTACATACCAGCAAACTAAGTGTCAAAGTGGAAATATTTTAAAATATTAAGGGAGTAATTAGTAAGTGCAGAGTAAGTAAAGGGGTAGTTATAAAGTTTTAAAAACTCCAAAATGACCAGAAGTAACTTTATCATGGAATTCAGAAATAATTCTATTTCTATTTTCTGTAGGTACGACAATTCTCCAATCAGATAGGTTAGAAACTACATTATGTTTGCGACGCAAATGTTTATATAAAATACATCTTTTACTGTAAAGTCAGCGGGATTAGATACAAGCTTAGATAACATAATTTTATACCAGTCATCAGGAATTATTTCAAAATTTTGAAAAAGATTAACGGAACGAGAAAGATAATCAGCAGGAACATTTACGGAACTTTTACGATGTTTAATAGAAAAGTTAAATTGAAACAAACAAAGACACCAACGAACTAAATTATTTGCAGGATCCTTGAGTTTAGTTAATTATAGCAAGGAAGAATGATCGGTAAAAACAGTAAACTTTGTACCTTCAACATAACCCCGAAATGTTCGCAACCAAACAAAACACCAAGACACTCTTTTTCAGTAACGGTATATTTTCTCTTAATTTTAGCTAAGGTACGACTTGCATAAGCTACAGGATGTTCAAAACCATCTGCTCCTTGAAAAAGCACAGCACCTAGACCGACGTCAAAGGCATCAGTTTGAATTGAAAGGCTTAGAAAAATCAGGACTAGATAAGAGAGGAGAAAAAGTCAATAATTTTTTTAAAGTAGATAAAGCTTGGTCGGATTCAGAAGTCCAAATAATTAATTGTCCTTTGGGGTTACCATGCGAGAGAGCAATAATAGGGGTACTGATAGTAGAGAAATCTTTAATTAAACGACAATAATATTGTAACAAAGTCATTACTCTACGAACTTCAATAGTATTTTTAGGAACGGGAGCCTCTAAAATTGACTGAACTTTTTTAGAATCCGTATGCAAACCATTTTTATCGACTACGAAGCCAACAAAGACAAGGGAATCACGCATAAATTTACACTTTTCAAAATTTACAAATAAATTAGCTTCTTTAAGAAAACCAA
Organism: Aquatica leii; assembly: GCA_035610365.1. NCBI lineage: Eukaryota > Metazoa > Arthropoda > Insecta > Coleoptera > Lampyridae > Aquatica > Aquatica leii. The sequence continues at coordinate 36,336,276 of CM069437.1, read as the reverse complement.
ATTAAGAACCTCTAAATGTTTTTCAAAGGTAAGAGTGGCGATAATTATATCATCAAGACAGACGAAAACATAGGGGTCAAATTCTGGACCAAGTACTGCATCCATAAGTCTCCGCATTGATTGAGCAATATTACATAAACCAAAACGCATTCGTTTGAATTGAAAAAGACCTTTGCCATGAACAGTAAAGGCATTCTTAGAACGAGAATCGATATCAAGAGGAGTTTGAAAGAAGGCTTGCTTTAAATCAATTGAGAAAAGAAATTGACTATCACGAAGTTTATTTAAAATAGAGTGAATCCTAGGCAACGGATAGGATTCACGAACAGTTACTTCATTTAACTTACAACCATCAAAGCACATACAATAAGAGTCATCTTTTTTTTTACAAGTAAAACAGGAGAGTTCCAAGGACTATTAGATTTTTTTGATAACACCTTGTGCTAGAAGACGATCTATTTCACTATTAATATGAGTTTGTAAAGCAGGAGAGAGAGAGGATATTGACGTTGCTTAATTGGCCTAGTACTACCAGTATCGATATAGTGAAAAGATAAATACGTTTCAGGTAAAAAGGTATCCGGAGATATCGACTCAAATTTCTTAACAATATCTTCAAGTTTATTGATATTTTCAGGAACTTGATCAGCGAGACCTTTAACTTTATTTACACTACAAACAGTAACTTCTTTAGGTATAGAGAACAAAGAAGAAAGAAAATCCATAGGTATATTAAACAGATGACAGAAATCCATTCCAAAAATAAAGCTAGTAGAAATAGTTGGCACGACATAAAATTTCACATGCTTGGTGACATTATTAATACGAATAGGAATTTCAATAACTTGAGATACTGTTTGAGGTTTTTCATCGGCAGTAGAATAGAGGAATCGTTAAAAACTGTAGAGTAAGAAGAGACGACATGTAAAGCATCTTTACCTAAAACAGAGACATTTGCACCTGTGTCTAAAAGAGTTATATGTTCTTGATTATTCAAGAAAAACTTAATGTAGGGACGATTGTCATTTGGTATAGAGACAAAGAAAGGAGATAATTTAAGTAAATTTTGTGAGGAAGAGTTACGATACGTACGAGAAAAGTACGTTTTAGACAACTTTACTCTTTCTTTCGGATGGTACGGGAGATATTTCTGTTAAGATGACTTGGACTCTCGGGACCTTTTCGTGTGCCAGACTCGTTTTTTGGAGAAATTATTTGCTGACCAGCAGGAATTTCAGAAATCACATTATGTTTACAAGAACAAGGACACTTTGACTTAACTACATTGGGAGTTCCACACTCATAATAAAAAAAATTCTTAGGTTATTTACAATTAGAATAGATATGTCCATTATTTTGACAATTCCAACACGTAACGACAGATAAAGAATTCCGGGATTGAATCAGTCATACTGATATCATCAGTATAGGCAAAGTCGGGAGCTAAGAGAACATTCACTTTCTTTGAAGGTAGCGGATTATATTTGTTATTTGTTGGCGACTATTTTCTAACTTACGACATATATCTAAGAGAATAGGAAACTGTAAGACCAAATGTGAGTTAAAGAAAGGGTGAAGATTTTTTTTTACAATACGATCTTCAACCGAGGGGGGTGTAGACAATCTGTTAAACATACCTTGCATTATAGCAATATAGCTATATTATATATTAGCTATAGCTATAGCTATATATTATAGCTAGATAGCAACACTCTCGTTTTCTCCTTGAGTACGCTGCTTAATTTCAGATAAAAGGCCGTCGTCATAAGAAAATGGAAGAAAAGTTTCTTTCAAAAGTTTTTCCAAATCGTGCAAGTTATTTACGGTATATCCGACAGAACAATACCAGATAAGAGCTTGTTCTTCAAAAAGATCAACGGCAGAGTCGAATAATTCTTGGAAACAAATATTACGAGCTAAGCGTAATTCATGAACTTTTACTAAAAATTTGATTAAGTTACTTTTACTTGAAGAACCAGAAAACTTCAAATTCTGTTTACAAACAGGCATACTATACGAATAAGATACGGTAGTTTCTTTAATCGAGGTATTTTGTAATTGTGACTCAATGTCGGAGACACTATCTAAACGTAAAAGAAATTCGCCTTCCAAATCGACAAAAGATTTATTTAATTTAGCAACAATATTTTTTTTCATCATTTTTGACAATAATTCGAGAAATTCGGTCGGTAACATGAGATAATTGGTACTGCAGACGTTTAACTTCAGAACTTCCAGAAGAAAAATCAGAAAGACCATAAATTTTCGAAGTTAAATCTTTCAAACAATTAGATACTTCGGAGACATCTTGCTCAATAGCATATGTAGACACTAGAACCTTAGATTCGTCACTAGATTCGCGATGCAGAATAGAACGCAACTGTCTACAAAGTTGATCCTGAGTAGAAAAAAGAGTTTGTCTTCTGATAAAAATTTCGTTAAATAATTTCTTCAGAAAGTAAGGCATAGATAAAGACATTTTAGATAAAGATACGATACAAGATACAAAAATCAATTTAGATATAGAAACGATATTTCTAATCCATGCAAGACAAAAGAAAAACAATTCGCACAATTTCGAAAACTAAATTGTTTATTTTCCATTAAAATATGTTATTCCCCACAAGGGATTCCAAAAATTGAAGCGCAAAACTCAGGTAGTTTTAGATAAGCGAAGAGTGCGCTAACAAACAATGTAATGAAATTAATTAAACAATCATTAGAATTGCCAAAATTGGTTAATTAACCTCCTAAGTCAGGGATGCCAAATAGTTATATTTTTGAGACCTAACTATTATAGTCTAAATTGCAATAATAAGAAAGAAAATAAATAAAAAAATATAAGGAAAACTCATCTATTAAATAAAAAAAGTTGTTATCTTATAATCGATAAATCAGACAAATAAGAAAAATAAGTACTTACATAACTTAAATCTAAAAAGTTATAAAGTTTTCCTGCTAATGCATGATTAATTAAACTTAATCCTAAGAAAATACCGGTAATTCTTTACAGTATTAAGGAAAACAATTTTTAGCTAAATAATTTTAAAAATAAATGAAACAACTAAATTCGCTTTTGCTTCAAATTAAACAATTAAGTTAAACTTCGAATATCAAGTTAACTAAAAGATTTTACATTTATTTTTTTTTTAGATTTTAGATAATAATTGTATTGAAAAAAAGAACGTTGCAAGCAACCACGGTTCAAGGTAACGTTCAAAATTCACTTACAATGCAAGTGTTAAGATTTCATGTCGACGACATCATTCATGCTACATTTCAAATACAAGAAATTGAAGATTGAAAATTAAAAGCAAATTTTACTTAAGGAAAATCGATAAGGATCTTTTGCATTTTAGTTTTATCGTTATTCCAAATCGATTCGGATTATGGGTGCAGCAGCAATCTCAAAGATAATTTCGGTAAATAAAAAAAAATAAATAAAAATAATCAGAAACGGGAAAGTACATATATGTATCGAAATAGAAATTTAACATACAGGTATTATTAACAATGACTTTTTAAACAAATATACTGTAGATATAAGGTAAAGTAAAAGCTTCATGGCTTCAAAATTAAGTCCCACAAGCGCACTACTCAAAGGCTAAGTACCGAATGAATTTCAAGGCTGACAACAAATACAAAATGGGCCTACAATGAAACAATTGCATTAATTACAACTGTCGAGTTGGAAGACTTAAGTCACCCAAAAAAAAAACAAATCAAAGTTTGGGACTATGTCAGTACAGAATTGGAAAGTCAACATCTTTCTATAAGTGTTGATATAATCATATGAATTTTACAATTTAGTGTATTCATTGTTAGAAGACTGCTGATTTGTGCAAATTAAAATGAAAGAATCTAATTCGATCGTATTCGAATGCAAAATATAATAATAAAAAAGCGGTAGGCGACCATCACGGTTTATGTATTACGATGAGATGGATCGTCTGTTAGGTCATAAACGTAATTTTGCATCACCACATTCAATTGATGTAACTAGAGTTGAAGAGTTGAGGAACCTACAATCATCCGAGAGCAGCTCCACTTCAGAAACGAATGTAGCTAAACCAACATCATCTAAAGTTGTAACCCCTATGAAGAAAAATAGTAGCATGATCTATTTACAGATGAAGAGGAAGGTCTTAGAAAAAAAATGAAGAAAGAAATGATAAAAAAAGTAAGAAGTTAGAAATGCACAAGTAAAACATGAAATTATTAAAGAAGAAATAGCATTAGATGAAAGAAAATGCGACTTACTCGAAAAATATATAAAATTAAAACATACTAATTAAAATAACTTTAATTGTACATATATTCATAAAAAGTATATAGTATTACAATAAAGTATTAATTTTTTTTTATTAAATACCTGCATATACATATAAAATTTATAAATTTGTAAAAATGAAAACTGAAGCACAAAACAGCTTAAAATTTTATTGAACCATATCTGCTAATAATTGCGTTCTCCTTTTTAAACATCATTAACCTCTAAATTTAGTGTACAACTTTCATTATCTTCTTCTGTATCTTCAGAACTAACGTCAAACTCTTGATTATTTATGCTGATACAGATATTGTGTAAAACACAAGCTGTTATAACACATTTTACAATAAATTTTATGTTAATATTATCAAAACATCGTAGTCTCCTGAACCTGCCGTATAATAAGCCGAATGCATTTTCTACTACCATTCTTGTTGACGACAATTCAAAATTAAATATTTTTTGATTTTGAGTGAGGTTTCCATTGTCCCGAAATGGACATGTAAGAAATGAAAGACATGGATATGCAGAATCGCCTATTATGTAATTACTCCCTAATTGTAAATCGCCATTCATAAGTTTGTTATAAATTTGAAACTTTTTCAGCAATTTGGTATCATGAATAGAGTTTGCTTCACCACAAAAGACGTCCATAAATCGTTTTTTGTGATCCACTATTTCTTGCAATAACATACTGTGATATCTTTTTCTATTACAATATGTTTCTTGGCGCTCTTTTGGTTTATTAATTTTAATATGGCAACCATTAATTGCTGCCACAATACCTTTCATTCTTTGTTTGGCAAAAAAACTAGTATTAAATGAGGTAATTGTTGATTCTGCAGTAGGCCATTTTATAAATTGTTGACTTACTGATACAAATTATGCTACTACATTATTCATGACTTTATGTACAGTACTCTTGCTTTTATTAAACCTATCAGAGAGTTCCCTAGACGTTTCATTGTTTGCTAAATACCATATTGTCATATATATTGCCTCTTTCGGTAGAACCTTCTAACGCCCTGATGGATTAGTTGATAGTCTTAATTTACCTTTACTGTATTCTACACAAAAAGTTATTAACTGTTACAGTATCGTTGAAAACTTTATTTTACTTACCCATTAAATATTCTCCTGTTTGCTTACAAGTTCTGAAGTGACTCTTAAACTCTGCTTTACTATACAAATCAACAACTTCTAAATAGGTGCACAAAATGAGTCGTCACTTGAATTTGAGAATAAAAATAAACGGCTTGTTTCTAGGCTGGTTTCCATCAATTCTTCCAATGTTTCATCATCGGATTCAAGTGAAAGCTCTTCCTAAAACTAACACAATAGTGAAAAATAATTAAAAAGGTTAAACGTACCACAACAGCTTTGACTTGATTCTCAAATTCTCTTTTTTCAAAAGACATCTTGCAATGATCCCTAGAGAAATCTATACTTTTCAAGGTTAATAAAATTACTGTGGTTATGTATGTTTTGTGGGTTATGTAGTGTTTAGTTACGCCTACATCCACTTCAGTCGTTTTTTTCAAAATGCTATAAACTAAGTTCGGGGTAGGTTTAGTATTAGTTCAGTTTAAGTGTAGCTAAGTGTTGAAACAAAAGTACTTATTAATTCAATGTAACATACACGGAATAAAGCCTTATCACTATCACACGTAGCACCAAGCATTATTTTACTAAGAAAATTGAGTATGTGAACCTCAGTGTCAGCAATAAATTAATTTTTATATAGCATGTCAGGTGGTGTCAGTGCATTTAGTTCGTGTGTTTTTCTTGATGGAATTTTATAGTGCAGTAGAACAGAAGCAAAAATATATTTGATACGCTGTCAACGTTTTAGTTACTAACATTTGTTCAATAAGTGAGTATGCATTTTATTATTTGTTAATAATCTCTCAATGGTACTGTAATTCTCAAATGCATCTAAATTGTTAATTAAGCGTTATCAATAATAACTGGCGTTATTCCTTACGTTATCAAATTTAAAACAAAAAAGAGAAATTAACTAAATAGTTATTCACTTCTTTAATTATTTTAACCTCAAAAGACGATGACGAAACATACATCAAGTCGATAAAATTTGGTAAATTGTCAACGGATGAGTTAGATTCCTACTGGGCAGCATGCATAGAATTAGACATGTATTCAAGTCTATCAACGAAATATTTGATCAATGGCCATTCTACAAAAACCATCTGAAGTTCGTTTGGTAAGAACATTGTATAAAATAATGTTTTTAATTGTAAATGCGATATTTTTTAGATTGATGTTGACTTTACCTATCTATACCCACTAGGAGATGGATTACTAAAAATCACCAATACGAATAACAAGCAATTTTTTTTTAATTTTTAGTTTGATTGATGTCTTCTTTCAGAGTGTAATAAAATTGGATCGGAGGCACCGAATATAAGCTTGCCTACGGCTATGGAATGCATACACGTGCATTAATTTGTTTGTGTTCCCATAAATTATGTTTAAAATGTTTAGTCTTTGTAACTTAATAACTTAGAATCAACCAATAAGGGTTGGATATTTTGTAATATTGCTTTTTATGGGAAGGAACGCGTGTGAAATTACAATTTCATGCAAACGGAACGACACCAGCTTGGAAATGTAACTTGTAAGAATGCATATTGAAATGATATTTGGTGGTGACAACTTGATAAGATAAAAGAGCGGGTGTCGGATCGTTTGTTCTAGTGCTGATCATTAAACGTTTATAAATTTAATTTTTATAATAATTAATGAAATCAGTTTTGTTTGTTTGTGTTATTGTTTATTAATGACTTTGTTTGAAATTTGTAATCGTAACTTTTGCAATAGTAAATAAATTGTGTAAACGGTCAGTGTCGTGCGTTATTCACTTGTATTAAATTGTCGATGCAGTCTAACCCATCACAAACGCCCAACGAAACCCCCCTTTATTTTCGATGCGTCTCTGACATATATTTTACATACTATTAATGTTTATTAATAAGTACATTAAATTGATGTAATGTATTCATTAAATTAATGTAATTGTAAATATTGTTGATGTACAGTTTACACTGATTAAATTTATGAAATCTGGTACATCAAAATAATGAAACACAACATAAAATCAATGTAATTATACATCAAATTAATGACGCACACAAATTGCGTCAATGTAATCGTACATTGTGTTTATGAATTTTTACATTGATTCATGAATGCTGGTAATACATTGTCTTGATGTACACATTCTAGTTCAGATTCAATGTTTTAGTTCATTAATCTAATGTAACAGATTCATTGTGCTGATGTACTCATTCATCAGATGCAAAATATGTACATTTTTCATTGATTCAATGTAGATTTACATTGATTTTACGTCACTTTTTCTTTCAGTGCAAGACATTGCAGCTTGCATCTTCAGAGTGCTAAATGTCACTGTCAGTGAACGAACGACAATACGGCAAAGACCAAATTCTACTTCTTGTTTTGGTTCTCAAAGAGAGACTAGTACCAAACCTAACTCTGGGTGTTTAACTACGACGCGGTCTAAGCCGAAAGTCGCTTCTAATCATAAACATAAGAACCGCGAAAGCTTAAGATTTTATAAAGGCCTATTCCCACTATCGTGGCCTGCAATGCAAGCGCTCGGAACGGGCTCTGCATGTGTTCTGCAAGTGCAAGAATTTTGTCTTATAAAAATTGCTGTATTATTAGATGAAGAGGGAGAAGAACAAATGAAGCGAATTTAAAAGCGAAAAACACGCGTTTGGGTTCACGATATGCTAAAAAAGCGCAATGAAGAAGGAGAATTTGCAACTCTACATATTGAAATTATGGAGGACGAAACCAATTTTTTTACGTATGTCTAGACACGAGTTTAACATTTTGTTGTTGAAGAGGTATTACAAAAAGAGAATACCACCTTCCGCGAGTCCATCCAACTAGTTCAAAAACTTGCAATATGCCTAAGGTAAGGATAATAATATTACTCTGTCTATTGTAAAAAACTAAATATTTAATTTTAATAATGTTTAAATAAAGAATACATTAATAATAATCATGGAGCAAAGTTGTTCGGTGGCAAAAAATGTTCAAAATAAGAGGCGGTGGGTGAAGAATGGTATGACTGAGACGCTGACAAATTTGAGCGTAGACAAGGGTTAAAGTTGATGAGGAATGATTTGATGAATGAAATGTACTCGTGCTAGGCGATTCGATGGTCAGTGGAACTTGTGAATTGCTAGCCTGATATACTGAAAAGTTTTGAATATGTTGCTGCTGATGTATGTATTTAGCTTCAATATCTGAAACAATTCCAAAAATTTTTGACTTCACTAGATGCTTGTCAGCGGGCGAAAAAGTTCTTACAGTAGCTTTAATGCTTTCAAAAAAGAAATGAAGCTCATCTTTAACTTCAGTTTTCTTTGTTTTCTCTTCTTCTAACAAGTACTTCATCAAAGTACCACTAGCAGTATGAGCCTGAGTAAAGACTTTAACATTGGACTTGGCTCTTTTTGGTGTTTTCTCTTTTTTGTTCTGCAGAACAGTAACTTGCAAGTTACTTTGGTTATCCCGAAGTAAAGTTTCATCCTGGGAAGTAATGAGAATTTGTGATGCATTAGGAGTGTATGATGCCTCAGAATCTTGTGATACCTGAAGATCTTCAGATGCGTCAAGATCTTCACTTAGCTGAGTATCATACTTCATCTTCATCATTTATTGTTGAAACACTGGGGTTCTCAGTCGTAACTGATGTCAATCTCTCTTTATCTTTCATGAAAGAATGAAGAAATTCTAGTATGTCTCCGTACTTCCATGTGGCTTTAGGGTCTGCAGCTTGTCCAGTTCTTGTTTTTTTAGAAGGAACTTCCTGTATTGCCCACGAATTATCTCCCACCGATGCTTGCATTCTTGGCCATCTGAAAACGATAATAATTATTTTTTCAGATTCCTGGCCACTGGAGATTCATATCAAACTATTGCATTCAGTTTCCGATTGGGACATTCAAGTGTGCATGCCATTGTCAATGAAGTGTGTAACACAATCATTATTAAGCTACTGCCAGTTTTTATCCCTACACTAATAAAGAAGATTGAGAAAAAATTGGCAAAAAGTTTTGAACCGCTTGGAACTTTCCTAATTGTTTGGGAGCCTTAGACTGCAAGCACATTGAAATCATTGCACTAGCTAATAGTGGTTCTAATTATTTTAATTACAAAAAAACATTTTCTGTTGTTCTGCTTGCATTAGTCGATGCTGATTACAAATTTCTGGCAGTGGAGGTAGGGTCTTACGGCAAAAACAGTGATGGGGGTATCTTTGCAAACTCCAGACTGGGAAGACAACTAGAAAATGGCTCTTTAAACATACCTGATAGAAGACAACTCCCAGATTCTGATATAAAAGCACCTTACGTTATTTTAGGTGACTCAGCGTTTCCGCTAAAAATTAACCTTCTGAGACCTTTCTCTGTGGTTCAAGTGCTCAATGAAATCGAAAAAAGAGTTTTCAATTATGGACATTGTCGTGCTAGGCGGGTTGTAGGAAATGTCTTCGGAATATTGGCACAGCGTTTCCGCATTTATTTCAGAAAAAATCATTGTAAACCGAGCTACGTCGAAAGAATAATTCTTACAACATGCATTCTGCATATTTACTTGCGTAGCACAACCATTACTAGGCAAGAAGCGAGTAGTCCTATAGAGAGTAGCAACTCGGAAGTTAATAATAACCAATGCATATTGATTTGCCAAGACAAGGTGGTAATGCACAAGAAAAAGCATTCCTTTGTCTAGAAGATTTTACCAGATTTTTCAATTCAAATGCAGGTACAATGTACATGTTTTATATTTCAATAAACAGATCATATAATAATTATATACTTACTTAGTTGTAATTTCTCTCCAATTGACACCCACACATTTGTTTTGTACTGATTGTCCGAATATCTTCTATGGGACAAATCATAGAGTGCGTCATTTTTCCGTACATATTCTATTAATTTTTCATCCATTTCGGATGAAAAATTATGAGCTCTTTTCTGACGTTTATTACTCATTTTGTGTCACAGAATTCAGACTATATACAATCTAGACTAAAACAATAATAAAATTAACAAAAAACGTTGAATGGGCTCGGCACCGGCTCTGCAAATATTCTTTCGTAGAAATTCGGCGAGCATGCAGCGTGCTTTGCCGATGCGCTGCCCGAACAATGTGAATGCATACTAACATTAGAATGTCTTCCGGGTTTGGGCCGTGTCATAGTTGCAACCGAAGCTGCCAACGTTTCGCCCACTTTCGTAAGGGGCTTCATCAGGGCGTGAGATAAATCGCAAAACTCAAACAAGCAATCGAAATCTTCTTGTGGTTTAGTCTACATTGGTGAAACCGGTCGTTCCGTCATTACTCGCATTTCAGAACATGATCGTTGTATAAGGAAAAGGTATACTTCCAAGTCTGCGGTCGCTGAACATCATTTTACTACAGGTCACAAGATAGATTTTGATAATGTTTCGTTGATTGCCAAATCTCCATTCTTCTTCAACAGGAAATTGCGAGAAAGCATAGAAATCATCAAACACCCCAATAACTTCAATCGCGATCATGGTTTCGAACTATCCCCTCTTTGGTTCCCGGTTATTAGTCATTTATCAAAAACACGCCCCCTAGCAACCGTAACCCAATCAGGATCGAGACCTTTCTCACCTTTTCATAGTTTAGGTTATGGCTTGTTTTACAAGTGGATAACCTAACTTTTGAGAAGTTCTTAGTAAGATTTCGATTGCTTGTTTGAGTTTTGCGATTTATCTCACGCCCTGATGAAGCCCCTTACGAAAGTGGGCGAAACGTTGGCAGCTTCGGTTGCAACTATGACACGGCCCAAACCCGGAAGACATTCTAATGTTAGTATAGATTCCGGCCGTGGAAGCCTTCGCTATTACAATGTGAATGCATCCTCGAAAAACGCATTTGAATCCATAGTTTACAATATTTGCAGAGCCCGTTTCGAGCTCTTGCATTGCAGGCCGCTTCCATGAAAGTGGGAATAGGTCTTAATGTTGTTTGTTGCATTATCTTTTTTCTACTTCTCGGCGACTTCGGCGCCGTGGTGCGCCACACGACTTTGTCCTTATGTACGACTTTGTCCTTATGTACGGCGTGTATAAAAGAATAGAAATATTTCATTTATTCATTGTTAAAATTACAAAATTTTGTTTCAAAACAATCACTTGACAATTAGCACTTTTATTAGGTTTCGTAGAACTTAAATATCCAATTTAATTAACATTACCTAAGTATTAATAAGTACCTAGATAATTTTTTGTAATTATTTATATATCTAATTGTTAACGAAGTAGAATATATTTATATATAATTAAAATACTTGACTTTTCAATGTATAAAAAGTAAATAACAATACATAGATACTGCGGTATTTCTTACCTCAGAGATTATAAGGGCCACGGTACTTTTCTATCTTAGACTGTGACCGCGTCGTTGTCGTTGTCCATTTTCATTGATCGCGAGTGTATCTTTTAAATATAAATGTAAAATAATGAACGGTTTTTATACCACAGTGATTTTTCTAAGTAAATAACACTGCATTTGTAATATTTATACCTTGTGTCCCACGCTAAGGATACTCCATGGGATTTAACATAGGAAATTTGAAATAATTTTTTTCCTGCTTCCCAAATTAAAAAATCGCAAACATTTTGACGCAGATTTAAAGTGGCACTTAAAACGTTTCTAAAAACAATTTTTTGATTATAATTTGATAAATAATAAATTAATTACAGGCATTTGAAATTCGAAATTTTGAAGGTTTTTTGCCCATGCGATTCAGATCGGCTATCTTTGGTTTTTAAAGTAATATGGATGCTAAAATTAAATTGTAGCCCGTCAAATCAACATTATGCAACTTTATTTTTGAGGAAATGGAAATTTGAAGAACAAAGACTAGAAAAATTACATTTGAAAATTTTCTATAGCAGACTAGAAAAAAAATAATTAATCAAACATAAATTTACATTTACATAGGTATCTACAAACACTCATCGTGGTACCAATAGGTCGAACGCAGGAAGATTGCTCGAATAATCGTCGTGCAGAAAAATTTATTTTAATTGAGAATTTGTGGCCCTGTAATGGGCCTTTTTAACATTGTCGATCCGTTGCTTGGCGGAACGGCGAATCTCCTATTTGGGTATGAGGTGTTGAAAAATGCCTCCTGCTTGCACTGTACAATAAGTTAGCCGTTCAACAAATCTTTTTTGTGTTGCGGCTAATTTACGAATAGTAATAGCTCGGCATATCACTTGAATTTTATCTTTTAGTGCGTCTCTATTTTCATACCGTTTTCCTCCTTTGAATAATTTTTTTTATGTAACTCCACAAAAAAAATCGCACGGGTTTAAATCAGGTGACCTAGCAGGCCATGTAATGCAACCATTCTTGCCTATCCATTGATTTGGAAATGCTTCATTTAGAAGCCCAGTGTTTAGTCTAGCAGTATGGGCTGGAGCACCATCCTGCATAAAACAAACTTGGTGATTTTCACCCGCAACATCATTTAGTTGTGGAAACACTTCTTCTAGTAGAAGGTAATGATATTTTATGGAAGTAAGTGTACCTTCAATGAAAAAAGGACCAATAACATGACTTCCCAGCAAGCCCATCCAAACATTGACAATTTGTCGCCATTGACTTGGTCCATTTACTAAATTGTGTGGATTTTTGAGAGACCATGTACGATTATTTTGTCGATTTGGTCTTTCATCAAGTCCAAATGAAAATTCCTCCGAAAAACAAATGTTTTTTACAAAATCGCGATTGGTATTGTTCATTTCGGTGATTATTTCACAAAATCTCATACGAGCATAATAATCGTGTGGTAATAATTCTTGATGGCATTGCCAACGGTAACTTTTAAAGCCCTCCTGTTTGAGGTACCTGAATGCTGACGACCGAGGAACACCTACATTAATTTCAATTTCTTGCAAACTAACATCAGGATCTTGGTGTACAGCTGCAAGAACTGCCAACTTCTGAGGGTTGTCTTCATGATCGTGTAAGGGTGGTGGACGCTGACATTTACTTGGTGGATTTACGGAGCCAGTGGTTTCAAATAATTGTATCGTTTTTTTGATACTCTTTAAAGAAGGTATTGGTCTATCTGCGAAAAAAACAGCAAAGTTTTCTCGAATTTGGACCTTGGAAACACTTCGAAAATATTGTTTTACCACAAGAATTTTTTCTTCTTCATTCATTTTCAAAGCTTCTAAAACAATTCTATCAGAACTGTCAACACTTCAAATGTTTTATAACAAATCAATGCTAATATGATTTTTAATACCTATTTACTTGAACATAATTCAAGTTTATTTCATTTTGGAATCATAAGCTGGTTTATTAGCACGCAATGGCGGGCGCAATTTGGTTTTTTTAGCCTACAGAAAATTTTCAAATGTAATTTTTCTAGTCTTTGTTCTTCAGATTTCCATTTTCTCAAAAATAAAGTTGCATAATGTTGATTTGACGGGCTACAATTTAATTTTAGCATCCATATTACTTTAAAAACCGAAGATAGCCGATCTGAATCGCATGCGCGAAAAACCTTCAAAATTTCGAATTTCAAATGCCTGTAATTAATTTATTAATTATCAAATTATAATCAAAAAATTGTTTTTAGAAACTTTTTAAGCGCCACTTTAAATCTGCGTCAAAATTTTTGCGATTTTTTAATTTGGGAAGCAGGAAAAAAATAATTTCAATTTTCTCATGTTAAATCCCATGGGGTACTCCTAGCGTGGGACACAACGTATATTTTAAATACTTAACATATTGTGGTTGTAAAATAACTTTACTTCTTAACATATAAAAATTTAAAAAAAAAAGACATAATTGTTGAAGATTTTGCTTAAATAAAACTAGGTTTATTTTCGTCTACTTAAACATGACAAAATTTTCACGAGTCTTAACAATAATCTGAACAATTCATAAAAAGATGTTTAAATGTTCAATATTTAATACAATTTCAAAGGGACGTTTATTATTGAATAACTTTAAACAATCGATAATAATTTGTAACATCAGTCGTATTTCCCAATAATACTGTTTTATCGGCAAAGTTAAAAACAACTATCTCACAATAAAGTAATACAGTCCGATAATGACCAAGACGGTGTTACTACCCAACTTCCACTGCCTGCTGCTAGAAAAATTTGATGCCGAATTACATAATGACTTAGTGCAAGTTACGCAATTCGTGTTGTTAATGCATCTGTTGCCGTATCCACAATTTCTAGTGACGACTTTAACTAAAAACCTTGTTAAATATAATCTTTAGAACTGAATTAAAACATACTTCCTTTAATGACATTATTCTCAATAAAACAAACAGTTTCATTTCTATAGCAAATTGCTCTCGATGCCTTGGACGGGCTAAAATGTATACCGCAAAAACCAATCGTTGTCGAAAAACAATCAAAGCATACCAGAGCAGAAGCTGTAACGTCACCAAAAAAATATTAAAAACATCTCAGCATAAACACTTACCAATGTAAAAGCAGTTAAAAATTAATAAGTAATTAATATTCAATAGATGCATGTTTATGTTTATAGACTGGCATGAATTGTTTAGTAATATTTAATAATGATATTATAACCTCAATTGCATTTGGTCGAATAAAACGTCCATATTGATTTTACAATTGTCTGATTAGTGTTTATCAATTTATAAATAATATATTTACGTTCAAGGTTCTATTAAACAATTTTTCAAATACACTTTAACAAATTTGATTTAACAGTATTAAATACCGTTAGTTAAAAAATTGCAAACAGGTAAATTCTGAACGATAAATGTTATCAGGTTTGAATTATTTATGACTCGCTGATAGGTGTTTAAGGTTTATTAAACAATCAATGAATCAGCAATGGTTAAATTCTTAAAAGTGTGATAACACGCGCGAAGATAATACAAATGTGTACATTTCGATATTTATAGAAGCACAATATTTGATAAAGGAGACATTAGATAAACAAATAAAAATTAAGAACAAAGACGAACTGGATTACAACATTCTGTCAAAGATACCAATGTAATGTAACGAATTTTTTCAGTAAATTTCAGAAAGTTATTTATTATAATAAACAATTTTAATTTGAGACTTTCAGAACGTACGTTGTGAATTAACCAAAGAAACACTAACTGTTGTGACAAATCTATTCGTTTGACAATTTAATAACAAAAGTTGGGAATTATATTGTGCTCGCCAAAAAGTCGGCACCAAATGAATTTTTTTTTATTTGTGATTTTTAGTTTCCTATAAAGAAAGTATAGCGATCGCAATTTTTTTTCAAAAAATTTTTATTGGATAATTTTACGTTTCAAGATCTCCTGAAACAAAAAAAACAATTTTTGGAATTCTTCGTTTAGGAGGGGCATGTAAAAACCACTTTCATTCATTTTTGTGGCAACGTTTCGTGCTTAAAGCGAGCACTTTATCATTTTTGTCAATTGTTTGTTGAACGTTTATGTCCTGTGTTATTTGAAAAATTTTAATTATTGACCATTTTATGTTTAATGTTTTATTATTTAGTAAACACAATTTCGTAAAGTTGCTTATGTCCTTGATCGGCGGATTGATCCACTTGATTTTATTTTTTGGCCTGATGAAGTGCTCGCTTTTAGCACGAAACGTTGCCACAAAATGAATTAAAGTGGTTTTTACATGCCCCTCCTAAACGAAGAATTCAAAAGATTATGTGCATATGCAGAGGAGAAAGAACCTTTACCAAAAACAATTGTGTAGCATAACTGTGACAACCTGTGTGTGCATTACCCTCAATACTGGCGTGCGCTTTAGTTGTGGCATACATTGACTATAAACCTGTTTTATGTATGCTGCTTTTAATGTACCGCGTCTATGAGGATAGTACGCAAAATATCCGCATAAAAGAACTACCACTATTTAAGACATGGTGGGAACTTAAGCAGTGAGAAGTACACCACAATCGTGACTTTATTTTGCATACGCTGAACGTAATTGTTACTACTTTTGTTACCTAATAGTGTGGCGCCTTTTGGTCACACACACTTTACACCATTTTATTGTTATGAGTTCTGGTGACTTGTTATGTTCGAGTATAAAAATTGTCGTCGACACGCCCACCGTTTGTCGGCGATTGTCAATTTTTATAAGCACGCATTTTATTGACTATCTGGTAATATTTGGTGCAACACAGATCTCTACGTTCAATAAGGCTTTCACTATTAAGTTATTTCTCGCAATTCCACATAAATATGCAAATTAATTATGTGTCTATCTAAGCGAAAGTCTAATTGGGGTGAGTAATATTTGTGTATTGAGGGTTTGATTCTTTCCTAATTGTCTTTAGCGGATTTCCATACTCCCCACACGTTTTCATTATGGGAGAAGATAACAAACAGATGGCATATTTGGGGAAACATTTCCATGACATCACGTTACTATAACTTAACTATTCATACCGTCAAGGGGTTGCAAACCTTTAAAGTTGCGATTTCTTTTGGGAGGAAAGGCCTGCGTCAGTTGCTACACTAAGTCGAGGGGAAATGCTACGCATTCTCTATCTCAAATGATTGTATGCCTTGAAAACGAAATTTACTTGTGTTAACGCCGTATGTACGTTTTGTGTTAGATCTAATATTACGTTTTAGGTATAACAGGTACGGTATTAGCTAATCCCCTACTGGATAAAATCTAACTGTGAGTATTACAATTTCTAATTTTACGATTAGTACTTCGTTGATCATGTCAATTGTTGACCGTACGTACATGTTAGGATAACACAATTAATTATAAGATAATTTTGTGCGTCACAAAATTGTATGCAGTGCGCGTTAAGTTTCTAAGTCTCCATTTTTTTGTTATATATTTTTGCGATTTTAAATTTACGAATATTAAGTCATTCCTTCTTCGAATGTAAAAGTTTAGCCCAACTAGGTCAGTTTACTGTACGACGTGTCCAGTACAGGGCGCAACTTGTATTTCGTCTGACCCATGTATTAGCATTTGGAAAATTTACGTAATTATATTTATGTACCTTCTTCGTCTTCTTTGGAACTATTGTCTGTGATAAAATAAATATATATTCTGTGTTATTTGTTTTTTTTCAGCTATGAGTAGAGTTAAACGATATCTCCCTATTTTAATCTTTTATCGTTTTAACGCTTTTTTAGATTTAATTTATAATTTAGCATCACAAAGCCTGCGACTCCCTCTACGCGAACAATTGTGTTAGACGTTACTTAATTTTTTTTTGGTTACACGAAAACCAGTGTAACAGGGCCTTAATTTTTTTTGGTTCTGTCTAGAACGCCACAGTGGATAGATGTTTTAACAGACTGTTTTGCCATTTTTTCCGTAAATTTGCATTTTTTAAAATAATTTTTATTATAAGGTTAAACTGAATGTTTTTTAGGCAATGAAACTTAGAAGCAGAGGTAGAAAGAAACTTGGTAATGCAAAAGAGATCTTTGAGCAATGATTTATTAAATTTGCCGCGGTAAGAAACGACAAAAGGTCTGGAAAAACAATATAGACAGGTAGCAATTAAAAGTGGATACCTATTTGATTAACTAAATTTTAAAAATGCTATCTTAGGTACTTTTTACGTAATTTTCAATTTATTATGCTTATACCAATTTCCTAACTTAAAAGATATATAAGCTATCAAAAAATTCAAGAACATTTTTTTAGAACAAAAAATTCAAAATAGCGGATTTTCTTATTTAGAAACCGATTTTTCTTAAACTTGAAACTTGGCGATGTTTATAGCCCAGTCATTTTACGCAATATTTTGAGCAAACCCAGAAAAAAATAATAAGGAGCTAATTTTTTTGCATAAATGTTCTTTGAAGGTGAAATTTTAACATAGTAAAAGTTCTGTAAAATCCTCTTACCGCAACCCCACTTTTTCCACCCCCAAAAGGGCACTTTTTCATATTTTGCTTATTTACTCAGAAATGATTGATTTGATGAAAAAATCATAAAAGTACTCTTTTATAGCATACAAAATTTCCTTTCCAACGATATATAACATGACCTATAGTTCTTTTGCTTTAACCGCCCTAGAGCCGTTAACGTTAGGGAGTTAATTTATAAGTTACCAAAAACAACCATTTTTACACGATTTTAATACTAATTATACTTTTTCAAGCTTGTTGGATACTTTTGTCATAAATTATAAGCTTATTATTGATTTTTAGTGTCCATAATTAAACATTTATTTAAGTGTATTTCACCAGTACTAGAAGTTTTTCTGTACCGCCTCCTAATAGGCGTAGATATCTATAAGTGCATGATCGTTTACTTGAAGGTCAGCAGATTGAAAGCACAAACTCTTGCGGGTGTTTTAGAGTTTAAAGTGTGCGTGTTTACATATTTTTTTCAATCAAAACGATCATGGAGAAGTGTGTGTTATGTAATTTATAATTGAGTGATGAAGTTTTGGTCAAAGTAAAAGAAAAGGGATTAAAAACCATATGCAAAGCAAGTGAAAAACAAGGTGATGGTTTACATGCTAAAAAAAGCATGAAGCGTTTATAAAGGTCATCGAGTTCATAGAAGAATCCGATGAATGTCAATTTAGTATAGCAGAACTAGAGGAGGTGATCAAAAATGCTGCTCGAGAGCTAAATTGCGAACAGAAAGCAGTTACAAAACAAGTTGGTTGCTCATTTTGGACAAAAAATATGTATAACGGAACTATCAGGTAAAAATGCAATTGTGAATTTTAAAGAAACCTTCGATTCCGTCTTATAGGAAAAATGGTATAAAGAACGGAACTTAGGTAATGACTGAGAAGAGCAAATAAGAATTATGAAGAAAGCAGCAGATATAATTCGACAAGACATACGCTCTACATTGCATAATTGTAGCATTTATCCAGCTGCGGATAATGGAGAAATATTTTGTCATATTCCAGATACCCTTAAAACTTTAATGGAATCAATAATAACTTCAAGACATGGTGATAGTATAAATCTAGATAAAAAAAGAGCTGCTCTGAGTCAAGCTATAGTAAGTGCCTGTAGACCTAGGTCATTTGTTCCTCCAATATTGCTTGGAATTGAAGTATACGTCCATCGACATTTTGGTTCAAGGCAGTTAGTTGACTTTCTACATAATTGGGGATTTTCCGTTAGCTGTAACGAAACATATAGGTATGAAAATTCCATCATAAAAGAAACAACGGAAGTTCACACACAAGATGGTCATATTCAGTATTGCTTTGATAATGCCGATTTTAATATAAAAACGCTCACCGGACATGATACATTCCACAGTTTAGGAGGCATTCGGTTAACTACTCCAGCGCCCGCTCTAGTGCCTATATCCTTTGCCAGAGAATGAAACATTTCATCAGCTGAAACAACTGCTGAAAAGGGCAACATTCCAATTGTATGGTATAAGGCTCTACCAACATCTGGTCTTAAAAACATATTGGCTAAGAATATACAAATAAATTTATCGGAAATAAATGTATTGTTAGAACCAATCAAAGCACTAGATCTAATTTAGTTATGCAGCACTTGGTCAGGTAAAATCGTATTATATTTCGTTTAATTTTCTGGTATTCCATTTAGGTACTCTTTTAGGATTTGATAAACCACCTTCCTAGAACAGAACCATGAAAAAGGCTCTAAATGGAAATATGGTATGCAATACTTTCAATGTTACATTTGTACCCTTTATTAATATGCTGCAAACTAACCCGAGCACTATATATTCTGGTTTGATGTTTGCTCATAAGGAAACTTTAAGAATTGGACAAACAAATTGCGTAATAACCTTTGACCAACAGCTTTATGACAAAGCCGTTAATATTGTTGCATCAAATCCAGATACTTTCAACAAGGTAATTATACGTTTTGGCGGTTTCTACACTCTTATGGCATTCATGAAAGCTATTGGATACTTGATGGGTAAGATTTTTCTAAAATATATCACCAAATATCTCTTTCTCACGGTTTACTTTTTCTTTTAGGTGGTAGTGGTTTAGAAAATTTGTGGGGTCAAGTTTATGCTAAAGCTTCCATTGGCCATATGCTAGTAGGACATGCATATAACAGAGCCGTTAGAGCTCATTTTCTTACAGAGCAAGCTCTTGCTACGTTTCTCTTAGAAAAACTAAAAATTTGTGATGAAAACAAGGAAAAGTTAAGAAACGTATTTTTTGATTTTCTACTTGGTCGGTATAGTTCGTCAATACAAACCGTGACTCAAGATGCAGTTCTGGGTACACTAAAAAACAATTAAATAACATTATTGAAGAAATATCCAGCGTGAGCCAAACTGGATTACTGTGGTTTCAATACATGAAACCGGTATTATTAATTCATCTATTTATACGTGCTGAGAGGACAGCAAACTGGGATCTCCACATTTACTGTCTGCAACAAATGTTACTATACTTTCACGCCGCTGGTTCATATCATTATGCCAAATCTGCACACCTTTATGCACAACACTGCGATGATTTAAAAAATACGATGTCACCTGTAGAATATAAAAACTTTATAAATGATTACTTTGTCCGGCGTACTAGAGAGTTTTGGAGCGGGGTACCAACTGATCAGGTCATAGAACAAAATCTCATGAGAAATTTCAAAGGTCAAATGACTCATGGTCGGGGGATAACGGAAGATACCTTAAACCACTTTGTTTATTTCTTTCCAGGATGTCTTCGAATGTGTAACATCATGGAAGAAGCCTGTGGTATTGCTTGCAAAAATTGTTGTCAAACCACTGACCAGGTATGATATCTTTTTGTTGTAAATAAGAAAATGTACATATCTCTCTTTTGCTAATTTAGCACGTTGACTTCAGGGCTTCTCGTAGAATAAAGGACACAAAAAGATTTAGAACTTTCTTAAACACCATTCTCCATTTGAACCCTCTGACAATTTGTATTCTCTGTCAACAGGCGTGGTTGCAGACAAATCTATTAATTGTCATCACGCTCTGGAGATTGGTACCATAGCGCTTAATAAAGTAATTGGAAAATCGTTTGCCGAAATTAAAATTTCCGTAAAAAATAAGGCAAGGCTATTGTCATTTATGAGTGGAACAATAAAAATTAGAGATGATGTGGTTCCAGTTTCAACCCCTCAACTTTTTCTTCGTCTTTTTTACATTCTTCAATGTCATACATATTCGGTGTCAAGTCGTCTGTAAAGTAACACGTTAGATTAAAAATTGTCGATTCTTTTACATCAAATTATTAAAAAACTATTAAAAGTATTAAAAGTACAATTGGTGGTTACTTGTGAATTATAGTGCAAAATGGTAATTAAATGTCCTGTCTGCAAAGATAATCTTAATCCGGACAAAGAAATTTCCTGCGACGAATGTCATACAAAAATACACACAACCTGTGCTGGATTATCTCGAGTTGAAGTTCAATGCATTCAAGCAAAGGATAAGCGATTATCGTTTTATTGCAATGAATGTCGCCTTCATCGATCCGACATAAGCGAACTCAAGCAACTTGTACTTGAATTAAAAAAAGAAATTGAAACCCTAAAACAGCAACAACCCGCTAACATTCAATTAACTACTACTAAAGATAAGGAAGATCTAATCGCTGAAATAATTGACCGCCAACATCGTGCAAAAAATATAATTTTATACAATGTGCAAGAGGAAACTACTGGAACTCCCGATGAGATAACAACAAAAGAAACAGGTACTGTAAAAAATGTTTTGCTACAAATGTCTAATATCGATACGAGTGATATAACATATCACAGACTTGGACGTAATCGTATTCAAGGTAGAAACAGGCCGGTGAAGGTCACTCTTAAATCATCATACGATGTACTTTCAATATTAAAAAACAAACATAAATTTAAAAACACCATCAACCCGATAGCAATCAGCGCCGATTTAACTCCCTCACAACGAAATTATCTTCTTTCGTTACGTGAAGAGCTTTCACTGCGTACATCTAAAGGAGAGACCGATTTAACAATCCGATATATTAGAGGAACGCCTACGATCACAAAAAAAAATATTTGACCCTCGAATAACAAACAACACAGTATTTCCATAAAACAAAATTTAAACATCTACTACCAAAACGTTCGTGGATTACGGTCTAAGGTTAATAAAATATATAATTATGCTAGTGATTGTGATATTGACATTTTTGCTTTTGTCGAAACTGCACTTACTGCTGATATCTCTAATAGTGAACTCTTTCCATTAAATTACATTGTATATCGATGTGACAGAAACTATAAATTAACCAAACTAGCTTGGGGTGGTGGTTCATTAATTGCCGTTAGAAACGATATAATATGTGAACCTTTAGATTTAACTTTATTATCATCTGCTTTGCCTACCATTGATATTGTCGGTTGTAAATGTAAATTGCATTGCAATTTAATTTATTTATTAGTCATTTATATGCCACCATCAACCACAGTTGAATTATTTGAGCAATTCTTTGATTCCCTAGAAACTTTGGTTCATTTATACAAAAAAGTTATATTAATTGGTGATTTTAACGTACCTTTCTTCTATTATCCCGATGTAAATGATAACAAAACTAAAATCGTGTATAACTTTATGACCCTATTCAATTGTACTCAATACAATAATGTTGTAAATATACATTCTAGATTGCTAGACTTAGTCATTAGCAACAACAAATGTGAGGTACAGAAAAATGATGTACCTGTTGTGACTGAAGATTTATATCATCCTGCGCTATCAATCACAACTTATTGTAAAACCAAACTGAATAATTTTCAAACAAACAAGAACAGTAAACGTTATAACTTCTACAAAGCAAATTACATAGAACTTTACCACTCACTCAGTGAAAGTAATTGGTCGAGCATTGAGAACTGTGTCGATGTCAATGAAGCTTGCTCTGAATTATACAATATCTTGTATTCAATATTCGATAACTATGTTCCTTTATAACGTCACAAATCTTCCATTTACCCTAAATGGTTTACTCCTCAAATAATTTACAATATTCGTCTTAAAGAACGTCACTATAAAAAATTTCAAGTACTCAAACAATACCACCACTTAAGTGAATACAAACGTATTAGAAAACTAGTTAAAAGTCAGATAACTTTAGCGTACAAGGCCTATACGGAACACGCTGAAGCTAGTATCCTGAACTGTCCTAAAGAGTTCTGGAAGTTTATAAATTCTAAAAGAAAGTCTTCACGAATACCTCCTTCGCTGAGTTATAATGGATCAAATATAGATGGACCTCAAGAAATAGTAAACGCGTTCGGAGACTACTTCAGCAGTGTGTACTTACCTTACAGTCCGATTAGTCAACGTCTGCATTCATCTGAAATAACAAATAATATGCCCAATACTCACATACGATATGTGACGGAAAATGACATAATTACGTCAATTTTAAAACTAAAAAATAATCATTCATCTGGTCCAGATCAAATACCTGCTTTTCTAATTAGAGATTGTCGGATGTTTCTTTGTAAGCCGTTAATGACTATATTTAATCTTTCTTTTCAAAATGGCACTTTTCCCCAAGTATGGAAAGCAACCAATATTATACCGATTCTAAAAAATGGAAGTCCTAGTGAAATTGTGAACTACAGACCAATTAGTATTTTGTCTAATTTCGCTAAAATTCTTGAATCCATCTTATACAAACAGATTTATGGCAGCATAAAAAATTTCATTACCTCTAATCAACATGGATTCTTTGAAAAACGATCTACAGTAACAAATCTTGCGTGTTTCACTCAATTTGTACGTCAAGAGTTAGATGAACGACATCAAGTGGATACTGTATATTTAGATATACGTAAAGCGTTTGATACCGTATCTTATGACCTAATCATTTATAAACTTAGCAAATTTGGTTGTCATCAATCACTCTTAAATTATTTATCTTCTTATCTCACAAACCGTGTTCAATCTGTTGTGTATAACAATTACACATCGTTGCCTATTTATCCTACATCTGGACTACCTCAAGGCTCTAACTTGGGTCCTCTTTTATTTATCATTTATATCAACGATTTATCAGACACAATAACCTGTAGGCATTTGTTTTCGCTGACGATGTTAAAATATTTACTTCTATTTCTAATGAAGACGATTGTGTTCTATTGCAAAACAATATCAATCTCATTGAAAACTGGTGTCATTTAAATCACTTATCACTAAACACTCACAAATGCCAAGTCGTGTCATATTCGAGAAAGTACAACACTATACAATTTAACTATACAATAAACTCGTCACTGTTGGCTCGTAGTCACAAAATCAAAGATTTAGGAATATACTTCTGTTCTAATCTTAGTTTTACTGAGCACATTCTCAATATGTCTCGCTCAGCTCTTTCTACTGTAGGCTTCATTATACGTAGTTGTAGGGACTTTTCGAACCCTATCGTGCTTAAAACATTATACTTTTCATTAGTCAGATCTAAACTGGAATACTGCTCACTGATTTGGTACCCTCAGTTTCAATATCAAGAACATATCCTCGAATCGGTACAAAGAAAATTTCTTAAGTTTTTGGCCTTTAAAATTGATCACATATATCCAGTCAGAGGCTACCCTCACGTTAATCTATTATCACGTTTTAAAGTACAATCTCTTGAACAAAGAAGAATAATCAACAGTGTGATCTTTTTTTCTAAATTAATAAATAATCAAATCGATTGTTCTAATTTACTATCACATCTTAATTTCTTTGCTCCTAGATACCCTTCCCGCAACACCGTTACATTACAGTTACCTTTTTGTAATACAACTTTGCTTTATAACGCTCCAATCAGCATAATCAGTCGTAACATTAACAGCATATCAGATAGGTGTGATGTATTTTGTACCACGCAAAATTCTATAATAAAGTGTTTTAGTAATTAATAAGTATTATAAACTATTTGTTTTCTTTTTTCTTTTTTTGTAATGAATGACGTATAGCAAGTCTGACACTGTATGTAATTAATTTTTGTATATAATTAATTTTTGTAAATTGTCCTGTAAGTGGAAAATTGTTTCTGTTGGACAATAAACATTATTATTATTATTATAAAGCGGAGAATTTTGAATTTGAGCTATCATCTACACCACCTGCTCTGTTTGACGGCAAATGAGAAAAACTTAACAATAGATTTTAACCACTTGCG
This sequence comes from Aquatica leii, assembly GCA_035610365.1. Taxonomy (NCBI): domain Eukaryota; kingdom Metazoa; phylum Arthropoda; class Insecta; order Coleoptera; family Lampyridae; genus Aquatica; species Aquatica leii. The sequence continues at coordinate 36,310,829 of CM069437.1, read as the reverse complement.
TTCCGCATAATACAGCTGAAGAAATAAATTTACAGCCCGCAGAATTTGTAATTGACGGGGGTTATCTTCTTCACACTGTAGTATGGTCAAAAGTTGCGTATAAAGCTATATGTCAAATATACGTTAATTGTGTTATCAAACAGAATACAAATGCTGTTGTGGTATTTGATGGATATTCTGAAGTTACCAGTACAAAATCCGAAGAACAAAAAAGGCGTAGTAGAAATAAAATGTGTCCCGATATTATTTTTAACGAGGAAACTTGCGTTAACATATTGTAGGCAGATTTTCTATCAAACAAGAGGAATAAAGCAGATAAACTCATTGTTAGTACAGCTCTTAGGTTACACCAATTAAACAAAAAAGTAGTTATTTTAGCTACAGACACCGATATACTTACAATGCTGATTGCCAGAGCTCCTACAGATAACAACATTTTTGTGCTTCATCCGGCTACGAGTAAAACACCTGCTCAAGTTTTTGTTGTTGACGATGTTCAAAAAAATATAGAAGTAATGAAAGAGGCAGTTCTGTTTGCTCACGCAATATCGGGGTGTGATAAAACATCTGTTTTATATAATAAGGGTAAAAAGAGTTCTTATAACTTGCTACAAAAGAGTAAAAACTTGAGGGAAAAAGTTTGTCACATATTAAACCTGCCTAATCAACGTAAAAAAAAAGTAGTGGCATTTGGCGAAGAGTTTGTGAGGGCACTATATCCGAACGGCTAAGAGTTTTCAAACATTAACCAGTTTCGACATCATTGATACAACAGAATGATGGTTAAACAATCTGCAGCTTCTTTTATGGAGCTTTCAAACTTACCACCCACTAAGGCAGCAACAGAACAACACTTCTTGAGATTATATCTCCAGATTAAACAACCACCACTATGTTGCACTACCATTACAGTATTTTTGATCTTTTATAGGTACAAGAATTGCTAGAAAATCCATATCCACCCACGGAGTGGGTTTGGAAACTAATACAAGACCAATTGTTTCCCATTCCAACAACACTACCCCCTGCGCCTGAATCCCTTCTGAGACTGATTCATTGTCAGTACAAATCTACTTGTGCCGGTAGGTGCTCAAGCAGGAATTCAGGCCAAATCCTGTGTGCAACTTGTAAAGGTGAAATATGCACTAATACTGATAAAAGTTCTATAGCGTACTGAAGAAGAAAAAGAAGAAGAAGAAGGGAATATATGAAAATGTTTGTTTATTTAGAGTGCGTGTGCCTTATTTCCGAACAAGAGCTATTAAAATATATATAGTAGGTTGAATGACAATTTTAGGTTTTATATGTTTCATTTGCGTAATCAATAAAATTAGCTGTATGGTTTACAAAATTATCCTATGTGGTTAACCCCCGGCTTTGGCTTGTTTTTAAACCAACCGCCTACCAACTTCACACTCTTCTATAATAAATATTTAATCATGAAAACTTAAAAACCAATAAGAAGCTTATTAAGTAGTTATGACAAAAGTATCCAACAAGCTAGAAAAAGTATATTAGTATTAAAATCGTGTAAAAATGATTGTTTTTGGTAACTTTTAAATCAACCACCCCCTAACGTTAACGGCTCTAGGGCGGTTATAGAAAAAGAACTATACGTCATGTTATATATCGTTGGTAAGGAAATTTTGTATACTATAAAAGAGTACTTCTATGATTTTTTCATCAAATCAATCATTTTTGAGTAAATAAGCAAAATATGAAAAAGAGCGCTTTTGGGGGTGGAAAGAAGGAGGATTTTACAGGACTTTTACTATGTTAAATAGTCGATCCCAAGAAACATCTATACCAAAAATTAGCTCCCTATTATTTTTTTTTGGTCAATGTCTAAAATGACTGGGGTATTAGGTCTGTTGGGTTTTATTAAATTTAAACAAAAGCAATTTTAATATGACGTTAAGTTTATTTAATTATACATCAACGATCGAGTTATTGCTATGAACCGAATAAAAAAGCGCAAACAATTTTAAAAAATGTTCAAAAAGCATAAATATCTTAATCAAAAACGCTTAAAAACACAAAATTTATCGAAAAAGCAAATAAGCAAATTAAGCAAAAAATAAATTTATAAACCGATAAAAAAATTGATAAGCTGTACAATTGATAATACATGCTATAAAATACCCGATTTTAGCCATTTACAATATTTTTCCTACGTTGGTAGTCTGAATTTCGGGTAAATTACCTGCAAACGGCAACACTTCACAGTTGCCAAATTTATTTTATATTTACGTTTTTTTCCGTGTAATGTTTTGTAATAATCGCGTATTTACCGTTTGCATTTTCATTAAATTTAAAACAAATTAAATCTTAAAATAAATTTTAAAGTTAAACTATTTTATTAGTCGTCACATATCTACAAAAGAAATTAATGAATTGTGTATTTTCTTATTCAGATTTCCAAGATTCCTCGATATCTTCATCTAGTGATAAACCCTTGGCAACTATTAGTCCAGAAATTTACCTATACAAACAATACAAATGGATTTCGAGCAAATTTCAAATTCACCAAACTATAGAGTCATAAATTTTAAAGACGAAGAAAAATTATTATCAGAACCCTAGTGACAAATCCCACAGTAGTTCGATAGTACCGGACACTCCTGAAAATATGCTATTAAGTGATACTGAATGTGATCAAGTTTCTATCCGTTAATCTTTCTGAAAACTTTTTTTCAATGGACACCGACAACTGTTCATCCGTTGTAACTAGTTCCATTAATAAAAATAAAACAAAAGAACTAGTTAAAATAAACTATACCAAAAAAACTTGTAGTGGTAAGAGAATTCAGAGTAAAGACCACAGTTGTTATTTTTGCTACAAGTTGCTTCGTAATTTAGCCACACATTTTAAAACGGAAGTTGCCAGAATATTGAGTATGCTTAAAAATTCTAAAAGACGACGTGAAGCCTTTAATGATTTGACGCGTACGGGTAATTTTTATTATAATTGTGACGTACATTGTATCTCTGCTAATTTTATACTGTTCTCATTTGTCATCAATTTACATTTTACTGGTTGTCTTTTCTTTGTGGTTTGTTGAAAGTATAGGTTTTGGAAGTATGTTCTCCAACGTTCCATTATCTTTTCTTTGTCTGTAAAAATTTTTCCGTTGCCATCTTTTATTTGTTTTATCGCATGTTGTTTGTTTTCAGTTCTCAAATTGTTTAGTATCTTATAAAACAGTTTTTGGTTTGTATGATAGTCTGTTTCCATTTTTTGACCAAAATTTTTCCATGCCCTTTGTTTTGTTTGGGCAAAGAGTTTTTTTATTTTTAGTTTTTGCTTTTTGTATTCTTGGTACTTCAGTTCATTTTTTTAATTTAGATACTTCAACCATTTATCTTTTTTGATTTTAATTGTAATGGATACTTCTATATGACTTCATTTACTGCATTCTCTTTCTTTCATTCACAAAGTAGTCTGTACTCTTTATTATATCTTTCTGAAGATTTTGTTCTCAAGATTTACGAAAAATCTCCTCCAAAATGTTATAATTTCTTTTATTTTGTCAACCGACTTTTACAAAAAGGAAGCTGTTTTCAATTTTGGAGGATTATTTTTTTATCTATTTTCGGCAGTCATTCTTTCCTACGGTGACCGATTTGCGGTTGACAAACATTGAGCCGGACATAAATACACTCATAACAACGCATCAGATTCATCCAAGCCATTAAATTTTTTTTGTATTTAAAAACAAAAGATATAATTTCAATAAATACTTTATCAAAAAAATGTTTTATTTGTAATTTATTTTTACGTCGCCATTTATTATTCAAGATATCAAAGTTAAATCTCTAAATTGTATACAAAATTCAGGTATATTTTTAATTAGTCACAAAAAGATTTTTCTACACACTCAGCCATTTCGTCAATCCTTCTTTATACTTATTATCATACTTCATACTTATTACTCAGTGGAATTTTTTTTATAATATCGAAACCTGGTTTGTGCAACACGATGTGTATGATTTCACTTACACCATGTGGAATAAGTTCTTCACTAATAGTGTGTGACTTTCCGGATTTTGCAATTACTAAATAAATATTATAAGAAGCTCGCATCTCTCTTAGATGTTGTTCCTATGAGATCTTGCAATGTCGGTGTTTACAAATGTTTTTCTTTTATTGTTTGAAAAAACTGTAAAACTTTTTTGTCACTATGGATTTTGATTAAATGTTCGTTACGCTGAAAATGTCTCGTTTAACAGTTTGGTTTATTACATATTACATGAAATATAAAATCCCAAAAATCCAAAAAATAATTTCTCCATGTTAATTTAATAATTTATCTATAAATATGATTATAAAAATTAATCAAAACATAAAATAAAAATAATTTCTAGTCAAAAAATTGAATAATTTTAATTTTTAATACAGATAAAGGTACGATTATTTAAAAAATTTCACACTTTGATAGATGCCACTCACGAATCGTAGGAAATTTCAAAAAACTCGTGATAGATAATTTATATGAAATTAAATGATCTACAAAAAAAGTACAATAACATTTTCCGATAGTTTCGATGGAAATTTGAAAAAATGATGAAATTTATCGAGGGTTCAAATTTAACCTTCAATAACTTTTGAAGGAGTAGATTTACAAAAAATTTATAAGACATAAGATTTGTAGAGCATCAAATTTTCTATTAGAATATGTTATATTTTTACTGATAACTACCCAGTAAACACGGATTGAAACTGTTACGGTCACAAAATTAAAACAATTGTTTCATTACGTTGTTTCGTGTTAGTTCCATTTTGATATCATTTACATGTAACTGACAGTGAATAAATTGAAAGAGTTCCGATTTTTCACAATCAGTTTTAAACCGTTTCAGTACTTGCAATTTTTATCCCATAATCAGCAACCGTCTAAAAACTGATTTATTAAAACCGAATATTTTTTGAATAACTAGAATTGTTTGAAGATCGATTAAATAAGATTGAATTATTTTCAAAACAGTGGAATCGTTCTAGGAAAAACGAATACTTTGTGATTAGTCAGCATTAGTCGTTGCTATACTTTTGATTGCTGCAAATTAATATCTTTTCACTTGTTCAGTTGTAGTTTGATAAGTGATGCTGTGTGTACAATTACGAAATGGAACAATAAACGGTAAGTCGAAACATTTTATTATAATCCATAAATGTAATCGATATTATTATCATTTCTGTTCTTTATGTATCATGTTTTAATTTGTATAAAAAAATGTAAATTAACACACATGGTTGCGTTAAGGTAGATTATTGCATAAATCTGATGATACTTTAGAATTTATAATTACAGTTCAATTCTTCAAGTTTTCTATACGATTATGTACAGCTAAAGGTATTCACAGTGTTTTTATAACTTTCTAATGATTGCTAAAGTGATATTTATATTAAGTTTGTGTTGTTTTTGATTAAAAAAATGTAATTAATTTTGTGTAACTCTATGATTATGTATGTATATAAATGAAATATTTATTTCTATGTTACAGATGCGGTTAAAAGTTGCTACCCAACAGTAACTCAATGTGATATTGTATTTAAAAATATTTATTGTGCAATAAAATTTGAAACCTGCATTCGTAAATGTATTATTAAATTATTGAAAGAATTGTTTTAGTTCATTATTGAAACAAAAAAATCATACATGTATCGATCAGTTAGTATCAGTTCAAGAACGAAGCTTTTAAAACGTAAACCGAATGCAACATTTAGTTTGCAACAGATTTGAATTTAAAATACCAAAACTATACTGATTCAAATAAGTGAAACAGCGATGGACTTACAGCTATTTTATTGCAGTTAGGTTTCTTTTATGTTTGAAACAAGAGTAAATCATAAATTTTTTGTTTTGAAACTGTTACTAAACATTATCAATTTTGTGTTTACTGGGTAATTCAGTTACTAAGTTACAAAATTCCAACGTCTAAACAAAGCTTTTTCCAATGTTAATTAAATGGGAAATCGAAATTTGTGTTGCGGCACACCTTAATATGAATATTAAGAGCTGAAAGTTTCACAGTATTTTTTTTTCGTCATTTCCAATGATATTTTCACAGTGCCTAAAGAAAAAAAAATTGTCGATTTTTTTGAAACAGTCTAATGTACATATTGTCCTCCATGACACACAATTAAAGAAGAACAGTTTACGGAATTCTACACTACTTTAGGAAATAGATTTCTAGCACGTGGTGATTACAACGCCAAGCACTTAAGATGGGGTTCACGATTAACAACTCCTAAAGGTCGTGAATTAGTTAAACCTATAGAAAAAAACAACTTTTTGTTCTAGCTACTGGTAAAGCCACTTATTGGCCGAGTGATAGAAACAAAATTCTTGGCGTCATAGATTTTTATATCGTCAAAAGCATACCTGAAAATTGTTTACACGCAAAACAAAATTTTGATTAGCTTTTAGATCACTCGCTCATAATAATTACGTTAAACTCAAGTATAATTATTAAATCAAAACCACTGTATCTTAACAATAAGAAAACTAACTGAAAAATGTTTAGGAAATTACTCAAAGAAAGAAATCGACTTTAAAATTTCACTAAAAACTCCTAAAGAAATAGATGATGCATTAAAATATTTAATAACAGCAATCCAACCAACTGCCTAGAATTCAACTCCCTGTGAAGAGTTGTCCATAAAATAATAAAATTGCTCTACGTCAACAAAAATAGCATCAAGCGAAAAAGAAAACTAAGAAAGATGTAGATGGTTTCAAGAGCTTCTGAAGATAAGCAAAAAATTAATAAGGCAATAAAAAAACTAAAAAACTTCCATATTAGTAAAAATGTGTCACAATTTTTTTTATTGTATATTAAACCTTGCGCCCCCTGACTGATCTCGGAGACCCTGGGGGTCCGTATGGAGCACTTTGAGAAACACTGATATCCAAGTCACTAATCTTTTTTTTGTATTTTACAACAAAAGTTATAATTACAATAAATACTGCTTTAACAAATTGTTTTATTTATATTGTATTTTTACGTAAACATTTAGCATTCAATACATCAAAGTTAAATTTGTAATTTTTCCATTATGCATTTATGTAGTTTTTTTACTCAGGCGTGGACAAGTTTTGGTCATGAAAAGAAGTCCGTAGGCCAAAAGAGTTTGGGAACTACTGGAATAGGCAGAAATCTATTGGCTATTTTAAAAAAAAGAAATTATTCTAAAGTTTTACAAAAATTATTGAATCTACAAGAAACCTTAAGTGTTGTTTTATAAAAAGTTTATAATGAATTAAAAAATAAGGATACTACTTACATAAAATTTAACAAAAATTTTTAAACTACAAAAAATTTGATAAAAACGCCGAGTACATTACGCGTAATTTTATTGTTTTAAAAGCAATCGATGCTGTAATCAACGCGGTTGAAATCAATAGTTGTTTTGAGATGTAATCGTTGAAGCACAATAAGTAGTAATACAATTAACAAAGTTTTCCATTTCAAGGGTAACGTTACTAATAGATTTGCTAATTCGTATCACAAAAATTCAAGTTTTTAAATATCAATGTAAAAAAACGTTACTAATGTAATTCTCTTACTATACGTACTTTACTACCGCCATTTTGTGTGCATACTACATTATTTTTATATATATTTTTTGCGTAAGATTTTTTTTAAAATATGGTTAATCCCTACTGTCATCACTGTCGATACAATCAACTTAAACTCTACATATAAGTAAGTATTGTAATGCTGTTTAATTAAATCGTATTGTAACTGGAAATTAATTTTTTTTTACATACGTATTGTTGATATTGTGATATTTTTGAGTAATCACTTCTGTTGTCCTGCTGAACCCAGTTATTACACGTTAACAACTTAACACAAATGCATTCGAGTATTCCAATGCTGATTAGTTCCAAAAAAACTAAACATTTTTTAAAATTAATTAGTTTAATTAATTATTTAGATTCTTTAAATACAATGTCGTAGTTTTTCTAGATCGTAGCTAATTTGTTTCTTTAAACCTATTATAGAATTATCAGAAAATATAAATATGTTCATTGTTAAAGTAAGCTATCTCTTGAGTTGCGTTATTATTAAAATGTTTGAATAAGTTTTTAATTATAAACTAGATAAGTTGTGACGTTATATCGCAATTTTATTTAGGATAGGTCGGTACCAACTTTCGAAACAATCGTGTTAATGCATTAACTAAACGTGGGTGAATTTCTTTTTCAAGCAATTTATCGATATTTAAAAATGTTTTTTTTATAAAAAGTGCATTATAAGCCTTAATTATTAAATAAATATTAAAGGTACGACTAAATCTAAATTTAGCTCCTAAATAATTCGTTTATGTATTTGTGGTATGTAGTGTATTCTTTTTTGTTGTGCTTTAAAGCAATAGTTTTTTTTATTCAAAATATTGGCTTGATTACTAAAGGAGAAAATGATGCCAAATGTAAAAAAATGAATTTCTATGGCGGGGAACAAATAATAAGTTGAGAAGCGCATGGCAGCATGCGTGATCGGTTATATTCAGTAACTGTAAGTTATTAATACGGCAAGTTCTTAATCGATATATTTTTAAGGGACATGCCATCACATGGCTGCATTTTGTTTGTTTTCCCATGACCACATTTTTTTTACTGATGTGACAAGCAAATGGTATGCAAAGGAAGCTAGTGATGAGAATATTAAGCCTATTAAACACTTGTACTCAACTGAAAAAAACCCATGTTTTGTGACGAAGAAGACCTACAACAGAAAAAAGACAGCAATATTTTTAAGTTCCTTTAAACGATATGGGAGTGCTGTAAATTTTAGTTAGATATTAAAACCAGAAACACTAACTGAAGCACTATTTGTTTAAAATACTTGACATGTCATGATAAAGAACAACAACATTCTTTGGTCATAAACAATATAAAAATAAACAAAGTCATGACAAGAACTATAGAACCGTTAAAAAATCAAAAATTGTTTAAGGTAAAAAACATCGGTTAATGGCAAGCACTTTTGTAATTTTACTTATCAGCATTGATATCGCGTAAGAGGCGTTCTAAATCTCTGAAGTCATGAAGAGAATTCATCAAAATTATTCGATTGCAATATTTGCACCAATGGTTTGTGGTCGGTTTCTAAAATGATAGAAATACCGCTTACCTATTCACTGAAATTCTAGCAAACCTAAGTCAAGGCTAAATCCCATTTCTCCACCTGTGCATACCTTCGCTCTGTATCCGATAGAGTTCTATACTGAAACGCATTTTTACAATATTAAATGCTTTATGTTGTAATTCTCTCCAAAAAAAGTGTGTACTTTATTTCAATAAAGACTTAAGTGGTTCCAATAGATGTGATTTATTCTCTATGAACCGACAAGAAAAGTTAATCATTCTTCATGATTTTAATAGTTCTGTTTTTTTGTAGGTTTAGGAAACTTTTTAATTGTTTTTATTCGATTCAGATCTATTGAAACACTAGAATCCAAAGCAAGATGACCAACACGTTGAACAACAAAAACGCATAGCATTTGCTAAAATTAATACGTCGTCAATATGACTTATAATGCCAGAATTACCTGAGAGTAACCACGAAAAAGCCATCGAGAAATATTCAGGAGCGCACAAAATACCGAATGAAAGTCGTTTAAAAGAAACGTCCAAAAGTGTAATGAACGTAGTGAAAAGTTGATTTTCTGATTTTAGTTTGATTTAATAAAATCCCGAATTCGTGTACACTTCAAAAAAATACTTGGTACTTTGTAATGGACCAAAAATGTATTTTATACTATTGATAAAAAAGTATAATCTCAAAATGCTCTTGTTTAGTTGTGGATAAACCACACATAACTTGACAGTATCCCCTTTAGGTACTACTACAATTGGAGACACTCAGAACGTATGACACTCAACAGATTCAATTATATTATTAATTATGAGCCTGTTTAACTCTGTCTTTAATTTGAGTAAAAGAGGTAAAACTACTCTGTGCGGGACAGATTGTACAAAAGGTTTAGCGTTATCCCTAACTTTGATTTGTATTTTTTCTTTGAATGTGCCAACTTTGTGCAATTTGCTCTGCAGTTACTTTCGATTGAGATATTCTATTTAGATCGAAACTCTTGCTGTTATGCACTTGTAACACCTTCTCGCGCTTCACGTGTGCTACTTTTAATTCTTTAGAAGTTAATCTAATTCGTGGCTTTACATGAGATATAGGCGATTTCTCTCTAGGGGTTTGTGGGCTAATATTTCTCCTCTTACTAATAATAATAGCAATTACAAAACAAAATGTATATATTGTTCTCAAGTCAACTCCACAACATTAACTACAAACTTAAATTCCTATCATGCATTGAGCTAAACTAATTTGAGCTATATGTATACCATTATAAACCAAACTAATTGTACTAACATAAAATAAAGAGTCCAACCATTGCATATGTCGATTACTTTTCGTATAATTGTTCCTGGCTCTCTAGAGTTTATTTGCAGAAGTCCGCACAATAAGATTAGCTGCTTTGACGGAAAACAAGCACATAGATGTTTAGGAACAGACTGGGCTCGTGTTGTATAAAGACGGGGTAACTAAAAAATATTTTTTGAAAGAACCGTTTTGCATTTAAGTCTCGTTTCAGGTCAGTCATGAATTAAAGAATTATAAAATTATAAGATATAAAAGGCATCATCATGTGCCATGTTGTGCATTTTAGAGTGGAGACAACGATCCAAATGTTCATTAAATTAAAACTACTAGTATTAGGTTTTGAATTAATAGTTACAACTTGATAGTTTAGTTATTCTAAAAAAACTGGATTTTTTAAACATCAAACAAAAGGAATGTAAAGTTGTTTACAAACGCAATTAGTAAATCTCATGTTAACTATTTCCGTTTAATTATTTCTATGTAAACTTGGCTTAACCATTACGTGTTTGTATTTTTTTTTAACAAAATTAAACTTGCTACTTGTAATTAAAAAGTATAATATACTTGTGTGGAGTTTCTGTTATCTAAAAACTGCGACGATATTTCAACATACTGATACCATTTTGCATAACTTAAATAACTAAAAAAATATCAAGACAACATTTTTTAAACTTATCTATAAATAAAGAAATGTCATAAACATTTTTTAAATTGGTTTTTGATTTTTCTATGCAAAAGTGACTATTCTCATCTTATTAGATCAACTAAAATTATTTTCCGAAAAACGAACTATAAAAGTGAGCTCTGATTAGAAGTGAATAATAATAATAAAAAATTATTTATTTGTGATTAAAAATAAATGATAAAACATTTAAATAAAAGGGTTCAAATCTTAAGTCATAACAACCATATTAACATTTATTTTATTTTCTTTGATCTAATTAATTGGCGACATGTTTCGGCTTGTAAAAACAATTAAGCCATCTTCAGGCGTAGTAAAACTAGGTAAAAAACGTAATTACAAAACATTCAATTGATTAAAATTTACAATTTTTTATCAATTTTAATCAATTGAATGTTTTGTAATTACGTTTTTTACCTAGTTTTACTACGCCTGAAGATGGCTTAATTGTTTTTACAAGCCGAAACATGTCGCCAATTAATTAGATCAAAGAAAATAAAATAAATGTTAATATGGTTGTTATGACTTAAGATTTGAACCCTTTTATTAAACTTCAACCATACTCGATGGATCCATTTTTTAAAATAAAAGATAAGACATTTTCTTAATATTCAAAATATAATAAATTTGTTGTTGCTTTAAAATTATATATGACAAATATAGACATTTAATTTAATAAAAAATGGCTTTTTCTCACAAAAATTTTGTAAATGACATGTATTGCCAGACTACACCACATTCGAATGTAAATTATGCGCATTAATTAAACTAACTTATTTTACGTAAATGTCAAAAATACACGCAAAATATACATTAAACTGATTTTATTAAAAGTTTTTTAAATTAGTTTTTTTTATAAATTTTTCTATAATTCTTAACACTAGTAAATTGTATAAAAAAACATATAACTACAGATGATAAAAAAATTAAAACGTGTGTAATAACAAACAATGGAAATAAAATGCATAAAACTAAAAATTGTTAAGATATAGAACAGCGTTTTTAAAACTTTTTTAAGCGTAAAGCCCTTACAAATTGAAGTTAGTTTGGCGGAGCCCCAGTATATTTATTCAACTAATTAATTAACTAAATAACTGTTATCAAAACTTTTAATGTCAAGAAAATAGTAGGTAAATTTTATGTAAAATGAATAAAAACAATTTTCGAAAACGCTCTTTATTGTTAATTGTTACAAAATTGTTGGTATATTAGTGTGATGTGTGATATTGAGACTTATTTGCGCAAATTTCTTTAATGTTCGGTTTTATAGAAGAAAGAAGAAGGAGTTGGAGTATCAAGCTCTGCATCCAAAATATTGCGATATTTCGATTTAGTGGCGACGCGACGTACGAAGAAAACCTACTTTCGCAAAGGTATCTGCTGACAAATGGAAGAAGAACAAAAATCATTTTTTGGCCGTTCTGGATACTTGTGTTTAAGGCTACACCAAAATTGTGACAGTGGTCGGTTCTCAAATTCTGTTTTTAATGTAGAGTCTAAAACCATATCTATAAACATACTTCTGTGACGAAAAACCATAAGTTTTTTTTCCAACAGTAAAAGAATCTTTTACCTAAAAATAGTTTTTCGGAGTATTACTCTATTCATTTACAAAGTACTGTGTTACAGAACTACATAAGTGTGTAAGATGCTTAATAATCTCATTTGATAGTTTTTTGGGTAGCTCAAATGTTTCTCACTCTTCACTACATTCTTTTAATATTGGAAAACAGACAAAGTTCTCACTTTTTACGCTACTAAACCAAAATTCTAATTTCTTTTTAAAACCAATAATTTTGTCATTTGCTTTAAACACAGTGATATTGTTTCTTTGTAGAAACGAATTAACTTCATTTAATTTAGAAAATATTTCCGTTAAATAAGTAAGTCTAAATAACCACATTTTATCACTTAAACGAGTTTCCAAATTAATGGGATGCTCCAAGAAAAAAGAACGTACTTCATCTCGCACCTCAAACAATCTAAGTGAAATTTTATTCCGAGATAACCATCGAACTTTTGTGTGAAGTATTAAAAATGTATGCATGCTACCCATATTATCACACAATATCTTAAATAACCGCATATTTAAAAACCGAGACTTTATAAAGTTTATTATTTTCACTGACTCGTCAAGAACCGTTTTAAGAAGAAACGATAAATTTTTGACAGATTAGCAGTAAATTATACAGAGACTACTATAATTTTTAGCATTTTTTTTAATTCTTGCAACAGCTCCTGCAGTTTTTCCCACCATCGATTTTGCTCCATCAGTGCAAACATCGATGCAATAATCCCATGGTAATTTATTTTCGCAAAAAATAGTTGTTAATGACATTAAAAATTTCAGCCCCTGTGATATTACTTTCTAACAGCTTACAAATAAATAGATCCTCTTCTATAGCATGCTCATATTGTACCATACAACTACCAACAATACTGCTAGTCCTGCTACATCAGTGGATTCGTCCATTTGTAGAGAAAACTCAAAAGACTTTAGACAAAAAAGATAGCACAGATTTTATGTTATCTGAGAGATTTTTTATGCGGCGAGGTACTGTATCATTAGAAAGTGATATCATGGATAGTTGTTTAGTCGATTTTTCGTCTAATATACATTTTACAATGTCAATTGCACACAGTTTTATGAGCTTTTCTGCTATTGTGTGAGCCTCTTCAGCCACGAAAAAATGTAGGAAGTTTTGGTAGCATTTGTGTTAACAGTCTGTGATGCTTGAGGTATAAAGTTGTTTGTTTTTTAAAGCCTCTCTCGTTTGGGGAAAAAATTCTGCCGTCTTATTTTTATATTCCGGATGCAAAGATTGAAAATGACGAAGCATTTTTGCAGGAAACATAGAACTGTTTGGCAAAATTTTGTTACACAAAACACACTCAGGACAATTATCGGCATTCATAAATCCAAAAACTATGTAACTTTCGTCATCCTTTTTTTTGTGTACCATGAGATTTATTTAAAGATGATGAGCGTACTAAAGAACGCATATTACTTCTTTCTAGCATAATTAAGGTGTCTGCTTCTGAACATTTTAAAAGTCTAATAATAATAATGAAAAATATTATACCTGAACTAGAAAGCTCAGGCTTTGATTCTGTACTTTGTGAACTTGATTTGTGATTGATTAACGTACGTGGTTTTTTAAAGATTTCTGTTTTAAGTCAACGTTTCATTGCAAACAATTGATAACACACAGCTCATAAAACACAAAAAACTATGACGCACTGCACACAGACAAGTGTCATTGGGAACCCTGAGAAAAATCATTGTTGCTAGAAGAAATTTGTTCACGTTAGTAGATTACTTTGATAAAATTTAGTAGATTCAAAAAATATTTAGTAAATTCAATTTTTTAAGGTTTTCAACAGAAAAAAGTTAAATACGTAAGCTTTTTCTTAAAATTTTAAGTGCTGTAATTTTTAATGCAGCATTAAAAGCACTTAGTATTGTTTGCTGGTATCGGTACCAAATTAACATCTACCTATACTTACTTATAAAACTTGAAATATGTATACAAATAAGAAGTACGTATCAAAAACGTTTTACTAGTAACTATTCATTGTTTATATTTACATGTACGTCCAAATTCAACAAACTCTTAAATCACAATTGATTGCTATAATATATCCAATGCCCAGAATTCAGTGATTTGAAATATTATATATTGTTAGAGTTTGTATTCAAATAAAACACTAATTATACAAACTTTTATATTAGAACAAAGAACATAAATTCCTGTTAAGTATACAATCTTATAACGGAACGTTCGGTATCGAACTGACCCTAAATCTTATATGCACATGCATGTTACCAAATCGTCAAACCTTACATTCTTTATCGTTTTATACTCGGCTTTCCTGACAATGGAACGTCCTTGCAACCCACCAGGACACATCTGAGGCCATCCCTAGGACAGGACACACTTGTTGCTATCCAGATGACTCGGGAAGCATGGACAGTCGGCGGATTGGCACATTAACCCAGGAACTAGACATAGTACACTGGACTATGTGTGATGATAGTTTGCAACCTCAGATAGTTCACGAGACTATTTGGTAGCTCACTAGTGTTAGAAACTAACCGTAACTAAGGATTTTTTTTTTAAATTAACATTATGAATCGAGTATACTTTTCTCCACTTAAATGTGTACTTACCAGATAAGCTAATGTGTGCAACGATAGGGAATACGCACTGTCAGCCGCTCGAACGGGAAAATGAAAGAAATTCGACGAGTGACAATTTATTTTATTTTTGAATATAATAAAAGAAAAGAAAGAAAAATGTAAAAGACTAAAAGAAAACTATTTATTTTTTAATATAATTAGCCACGCCATCAGCCGGACGGATTTACGTTTTCGGTGAGCCACGCGAAAAGAAATACTAAAGGAGAAAAATGGCACACTCAGCGCATTATGACAATTAATTGACAATTTGGTTGGCACACGGTTCAGACCGATTTGTTGTTGATAACAATAAGCACAACAATTATATGGTGGCGCTAATCTCAGATTAATTAGTTGATTACACTAAGCACAACTAATTATATAGTGGCGCTAAGCTCAGATTAATTAGTTGATTACACTAAGCACAACTAATTATATAAATAAGGTTGTTGTCTGTCATATCAATTTACCAAAGTATTAATTTCATGCGACTCACCCCTTTCTGTATAAATTTTGTTTCTTTTTTTTCTCGCACTAAAACAATCTAATAACACTAATAACCAACTTAAGCACGCAGAGTGACGCTGCTTCAACAGTCGGCTTTGCGTCCTTCCGTTCACCACTTAAGAAAAGGGGATCCCCAACTACACTCGCTAAACGTCACCTCGTGACGTATAATACTTCCCCTATTTAAAAGTTTAAGGGTCTCTCCTCTCTCTCTAACAGTATACGTTTTTATTTTATTTTTTTTATTATTTTTTTTTTTTAACTTAAAATATTATTTACCTAACAGTCGTCCATCCTGACTACCGAGCGTCCCCGCTCGTCTCGGTCTCTACATCATCTTCGCTGGAACTTGATATGCCAGTTGTAGGAACCCATCTCTTCATTTTATCAACCGCTTCTACGGTCTCATATCTAGTGTTTCTTCTTTTTCTCTTGGACCCTTGTAATTCTTGGAGTAAATACCTGTCATTTGGGAGCCCCTTTGCTACCTTAAATGGCCCCTTATAATTGTCCAAAAGTTTTTTACTACCTTCACCGGACTTCTGTTTCCTGACAACAACCAAATCGCCGACATTATATTTAGTTGGTTGTTTTCGCTTAGCGTCATACCGTCTTTTACTTGTCAGCTGTGCCTCCTTAATATTTCGAGCAGTCGTTTCGCGCTCTTGCTCAAGGCTGTTAGCTTGTGGCCGGACTGGCTGTATGATATTTGTCAGCACTGCATCCGCTGCTGACCTTGGCCTATATCCCATCATTAATTCCGAAGGTGTCTTCTTTGTAGTGGAATTCACCACGTTGTTAATGGTGAACTGTATTACAGGAAGACGTTTCTCCCATTTTTTTTCCACCTTTATTGTTGTTGTTAAAGCCGAAAGAATGGTTGCATTGTACCTTTCGACTTGACCGTTCGTCCGTGGCGTAGCCACTGCATTTTTCACATGAATGATGCCCTTTTCTTTGCAAAACGTCTCAAATGTTTTTGCTGTATAGCATGTCCCTTGGTCGGTTATTATTCTCGTAGGCACTCCATACGTACTGAAGATCAGGTTTAATATCTTTAGGACGGGCGCTGTTTTTGTATCTCTCGTAGCGGCTAAGTGTGTGAACTTCGTGAAGCCGTCTACTACCGCGACTATATATTTTTTTCCCTTGCTGGGGTTAAAGGGCCCCAGATGGTCCACATGAATCGTGTGGAACGGTGTTGTGATTTTTTCTATCGGGTGTAATAAACCTTCTTGCTTCCCTCTCGGAACTTTGTGTAGTATACACCTTATGCAGGACGCTATATACTTAGTCACATATTTACGCATTTCGGGAAACCAATAACACTCTTGCAGTTTCTGAATGGTTTTATCTGTTGAAAAATGTTCCATCTCGTCGTGACAGCTACGGACTATGTCTCGTCGCATCTGCTTTGGGACAACCCACAGATTTTTCCCATTTATTTGCTTGTATATTTTGCTGTCTACTATTTTATATTGATCATGAAGACTTCGTTCGTAGTCATCTGTTGGTTTTCTTAGCAGAATTCTATGGATGACTCCCAACTCTCGATCAGATACTTGACCAGCAAGTAATAAATCTTCAGCCTCTATCCTGAAAACAAAACTTTCCGAAATCTGATGCTCGTTTTGTACTGGATTTCGGCTGAGCGCGTCTACATGACTCATCTTGGTTCCTGCACGATGGACAATTTCAAAGTTAAATTCTTGTAGATGTAGCCACCATCGCGCTATCTTTGGCACCATATCTTTCTTTTCGGCAGTAGCTTTTACTGCACTGCAGTCAGTAACGACAGTAAACTGCGTTCCCACCAGATACGATCTATACCTCTTTAACGTCTCTACAACTGCTAGAACCTCCAGTTCGTACGAATGCCATTTCTGTTCTGCTGAGGTCAGTATTCGGCTAAAGTAGCTAACTGGTCTCAGACCATCCTGGCCTTTCTTTTGCAGTAGTATGCCGGCTATGCCATTTTGGCATGCGTCTGTGTGAACTTCCAACTTCGCTTCGGGGTCGTATATGTCAAGTACAAGTCTCTGAACTAATATATCCTTCATTCTTTGAAAAGCTTTGTCGTGTTCGACTGTCCATTTCCAGCCCTCATTCTTCTTCAACAACGTCGCCAGCGGTTTGACTATCCTTGCGTAGTTTTTAACGAACCTTCTGAAGAAACCCGTCAAACCTAGGAATTGTCGGACCGTGTGAACATTCGTCGGTATAGGAAACTTGTCGATCGCCTTTGCTTTATTCACTCCGGGCATCATTCCTTCTCGGATATTTCAAATCCCAGATAGGTGATGGATTCTCTGAAGAAGTAACACTTTCGCGGATTCAACTTTAAATTATTTACTCTGAGCACCTTAAAAACTTCTTCCAAATTTTTGAGGCCGTCTTCCAACGTTTTTCCTGGGCATAAAACGTCATCTAAATATGCCATGGCTACGGTGCCTCTTAGGGGACCCAGAACTCGATTTATGAGTCGTTGAAAAACGCTAGGTGCGTTGCACAGTCCAAATGGTACACGCTCGAACTCATATTGGCCATCAGGGGTGACAAAAGCGGTTATGTGTTTTGCCTTCTCTGCTATTCTTACCTGATAATAACCAGAAAACAAGTCTAAACTTGTATAGAATTTATAACCTCAAAGTTGATCTATTTGGTCGTTTATGAGTGGGAGGGGATATCTATCCTTCTCTGTTATGGCATTTAACTTACGGTATTCAACGCATAACCGTTTTTCTCCGTTCGGCTTATTAACTAATAGAATGGGCGACGAAAATGAGGAATCTGAATCCCTTATGATCCCAGCTTCCTTCATTTCCTGAATCATTACTTTCACCTCCTGTCTTTCGGAGAGTGCCATTTTATAAGGTCTATAGGAGACGGCTTTGTCAGTTGTTAGTTTGATGTCCATCTCCGCACCAGGACAACACCCTATTTCCCTAAGTGATGTGGCAAAACAATCGCGGTATTTGTTGATCAATTCCAAGACGGCATTTTTAACCTGAGGCGATAACTCAGTGTTTATGTTGACGTTTTCTTGTTCAAACGGCACTAACATTTCTCCCATGTGATGGACAATCTCGTCTTGACTTTCTTCGCAGTTTACTCCGCGGGCCACAATCTCACCCTTTTCCAAAAGCAGGTCTTTGTTTGTCAAGTTCGTCACAGGAACTCTACACTTATTTTCAGTTGATACCTGTATAACGCATCTCGGAATGTGAAGCTCGTCTCCCACTTTGAGCTTTAAGCTCCCATCAACGTAAACATCTCCTGACCTCGTACCGACACATTCCACAAACCCTACATAATTTGGAGAGACAATGGTATCTTCTGAGACCTGTAGTACACACTTAAGGCTTTGTTTCTTTTTGAAAACCAACGCATCAGATGTCTTCAAGACTACGATATGGGGAAGCTCTGTAAAGGGCTGACCGATAATAACGTCTATCGTCTGCACGCTATCAGGTACAACCAAGAAGGGTAATGGAGCCTCTCATTCACCTATCTTTACCTTCAATTGGCTCGTTTTCCCCAGAGCATGGACGGATCCACCACCATATCCCCTGATCAGTACAGCTACCGGTTTATATTTTATGGCGAGCCTTTGGGTAGCGGACTGGGTCATAGTCATTACATTTGCACCGAAATCAATAAATGCATCCACGGTTTGACCTTCGATTTTAGCATGCATTAGATATTTAGGAGACATTACCTTATGCGACATCATGATCACATTTATCTCCTTGAAGTTCGTGGCTTTTCCTGGTTTCCTGCTCTTCGGACATTCCGGAGCTATGTGTCCCAAATCCCTACAACTGTAACATCTAACTATTCTCCTGGACCTGAAACCGTCAACCGGATTCTTTTTGAAGGCTCTCTTCATCGGTTGTATCTTCCTAGCAGGCACTTTAGGAGGAAACGTCTTCAGTAACTGAAGAAGTGCTGCCGGCTTTCTGTGCTGCCCTCCTCTGGCAGCCGATTGAATAATGGGTACTGTTTTTAGTCCTCCAATCAAGAGGCTGACCTGTATGTCATCCCCAAATGCGAATGGTTCCATAAGCGAAAGCTTATTATAGTAATACTCAATCATGCTTTTGTCCGTCTTCTTCACCCTATTCAACATTTGTGACAATGCACCCTCATAATCGATCTCCTCCGGAAAAGACTCAATGAAAAGAGCTCTCCACTCCTCCCAAGTAAGATTCAATCTTTTTTTTGAATTAAACCACTTTAAGGCCATCCCTTTTAAATTTGACGTAGTAACAAAAATAATGGTCTGATCGTCCCAACCATTTATACTAGCCAACTGTTCAATCTTTTGAATGTACGCTGTTATTGAGCTTAACTCATCTGAGGGATCATATTTCGGCACAGGCATGTTAAAGCCAGTAGGCCGACTCGGACCAGCTACATTCGTAGGAGTTACAGGCACGCTGCTCAAAGCATTTACATTTTGCGTGAGGCTAAGCATTATTTGGGTCATTTGCTCCATATTCTTTAATATTTTGGCAGTATCTGACGATGCAGCAGCCACCTCAACGGCATCGTCGGTCGGAATTGAAGAGACAGCGCGGTTCTTCTTATTACGGTGAGCCATAATACCTAAATTCAGCGTGAATTAGGAGAGAGATTACTTCGCAAGCTACATAAATTTACACAGCCAAATATCTTCCTTCAGTATTTCAAATGAAATGAACAAAATAGGTCATTTTATAATATTTAACTGAAGCTACCTCCTTTTTTTTTGCAAGAAAAAAAAGGAAAACAAACGTTTTATTAAGTTTTAACAACCAAAGAAAAAAAACTTGTTCGTATCATCAGTTTATTTTTGCATCCAGATTTCCTTGAAGTAGGTACGGCGTAAGTAAATGCGAACAAAAGCAATCATAAAATAGATGCTCACAATAATGAATTTTCCCTCGTTCATTTATCAATTCAAATTTTTATTTGTAAATTAATACGTGTGTCCATTAAATGTACACATACATAATGTGTATTTACACAAGTGCCAAAATCATTGAACGTGTGAATGATCAAAAGTTAAAATAACTTCAAAATTAATTACAAAATTAATCAAAGACATACACCCATCGTGTGCCCCTATTCATACTGTTAACGATTCCTAAAAGCAATATCTCAATCACATTTAATGTCGAGATCGTGATATCTATGTAAACTCTACTTTTGAACACTTTAGAATTATGTACCAATAAAACAATTCAATTCTGTTTGTTTAAATTTTGGTAAGTCGCTTCATATTGAGAATTAACATCTGGCACTTGACCTTAAAATATTAAAAAAGATTCTTTTACAGATATAATACCTAAGTTATGATAAACCCAAATTAATAGGTGAAACGTTAACTTTTAACAATTAAAACAAAGAAAACCAATTTGCTATCTTATTTCTTCCAACAATTAAATAACCACAATCGACCTATTTAGTGTCGATGTAACTACGTATTCGTTCTAGGTAATTATAATTGAAAAGTCCGGCTTTTATGGCGGCTAATTTACAAAGCAAGTTACAGTATCCCGCCCCGCCCGAGTACGCGGCGGTAACGACCCCCATCGGTTGCACAGATGGTTTGCACGTGAATTTCATCCCGCTTCTGAGATGTTAGAAACTAACCGTAACTAAGGATTTTTTTTTAAATTAACATTATGAATCGAGTATACTTTTCTCCACTTAAATGTGTACTTACCAGATAAGCTAATGTGTGCAACGATAGGGAATACGCACTGTCAGCCGCTCGAACGGGAAAATGAAAGAAATTCGACGAGTGACAATTTATTTTATTTTTGAATATAATAAAAGAAAAGAAAGAAAAATGTAAAAGACTAAAAGAAAACTATTTATTTTTTAATATAATTAGCCATGCCATCAGCCGGACGGATTTACGTTGTTTCCGGGTCTCTGAAACAATTAAACAAAATCTCAGGCGGTGAGCCACGCGAAAAGAAATACTAAAGGAGAAAAATGGCACACTCAGCGCATTATGACAATTAATTGACAATTTGGTTGGCACACGGTTCAGACCGATTTGTTGTTGATAACACTAAGCACAACAATTATATGGTGGCGCTAATCTCAGATTAATTAGTTGATTACACTAAGCACAACTAATTATATAGTGGCGCTAAGCTCAGATTAATTAGTTGATTACACTAAGCACAACTAATTATATAAATAAGGTTGTCTGTCATATCAATTTACCAAAGTAATAATTTCATGCGACTCACCCCTTTCTGTATAAATTTTGTTTCTTTTTTTTTTCGCACTAAAACAATCTAATAACACTAATAACCAACTTAAGCACGCAGAGTGACGCTGCTTCAACAGTCGGCTTTGCGTCCTTCCGTTCACCACTTAAGAAAGGGGATCTAACTACACTCGCTAAACGTCACCTCGTGACGTATAATACTTCCCCTATTTAAAATTTTAAGGGTCTCTCCTCTCTCTCTAACAGTATACGTTTTTATTTTATTTTTTTTATTATTTTTTTTTTTAACTTAAAATATTATTTACCTAACACTAGGCCACTGTTGCAATTCAAGACAACCTGGTGGTATACTAGACCACTTTAGCAGTTCTAGGTAGTACACGGGACTACCTGGTGGTACACTAAACCACTATTGCCAAATTTAGATAGCGCACAACGCTACCTAGTGGCACACTAGACTACCATTGCAATTTTAGGTAGCGCACTGGACTACCTGGTGGCACACTAGACCATCATTGAGAGTAGGAAACGCATTGTTCTCTTAACCTTTCCCATGACAGACGAAGTCATGCTTTGGTTGGCCAGACCAATTAACACAGGTACAGATCTTCGGTAGTTGGCTAAACAGTCATCCCACTGTCTACGACCTTTGGATCCATCGTAAAACTCAATGATAATCAGATATACAATGATTACAGTAAATTCCTTGTTGTTCAGAAAAAGCTTTGATTAAATTTGTTTTCCAATGTTCCTAAGAGAGATTGAGGTCTTCTTGATTATTGAATCAAGTTCTAGCGTTACCTTTTAATTTATTGGACATGCAAAATACACGATCCCTGTTGTCCCATTCGAAAACGTCTCTAGTTGAATCAATGATATGCAGCCACTGCACCATAATCAGGTCATCTAATCTGCCGCTAAACGGTAGAACGCTGTTTATTCTTCCCTGGTAACGACTCAATTTCGCGTTAAAATTATTTTTCAGTTTTTTTGAGTTTCTTTCTTAAATTGCAGTTTTTGCGAGAACCATCACTTGAACTATCACTACTACACGTACTACAAAAAGTGTCACTGTCACTACTCGCGTTCGCACGACGTTTTCTATTTGTCTTTGGCATTTTTAATGCGTTTTATTATAACTAATCACCGACCTATGCGTCGTTAATTTTTTTTGCACTTATCGCAGTTACCGCACAACGAAAAAACAGTCGGACGTTTAGTACTTACGCAAATAAGTTTGCACATAAGTTTTTGTTTTGAATCGCACATAGGCAAATCCCGCTTCTGATTTGTTAGAATTTGTATTCAAATAAAACACTAATTATACGAACTACTATATTAGAACAAAGAAGATAAATTTCTGTTAAGTATACAAGTTTATGACAGAACGTTCGGTATCGAACTGATCCTAAATCTTATATGCACATGCATGTTACCAAATCGTCGAATCTTATTTTCTTTATCGTTTTTACAATATGCATACCTTGATAACGCACTATACAAAACAAAGCATGTAGTACGTGTTTTAAACGTAAACATAATTTTGTTGAGATTAAAATAGATATACCTTTAGTAGTTTAGTCTACGACAAAAATTTTAAAAATCTTACTTTTTTTTAAGCTTACGCATGACTAATAATTTTTTGTCATGTATTTGCTCGTGGACCTCTTAAAAACACCCAAGGGCTCCGCGGAGCACACTTTGAGAAACGCTGATATAGAATATTCTCTCTTATCCACGTGTTTCGTTTTCTGGCTTTTAGGATTAATTATAACATTTAGGAATCTATGGCTCTGTCGACAAACTTGTGAAAATCTACGAGCCGTAGAGCGCCAAATGTTACAAATAACCATACAACACAAAAAACGAAATATGAAGAAAAATACAAAAACTCCAGATGTAAGAAAAAGAATAGTAAGCCTTAAGCGGTTACTTCGTAGGGCACAATGCCTATCAAACGGATAACAGATAAAATGCACGAATTCCAGACTAGTGATTCTGACCAAGCAAAAGAACAAGAGATAGACTACAGATTGATGGTTAGATGATGTAAAACGACACGCCGGTTTTGCATGGAAAAAATAGCACAAAACAAAACACGATAGAAGGAACAGATGAAAGTCTACATCTACAAATTGATTTTTTTAGTTCTTATATGTTTTTTTTTGCCAGATTATACAATTCAACTACTCTGCTATTTTTGTTGCTTTAGATATTTGTTGTTTAATTAATTTTTTTATAATGCCATCGCTGCTTATTAAATCCCAAAGGTATTTGTTTCTGATTGGAACATTCTCAAGCTTTGAGAATATTTGAGGAGATTTGAGAGATCAACCGAGATTCAAATATAGTGTAAGAGTATAAAAAGTAACGAAGTCAATTTTTGTTAGTCTTAAAGAAGTATGCGCCTGCGTTAAAAAAAATAACTGCATATTCGGTGTTTTTACGCGTGTGCCGTAGAGAAAAAAAGTGATATTATTTAACTTAATCGCGGACGGTGTTTACAGTTACAGTGTAAAATTTGTTTAGAAAACTACCGTTCTTATTATTTAGTTAGTTATAATTCTGTTACTGTTTTTTGTTTTAGGTTTAGTAGAATTAATTACATTTATGATCGTGTAAATACTTAAAATATATTAAAGCTTTAGGTTTGCAACAATATAGTACAGTTGAATAATATAAATACAGTCAAAACTGAATCGTAAAAAAATTGTATCAAATACCTATAGAGGTGAAAGATCGTTATTTTTCTTTGATGATTAAAATTTATTACTTCCGGAAAAAAAGTTTGTAATTTAACAAAACACGTTTTCTACAAAATTTATAGTTTCTCGTAATTTATTCTTTACATGCGAAACAAAACTAAGAAAGACAAAACGCTGAACGATTACTATGTTATCGAGGATCTGTTAATTTCATTTTATAAGTTAACTGATGTTAGAAAAGTTTATTTAAGTATTATTAAGTAGTAAACAACAACTTCACAATAACTTTAAAAACATTGACGTTTAAAATTAATTGTAAAAACAAAGTAAAAGTCGACCTTCGAAATAATTAATTCTACTTTAGAAAATAACGTTGTTGTGATGAAGCCTCTTATGTGACAATATGCTCGTGCAAATTGATAAATATTTTTATGTAATGTATGTATATAGTGTGAAAAGATTCTTGGTCACATCTTCCATTCTTTGCTTTGTTTTAAATTTTCTACATAAACTTAATAATTTTATACATTATATACCAGTTTTGTATACCTCTACTCTTAAATTTGTTAGTACAGTACAGTGTATGTGACTACCAATTTCTTATCAACAACATTAAGTTATAAAAGCAAAAACTTCTATTAAACTTTCTCACTTACCAGTATCATATTTTTCACTTAAATTTACTGCATACAAACAAAGAAAATTAAAATAAAAAAAACAGTAATCATTATGCTAATAGATTAGAATATATTATAATTTTAGGAGACTAAAAGTTGGTTGTAGTGTTTGAGTCTATGGGTTAATTGACAATGTCTATATAGAACTCTAAGCAATGCATACTACTTTTTCGGGAATTCTAATTAAGCTTTTTCAACAAATCCGACTCTTACGACTTTGAAAACACTTGTCACGTGGTCTCTGGGTCATAAAATACAATAGATGTACGATTTGTATTAGACAAGAAAAGAGGAGAAGCGAGCTTCCGGCACCATAAAACCATAACACATCAGTTAAGTGTAGAAAGCCCCTTAAAACATTTTTTTGGCTTTCTAGGTAACAAGTTGAATTAATAGGCTAGATTCTGTCATCCTGAGAAACTACTACCATACTAACAAACTTATCTAATTGTCAAAACAAGAAACGATAAAAACTACAAACACAGATTACAAGACTTAGTACGTAAAATATACAAGAACACCGAGTCTAAAGATATACCGGGGATAAATCAAGCAAACATTGGAAAAAAACAGTAGCAGTACTAAAATGTTTAAGACTAAACAAAAAACTCATAAGAAAATAGTTAAAACCTGGAGAGTACTAGAAGAATATAAAAAACGCGAATTGATGCGCTATATATTAAGCTTATCAAGCAAATTTACAAAGAAGCAGCGTTAAAAATAATAATAACAACCGATAAATTATCAATAGAGGGAGCAATGGATCAGAAAAATGTGATCTTAAAACTTTTAAATCTTTTGTTTTTGCTTGAAAACGTATTCAAAAAAACTGGTGTGGTCACTACGCAACTTTCCTATAAGGTATGATAAAAAAATGTCTACATACTTTTTTAAGGTTATGTTATCACAAAACCATTTTCAAGCTTAGAGTATAGAGTGGGAAAGAGGTAACAAAGAGCGTTGTGAGTGAAGTCAGTTTTAACAAACTCCTTAAGTTAGGCAACCTGCAGAAGTTGAACATAACATTTACTTTCTCTTTGACATAATTTATTGTATTTATATATTTGTTCTGAGTATTTACAACTGCGTGTGATCGTTTTTTAATTAATTGTGTTTGGTTTGATGTTTTTTGTGACTTTATTTTAGGTTTTAATTTGTAAGCATGGTTGGTTGTTGTGTATATGGGTGTACAAACCGTTCATCTCAAAAGATTAAACTCCAGTTAGGCAACGAAGCATATTCAGGAAAAAAGATATCATTTCATATGTAAGTTCCAATTACCATAATGCAAAGTAGTGTCTCTTAAAATACTGTTAGTAATTTGTGTTTTCAGAAGAATTATTACGACGAAGCGAGTGGTTAAAAATGATTAGACGTGAACAATGGATTCTCAGCAGTTCACGCACTGTATATTCTATACATTTTGAAGAAAGGTTCTTGGACATAATTTCCAACAATATTTTTTTCGTATCCTCTTTATGTAAAGATCTATTATAACCTTACATCTAGCAACCTTCTTGCAAAAAAGTTTTTAAAACGGATGTGACTGTAGCAAAGGTGAAATTATCAATATGCCTAACACGCCATGCATACCCTAAGCAAGCACCTTGCAGCAGCTAGACAGTATACCAACATCAATTTAACACCCCCATGGGATAAAACTATGGCAATTTGTTTTATATAGTTGTGGAAACTGCATTAGAGTCTCTAAGATGGTTTCTGCAATTATATAAACAAATTTTTGCACTTGCGTAGTACAGTTAGAAATATTATGCCGCGTATAATTCAGATACATTTTTTGAAATTTGCGGTTGTAATATTTACTATCTAACTAACAACTTCATAGTTTCCTACATGTGCACCTACAGGTACTAATGTGAATATTGAACATTCATACGCGTTTAGTCTAGAGAATCTCTCTGAATTTGGTAAACAAATTTTTGCCTACATTAGTGGATATGCTCTACGATGCTTGCTGAAACAACTGAACTGCAAAACTTGCATAGAAGCATTAGTAGACAGTAGCAGTATTAATTGTATTAAGAGATACAGGAAGTCTAATTTATCTTTGGAAGATGATTTAAATATATGTTTTCAGTTTGAAAAAATTTTGAAACGAGCATGAAAGGAAAGTACTAGATATAAGTTAATAAAAAAAAAAATTATATTAGTTTTAGTACCGATTTGGAGTACTATATGTATCTGCCAGTTTTTACTACACTGCAGAATCATTTATATGATCACAATCCCACCGACAATCATATCGTTCAGTTAATTAGGTCAATTTCTGAAAAATATTTTTATATTCGCCTCCGATATCTAGCAAAACATGCAGTAGACCACACTGTCACAAACCGCCAGTATTTTAATAAACTTGTACAATTTACAAAAGATTAAAATTGTTAAAATTACTGTATTAAATATACTCTTGTAAAAATATTGTGTTTTTCATTATTGTTGGAAAATTTAGGAATAATTTTATTTTTTAATATTATTCTGATATTTATATTCAATGCATACTTTAAAAAAAGTTTAACTTCTGCGGGTTGCCTAAGTAGATTGCATGATTTTCTTTTATGTCTTGTGACTTCACTCTTCTCTCCTATAAACTCGTTCTTTGCTATCTCTACCCTACTTTATACTCTTAGCTTTAAAGTGATATGTACATGTTTGTATAGACTTCCTAGCATGCTATAATTTTTTGAAACTTTTCTTCTTGATTTCATTAAGATATAACCAAAATATGGCAACTTGAGCTTATGTTGTCATATCAACTAACTCTTATAATTGTGCGCCTTGATATTGCTTGCCCTTTTAGTAAAGCAGTAAAAAAAATCGTCGCAGGAAGGATTCAAACTTATATTATGTTTGTAAATTCATTTTAAACTATAAATTCAATATCTAATAAACTGTTAAAAAAAAATTTATTCAAATAAATTGTTAAAAAGAATTTTCTCTATGAGAAACTGTAAATATAATTCAAGTAATTTACATACGTACAAAATTATATAAAAAAACTGTTAAAAATGGCGGATACACCCACTTCCGGTTTTTTAATCAGATCCATCATTTCATAGAACCGAGAGAATATAAAAAACCAGCTCCATACCAAATTTCAAGTTACTAGGACTTTTGTTTCGAAAGTTATCGTGAGTACATCGTTACACACATAAAGAAACCTAATTTTTTTTGTCAAAAATACATTTTTCTGATTCAGAAACGTAAAATTATGCAATAAAAATTTTTTGTAAAAAAATAATTGTAAACGCTATATAGGAAAGTAAAAATTTATAAATGATTTCATCATCATCATCAAAGTTTAACCCTTTCAGCAGTTGCGCTGTTTTTGTTTTCGTTTCAACAACTGATGTAAAATTGGTTTCTTTCAAAGCAGATTTCTCTCTGAAAAACAGCAATAAGTCGCACGAGGACAAATCTGGTAAACATGAAAGACGTTGATGCACTAGAATGCGATCATCTTTCACGTACTCCCGACCCTAAATAAATCTTTCGTGCTCAAATACTCGTGAACATGATATTGAATTATCGCCGTACCTTTTCTTTAATAATTTAATTGGTGACTTTTTAATTGTTATAAAAACTTTCAAAGCAACACGTTTCAATTTTTTCAATAGACATGATTCCAACAACTTAACGTCGCAGCATTTGTTTTAAACCAGTTTCCATCGCAAACTAAATTGAACACAGCGATAAAACTTTAACGGTGCATCCAAGAACCTTCAAACTCAACTTTTAGTAGTAGTTTTACTCCTTCAATTCACCTTCGGTAAAACGTATAGTCTCGCTCATAAATTTAATATTTGCGGATAATAAAGTCTTAGTAACAATGCAGTAAAATTAAAAGATATGCAAGAATTGGATGATGTCTCCCAAACTATAAGCTTAAAAATAAATGTACAAAAAACTAAAACTATTATTTCAAGAAATGTTAGCGTTACTCTGAGAAATTTACCTGGAATATAACATCCAGAGAAGAATCAATCTTACATAGGCAGCTTTTTTATATTTTTAGAAACATAAAAATACCAAATAGTCGTAAACGAAGGGTTTGTATTCTACCTACATATGACATAGAAACAATGACACTAACAAAACGCATTTAAAACATATTACAAATTTGCCAACGAGCTATAGACAAAATCTAAAATGAAGATGTGACAGCAAAAACGAGGATCAACTTTATTATATAAAAAATAGCAAGACACAAATGGCATTGAACGGGTCATGTTGCTTGAGAAAATAAAAAGAAAAATTAGAAAAAGTGTTGGACGACCACAAACACGATGGCGGGATAATCTAAAAAAAGTAACTAAAAGAAATGTGATACTAAAAGATCGCCGTTAATGTTAAGACACATATCCTAACAAGGCACAAGCTTCTGTATGCACTCTTTGTAAAATATGCAATTTACATTTCTAAAAAACCTGACTTGTTTCATCTTGGAGTTTGTCGTTGTCTTCAATTTTTTTACCCTACATAAATTCTCAACGTCCAAAATAAATAATAATCAAAAAAAGTCAGATGTGGATCGTTTTCGTTGTTGGTGGTTTTTGTCGCACATCTTTGTCAAAATTGTTCAGTGACTTGCGTCCACTTTTAAATTGATTACAACAAACACTAACTTGTTCTTGACTCAAAGAGACCCTTCAATATTTTTTTTATGAATTTCGGTAAGTTTCTCATTATTTGAAAGTAGTAGAATTGAATGCATTTATTGGAATATTTACTTCAGCTGGTGTTCCACAATGACGAAAAGAGGATACAAATAAAATCTAAAGCAATACAAAAAGCAATTTTTACAGTTTGCATGTCTCGCAATCAATTCATCTAAATCCTCAAATATTTACAATTTAATTATAAAACAACACTACCACAGCGAAGAGAACAAGATAAATTAATACCATCAGTATGGGACGCTTTTGTCAAAACGTGTAAAAAATCCAATTCTTCTTATGACACAATTACAATTGATGAGCAACCTGTAGAATATGGCATAAAAATATGGGCTGCCGCAAACGCAAAAACAAATTATTTATATAATCTTCAAATGTATAGAAAACAACTTGTTGGCAAACGACCTAAAAAGAAGCAACCCAGTAAACACGAAATTGATAATGTTAAGTAACAGTTTCAAAACAAAAAATTTATGATTCACTCTTGTTTCAAACATAAAAGAAACCTAACTGCAATAAAATAGCTATAAGTCCATCGCTGTTTCACTTATTTGAATCAGTATAGTTTCGGTATTTTAAATTCAAATCTGTTGCTAACTAAATGTTGCATTCGGTTTACGTTTTAAAAGCTTCGTTCTTGAACTGATACTAAATGATCGATACATGTATGATTTTTTTGTTTCAATAATGAACTAAAACAATTCTTTCAATAATATAATAATACATTTTCGAATGTACGTTTCAAATTTTATTGCACAATAAATATTTTTAAATACAATATCACATTGAGTTTTTTACATATTGCAACTTTCCTGGATGTGGTCTTTTCACGGAAGCCTCGAAAACTGCATCAGTTACTGTTGGGTAGCAACTTTTAACCGCATCTGTAACATAGAAATAAATATTTCATTTATATACATACATAATCATAGAGTTACACAAAATTAATTACATTTTTTAATCAAAAACAACACAAACTTAATATAAATATCACTTTAGCAATCATTAGAAAGTTATAAAAACACTGTGAATACCTTTAGCTGTACATAATCGTATAGAAAACTTCAAGAATTGAACTGTAATTATAAATCCTAAAGTATCATCAGATTTACGCAATAATCTACCTTAACGCAACTATGTGTGTTAATTTACATTTTTTTATACAAATTAAAACAGAAAGAACAGAAATGATAATAATATCGATTACATTTATGAATTATAATAAAATGTTTCGACTTACCGTTTATTGTTCCATTTCGTAATTGTACACACAGCATCACTTATCAAACTGCAACCGAACAAGTGTTAAGATATCAATTTGCAGCGCAAGCGTTGACGACAGTAATCAAAAGTATAGCAACGACTAATGATGACTAATAACAAAGTATTCGTTTTTCCTAGAACGATTCCACTGTTTTGAAAATAATTCAATCTTAGTTAATCGATCTTTAAACAATTCTAGTTATTCAAAAAATATTCGGTTTTAATAAATTAGTTTTTAGACGGTTGCTGATTATGGGATAAAAATTGCAAATACTGAAACGGTTTAAAACTGATTATGAAAAATCGGAACTCTTTCAATTTATTCACTGTCAGTTACATGTAAATGATATAAAAATCGAACTAACACGAAACAACGTAATGAAACAATTGTTTTAATTTTGTGACTGTAACAGTTTCAATCCGTGTTTACTGAGAAGGTTCCCGGGTTGGGAAGATCTCATAAAACCACATTACAAGACAGGACGTGCTGGTTTACTACAGATGATTTTTTTACGTCAGTACCCTTAGCTGAATTTTTACTCACTAAAAAAACTACACTACTCGAAACACTTGTGAAGAATAAACATGATACTCAAAAAAAACTGAAAAGACTGGCAGGAAAAGCAGTGTACTCGTTGAAATTTGTGTTCACAATAGATTTGACAGTTGTGCATAATGCTTCCTCGATAGAAAATACAAAACAACAAAAACCTTTTATAACAAAGGATTATAGCAACACCAAAGGTAGTGTTGATAATGCTGATAAACTTATATATGCAAATATAGTTGCGATGGTTGGAACGAGAACCTTGGATGCAGACGACGAATCTTTTTTAAGATTTGAGGTATAGACTTAGCTACTCAAAATATAAAATTTTGTTTATGACAATTAAAAAAAAAACTAGTATTTTAAAAGCTATCAAAGTCTGTGGAGTCGATGTAAACACAGTTCAGACTCAAGAAGCAGCACAAACAACAAGTGCGGCGGGGAAACCAGGAAGATGCAGATTTTGTTCAAGACAAAAAAGTTTTTTTGTAAAGAATGTCAAATGTGATCTCTAAAGATCATAGAGTTGAAATAATAAAGAAGAAAACTTTACTCTTCTTGCACCATGACGAACGAAGAGAATATTTTATTGTATTTTTTTTAAAGAGAAAATTTAATTTTATGCTTTGATACCATAATTATATCAATAAATACAAGTTATATTCAAGGACTTGCAGACGTCGCAAGAGATAATATAACTATTCCTTTTTAGATAAGATAGTTTATAAATACTGTAATTATGAATTAAAACAGGAGACTAGTTTTTGCTACTAATGTAACAACGTTGATAAAATTATTGTTCAAATAAAATAAATCTTTTTAAAAACAAATTATTTGATAATTCAAATAAAACTGGCGCTGCGAACAGGATTCCGAAAAGATTAATTATTAATCGAAACGGAAAAGTTTACACGGTCAAGTGTCGAAAAAAGTGTTTATCATAAACAGTGACGTGGCCGGCGAATTTCAATTCCTTAGTAAACGAAGAACAACCCAGAACAACCCTCCAAGTCAACGACAAGTGTAAGCCCGCAACGTAGCCCAAATCAACCACAACAAGGTGCATCGCAGCATCGGTTGAAGGAAAACATCAACGGCAAACACCCAAGGAAAACACCAAGTGCGAGTCCCGCAACGCAGCCAAGGTGACCACAACCAGGTGCATCGCAGCATCGGTCGAAGGATACGTCAACAGACAACGCACACACAAAAAGGTAGGAAAGCTAGTTCTCACATTGTTATTTTAACAAATAAGGTACTTCCTTAAAATATTTTGTTATATCCTCCATTAATTGGAAATTGCTTTTGCAAATTTAAATAATAATAAAAACACCAAAACGGACGATCTAGTTGAATCTTTAGACTCGTTAACGTTAGAAGCGGAAGACATGGCAAACCCACCTGTCAATTATCAATTATTCAAAATAGAATTAGATACAATACCGTTATTTGATGGTAAAGATACTCAAATAAATGCTTTTTGTTTAACATGTGAAAATATATACACACGTTACCAAAATATACCCGAAGTACAAACCGTAATTAGAGCCGCAATATTTTCTAAATTTAGAGGTAGAGCTTCAGAAATTTTGTCACCACGCGACGATTTATCTGATTGGCCCCAAATTAAAAACGCGATAATCGAACACTTTTCGGATGCTAGAGATTTAGAACAATTAACAGTTGAATTTAATAATATTAAAATTAATAAATCGGAAAATTTAGTTGAATACGGACATAGGATAAGAACCTCTTTAGGCAAATTAATAGCAAAATTAAATTTATCACAATTAACAAATAAACCTATTAGACAAGAAATTCTTATTGCTAACGCTTTAGATAGATTTTTAGTTACAATCCCGTACCAAATAGCAATGCAAATTCGTTCAAGAAAACCAAATACTTTAGAACAAGCTATAACATATGCTCAAGATGAATTAAATTTCGTACAAAGATCAAATCAATCACACGTAAATTCATTTAATACAAACAGTAAAATATTTTCAAGACAACCACAAACCAATCCAGTTCCAAAAAATATTTCTAATTATAAAAACTTCAATCAACCACCCCAACCACAAATTAACCCATTTTTAACAAATACTTCTAATCATAGATTTTCAAATCAAACTTATCGACCCCAATTCCAACAAAACCAATTTCAATTTAAACAATTTTATAAACCACCTTCAAATGTGTTTAAACCTAACCAAAATATTAACTTACCAAAACCCACTCCAATGTCAGGAATTTCGAGTATAAAAAATTATTTTCACGAAATTAATCCCGAATCCGTGATTTTTGACGAAGAAACTAATCAGTATTACGCCCCTGTCAATTTAGAACAGTTTGACCAAATTAACCCCGAACCAATTACAAATGACGAAATAATTAACGAATATGACGAAACTGAACCGGAGGTAAATTTTTTAGAAACTTCCTTAACAACCGCATCAAGCTGACACAACACTTACCCTACATTAAATTAAATAACCCACCTTTAAAAATTTTGATCGATACAGGTAGTGAAATTAGTATTATTGACCCTAGAATAATTTCAAAATATTATCCAAATTCTACTAAACCAGTAAATATAAAAATAAATACCGCGAATGGAATTACTACAATGAAAACTTTGGCAACCGTACCATGTTTTGATGAACTTAAAGCTTCAGGAAATTTTAAATTTATTGTCTTCAATTTTCACGAATTTTTCGACGCATTAATAGGAATCCGTGATTTAAAGAAATTAAAATTTAATATTGATCTACAAAATAATCAACTTACGCGAGTAGATAATAACAATTTTACATTATATTACGACAAACCCGTAAAAATTAACATTCCACCCAGAACTAAACAAATTATGACATTCTCATACGCTAAACCTAATCAAGACATTTTTATACCAGAAAACGAAATTGACGAAGTAAAAATAAGTGAAGGAATATACAACGTATACAATGGAAACGTAAATTTAGTAATAGAAAATCCAACAAACTCAGATAAAGAAATACATCTTAGTGACTTAAATGAAGAAAGAATTGACCCAAATGACGTACAACCATTTTGCTTTTCGCAAGAACCACAATTAAAAAACCTAAACAATTTAATCAGAATGGACCACATGAATTCTGAAGAACGACGAATGATAATTAAAGTTTGTAGAAAATACATTGACATTTTTAAAACACCAGAAGAAAAACTAACGGCAACACCCCTAGTAAAACACAAAATAAACACAAAAGACGAGGAACCCATATTTTTAAGATCTTATAGGACACCTTTTACAAATAAAGAAAAAATCAGAAGGCACGTAGAAGAAATGTTAGACCAAGGAATAATCCAGCCAAGTATTTCACCCTGGGGATTTCCAGTACATTTAGTCAACAAGAAGACAGACGCATCAGGAATAAAGAAAACTAGAATGGTAATAGACTACAGACAATTAAATGCCAAAACAATAGACGATAGATACCCGCTACCAAACATTGAGGATATTTTAGATAAATTAGGAAGAGCTCAGTATTTCAGTGTATTAGACTTAACTTCAGGATATCACCAAATTGAAATGGAAAACGCATCAAAACAGAAAACTGCATTCAACACCGAGTTCGGACATTTTGAATTTAATCGCATGCCCTTTGGACTAAAAAACGCACCAGCGACCTTTCAAAGAATGATGAATAATGTATTTAGTGAATTAATAAACACACAGTGCCTTGTTTATTTAGACGACATTATCATTTTTTCACCAAATTTAGAAGAACACCGAAAATCGTTAGAAAAAGTATTTCAGAAATTACAACTACATAATCTTAAATTACAATTAGATAAATGTGAATTTTGTAAACGCGAAACGGAATTTTTAGGACATGTAATCACCAAAGATGGAATTAAACCAAACCCATTAAAAATCGAAGCAATCAAAAACTTTCCAATACCACGAAATCAAAAAGAAATTAAAGGATTTTTAGGACTAATTGGATATTACCGTAAATTTATTAAGGACTTTGCCAAAATCACACGCCCTTTGACAAAAAGACTAAAGAAAAATACAGACATTAAAATTGATGATGAATTTATAGAAACAATAAATAAGTGTAAAACGCTTTTAGTAAACGACCCAATTTTAAAATACCCGGACATGAACAAACAATTTACTTTAACGACAGATGCCTCTAACGAAGCAATCGGAGCCGTACTAACTCAAGAAAACCACCCTATCGCATATGGATCAAGAACGCTCAACGACGCCGAAAGAAATGATAGTACAACAGAAAAAGAACTTTTGGCAATAGTATGGGCAACCAAACATTTTAGACCCTACTTATATGGAAACCATTTTCTCATTGAAACGGATCACAAACCTCTCACATGGCTATTTTCATTAAAAGAAGCTAATTCAAAATTAACTAGATGGAAACTAAAATTGATGGAATATAACTACGATGTAAAATACAAAAAAGGAAAAGAAAATTATGTTGCAGACGCATTATCAAGACCACCAAAAGAAATTTACACAAACGAAATAGACTTCGATACATTAATTGCAAACGCAGATGGACCCACAGATGCAGATATAGCAGAACTAGACGAAATTCTTAAAAACTTACCACACCAAGACGACAACGATACAGTTCACACATCAGCAGGAGAAATAGAAATTAACATCCCTTACAACGAATCATCGTTAAATACAGCAAAAAACCAAATTATATTTGACACCCATCAGAATACTTCAGACGCAATAATAAAAAATATAAACTTATTTGGAAACACAAAGAAAAGAATTTATTGTAATTTACCTTTTGGATATAGTGACACCCAAATTTTAAATACCTTAAAGGAAATAATACAACCAAATACAAACACTAGTATTTATTTCAAAAAACATAATATGGAAAGAGACATTCTTAGAATAATAAGAGAAAATTTTAACGACAATGTCAAACTAAATATCACCAATAAACTTTTAGAAGATATAGAGGAACCAACCGAACAAACAAAATTCATACAATATTACCACACTGGCAAAACAAAGCATAGAGGAATAAATGAAACTTACAATTCGCTCAAACAATTATATTATTGGCCAAATATGGAAATAGAAGTAACAAAATACATTAATAATTGCGAAATATGTAACCTATCTAAAATAGACCGTAATCCACAAAAATTACCCGTCGCACTAACACCAACCCCCGATAAACCCTTTCAAACAGTACATTCAGATTTGCTATTTATTAACCGAAAAATAATTTTAACCATAATTGACGCATTCTCAAAATATGCACAGGCTTATTTACTTCCCGATAGAAACTCAAAAACAATTTTAGAACACTTAACATTATTTATGTCACACCATGGCATATTTTCCAAATTAATTACAGATAACGACCCTTCCTTCTGTAATAATTTAATATCCGAATTTTTGAATACCCATAAAATCAAACATCACAAAACTTGCACGGAAAACTCAAAATCAAACGGAATTGCAGAAAGATTTAACTCTACATTAATTGAATCACTGAGAGTATCAAACATGGAAAAATCAAACCTATCATTTGAAACCCAGTTGAACATGGCAGTAATAGCTTACAATAACAGCATCCACACGACAACAAAATTTACACCTTTCCAAATTATTAACGGAAACGAAAGAAATATTTTACCTTTTGACAAAACGACGAATAAAATCACTGAAGATTACATCAACGACAGAAACAAAACCATGAATCTTATTAACCAGCACGTAAAAGAAAATATAATAAAATCCAAAGAGAAAGTACAAGAAAAACAACCAAAACATTCGATAGAAAGAAATGTTCCAGGACAAGTTGTATTTGTTAGAAGAAACGCTCAAAGAAATAAATTAACACCCTATGCAAACAAAATAAAGCTACAAGATGTAACCGACAAGACTATCACATTCAAAAATAAAAGAAATGCGACCACAAAACTTAAAGAGATTTAGTAAAGGTCTAAAAAATATATGTTGTTGCAGGACGAAGATGATAATCCTTATGATCCTGGCCCTAGCACTAGCAAACGAAGAAATCCAAATTAAAGAAGTTAATAATTATTTATTACCGTTAGAATTAGGAAAAGCTTATAATCATTTATTTAACCATAAATTAGTTTTTACGTTATCCCATAGAGACTTAAGTTCATTAATTATGAAATTAACTAAACAACACGAACTCATTTCAAATAAATTTAGAGAAATTCACCATGGTAAGCAACTTGAAACCAACATTTCAGAACACGACGCTAATGTCATAAAATTACTTAAACAAGCAGACAAACAAATCCAAAATATTTTTACAAAAGTCACTAACTTTATAACTTCTAGTAGAAACAAAAGATCCCCTTTCAATTTTATTGGTAAAACAGCTAACTGGCTATTCGGAGTAATGGACGACGACGAAAGACAGGAAATTTACAGAGCATTAAACTTATTAAAAGAAAATCAAAATAACGTTATAAATAATATTAATTATAAAACAACCCTGTTGCAAAACATGTTGAATCAGATCGAAACCTTAATTAATAATACTAATAATAATATAGAATTAATCGAAAAACGCCTAAATTATATCAATAGCGAAATCTCATTTTTTAACCAATACTTAGTAATACTTGAAACCTTATTTATCTTAGAGAATAATATTAAAGAAGTAGATAGTTTTGTAAACGACTTACAACAATCAATTATATTAGGCTTTAGAAATCAATTGCACCCATTTTTATTGCCTTATCCGCAAATAAATAATGAATTAAATTACCTCGAAAAATTGTATCCAAATGGTGTTATAAATTTAATAAACAATCATTATTATTATTCGATTCTTACGGTAAAAATTGGACTAGATGCCGAAAGAATTATAATATCAGTAGAGTTTCCCATAGTGGAGGATACCATTCTAACATTGTATCAAATTGTTAAAGTACCTCATTTTCAAACTTACGTATTAGAACAATGTGATTTCTTAGCATGGTCCTACAATAAATCAATTTGTGTATCTGACTATTTACAAGTTGATAATAAATTTATAATTAAAAGCAGTGTTAATGAACAAATTAGTGACAAGTGTGTGAATAACATTTTAAAAAATAGTGTCAATAATTGTACAATAGTTAAAGTAGAAGAAATCGTTACCGAACTTAAACCATTAAACGATGCCAACTACTTGTTAATAACGGACAAGACGAATTTAATTAAATACGAGTGTAAAACAAAAGGTACATTTAACGTACACAAAAATACTTTAATAAAGTTACCCTTAAATTGTTCCATCGAATTTGAGAATAAAGTGTATACCAATCGTAAAGACCAAATATATAAAGAAATGTATTTACCCAATATTTCAGAAATAAATTTTGAAAATATTATTGTTAATTATAAAAGTTTTAAATTAAGTAAAACTAATTTAGATAAAAATCTTAAAAAGCAAATTATGCAAGAAACATTAGTACAATTAAAGGAAATACCATTATCAATTCAATTTTCTCACTACTTACTGATTTTTCTTGTAATAATAATAGTTGTCTTTGTATTGTATAAGTATAGAATTAAGATTAGAAATAAATGTAAAATAAACAGGTCGACTTCCTCTTTACCTAACAATGAAAAGCCTGAGGACAGTCTTTTAACTCGCCCCGGAAGAGTTATATTCAAGGACTTGCAGACGTCGCAAGAGATAATATAACTATTCCTTTTTAGATAAGATAGTTTATAAATACTGTAATTATGAATTAAAACAGGAGACTAGTTTTTGCTACTAATGTAACAACGTTGATAAAATTATTGTTCAAATAAAATAAATCTTTTTAAAAACAAATTATTTGATAATTCAAATAAAACTTACATATATTAAACATTACTATTTTAATTTTTTTACACATCATTAGTGTCAAACAATTTTATTTTTTGGATAATAGAGTTTATGTCTTACTACGACAAAGAATTGAGTTTGGCTCCACTTATTGATAAGTTTTTTATCATCCACTTACTTCCAATTTGATTAAGTTTTATGAAAAAAATTTAAGTGTTGCTATGGTTTCTCTTTCATTACCTCTTGTAGCAAACATTTTTATGGAATCTTTTGAAACGGTTGCTTTGGAATCATCAACATTAAAACCTAAAGCCTGGTTTAGGTAGGTTGGCAACACGTTTATTATTTGGTCTTATAGTAATCTCAAATTGTCTGTTTTTTGATCATCTAAATTCAACACCCAGATATCAATTTTACTATGAAAATCGAAACTAATGGTTCTCTCCCGTTTCTCGACGTTTTTCGGATTTATGAGCCATGAGATATGTTATTGAATCTTTGCTTTATCGCGCTTTTTCTATTTGCCAACCGGAGAATCTAGACTCGGATCTCCGTTATTTTACTAGAAACTTGGTGAACAATAGTTATGCGAATTAGTAATCGTCGTCTACATCCACGTGCTTCGAGTACACAAAGACATTTCTGTTTCTGAATCCAATCCAAAATTGACGTTTTTATTTTACAATCATAAGGTTACAGATCTAATAGAAAAGTTTCTTTGTAAGAATGGTATTAAACCTATATTTAAGTCGACACACAAAATCTGCCAGATTCTTTCTTCTACCATGGACAAATTTCCTACACTTTCATTTTAGGGTGTATACCAAATTTCTTGCTCCTGTGGTTTAGTATACATTTGTGAAACCGACCGTTCCGTTATTGCACGCTGTTTAGATCGTTGTATAAGGAAAAATCATATTTTTAAGTCTGCGGTTGCTGAAACTCATTTTACTACATCGTTTCCTGTCTTATCTTTTAGTGTTGAAAGCACTTATAGGATGCTTGATTCGACGCTTTATGTAACGAAACAATGAAACGCTCAGATGAAACAACGCTGAAACTTGCGGTGGTACCCAATTTCACGTCATTTTTTGTCTTTTTTGGATGTAGTATTTATTATTATTAAACAAGATATTCCTTATGATTCGTTTTATGTTTTAAAAATATAACAAGTCTTAATTTCACTCAGCAGTGCTAAAAAGTAATTATAGTACTTGTAGAATTAGATCCGCGCGAGCTTGCGCTTTGTACGCTGCAAAAACTGTACAATACAGATAAAAATTGCACTTAAACAATTTATTGAACACAAAATTTACTACAAAAAAGTCTCCGGGAGTGTATAATTATATCTAATAGTTTAAGAGTTATAGAATTTTAATGTAATGTGAGACATTTTTGTGCAACTTTGCACATTTGTATCTTCTAAACTATTAAAGG
Organism: Aquatica leii; assembly: GCA_035610365.1. Taxonomy (NCBI): domain Eukaryota; kingdom Metazoa; phylum Arthropoda; class Insecta; order Coleoptera; family Lampyridae; genus Aquatica; species Aquatica leii. Next base: position 36,269,666 of record CM069437.1, on the reverse strand, counting down.
TAATTGTACCCTTTCGTGGACTTTTTATAATAAATTTTGTTTTCTATAAAAATGTTTATGTGCAACTTTCCTCTATCTTGCACCATTTTAAGGTAATAGTATATTGGTTATTTTTTATTATGTCAATACAAAAATTGTAGCGGCTTCGATGCAGACATAAGACGAAAGATACCTGGTGTAATACGACACCGACAAAGCTACTCTTAGCCGCAGAAAAAGCCACGGTGGTCATTAAAAGCAACTCGACCGAAGCACACAAGTTCTACTAAACCGATAATTTATCTTCAAATTTTAAAATGCGTAAACAAAGTAATAATTTGATAAATCTGATTTATAAAGTTTTATAATAAAAACTATCAGTAATTACTAGTTTAAGTAATTAACGATTTCACTGTAAAGTTATCAACATAGGACGAAAGTATGTAAAATAAAATTTGAGTAAATTTTGAATGTTGAAATTGTACCAACAGTCAAGCAATTGTAAAGATTATTAGCGTTATAAATCTGTTAAGACTAAAAAAATAATTCATGTTAAAGTAAAGTTCATCTCTTTAATGCTTTTTTATAGTCAGTAGCGCATTTGTTTAATATTAATAAGAGAAAAAATTGTAGAATCGGTAAATTTTTATTCCATTTAAAACACGCAGCGCCGCCCAGTAACAAAACGTCGTAACATCTTAAAGGTAGAAAAAAGCATAACGCCGCTTTCAACAGATTGAGTAAAAAAAGGAAAAACCAATTGGCAGATTTGGTTCTGAGAGGGTTCGTGAACTTAACCAAAAAAGCGTTTTATGAAATCACGTCAAATTGCGTACAAAGAAGAAGGAAAGTTTTAAACGAAGGTTTTAAAACCCTGACGCGGTCCAAAAACGAAGAAAGTTGCATACGAAAGTTCTTCTTTTGACTTACTCGCAAAAAAAAAGTTACTGTTGAGCTGTTTTTTAACGTACTCGTTCAAGGAAGTTCATTTACTCGAAAAAGTTATTTACGCGTTGGTTTTTTTTTACTTATCAGAAGAAAAGTTACTGACGGCTGGTTTTCTTTTTCGTACTCGCGAAAGGAGAGTTATTGACGGGCTGGTTTCTTTCACGTACATTTATTATTACTATTTTTCTTTAAGTGTACGTTTTGTATAAAGTTATTAGTTAGTGACAAATTGTTATCTGGTTGCCAACCTGCGTCCAGCCAAGACCCAACAAACCCCAATACGTGGTCTTTAATTTGAGGATTAGGCACCATTTAAAATGGTCAGAAATTAGTTAAATTTATTTTGATATGCGTTTGTAAGTTTTTTATTTGATTAATGTACGAGACACGCGATAAACTGAGATACTATCTACCGCGAGAAAATTGAGAATGATTATTTAAATTTAATTCTGTCGCTTAAACGAGGTTTTTTGTTTTTTTTTGTTGTAAACGGAGAGAGCAAATTTAATGTTTTTTCTTTGTCTTTGGCAATTAACAAGTCGCTTATAAGATTAATTTTACTTCTTTTGCACTGAAAGATCACGTTAAGAACACCTAAAAAAATTAATAAATAGGCATGTCGATTATTTCGCGTCGCGAATTGTTTTTATTGCTAGTCCAATCTGATGTAAGTTTTTTTTAGATATGACAAGGAATTGCCAACGCGACAAATGGTTAAATAAAATCTGTGGATGCACATTTCCAAAGGTAAAATCTCTACTTTGCAACTTATACATCTGAAACGATGTGGTAACGTATCTCGAATCATGTCATAATCTTAGAAGCTGTTGAGCTGTGAACCGCTATAAAACTCGGGTAGAATCCAGTAATCATTAAGTTTAGGTTTTTTTAAAAATGCGCGTCAATTAATTAAAGTGTGGTGAACCAATTGTCAGAGATCACGCGATATAAATTGTTTATTTAATTATTGAATGATTTATTTAATCTAAGCGTATTCAAACTCTGGCTAAATTTCGGAAAGTTCCACTTCGGTTCTAAAATTGATTGTGTCTAGAGAAAATTTTACATTTATCCGAATGCTCTCTACCGTATCTAAGCCAGCAGAAAATGACAATCAGTAGACGTGAATCTCAATTTTTCGACCTTTTTTCACATAACATGCTTGTGTGCAATATTATTATTTGAGCTTTGCGGGGGTGACATTTTGCCTTAAAAATATTTGGTGTCAAAAAAGTGCGATGTTTTGAGATTTTGTTACTTGCTTTATGTTTCTTACCGTACATCACTTGAAAAAGAGAACCTAAGCGTTATCAACACAACCCAAATATTTCTTATTACCTGTTGCCTAATCAAAGCTTAGATTTGAGAAAGTAAATAAACACGGTCATTCATGACCCTATCACGCTGACAAAAAAGCGCGGACAAAAAGGGCAGACAACAACGGCGCCGGCAATAAGAGCGCTGCGACAAAACGGCGATACGTCAAAACGGCGCATATTTTTTATGATGTTTGGGCGCTATGTACTGTAACGGTATTTATCATTTTTTGTTTGTTTGTTTTCCGTTCTATTTTTCTATCTTGTGGTACCTACCTATCCTGCTAACCAAAATTATCCTTCAGCCATAATCCTCCACATTATAAACTAATTTTATAATCGACTGATTCAAAAAAAATCGATGAATTTTTTTTTCTTAATTATGTCGAAAATCTTGTGGAAAATGGTAAAAAAAAATACTGTGAAAGTTAGAGCTCTTAATATTAATATTAAGAGGTGCCGCATCGTAAATTTCAATTTCCTATTTAAATAACATGGGAACGATGTTTTCTTGGATTTTGGAATTTTGTAACTCTCGTTAAATAAAATATTTAAAAATGATCAAAACAGATTCTTATAGAAAATTTAACGCTCTACAAAAAAGATCTCTTATAATTTTTTGATATATTCATTTTTTCTAAAGTTATTTAACGTTAAAGTTGGATTGGTTTAAAATTTTTACATTTTTCTTATTTTTCGACGCAACCGCCAACTTTACAAGAAAATTTTATAGAACATTTTCTGTAGAAAATTTAATTTTCTATAATTTATCTCTGAAAAAGTTTCTGATATTTTTTATAGATCATGAGTTACCTGCAAAAAAACTAAAAATTTTTGTAAATTAATGTCATTTTACTGCTTGAAATTAAACATATTATTTGAATAAATAAATTTTTAACCTACAAATTTATTGTTTATAGCAATTTAATTAATATCTGAGTGAGATTTTCTTTTTTTTTCACAAATAATACCGTTTTCTATTATGTGATTCTCGGAAATCATTTCAAGGTCAAGACTTTTGAAAAAATGAATATATCAAAAAATTATAAGAGATCTTTTTTGTAGAGCGTTAAATTTTCTATAAGAATCTGTTTTGATCATTTTTAAATATTTCATTTAACGAGAGTTACAAAATTCCAAAATCTAAGAAAACATGGTTCCCATGTTATTTAAATGGGAAATTGAAATTTACGATGCGGCACCTCTTAATATTAATATTAAGAGCTCTAACTTTCACAGTATTTTTTTACCATTTCCCACAAGATCTTCGACATAATTAAGAAAAAAAAATTCATCGTTTTTTTTGAATCAGTCTACAGTACATAATCTACTATTAACTACAATTTTGTAATTAGAATGCTATCATTTATAGATTAAAATGAGTTCCTTATGCATAGTACATTAAGATAATTAGTATACCGTCATTAGTAGATAAAAATGAGTTCCTTATGCATAGTATATTAAGATAATTAGTGCCAATAGAAAATAAGTTCTTTTTTGGAAAAGAAAACACGGTATATAAAGGTAAGAAATCTAATATCCCTTCAGTCTTTCCACAAAATTGGTGAACACAATGTTGGAATTCGTGGACAGTCAAAAAGATGCAAAACTTCTTGTTGATGATGGTTTTTTATACCGAAAGGAAAGGGTACGTAAAATAACTTATTCTTATTTATTCTTATGATAATAATGGAAAGATTCCATTTAATGGCATTTTTATGCATGAAAATCTTTTAAAACAATGTATACCTTCAAAATTTTATTTATTTAACATTAACTTAATAAATAATGAATTTCAACGAAGTTAAGCCTGATTAAATGTCAATAAGTAATTTTTATTTTGAAGTAGTAGGTAACTGAGCTTATGTGTTTTCTCTTTTAGAATGGGGCTAACGAAAAAGTAATATGGCGATGCGTAAATCAGCACAGTACATGATGTAAAGGAAGATCGATGTTGGACGACTACGTCATATGGAAGTCAGAAAATCATAATCATATTGCCCACAACGATGAAAATATTGCAAGAAAACTTATTTTTGATATTAAAGAAAAGGCTTCCACGCACACTGACACTCCAGGACAAATACTGGCAGAAGAGTTACAGAATGTGCCGACAGCAGTTAACTGTAAGTTGCCCCCAGTCAATGCATTAAAACGGACCATTCAAAGAATGAGAATTGTTGGTGGTAGAGGCCTCCAGCGCCAAATTCGCTTCGAGATCTGCAAATAGTTGGTGATTATCGAAGAACATTTAAAGACGAAATTTTTTTACTTTTCGATAGTGGAGCTGAAGATGAAGATCGATTTCTAGTTTTTTCGACTGAAAATAATTTAAGATTAATGTCGCAATGTGAGCATTGGTATGCCGATGGCACTTTTAAAACGACTCTACCTCTTTTTTGTCAACTTTATACCATTCATGGATTTTGAAACAACAATGTTCTTCCAACTGTATATGCGTTACTTCTAAATAAAAGAAAGGCAACCTATATACGCCTGTTGGAAACGCTAAAAAGTTTTCAGGCGGAATTACACTCTACTTCGGTGATGACCGATTTCGAACAAATTGAACTACAAAAATGGAAAAAAGTAGTGACGCTGGTCTATTTACATGCCTTGATGTTTGTTCAAAGAAATGGATTTGAGATAACGCGATCGGGTTTCTCTTTAGATATGTCACTGGAAGCTATGTTCAGCGTGCAGCAATTCTTGATAATGAACGGTCTTTCTCATAATTTGTTATGAGAATGACTCTATAAGTAATTGGTGTTGCTGATTCATCCTCTTCCAACGATTTTTCACGATTTCATGGACAAATGTTAAATACAAACAATTGGTGAATTATCATACGACCATATTCTCGTTTAATATGTATCTAGAATATTTGTGTTTTTTTATTTTTTTATTATTTATGTATGCATTCTTATTTTTGAAAATTGTACTAAACCTTGTTCATTATATTACGTAGGTAATATTGTGTTTGTTTTCAATACCTTCCGATAATTGCAAGATTTGCGATATCTGTGAATTTTTAGAATTTAAAATCTGGCTTGGTTCATAAGTTGATTACCTAACTTAGAGGTTCTTAGTTAGATCTCAGTTGCTTGTTTGAGTTTTTCAATTTTTCTCTCACGCCCTGATAAAGCCCCTTACGAATGTGAACAAAACGTTAGTAACTTCGGTTACAACACAGTCCAAACACAGAAGACGTTCTCATCTTAGTAATGTAATACTTATCCGCTTGTTTAAATTGTTTTATTTTATTCCGAATGATTTCTACTACTAATAGCGTTACTTTTGATGTAAAAACTATAAAATATCAATTTAGAATATAGTCTCTAAAATTGTTAGTGCTTTTTTACTTTATCCTTGTCTGTGCCCTATGTTTATCTACTGAACATATTTTTTAATTTGCAAAAACACTATAGTAAACATAAAAATATCTAAGTAAGAAGTTTACAAAAACAAAAAAAAACCAAAAAAACGTTTTCTGTATAATTTGGTTTTTTGATTTATTTAAAACCGTTGTCAATTGAGAAGCATTTCTGCCTATCGCTAAATTTTGTTTCTGTTTTTATATTACGTTTTGAAATATTTATGATCGTGTTTTCTTGACAATCTTGTTCTTGGTGCATACGCTTTATTTCCTCTTGCTCTTGATTCACATTGTCTAAACCTGGCAGCATAAAAAAACAAGAACTAAGAAGAAAAAGGTCAAAAAGTTTGTAGCGTTAGTAAACTATTTTAACAAAAGCATGTTAGCGTTTTATCTAGATGTTAATAGGTTAAAGAAAAGTGTCAATGTTGAAACCGAAGTTAGTAACGTTTTGTTCACTTTCGTAAGAGGTATTACTAGAAAAATGCAAATTTACTAAGAACTTCTAAGAAGTTCGGTAATCAATTTGTCAGCCAGGCCAGACTCGTTATTTTTTTTTTAGAATTTAAAATCTGACTTTATGTTAATTTGAAGTTTTTTGAGGTGTTTTAATATTTTTTCGTCTATATTAATTTTGTTTTAATGTTGTTTTTAACGTTATACTCTGTCGATGTTGTAATTTCAAATATAAAATAAATGTTACATAATTAAGTAAGTTTTTAAACGACGGTTAAAAACCAAAATCTTTCAGTTAACAGTGCACTGTTATAATTACAAAGTCTTTATTTTGTGTTCTAAAATTAGTAATACATAGAATATTGTTTTTCTACAATTATGTTAATATGTCTGAAAGTGTAGAACAAAAAGAATTTATTATGTATAGACATAAAAAAACAAAAAAAATTAGAATCTGATTGTTGTCTACATTAAAAAAAGGACAAACGTATGCGGTAACCTAACGCCGTAAATATTAAAATCCAAAGGAAAAAAGTACAAGGTTTTTAGTTTAGTCGATGGATAAATATAGTTTAAAATAACTAAACGTTGCCAAATTTATAATCACTCGCTAATTTTAGTTCAAAACCAGCACACAATGTCAAATTTCTATTTTAAAACTAAATGAAACACTAAGTGTTTGAAATGTTTTAGTTACTTTGTGGTTACGTAAATAGTTAATTAATAGTTATATGAAAATACTTTTTAAATTTCGCGAGTCTTAAACAATTAGTTAAAAAAAAAACGTACAAAAAACAACGTTATATAACGTTCGAGCTTCGAAAGATGTGCGAAACGATAACTTTGAGAAAACCAAGTCGACCTTTACATTCCACTAGGTTTATTATTATTTTTTTTAAACTATGCATCCAGTTTTTTCTTAGAAATATGTTATAAATTTAAAACAAAGGAAGAAAATCGAACCTATACGAGCGACGCCGTTTTGGGTGGAACGGTTAAATATAGATTCGCCGCTCCCAACATTGCATTAACGTAATTACGTTAATTAAATAACGAAATCGTAATACTTCCATCTAAATTGTACTCTGTAAACTGTTATTAAAAACATTTATTTGTGTGTTGAAAATATCTAACAATTCTATTGTAGTACACTAAAAAATAACCCGTTTCGTATTATACAACTTGTTCCTAAAGATATTGTAAAAAATGAACTTGTCTTTACGCTTAAGAAGACACATTTAAAGGCCACGATTTTAGCATTTACATTTTTGAAGCGCTCAATAAAAGACTAAGCGCTGGAACAACAATTAGGCAACATAATATAAGCGCGTAATTTTAAATATTTGTTTTACAAATTTAATTTGGCGATGATTAAACTAATCACGCTAATGAATAAAAGCGATGGATAAACTCCTGATGATGAATTACACAAATTTCCTGTGCACGTGGTGCAATCTTTGAAGACTGTGCATGTTTGTGGTGGAAGGCATCCGCGCATCACAACTTCAACTAGAGCAAAAAAAGAAGTTATTTTATGTTCAAAGACTGGCGTCTACGTACCATCGCCAATTTTGATTTCGATTTTGCTGCAAGTAGACATGCCATCGTTGCATTCGACTTTAGCTGATTGTAATTCGTTTGTCCTTATGGGATCAGCACATGCACTGCTGATTGTTTTTATTTCTGACGGCATATTTGGTATAGTGGGCATTTCGAATGGGGCACCCGCGCAGGAGTAACATTGGTAACACGACCCTGAAACATTGTATTTAATTATAGAGTACAGTTGAATATAAAACAGTTGCTAATCATAGCAAAATCTTCCGACAATTTAACTGGTTTAGTATAAAAGCTAAATTACATGGTAAAAATTACGTTAATTTTGGTTATACGCAGTTATCCTTTATTAAATTAAATTTTAATAATTCTGGCATGTCATTTAAAATTGTCATATGAGAAAATATAATTGATGCGAATTAAAACCATGGCATTAATTAAATATTATTTTTTAATAAAAAGTCACCTTGAACTTTTAATGTGAAAATAACATTGCCAAATAATTTGCGGACACGCTGTATAGTGGCGACAACCTGGTTAGAACTTATTGATTTTGATTGAAGCTGACGAATCTTCTTTTTTAATAGTTTACTTAGTAAAATTGTAAATATTGAATTTAAAATGCGATAAATACAAACGAGGAGTTTACTGATAGAACACTTTAAAAGTAGTTTTTCGGATATTTCTTAATGGCAATTTTATTACTACAACTAAAATTATTATGAATAAATGTGACACGCACTACCAATTTGTCACATTAACGCTCAAATTTTTATACGAATTATAAGTAAAAAGTAAAATAAACACGAAAAGCAACTTTAGTCTGTTATTCGATTGCTCCGTTTTGTTGAAACTAATTTAAAAAAAAAAACATTTAAATGTTGTTATTGTAATCGAGTCGGTTTTATTTAAATTTAATTAAAAATCGAGTTCCAATTAATGCTACAAAACAAAATGTGTATCTAAATAACTAAGTTTGCACAATAAGCATCATCTTTATTGAGAACAAAATAAATTAAGCGCTGATAAAAATAAGTCAATAAAAAATGTTCTTGAATAAAAATTGGGACACACTAATTTGCGGTTTCTGATCCAAACACGCCCGGATATATAAAGGCGTGGGGTCTACACTAAAATTTTGTTGGAAATTTTTTTAACAATAGAAGATGGTTAGCGTAAAGCCAACAAAAATAGATGTTTACAGTTGTCATACGCAAAAAGTAAAAGTGGCGATAATTAACGAATTCATTAGCATTTCATTAAATAAATTACGTGAACAATGTCGGACCTCGCATAGTTTTTACTGTTGCCTATAAAATATTCAGTAAATGTTGTTGTCAAATTTAAAAACAGCGAAAACGTATTACGTAATATTTATTTACGGGTGTATACCATATAACGAAATTGTGTATGTATATATAGAACGTCTGACATCATTTCAAAATTTTCGTGACTTCAATTAACTAAGTAAATTCGATGTATCTAACTATTAGCGTCAATTAATAATTTAATTTGAATGCCATTAAAATACTACCAATCTTGTTTTAAATTCCTACCGATTACTATTGTTAAATTTAAGATATTTCAAAAAATTTTGTTTTTAATACCTTACCTATTTGTAGAAAACCAAAAATCGAGAAGATAAGGAAAAGCCCTCGCGCACTAGAATCCATTTTTTTCTATGTGTGGATTACTTAACTGGAATGACTGTCTAATATCAACGATGGGAGATCTACTGGTGTTTATTTTAACTTGAACCTAATGAAAATTTTTCGTAGTGGGGAGCAGCATTTTTTTGTATACTTACGCTTATTTTTCTTTCACAAGGAGGTACTTACATATGTTGACTACGTAATTACTACTTCTTCAAAATGATCAGTTAATAATTTTGCTGTATTTTTTATTATTGTTGCCTTCAAATGCAATAGTAAAAGTGTAACTAAATTTAGACTGAAACTATAAATTTGCTAATACGCCTGGGCGTTGTTAAAATGGCGTACAAATGAAATTGTATGTATACCAATTTAAATATTCCGCGCTCTTATTGAGTATACATACATGTACCTATATACTATATTATATGATGATGCAACAACTGTTACTCATCATTGCCTTGTTGTTTACAACAATCTCCTCAACTGTCTGCATACTATGCTCAATATAATAGTTGTTACAATATATAAATGGTGTTTAAATAAAGAAAAGAAAAAATTAGCTTTAGAACCAAGTATTCTCTCGTATATCATAGAAATTAATTATTAAAATGGCATATTTAGCCAATTTGTCAATTTTTTTACACGAAATTACAAACTTTTACCTGAAACGAGTTACGAGCCTATGTTAATGCAAAAGTGTTCCTTCCTTAACCGGTATGGTGATTTATAATAACGTACACGGTAGACAAGGTTAAAGCCAATCTTACGTCATTTTTGAGAGAAATCAATTAAGTTACATAAATCATTTATTTATTCTCAATGTGTACAATTCTCATGATATTTTTACCAGAATTGTAAATTGTAAATGAGTAATTAATTACTAAAATATTGTTTAGAAGTTTTGAAAAAAATAACACAAAAATTATAATAATACTTATAGTAGCATGGATTTAATCTTCAAAAAACAAAAAAATTGGGAAATAGAAACATGGCGTCTCTCTTTTTGTCTGTCTTGCTTTTTTGATTTTCAAATATATTAATTTAAATAAAATTCATTAAATGTAACCTAATTAAGAAGCTACAAGCGGCAACACTGTTATTTTTCATAAATTAATAAACACCTGTTTGACAAACTTACTAAAAACATATTGTAACGAATTTTAAAAGTAATTTATTTATACACAAAATATTTACACGTTTATAACTACAAGAACTAATTAAATCTAACGATATTTAGGAAAAACACACTAATTTTTATACTACAATCACTCAAAAAATAATGTCTGCGGATAACTTCTGTTTATCTTAAACTGACACTTGTTTACATTAAAGGCTCGTACGTGTGAACGCCGTTATATTTATCTTAACCACGCGTTAAGGCTCCTTTTCACACGCCAACATGTTTGCGCAAACTAGGTTAAACAAACCGATTTGCGCAATAATTTGTGCGTGAAAGAGCAAACATTTTGTTTGTACATACAAAAATAATTGGTTTGGGCAAATCTGTTTGGTTTTGATTTTTGGTTTGAGGTTGGTGCGCTGGTTTGAGCGTGAAAGCGCAATTCAAACCGGTTTCTGCAGTTGTCACACGCAGCACCTGCGCATTGGTTCTATTTGCACATGTTGCCCACGTTTTGTCTGCTACGCTCCATGCTGTTGTATCTAAATTAAAAATTTGTAGTGTGTGCCAGTGAATAATGATTCGTTTTAACTCACTGTATCACGATGACGAAGAAAGAAAAACAGTTCTTGACCGAGTTTATCGAACTGTACAGATCATACAGTGACCGTAATGTGAAATCCCAAGCTTACGAAATTATGATCGAAAAAATGCAGGAGTTTGATCTAGAAACAAACAGAGAAACTGCTGTTAAAAAAAATTAACACTTTGCGAACCGCCTACAGGAAGGAATAAAAAAAATAGTTGATTCTGAGAGATCTGGTGTTGGTGGAGATGAACTGGATGTTCCTCATTTATGGTATTTTGATATTCTCAACTTTATACGTAAAAATGCGTGAGTACTAGAAGGCAACCAAACCGACTTGTTCAACTTTGCAAAATTGTATAATTTGTGCTAAATTGTTTGAGCGTTAAAAGTACATACGTTGACTCCAACATGTTTGAGATTTCGGTTTGTTCAACGTAGTTTGCGCAAACATGTTGGCGTGTGAAAAAGAGCCTTTAATCACTTATTTATTTAAACATATTTCCGACTTCAAATAACTGACCTATGATTCGTTTAAACCGCTTTTATACATTTCCGCTATCTTTTCGAGAATTTTCTACATCCTTTTGTGAACGTTCTCAAAGCCGACAACAACTTCGCAAACGTTTCACTGCCTTTGACTTAAGATTGTTCTGTCCCTGAACCGAAAACTGGATACGACACCGGTAGAAAGGATCGTGGTGATAGCGGCGGCTCTCTCCATTTTAGCAACTCTCTTGACCAAAAAAGTAGCAGTGAATAAACTTCTCTTGGCCCGATCTTTTACTTGGTTGGTAACTGCAGACCAACTTTCGAATGCCTTTTTCTGGGAAGACGACCTCCAACATATTTGGAACTGTCCTCCAATTTAGTTGATCTAAGCCCCAACCAAGCTTAGGTTCTACCATTTTCTTAATATTGTGAAACTTCACTTCTCTCTTGAGATTTTATAATGTTTGCACAGATTTTCGTATAACGGCTTTGTACGTAAGTATTTCTTGATGATCAGATAGAAAACAAAACGTCGGTCACCACGTAGCTTTAAAACTTTTCCGACCACCGGTTGCTGATTTCGATCTAGCCGTCCAAACTTCTTTTAAATACGACTGAAACTCCTCTGGGCATGTCAATATCCTTGCTCACGCAATGTACAATGACGTAATCTTTTCGTGTTTGGAATAAGTCTTGTTGTTTTTTGGTGATAACTCCCAACCTAGCCTTTTCGGAACCTCCGTAGATGCTCATAAACTTATCGAAGTCCATTCCTTCGACTTGATTTCTGGTTCTGCTAGTTATTACTTTAGTTCGGACCTAAACTTGCGTAATGTAGTTATTACCAACGAAACGGGATAGACGATTGATGTGTATCACTTGTCTCTAGGTGGTTTTCAGATGCAATATATGACGTCATTAATACGCTGCACGTCTTCATAAGGTCCCTCTCATTGCCTCTGCAGCTTCGGCGACAAACCACGTCTTCCTTAAGGATCATACAACCCCACTATGTCGCCAAGTTGAAACTCACCATTTTGTCTATTGACGTCATATCTTGACTTCATTCTGTCGCTGACAATTTGTGTGTTTTTACGGACCTTCTCATGCACTTTGTCTAGGATCTTGGTCAGCTTGCTGACGTAGTTTTCTCCAACAATTTCTTCTTCCGGTCTTCCTCCAAATTGGAGGTCGCATGGCAGTCGTATTTTGGGACTAAACAAGACGCAGGATTGAGTTTGGCCTGTGTTTTCGTGAACGGATAATCGGTATGCTATTAAGAAAAGGTACAAGCAGTTATCCCAGTCTCTTTGGTGTTCGGACACTACTTTGGCTAAGTATTTTCCCATTATACAATTTATTTGCTCAACCATGTCATCAGATTGAGGATGGAAAAGCGTCGTCCTAATTTTCTTAATTCCCAACAGTCGGCAAACTTCTTAAAATAGACCAGACTCAAAGTTGCAGTCTTGGCCGGAGTGTAATTCCAACATAACTCCAACCGGCAAAAAAACTCCGCGTCTACGACCGTAGCTGCTTTTTGATTGGGTATGACGTAAGCCTCCGTCGCCACTAGGATGTATTTGTTTTCCGAATGAGATTCTGGGAACGGTCTAGCAACGTCAATCGCTACTCTTTCTAAAGGATTCCTTTATATTCTGCTTTATCGTTGTTTTGCGTTTTTTCGCTGAATCAATTCCTGATGCGCAGACTTACGGCACTATTTTAGAACGTCGTCTTTGCAATTCACCTAGTAGAATCATTCCCGAACTTTCCCCAATGTCTTCTTAATGCCAAAGTGTCCTCCTGATGTCCCATCGTGAAGATGCTTCAACACTTGTGACACCCGGCTCTTTGGCACTACCAACTGTTTTCCGTGCCCTCGACACTCTCTAGGATAAGTAAGTGATTAACGCGTGTGTTTGAGATAAATATACGGAGTATATATAAACTTGTACGTGACTTTAAAGTAAACAATAAGTAATAGCGAAGGCTTCCACGGCCGGAATCTATACTAACATTAGAATGTCTTCCGGGTTTGGGCCGTGTCATAGTTGCAGCTTCGGTTGCAACTATGACACGGCCCAAACCCGGAAGACATTCTAATGTTAGTATAAACAATAAGTGTTAAACTAAAGTTATGTGCGGACTTTATCTTTCGTGTAAGTGATAGTGCTATATAAATTAATGTAAGTGTTTTTATTAAATATCCTTAGATTTAATAAGTTTGGTTAGTTATAAACGTGTACATAGTTTTAGTATAAATAAATTAATTAGTAAGAATTAACCTTACCATAGCATAGCTTTCATGCACCTAGAAATTGATGTAGCTGTCGTACAATTTGTACAGTCGTTAAACGAGTTTTAGCATTACTGCAGAGCGGCATTTTTATAACATTTTTAATTGTTTAAAAAGAATAATTTCCTAACGTGTTTTAAACATATATTATATATGATTCACCGTTTTCATCAATTAATTCCTCATTTACATAATCGTCATCAGTATCACTATCTTGGAATTTGGTAATTAAAGGCTCTACTGTAATATTTTTTCTTCTATTCTCTTAGCATGCTCCACACAGTTGGGCCAAACGGTTTTAAGGATATTTTCCATTATTGGTTTGCAAATATTTTTATTTTAAAAGCAGAATTTAATTTTGTTACCATATTTTTAAGATAAGCCCATATCAGTTCTATAAAATTAAATTCACAGTGCGCCACTGGAAGCTATAAAAATTTCACATTATATTCTCATAAATCTTTCGCAATCTTTTGCAACAAATACCTTTTTTCAAAATGATGTCGTAATAGCTCCAAAAGTACAAATCTCAACGAATTAAATTCGGCAACGCCTTTAGGTAATGATATTTGCCAATTTTGTATTAAATGTTGATTTATCACTCGACAGCGAATTGTTCAAGGCTTGGGTTTACGGAAATCTGAAAAAATACAGAGCTACCAAACCGGGTCAACTTATCCATAGTGAAATGTGTGGACATTTCAAAGTTCCTTCAAAACGAGGTTTTCGTTATTATGTCTAAAGATGATTTTTTACGTTTTCGGGTTGTATATCATATTAAACAAAAAAGCAAAGTACCAGAGAAACTCAAGCAGTTCAAAGGAAAAAATACTGGGCCATACAATGATGATGGTGTTGAAGAATTTGATAACAAAACTGTTAAGTCCATTCTACAACAGCAAGAAATTGAGCAACTGATTACAACTCCGTTGACGGAGACGGCGCTGCTGAACGAGAAAATTGAACTACAGTTGAGACGACACGCGTTTTACTCTATGTACACGAAACCTTACCAGAGTGGTTGTGGGCAAAGTTATTATTTCCATCCGTCTACGTCGTCAACTGCCCTGAACTATAATCCGATAAAAAAGAGTACTACATAATCTTTGGTTTGGTAGAAATCAAAACATTTACGAGTAATCAGTATGACGTGCTACGAAACATTACAGTATCAACAACGTACTTCAAAGATGACTAAGAAATAGGTTACGATTCCGATGATTGTTATCGATCATACAATCTTAATACCGATAAAGTAAGTCGTTCAAAAGATGTCACTTTTCTGACTGAACCAGTAAGTTTTTCTGCTTACAACGTTAAGCAACCAGTAGAAAAATCAGGAAACGGTTATATCAATTTGGAAGCCATACCAAACGATACGGAAACCGTTCTAAAACCAGAAAAAAACGACGACGAAACAGAAGAAGAAATGGGGAGCGAGCGGCTCCAAAAATGAAGTAATGAGAAATGATTCTAATCTCTCATATCTACGAAATAAAGCTATCATTCTGAAACCAGTTTGTTGAGATACAATAAAGCAATCGAAAGCCACAAACCCAATAAGTAGGCCAGAGCTATGAAAAACGAAATGACATCATCAAATGAAAACAACACTTGGTTTACAACTACCAAAAAATTGCAAAGCTATTTCATCCAAATGTGTTTATCATATTAAAACTAATCCCGATGGTTCTACAGATAAATTCAAAGCTAGATTGGTGATCAAAAGGTTCAACTAACGAAAAAATATCCATTTTAACCAAACGATTAGTCTAGTTGCAAAAATGGAAACGATTCAAAGCGTTAAACAACTGCAAGGTTTTAACGACTATACCGGTCGTGTCTGCAAGCTAAACCGTAGCCTGTATTGCTGAAAACAGTCACCTCGTTGTTGGAATCAACGTTTTGGTTTTTTCTCAATAAACTAAATTTTGCACAATCGACAGCGCATCCATGCTTATTTATGAGGATTCAAGATCAGAGAAAGCTAATTGTAGTATTATATGTTAACGATGGATTTATTGCGGCAAAGGATGAAACTGATGCTCCGTGGTCCTTATCCGAATTGATAAATTCATTCAAGATTGTGTCAAGATCAGCTTCATATTTTTTTTAGGATTGAGATTGATCAACAAAGATATTTGATCAAGGTTAGTCAAGAGGCGTATACAAACAAAATGCTTTTGGGATGCACAATGCCAATGCAAAATCAACTTAAATGCTAAAAGATGGATCAGAAGAATTAGAAGATAGGAAACTGAACACTGCTTATCCGTACCGATAGGCAGTTGGTACACTGATGAACCTGATGTGGCACGCGGCTAGATATTATACATGCGATCAGCATTGTTTCGCAAACATTTGAGAATCCAACAAATCAAAATATTGCAAAAGTTAAACGTAGTTTTGCGCATTTACAAGGACTTAAAACCTTGCTATACTCTACAGTTTTATATTAAAAAGAGGTCGGTTAGAATGTTACAGCGACGTAGATCATGATGGTGACCAAACTACTGACAGATCCACAAGTAGTGTAACCTGCATGTTCGGCGGTGGGGCTCATTTAAAAAGGCTTTGCTTGCCCAAAGCAGTCACTTATTCCCAGGTTTGTAATCGGCAGTTTTTTTTTCATTTCAGGAGCAGTCTTATTTCGCAATCGTTTTTTTGTTCGCGACGTAACTGCCCAGGTTTTTACTCGTCATCAACCATAGCAGTTCTCCGAAGGCATTGGACTTATTCTTCAAGCCGGGAACAATGGTTGCAGTCCGCCGGAAATGGTTTTCTGGGCAAGGCGTTAGCGTTCCGATGACTGCTTCCGGCACGGTGTTTTGTCATAGTCATACTCTAGCAGTCAGACGATCTATCTTGCTATTTGTCCTTCCGGGTTACGGAACTGCAACAGCTATTTTAAAGCACCGTGGTCCGTTCTCAGTAAAAATGTTCGTCCATACAAATATATGTAGAAATGTTCTATGAACTTAACGACTGCTAACACCTTCCTCCTAGCCACGTAATAATTCCTTTCTCGCCCGGACAAAACCTAGTTAAAATACGAAATGACTTTTTCTTCTCCATCTTGAACCTGCGAAAGGACCGCGCTTATAGCCAGATTGCTTGCGTCGGTATCCACAACCAGTTTTCCATCTTCTCTTGGAAAACATAATATCGGCGACTAGGACCTGTTTTAGTTCACAAAAAGCATTTTTGCAGTATTGATTCTATATAAATTCTGCTGTTTCCTCGGTGAATTTCGTCAAAGTTTTGGCAATATTGGCAAATCCGGGTACAAATCGTCTATAATAGATGCGTAACTCAAGGAAACTTTGGACCTGATGCTTGTCGATTGATTTTGGTCATGCTTGCACTGCTTGGATTTTGTCTGGGTCAGCATTTATTGTATCTCGAGATACGATGTGGCCAAGGTATAGCAATTCCCTATTAAATACGTGGCACTTCTTTGAGTTCAGTTTTTGTATTGCCCCACGTAGTTGCTAAAACACTTCTTTCAAGTCGTTTAAGCGTTCTTCAAACGACTTTCCAACTACGACCACGTCGTCTAGGTAAACCAAGCACGTCTTTCAAGACAGTCCGCGCAAGATGGTTTCTATTAAACGCTCGAACGTTGCAGGAGCGTTGCACACAGGTCAAAGGGCATCACAGTGAATTGTCACAAATCAGTTCTAATCGTAACTGCTGTTTTTTCACAATTCTTAGGTTTCAATTCTACTTGCCACTAACAATTCTTTAAATCTAACGCGGAAAACCACTAGGATCCTGACTGGATGTCTAACGCATCGTTAATTCCCGGTACAAGATAGCTGTCCTCTTTGGTCACGTCGTTTAGCTGTCTGTAGCTTACGCAAAAAACCATCTTGATCCATCTTTCTTCTTTACGAGAACCACTGGAGACGACCTCCTTCTTTCATATTCATAACTATTTGTTTGGCGTCTTTTTTTCGCCAAAAAAAGTCGGCGTGGATGTTGTCGTATCGGCCGAGCCTCTCCTATATTCATTTTATGGGTCACCACGTAGTTCTTTTTTTTGGAACCACTTTCCAGTACGAACACATCTTGATACTGCTGGATCAACACTTTAACTTTAGGCAGCTGATCTTGGTTGGGGTTTAGGCATTTGGAGGTAAGAATGTCCAATATGTATTGTGAGCACTTCCTCGGCGACGTATTTTCGTTAGAATCCACGTATCTCACAATTTGAGATACTGGCGTGCATTGGCCTACCAAAGTCTTCTTTTTCAACGTTACTGGATGTGAGTTGACATTTAAGATCTTTACTGGCATCGTGTTTTTCACTCGTACAAAAGTTCTGCCAACGAGTAGTCTTTTTTCAACTCTGCATTGGTTCAATCGTGCGAATTTAGCCTTTCCGGAGATTTCTATCCAGGCGAGCCTTCAACACACTTTCAGTCCTTGCAGGCAGAGTCACGTCTTCACTTAATAAGACTCGCGCGCCTGCCTTCTCAGACGAATGAAAAGAAATTTTTTCGTTGTCAATCTTCAGGACATCGTTCTTCATAATTAAATGGAACCCATACATTTTTATAAAGACCATTCCCAGGATAACTTTTTTTGTGATGTTGGCTACCAGTACTTGATGGTCGAGTATCCATTTCCCAAACCAATAATTACTTTGACTTGTCCGTGGGTAGGTATTTCTTCGCCCGTCGCCGTTCGAAATCGTATTGGTGATGTCTTCTCGTTTTTCAATAACATGTCAAGACGAATGATGGTCTTTGTCGCTTCCCTGTCAAACAGTAACTGAATACTTCGTACATTAATCTTTCCATCAAGATAAATGCTATGCAATTGCTCCATCGGCGATGCTATTTAAATGATAGTCTCCGGAGCATGACTAGATGAGATTAACTTTTGTCTCTTTTGGTCAACTGGTTCCAAATTTTTGAGCGCTCGTTTTGTCTTCTTCTTGGGTTTAGTACGAAGTCGTCGTACATGGCTTATTTCACCGCAGTTCACAGCCGTCACTTCTCTTTCCCGAACTATTTGTCGCGCTATCTCCTCAATGGTTTTTAGTATCTGCTTGGGTACTTCTGCAACACATCGAATATTATGACCGTCTTGTTGCAATGTTTGTTTTGCTGCTTCAAACTCTAAATTATGCACTAAAGCGTCATCCAACGTCTTTGGTTGAGTTAATCAGAGAGTTTGCTGCGTTTGGCTGTCCCAGAGACCATCTACAAAAGTTTCTTAACTTGACTTTTAATTTGAGCTTGGTACACTTGTTGAAGATCTCGTGAAATTAAGAGTTCATAATTTTTTTGCAAGTGGTCAGGAAAAGTATGCAAAATTTCAAGCGCTTCTATACGCAAGGACACTAATCAAGTTGACCATGGAATTTTACCGTCAAAATTTGGAGGTATAACTTTAAACTTGTGAATGGTTTCTTCCCGATGGTCCATTATTAAATCTTTGCTCGTGACGTTTTCTTCACCATGGCAATTGATTTAGTTAATTTTTTCTTCAAGCAGTTTCATTCTGTCTCTTACTGTTTCTATTTTGTCATTCATAGATTCGCATATTTCTTCTTTTAAATTTAACATATCTGCTTGGGTTTCTTCTTGAACAATTTTAATTTGGTTTTCTATACTAACTTGTATTTGCTCCTCAATAGTCTTTATTTGATTTTCAATGCTCGTTCGTATT
The DNA here is from genome assembly GCA_035610365.1 of Aquatica leii. NCBI lineage: Eukaryota > Metazoa > Arthropoda > Insecta > Coleoptera > Lampyridae > Aquatica > Aquatica leii. Next base: position 36,250,203 of record CM069437.1, on the reverse strand, counting down.
TCTTTTTTAAACTTATAAAATTTTCCAACAATTTTTCTTGTATTATTCTAGTATTTTCGTCTATTTTCTGAGAATGTTCCGACAGTTTTACTTCCATTTCTAGAATTTTTAAACAGTTTTTTTTTGCATATTTTTATTCAACAATTCTTAGCCATTTTTTATTTATTTGAGAAATTTAAATAGTTTTGCACTGATTTTACGAATAAAAAGTTTTATAACATTAAATTTATGTAACGGGCGATTCTTTATCGAACTGGAACAGCTATAATTACACTTTACAAACAAATACACGCGAAGCCCAAACTAAACAGTTGTTTATTTACACGATTCGATTCGATACCGCACACCTGTATCACCAATGTAACGAATTTTAAAACTAGTTTATTTATGCACAAAATATATATAAATTTGTAACTACACAAACTAATTACATCTAACGATATTTAAGAAAATCACTTACACTAATTTATATATTACAATCACTCGAAAAATAATGTCCGCGGATAACTTCTATTTATCTTAAAACTAACACTTGTTTACATTAAAGGCACGTACGTTTGATCGCCGTTATATTTATCTTAACCACGCGTTAATCACTTATCTATTTAGACATCCTTTTAACATTTCCGGTTTTGAATAACTGACTTATGATTCGTTTGAACCGCTTTTATACATTTTTGTTATCTTTTAGAGAATTTTCTACATCTTTTTGTAAACGTTATGGAAGCCGACAAGAACTTCGCGAATGTTCCCATATAAATTAAATATTGTAAAAAGTGAAAAGTAAAGGTGGCTGCCGCAACTAATGTAAAGTACACTTATATGAAAATAAAATAGAAAATAAGGATTCTCTGATGATAATTTCCCTGTTTGAGTTTGAGAACCGACCACTGTCAGAATTTTGGTGTAGCCTTAAACAGTATCCAGAACTGTCAAAAAATGCTATTTTTGCTCTTCTTTTGTTTGTCAGCACATACCTTTGCGAAACTGGGGTTTCTTTGTATGTCGCTACAAAATAGAAATATCAAAATCGTTTGTATGCAGAGCCTGATATGAAACTCCAACTTTCTTCTATAAAACCGAACATTAAAGAAATTTGCGCAAATAAGTCTCAATATTACACATCACACTAATATACCAACACTTTTGTAACAATTAACAAAAATGATCGTTTTTGAAAATTGTTTTTATTAATTTTACATAAAATTTACCTACTATTCTCTTAAAATTAAAAGTTTCGATAACAGTTATTTAGTTAATTAATTACCAAACTAACTTAAATCTATAAAAACTCCACGCTTAAAAAAGTTTGAGAAACGCTGTTTTAAGGTAACAGAAGAATTTTTCAACAACGTTCAATTATACGTGGATTTCTTAAACTTCGGATAAACGAATTTCGGATGTATCTACTTTTTTGTTAATTGGCAGTCACCGCTTTAAAGTTACAATCCATGCTAAGTTACTTGAGTGTTTGTAAAAATTCAGTTACAGACGTCAGTTTCTTGCATTCTAAAGGCAATGTCTGAAAAATATATTTGAAGAAACGTAATTGTACAAACATAGCAGTCATTTTACAATTGTTTACAATGACAAAGCATTTAGTTTTTTTGTCGAGATTTCTGTTAATTCATAAATTGTAGAATAAATGAAACGGTAGAAATAATACTAAAGATAGTGTAGGTAACGATTTCAGTGACGTTGAAGCAGATTGAACATTAACTTTTATGTGCACAATTACTAACTTTTAATTTTTAAGAGTACATAGCTAAAAACAAAATGTAATGTCTTAAACTATTTCTTTTTCAGTTAACAACATTCCAAAAACATTCTTGGACCATAGTACTTCTGAAAAATATTTTTATTCGTTGTGCAGAAAAACATTTCGTTCTGCAGATTTATGTGAATGTAGTACAGAATGCCGAATTAGACTATTCATGTCTAATTCGGCATTATGTGCATTCAATAATAATATTTTAAAATACTTTTTTATTTTAGAAATTATAATACTGGAAACTTTTTGAGCTTGTGTAGTTGTTGAAACAAGAGTTTTTTTTAATTTACTTTCTATAAATTAAAACCATTTAATTGACTTCAAAGTTTCTAATATTATGTTTATGTTAACTCTTTCTTTTTGATTGTTCTATTTTTTTGCGGCTGTAAATATAAAATATTAACGTGTAGACACTACTAACTTTACGTCATTTAATAACCTTTCGCCGGCTTTTAAAATGATTGTTAATCGTCAGAATTGTATTGTTTTCAGACAGAACATCTCTTTTTTGATATAAAATGTCAACAATTCTTATTTTGAAATGCTACCTTGTAGTAGATACTCTTAAATATCACTTAACAGTGAGCGTAATTATCTTGAAAAAGTTTGGTTTGGCCAGTCTCAGTGAACTCCACCCATAACGCTTGCACTGTAGTTTTTTTGGCATTTGATTGCACAAGATTTTTTAAAATGCTAAATCATGACCTTGCAGTGCAAGTTCAAAAGTCAGTTTATTATTTTAGATACCTCGTATCTATTGTTTTTCACTTGCTCCTTTATTTCTTCATAACTACCTATATGATACGCACTATTTATTTGTTGTTAAATGTCTTGTTTTCTTGATAAATTAAACTTTATTGTAACAATTAAATGTGGTTTTAATCTTTAATTTTTTAAAAATATTATTACAGTAAAGATTATTACACAACCAATCACTTTTCGTAACCAATAATTAACAATTCTAGTATTTTGTACATTGTAATTTGTATTTTTTCTATTAAAGATAACAAAAACAATTCACCATGAGTTTTTATACGTTATCAATGCAGACATAACAAGTTGATAAACAGTGATATGTATTTCGAACTCGAATAGTGCGCATATTGACTAGCCAGTGTTGCCAATTATTGCTAAATTCCACATAATTTATACCAGCTTTGTACAAGAAGGTGGCGTGTTGACATTTGAACTAAAAATTAAATAGCAAATTGTAGTATTTGATAAATGTAGAAACAGAGTCTAAAACTTTTTTCTTTATTTTTAAGTGTGAATTATAAATACAAAGGTACTTAATAAAGTTTCACAGAAAACGTAGCGTACTCCTACCAACGTGTCTTTAGCTGTGTAATCCCTTTGCGGTAAAACTCAGCGGTTTTGAACGAAAAGGATTTTTTGCAGGGATTTTAAGAGGTAGAAATCAAATTGCGCAAGTCTTAATTTTTTCACTCAGCAGTGATGAAAAATGATTATAGTAATTGGAGAATTAGATCCGAGCGAGCTGTTGCCTTGTACGCTGCAAAAACGGTACAATATAGATAAAAATTGCACATAAACAATTTATTGAGCACAAAATTTACTACAAAAAAGTCCGCGGAAGTGTATAATTATATCTAATAGTTTTTAGAGTTACAGAATTTTAATATAATTTTTGTGCAACTTTGCACACTTGTATCTTTTAAACTATTGAACGTAATTGTACCCTTTCACCGACTTTTTATAGTAAATTTTGTCCTCTATAAAAATGTTTAAATGCAAATTTCTGCTATCTTGCACCGTTTTAGGGTAATAGTTTATTGGTTATTTTAAATTATTAAGCAAATCATTTCAATACAAAAATTGTGGCGGTTTTGATGCTATATGACGACATCGACAAAGCTACCCTTAGCACAATAAAAGCTGCGGTGGTCACCAAAAGCAACTCGACCGAAACACACATGTTCTAGTAAACCGATAATTTATTTTCAAATTTTAAAATGCGTAAACGAAATAATTTAATAAATTATTATTTGAGCTTTGCAAAGGTGACTGTTTCCCTTGAAAATATTTTGTGTGAAATAAAGTTTGATGTTTTGAGATTTTGTTGCTTGCTTTGTGTTTCTTACTGTGCATCACTTAAAAAAGAAAAGCTAAGCGTTACCAACACAGCCCAAATACTCATTTTTTTGCTTCTCTAGAAAAATTTTCTATAAAAGTTTGCAATCATTTTGCACTAAACTATTACATACTACTAAAGATATAAATCGAAAACAACAGCCGGGAGTGTATGGATTTAGAGTTTTTAATACTAATTTAATGCCAAGCACAATTTCCGTTCTTCTTGGAGAGATAAAGGGCAAATAAATTGAATTAAAAAAATAGAAAAAATTAGTGACGCCGGCGTATTTACATGCCATGATGTTTGTTCAAGTTCATGGTTTTAAGATAACGCGATCGGGTTTCTCTTTAGATATGTCACTATGTTTTATCATCGCGCAGCAATTCTTGAATCTATTTAAATGCGGGTCTAGTCCGGACTCCGTTCGAATGCTGTAACAAACAGCGGGTTATTTTCCTACGTACACTGTATCAAAACAGCGTTGCCAGGTATGGCTACTTTTCGCCATTCTGGCGCCTTTTTTTAGATTTTGGCGACCGATTTGGAGGTTGAATTTTTGGGGATTTTTATGGCTACTTTTTGCAAGTTGTATGGCGAGTTTACATTTTTTTAGAGATGTTAGGTTTAACAAATGAGAATTATGCTTGTGGCGTGATGTTAGACACAAACACGTGAACTTAGTCGATTGTTACCATCAGGTTACCATATGGCATGTCACATTACATAACAAATCACAATAAATAAATAAAATGCCTAAATACCAAACAAAATTAAGGCAATATCGTAAAGAATGGGAAGAGCAGGACTGGGCAAAGGGTATTTAAAATTATTTATTCAACTTTGTACATTCATGTAGAAGAGTATTTATTTTAGGTTGGTTGCAAAAATTTACGGACCAAAGTAAAAGTAGTAAGATCAATGGGGCATACTGTAAACTCTGTAAGTCTACTTTACGAGCACACATAATGGACTTAAAAAAACATGCGAATAGTCAAATCCACAAGAAAAATATGGAGAAATATTGCATGAAAAACAAATTGGTTCAATTTGGCGTTTCAAATGTAACAAAAGCAAAAAAAATTTGTGATCTAAAATTAGCGATTCATATAGCGATACATTCATCAGTTTTAACTAGTGATCATTTATGCGAAACATTGCGAGAAGTAGGCCAAGGTACATCTTTTGCTAATTTAACTTTACACAGAACCAAATGTTCAAAATTAATTACCAAAGTCATTGCACCAGATTTGTTAAATACATTAGTAGCAGCCGTAGGCAATCAGAAATATTCGCTCATCATTGATGAGTCCACTGATGTTACGATACATAAATTTATGTGTTTGTGCATACGATATTTCAATCAAACTGAAAATAAAATTATAACTGATTATTTGGGAATTGTTGAGGTGTTTGAAACTACGTCTGATGCTTTGTACAATGCAGTACTACAATTCTTAGATAATATTAAACTAAATATTGAAAACTTAGTGGCTATTGGTACTGATGGTGCATCTAACATGTGTGGGAAAAATAACTCTCTTTTTACAAAATTGAAGCAGTTAATACCTAATCTGCAATTGATGAGATGTTCTTGTCATTCTTTACATTTAGCAGCTTCAAAGGCTACAGAAGAACTTCCCAGTTCATTAGATTTTCTTTGCAGAGAAGTATATGGGTGGTTTAGTTGTAGTTCATTAAGGCAAGCTCAGTACAAAGATATTTTTGAGACAATTAATGTGAATGAAAACAAATACTTCTATAAATTAGACAAATTGTCAACAACTCGATGGCTTTCTCGATATAGTGCAATGAGAAAAATTTTAGATCAATGGCTTGAGTTGCAAACACTCTTCCGTATAGCATCTACAAATGAAAAGTGTTACACAGCAAGATTATTAAGTAACATGTTTGATGATAATTCAAACAAAGCTTACTTTATCTTCCTTAAACCTATATTGCATGAAATAAATGAGCTCAATATACATTTTCAAAGTAATTCAATGGATGTTGGAAGTGTGTATGACTTGCTATTAGAACATTTTTTAGCTTTAGCTAGGAGGATATTGAAACCAATTTTTTTAAACAATTGTGTAGGAGATCAATTACAGCATATTTTGAAAAGTCTTAATAATCCTTTAGCAATGTTAAACAACGATTCGATTGATTATGGGTTTGAATTCAATACTTATTTGGAAAATTCAAAATTTTCAATAGAAGATAAAAATCTAATAATGGAACGGTCTAAAAATTTTCTGGTTAGGTTATTAAAAGAATTATGCTTACGCTTTCTTGATAATATTGAAATATTTTCAAAATTTAAGCTTTTGCATCCCAAAACTGTTTTGTCACAAATACCTCCAACGTTCAGTAGTCTGCCAATTAAAAACATAGTTAATGAAAATGAATTATTTGTAGTAGAAAATCAGTGGAGAGGAATACAATGTTTTGATTGGCAAAATCAAGATGTACCTACAAATATTTTAGATTTTTGGCCTATGATGTATTCCCTCGAAAGAGTCAATGGTACTAAACCATTTAAAGAGTTGGCTCAATACATCTTAACGTTACTAATAATACCTCTTAGTAATGCTGTAGTAGAGAGGGTGTTCTCAATAATGAATGCCACTAAAACAAAATTCCGTAATAAAATGCAAATAGAAATGCTAGATGCATTGCTAAGAATTAAAGTGCATTTGTCTGCACATAATCTGTGTTGCAACAAATTTGTTATCCCAGAATCTATGTTGCACAGGTTCTCTGCAGATATATATTTATCTAAATTGGAGGAAACAGCGGCAATAATTGAAATAGATATTTAGTTTTATTAAATATAGAATTTTTATAAAAATTATATTATATAGAATACTTTTCTACCGTTTCGTAATAAAACTTTTAAAACATTGTTTATTATTTTTTAATTTTGGCGCGTGTAATAATAGTGGCGACATCTGGCTACTTTTTTTGTAGGTATTGGCTACCTTCGTTTCAACTGATCTGGCAACGCTGCATCAAAAAAGTTTTTGGACACTTTTAAACGCGACCTACAAGATAGGCAACCAAACTTATGTTATAACAGAAGGGCTAATTAAATTGGACAACATTGGCTTTGTAGACATTACTTGCGACGATATTATGAGGTTATTAACCATTCTTTATAAGCACCGCCTTAAGCATTGGAAGAACATGTTTCTTACCAGCAAATATGTATCTAAATTGTACCATAAAGTCTAAATTTTTTTTGCCAAATTTTCTATTTATGTATTTATGTGTTCTCTGCTTAAGTTTTAAATATAGCCCTCAGTTTAAAAAATCTAATTGTTATTTATAATTAAATCATATTTATTAATAGCTATAGTAAATTAAAAATGCATGCCCAAATGTGAAATTGCTGTTTTAATTAGCGTAAAATGTTTAATATAGCCGGATTAAATTAAAGTCAACATTCCGATATTCTTTGTAAAGAAAGTATTATAATCATTAGAACGTAATTAGTTGCAATCTTAATTTTTATTACAAATTCTCAACATTTATTCGTAGTTTGCATTTTTTGTACTTTCTTTACATTGTTTGTTATTTAAAAAAAAAAAGAAAAATGAACTTTTATTAAATAATATGAGTAGTGTTTTACATATTATAAAAAAATGTTTTCAAACATTGTTATTTGTTTTCTTGAACACTAAAGCATAACTATGATCATCTATCTCTCAAACCAAGAACGGATTTATAGAACGGGCTATGGACCGCACATAAGTAACATGATTTTTTTATGTTTTTGCATTTTGAATACTTTTTTAATTTTTTTTATAAATTTTTATTTATAATTATACCCCGTGTAAATACGCAATGGCAGAGAAAAATTATTGAGTGAATGGAAAAGTATAAAAATTTTTACTTGTGGTTAAGAATGTTCAATAAAAATTTAAAAACATGCTAAAAAAATGCCAAAATTTTAATCATTGTTCCATACTATTAGGTAACGCAGAAATTCTAAATAGACGGGGCGGTTCCAGGCGCGGGCGGGATCGCCGCGTTAAAGAAACATCGTATAAAAATAAGATGAGACCATGCAAATAGCCCAAAATAAAGAAATAATATTGCATCTTGCTTTAAACAATAAATAATAATAAAACAAATACAATAACTCATCAACAAAATATAATAATACAGAAAAGTATAACTTTATGCTTTACTTTCGATGCTACTGACATAAATAACTATTATTTTTTTTACGTTCACTAGAAAAAGAAATAAACGAATACAAAATTTTATATATTAGTTTAAAAAATCGGTTTGTTTATGAAGACATTAACGAATCCATTTATCTTTTATTAATGTCTAGTAAATATTATAAAAAATTGTACTAATTGTATTATGTAATTTGACATTTATTGAATTTCTAAAACATGCGGTTTGTGTATTCTTTAGCAGAGAAATGATACTTACGTATACCACATATCTATTTTAAATCGTGTTATCATATTTGTACCTAATTACATCCACCTCGTTATCTTCAGACTACTATTATGCATATCATTTTATGCACTCGTACGCTTTTGTAGAACTCAATCTTCCTGTACAATTATAGCGATAAATTTATTGCATTCTGATAAAAAAATTTAAATGTATGGCATATGTATATTTCAAGGAAGACAAATTAAACAAAACAAGCGTTACTCATACATTTTAAAAATACTGGTTGAGATAAAGACTTAAAAATTAAATTTCATCATAGTACCAAATCCGGATAGTGCTTCCTGTAAAAACCTAATCATTACTAGTAGTACATTTTAAAAACTTATTATCCGTACCAGATATTTTATACTAAATAGAACAGACCCAATTTTAACGAACTATTTAATTTAATAGTTGTTTTAAGCAAATATATCCTCACTTATTCTACTTATACTTATACTTATACAGGGTGTATCTGTAATACGGCTACAAACTCAAGTAGTTTTCTTATGACGTATGATGAAAATTTTTAGTTTAAAGATTTGAACTGAAGTGGCCCAGTTTTGAGATATTTGCAACTAAAGTTTTCAGGTCGGTCTTGACTATCTAAACCAGTGATTTCCAAAGTGGTCTATATCGACCCCCAGGGGTCTATGACAACCTGCAAAGGGTGTACGTCAGCGAAAAAAAATTTGGAGGTCCATGAAATGAAAATGGGGGTTCACGATAGTAGATCTTAACATACACTGGTAGTACCTATTTACTTACATTATACTATCTTATAATATAAAACCTTTTCATTATTTATAAAAGTACCTATAAAGTAAAAAAATTATTATATATGTTTATAAAATTGTGTAAGTTGTAAGATGTAGGCATTCGCTTTGTGGTCGCAATACATTTTGAACTTGTAAAAATCTGCACATAATGATATACCAGTATCATCTTGTTACAAGCAGTCTCAGAGCTTCGCAAACTTGCACTAACTTGTTCAATTCGTCACTCTATAAATATGAATGTGAGACAAATACGTTTATTCGTTTCCGGAATCTTGAAAAGAAAAGTGCTAAAAAAATATTAAAAAATATATAAACTGGTAGTTTATCACACAAATTATAGTGTTATTTTGTTTGAGAGTGCCGGAGAAAAGTACATTATTTTTTATTAAATTGTAGTTTTGTACTCGTAGTTAGCAAAGATAGATAAATTACGCCAATCATGACTTCAGTTATTAGTAGTTTAATATTCAAATCATGCAAAATTACACGAATACTCCTCAATAGTTTCTTTTTCAAAGTTTTAGCAATCGTTATTAATTTATTATAATTACAGTGCAATCTCCGTAATCCGAAGTAATTGCTGCAAGGAGATGCTCGGATTATGGAATGTTTTCGAAAAAATCTAAAAAAAGACAACTGTACATACATGTTACGTATGTATTTTATTATTAACATACAATATGTTACCACCTTGAGAGATAAATTAAGAAAATGAGAAACCCACAACTGTACAGCTGCGTGTGTTTTTAAGAATTTCTAATACACATTCTCATTTGTTTTTTTTTTCATAGAATTTAAATGTTTACATATTAGAAACATATTAAAAAAAAATATTTTGGAATTAAACTACATAATTTGGCCGGTCACATAAATAAATATGTATGTGTGTCAATATTTACTTATTTACGACCTTGCTAGGCATTTATTATTCTTTTATAAATACATATATCTTACCAAATAACTTCATAAAAAAAATAAAAAAATTGTACTTTTGTCCATTGGTCGTTACACTGTGGGCCAGTTCGGATTACTGGAATGTTCGGATTACGGAAGTATGGATTATGGATATTGCACTGTAAATACTTCTCTATATTAAAATTAAAATTTTGTATTATTGCTAAAGTGGAACCAGTGAATTTTTACACATGACAGTCGAACAATTTGTTATTATTATTCGATGTATAATATTTTATTTTAACATTTTTTGCCATGTTACTTTCAGATTTCCTTAAAGTTCCATCATATCAAAACCTTAAGTAACATTCATAACATTCTCCTTCTCACATTCATTTATAATGGCTGTACGCCTATGCTTGTCATAAAATTCATAAAGATTTAAATTTGACTTTGATTTTTTAATATACAGCTGCTGGATTTTATGTCTTATTTAAATAGATTAATTTTGCCCACAGATGACTGATGCCATGTCCGAATCTAAAAAGAAATGTAGACAGTACCATGTTTATTATTTGAAACTTGCCTTCATTCCATCATTGTCGGACAAACAATTGCCTATGTGCCTTTAATGCAACAACGTTTTGGGCAATGACGTTATGAAACCATCTAAGCTGCAGGATTATCTGAGAAGATGTCACCCTGATAAAATATAAAGATTTGAAATAGTTTCAAACACTCAAAGATAAACTTTAAAAGAGACTCACGCTGGACAGAATGTTCGCTTTGACGTCACAAAGAAACGATGAAGGTTTGCGGGCGTCTTACAATATCTCGCTACTTATAGCAAAATCCGGAAAACCGCATACTATCGGAGAAAAGTTAATTTTGCCAGCCGTTGAAGACGTTTTGAAAACTGTTTGTCATATGTTCGTTTTATTATGAATCAAGAAATCTACGAAGAACTGCTCTTCGCAAGAACTTTGACAACCTACACTAAAGGTGAATCAATATGTCATGTTTTGAAAGATTACTTCATTGAAAAAGCAATCCATTTATCAAATATAATATCAATAGGTACAGATGGAGCACCTGCCATGGTTGGACGTTATCGTTTATTTATAAGCTATTTAAAAAAAAATGTGTCAGGAGTGTTAGCAATACATTGCGTCATCCATCGACAACATTTAGTTGCTAAAAATTTGAGTGTTAGATTGCATGAATCTCTTCAATTAGTCATTGATGCAGTAAACCGAATTACTCCTTCACACTGAAGTACGCTGGCAGTCAAAAGACTTAAGTTTGACAAGATTTTTCGCACTTTTTTAAGACTATCTTAGAATTTCTGCATACTAAAGATAAAATTTTAAAAGACAATTTAATGAAGTGGAAAACAGACATCGCCTATTTAACAGATTTGATTAAAAAATTTAATATGGTTAATTTGCAGTTACAAGGCGACAGTCTAAATTTAATTAAAACAAAGTCCATCTTATCAGCGTTTTTTGACAGAGTGAAACTAATGAAGCAAAATATTGGACGGTGCGAATTTTTTCAGTTCCATAATTTGTCACAGACTGCCAGGAAAACAACGTTTCAAGCTACGTTCAACATTTAAATGTCCTCTATTCAGATTTTGAAACTAAGTTAGAGGATGTTTTGAATATGGTAATACCACCGTGGATAATTAACCCATATGGTGACATAGAAGAAACGAATGTCATATTACAAGAAGAACTGACTGAACTAAGTACAAACGAAGAACTTAAGGTTCAGTTTAAAAACCGATATCAGCAATTCTGGCTGCAAAACAACATACTCGTTACTTATTCCGTATTATGGAATACAGTGAGGAAATTTTTAATTTCCTTTCCATCGTCATACCTAATGGAAAGGGGGTTTAGGGCTGTTACCAATCTCCTCACGAAAAAAAGAAACAGACTGGACATCATTAGCCGATGAGATTTAAAATTAAACCTTACAAAATTGACGCCAAATGTTGATAATTTATTATTAAAGCCTCGGGTTCATCCTTACTAAAACATTTACTTGTTGCTTAGTTTATTTTATGTTACCTATATTTTATACAACAGATACAAAATTTTATTTTGAGTAGTTTTAATTTAAATTCAATTAATAAATGTATAAAACTTAACATGTGATTTTACTTTAAGTTTTTAAAACTAAACTTTACTACAGTTAGAAATTTAGAAAAAATCAATATCAGGTAAGTAGGGGTCTACCCAAAACCGAGAAACATGACAAGGGGTCTACGGCACAAAAAAGTTTGAGAATCTCTGATCTAAACAAATCGAAATTGACTGTTGATTGTAACTATGCGGTAAATGGTGGGTAAATGATGTTAAATCGTGAAACGTATGTATTAGCAGCAAAAGAAGAATAAATCAATTCAATAAAATGAAACCTTTATTATTTGTTTTTCTTTAATGTACCTATGTGCAAGTATTGCAAATTGTAGAAAATGGATCACGAAGTAGCAGTAGAGAAATAAATTGCGAGTTTATCCTGTAACCTGTTATCATTGAAGTATGACTGAATTACGTAACATTACCTACATCTGTAAAAACGTCATATTTTAAGTATTATCTAGTGTACTTACAAAAAATGTGCATAATAGCAACTTCATTTAATCACAGAAATTTACACGGAGAGAAATCTGCAATCACTAGTTATGAATAGTATGTTCATAAATTACACATTTAATAAAATTTATAAAATATGAATTATATTATGATGTTATGCGTAATACGCATACAACATTCCTAAGAGTGCAATTTGTATGCGTTACGTATATTCACGTATTATGATTATGGTTTATAAATGTAATAAAGTTATGAATTGTTTTCATATTTTATTAGTTATCACTATAGTCATAATTTTATCTTAAGTTATGAACAAACCTTCTTATATTATGATACATCAGCAAAACCAGCAGAACGTTTCACACGCAGATAGTGTGTGCATTGCATCAACTAAAGAAGTGATTTTATGAACTGATCAAAAGGTAAGCAAAATGTAATAAAATTGTCATATATTTCTGTTTTTTGAGTTCTAATGTTTGTATGTTAATTATTTTCTACGAATATTCTATATTCATAAGATATAAATATTAGTACTTATTCACATACAAATTTAGTAGGTAACGAAAATATATTACATTATAAAGTATGTATTTGTATGAGGTGTACCAAATTAATTTGCCGTTTATCTCAATTTTACATTATATATTGTGCGTATTTCCATTTCTTAAAATTAATATTAAAAACGTTAATAAATACTAACAATCCAAAGTAGGTACATATGTTCTGTTTTGCATTTAAAATGATAAGTTTCTCCGGTATCAGCTACTGTCAAAAATGTTTACATAAATTAGAATTTTACAACACGTTCTAGTCATTTATGCACATACGTCTAAGGTAATCAAATCCCTATCGCGAAACGATTCAAGGAATTATATTTCGGTGCCCGTATTTATTACCACAAAAACATACAGTTGTCAAGGTAGTCATAGTATCCAAAGTAATCAAAGTAACGAGTTAAAGTAACGAATACAAACAGTATAAGTAAGGAATAGTAACGATTACTCAAAAGTAACGAAATTCACCATCACTTTAACTTGAATTAGAATTATGTAGATATACAAGATGTTCAAAGTTATCTGTTTATTATTGCTATTTTGATTAATATTAAAGCTACGAATTAGATTAAATTGAAAGTTGAAACACTTTTGATCACTTTCTGTTTATTTACATTTTCTAATACACATACTTCTTATTTCTAGATTTGCGTCGCTATAATTTAACTAAAGTATTGCAAAGAGTTGTAAAACCTAAAGGCCGTAAGAAAATAGACAATAAGGTATGGAAAGTTAGCATTGGAGATACATGGAAGTTTTTTAGTTCTGAAGTGAGAACAGTGGCAGATATGTGTAGTAAGGACGACGATAATCTAGTTTGCTTTGATAACGGATAATATTACGCATTAGACAATAATTTTCTATAAACTTTTGATGCCTACTTTAAAATAATGGATTTGATAAACGTTGTAATAGCGGCTTTCACGGCCGGAGTCTATACTAAGATTAGAACGTCTTCCGGGTTTGGACCGTGTCAATGTGGTAACCGAAGTTGCCAACGTTTCGCCCACTTTCGTAAGGAGCTTCATCAGGGCGTCAGAGAAATCGAAGAACTCAAAGAAGCAACCGAAATCTAACTAAACACTTCTCAAAAGTTAGGTAATCAACTTGTGAGCTAAGCTAAACTCAGAAAAGGTAAGAAAGAAAACGATAAACTTGAAAAAGCAAACGAAAATCTAACAAAGAACCACTACAGAGTTAGGTAATCAACTTGTGAACCAAGCCAGATTCTAGAATCCTAACTCTGTAGCGGTTCTTTGTTAGATTTTTTATAGCTTTCTTTCTTACCTTTTCTGAGTTTAGAATCTAGCTTGGTTCACAAGTTGATTACCTAACTTTTAGTTAGATTTTGGTTGCTTGTTTGAGTTCTTCGATTTCTCTCACACCCTGATGAAGCCCCTTACGAAAGTGGGCTAAACGTTGGCAACTTCGGTTACAACATTGACACGGTCCAAACCCGGAAGACGTTCTTATCTTAGTATTGATAAACTTTGCTGCCTATATGATAAGTAAACCTATTACAAAAATTATTTCTATTCATGTTCTTCAACTTTAATATTAAAAATCGTTTTTGTTAAATTATCTCGACTGCAATAGAAGAAAAGGTTTGTGGTTAGCAACTTGTAAAATTATTTTTTTAAATTGTTGCTCAAGTTCTGTTTCAGTTGTGTTTATATTATTTACGTTTTATTTATTTGAATAATGTTTTATTTTTTATAATAATCTGTATTATTACCCAAACAACACATTGGTACAAAAAACGTCTAAATGTCCGTCTAATAAACGTTAATAACGCGTTTAAAAACGTTTTTATGTCTAATAAATGTCTATTAGTCGGACATTTAGACGTTTTTTGTACCAATGTGTTGTTTGGGTATATAATGATATTATGTGTTATTAGTTATGTATTAATTCTTGTGTTATGTGTTCTATTTAAATTATTTAGTTGTAAAAGTATGGTGGTGTACTTATAGCTGCATTAAAATTGTGTAATCATCGAAAAAAAAAATAAACATTTTTTGAAACTCGAAATATATGTTTTACTAATTTATAAAATATATGAGAAATATCTTGTGATTATTTCGTATAAGAAGAGTAAAATTAACTCCGAAATTATGATTAATATTCATAATTGTTAATACACTATTCTGAATATCATTTAATAAACAATACTTTATTTATCACATATTATGATTGGCTGCTTAAAAAGTTATTTTTTATTTAATTAGAGTTTATGAATATTAATCATAAAAAATATAATCATAAAAAAAATGTGATTATTAAGCATACATAATGAAAATATTTCGTTACTGGATGTGAATTATAATCATAATAGATGTGACTTAAATCACATATTACAATTACCTGATGGTTAAAATTTGATTCTTAATATGATCATTGTTTGTGAGTATTATTCATAAAGATATGATTATTACGCATATATGTATAACGAAATCGTTTACTTCATAACTTATGAATTATAATCATCATCGATGCTAACATGACTATTCACAAATTATACCGATGGTTTATAAATTTATGAATACAGAGCGCCGAAGCAAACAAAGTCCGCGGAAAATATGTCAACTAACTTTAAAAATTGAAAGCGGTAAATGTTTCAACTAATCACAATTAGAAAGTACCGTCCGCTTGAAAAATTAAATTACAATCAAAATTCCTTGATTGCCTCGTGTATGTTTACATCTTTACCTGCTGTTTGACTTAAAAATTCGTCGTTATTCAACTAGTCTTTATAAAGACTCTTTTAAACGCCATTATTTGTGAACAAGGTATGTGTATTTATAATTTTTGTTTTAAGTATAACCCAAATTTTTGTAGCATAACCTCAACATCAGTTATTACTTTGTATTCATTATTTAAAGATCTGTATTTAATTCCAGTATTTATTCTACAAACAATAACTAATTTCTATGGAGATTTTTACATTACTTACTTTCTGTATTGTTTCAGCTGTTATTTACCAACATGGAATCTAAGTAGAAGAAAACCATTCATTCCGAAGCCAGAAACATTATTAAAAATGTTGTGGAGTTTTTCGATAAACAGAAAGCTGCGGGCGTATGGACTTTCCCTCTAGAGAAGGCAAGTGAACTAGCTGCTGCTGCAACGGGAAAATCAACCACCTTTATTAAAAAAATCCGAAGTGAATCAATGACGACCAGTGATGGTATTTTAAGATCTCCCTCGAAGAAAAAAAGAAGTGGTGGTGCAAATAAAATAACGTTGGATAATTGCGACTTAAGCATTTTAAAAAGAACTGTCCATGAAGTTTACACGGTTGATAAGAAAGTTCCAAACATGAAAATTTTAGTTGAAAAAATGAAAGAAAAGATTAATTACAAGGGGGGAGCAGATACACTAAGAAAGTATTTGTTACAAATTGGTTTTAAATATAAGAAATGCCACAATAAAAGAAAATTATTGATGGAACGTGATGATATTATTGCTTGGCATTCTCGTTATTTACGCAAGTTGCGAGAAAATGATGCTTTAAGCGAAAACAAAAAACCAATAACATATTTAGATGAGACCTACATTCATCCATCATACGGTGTTAGTAAGTGCTGGCAATCTGAAGAAGAGGCTGGTGTTTATCATACAGACAGAGCAGGTCAAAGGTACATTATTGTGCATGCAGGTGCATCATCATACGGATTTGTTAATAATGGCCTTTTAATCTTTAAATCTAAAACTAAGTCCGGTGATTATCACGACAACATGAACCATACCAACTTTATGCAGTGGACCGAAAAACAATTAATTCCAAACTTTCCTCCTAATGGTATTGTTGTCATGGATAATGCACCTTATCACAGTGTACAAATTAATAAACCTCCAACACAAGCAGAACGTAAGGAAAGCATTCGACAATGGCTCAAAAATAATGGAGTAACAACAACAAATTAAATGCGTAAAGCAGAACTAATAATGTTAGTGAAGCAATTTAGTTATACGAAGACATATTACGTAGACGAACTTCTTAAAAAACACGGGCATACACTGTTACGTCTGCCACCGTACCACTGCGACCTAAATCCAATCGAGTTGATATGGAGTTTAGTGAAACATAAGATCGCTATGAATAATGTTACACAGAGTGGTTTAGAGATCGAAGCCTTAGTGAGAAAGGCATTTTCTGATGTAACTGCATCGGACTGGGACAAACATTGTCGACATGTAAATCACTTGGAGCAAGAAATGTGGCAACGTGATGGATTGCTGCATGTAACGGTGGAAAACCTGTCGTTTATGGTGAGCACAGGATCATCCGACGATGAAAGTTGTAGTGGAGAAGACGAAAGCGACAGTGATTCAACTGCTTTATTTTTTTTGATTGTATTTTTTTGATGTAAATAAGTAATTTTTAGAATTACTTTTCGAAATATGTAATATTTTGTAATGTCATACTTCATCTTTTAGAAAAGTAAATGTGTAATTACAATTTATTTTAATAATCATTAAGTCATAAAGTGTTTATCTGAAATAACCTCAAACTTCAACAAGCTCTAATGATTATTTACACAGGTAACCTATGAATAATTTGAATTTCCCACCAAAATACTTTTTAATTTGAGTGTACCTTTAAGATAAGAGTGACACCAGCCACGCCTCTCCAGGGACTTTGTTTATTCAGCTCAACTGTAGCTAGTAGTAGTTGTTTTTTATGCTTAAATTACGCATAAGTTGTGCGTCTTACGAATGATATCTGAAAACATTTCTCTCCGTGTAACTACGCGTTATCCGATAACATTATTTTGTAATTATTTTTATTTTTGGTGTCAGTAAATCGCTGAAAAGAAATTTGCACTTTTTAGAACAGTTCATTTTTATTTATGGTGTGAACAACCTTAAGAGACTTAATTAAACTATCGGGTCCGTAATTTACGAATTTTAGCTAAAGATTTAGATTTTTCAAAACGTTTTAATGGAACTTTTGTTTTGACATATTTTGCTTGTATTTATGCTTTAATTTCACTTGCTAAAATAACAACCCGTTTATCAAATACACCCTGTATAAAGTAATCTTTATGTATATAACATGTAAAGCTCAACGCCGCCTCATATAGAGAACGAATGTATACTGTATTTCTAATTAATACAATAATAAATAATATATTAAATACGTTAGTACAAATTATATATACAAGCTTATTGCAAATATATATACAGGGTGTAACAGGTATAACTAATAATCTTGTAATGATAGATAATGATTTTGAGCATATTTGTATTATAAACATAAAATCCAATCCTTATAGTTTTCGATAAAAATTAATATTAAAATTTAAGACGTAAATTTGTAGAAGAAAAATCCAATGACCCAATTCAAAACCATTTATTAGTAAACAACACGTACGTTTAGTTTTACTGTAGATTCTTGAACACGTACAAAAAGCCTTGGTTAACATTAAATAAGACTAAGCTAATAAAATTTTTTTGACTATTCAGGGTTCATTGTATTTATTTCGGTTGTGCATTACTGTTGATTCAATTTTCATTGATTTCAAGATATTTTATACATTAAATTATTTTTGTAGTTAGGTATCCGGTATTTAGTTTTGTTATTTGTTCAATTTAGTTTTATAGTTTTTCGTATTATTTACTAATTCCACTTTTTAATTCTTACATTTATGACTTCAAAATAACCGATTAACATTGTTACTTTACTTTTTTCTGTCGTCACTAAGAACCTTGAAGTAAATTAAAAATAACCTTGATTTTAGCACGAGACCATATCTCTTAAATGTTTATTTTGTCATTAGAAAATTTTACTAGTAAACAGTTTTAATCATTTTATATCACATTTTTACATTGAGTTATTATAAAAGGAGATAGCATAAAGCATCTAGTTTCTATGTACAAAGTGGAACCACTAGGCGTGGCTTAGTCTACTATCAAGATGGATACTTTGCCAGGCCCGGATTACATAAAAATTAAAGTTTTAACATTAATCGTACATTGTAATTTTTTCATCAGTTTATATGTTAGTATACAAAATTAAAATAGTTTATCAAATTACTTGAATTTATGCTTAGAAAAAAACTGTAGCTGACATAATTACAATGTTGCAAATGTATAATCATGATTATAAAGTTCAATTACTGTAATTTACTAAGAAAATTATTTAACTGGAGATTTGTGGATCTACGCAATTAAGCAATATGTGCTTTGATTTTTTTTATCAACTTTATTAGTCTAAAGCAAAGAAAAACTTTTTTAGAATACAGCTAATTTAGTAAAAAAAATTTAAAACTTATTAATAATATGCAACAAATCAAATGGATTATTTTAAAAAACAGTAATCTAACATTTAAGTTTTATTACAATTGATTCTTAATAACCAAAATTAAAAAAAAGTAAATTGGGGTATTAATGTATAAATTTCTTTAATACTGGTCTGCTTATATTGCGTACATACCTGTGAAATGTAATTCCCAATAATACCTTCTTATTTATACCTTTTCCACTATTACAGCTACATAAAACACACAAAACCATCGTGTTTTAAATATTTATAATTACAAACTAAAAAAACATATAAACAAACACAAAAAAATACTATAAACGTTGAAAAAAGGCACCTACTAACATTTGACGTTAGAATGACATAAGTCTATCATCAATATGGCGGTAGTGGTGTCGTTTTAGAATAGAAAACACGGCCTCCCTATATTATAACTTAATGCATTTTTATATAACGAACAACCAGGTCCGTAATTACATCAAATGATTACAATAAATTTTTAAAAAATTGATGAAAAGCTAGACCGCATGTCTACACGGAGAGAAATATTATACTAAATTTAATCATTACGATTTCATATTTAAAGCATTTGCTTTTTTTCTAAAATTGATCCACGTTCAAATAACATTCAACGTAAATGTACTAAAATTTAAACTAAATCTCTTATTGCAATGCAATTACAGCGACAATCTAATAAAATAGAAGTTTAATTCAAGCGTACATCGGCTTGACTCAAAACCAACAGCCTTTTGCATGATACATATCAATTCCACATAACCTTTTTTTCCGTGTATAAACAAAATGTGTTGGATATTACCATATCTACCCCTTATTAAGAGATTATTTGTTATACTGTTATGTTAAAAAGTTGGTAGATTAAAATTTTTCGAGTATAAAAATTTTTCTAGTATAAAAATTGTCCTCAACACGTTTACCTTTCGTCGGCGTTTGTCGATTTTTATAAACGCGCATTTTATTTACTTTTCGGTAAGATTTGGTGCAATACAGACGACCTCCGTATTTCCACGCCCAACGAGGCTTTCACCTTTAAGTTATTTTACGCGATTCTACGTGAATCTGCTTATAAATTTTGTGACTTTTTAGCTTAGTCGGGGTAAGTCAGATTTTTCTGTATTGGGGGTTTACTTTCATTCTTTCCTAATTGCCTATAACGGATTTCCATACCCGCCCACAGTAGGATATTTGTAGGCTTTAACGGGATGCTTGTAGAATGTTACAAAATTCATTAACTGACATTCTTAAAACACCGTTGGGACGTCTTTGTGTTTATTGGAGAGAAGTTTAAAAGCAAGACTGATAAACACTAGCTGTAAATTTCAAAAAAAGGCAAAACATTTACTTTCGATTAAGTTTTTTTATTTGCGATTTATAAATAGGGTTTGCAAAAGTGATTAACGTACTAATTCAAATTTACAACCTTGCCACTATATCCTAACAGCCTTTATGAAATTTAAAACTGGATTTTATTGATTTTGCTTTTAGAATCTCGACTTTATACGTTTTATTTATCTATCAATTATATAATTTTTTTAGTTTTTTTTTATAATAAAACAATTTTTGCTGGAGCATTGTTTATTTTAATGTTACATGATCATATGGAAATACAAAAAACATTAATTTCATACACATAATTTAGGAGCGCACATATCAACCACTATTTCTAGAACTTGTGGATTGTCATCTGTACGACGACTTTCAGACAAGACAGAAACTTTCACATCGAATTTCAAGAAAGACTTCCTTTGCCACTCGGATCCAAAATGCAATCTAAACAGTGTTTTGACATCAGACACTATTTTATTGTTTACTGGAGCATTGTATTTAATAATAACTGTAGAGTTAAAATTTTGTTTCACTTTTTATAAGAGATTTAAAACTTCTACAATTCTTTCGACAAGAAGTATCTTACGCGCATTTCTTGAACGTTTAAAAAGATATCTTTTGGAAGGTTTAAATTTAAAATTCTATTCCGGAATGGGTTTAAGGCGATCTTTTTTTCGGTCTACATCAACTTCTGGTCGTGTAATGATAGTATGTTTTTGGATTATGTCGATAAAGCACTGGAGATTCTTCTTGTGTCTGAAACTCTTTTTTACAAAGATCAAACAAACGATTAAGAGAAACAAAAGAATGGCCTCGTACAAGAAAATATCTTGACTTCTTCTACATGACTAGGAACTGCTACTTTTACTTGTACCTTCTGACTGGTTTTTTTCAGTCCATATATAGCTGATGCAATTTTCTACAGAAATTTTGGATTGAACACTACCAACAACAATGAACAAATTATACAAGTAAAATTAGCGCTGGTAGTAAGCATGTTGATCTGGAATTTTGGGATTGGGTACATTTTCTTAGCAATCAGACGAAACAATCTAGTTTGTTTACCTTTTGTAATAAAAAAAATGTTTCAGTTTTCTATTTTGTGAATTGTTTAGATAGCTTGTAGTGACGATAGTCTTTTAACGTCCGCTATTTGTCTTGTAAGCTCAAGACACGTCAAGCACCCGAGGTGAACTAAAACCCAAATTAAAGTTATGATTACAAATGTAACAATAATTAAAATTTTTTACTTTCAAATTTTCTTCTGCCTGAACATTGTACATGCTCGCTAGCTTTTTAGACTCAAATTAAAACTAAAGTAATTTCAACAAATATTGCTGAAATAATAATAAATGATAAACATTATAATAAACTTTATAACAATTTCATTTTTTAAAAGTAAAGTTAGCGGAAGTGTGGTCACTCTTTCTTTTTCCTGAACAACATTATCAACCGTTGCATAAACGCAAAGAATATTCTGAACTCTTGAATTACCGACCCTTAAGGTTCGACTATCAATGCCATCACCTTAATTGCGTTTATAACGATGAGTCCTGACGGTAAAACCAAAAATAAAACAAACTTTTTCGTAGCAAGCCAGAAAAGGTAGAACCGATTTGGCATTAGAAGTGATCACCGAGCAATACGAGTCACAGATAAAATAACTTTGAAAAATGAAAGACCGAAAATGATTCAAAAAAGTGAAATCGTAAAATGGAATACGACAGATAATGCAGTAGAATCTGTCAACTCGATCAACCAAACATATAAACAAAGTTGAAGGCCTCAATAATAAGGTTTTACAAGCGTTAAGAACATTACATAAACAATAGTGTAATAAACCAACTCCAAAAGAACACAAATTAAGTGAAAACACTAAAAAATTGATCAAAGAAAGATGGTTCAAGAGAGAATTACAACAAGGAAAACTGAGAAACCTAAATAAAATAATTTTAAAATAGATACGTAAATATCAGAGAAAACATAATACAAAAAAAGTTAATCAGACGATCGAAAAAAATATTAAAGTGCTTAAAAGAAAATTAACAGACGGTAAAAGAGAAATCTTTAAACTTACAGATGATTAGGAACATAAAACAACTGTACAAAAGTATAAGAAAGTTAACCAGGGCTCCGAACACCTACTAGAAATAACGATTGACGAAGTAAAATACATTCTTAAAGAAATGCTAAACCATAAAGCCACTGGCGAAAACGAAATAATGATAGAAGCTATTAAATTAGGTGGTGAAGTTGTTGAAAGTAATAACTGATGCTTAGAATAACAATAGATACAATACCAAATCAGATCGTAAAAGAAAAAACAAAAGTAACCGACATTATCCAACACATCGCGCAAGCTAAATGAAGGTGGGCAGGCCAGGTAGCCCTTATGACCGATAATTGTTAAACCAAGTGAATCATAAAGTGAAGACCTAGGAAAAGCAAAAAAAGTAGAGGTAGACCACCAACAAAATGGAGCAATAATATACGCAGAGTAGCAAGGATCTGGATACATAAGTCACAAAACAGAAAACGGTGAAAGAACATAGAGGACTCCTATATTCAATAGTGGATGCAAACGGCTGAATGATCAATAGTGATGATGAGGCTCAACGAAAAGTTCGTTCACAAACTTGAACATCCTTTCTTTTCTAAAATTTCTGATAATAAACTTGTCTGAAATGCTTTTCTTGGTGGTCTCCAGTTGTTCTTTTCTGGCGTCTACTGCATGGAAGCAAACCAAAAAAAGTAATGTTTTTCTTAGGTACTTCAGTTTATTCGCAACAGCTTTGATAGTGGCACTAAGATTAAACTTACTCTTTTTCGTTTTCGACGAAGAAACTGTTGAAGCTGACTTTTCCAGTTTCTACCGGAATCTCACTGGTAAAGGTCTAAGTATATTTGATACAAATTTTTAATATCTTTAAACTTATTAAAACAAGAAAGCGGTTGCAAGCAAGTCTTCACTGTACTAAAATTTTGCGGAAATCACGCCTCCGACATCACGTTATCGACAGATCCCCAAGTGAAGTTAAAGCAAGCGTGTGTAACCGGGGACTTGTTTTAATTTTTACGCGCTGCGAATTTTTTCTGTTTTGATTACAAAGTATCATTTTAAGAACTTGTTATGTTAAAAGTGTTTCGGTTTGATGTTTGTAACGTATAAAATTTATTCCCTGAACGCCCACTTTTCGCTGCATTGGGAGTAATTTTTTTGTGTGTAACGTATTATTAGACAGTGCGCTCTGGATCTCTGAATTATCGAGATTTGCATATTTGTGTTATAATTTACAAAAGTAAATGCATTCTTTTGGAATGTAAAAGTTAGGCCGACAAGTTTAATTTTTTGTACGACGTGTTGCTCAATCGAAGGGGGCTTGCTTTAACAATTATTGTCTATGATATTGTACTACGTTCTAGGGTTAAATCGCACATTTGTAACTTTATCTCGCTTCTCTTTTGTAATCTCTCTTTTTGTGATAAAATAAATATACTACCGTTGTTACATGTGTTTCGTTATTTGTTCTCTTTCAGCTTTGGATATATTTAAACGGTATCTCCCATCCCGATCTTCCACCGTTTTGGCGCCTTTTTAAATTGTTTTATAATTAGTATACCGAAACACACGATTTAATCACCGAATCAAATTGAGTTAATGGCTAGAAAATAAGTTACGAGAAAATTTAGGTAACAAAATTAGACTCCCAATTATCTAGAGGTCGATTTCGTGTGTGCAGTTATAATTCCTTCTATTTTTATTGATTGATTGTTGTTGTTTAACTTATTCGTAGTTTTACTTTGTTTTTTTTGTGTTGTTGCAAGACTTTGACTTCAGAGTTAGTTTACTAACTTTTATTTCTTTATTAGTACGTTGCCTGTTGTTTTATTTTTTTTTTTGATAAACTCTAATACGTCGGTTAACTCTTTCTTCTTAATAGATTGTACTTATTGTTATTTAGATTGGGTTTAGTCGTACAGTTTTGATTTACGATTAGCTTTGTTCTTTTTAAGATCTTGTCGTATCTTTGGAAAACGTGATCGTAGCTGGGCTACTATTGAGTTTTTTCTTTTTTTTTCTGACGTTTTTTAAGAAATCCTGTCACTAAGATAGCTACTTGGCGGTTAGAACTGAATCGGCTTAGGAAGCAGGAGCTTCAATACGAACTACTTTCTCGTGGGTTTGATTCTACAATATTTGTTTCTACATTACGGGGTGCGGTGCATAGTGCTTTACAGTTAGAGAAGTAAGTATTTTTCCTGTGGGTTTTATTTCTTCAGTATTTGTGGATGATAAGATAATGGTTGAGCACGTTGTTACACCACTACAAACGTTACTAAACGAATTTACTAGTAATTTTTCTTTTTCGTTTACACGAGCTAGTACTTTGTAGGTACACATACACTGTCGTTGTCGCCTAATGAGGGAGAAGAAGCAAAGTGTCTTCGTCAATTTGGACACACGTTACAAACTCTACGTATTAGAAGAAACCTACTAAAACGACTTTGTTTTTTTTTTGTTAATTTGCCTTCGTATAATCCTAAACAGGTTTTGTTAGAATCATTACTTTCGAAACGAGAACTACCTCTTCTTATAAAATCTTAAGTTTTCGCGGTTATGTTTATGATTATAAGCGACTTTCGGCTTAGACCGCGTCGTAGCTAAGATGAGTGGTGTTTGTTGCGTGTTGCCTCTCTACCAAATTTGTTAAACTCTGCTGCTGAAATTCTGACTGTAAAAACTTTCTAATAAAGAGAGATTTTTTGTGTTTTTGACAAAACGTAGTTACTTTATTAAAATCACAATTTTTACTACCTGAATACGACGATCGACTATGAGATGACATTCGGAATCGAACAATGGAGCCTCAAAAATTGATCGACATGTGTGTTACAATTATGACAAGTCTCTTTCAGCGATTATCTTTGCCCGCTTCGGAGGGAACTTAACTTAAAACGATCCGGCGTAATTTAACTCCGTACTACCAATCTGCCTTAGGATTAGAACAAATCTCTACATTGGCTCAGTTGATTAATTATGGCAAGCAGTTGGAATTAACTAAACTTTCAGTGGACAACTATAAACCACCTTCTTCGCGATGAATCATTCGACTGTTGAAACTTGCATTGGCTTATGTTAGTGATGCATCGATTTCTTCTCTTGCTTCTACTTCTAAAAATCGTTTGGTACGGTTTGACAAAAATGCTTCTACTTCTATTTCTGCAGTTCCTATTTCTTCTCGACGGGATTTGCTTGGTTCTTCTTTTTGCGTTACTTTTTGGAATTGTCATCAGACTGGACATATCTCTCCGAATTGTGACAAACTTGCTACTCTTTATTGTTTTGGTCGTGGACAAGCAAGGGTTAGTCCTTAGTCGCAATTGTCCTAAGTGTAGTTCTGCCTCGGAAAATTAAGTCATGAGTTTACGGACCGAGTAATAGATTCTACACTATCTTTTACCTCGGAATCTATTCTGGACTTGACTGACAAGCAACGTAGTCTTGGATTTTATATTTGCCAGTGTTGGTGATGATGAGCGTTCATATCTTAAGATTAATGTTTTAGGATTTTCTTTCTTTAGTCTTCTTGATACTGGAAGGTCTAAAGTAGCAAATTTTACAGTTTTTGGATATTCGTCTTTTTCTTTCTTTGGCGTCTTCTTGTAATTTGGCTAACGAAGATAAGTGTAATGCAGTTATTTCTAAAGTTTCGTAACAACTAATTTTAGGCATCGACTTTGAGAAAGCTATGAACTTTATTACTAACTTTTGACATGCACTTTGGACGTTTAATGCAACTTTTTCTTTGATTAATGCTATTTGTTCGGACTCTATTAGTATTATCTTAGAACTTCTTACGGATCAAGAACAATCTTCAAACAATTTTGTCGCAGACACGTTTTCTAAACAATCTTTTGCGCTTGGTTGCACCTCTCGTTCAGCACCAAATACGTATTTCGGCTAATCTAATTAAACAGCGTATTATCCTCTCTCGTCTGCGTCGTTAATGAGAAGTTTGACTCAATGGTATGTATGGGTGTTGTAGAGCCGTTGAGTAGTTTCTGGTATAATCGAATTGTTTTAGTGAAGAAGAGATGAAGGTGAATCAGGTTACTTCAAATTATGCTTATTCGTTGTCTTAAATTAGGTCAATTTTAGATCGGTTGTAGGATGCACGTTTTCTTTCCAGCTATGATATTCGATCTGCTTATTAGCTATTTCTGCTCTCAGAAGTAGTCTTTCTTAATTCGCGCGCATACCATTTGGACTGCATAATGCGCCTGCTACATTTCAGCAATTGATTGGTAAAGTAAGATTTGGAGCTTAACCGATTTGTTTACCTACGTCCTACACGATATTATCATTGCAACACTACTTTTGATTAGCATATTAGTATATTAGGAAAAGTGTTAGATAGATTAATCTTTGCTGGACTTGCCTTACGTCGGGAAAAATGTAATTTTTTTCCTGAATTAAAGTACCTCGGATACGTGGTCAACAAGAATGGTCTGTTGATAGACCCGGATACGGTAACAGCAATATTTAATATCCCCACTCTTTCAAACGTCACTGATGTCAGATGATTTATTGGTATGACTATTTGGTACCGTCGCTTTATTAATAATTTTTCTTCTCTTACGTCTTCACGTTCGGCTCTTGCTCATAAAAATGTTTCTTTTATTTGGACAGCAGAATGTCAGATTGCTTTTGATTCTCTTAGAAACAGTTTGGTTGCTGCTCTTATTCTATCGTGTTCTGATTTTTTGCTTTTTTTGTGGTACACACTGATGTTTTAGACTTTGGCTTAGGTGATGTGTTGAGTTAAACGACTGCAGATGGTAAAAAGATTGTTAGTTACTTCAGTCAATCACTGAAACGGAGCAACATTTTTCGAATACTTAGAAAGAATGTCTGAATGTGTTATGGGCCATAGAAAAGTACCGTCTTTATGTGGAAGGATTCTATTTTACTGTAATAACCGACCATCATCATGTGATTAAATCGTTTGCAAAGTCCTACAGGTCTATTAGATTACAGCTATGCGACTTTTTGATAATCTATAGAAAAGGAAAGGATCGTACCGTTGCTGATGCGCTATCTCGCTCAATTCCTGTACTAGAAGCTGTCTATCTGTCTGAAATTTCTTTTGTCTTTATGTTGAATTTGCCGTATACTGATTGCTAATATAATAACCTTCTTAAACGTCTTGGATGTTCTTCATAAGTTTGTGAAATGATCTGTTAAATTATAATGTTTTTATGGTCGTGTTGTTAGTGTCATTGCACGTCTTAGTGTAAATAATTTACCTGTAGCTGGAGCGGATACTTCGCGCGTTTTCTCCCTTAGTATCATTGCACGTCTCAGTACAGGTGTATGTGTTGTTGGAGGTGATCACTTAGAAGTTGTGTTGACAAATTGAGTTATGTATGCACAATGGTGCATCAATTATTAGTATCTGGAGCGAACACTCTGCGCGTTTTCTCTCTTAGTATCATTGCACGTTTCAGTGCAAGTGTGTGATAAGATGGCCATGGTACAATTATAGTTAGTAGCTGGAGCAGACACTCTGCGCGTATTTTCCTTAGTGTCATTGTACGACTCAGTGCTAAGCTATATGATGTTAAGTGCGCTTTGGATGGAAATTATACGCGTTTTCTCTCTTAATACCCGCACCATATCCAAGGTAGGTACTGCAAAAGAGTTGTAGGCAGTGCCGGGACCGAAATATTTAAGCGCTAGTTGAACTAGTTTATAATGAGATGAGATTAGATAAAATGTTAAATGTTGAAATGATAATATAATTATTATAATAATTTTGCATAGAGATTGTGTTGGATCAAAGATTGCTCAGAGGGTTTTTTTTTGTATACCAGGTAACCGTTCAAGGGCCATCTTCAGCTCGATGCGCTTACCCACCCAAACGCAAAAACCAATTTATTAATTTCGTTATTAAGATATTTTTTTTACTTTTATCGGCATATGTTTTAATTAATTAATCTATTTAATTTTAAATTTAAATAGAAGTTTTGCTCATTTCCGAATTTATTTTATTGTTTTGATTGCTCGACATCCTGATTGAACTTTGAGTCTTACAGATTTAATCACAAAAAAACCATACCATACCAACCGCTAAAAGAAAATAAAAAGTATTATAGATGCTTGACACCGCAGCTATTATTTTAGATAAAAATTCTAAAAATACAATCTATAAATTTTGATTGTGCAAGTTCTGATTAGAAAAATCATTAAAGAATATTATTTCAGTATAAACTTATAAGCATTGTTACTACTGACCTAGACAACGCTTTTAAAGTATTTTAGTGACAATGTTAAATTGATTAGTAAATGTTAAAACATTTCCATGAAGTGTTAATTGTATACTTCCTACGTCAGCTATGCTAGAAAGACTGCGACGATGTCAAATATGCCAAGGTTAATAATCAATGTTTACAAATACTGTTAATTTGATGTTATTTTTGACGAAAAAAATATTTACAAAAGTATTATATATGTACTAATTTTTTTTGGAATATAACTTAAAAAAAAAGTATCTATTCAATTCAGTTTACATATTTGATTAACATTATGAAAACTTTTTTCCAAATAATTATTTCTAACTAAATTATTTGGATTTGTTGGCACCATTTTTTTTAAACATTGTGTTGAAATGATAATTAAAAATGTATTTACATAACAACTTATTTGAACATATTATTTTTGGTTTGTTATTTAAATAACAACGCCAATGTCTGCTCGTATGATCCAAGGTCTTACTGCACTAGAAACTGCTTTAGCTATAAAAGTAATAAAAGCTGCGTTAGTTAAATACATAACGACTTTCAAGATTTTGTGTTTCTACTTTGTTGTATTTTTTAAAAGAGAACAAATATAAGTAACAATAAATGCCGAGGAACTATGGATTACGGTATTAGTAGTATTGAAGACGTAATAGTTTTCATGATGTTGCAAGAATTTGACCTCACGCCTTCTGTCACACACTGTCGCATCTTTAAATTTTTTTTCTCTACAAAGTATTAAATCATTAACAGACGACCTCTTATGTAATTTTATAAATTATAGAAGCTGCTAATTATCCTCTTCTGATTCAGAAAATTAGTGTCACTGCCACAAATATCCGTACTGTTATTCATTATTTATACATTTTATAATACCTACTTTTAAGTACCTACTTACTTAAGTTCAAGCAAATTACACTTTCGCTCATTTTACCAATATCAAACAATTTTTTTAATGACAACTACTTAATGAGTATACTTATTTTTCAATGATAACTACTATAGTTAGTTCGATACATGCACGTCTATAATCTCATTATCTATTTGTACTTCAATCGACAATTAAAAGTACAGCAACTATATTATAACGACCTAATTGGCGTAGAAGTTTTTTAAAAAACAAAATACATACATTGCTGGTTTGGTTTACTAGAAAATACAGCTGTACTTTCATTTATTTAAATTTTTTTTTTTTAGAATTTAAAGTTTTCATAAATCGCGTACGGTAACTATTAATTATAACCTATATTTAAACAGTGGCGACTAGTGGTCAATTATACAAGA
The DNA here is from genome assembly GCA_035610365.1 of Aquatica leii. Lineage (NCBI taxonomy): Eukaryota > Metazoa > Arthropoda > Insecta > Coleoptera > Lampyridae > Aquatica > Aquatica leii. The sequence continues at coordinate 36,219,864 of CM069437.1, read as the reverse complement.
GTGTCATTTAAAAAAAACGCAATGATCGCAAAAAGGCTAAAAAACATTCTTATAGTGACGTGATTTATATTTAAGATCAATTATGTTTAAGATTTAAGATATTCGTCTATAATTATAATTACCAAAATAATCAATAACAAGCTCATTAAAATTTACAATGATTTTTTAATGCTTGGCATAGAAATGCACATTTAAATTGACAATTATTTAAACGAATGTAATTTAAACGCTGATAATTTGATTTAAACGCTAATTTTCTGTAATTTTAAAGCAAATAAAATACCTTTCTTATTCATTTTTGGAGGGTCATTGATCAAACGACCTAATAGAGAAGCCGCCACTGTATTTAAATATGACTATTTTACAGTTACGAAAAGAAATTCTAATTCTACACTAAGTACTTTGTCGACAGTATGTGGTTGAAAGAACTCTGTTTTACTATTCTATTAATGATATGGTCTAACCCAGTGATTCTCAAAGTGGTCTATATCAAGCCCCTGGAGTCGACGACGATCCGCAAAAGATTTATGTCAACAAAAGAAATTGGATGTCAATGAGACGTAAATGGGGGCCAGAATTTTATTTAAACAGGTCGTGACTATAACTTGGTTTTCCGTAAATGTAATAATTTACATACATGCAAGACGAGTTTTTTTAGAACTTTGAATTGCTTTAACTTTTAAACAATTGCAAAATTAGAAAAAACTGGTGTGGTGACCACACCCACCACACGGCTTACTTATAAGGAGTGATGAAAGAATGTCTACATATTTTTTTTAGGTTATTTTGTCATAAAACCACTATGAAGTGATATGTACACGCTTGTATTGACTTCCTAGCATGCTATATTTTTGCTCCCTGATTTCATTATAATATATTACAGTACTAGTTTCATAAAAGACCATTTTAGCGCACAAGACCAAAGTTTAGAAAACGACCCGCAAAGTTGTCAACATTTTAAATTTGATATGTTGGATAGTTGGATTGCTGTATTTTAATTGTGAAATATCAGTATTGCCAATTTAACAAAACCACAATTTCGGTGTTATAAAGTGTTACTTTAGACAACTCAAACTAATTCTTTAAAGTACTTGTTAGAATTCCAAAATAGAAAAAAATATAAACGAAATATAACAAATTGAGCTTATGTTGTCATATCGACTAACCCCTATATTTAAGTGCCTCGATATTGCTTTCTCCTTTAGTAAATCAGTAAAAAATATTATTCTTAACGTAACTTGTTTGTCCTTCAAGATATGGAATTCTAAAAAAAATCTTCTCAGGCAGAATTCGAACCTATATTATATTTGTAAATTTATTTTAAATTATAAATAAAATATTGTTAAGTAGATTTATCTCTATAAGAAACTGTAAAAGCAATTCCATAAATTTACATACATAGTGAAACATTTGCAAAAGTTTTTGTAAATTTCGAGAACGGTCCCGTACATTTTATCCACGTCTAGAACGTTCACGAAAGAATGTAGAAGCGTCTCGAAAGTTTGCAGAAACGTATAAATACGGTACAAACAAATCGTAGGTCAGTTATTTCCGTAACTTGAAGACGGCAGTGTTAAGAAGATTATTCAAGCTTAAATAAATACGTGTTATAAATAAATCAACGAAGTACGTGACTTTACCGTAAACAATAAGAGTTAAACAAGTGTGTGAAGTTATCCGCGGACTTTATCTTATCTTCGTGTCAGTGATAGTGCTATACATAAATTATAATATAAGTGTTCTTTTTAATTAAATATCTTTAGATTTAATTAGTTCGGTTAGCTTAAACTTGTACATATTTTTAGTATAAATAAATTAGTTTTAATAATAAACGTTACAAGTGTGTCAGGTGTGGGGTATCGAATAGAATAAACAGTTCGCGATTTTTATTGTAAATACTATTAAGTAATGTAATACCGCTCCCGTAATAAAAACATTGATTGCGTAAATAACTGTTTAGTTCCCAATACGCGTGTTTATTTATAAAGTGTGATGATACCTATTTCGGTTCGTTAAAGTAGTGTATTTAAACTTTTTATGCGTGTTATATATATTATATGCTGGTGACGCGTTTGGAAGCAGTTAAAATGGATTCAAAAATACTTGAAATTCTCGAATCGATAAATAAAAATATCCAAGAAAAACTGTCCGAAAATTCTCAGAAAATGGAAGTAAATTCTAGAAAAATGAAAGAAAATCTTAGAAGTTTAAAAGAAGAAATAGTATAGGAAATCAAATCAAAATTGTGCAAAAGGAAGTCGAAGCAGCAAAGGCAATAGGAGGGCTCATATGAAGTCGGCAGCGTATTAATGACGTTATATATCGCATCCAAAAACCACCCAGAGGCAAGCCAAAAGTGGTCCACTTTGATCGTCTAGCCCCAATTGCTGGCGATAACCACAATACACAAGTTCAGGTCCGAACCAGAATTATAAGTAGCAGAACCAGGAATCAAATCGAAGGAATGGAGTTCAAGAAGTTTATGAGCTTATAGGGAGGTTCTGGAAAGGCTAGGTTTGGAGTTACCACCGAAGAACAACAAGACCTGTTTTAAACACAAGACACAGGACGTTCAAATACAACTGCGGTCCATAAGCTGTGACGAAGGTTTAGCCGCGGGACTGAACGTGTTAAATACTAGCCATTTATCCTGGCTTTGCATGAACGCAACCTATGTATATCCCACGATGTGACATCTTTTAGATTAATTGTTACTTATAATTATCAGGTTTACGAAGGATTGGGTATTTAAAAAAAATATTTTCAGTTTAAACCAAGCTTCAGACTTAGTGTTTATATTAATAATTGAGAAATAAACGTTGTTGATCATTTTTGTACTGATTTTTCCAATGTTTGGTGATATATTCCCATTATTTAGTTTTAGAAAAAACTGACAAGAATTCTAAAATATGATATTTATTTTCTTGAAGTCAATCCACAATTATGTTCTAATTTTTCAATAGTAAAATTAGTTTCAACAATTTAAATTGTCATCATCAGTTACACTAAAAAGCAAATCAATTACCAAAAATAATTAAACATTTAAAAGAGCTTACACGTTATACCAAATTATAAAAATAAAAATAGAATGACAAACGTCAACAAATTAAAAAAATTTAAATTCAAACTGACATTAAATACACAGCCATGGGTGATATGAAAAAAAGGAGAGAAAAGAAAAATGAAAAAAGTAAGTTAAAATTTATTACTAAGAAGAAGAGAAATATTTAAATCAAGAATTTCATTAAGACAATTATCTGAATTTTCATTATAAAGACGATGAATTTCAAGAGTTTCAAGATGATTAAGCAAAGTACTTTTGTTACAAAAATGAAGAATTTTAACATTAAGGTCTGAAGAAAAAGAATGACCAGTAGACAAAATATGATTAGCGAAAGAAAAACAAGTGTTTGATATACTAGAATTTAAATACCTTTTAATAAAATAAATATGTTCTTTTAATCTAGTTTTAAACTTTCTACCAGTTTGTCCTACATAAGAAAAATTGCAAGAAGAGCAAGACATTTTATACACGCCAGATTTATCTAAAGAAGAAACAGAATCTTTATTATTAACAATAAAATATTTTAAATTATCATTAGTAGAAAAAGAAATAAAAATCTTATACTCTTTATTTTAACTTACTTTTTTTAATTTTCTTTTCTCTCCTTTTTTTTATATCACCCATGGCTGTGTATTTAATGTCAGTTTGAATTTAAAATTTTTTAATTTGTTGACGTTTGTCATTCTATTTTTATTTTTATAACTTAATATAACGTGCAAGCTCTTTTAAATGTTTAATTATTTTTGGTAATTGATTTGCTTTTTAGAGTAACTGATGATGTGAATTTAAATTGTTGAAACTAGTTTTACAATTAAAAAATTAGAACATAATTGTGGATTAACTTCAACTTCATATTTTATTACAATTTCTCTACTTAGAGATATGGATTACTTTAACTATATTGACAATAATTTTGTTTTGATATATAGGTAACGAAACTCATATTAATTTTGATTTTCAGTTTAGTTACAACTAACTAAAGATAATATCTTTTTAAAAGAATATTAACTTTTTCGCCACTTGTTTTTTTTGTCATAATATAATTAAAATTTTATGAAAGCCGACTGAAAATAAAACTACAGGCACAGATAATTAAATTTGACTTACTCGTACCTTCTGTCTAATAGTTCAACTAGTAGGTTCGATATCATCCATAAATTGGGTTAAATCGGCAAAGTTGAAGCATTTTTTCCCGTGCATTACGACAGTGTAATCAAAAAAACATTGGATTTGACCTATATTCATAAAAATCTATTTTCTATGAAAAAATGCAAACAACGAATAAATGTTATGAGAATTTGTAATGGAAATTAAGATTACAATTGTTTAACCACTAATTACGTTAAAATGATGATAATACTTCTTTTACAAAGAAAATCGAAATGTTGGCTTTAATTTAATCCAAAAATATTAAAAATTTAGGCTAATTAAAACAGCAATTTCAGATTTGGGAATGCAGTTTAAATTTATTCGACCTATTAATAGAAACTTTTTTAATTTATTTTAATTATAAATCAAGTTATAAATGAGTTAGAACTTTTTTTAATTAAGGACTATAGATTCATTTACAACTTGAGCAGAAGACATAAATACATAAATAAAAAAATTGGCAAAAAAAAATTTAAACCTTCATGGTACAATTTAGATACATATTTGCAGCAAAAAAACAAAAAACAGGTTCTTTGAACTCTTGAGACGGTGCTTACAAAAAATAGTCAGTAACCTCGTAATATCGCTGCAAGTAATGTCTACAACGCCAATGTTGTCAAATTTAACTAGAAGTTCTGTTATAACGTAAGTTTGGTTGCCTACCTTGCAAGTCGTGCTTAAAAGTGTCCAATTACTTTTTTGAGGCAGTGTACATACATGTAGATCATGCGCAGTATCCGTACTTCTGAATATATAACTAACAACATTATTTTTATTAGAGTTCTTAAATGCCCTATTTGTAGTCGAAATGTATTCTAGGAGTGAAAAGATATTAAAATTACTTGAGCTAGCCAAAGATAGTAATAAATCAAAAAACACTGAAAATTTGGAATTACTGAAATAGAATTTACAACTGACCGAAGGTATATTACAAATTTATTTATTTATTGTTACTGCTACACGATGAAATATGATGATTTATTTGTTTCCAGAAACTGTTGAATTTTTAAGTAATAAGAAAATTTGTAACTTACAATGCAATTTTATTTTAATGCTTTCAAAACTAAAATAGACACTTTTTATTTTGTTTAATAATTAAACAAATAAAAATTAACAACGCAACCTGAAGATGTTTTTGCTACAAGTAATAATAATTAACCATCTTCAGGCTTTCAAAATCTAACTAAAATAGTGGTAATTATTACATGAAATCAAATATCATTTGTTAAATTAACAGAAAAAAAAAGAAATGAGTAAATCACGTTGTTAAACACAAATGGCAATGCCATGACAAGGTGAAATGATATTGCATTTCTATTTTACTTTTGAAGATTATTATTGGAAGATTTGACCAAAAGAGATCTAAACCCAGTAAACACAAAATTGATAATTTTTAGTAAGTTTCAAAACAAAAAATTTATGATTCACTCTTGTTTCAAACATAAAAGAAACCTAACTGCAATAAAATAGCTATAAGTCCATCGCTGTTTCACTTATTTGAATCAGTATAGTTTTGGTATTTTAAATTCAAATCTGTTGCAAACTAAATGTTGCATTCGGTTTACGTTTTAAAAGCTTCGTTCTTGAACTGATACTAAATGATCGATACATGTATGATTTTTTTGTTTCAATAATCAACTAAAACAATTCTTTCAATAATATAATAATACATTTTCGAATGCACGTTTCACATTTTATTGCACAATAAATATTTTTAAATACAATATCACATTGAGTTTTTTACATATTGCAACTTTCCTGGATGTGGTCTTTTCACGGAAGCCTCGAAAACTGCATCAGTTACTGTTGGGTAGCAACTTTTAACCGCATCTGTAACATAGAAATAAATATTTCATTTATATACATACATAATCATAGAGTTACACAAAATTAATTACATTTTTTAATCAAAAACAACATAAACTTTATATAAATATCACTTTAGCAATCATTAGAAAGTTATAAAAACACTGTGAATACCTTTAGCTATACATAATCGTATAGAAAACTTGAAGAATTGAACTGTAATTATAAATCCTAAAGTATCATCAGATTTACGCAATAATCTACTTTAACGCAACCATGTGTGTTAATTTACATTTTTTTTATACAAATTAAAACATAATACATAAAGAAGAGAAATGATAATAATATCGATTACATTTATGGATTATAATAAAATGTTTCGACTTACCGTTTATTGTTCCATTTCGTAATTGTACACACAGCATCACTTATCAAACTGCAATCGAACAAGTGAAAAGATATCAATTTGCAGCGCAAGCGTTGACGACAGTAATCAAAAATATAGCAACGACTAATGCTGACTAATCACAAAGTATTCGTTTTTCCTAGAACGATTCCACTGTTTTGAAAATAATTCAATCTTAATTAATCGATCTTTAACCAATTCTAGTTATTCAAAAAATATTTGGTTTTAATAAATCCGTTTTTAGACGGTTGCTGATTATGGGATAAAAATTGAAGGTACTGAAACGGTTTAAAACTGATTGTGAAAAATCGGAACTCTTTCAATTTATTCACTGTCAGTTACATGTAAATGATATAAAAATGGAACTAACACGAAACAACGTAATGAAACAATTGTTTTAATTTTGTGACTGTAACAGTTTCAATCCGTGTTTACTGGGAAGCTTTAACAAGTTCCAATAAATAAATATGGATCTTTACAAATATTTAAGAATGAAGAAGACTATGCAGTTTTGTTATTTGAAGTTAAAGCTTTATTTTCAGATTTAACTTCATACCATACATGTTCTGATGATTTGGATAATAACGATGACTACATTCCGAGTTCACGCTCAACTTCAGAGAGTAATAGTATTGATGACGAAGCAGAATATAGAGAGGCTCGAATTACACATGCTCAAAATGCGGAAGAAATTAAAAATTAACAAATTGTACAAACCAATTAACATCACAAGATGAACCTACCAATGAATCTGCCAACGGAAAAAAGAATCGCAAATTATAGCCTGTCAAAGATAAAATTTTAACAAAGAGAATAGGAAGTGAGAAAAAATAAACAAGCAATATCCATATTTAAAGGCAACACTTATATATCACATAAAGCTGTACAAATTATTTTAGAAAGCTCAGATGACGGAAACCTGTGAGGTGGAATGCAAAAGTAACTTGGTCTTGGATGATATACAGCGAATATATTCTGAATTTTATAAGATGGATATAAATGCAAAAAACACATTGCTTTCTAAAATCATTGCTATGCTAGGTGAGGCGAGAAAACGCAAGAACGCTAAAATACACAAAACTCATTTGTATAAATATTCTGTTAAAAGGAGAAAAAGTTCATTCTGCAAGCTATATCAGATTGGAAGAAAAAAATCGAAGTAATTAAACGAAAAATTATAAAAGGTGAATCAGCTCCTTTTCCAAATAGAAGATGTTGCTATTCTAGTAGGCCACATAAAATAAAACATGAAGTGATTGAGAAAATCATAGCGCACATAAAATGATTTTTTTCAGAATCTCAATATTTGCGTAACTGTAATCCGCATAAGCTATATTTGTCACCTACTTTAAATATGTTCATATTGTATCGCTTGTATATTAAAAAATGTGTATCTGAAGAACGGTCGCAAAAGTATTGTGTCACAAAATCGTATTATGTCTTTTATACAAACTGCAATTTATTGATTCGTAAACCTAGAAGTGACACTTGTAGTATATGTGATGCAGAAAAATCTAACACACAATGTAAACGCCTAGATTGCATTTACTCGTCACTCGTTTAGCATACCCGGAAAGGACATTTCCGTGAAATTTGCAATACCAAAATAATTTGATTGTAGTTTACAGAATACAAAATTCATAGAACGTTTTGGTAAATCATTGATTTCTCGAAATTAACTTTTGAAACATGTCATCTACATCCACTGGCCTCTTCAATTCTTTTAAGCAATAACACAGTTGAAAGACGTATTGATGAAATAAATTCTGATACTGAAAGCTTCTTACCTAATTGTTTATACAGGCAAGTCAACTTTGCTTGGTAACAAAGCGTTATTATTGGCATATGTATCAAAAAAATCCACGAAGAACTTCGTTTCGTTAGAATTTTGACAACCGACACTAAAAAAAATCAATGTTTTGAAGGATTGCTTCATTGCCTAAGTAATCTTGTTATCAAATATAATATCAGTGGCTACAACTGGAGCACAAAATGTACCCGGAGTGTTAGCAATACACTGCGTTATCCATCAATGTTTAGTTGCTAAAAATATGAATGATAGATTGTATTAATCTTTTCAATAAATCATTAATGCAATAAATTGATTAAAACGCTTTGAATACGTTATTTACGTAGTTGTGTGAAGAAAATGATTAATTACTCTTTCACACTGTAGTGCGCTGGGCGTCCAAAAGCTTTATTTGACAAGATTTTTTTCACTAACAGATTTGTTTACTAAATTTAATGAAATAATTTTGCAGTTAGATGGTGACAGTCTAAATTTGATTAAAACATAGTTTATCATTTTAGGTAAAACTAATGAAGCAAAAGATTATACAACCCAAATTTTTTTAGTACCTCAATTTATCACAAGCTGCCAGAAAAACGACGCTTCAACTTACGTTTAACATTTAAATGCTTTCGATTCAGAGTTTGAAAATAGACTAGGGTAATACCATAGTAGGTAATTAATCTATATGTTGAAATATAAACAATGATGTATTACAAGAAGAACTGATGGGAGTAAGCACTAACAAAAAAAATTAAGGTACATATTATAGAATATTGCGAAAAGGTTTTGTATTTGTTTTTCCATCCTTATACCTAGTGGAAATTTTTTTAGCGCGGTTGTCAATCTTCTTACAAAAAAAGACTAGACATCATTAACCAAATGTTGAAAAAAAGTGTCAGCTTCATCCTTCTCGCTAAGCATTTACTAAATTTTGCTTTAAATTTAACTAATAAATTATTAAGTTTTTTACACTATACTACAGTTGAAATTTGGAAGATTGTCTAATTACCTATATATTTTTATAAAAGGAAGTGGTCGCACTATATTGGGAGCAATTAAATAAAAAGATTCGTAGATCTAATTCTTATTTCTATTGAACGGTTGTTCCTACCACATATCAGTGTTTCATATCCGATTTTGCGTAGAATAGTAACCTAGTTTCTTTAAATGCGTTATACTCATTCAAATTTAACGCTATTTTGTTAATTTTTTGTTACTAAAATTGATAATAACTTTAGATTAAAAAATCTTTAATTAATTTTGCGGTTTGCCATTAATTAATTATTATTATAATCAAATATTTCTAAAATTGATACAAGAGTATAAATTTAGGTAAAGTTATGTGCTCAATTTGTGCGTATTAAATTGTCTATTAATAAAAAGAGTTTATAGTTGTACTTAGGTACAAAAAAATATATACACAAGGTGGTCCACTTAAGACGCCTCAGTTCACAACTCCTGATCTATTTATTTTAGTGAAAAATATTTTCGTTAATTTTCATGACTTGTTCAGAAATTATTTTGATACATATGGTGGGGCTTATATACCCCAGAACCTAATTGACCTTTTTCTTTTAAATGAGACACTCTATATATTATATCAGATTTGTATTTCTTACTAAGTTTAAAGACCATTTTCTTAACCATACATAAGGTGCAAATTAATATTATTATTAATTTTACTAAAGATAATAAAGCTCTCAGTTCAAACCTTTCAGTTACAAAAGGCGCGATGTTTAAAATTTCAATTAGAAACAAATTAAATTTTTTTAATGGAATAGAGTATTTATGTTTATAGAGCTGCATATAGAAATTGATTCTCGTTTGAATTTATTAAGGTATTTATGGGTCAACAAATAGTTTTTGAATTATTTACAATTTTATAAAATAAAAATAACTCAATTACAGACACACATAACAAGCAATTACAGACGATATTAACGCAATTATAAAACTTATAAACAAATGCTAGAATAAAAAAACAATGAAATATTATTTTGAATGTAACTAGGTATTCATAGGTCTAGTTTTGTATTATTTACAATTTTCTAAAATATTTTCGGCTAAATTTGCACAGTAGGCTTTACACATTTATCTTATATTTCCATGAAAATTAAACAATAACGTTCCCTTTCTTATCAATTTAAGTTTTTGCAAATTGTGTTATTTTTACTTTTTTATGTCTTTTACAAAAGATGAATATGTTGAGATGCTATACACCTTGGAAGAATCTAGAGAAAATTGTTTGCTTACATCTCGCATTTCTTCTCAAAAACTTCCAAATACAGGGAAACGCCCACTCTAGGATTTAACTCCAGATCAGGACACATCACGGTCACGTGCTATTTCTTACATATAAAGGGTACAGGGGAAAAATATGAATGTCCAAAAACCATCATTTTGAGGTACATTGTGCATTATAAAAATTTTGCACGTAACAGAATTCCCCCCCAGCAAGATAAAAGCGTGGAGCGGGGATAACAAAACAAAAGCTAAAATGAAAACAGAAATTTAGGCATACGCCAAGGATAGAACCCTAAAATCCAAAACCAACCCAATTCCAAGAAACCCAACCTCGTGTAATCTCATCAGATTACCACAAATACAGAAGAAACAGAGGTTTTCCAGAATCTTAAGAATACCGACAACCACAACTGTAACAGAAGCGCACGAAGCGAAAGGTATCTCCCAGAAACCAAGAGTAATTTGATCTAAAAGCAAAGAAGAATACCAACACTGTTTACTAATTTCCGAAGCGCATAAAACGATACCACAAAGTAAGGTACAAACAATCAGTAACCCAATACAGTAAGGACGTAAGCATCAAAATAATTCCAGAGAAAAGAAAAGAATATAAGAAAGGTAGAAGTTTAGACAAGCGTCCAGGACTAAGTAGCCCTAAAATCCCTTTAAACCTCAGTCTTTAAATACAAAACCACCGTTAAAAATGGTCTCAAATAAGTAACCCAAAATCCCAAGTACTAGTAATCCCCAAAACTAGAATTCAAAGAAAAGGAAAGAAAAAAGAGGAAAGAAAATAACGTAAGAACTATCAATTGCTAAACGAACACTTGTTAATCATCAATCACTGTGCTGGACTGTAACAATAAAACTTATAAGCCGATAAACGGAATAGAATATCCCAAGAAAACCAAGAGACTTACTTACAGCAAAACGAATAACTTACTAAGCCCAATGTAGCAAAAGAGAGAATTAGCAAAAAAATAAAAAGAAGATGATATGGTTGCAATGATTCCAAGAAAAAAAAGACTAAGCTTAAGCAGAGAAAAAAACTCTCAAAGCAACCCAAAACAAAACCAGAAGAAAAAAGAAAAAGTACGAGTCAATAAAGAACAGAAAACTTCAGTTGCCAATTGAGCATCGTGAGCACATTGGAAAGTAAATGCCAAAGAACGGATTAGAATATTTCAAGAGCAAAGGAAACTTAAAGAATAGAAATATCCTAACGGCGACTGACAACATAAAAAATGCCGACTAAGCGGAAGTACGGAGTACAAGAAGCGACGTTGCAGTCTGTTCCAAGCTCCAAACCAAAAACCACAAAACAAAACCAACTAAACCTAATAAAGCGAGAGAAGCAATTGAGAAAGAAAAGCAAAAAAAGAAACATAGTTGCGTGAATACTAAATAAAGAAGTTACTAAAAAGAAAAAAAGAAAGAAAGTATTCAAACAACAAATCAAGATAAAAGAAAAAAAACAAAAGAGATAATTGCCCTAAAGGTAAACCTTCAAAAACAAAAAGAAAAAATCAAAAGTAAGGAAGACAAGAAAGGAAGAAAAGAGACAGACGGAGAAAGACAAGACAAGATGTAGATGTCTAATTCGTTCTTCTCTCCGTAGAAGAAACAAAAGGGAGTGACCAGCCCTACGATGCCCAACCAACGGCCCATTAAGCAACAGAAAGAAAAAAGAAAAAAAGAGCATAGTTGCAGTGAACACTTAAGAGAAAAAGTTATCAAAAAGAAAAAAACAAGTGTCCAGGCAACAAAAGAGAAAAAGAAAGCAAGATAGACAGAAGGAGAAAAGAGAGTACAGATGTTGTTGTACGGCTCGACTACCTCTCCCTAGATAGCCGACCCCGAGTGACCTACCCTACAATGCCCAACCAACCGCCCATTTAAGCAACAGGAAAAAACAAGGGATGAGAATAGATATCAAAATTAGCTATAGAACGAATGCGTACCAATTGCTGTCTCAAATTGGGAGGTATACTTCACGACTTTAATGCCGACGAGCGGAATAGAAAACTTAAGAAAAGAAAAAACCAAATCCAAAAGCAGAAGAGAGAATTCTATATATGACGTACCAATCCAAAAAAGCCGACTAAGCGGATATAAATATGTACAGACGGAAAGGCAGTCTGTCCTGAAGTAAGATGGAGAAGAAAGCAACCAAAACAAAAGCACTAGAAACTTAAGCAAAGAAAAGGAAATCGGTGACAGCAATATGTGTGGAACAATTGGGTAGCATCCAAGCTACAACCAACAAGATACCGACGACTTATTCAAAGACTCGAACCACCAAAACCGAAAGAAAAGAACCAAAAGAATAGTCGAAAGTCAAAAGCCCAAAAAGTGAACTAGCACTTACGACGCTTGCGACGCCGATGAAAGAAAAGAGAACCATTAGAAGAAGGAGACAACAAAGAATAATTAGAAGCGACTGAAAAAGGAGATGCAAAAGCAATAGCAGCGGCTTTTACATCCGGAGAAATAGTACGATCTTTATGTAGACGCGTAGACCTTATAGCTACACAAGTGTTGGAAAGCTTCATCGTTGCTGGCAAAACGTGACATGACCTAATGGGATTGCTTCGTTGTGCGTTCGAACAAGAACAGTGACGAATAAACTCAGTAACCTTGGGTTTCATATGAGGCCAGTAGAAGTGACAGCGAAGAGCTTCTAACGTACTCCTAACACTGCGGTGTTCACGCTCAGATGGAAGATGGTGATCGTGGATTAGTTGTTTGCGTTGGTCCGAAGGAACAACTAGTTTCCACACGCAAGAGTCGGACAAAGAAATGCTTACACGTTTACATACAAGACCTTTTACAATACACCAACGAGAGAAACGACGAGGAAAAGCAGAAACTTTAGAAACCAAACCTAAGTACCAAGGATCAGTAGTAGACCTAATAATCCTAGAAACTGAAGAGAAATTTGGAGCAAGAGAAGCGAAAGACCGAACAGGACGTACCAGTTTCTCAGTTTTAGAACGACAGTGTATACAAGTATTAGACTCAGTAGTTATAGAAGAAGGAAGTGAAGGAGTAGTAAGAGAATCAGCAACCGTAATAACAGAAACTGTGGGAGTAGCAGTATTAATCACAGATGATTCTAGGAGTATGTCACTCCTTTCTGATGTCATAAGACTAAGGCAATTGCTACGGTTAAAATTCGACTCCAAACGTTTGTCTAAAGAAACCAATTGAGAAAAGGATGTAATATCCACCAGTGCGAAATGAGATTGATACAATGGAGCCAAGTTGCGGCCTACGATTTTGAACTGCATCTTCTCCGAGACTGGTTTTAACAATTGCATAAAAAGATATTGCATAGTAGCAACGTACATTACAATAGATTTTTTAGGTTCCATCACTCGATTACGAATAGTATCCATTAACCGTTCATTATAATCTAAAGGCAGAAATTCCGTTTTCAGCATCGCAGTAACCTCATTCCAAGAACGTAAAGTATGTCGTCTACTTCTAAACACAAGAAGAGCTTTACCCGATAACATCTCAGAAGCTGAAAGAAAAAGTTGATGCTGAGAAACTTCACGAGACAAACACAACTCATCAATACGAATAAGAAACTCCATTAGCACAAACGGATTTTCACCAGAAAAAGTAATATTCCAATCAGCCAAGTTCATTTCCGAATCAGAGTCTGATGAAGTAAGAAGTGGTGGCTCCTCGTCTGAAGAATACATAGTTAATACACTAATAAATAATCTAATAAGCAAAGAAAAAGTTAATCGACGAAGTCAAGCTATTCCAAAAAGTAAAGCAAAATCCAACGATACGTATCTAGCCACTAGCTTAATTAAAAGAAAGTAAGTAAATTACTAATGTAAAATTAAACCGAAGCACTAAAATCAAAAAAAGTAAAAGTTAAGGAAGTAACTCCGACGACAAGACTTGCAGCAATCCCTAACGAAGCAAATCGAACCCACTAAAGACAAAGAAAGGTAAAAGAAACAATAAAACTAGAAGAAATTATCGCACACAAAAATCGAGAGAAATTCAACAGTATAAGCTACCTATCAATGATAGTAATCCTACGCTAATCACAATTAAAGAAAATAGCTAAAAGAAATATAAAGCATGAGACTCTTAATCTCGGGGTCGTGGGTTCAAACCCCACGTTGGGCGCCAAATTTGTTACAAGCTTTTAGTAATTTACGAACCTGCACGGCCAACTCACTGTAGGATCGAAACCATACCTGTCGGAGAGAGGGGAGGTTCAAGTGACTTTATTTTAAAGGGCGCCAGATCTTTTGTTCTTTGCAGAAATAGCTCCTGCTAGATCAGCACAGGAGGCTTAAAGCTTGTACAAAATTGTTAAGATTCGTAAGGCGGGAAGAAACGAAAAAAAGAAACTAAATCGTTAACAACAATTGCACTTTAATTACTCTGTAAGGATAAATAAATTATAATTTGAATCTATAACAATTGGATAGCATGACAAAGAATAATTTTAGTCCGAGTACAAATATAAGCAGGTACTAGAATATCAGAAGTATCGGCAACTTACACTACACGTAAAACAAAAGTTAAACCACCAGAACATATATAAATCTTCATACGTAAATTACATTAATAATGATAATTGACCGTTGACATAATCAGCATGCGATAGTCATTTACTTAAACTAATTGAGTAACAATAATAAGCAACAAATCAATTCGAACGTACGATCAGTAAATATAGTTAGTCCTGAGTATCACCGTAGCGACAACAAATAATTAAGCAAAAACTGACTTACGAAATTCAGGGTTACCTTCAGTAAACGTTTTCCTACTGGCTTTCTGTAATTAAACTTCCTGAAAATAATCGTGTCTACCTGGCGACTCACAAACTACAAGTAAACATCTAAAAGAAAGTAATAGAACCAAAGCTTATCGTATGCTGTTACAATGTATTTTCGTCTACGATGGTATTAATTTATTGCCTCCGAAGAGAAATGCAATCGTATCCGGTACTTAGGCTCTTCCGAACGAGGTGATATTAATTACTGGTATTAATTGCCTCCGCATCGAAATTCTGCCCTTGTATCGCAGCGTTCTTAGGTCTACAGCTTCGATTATAACTTTCCTTTGTAGATTTTATATTAAGACAAGAACACCCATACTTAGGAGGTAGCACATGGCGCTAACGAAAAGGAAAAAATTACCTTTAATCAAAAAAAGAACAAAAGCCACTTACCCTGCGTGGATTGTGTTAGTTAAAGAATATTACTTTTATTACCCATCGTGTCCAAACACGTGGATGTTTTATGAAAACGATCTTTAATTAACGCAGACATAGCTTATATCATAAACGATGTTAAAGTCAAAAATGCCCGTATCTCACCGGATATCGTCTACTCAATACGAAGAGACCAACGAGCCCGATAAATGGCGTCGAGAAATAAAAAAGTAATTTTTAATTAAACCAATATACAGGGTAGTGCATTATAAAAATTTTGCACGTAACAACATACGTAATAATATAGTTAAAGGCCATGCTTTTCGATAAATACCACGCACAGAATAAAAACGTTGAGAGTCACAAGTTATAGCGCTATAAAGATCTACTATACAGGGAAAGAAAGATACGGTTACGCGAAGAAAGATAAGCGTCCCGTTTTGCAAGTCTATGCAGGCATGAAAATAGCGCTGTGTAAATAGCACAATGCATTTCCTTGCTGTTATTGTGATAAGTACTTGTGTAGAAGTGTGTGTAGTGAGTTTAAAATTCCAAAATGGATGTGGACCGCAACATACTATCATGTGCCTCGAAAAAGCGTGGTAAATACGGACGTGTAAGTGATGTTTCCAAGAAACTTGAAACTGGTGCTAGTTGTGAATGTACTAGGTTGAAGTGCTTTCAAAACATCGCAGTTGAAGAAAGGGCCTCCATCATAAAACACTTTAATAGTCTTAAAACACACGATGAGCAGAACCTATATTTAGGGGGATTAACTACACATGATTTTGTAAGAAGACATCGAAGCAGACAAGTAAATGACGAAGACGTTCAGTATCATTCATTTTCGTATAGCTACAGAGTTCGAGTTGAACGCAATACTAGCGCAGTTGAGGTTCCAATATGCTACAAAGCAATGCTTGTTTTACACGGCATATCTGTAAAACGTCTTCAAAACACCCAGCTTCAATTAGTCACTGTTGGACACGTAGAACCAGACAAACGTGGTCGACATTCTAATCGGCGTCATAAACTTAGAGAAGATACAAAAAATGCAGGGTACGAACATATTAAATCTTTTAAAGAAAGGAAAGCTCACTACAGTCTTCGTGATTCAGAAAGAATCTATTTACCAGAAGAATTGAATGTTAAGAAGATGCACAGAATGTTTCTAGAAGATTACCCTAATAAAAAAATATCCTATGAAACTTACCGAACTATTTTTGTTACCGAATTTAATATTAGCTTTGGTTACCCCAGAACGGATACATGCAACTCCTGTGACGAATATAAAGCACAAAAGTCCATTCTTTCAAAAAGATGCTCTTTCGCGTTTGGACATTGAACACAAACTGCATCTCTTAAAAGCAGATACATTTTATAAACGCGAACGAACCGCTCGTCTACAGTCTCAGAAAATTATAAAATTGGAAGCTATTGCGATGGAGTTTCAGAAGAACTTGCCACTTCCAAATATAAGCACTAACGACGTCTATTATAAGAGATAGTTGTTTTTTTACTCGTTCAATATTCACGTTCTGTCTAGTGGAGTCACTGTTTTATACTTATACAGAAACAGCTGGAAAAAAGGGATCCGATGAAGTGGTATCTGTGCTGTTTAATTTTATTTTTTAACCATTTGGTCAATGCTGTAGAAGAATTAGAAATCTTCTGCGATTCATGTTGCGAACAAAACAAAAACTATACACTATTTCGCCTAATACATTTCGTCGTACATACAACCTAAACGTTTAAAAAAGATTAAAATTAAAATGACATTTCCAGTCCGTAGTCACAGCTACATGGAATGTGATCGTAACATGGGTCTGATCAATCAAAAATCTTGTGTAGAACTCCTTTCTGGCTGGAACGAACAAATTACCTCAGCAAGGGTGAAGTCTAGTCTATTTCAGGTAATAAGTTGCGAAGACCAAAGACTTTTTTGATCATGAACTACTTTCCTTGCTAAGCTTTTTTTCAAGAAGTATCCGTTAGAAAACAGACCGATCAAAGAACTGACCGTATCTCTAGGTATACCTAGAATGATTCAACACAGAGAAACATACAATGGAAGCGACATCTCTTCTGTCGTTGTTCCTCCCAAACGCAAACGGGAAAACTTCATAGGTTTCCTATAACCGTTAAAAAGTATAGAAACCTTCAACATCTTAAGCGTTTTTGCGAAGATGCTAGTGCAAATGCATATTACGAGAACATACCTTACAGCAGTGATGTAGCTAAGGATGATGGTGATCAGTAAATTAGCGTAAAAAAGTTTGTTTTTGTTAATTTAATGTTTTTGTATCGTGTTTTAGATTTTTAAATAAATTTGATGTGGTTTTCTTGTAATATTTTATTTTTTTCTGTGGTATGCTATGTGACGTTCATCCTTACTCCCCCCAACATATTGTATTTGCCCTTTTATATATTTGTTATGTTGTTATTTGTTATGTTATGAATGTAGGTAATTATTTATGCAACAGATAGTATATATATGTAGGCATTACTAACAAAAAACTGAAGCAGAAATAATATAATTTGATACCTGTATGGGGTTTTTAAATGTTTAAATTTAGTTTTCTCAAAAGTAACATTTTGTGACATTCATCTTATTTCTCCTGTACCCTTCATATGCAAACCTGACACTACTTAGAACGATGGCCCAGTTTTGGACATAAAAAACATCTTTTTCTTGACAATTTGTCGTTTATTGTCAAAAGTATAATCTTGTGCCTTACGACAGGTTTAAGTTTCATGTACAATTCACTTGGTAACTTGACTATTGGCAAAATCTGTAACTTTTTCTTAGAACTACTACCCGAATTACCACTTCTAGGCATCCCAGGATCAAATCCAAATAAATTAGAGGTTCTAGACTAATACTTGCTCTATAACACTACTTAGACCCTGCTACAGAAACTCCATCTGTTCTATAGCATTTGCGCTTTTCTGCGAATAAATGTCAAATTCTAAAACGATGACTTTTCCGGTCTGTGTGGTTGGCTTCACACATGTTCTAAGTAAGTGTTCAGCAAAGTTTTCACTTCAATATATTCACGCTAATCCACGGTATAAATGGGTGTTTTGATGGTTTGTAAAAATTTTCTTGGGGTAAGCATTTCTCCATGATTTATTTTAATTGTATCGTATTGTCATAAGCGGTTTTTGGATAATCCTTTGTTCCATTAAGGTGGAGATATCAAAACCCAATTCGTTATTCGAAAAATTTCTATGATGACTTCACGCCACGTTGCTTAAAGATGTCAAAGCCTTTGCTAAACTAATACGATTATAAACGCATTCGGAGCTCACTTAACAAAATAATTAAATTAATTTAGAAAAAACTCGGCGAATTCGTTTGTTTCTCAGTGATCGTAGAAATGAATAAGGTTTTACTTGTGATAACACCGTATGTACGTATTAGTTAGATTTCAGTTAATTTTAGAAAATTCTGGAAAGGTGTTGCTAACTAGTTGCATGCTAGAAAACTAAATTGCAGGTATTATACTTCCTACTTTAATTTTTTGTATCTACGTTGTCAGTAGGTTGCACGTACCGCTCGACGTACATAGCAGATTGTTGTCACAGTTAACTATAAAACATTTTATTTTTGTGTGTAACATATTATTAGACTAAGGCGCTCTGATTCTTCTTTAAAGCTTCGAGATTTGTATATTTGTGTTATAATTTGCAAATATAAATTTATTACTTTTGGGAATGTAAAGGTTCGACCGACAAATTTAATTTGTACATTAAACCCCAACCCAACCGAAGAAGGCTTATGTCAACCACTATTGTCTAGGATATTGATCTACGTTCTAGCGTTTGATCGTAGCTATCTAAATATATCTTCTCTAGCTTTAGGTACATTTAAACAGTATTTACTTTGATTTGCAAGTTCTCCTTAGAAAGTATTAGTTTAACCGACAATTAATGTTTTATTTTCAAAGTGGTAAACATAACAATTTACAATTTTTACTAAGGTAATGTTTGGATTTGCTTACTCGACAACACCTACTTGCCCTATATAACATTTATTACACGTTCTGTAACTGTAAAATCAGTGCCTCTATGTTATTAATTTATTTGTAGTTATTTATCGTTGGAGTAACACAACATTGTACAAATTAAAGATTTGAAATAAATATGACGTTTTTCAATGCTTCTAGTGCGGTTCTCAAATTGATTACAGTTATCGCGCTTTCCGGTCCGTTTTGCGTTTGTATAATTACTATAAGAATTAAAAATTTAATTGTAAAAAATACGTAAACTAAACTATACTATTTTTTAGTTAAATTTCGGTTGCTTGTTTGATTAAGCCTCTTACAAAAGTGAGCGAAACGTTAACCAAAATAATAAAAAAAAACGCTTTTACTGTTTGCAATATTTTTACCTAATTGAGAATTACTTTTTTGTTATTTTTTGACAAGTAAAAAAGAAGTTCCAAAACATGTCAGTCTATTCAAGAACAAAATTTGGTAATTTAAAGCTCTGCTCATTGTTTGCTTCAGTAATTCTTCACTTACCAGTGTATAGTATGATATTAAATCAGTTAAAATGTGAAATACTTAGTTATTATATATAGTTATTTAATTGTTAGGTAAATATAAACCTTTATAGCAAACAAAAACATATTTGTTTAATTTCTAAATTAAATATATTTTTATGTAAATGCTTATATTTTTCAGTACTTTTTGTGTGAATGAAGAATGTTTTCACACAGTATTTTTTCCTAATATTTTCGCAGGTGTGTATCTTTTTATATAATTTATTTCATTATGTTGTTTATAATTATTTTAATTTATTTTCACGATTGTTTGGTAATTGTGTTTAGACAAAATTAAGTATTTTAAGTGTTTACTTAAAAAGTCGTACCTAAATAATTCTAAAACAGCTTTTATAATTTTAAGTTATTGATATCAAGTGGCGAAATCTATTTTTTTAGAATAGTTTGATAATTCGACTTATTATAGTATTTTACATGAAGTTCCTTTTAAAGAAATTTTTACCCTAAAAAAATCTAATGTGTTTTATGGTGAAACTTTTATGTCTAAAGATCCTTTTGTTTCAACTCCGTATTTTTAAAACTGTAATGTATACAATAGAAATGTTAGTGTCTATGGTGGTAAATAAATTGCTAACAAACTGAATTTAATTATTTGTTACTCACGTTTACACTATCGAGCGAAAAGCATTAAATGAGTTCAAGATAATATATAGCACATTTTAAGACCATCGTCTAGACGCTGCAGTTTCGACGCCAGCCGTTTTCTTGCGGATTAGAAGCATTACTCATACAGATTTTAGTAAAATAACAAAACGATCAAAATAGAATGTTGCAGTCTCATTGAAATGACCTTGTTTATTTTTTTCTGTAGTTTAGTAACTAAAACTTTTTTACACATACGCTAGCTACATAAAAAGATAATTGCCAATGATTCAAATGACTACAAGGAAAAACCGCCAAAGTCTAAGCTTAATTAGTATTACTCATTTTTTAAAACACAAAAGCATGTTTGTGAAAAGTAAAAAACCAAAAATTAAAGAAAATACCTTGAATTTAAATTTTTTAATTTTGTTGAAAAAAGTAATGGTAAACATCACAAATTGCTAATAACACTGACGAATGAATTTCAACTTTTAGTTTTGTCATGAAATCACGTATTCAAATTTTAATAGAATTTCTTTTTAAATTTTATTTATATTTACAATATTTTATTTTATTATTAAAAAATTCTCAAAACCTTCCCATTAATTTTATTTGCATTAGAATTGAAAAAATCCAACTTCAAATATTGAATATTAAACTTTAAAAAATAATAATTATAGAAACCTAAAAATTAATATGAATGAAATAAAATCAAAAAGTTATAAAAATAAATAAACTTACCAACATTTATTAGTCAAATTAAATATTTGACGATTGACAATTTAAAATTTGAAAAATACAAAATTAGCCTAATATGAGAAAATCCTAGGTTACAACAAAATAATATAATAATGGAATAAATCAAACAAAAACTTAATTAGAAAAAGTAAATTATTATTAAAGTTAACAACTTTGTTAAGCGATAAATCACGATTTAAATTAGAATTTTTAATTATTTTTTTTATTTCTAAAAAATTTAGTTTCAAACCTTTATTATAAGTGTTTAAAATTTCAAAATCTTTTTTAGAATTAAACGAATAATGAGAATTTAATATATGATTAACAAATAATGATTTAAATAAAATGTTATTATTTTTAATACAAGACAGATGTTCAACAAATCTAATAGAAAACGTGCGCCCTGTTTGTGTTATATAGAATGCGTTGCAATCACCACATTTTAATTTATAAACACCGGATTTATCCAAAAAAATTAAGTATTAACTGATAAAGATTTACTATTATGTTTTGACAAAAAAGAAATGTTAATGTCAAAATATTTAATTAGATTTTGAAATTGAAATGAAGAATGACCTATATAAGGAATTATTTTTCAAATTTGAATAATTATTATTTTTTAAAGTTTAATGTTTAATATTTGAAGTTTGATTTTTCAATTCTAATGTAAATTTATGTTTAAAATAAGATTCGATTTTATAATATTAATTTTATGGTATACGCCTGAAGATGACCATAAGTCGAAACATGTAGCGTTTATTAAAATAAAAAAATAAACTTAATAAAATGTTTTTAAAATTTTAAAAAAATAAAATAAAATAATATAATAAAAAACTCATTTAGAGTTATTGAAAATAATTAATGGAAAAAAGAAACTTTTATATTTACAATCTGCTCTAGTGAGCAATAAGTAAGTTAGGTAAATTTACAAGTAAAATTACATGTGGCATGCCGTTTCATTGGGGGGCTTTCCCGAAAGTTACTTATTAATTATGCATACAGGTAGTATTGTTGCGCAAGTCTGGCTAATGTCGGTCTACCAAATCCAACCTTGTCAGACTGTGCAGTTCATTACTGTTATCCAGTAGGTTCACAGCAAGAGATTTAATATGAGTTTCTAATCGTATGATATATCTACTCGCGTACTTCACTTTGTCTTTCACTAGTTTCACTCGGAGATCTCGATGGATGACTTCATTTCTAACGTACCACGGAGCATCTGCTATTGTCCTCAAAGTATTGGACTGAAATCTCTGCAAAATCTTCAAATTGGAGTTGCTTGTGGTTCTCCATAGTTGCAGCTCATATGTCCAGATAGGCTTGAAGATGATTTTGTAGAGGTCAGTGTAGTTTGTTGTACTTTAGACCCATTTGTTTTCGTTTGCTGAATATGTGTTTTTTCCAGGTTAGTCTGCAGTCGAGGTGCGTACCAAGGTATCTGAAGTCTTGTCTTTGCGGAAGAGGTGTGCTGTTAAAAGTTACTAGTAGACACGTTTCTCTTTTGACTGTAAAGGTCACTTGTGTGGATTTGGTTTCAGTTGCTTTTATATACCAAATTCGAAGATAATCTTGACTGAGGGAAGTTTGTAGGTTTCTTGATGCAATAGCAGGATTCTGGTGAGTTGCAAGAATTACAGTATCATCTGCGAATGTAGCCATAATCGTGTGGTCGGTGGTAAAAATGTCTGCCGTGTACAATAGGTAGGGCATTAGTCCTAAAACACTTCCCTGTGGTACGCCGGAGTTAATAAGGCGTAGTTTCGTTAGCTCATCTTGGAAGCGTCTGTTATTTAAATATTTGAACTGTTAAAAGAAGAAGAATGTGGCAAGTTTTTCTTGATCTTAAACAGTAGTCTTTCGTGCCAGACTTTATCGAAGACCTAGGCTATGTCAAGAAAGGCAGTGGAACAATATTTCTTCTCTTCGAAGACCTGGTTGATTTTGCTTACTATCCTGTGGACTTGTTCGATGGTAGCATGTTCTTCTCTAAAGCCGAATTGACACTTTTGTATGAGTTCGTTATTTACAAGGATTGGTTTGATTCTTTTGAGTAAAAATTTTTCAAAGACTACTATTGGTAACAAGCTGAATAGACGATAGGATGACAATTAGTCAGGCGACTTTTCTGATTTAGGTATGAGTATTATTTGGGCCACTTCCCATTGAGTCAGTTTTAAAATAGAATTAAATATGGCAGTTATTAGCTTATACCTATTTTTTTACAATTGTTTTATAATTTTACCTGTAATCATGTCCTAGCCTGGTGCCTTCTTAGGATTTAGTTTGAACTAGCGATCTTACTTCTGTTATCGTGATTTTTTTAATTAGTACCTTGTATCTTGAACATGATTAAATACTTAGGCGTAACACTGGATAAACTCCTCTCTTTTGGGTTACACCTCGTACTAACAGTTAATAAAGCAGATACTAGAACAGCATCATTAACTAAACTGATGGCTAACGTATATACTTATGCATATACACGTATTTATATTTACATTCCATTTTACATAGCCTAAAATCTTTGAAGCTGTATGTGAATGTTTGTCCTGTTGAGACAGTTTCGAACGATATCTTTGTATTTATATATCTACACTTTGTTTAGGTAGAAAAAAGTACGCGGAACAATCATAGAAGTGTCTAAGGTATTTTAGCTTGCCACTTAATTATGTTTACTGGAGAATACTTTTCTACCCATTGTAAGGATCGAGGTTATGGTATGAAGAAAAAAACCTCAAGGTGTTACCACTTATCATAACCGACTGTGTGCTGGGTCACTTGAACCTGCCGAGGTGGGCCCCTCAAAAAAAAAGACTTAGTTGATCTGGTGTCTCGAAATGCAGTTGAATTTCAGTTTCCACTTCTAGAGTTAGTTTAAAGGGAAAGGGTTGAAAGATAGCTGCTAGGTGTACCACAAATGTATTAGCTTGTTCCTGTGCGCTCCTGGCCTAATTTCCATCAGCTTTTCGAATTAGTAGGATTGGTGGCTTTCTATAATGAGTGATCTGTTGCTTCGATAGTGGAGAAGGTTGATAAGTAATATTGTATAACCTTGTATTTTTATCATACTTCTACTGCATCGTCGACTTTGTGTTAGGTTTTTTGTAACACAAAAGTCCGTAGGCCAGTATGTAAGTAGCCTAGTGGTGAGATAAATTAGATTATTAGCAAAAAGTAATTTTAGCAATCTCTTGCTTTTAGTTGTAATGCCACCGGCAATAAAGCGTGCTTCAAGTGTGTTAAAGAATTGAGTGTAATGCTGTGTTTTTATGCTGTGTCGCAAGAAACAATACAGAACAGTTCAATGTGCTCATGCTATTGCTGATCTTCCGTGTGGATCTCCGCTAGGGTGTTCTGTGTCATACATGATGTAATTAGGTATTGCAAAGTAACTTCTTTCTGTAAAATGAGTTTTTGATATTAAAATAGTATCCAAATCATGGTTGGCAATAAACGCCCGTAATTTTAAGTTGTGGTTTGACTAGCCATTGGCATTCCATTCTGCAATTTTAAGTGTTTGTATCATTATTTTAATTTAGACACGATGACTGTGAGAAGGTTTAGCATTGTTTTAATATTCTCAGCTAGTTCTATCATCATTTTTTCTAGTCTTTTCATGTCAGATGTTTGTGGTACATTTAGGTTGTGGGTAAATTGATAGTCATTTGACAATACTTGAGCAAATGTTTTTCCATTTATGTTTGGGATTTGCGTAGTTTATACTTTATAGTTTGCAGGATGTAAACCTCTACATAGAACACATTTGGGCTAGGTTTTGTTTACATTTGTACACGTGCGGGTTAGGTGGTTTGCGTCACATTTCACACACCTAAGTTGATGTGTGCAGAACCTGTTGGCGTGGCCGTATCTTTGGCAAGTTGCACATTGTGGAATCTCCCGTTTCTGGTGAGGTGGTTCTATAGTTACTTTTGTTTGTAATAGATACTTGTTAGATTCGCTGAGTGATAAGTCAAGAAAGAACACTGAGAGCGGCTGTTTGATTGTTCTATCCGTAACATTATATATATTCAGAATCTTATGCCTTCGGTTTTCTATTTTGGTTTTTAATTTACTAGCATCAGTAGACTAGTGAATGTTTTTGATTACAACATGAAAGCTTTGCTCTTCTTTCATCTGATAAATATGAAATTGCACTTTAAGTTCTATTAATTTAGTTATTAGTTTTCTATAAGTATCTGCGTTTTCCGTCATTATTTTAACTTGGCTACGGATTACTTTTAAGGTGTATTTTTTTCAGCTGTATGATTCAATTCCTTTGTCAGCGGACTGATATTTCACACGTCCGTTATAAATATTTGCAGTGGTTTTACTGTTTTTATTGCTGCAGATGTATCTGCTTACATTGCATTATCTAGTGCTGGCAGCGCTTAATACCGTTTGGTTAAACTGAGCTGTGTTGATTGTTCGAAGACTCTTTCAGCTAGATCTAGTCGATTAGATCGGACTAAAATTAGAATAATAAGGTTTGAACACAAATACAAAAGAAGAACATAGATTAAAACTGGTATTTAGTACAAGTCTTGAATCGCGGTTGATGGTACAAATTTAACTTTTTCGTCCGTTTGTTCGTTCACAGTCCTAGCACTGAAATGGTACAGTCATGGACAGTAAGAATGGACATGTTCAGTTAGAAACTGAAGTACGTGGTCACAGTCTAAGAAAAAACCAACTTATGAGCGTGCAAAACTCCTTTAATTCAATTATACGTATTTTACGTATATCGTTTTCGTCAGTCAGTCAATGATAAAAATCCAATAAAAAATTATATTAATCAAAGCTACTTTGAAATTTGTAAAATTAATTAAAGAACAACGAAATGACAACAGCAAGAATCTATTTTCGGCTTTGTTTACAATTAGATATATAAATAACCTATATGTACAACGTGATTTTTTGGAAACGACCCACCTTAAATATCTAGAAAACAAAAACGTTATGTGCAAAATGTCAAAACCGATAAATTTTGGTTGTCAGGGAGACATTTAATTAGTACAGGTTGAGATCTGCAAGTGCACTTTTTTGGCCGCGGCAGCAGCCCTCTCAAAAATCTTAAATGGAACACTTTTTGAAATGTTTCTGCCTGCATTCATTAACAATTCGTTGTCGTAAGTCTTTTAAATTTGGTCGGTTGTGTTCTGTATATGACTTACTTCAAATGGCCTCAAAAACAAAAAAAATTGTCAAGTTTGGTAATCGTGCTGGCCACTCAATTACCACCACGCCTTCCAATTTAAGCGTTTAAAGCATAATGTGGTAGAGCTCCATCTTGTTGAAAAAAAAATTAATTTTTGTCAAAAAATTGATTTTTTTCTAAATGTTGCTAATTTTTTATTTCTACGGTTATTAAAAGATATACCATGTTTTCTAGCGTATTCAAGCAAATGTCACCAGTTAGTGTTTATAAATATAGGCCTAATGACAGCATCTCCAAAAATCATTGCTCAAACATTCAGTTTTTCTTAAGCTTGAGTATGTTCCTCTCTGACAAATTAGAGGTTTTTATCGCTCCAGTAACGCACATTGTGCTTATTAACAGAGCTATGTGATGTAAAGCTTCATTAATTGCTAAAGCAGATATGTTTTATAAAGTTTGAGTTTGCAGTGACTAAATTCGACATAAATTCACAAAACTCTACTTGTCTGTCGTAATCATCTTAACCAAGCTTTTGAACAATTTTTATTTTATAAGGATGGAACATGAATTTTTGTCACTTTACGAACTGATGATAATGAAAGTCAAGCAGCTTCAGCGGTCTGGCGCAAAAGGTTTGTGGAATTAACAATAATATGGCCTATTATTTCAATTTGTGTCATTTTATTTACCACTCTGTTACTATGTGTTTTTTTGTTTAGTATCGACTCGCATAAGCTCTGTAACGTATTTGTGGATCAAATGGTTATCTGGACGCCTATCATTAAAAATTATTGCCGTGGGTCTAGCGCATTTGTTTTGGGAGTCATAAATAAAAATCATTTCAACCAGCAACTGAGTACACCATTTTCACTCGAACGTGTCCAAATTTACTTTAAAACTGAATAATTGTCAATGTCAATGCTGAAAAAACAGTTTTTATTTCAGAAAGTACTTGATGGCAATAGAAAAAACTTCACCTTTTTACCTTGCAATTTTTATTACAAAACTGACGTTACCTTAAAAACAAATCGTAGAAATATAAAAAGATTACACAGTTAAAAGAAGCTCTCAAAACTCTCCTTTCCATTTCATATTTTTGGAAAGCTGCAGCCCCGACGAAGAAGATGCAACTGCATGTCTAAAATTATGCTAATTAAGCGTCTCTCTCACAACCAAAAAACTAAGCATCTTTTAAAAGTTAGGTAATTCCAACTTTTGCGAGGTTTTTAGTTAGATTTTGGTTGCTTGTTTGAGTTCGTCGATTTTTCTCACGCTTTGATGAAGCCCTTTACGAAAGCGCGAAAACTTGGCAATTTTGGTTACAACAATATCCATATCCGAAAGACGTTCTTATCTTAGTAGACTCCGGCTTTAAAAGCCTTTACTATTACAATTTTCTTTCTGTTGAATTTTTCTCGGTAGTGACTTCTATTGCGCGTTTAGCGGATGTGCCAGAGAAAACATATTCTAGGTATTAGTCGGATTTGCCGTTTGAGGTTAATTACGCGACGAGGTAGGAAAACAATTCGCAAAGATGGCGTCGTCACGTTATTTTTTACATTTTCTAGCCAGCTTTAGGAGATTGCCATGTTGTCTTTGTACCAAACTGTTCTTGGGATATGTAATCTGTAGAGTCCACTTCGTTTTATGTAATCATAAGGGACAAGAAGAGTCTCACTCTTGTATCAGTGTCATATTACTTTGTTAAATTGCTTAATGTACATTTTTTAGTATAGCGTATACCTTCTCACATTTATAATTATTACTTCAATTGCAACAGCTTTGTACGTACTACTTCCTAAAAAACGTATAATTTTACTTTATGTAATTTGTTTCAATTGACGCAAACTTTATATCATCTGTAAGCTTATGTATTGTCGTTGAGTACGTTGACGTGTCATCGGTCAAATTTTTTTGAACATTTGAACGTAGTCGTAGCCAAAAGCAAAATAAAATAAACAGTCGTACGTAAGCTTATACCCCACACATATTTTTGTTTTAAGTTAGATAAGAAGAGGTACTGGAAGTCACTACTGATGTCAAAGAATTGTCGGTTTGGTAAGTTTTGTACTTATATTTGTCTTTTTTTGAAATTTATTATCATTGTCGATTGTTGATTTATTTTGCGACTGCATACTAGACGAGGTAGTTTGATAGAGTAATATTTATAATTTAATTAAAACCATTCACTTATAACATTTGTTAGCAATTGAATCTAGTTAGTTGTTCGGTAGGTTGCCTAAACGAAAAGGCTTACGTTGATATTATAGCTGTAATATTACTATGTGTATCAGTCGACAAATTTATAATTGTTATTGGTCTACTTTTTATTCTGTTAATTTTAAAGACTGTTCTCTCATCTTGAAATAAATATATTATTGTTAGAAGTTGTGTTTTGTCAATTTGTTACTTTTAGTGACCGACAGATTTAGACAAGGTCTGTATTGGGTGCTATTTAATTGTTCTGACGCTTTTTATACTTAGTGTAGAATTAGCACACTGAGGGCGGTATTCATAGTCCTGTCTTAAGGTAAAGCTTAAGATCATCTTACGCAGGACAGTCTTAAATGTTTAAGATTGCCTTAAGACAGTATGTTTGCATGGTCAAAATTTATAATAATCTTACTAAAGAAGTTGCTTCAAAGCGTTGTCTTACTTTATTTAAGATCGTCTTACATAAGTATAGTCCACGCTACTTTTTGTTAGGGCAAATGCCGATTTCTACGCGACGACTAACGAAACTAGGATGACAATTAGCGGGTTCTACATATTAAATCGACTTAAGAAAAACACAATATAGTCTATAGGCAATTATCCAATTACTGTCATTAACCTTTTGTAGCACTGAGAAGAAAAAAAACTGGTGTGGTCACCACACGACTTTCCTATAAGGAATGATGAAGGAATATTTACATATTTTTTTAAAGTTATGCTGTCATAAAACCATTTTGAAGTGATATTTACACGTTTGTATTGATTTTCTAGCATATTTGTGCGCCTCGATATTACTTACTCCTTTAGTAAATCAGTAAGAAAAAATCGTCGCAGGCAGGATTCGAAACTATATATTATATTTGTGAATTCATTTTAAATTATAAACTAAATATCTGATAAACTGTTAATGTAAGAACTTTTTTTATTTAAATAAATTGTTAGGAAGAATTATCTCTATAAGAAACTGTAAAAATAAACGAATAATTTACATACGTACAAAATTATACAAAAAAAACTGTTAAAAATGGCGGATACATCCAATTCCGGTTTCTTTATCAAACACATCTTTTGATAGAGCCGAGAGAATATGAAAAGCCAGCTTCATACCAAACTTCAAGTAATTAGAACTTTTGGTTCGAGAGTTATCTTGGGTACATCCAAAGATAATTTAAATAAGATGCAGCACTCCGTATATAAAGTCAAAAAATTTAGAGAAACATTGTTTTTTTTAACGTATCTTGCGTTTCTTTCAAGATATAAAGTTTTTTCTAAAAAAAAAATTGTCGTAGGCTGGATTCGAACCTAGGATCATATATCGAATTCAATTTCAATTATAAATTAAATATCTAATAAACTGCTTATGTTAGAAAAAAAATTTATTTATAAACAAGAAATGTTTAGTTAAAATATACTAAGCTTTGGAACTGCGGGAGACGGAAGCTAAAGCTAAATTAGATAAAATAAAATTAAAAAAGCATATAAGGAGTACTAATATAAAAAACGTTTATCGTGTTTTTTCTCCTCTTTATTACTGAATTATTAACTTCGTTTTAAAAAAATCAAAACTGTATTCATTTTTTTGCATTTAATTATGTTTTAAAATGCATATGACATAATTACTTGATTATTAAGAGAAAAATATCCTTTTCTATTCCTAACATTTCTTTAATATTTTAAAACCTGGAATATGCTCAATAACTATCCCTTTGTTATTTTTTTCAATATCCACATTTTGCTCAACAGCAATGTCGTACAATCTCACTTCCATGATATGGTTAAAATTTATTTATCAAACACGTTTTAAGTCTACGTTGTAGTTGACTTAAATAATGACAATGACTAGTAAACATGTGTGGTTAGACACCTTAATAAGACGGTCTTATTAGTACTATGAATACATGTGTTGTTAAGACAGAACTTATTTCAAATAAGTATCGACTATGAATGTAGCAAAAATAAGATTATCTTAAGTAAGACGACATATTAAGATCGTATCAAGCATTTGCTTATGTGGCGTCTATGAAACTAATCATCACTATAAGCAAATGCTCAAGACAATCTTATACTTAAGACACAACTATGAATACAGGCCTAAGACTTGCGATTCGCTTGCCAATACAACTGAGTTACTTTCTTCTTTTTTGGCGCCTAACGTGGGGCTTGATTTCGTGTGTGCGGTTCTAATTCCTTCTATTTTTTTGATTTTTTTACTTTTTAATTGTCTTCAGTGAGTTCGACTTACTCAAATTTTTGCTTCGCTTCTTTTGTGTTACGATGAATGCTGACAAATCCATTAGTACTTACGTGACCACTATGCGATATTTCTTTCTTTGGCTATCGGAACCGGTCTCAGAGCAAATCCAGCTTAAGATAATTTGTCGGAATTTAACGCCGTTCTATCAACTTCCGTTAGCGTGGATTGAGGTCACTTCTGTCTCGCAGTTAATATCGTTAGGCAAGCGTTTGGACTCAAACATCAACGCTCGTAATTCTTTTAACTTTTTATCAGAGACAAGTGAAGAAGTTCAAAAGCCATCTGTATCCTTTGCTAGTAAGATTGCTACTACTTGTTCTCTTATTCCTTCTACAGTTTATTTTTTTGTGTCTACCTCTACCTCGAATACTTCTGTTCGTTGTCGTTCTCAAGGCGATGAAGTCTTCGTTCTCGTCTTTTTCTAATGTTGTTTTAATTTCTAGGATTATTAAGCCTACTAAAGATCCGTGTTACTTAGGTCTAGTATCTAAAGTTACTGCTTTTTCTCGTCGTTTCTCTTGTTAGTGTGTTGTGAAAAGTCTTTTGTGTAAACATGTATGTGTTTCTTCTTTTGATTCTTGCGTTTGGAAATTATTTGTACCACCGGACCAGCGCAAGCAACTTATTTAGGATCATCACATTATATGTGATCGTGATCACTACAGTGTTAGGCGCAAAATGGAAGCTCTTTGCTGTTACTTATAGTACCTTATATAAGGCATAAGGTTCCTGAGTTCATACGCTATTGTTCTTCGTGTTCGAACTCACAACAAAGCCATCCTATTAGGTTACGTCACGTATTGCCAAGTACGACGAAGCATTCTAACACTCGCATTAATACGAAATCGTCTACAAGTCTACATAGTGATCGTGATGTTTCTTTGGATGTAAAAGACGCTGCTATTACTTTTCTGCTTTGTTGTCTCCTTCTTCTAATCGTTCTCTTCTCTTTCATCGATTTCATAAATGTTATTTCGGTTTTTGAGCTTTGGACTTTTGATATTTATTTCTTTTCTGGTTTACGTCTTTTGGTTTTGGTGGTTTAAGTCTTTGGAATTTTTTCTATGTTACTTGAGTACATACTACTTTTCTATTTGTATATGTGTATGTTACATCCGCTTAGTTGCCCATTTTGAGATTGGTAAGTCACTAGTAGGACCCTCGCTTTGGTTTTAGTTTAGTATTTCTTTTCCTTTGAGTTTCCTATTCCCCTTGTTGGCATCTAAATTTATCTTTTGTTTTCTCTTTTTTTTTACATAGGGCAGTTGTATGGACATTGAAGGTAGAAAAAAACAAAATAGACATATACATTTTGTCCTATCTTTCTCCGTCTGCCTTTTTTAATGCTTTTTGTCTTTCTTATTTTTTATTTTTTTTGTCTTCTTTTTCTGAAAGTTTACTTTTTAAACAGTTGGAAAAGCACCGTAGGGTGGTCTCCTTTTTTGTTCTTCTACGTGGTGAAGAACGAATCAAACATGAACATCAAACCTTATCTTTCTCCGTCTTTCTCTATCTCTATATTTCCTACTTTTCTTTATTTTTGGGCTTAGGGATTTTTTATGTGCCAACCATTCTTCTTTTCTTTCAATTTTTTTTAACGTTCACCTTTAGGGCAATTATCAGTTTTGCTGCAACATCGTTTGTTCTACTCTACGTACTTCTGCTTAGTCGGCATTTTTGATGTTGTCAGTCACTGTTAAGATATTTTTCTTCTTTGGGTTTCTAATCTGTTCTTTGGCATTTACGTTGTAAGTATGGTGACATTCCAACACATCAAGCACTGACTCACATGGTTTCGTTAACTAGCAAGCTTCTTATTTTTTCTTATTTACTCGTACTTGTTTTTTTGCTTTTTTTAAGTGATGTTTTGGGCTACGCGGTTTGAAATTTTCTTAGGTTGTTACATTTTAGATCTTAGATCTTGAAAGTTTGTTTAGTTTTTTTGGTGGAAAAATTTTATACCGTCTGTTACCGACTTTTTGGCACAACCGCCTTAATTTATATTTTTGACTTTTTTTTCAAAATTTGCATAACACCATTTAAGATTTGCTTTTTTGCTTCTTAAGTTAGTTAGTTTCAGAGACTTATATTCATATATGGAATTTATATCTGAGAGCTGGGGGGTTTTATGGGATTTTAAAGCGTTGTCTTTGATCACGGTCTAAACTTCTTTTTACATTTTTTTGGTAAGGTTTTGGGAAATTTGTAACTTTATGTATTGTCATTGAGTACGTTAATGTGTCATCCGTCAAGTTTTTTTCATTTAAACGTAGTTATAGCCAAAGGCAAAATAACATTAACCGTCGTACATAAGCTTATATACCACGCAGTGGAAGTAGTGGAAGTCACTATTGATGGCGACTAATTGTCAGTTTGGTAAGTTTTGCACTCATATTTTACTTTTTTTGCGATTCATTATTATCATTGTCTATTGTTAACTTATTTCGCAACTGCATAGTCGACGAAGTAGTTTGATCGAGTAATATTTATATTTAAACTACAATTATTGACTTATAACATTTGTTAGCAATTGAATATAATTAGTTGTATAGTGGATTGCCTAAACAAAAGGGCCTACATTGGTATTATAGCTGTGATATTACTACATTAGTCGACAAATCTATAATATAATATACTTTTTGGGTAATTGGTGTAATATATTTATTATTAAGTTATTTGAACATTGTTTAACAACTTAATTTTTTTTGTTTACTGGTGAATATTATAAACAAATAGATTGTGTAGCAATAGGAACACCAATGTTTCCAACTATTGCAAATTACTTTACGGAGCATTTTGATTAAGAAGCTTTAAAATTTGCATCTAAAAAACCAAAACTGTGGCTTAGTTATGTTGATGATGTTTTTGCAATCTGGTCCCATGGTGAAGATGAACTAGAAATTTTTTTTCAATACCTAAATAATCAACACTTAAACATAAAATTTAGTACCTTTTCTTGATGTAAAGATAGAAAGAAAACCATATGGTACTTTAATACATTTAGTTTAGTGAAAACCAACACACAGGGATCAATATATAAACGCAAATTCTCATCATCATTCATCTCAGAAATTTGGAAGAATTTGCACATGATATAACCGTGCGATGACAATTTGTCATCAAAATAAATTACCAGAAGAATTAGATTACTTTGAGAAAATTGTTATAATAAATGGTTTTAACAAAGAACAAATTAAAAGCATCTTCGATTAAAAACTAGACCTACTGTATCAAACGATTCAACTATAAGCAACAATTTTGCTGTTCTACTTTTTGTTGCCAATATAAGTGACAAAATTGGAAAGATATTGAAGAAACATGACATTAAAGTTACTTATAATTCTACCACGAAAGTTAAAAATTTGTTAAATCCTGTAAAACATAAAATTCCACATAACACCTGTGGAGTGTATCACGTTCCATGCGCTTGTGGCAAGGTATATATTGGAGAAACTGGTAAAACTATTGAAACTAGACTAAAAGAACGCAGAAGACATCTTCGTTTACTTCAATCTTCTAAATCTGCCATGGCCGAACATGCGCTAAACACTTTATATGACATAAACTTCGAAAAAACCATAACGATTGAAAAAACCAGAAACTGGCGTTCAAGAAAAACCAGAAAAGTGATTGAAATTATTAAAATACCCAACAACTTTAACAGGGACAATGGTTATGAGTTATCTGACACCTGGTTACCTGTTATTTCCTGATCTTTACTTTATCCATCAAATACACTATAAGCTACGTCTAGAGTTGTTAACGGTGGTTTTTCTTTAGACCTTCGAGCAAATGTTGTAGCTAAAAAAACTTACAA
This sequence comes from Aquatica leii, assembly GCA_035610365.1. Classification (NCBI taxonomy): domain Eukaryota; kingdom Metazoa; phylum Arthropoda; class Insecta; order Coleoptera; family Lampyridae; genus Aquatica; species Aquatica leii. Next base: position 36,184,888 of record CM069437.1, on the reverse strand, counting down.
CATTTATCAAGTTTTCCGAACATTTGTTTTATCTAGTTACCTTAGTTTTATAATTGTCATTTTATTAATTGTCACCTGAAGAAGAACGTAGACCACGTACGAAAGCTTGTGAGTTTTTTAATAAATATATTACACCATTTACCCAAAAACTATTTTATTAAATATATTATTGTTAGAGGTTGTGTTTTGTCAATTTGTTCATTTTAGTGATCGACAGATTTAAACAATATTTGTATCACCATTACTATTTTCATTAGTTTTTGGAATAAAAAATGTAACTGTAACTCTTGATGTTTTTCTAGCAACCTCGTCGCTAAACAAAAATATTGTGTAGTCTGCACATAGAAGACTTTTTTTGTCATTTTTACAGATTTTATTCCTACGTTGGCTTTGCTTAAGATTACCATGGCACACGTTGGTTAAGCAATATTATAAGCAAAATCTTTATCTTAGCAATTCGTTTCCAAAAATCTTGCGTTGTTTTACAATCTTCAGTTAATTGTTTTTCTCAAACCCTGACGGCGGCTGTCTGTTGCTTTTTCAAAGTAATTTTCTAATACTTTGGTAAATGTTGTTATTCATTACTATCCTTTATTCTGCGTTATTCATATCACAAAATTAGGACATTTCACAAACTAGTTTTCAGTAATTTTGTCCAAGGCTTTCTTGCAATAATACATGGCATACATGCACTTGAGATTATAAATTTAAAAAAACATGATAACATGTTATTCCTTGAGTACTAATTAGCAAATAAAGTACTAATAATATCTATTTTAAATTAGAAAAAAATAGCTTGAACTTGAACCACTTTTACCTATTAGCATTATAAAGTAAAATAAAAACCAGGAGCTTTCTTCTACTTTTACTACAATTTAGTGATATAATAGAATGATTCCTATTTTAGAAAAACTGTTACACAATAAACCATCTTAAGTAAGTATAAAATGTTATTAAACATAGTAAATAAAAACTACAAGAAAAATTAATGAATTTGTTGAAAAAAAATTTATTTAATTAAAATTAAAAGATTTTAACTGCAGCTACCGATAAAATTAATGCAATAACCGACGATGTGACAAACGTGGATTTGTTACAGAAATCTACTTCGCATGTTGTACAATCATCATACACGTCGCACATTAATGCTACTCCACAATCTTTTAAAAATAAAGTGCCTACAACATAATGTTATAGCATTAAAAAAAACAATAAAAACAGTTACCATTCTTAAAATTAACCGTAACACACAATTGGCCGGCCGAACATGTTACATTTGCTTTATTACTAGTCAAAACGCTTTCAGAAAAGCACTGTAAACAATATCCTACAACAGAGTAATAAATTTTTGTATAAAAAATTAATTGAGTACTACACCATTTTGAATAACTATTAAAATAACTAAAGAGAACACAAGCAACTTTAACGCCATGTTAATTGCGCACTAACTTGTTATAATTCAGAAACTCTTTTTGAGTAGTCTTATATATCGATTATAATTTTTTTCTTTTCAGGAACTAAATCAACAAGATAATATTAATTTCAAAAATGTTTTGTGCAATATCACTTGAAATTTATTGCAATCGATACGCTTTAGTAGTGCGCTAAATGATGCATAATTAGAAAATAAAATAAATATACATATAACTTGATTGTGTTAATAAAACTGAAGCAATTTGCTAGTTTTAATAACTTCTGTTTACATGTATTTTTCATGCTATTCATTTTAGAGATATTTAAAATTTAAAAGTTATGTTAGAAATATTACAAAATGTAGAGTCGTATAAGCAATCTATCGCGACTCCAATACATAAAATGTTCTATTGTCTATATTGTGTATACAAGTTGCGCCATTACATATAAAGTACAAGCGTATTCACGACAAAGAAAATATTAAATTGCATTTGATAAACAAATACATACATCATTTTTTTCTTTATTTTACCTATTATAACCATAATTAAAGAGCGGACAGTCAGGCAAATGCCTGAAGTCTGCCTATTTTGCCTTTTTGTGTAACTTTTAGTCTTTTTTGCCTTTTTAAAGAGTGTTATTTTATATTGCCTTTTTACATATAAATTTTGAAAAGTTTGTGTAAACAGTGTTTTAATAGGTAGATGACAATAACGCATTGTAGAATTTTATTTACATTACGTACAATAATATAATTAACATTTTTTGCTCAAAAGGTCTTACCACGAACCTATAAATAACAACAGGGATTTTCATGTTTTGTTAACAATGGTTTACACAAAACATTAAATACAAAAACCGCTTATAGAGAAGAACTGTTGTAAGAATTTATACTAGGATTATGTACAATGACGGGCTTAACAGAACACTATTTACAAAACCGGAAAGATTTCGGAAAGAGTCATATATTATAGGTCTATTCAGTACCTAAGTAAAGCAAACAAATATAGATAATTTTAATTCTGTCCGATGGTATTCCTTTAATGACTAAAACACATGACTAAAATATTCTTTGTTTGTTATAAATACCTGTGATATTGTCACACTGTGATAGTCTATTGCTGTTCTGCTGTGAGTAAGTTTTAAAAAATGCCACCTAATAAACAATCAAAATTTGAAAATTATTACAAGTGGAGTAAATTGGACAATAATTTAACAACCGACGGAGAAAACCTTTTTTGTCAAAGTTCGTATTATCTTAATTTAAATGCATTTAATTACTAGTATATGTATTATTTTAGATCGGTGTTACTAAAAAGTACCATGTAAAACAACACTTGGGTAGTGGTTTACATTTAAAAAATATAAAAAAAACTATAAAACAACCATTGTTAAAAGCGTTATAGAAGATCAACAGAATAAACCTGGCCCCTCATAAACAAATTTTGCTTTAGATTTGTGCGAAGCATTGGTGCCGGCTCAAATTTCTCTTAAAAAACTTGATAATATCAATTTTCGCAATTTTCTCGAAAAATACATCGAACAAGTTGTTTTCAAAATGCTAGTTTACGTTTTATAGAAAATACAGAAAATAAGAAATGACATTGGAGATCATTACATTTAGACTTCGGCTGATGAAACAACCGATTGCAGAGATCAATATATAGCAAATTTTAATGTTAAATTTTCTGAACTATAACCAAGAACAGTTTTTTCGATGATTGTTTACGTAAGTTTTTTTTTATGATTGATTAATATAATCCAATCTATTAATTACAATTATATAATTTTATGTTTGTAGGACTTCTGTATCCCAATGGCGTAAAAAAACAAAAGGTTTTCTTATTCGTAACCGATGCAGCACCTTATATGATCAAATCCGCTCAGGCATTACAAATATTGTTTCCGAATTTAAAACATTTAACTTGTCTAACACATGGAACACATAGGGTGTGTGAATTCATTAGAGACAAGTTTGCAATAGTAAACAAGTTAATTTCTGCCACCAAAAAGGTAAAAATCTCTAATATATTAGATTCTCTTTTTGATTATTGGATCTTGTTTCAGGTTTTTGTGAAAGCGCCATTACGGGTAAGGGCCTATAAAGAAAAACTTCCATATGTTAAACTTCTACCGGAACCTATCATAACAAGATGGAGAACTTGGTTATCTGCTTGCATCTTTTATGCCACACATTTTGAAAAAATTAAAGAGGTACAGTTCATACTATAATCTGACATTGTTTTATACATTAATTGAATTGTCTTACTTCAGGTGGTTGAATTATTTGACGAGACGGCCTTTGCAGCAATTGCTAATTCTCTTTTAATGACGAAGCTATTAAGAGAGGACTAGTTTTTTATAAAAACACACTTTTCCGGCATTCTTGGAAAGCAAAACCGCGATGATCAAATCTTTCTCTACATTCGAATGAATAAGAGCAACTATAAGAACATGTACAGGGACTGTAGGAAGAAAAATTAATCAAAAATTGGATTCCGTCACATCAAATAACCCTTCCTTTGACCTCTTTAAACAACTGACTGAAATTCAAAAAGGGGAGGTCATGAAGCATCAACAGAAAATATCTTTAACAATAACGGAAACATTGGCATTAAAATTTGCTTCCACTAACATCTTGTGATGTCGAAAAAACTTTTTCCTTCTATAAAAATATTTTAAATGATAAAAGGCATTAGCTTCTTGGTCAAAATATTGAAAAATATTTGATTTGTGTTTGGAAAATTTATTGCTTTTTTGGCAGGTTCAATATGCCTTTAATGCCACCTTTTTGATATTTTTTCTTGTCTTACTATTTACTCTTTAACTATCATCAAGTAAATAGAATCAAAAGAATGATCTTGACTTATTTAAAATGTTTTTATTTTGGAAGCCCTCGCACCTAACCTCTAAGTTTGTTGTACACCATAGAGTTTTAACTCGTAAGTTTTATTTCTTTAATAAATTTCACAGTAACATTTATGAGTGTGTGTACTCTGAAAAGTACAACCGCACATCTCAGTTGGTTTTTAACTAACTTAATTAACTCTTTAAAACTTTTTTTGGATGGTCCTGTGATAAACATCTGTTTTATTCCAAGAACTGCCAACCAGTGTGAGGTATGTTTCCGCTTTAATAAGAAAAGGGAACCTGATAGTCTTATATGCTAAACTACAAATTTATTGATTTAAGCCTCATTAAACATTTTAAATTTTTTGTTAATAAGTCTGCTTTGTCGTTTCTTTCGTTTTTGTTTATTGTACTAGGTGGGCAACTAAGAACGGTCGCCGATCATATCTCAGAACTAATCGTTACACAGATATAAAGAGAAAAAATTAGTAAAATGGCCTAGAAAAATAGTAGGAAAACATTTTAGAGCTTCTAAGATTACCACCAAGATGTGTAGTGGTCATGCTTAAATAGCAATTTTGGATTTTTTGTCAAATTAAAAAAAATAACCTGTTAGGCGTTTTTATCTTGTATTATACAAATAAGTACTTACCTTGTGCAGCTTTGGAACCATCTGTATATCAGATAATTGTTTGCTGCTTTTTTAGTTGTTGTCTATCTCCTTCTTTACTTTTTGTTGATATAACTAATTGATAAAGTTTGTAGATGTAAATAGGTGGACGGTTTTGTTCAAATTCATGCTTTCTTACAAACCTTTTCTGTAGTAGTCCCCGCTGGTAACAACCACGTCACCACGGCTAGCACGATGTCGGTGAGTGAGCGTGGTTAAAGACTACAACAAAGATAGAGAAAAACTAAGCGCCACTTCCCTACTAAGAAAAATTTTTGGCTTGGAGATACCAAAGACACCTCTGAACCCACTACGAAGCAAATAGGTTAGAGCAAAAGCAATCAAGAACAATGTAACAAGTGTTTAAATATTTCTATCTGACAATAACATGTACTACTACTAAGTTTAGTTTTACAGAAGAATATAAATTTAACGAATTTAATAGTAAATAGAATTATTAGTATTCACTGCAACTTTGAACTTAATCGATTAGCTATTTAATTTACATGAGTCTAGTATATATATACGACTAGTAAAACATTTACTGCTTCTTATTTGTTTATAGAGAAAAATGAGCTTAGTATGTAAGCTTACTTGTACCTGCCTAAATTTGACTTTGATTACACTCAAAACGATCAAAGAAACGTGAAGGGTGTTACGTTAGCGTACTCACAACATGTTTTAAATTTACCACTGAAAGTAAAAAGATTTAGTATAATCTACGATTAAATTCTTGATAGTACCAAATTAGAATAATTGATACGGTAAATTCATATTAAAATTGCTAAAGACTGAATATAGAATAAGAATTAAAATAAGTTTGTCTAGGGTTCGAGTCAGTAATCGTTATGCAGGGATTCCAAAATATAAGATGAGATCCACAGGTGTGAACTATCGACTCCAATAATATTTCTTCTTGAGGTTATTGGATAATCACCATGTATGGGTAGAATTATCATTACCTCATATTAATACTATTAAGAGAGAGAAAGAGTCGTCAAAATAATTTTAATGGTATTGAAAGCAACATGGCTGATGCCATCTTAAATTACCTACAAACGACGATTTGATTAAATTACTTAACCTTGCCAGAATACTGCACAATTTTTCCACAACATAATTACTAAAAACGTTAAAAAATAACCAATGATGGAGATTAAATAGAAAAAAATATTATTTACAATTTAGTAAAAAGCGTTCTGATAAAATCGAACGGTCACAGCGAAGTATGCAAATTAATCAATAAAAGTTACTTTTGTTTGCGCTCCCGTAAATGTAAAGTACGATTCCGCATTTACAAACAGTGTAGTCGGTAAACCAGTGACGGGGTAAATTTTACTTCAAGTTATTACTTAGAGAAAATTCATGACATGTAACAGCTTAGCATGTAAGTTTTGTTTATTTAATAAAAAATCTTTGTATGGTAACTTACAAATTGTTTTCTATCAGCAAAATTTAACATGACATTGCCCTGTGATGCTGTAACTTGCCGAGTCTCGTTATAAATTCTTTCCTACCGGATGTATTCCACCAAATCAGAGATCTATATGTAGCTATTAGAACTTTAATCAAACAACCAAATTTTAAATTACAATTATTTAATATATTAATGTATTACGAAATTCTAAACTCAACAAAAGTTAGATTTCAACAAACGTATGTTGAAATTTGGAAATATTGATTGTCAGTTAACAAAATAAGACCATAGTCATTGCTCAACATAAATTTAAACTTTGTATTTTAAGCAGCAAACCAAAGAAATTAGTTTGAATATACATAAATAATTACATTTTTATTTTCATAAAATTTGCACACAAGAAAAATACTTATAATTACTTCTAAAAAGATTTGATAAAAAACAAAATGATTTAAATTAAACAGTCTGCACCGAACGTTCATTGGAAAAACTAGAACTAAAAGTCCGGAAAAACATTTGGTAAATCAACGTCGGCATCGAAATTGCGTATAACTAAAATTATGAGTCCGGAAATAACGTTAATAAATTTATTAAATTATTACAAGTATTTAATTTGCGATGAATAAAATAAAAGTCGAATAATGATAATTCTGGAACTTTGTTTTTCGGAAGTTAAAACTGATGGATTATTGACCCATGATTGAAAATTTACTGATAAATTAGAAGACGTTTCGTAATTGGACAAGATAAAATAATTTGGACAAGCATCATTTGTATTATCTTGCTGCTGACTTCCGTAACTTCAGCTTCAACGAAATCTTCAAAGAAAAAATATTTTTATTAAAGGGATAACAAGTTTTTAAAAACCCAAAAATATTTTTTTTTATTAAAAGCTTCATCAAAAGCTGGAGCTGTTAGATGAGCAATGTCATAAATTGTAATAGGTTTTCCCGTTGATTTAGACATCCATAACTTTAATGCTGCGCGACAACGTGCTTTTAAAAGCCCTAATACACACACATCTAGAGGGTTTAAACGATGTGTTGTGTGGGGAAGAACCGTTAAGAGTACTAAACTATTTTCTCTGCAATGCAATATTACATCTAACGTTGCATGTGTCTTATGGTTAGCTAACAGTATTAAGGCAGGATTTTGCTTAGAAGTATGCACGTATTTTTTTATGTGTTTTACAACGTCTAGGAACCTTTCGTTGGTCATCCAACCACTTGGAGAAGCAATGTCAATACTGCCTTTTGGTGTTCCGGTCAAGAATGATTCTTTAAATCTCACTCTTAGGAAGATATAAAAATGGGTAGAATAGCATTTCCGCTGGCAATGATTATTTCAACGAACGTCACTTGCTGACCATTTTCTGCCTAAATGCTTGCTCCACCTGCTTACAGCCGTTTTTTGCCATCACTTTTGGCATTTGTAGAACAGTGTTCACTCCGCTTTCATGTACGTTCACGATTCTATCATTAGTAAAGTTGTATTTTTGGTAAACGCTCTCTAGATTATCAAAAAACATGTCTACATTACATTATTATTAAAACTCATGAGTAGTGCTAGACTCGCTGATTCTGGTTTTCGCAAAACTAAATTGTTGTGACGTTTCATGAAACGTTTTATCCAATCGACTACAGCTGCATGATTTTCTGACTAAAACTTTGGCACATTTTTTTCAAGCTTTAAAGCATACCCATAGGCAAATGTTCGAGAAAACCGATGATTTGGCGTAAACCAACAAATAACGTCACGGACTGGTACTTTGGTCTTCTAAAAATTCAAAGGTTTTTTTAGAAAGGAATAAACACAAAGCAACATATCTAGACATTTCATCTGTAAACAAACCGTTAAAAAGAACTTTGAGCTTCCAACTAATGCATTCCCTTTTTTTTTTAATTGCACGGAGAAGAAAAATATAAACGATGTTTTGTCATTTTCAATCAATTTTACGTACCAACTAAATCTTATTACTCAATAGATTATTTCCACCGACGTCATCAAGATGGCGTTCAATCAGCTGATCTGGAGTAAAACGACTAAGTTTACTAATGTTTCTGGTCTAGATTTTGTGTCAATTCCTTGTAATAGTGATTGTCAATTAGTGTACAAATATGAATAAAAACCTTGAATACCTTTATGAACCTTCGGAATAAAATAAAATATGATATTTAAGGAAAATAAAATTGATTTTTGCTTGAGATTTTTTCGTTGGATTTACTTTTTTGTGATCTTTAGGGTCTGTTTGGTTTTTTTGGTGAAAGAATCTCATAGCGTCTGGTGGCAACCTTTTGGTACAGCTGCATTATTTTTTTTAATTTTTTTTTTTAAATCCGCATATCATCATGCAAAATCTGCTTGATACTTGTGTTTTGCCGTTAGTAGTTAAGGTGTGATTTGTATCTGTGGGTTGGAGTTTTATGGAATTTTAAGGCGTTGTTCTTGACCGTGGTCTAAACTTTTTTCTTTCTTATACATATTCTTCTACTTTTGGTTTGCTTAGGATTGTCCTTTAGTGATGTTTATGGAACTGCGTTGCTTTCTTGCTTTTATTAACGACTGATGTCGCCTTAGAAGGAGTTTTTTTCTGTTTTTTAGAGTATCATTACGTTTCATGCGACATTTGAGACACATCCGGTCGATTATACTTAGCCTCTTTTATTTACCTTTCTTTTTGGATTGGGTGTTATTACATTTAGGTTGGTTTTGGATTTTAAGATTCTGTTCTTTGCGTATGTCTAAATTTCTATTATTGATTTTAACTACTGTCTATTTCCTAGGTTTTTATGTTGCTGGAGGAAAATTTGTTATGTTAAAAGTGTTTTGGTAAGATGTTTGTACCGTAAAAGATTTATTCCCGGAACACCCACTTTCCGCTGCAGTGGGAGTGATTGCTGTCAATTTGTTAATGTTTGACATTTAAATATTGATGGTAGATAACTTATTTTTTCGGTGATTGTAGTCCGCTTCGCATATATGTTCTAACGTAAGTGCCCAGCAAAGTTTTCACTTTAATTATTCACACTCATCCATTATATAAATTGGTGTAGTATTTTCGCTGCTTGTAAAAAATTTTGAGCGGTTTTTGGATACTTACACGTTATTCCATTAATCTGGTGATGTTAAAACCCGTTTCGTTTATTGGAAAAATTTTTATGACGATATCACGCCACGTTGTTTGAAGATATTGAAACCTTCGCTAAATTAATTTAATTCTAACTGTATTGGAAAGTTCACTTACCGAAATAACATAATTAATTTGGAATGTAAAAGTTAGGTAAACAAATTTAATTTTTTGTAAAATAGATATACTTGTTGCAACTTATGTTTTGTCATATGTTCTTTTTTAGCTTTGGATATATTTAAACACTATCTCCCATTCTAATATTTCACTGCTTTGGCGCGTTTTTAAATTGCTGTATAACTAGCACAATACAACTATTTAAACCTATAATCCACTCATCGAAGCAAACTGAGTTAGTCGCTAGCAATTAAGTTACGAGAAAATTTTTGTAACAGATTTGCAAACGTTTTAAATACTGTGTAAGTTATATAAATTCTATTTAAAACATACAAGTTTTACTATAAAACATATTAAAGGACTTTGCTAACGTTCCAAAGCTTGCATTTAAATTGTATTAAATAAATACACCACTTACCTTAAAAAATCTTTAATCTATTTAAAACTTTTTATAAAATAAAAAAAATATTGTATTTGATTTTTTAATTTTTTTACGCACTTGTGGTAACACTGGTTTATAGTAGTTAATGGCACGTTCTAAAATTGCCTTTAGTCGATATCAGAACTAAAAATGAAATCAAATATCAATATTTATTAAAAAATTCGTTTATTACATAAACATGAGATTTAATTAAAGAAATTGCTATAATTTGTTACATAATTAAATAAAAATGGAACTAAACAAATTGTTACATATATAATACATAACGGCCTAAGTAATGTAGTCGAGTTTTCATCTGTACTATCGGTTGTATGGAAAGAAGTTTGATTATCAGTTAACGTGTAAGATTCAGTAGTAGTTACGGTTTTTTCAGTTTCTTCGATCATGGTTTCCGTTGTGGGTTTATTGGTACAAGGTGTAGGGGTTGTGGTAAAAGATAATTCGTCTTGATTATTACAAAGATCAGTATTACCACATGTTGTGCAGTAAGCATAAACATCACAGAATGTGTTACTTTGACAACCTTTTTCATATACTTTACCTAAAAAAATATTACATTCTAGCTTAAAAATTATATTAGACTTACCAGTTTTTGGATTGAAAATTGTATAGCAAAGATAATCTGTGTGGGGACATGGTCTCTGTGTTCCTTGACTAGTTTCTGAAGTGCAGTTAAAACTGTTTTTGCATTTATAACAACTTAACTGACAACTACCAAAGTAGTTAAAGGCGAACAGAAACAATGTTAGAAAAATAAATAAACGCAACATATCACTGACTAAGCAATACATTTTAACTTTAAGAATTTATTTACGTCCGTTATCGTTTTTCTGAATAATCGATGTTTGGCTGATAGAGCTATCAGTAATAAGAAATTATTCTGATATTATCTATTTGAAGTTTAGTATTGCATTGTCTTTTTTATGTGCTTAACCTAAATAATTGATAAAATTAATATATATAATTCAAAAACCATTATTTAGTTTTTTTTTAAATAACACACAAGTGCGAAGATTTTAACTCACCATTAACACTTTTTTTATACAACATCTACTAATTTTGTATTTTATGTAAACATAATTTTAATAAAATACCGTTCAAACACGTGATAACGTAATATTACAATTTTTAAATAAACCGTAATAAATCAATTAAGACCGTTTTCTTATGATTTCCTGAAAGTTTATTTTAAAAAACTTTTTAAATATAATTAATATCACTTACACAGTATTTAAAACGTTTGTGAATTTGTTACAAAAATTTTGTCGTAACTACTAGCGACTAACACAGATTGATTCGGTAAGTGAATGGTAGGTTTGAATGAGTTAATGATAAAAGAATTTAAAAAAGCGTCAAAACGGTAAAAGATTAGAATGGGAGATACTATTTAAATCTATCCAAAGCTTAAGAAAAACATATAACAAAACACAGGTTGCAACAACGATTATATCTATGTTATCACAGAAAAGAAAGTTAGACAAAAGCAGAAGATAAATTTACATAGCTGCGATCAAGCGCTAGAACATCACAGACAATAGTTATTGAAGAAAACCCGTTTCGGTTGGCCAACACACCCGTACAAAAAAATTAAATTTTAAAACTTTAACATTCCAAATTAATTATGTTATTTTGGTAAGTGGACTTTTCAATACGGTTAGAATTAAATTAACTTAGCGAAGGTTTCAATATCTTCAATAAACTTGGCGTGACGTCATTATAAGAATTTTTCTAATAAACAAAATTGGTTTTGATATCTCTACATTAATGGAATAACGTGTGGCTACCCATAAACCAACCAAAGTTTTTTACAAGCAGCGAAAATACTACACCAATAGACACTAGTTAACATCAATAATAGAAATTTAGTCATACGCCAAGGACAGAACCCTAAAATTCAAAACCAACTTAAACCCAAAAAGAAACGTAAATAAAAGGGACTTTTCCAGTTTGCTAAGTATAATCGGATGTGTTTCAAATGTCGCATAAAACGGAATAATACTCTAAAAAAAAACTAACCAACAGAAATAAATGATCAGAGAAAGTACTTTTTGTAAGTCGACATCAGTCGTTATGCTATAAAAGCAAAAAATCAACGCAGTCTTATAAACATCACTGAAGGACAATCCTAAGCAAACCAAGAGTAAAAGAAGAAGTATAGGAAAAAAAGTTTAGAGCACAATCAAGAACAAGGTCCTAAAATTCCATAAAACCCCAGTCCACAGATACAAATCACACCTTAAATATAAGTCCACAAAACGCAAAAAGTAAAAAGAAAAACAAAGTATCTGACAGATTTTGCCTGGTCATATGCGGATTTAGAAAGAAAATAAAAAAAAACCCTAATGCAGTTGTACCAGTAGATGGTATAAGAGTTTTCAACCAAAAAAACCAAACAGATTATAAAAATCCAAGAAAAGAAAATCCAACAAAGAAATCTCAAGCAAAACGGTTTTGATCAAAAGTCGACACAATTCGGAGAACCTAAAGAAACAATTAATCCAAAAGTCATAACAACAATATTCCAAAAAGTTAAATACTATAGTGTAGCAATTCAAAAAAAATCGAAACCGAAATAACACAAAACAAAATCAAAAGAGTAAAAAAAAGTAAGTGTAAATAAGAACCGGCTAACCGAAAGTACGTGAATACAAGAAGCGACACTGCAGTTTATTCCAAGTTTTAGACCAAACACAACAAAACATGAACTCACAAAACCCTATCAAACAATAGAAGTAACTGAGAAAGAAAAGAAAAAAGAAAGTGTTCAAACAACTGACCAAGACAAAAAAACAAAACAAATAATTGGAAGAAAGATATAAGAAGTAAGAAAAATAGAAATAGAAAAACACAAAGAAAGGCTTGTTGTTAATGTCTGATTTGTTCTTCTCCTCGTAGAAAAACGAAAAAAAGGTAAACCTTCAAGAGAAACAAGAAAAAGAAAGAGCTGTGGCGTGCAGGTGATAAAAATCAAAAAATTAAAAGTAAGAAAGACAAGAAAGGTAGAAAGAAGCAGACTGAGAAAAATAAGATATGATGTAGATGTTTGTTTCGTTCTTTTCTTTGTAGAAAAAACGAAAGGAAGTGAGCAACCCTTCAATGCCTAACCAACCACCCTAAATGTATATAAAAAAAAGAAAAAAGTGAAAAGAAAATATATTACTTAATACCAATTGTTGTTCCATATTGGAAAGCTTACCACAAGACTTGAATGTCGACAAGCGAAATAGGAAACTAAAAAAACCAAATCCAGAAGCAACATAGAGAGTCCTATACATGACGTACCAATTTCAAAAGACTAACTAAGCGGATATAATTATACACACACGGAAAGCTAGTCTGTTCTGAAGTAAGATAGAGAAGAAAAAACCAAAAAAGATTTAGCAGCAACTTAACCAAAGAAAAGAATATCGAACCACAATTAACAAAATACCAACGACGTATCCCAAGACCAAAACGAAAAGACGCAAACCATAAGTACAGCAAAAGTCGAGACTCAAAAGTTGAAAAAGTGAACTAGGAATTACGACGCTTGCGACGCTGAGAAAAGAGACGAGAACGATTAGAAGAAAGAGACAGCAAAGCACAGTTAGAAACGACTGAAGAAGTAGATGTAAAATCAATAGTAGGGGTTTTTACATTCGGACAAATTCTAGAATTTTTATGTAGACGTGTAAAAGATCTTGTAACGATTAGATTTGATTAGAAAGCTTCATCGTTTTTGGCAATGCGTGAGGTAACCTAATAGGATTGCTCAACCTTAGGTCTCATATGACGCGAGTAGAAATGAAAACGAAGAACTTCTAAAGTGCGCTTAGCACTACGGTGAACGCAACCAGATGAAATGCAATAATCGTAGATTAGATGCTTGCGTTGGTCCTTACAAATGCAAGAACCAGAAGAAGAGAAACGACTATGTGAAGCAGTAACTTTAGATATTAGACTCAAATTCTAAAGATCAATAGTAGGTCCAATAATTCTAGTAACTGAAAAGAAGAAGAAGAACGAGAAAAAACAGTACGTAAAAGCTTATTAGCTTGCGAACGACAACAAACACAAGTATTTAAAGTATAAGTAGATACAGAAGAAGAAAGTGTAGAGGCATTAAGAGAGCAAGTAACAAGATTAGCAGAAACAACGAAAGTCGAAGTCTTACTAGCAAAGACTACAGGTGATTTCTGAACTGTGTCACTGATCTAGTAGAATTACAAAAGTTGATGTTTGATTCTAAACGGTTGCCTAGCAATTTTAATTGAGCAATGGATGTGATCTCAATCGATGCTATCCGAAGTTGATAGAACGGCGTTAGATTTTGGCGAGTGACTTTAAGCTGCATGGGCTCTGAGACCGGTTCTGATAGCTGCAGAAAGAAGTATCGCATGGTGCTAACGTACGTACCGATGGTTTCGTCAGCTTTCATCGTACGACTGGAAATAGTATCCATTAAGTGCTCATCGTAATCTAAAGGCAAAAACTCAGACGTAAAGAATTTCAGTTCGTCCAAAAACAAGAAAAGCTTTGCCAGACAAAACCTCAAACGCTGATAGAAAAAGTTGGTAATACGAGACACTACAGAAAAACACAATTTGTCAATACGAATAAGAAACTCAACAAGTAGCTTTAGCAGAAAAAGTCACGTTCCAATTCGCAAAGCTCATTTATGAATGAGTCCGAGAATGAAAGCAGTGAACGTAAATGAAAACAATTAAAGTAGGAAATATAACACAATTTAGTTTTTCTTCAAAAAATGCAACTAGCTAGCAACAAACACGCACACAAATAATGGCAGAACAAAAACTGATGATTAACACCTGTACACTAAAAACACAAAAATAACCCACCTCTTATTAAATGCGTCAAAAGTAATTAGCGAAAAAAAAAGACAGAGGAAAAACTCAGCAAAGATACAAAAATTTAATAGATATGAGGCGATGTCTACAAAGCGACCAAATAAACAACAATGTAGAAATAACCAAATTAAGCAAAACAATATACATGAAAATTTGTACTGTACAAAAACTCGACAGTAAAAAAAATCAACCAAAAAAGGTATGAGATTGAGAAAACAATTGAAAAGAACTATCAGTCATTATATGCAACAAAGGTACAACTAGCAGCAGAGAAAATTCTCGTAACAAAATTATTGTGTGTGCAGTTATAATTCCTTCTATTTTTATTGATTCTTTTATCTCTTCATTGTTATTAATGGGTCAGACTTACTCAAAGTTTTACTTTTATTTTACGGTTCTTTTGTGTTGTTGCAAGACTGTTGCAATAATTTCTGCTTGGAATACGGTTGATAAACAGCTTAGGCTTACGCGAAAGTAGCTTTCTGATTTACTGCCAGCGTTTCCCGCTCCGGTACTTCGTGCGTTTTACAACTATGTGTATACCAGATTATTGCTTGCTGCTTTCTCGGTTGCTGTCTAACTACATCCCTTCCTTTGTTGGTAGAACTACCCGACATGGTTTGTAGAAGCGGATAATTGGACTGGTTCTGTCCGACTTTATCTTTAGGATGTAGTTTTTGATTATCTGATCAAAAATATCGTATAGTATTGTACATTAGCACGAGTGTTCTTCCATCTGTTAGATTTTTACCAGTAGGCTGTTACCAAAACTTCTGATTTTAAGTAAATGTAGAAGTGGACTAGCAGAGTTTCTATTGCTGCAGTGAACGTCGCTGACATTGTCCCTGTAATTCCCAGACACGCAAGTCTTGTTATGAATTTTTTTTAATGTATGCTACTAAATTAGAGATGTATATGTGATTGTAGGAACTATTACTCTAGAGTATATTCAAAGAATTATTTTCGGTTTTAGTCTTCTATCAGACTCCTATGCCCAAAATGCCCGAGTAACTTTATTAATTGTTTTCTCTAACTGAACATTAAAGGTTAATTTAGTGTCTAAAGTGAACCTTAAATATTTAACTTAATTGCTGAAGTTAAAGTTTTTTTCCTCCACAATTAAAGTTTCTTTAAGTCTTTTTCTCCTTGTAAAGGCTATAATTGTTATCTTAGTAGGGTTCACTGTTAGCCTATCTACCGTACACCAGTTTTCCAATATTTTTTGGGCATTTTGCATGAAGTTCGAAACAGCTCTTCCGAACTTGCCACATATCAATATAGTGATATCATCTGAATATCCTTGCGCATGTATTCGGTTCTGCTAAAGTTTCCGTAAAATATTGTCTACTACTAAGCTCATAATAACACTTCTCCTTGCGGACATCATTTAACAGCAACTACGTTTCTGATTAAATTGTCTAGGAAGTTTTTAGTTTTTCTACCAGCTATCTATTTTTCTGCGGACAGAGAAACTCTTCGACTTTTGATAGTCTTCTTAATAGAGTTAAAGAAAATGTTTTCAAATGTTTTCTTTATACCTAAAGAAGCTTCCAGTGCAATGTTTTGCTGAAATAACTTTCAATTTTGTGTGTAAGCTCATGTATGCTCAGTTTAAACGATTTGCCGGTTTGGTATTTGGTATTGGTGTCGATGCGAACGTGCTATACCCAGTGTCTCGTCTTTAATATGGTTAACTGTTAATTTTTTAACTGTTTTGGACATAAAAAATGCCAAGCTAAGTAGACAAAAAGATTTTGCCGAGGTGTGTGATTCTTGCCCTAGCATAGTGTAGATACGCATAATTTAGATTTGCCACATTGGTACTTGCACGGTACAAGAAAACGTTTAATATCAATTTAGTTTTTTCTAATGGCTGTTTTCTTTTTCAAGCGTTCTTTTTATTAATTTTTAAAATTTGATTATATTGTCTCAGTAGGGGAAGGTACTACTAAACAAGACAAAAATGTACATTTTGGGCTTTCTACTTTTCCCATTTTTCTGCTATTTTACATTTGTTTTCTAGGTTGTGCTTTCAGAAATACTCGAATAATTTCAGGTGAAATAAATTTCAGAAAATCATAGGTCGCGAGTGTTTTTTCTATTAAGATTGTTCTAATATTTCAGAATTTCAAAAAATCTGTTTCTCCATTCTCTTCCATTGAGTCAGATGACTCTAGTACTTCAGAATGTTCCGTGAAGATAGTAGAGCCAACTTTTATTTCTATTTCAACTGGTGCACATTAGATACCAAAAGGCCCTAGTCATTTTATGCTATTTTCCGCTATTATCAACGGTCTATCAGTTACATATGAACATAGAAAAACTTCATCCGTAAAAAATTCACTGTCAAAAAAAAAAAAACAATACAATACCAGTTTTTTTAACGTTGTCATAATGTTTTTCGGTCTAAAAGCTTTTTCCAATGCTTTAGTAATTTTTCCTGCAACATCATAAATCATCTGTGGTAGCATTGTCAAACTTTACACTCCGCATTCTCTGGCTCTCATAACTACTTGGACCGAAATGTAACTTTCATAATTATCGTATACGAGTAAAGTAAGCTTTTCTTTTGTAGGATGCGTATGGTTTATAAAATGTTCCAAGATTTTAGCAAAATTATTTGAGCACATCTATCCACTTTGAGTCGCAAGCCCTAGCGCTCTCACTAGACCGTCTTTTATCACATGTGGTTTGAAATTTTTCCGGGGGAAAATTATTGCAGGAGGCAGAAATGTCCCTGCTGCTAATATTATGGCCCACATAGTTACAAGGTCTACCCTCTCAGAACTCGTACAGCGTTTACTTGTTTTGCATCTTTAGGTGCAATTATTTTTTTTAAGCCTGTACCGTTGTGATCCCACTTCTATCCAAGTTAAATATTCTTGAATCATCCGCCAAACAAGGAAAACGCTCGAATATTCTTCTTAAATTTTTGCGTAATGTTTATTAAATGCTGTGAGCTTTAATACGCTGCATGCCTCTGGTTTTCGAAGATATAAATCCGGGTTTTCCTTTAAAAATGCCTTTCTCCAGCCCTCTCCGGCAATTTATTTTTTTATGACTCTAGCTTATTAAAAGTGTTTCTAAACGCCAATTTGTAATCTAATTTACAGGTGTCCCACGTGAAAAACCTTTATGCCATTTTGCTACAAGTTACCAAATAATTTGCAAACAATTTTTTTGGTCATTACTAAAAACTTGCCGATGTAGGTAATTGGGTTCCATTTGTTTGTAATCTGGATTCATTCTCTTCTTTTGACCGTATCTAGCCAATGTTTTAAATTTTATGTTAAATTTGTCTGTTGCATTTCTAATTGCAATATTTTCTTCTAAAACCACTATAGTAGCTTTAGACATTATTCCTGTGGGCACATTGCCGATTTTCTTTGTTTTGGTTTTCTAGGCATCTAAAATAAAAAAAACACGTAGGGTTCTACATAAACTAACAATAGGCAAAACTAAATTTTTAAAAATGGTATAAAGTGATACCTTGTACCGTGTACCTGTTTCTCTGTCTCAGTTAGTATTTTACCATCACTGAACTTGAAAAGGATTTACTCGAAAATTAATTGGTATGGCGTGAAACAGGTTTTATAGAGGTTATGTTAAATCATCATAATATTTGCCTACATACTTAGAAAAACGAAAAAAAACATATATAATTTGTAACTTATATATTACTTTCAAATCAAAAATATGCAACTATTTTTATATTGGTATTAAATAATCCCAATATCACTTTGGCACAAAACAATCGTTGAATGATAGAAACAATTGACAGTATACACAGCTGATATATGGCGGCAAATTCAAAAAATAAAACCATTGTCTCACCTAGTACAATGTCTTAATTAGTACTACCCTTCCCTAACGTTCCTTGGTTTCTTAGTTTGATTTTGTTAATATCTTGTATATGTACCTTGTTGGTTTTAGCCCCTACATTATTGATTCGTTTTCATTTCATCATCGTTTCACCTGTATGTAATTATATACGTTCAGTTGAGTTTTTCTTTAAATTTGAACTGATTATTTTTGGTTTGGAGATCATGTTTAGAGATGTTATTGGTTTTTTTTAGTGTATTATACGTTTTGTCCACATTCAGTTAGTTTAATTTGCTAAATTAAAAAAATTCCTTTTGCTTGTGTTCTTTTTTGCGTTGTGTTTTTGATAAAACATAATGTCAATATGCTTGAATAACTACTTCTCTAATCTTCATTATCTAGTAGTAAATATATGTAAAAGTGACAAATATTATCAGTTACACTCTAAAATTTATAATACGTTTCTCAATAATGTGAGTCAATTATCTATTTTGTACGATTGTAGATTTTTATTTTAAAAATTATCAAGGCTTCTTGAGTGAACGGTTATCTAAGAAGTTGAAGTTTTATTGTAAAGACTCAATTTTTAATATTGCATCATTTACAATTTCTTGAAAATTAAATGATTTAATGTTTGTAAAATATGGTAGTAAATTCTTTCCTCTTTTTATACACGGTGTTTCCCAGTTGGAGACAAAAAATAAAACGGTTTATAAATCTTTTAACTTCAAACAGGAACTCGAAATAACTTTACTTCATTTATTTTCCAAGATAATCGAAAATTGTTTTTTTAGCAAAAAGTAATGTCACAAGTTTTCCAAACGATCAGCATGCAAACTTGAAATTTGCAATGCAGCATTTGCAATTATCTCTTGTAGTAGCTCAACGTTGTTTATTTGCTTCGCATAAACCAATTGTTTTAAGTGTTCCTACACATAAAATTCCAGTGGAGTTAGGCCAGAAGACTTTGCAGGCCACTCCACTACAACTTTTCTACCAATCTTATTAAAATTATGGTTGAGCCATCCAATTACATTTCGCCAAAATGAGGTGGTGCTTCATCGTGCTGGTACCATATCCTGTTACGTAAGAGAAAAAGAACATTGTTATCTAAGAAATCTTCTATTTGATTTTCAAGAAATTCTGCTTATGAATTAGTATTTAAACAAGGTAGGAAGATATGAATTGTCAATATTCGTCCAATAAAAACACCACACTATGTGCAAACTGAAAATTTTTGTTGGTAAGCTCGTACCCTAACTGTGTGTGAAATTTCTAAGGACCAGATATGTTTATTATGTTTGCTAATGCCATCTCTCGTGAAATTCATCGGTCCACAGATATAAGTGAAGAATTTCCCCATTCAGAGGTTTCCAAACCAATTTTTTTGATATTTATAAACGGGTGAAAATTTGCTTAATGCTGATTACTGGGTCATCAAAAACTGCGTCAACTATTTTTTTCTCTTCTGCCACGGTGTGATGTTGATGTGGATCTTTACTACGACGGCTTCCAATTCCAAAAAACAACTGTTCTGACAAGTTGAAACTTAGATAATGCGATGCGATTAGATGTTGCTAACGTGCTGTGATCTGATATTTTACTACCGCTTATTGCAATTGTTTTGTTACAATTGCTCTTTTTTTGAATTTTTGTCAAATAAAGTTTTTTGCTAAATAATATTTTTCTATCTCGAAAAATAAACGAGATAGACACAAAAACAATTTAGAGTTTCTGTTTGAGATTTAAATATTTATATACCGTTCCATTTTTGACCTTTAGCTAGGACACCCTGTATAACAAAATGATTTAATTCAACAGATCAATAGAAAAGTGTTAAAAACATTTTCTAATAAACGTACTCAAAAAATTATGAAATATTGCAAACGTCAATATTCTTTTTTTTATGTAGTTAATAGGCGAAAAATGCTCTAGAACGGGAAAATAGAAATCCACATAAAATTAAGTGTTTAAAATTCCGTAGGTTTTCATGGCCGGTGTTGCTTGTCATATAATCTTCTTCCGGGGTTTTCCGTGTAGTAGTAATTTGCTTTGACGTTTTGCTGTCCATACTGCTCTATCCACTGTGGCCGCACTTTGTAACAAATTTTTCCAAACGTTGCTAAGTTTGAATCCGTCGTCACAAGATGGTTTTTGAATTTGATGGCCTCTTTGATAATCTTCCGATGATTAATCTTTGTAGCTAGTAATACCTCATCAAAGTTCATCAAAGTTAACTTTATGTCCATGCTCGTGTGCATATTTTGCAATTGGCGATTGTTCAATTCTCTTTCTTCATGTGTTGGTCTAAAGTTCTTCGATTTTTCTTTCGACGTTTACACATTAGTTTGTTTTCACTTTAGTTGATGTTTGACTCGGTTTTTGCGACGAATTAACTGTTTGATATCAATAGGAAGGGAATCTGAATACTTGTTAGGAGTTACAATGGTAGCGAGGTTATAGGAATTGATGACTGCTGTTTGAAAGAACTTAATGTTATCGTCAAGGCATTTTTGTGAGTCAATAATTGGGATTGGGCTAAGATTATCAATTTGAAAAATGCATTATAACGGGGTTGTGGTCTGAATTAAGTTCAGGATATAGTAAATGGCAAGGAAAAATGGAATATTCTGAAGGACTGCTATATCCAAGATGTCCGGACGGAAGGTGTCATGATAGTAGGTAGGTTCAATTGGTGCAATAACTGAGGATTGTTATCTATATAATTAAGTAATTTACGGCTATTTGGATTGCAAACACGACTACTCCATGTAATATGTTTGCTGTTTAAATCTCCTGCTGCAATGGAAGGTTGATGGTTTGGAAATAAGCGATCAAGATCGTCGTCAATCATTGGAGTTTGGGTCGTTTATAACATGATACTATTCTAATATTGCCGACAAAAGTTTTAAGCAATATGGATGTTGACTCTATATGATTACAGGCAAGGTTTGGAAGTTGATAATGCTGAAGGGATTTTTTAACAAAAATACGGGTTCCACCGCCTTTATTATCACGGCCAGTACGGTAAAAAAGCATAATTAGAAATTTTAGGGATATGGCAAGCATCAAGGTGAGTTTCTGATAAAAGTATAGCATCGATTGTACTGAAGGCTATTGCAGTTCCAGAAAGATATCTTAAGGGGAGTGATATTTGGTTTAGTTGCCATAATTGTTTATTGCAAAGTAATTTTCAGAAGCTGTTGGGTTTGCAACAAGAAAGCTGAGGTAGAATTTTCAGTAGGGTTAGACTGACTGAAAGTAGTTAACATGTCACCTAGAATTCTTGCAATTTGTGCATGTTTATTAGAATGAGGGAATGATGTGTCAATCGTTGTATTGTTAGTTGGTAACTGTTGAGTACCTAAAAGCACGTCTTGGATAGATTCAAGAGGAGGAAATAAAGTCGAAGAGGTAATTTGAGGGTTATTCCAAGCAGGAAATTTTTGTACTGCAGCGGAAGATGTGCGCTTAGTAGCAGCAGGACATTGGCCATAGTTAGCGGGGTGAGGTCCCCAACAATTGACACATTATGAAGTAGATCTCGTGTTTTTGTACATGTGTACGATGGGTGAAAATCACCACATTTTACACAGCGGTAAAGAGCAGTACATTTCAATTGCGAATGCCCATGTAGTTGACAGCGGAAACATTGGTGCGATCGGCGCTCTTTAATTAGAGTTTCTACCTGGATAGCAACTCTACAACAATGGGTCAGAATTCTGTTCTCTTGAAAGTAACACCAGAAATAGAGGCATAGGGACTTTATTCGCTTTGTGCAATTGTATGACTTTTGTAAGTGTAAAATTAGGCTCTGTTAGTTCTTTTAGAATCGAATCGGTTGGAGCAGTTTCTGGAACACCTCTAATTACTACTTTCAACAGTTTGTTGCTGGGAAGTGCATACGTGTGGTTTGGGTTTTTTTTCTGTTCCATTACACTTATCATGGCACGGTAGTCCGAAACGGATGAAGGGGTGATTTTGATGCCATCATTAACATTGACGGCGGTTGTAAAATTAATCTTATGGGAATCAAGAAGTGCAGCAGTTGAAGGCCACAACGACTTTTCTCTTAGAATTATTGGGGGAACGTGGTTATCGTCTTTGTTGTTGGTGAGTTTGTAAGTGATCGGATTACAATTTTTAGATATATTTTTAGCAGACATATCTGCGGGCGGTATTTCATTGGCTTTCGTTACTTAAGTAAATTGTGAAGTAGAAGGCGTTTGATAATGAGGGGTACAACTAACTTGACTTATAGTATCGTCTTCAGCACTCATATGAGATACAAGGTAAACAGGAGACTTCTTTTTCTTTTTTTTCCGTACTGGTTGGAAACCTTCCTCATCAGTACTAACGGGAGGGTAGTGAGTTGGCTCATCAGTAAGTTTGGATAGTAGCTTTTTCAAGCCATCAATAGCACTTAACAATTTTTGTCGAGATATCGACGAACAAGCTTGGAACAACATGTCATGACATGTTTTGTAAATTGGGTAACAACACAAAACAACGGAAACGTAATACGGCGAACAACAATTACGTAATAACAATATTAAACTTTGTAAAAAATAAATGTTTAAGTTGGAACCGAAATTACTGTACAGTACTGCTGAAACTCATTTTTATCTTCTTTTTGGTTAAAATCTTACCAATCTCCTCTGTTGTTCTAAAAACAAAAAGCAAGCAAGCGAATCCTATAGGTGGTTCTTTTACTGCGAGAGTAGTTTCTGTTCAATGTTTTTAGAACGTTTTCCTTATCTCTGTGTCACTGCATCCATTTCGCTATAGTGTTTCCTTGACAAATTGTTATTTTTTTGTAGCAGATGTTTATCATTACATTCAGGAACGATAATCTTTCTTCTTCTATTTGCGTAGTGAACTGTATAGATGAGTACTGTTTGCTAATGTGCTCAAAGAAGTCTTGAAGTTTTTGTCTTCTATGTAGTCAAATGCTAAAAATATCGTCAACATATCAAATCCAGCACTTAACTTTTCGTACACTGTTCTCTAACGATTCATTTTCAAACGCTAAATAAATTGGCTGTTACAAGTAATAGTGGGCTTCCCATTGCTGTTTCGTTTTTCACATGCAAAAATATTTAAAAAAAGTGCTGTGAATTAGTAACGGAAACGAAGTATTTGTCAGAGCTCAGTGGTAACGGTTGTGGATTATATTCTAAAATATGTGACTGTTTGAAAAAACTTAAATGCAAAAGCCAAATTCAAAATTAAAAAAATGTCAAAAAGGTCAATAGTTTCTATAGGTTTCTGGACCATGTTAACCAGATAACACATCATGCAATATAAATACTATTAAAACCTATTTTTCACTGTGTAGAGTCACTAAATTAAAAATACACAATACAAACAAGATTAGACTTCATAATGATCTTAATTTAATCGAAGGTATAGTCATTTTAATTTTCCGCATTAAATTTGGTTAACTGTCTTCAATGGTAAATCATCAAATTGAAGCGTCGGCACGTTAAATCGTAATAAGCAATGATTCACAAATTTATTTGTTTAGTCAAAGTTTTTTTGCAATCAATAGCACAACAAACGATACAATTATTACTTTAAATACCAGGTTCTAATCATGATGTTCGAAAGACGTGCTTTACTGGGTAGTCGCACTCTCTAAAGGAGGTAGACGATTGAGCTCTAAGAATTGCCGAACTTTTCAATTATTTAAAAACTGTTTCTTGTATAAACGTTACGCCAAAAAAATTTTTTTTTTAAATCCTATATGATGAAAATGCGACAAATTATAACAAAAACGTAGTAACGCGCGAGTTTTGACGAGATTTTTCACCCGTACATGTAACTACAAAAAATGATAAAATATAAACGAAATTCTTAATAGTGTTAAAATAAACAAACGACCATAATATTGAATTTCAGTCGGAAACATAAATTATAATGCAATTTGAATTTTATTAACAAAGGAAATGCTAAATTAGCAAAAACCGACAAACGGACGTTTTAACAATGTAAACTATAAGTTAATTTAAAACAAAAATTACTTATAAATTCAATAAAGATGATATAAAATACGTCAAACCAATTAATTAGAAACATTCAGATCTTGACTGAATGCATACGTCAAATTAGAACGATCGTAGATACGAAGGTAGAAAAGTTCAAACGCAGGTTACACGTTTTTCTGTTCATAGTATCTGCTATCCCAAAAAAACACGTAGTTGTCAGGCAGAGGTTTACCAGATCCGTTCTATCAGTAGGTAACCTATGATCACTAATTACAACTATTGCATCACTGGTAGGTATGTTCGTAAATAACAAAGTCACATCAAAGTTCACCAATATGTCGTCTTGATCAGTTGTTAATTTATTCAGCAGTTCTACCAAATGTGGCGATTTCATCACGTAATGCCGTCTTTCTTGTGTACAGTTTTAACAACTTTGTTATGTATTTGGCTAGGTCGTAGGTCAGCAATTTAATACTGCTAACAACAAGGCGAATCCTTTTGAATTTTTGGTAGATTATATAGTCTAGGTGGTCGACTGGTTCTAGGTGTCAACCAGTGTTTATCTTCTTTCGGGAGTGTTGATCTTTTCAAAAGCTCTTTTACAATTTAAACAATCTTTGCCGTAGGATATCTCTGAAGTTTGAGGTAGACGTTAGGATCTAGTAGGGTGTTTTTTTCACTCTCTCTCAGCACCGCTTCTTTAGTTCTTCTTCTTTTACAAATATTGGTGTAATATCTTGGTCTCTGGATCTTTGAAAGAACGCCAAATTTGATAAGAGTTTTTGTACGTACAGAACACTTTCTTCTTAGATGATTCGCCTGCTTGCTTATTTGTTTGGAGTAATAGAGAAGATTGGTTGTACGTTAACCAAAAAGAAAATTAAGCTTTAGCAGTACTGCATCTATCCAAAATAAGTTTATTTGCACTAAGAATAAATTATTATAGACTAAAAAGAAATAAGTCTACAAGCTAATGTGTGAATGCTAGAAGGGCTTCTTCGGACAAACGGGAAGATCAGTAAAGAAAAAGAGTCAAAGAGCATCGGAGCAACCCACGAAGAAAGAAAATTAGACAATCAGCAATTACGGTACATACACACAAGCACGGACTTTGATGAATTAGAAGTATTAGCTGCTACAAAGAACTATTATAGTAAAGTTATCAACAAGGCCATCAAGATAGAAAAACATCCCAATTTCAAACCGTGACGACGGATACAAACTTAGCAACGCTTGGATAATCTTAGTTACATAAATTACTATTGTAGTACTTATATACAAATGTTCCAAAATAATAATTTTATTAATCGAGTAACCGTTAAAACACATTATAACATAAAAAATTAAGTTAATAAGTTGATTAGTAATGCACTTTGAAGTATAACAATAAAATTATTAAAGACTTAAAACTAGAAAAAAAACAGCATACAAAAAGTTGGTTATAATAATGGCTTTAATTTCAAAAACTAAGACAAATGACGAGGATTATATGTATGAATTTGCACAAAATTAAAATGCAAATCACTTTTATGATCGACGTGACAAAATATTTACCGCATAGAACCAAAAACCACAAAAAACTACGAATTAGTAGCTCTCAGAAAGAAAACCCAGTGCCACTAAAACCGTAAAAGCTACGCTACCGGCACTGGAAGAACTGAAGGCGTAGATTAAAGAAAAACAACCCGACATGATAAGTGTCTAAGATAGTAACAAAAAAAATCGATCTATCGTAAAGCAACATCTTAGTTATATACGTGGTTTAGACAAAAAAAAACGTGATCGTTGGATTTACGAACGAATGCAAAATGTTTTCCAGCAAAGAGTTTATAGATAGACACACAAGAATTGATAGGAAGAGTTTTGTGTGCCTGGTCCCTGAAGAGTTTTTTGTAATTTGTTATGTTCCGCTGCTAGTTTGCTGCAGATTATTTCTTTTCCGGTATCGTACGCGATTTTAAGACAAGTTCAAGTCCGATATATGTTTTTGTTGTGTTCATTTTTAGCTAGCGCGTCCGCGATTAGGTTTTACTTTAGACTATAGTTTTTTGGTATCCAAATAAACTGCACTTGTTGGCGATATAGGACCAAAGTCAGCAAAAAATGCTTTTCATAATGCCTGCCTTTGTATATTTCTGCACCGGCATTGTTGCGATTTTTGGTCCGATATGTGTACCAGATAATTTCTTTAACCGCACTCGGGTAAATGTATTTTGTCAAATCGTCTCGCTACGGTATTATCAGTTTGAATTTTTTTGTTAGTACTATTGCGTCTGTTTTACTCATGCCTCCATGCCGTTGGAACGGAACCGGATGTTTGAGCTTCCGATAGTGTTTTTTCAGCTTCCACCTTCCACCCCCAAAAACTTTTTAGGTTTTTTGTATTTGCGCTCAGCATCAGTCGGTACCTATGTTTTGTCTTTTTAAAATTTTCTGTAACTGTTTCTATATATGTCCAACAAGTATGAACAAAATGAAAATCAGCGTGCAAAGTGAAGGCTATTTACAACGGGGTTTGGCTAGTGCCCCCAGGTTGGAACCAGTAACGACCGGTCTTCAATCCAATCACGCATATATCGGCATAGTTTTCTCCATTTTAGATGTAGGTTTTCCTCTGGGTCCAGACAATTTAGCGAAGACTCTCCAGCACTGCTTACCCGTGAGAAATGTCTACAGCAGCAAGAGGTTTGGGTTTGGCCGCCGTGTCAGTAGCCGTCAGTAATGCAGCGACAGGCATTGTTATCCTAATGTAAGCTATTGACACGATACTACAGCTTGAGCTTGGAAAACAAGTTTGCCTGACAGTAGTATTGCAGTATGTACGGATTTTAGACCGTGACTACAACACCTGCTAAGGTAAACAGAATTGTCCTGGCTCAGCTAGTAAAACTGCGTACAGTGGCACTCTATCTACCTTTCTATCCATTACCTAGAGACGCGCCCGATAAGTAGCTTAACCCACGGGACCGAAACACATAATGACGTAAGAACAAAACTACAAAGTGATATTTCTGTTTCTGCTTTAATTTAAATAAAACGCATTAAAACTAGCTGGATAGCCCACACCAAGTACGCAACGCAAAATGCGGGGATATACCAGTTTTTCACAGTAACCGCGTCTATTACTTCAACTAAAAATAAAAAACGCAAATAAAAATCAACATAAAGAGATTATAATATAATAATACAAAAAAAAATCTATTGCTAAAAAAGCATAAAATATATGAGAATACTAATTGACAACCAGCTAAATTATATGAAATACGCCAAAAAAAACTAAAAGGTGACTTTTAAGATCGGCTAGGTAGGGTTTTTAACAACGGTTTACGTCTCAATTAATTACATCGGTTATCTCAGGCGCAAAATCAAAGTTCCTAGCAAACTTTAGACTAAAAAAACCGCTGCTATAGGTATGTTATGCGATGGTTTGATGCTTGACGACGAGAAAGCAAAAACAGAAAAAGAAAAGACTTTTAGAGGTAACTGGTTGGTATTTAGAAAGCACCGCACTACCTACTTACAAGTAAAATGAGTATTGGAGCAATCCACAGAAACCAAAACTGACGTTTTTTCTGACGGAAATTCTTTAGACAATGATTTTCAGTGACTTTCAAATTAGATCATGTAGAGTAGAATTTTCGTTGATGTTTCTCCAGTAACCTTGGCGATTAAGAAAAGTTTTGTGTTGTTTTAAAATTTGCCTTAAATAAGACACTATATTGAGTCTTTTTAGTTTGATTGTAGAAACCGCATCAAAGTATCCCGATACTGAAAAATCTCAAAAAGAAAACAGCTATCTACTAGTTTCTGCAGTTTTTAGAGTAACACTAAAAAATGTTTGCATTTGATTTAGTAACATGGGGGTTGTGTTATTATGTCCTATTTAAAGTAAATTTTGAAATTTGCAATTAATAAATTTACTTCTAACTAACACTGTCTACCGTTGATAATTATATCTTTTTTAAATTTTTTTTAGTTTTTGCTATTCTCATTCTTACTTGGAAGGGATGAGTACACCTCTTCTATCAAATAGAAACTTAACCTGTATTGAATTATAGCACGTTTGTGAGACACATGTGTCATACTTGGCACTTTGGTATCATTAAAGTACGTTACTCATTTTTGTCTTTACTCATTATCGATTTGGGAATCCGTATACACATCTTTATGCGAAACGGCTTAATAATGTAATAGCGAAGGCTTCCACGGCCGGAGTCTATACTAAAATAAGAACGTCTTCCGGGTTTGAACCGTGTCAATGTTGTAACCGAAGCTGCCAACGTTTTGCTCACTATCATAAGGGGCTTCATCAGGGCGTGAGAGAAGTCGAAGAACTCAAACAAGCAACCGAAATCTAACTAAACACTTCTCAAAAGTTAGGTAATCAACTTGTGAACCAAGCCAGATTCTAAACTCAGAAAAGGTAAGAAAGAAAACGATAAACTTGAAAAGCAAACGAAAATCTAACAAAGAACCACTACAGAGTTAGGTTATCAACTAGATTCTGGCTTGGTTCACAAGTTGATTACCTAATTTTTGAGAAGTGTTTAGTTAGATTTCGGTTGCTTGTTTGAGTTCTTCGACTTCTCTCACGCCCTGATGAAGCCCCTTACGAAAGTGGGCAAAACGTTGGCAACTTCGGTTACAACATTGACACGGTCCAAACCCGGAAGACGTTCTTATTTTAGTACGGCTTAATAATTATGGAAAACAGAAACAAAAAATGATTATAACAATTAAGGCCTACTACGACTATCTATCCCTATAATTGTAATTTAGGAAGTGAAATCATAGCCTCAATACAAGCGAAGAAATGTTCATAAAACGTTTAACACAATTAAACATTTTTAGTCAATTAAATCGAAAATTACGAACTTTTAGCATTAAATAGTTTCTTGAAACTTAATAAAAGAAATAAAAAATAACGTTATGATGGTTAATTCACTTTTCTAAGTACTACATATTTCTACTCAGTAATTTGTTGACACTACAAATAAATATAAATACAAAATAACGTTATTACATAAGACGTAGTGAAAAGAAGTTTTTATTCTAAGAATCAACCTGCTTTCAAAATGCTTGAATAAATAAATAACACCGCAAAATGCTAAACGTGCAAATCAACTATTTTTAGGGTACAATGATAAAATTTATCACTCTAAACAAGCGTATTGTGAAAATTCAGCTAAAAATTCATACAAAATATATTATTGTTTATGTATAGAAGCAAACTTGTACTAGGAGCACGCGCTTCTTACGATCGGAATTTTGCGTTCGTTTACGAAAGTCGGTAGCACGCACCTTGCGAATACGGAAGAAAATAGCATACGTCTCACCCTTCTTTCTTTTCTGACCACCTACAAACAAAATTTACTTTCCGCAAGTCTTGTAGTTGTCGTTTTCACATGGCATCTCTTTCTATTGCATTCGATTTGTGACTGTCTCTTTTTTTGAACTACGGAACGATAATTACCGAATTATTTTGTTTACAACACATTTAAAAATGCAACCGAGTTTTTATTATCTTTGCCTTTCGCTGCAAAATCAAAACTTAAAATTGCTGTACGTGTGCCTTATACAACAAACATGGTTGAAATTTAAAATTAAATAAAACATTTCGTTTAAAAGGTAAGCATTAATTTTAACATTTGATCAAATTTTAAAATCATCACCTACCAGGAGGCGAACCGTTCTATTAATAATTCCATCCTTCAATTATGTAAGCATTAATATTCGCCAATTTTTGGTATTTTTCAAACTATCCAAAAAAAAACATTTTTCTTTTCCTATTTGATGTAATGTTATGCATCATATCATATTACAGAATGACTGCCAGATTCAATGCTTCACACAAAAAAATCATTGCTGACTTTTGTGAAGGACATCCGTCCATTATTACGAACAAGTTTGTTGGGCCTTGTGGACGCGATGAGTCAAGAACGGCTGGGGAAAATTTAACCCTTAGACTGAATTGACTGGGCTTTGGGATGAAAACTGTAGCGCAGTGGAAGAAAGTAGTGGCGGACTTAAAATGTAAAATTAAGTCAAAAGCTGCTCTTCACCATAGAGCTAGAGTGACCACAGGAGGAGGTTCGTTGCCAGATGAGTTGATTGATGAGGTATTCGACGAAAGCGACTACAAACTCTTGGCCATAATTGGACCAACGTGTTACAAAAGAGATGACAACGAAGAGCTAGGATTGTCTCGACGAAAGGTACTATATCCAAATGTTTCAGATTGCAAGCCAAGTTGACCTTTCTAAGACCCACAAACCTGAAGCCAGCTGTAAAACGATGTTAATGAAGTCTCCAATGCAAGAACGATGTGGAGCCAGCTTTCCTGAGTATAATTTTCATTATACCGAACACGACCTAACCCAAGTTCATAATTCAGTTATTCACCAAAATTTTGCAAAACCTTCAACATTCAGACTGAGTGATCCCCATCAAACTTCCTCTCAATTCAATACCCTCATCCCAAATTTTAGAAGCACCACCACTAACAGCAATCCCCGATAACCAGCCCCAAATACAAACACTCCAAAATGATCCTATTGCCAATAAAGCTTTACCTACCCTCACTTCCACACATCCTTCACCAAAAACTTCACAAAAATGAAAACTAGAAAATTATATTCAGGTAAGCAATGAGGCTTTGATAGCCATTTTACAGCAAATAAATATCAACTTTCAAGGCATTAATGAATCTTTGGCCAACATCAAATACAATATAAACTTATTTCTAGATAAATAAAATAGGTATATATGATTTAGATTTTGTATATATTTTATAACAAAAATAAAGAGCTTCATTAGAAGAAAAAAAGTATTAATATGTAATTACTCATTAAAATAAAACTCTACTAAATTTTTACGTGCTACCCTACCCCGATCATCGACAATTTGGCCATGTAAATTATTATTTGGTACATTACCGTATTCATTTTCTACAACATTAACATCTAATCTAGCATTAATACAAATATTGTGTAATATGGCACATGCCATTACAACATTCCCTACTTTTGGAGGATTATATCGTAACAAGTTGTCTGCACTTATGCATCTAAATCTACTTTTTAAAACACCAAAAAGTCGCTCAATTATATTTCTAGCAGCAGAGTGCCTCGTGTTGTATCTGTCTTGTGGTTAACCTGGTTCAACATTTAAAAAAGGTGTCATTAGCCATGCCTGCTGTAGATTGCCAGAATCCTCTCTAGAAGGCATGAATTTACATCTCCTTCATTGTACCGCCTCTGCATTTCATGTTGGATAATAGATTGGCCCCAAATAAATGAATCAAGCAGTTCCACCAAAATTACAATTTACGTTGGTTATGAGTAAACCGCTGTTACAAATATAAATAATATTCATACGTACTTAGAATTTAAAATAATAGATAATAATTCACCATTTGTATGTTTTTAAAGTGATATCCTTTACGATTTAAATAATTGTGCTCATCTTCTATAGAAGCTAATCAATTGCACCTATTACATAAGGAAAATTAAATTTTGCATAAAACCTTGGTTTGTCTGCAATATTTCTTCTTCAGTCTGAGGGAATTTTATGTGTACGGCTGACAACCGGTCAATAATAAGATTTACCACCTCTTTGATACATTTTGCAACCGTCGCGTCGTCTGTCCCATTGTTTTTTGCCAACTTTGTCCAATCACCCTTTAGTACGATCCAATTGCTAAAAACCACAATGCTGCAAAGATTCGTAATTCAAGTTGGATGGCATTAGGATACCCAGAATATGGCATAAATAGTATCAACTCTTGCATTAAGTAATGCACTATGTCTTTCGTTAAACGATAAAGACCAACAAACTCGGCATCTGATAAAGCAAAGGGATCACTATATGACATCCGCAACCTCCTTTGTATGTTTTGGGTCCATATTTGATCCCGACGCTCTTCCTGCATATCCTCCTCATGCAAATAATCTTGTATAGGTAAATAATTAATGGGCAACATCTAAACAAAAACATACTATTATTATATACTTATGTTAATATCCAATTGCATTAAACTGCACCTTTCACAAAATTGTCTAGTTTATTTTATGAAGTATTTAATAATTTTTAACAGATCACAGGTTAGAATTTACAAATAACAACGGCTGGTAATACAACGAATCGTAAAATACCAATATTACGAACACAATTTGCACGAACGATCCCGAACGCCAATACGAAAATGGCGTGCTTTCGATAATCCGCAAATTTTATTTACGAACTTTCGTAAGAAGGTGGTGTGGTCCTGGTGCAGAGAAGGAAATTGATAACATAAATCGCAATTATAATTACTATAAACGGTGTTTATTTTTATGTAGTAGCATACGTCTTTAATAGAGTGATAACGTTATCCGACTAATAACATTATCCGTGATTCCAATAAGCGGCTGCGTTTGGGTGCATCTAGATGACAGAAAATATCAGGGTATTATTTGTAAAAAAAACTCAAATTACTTACTAAAAACGGCCACTTACACAATGACTTCTACGGTCTTAGCAATAAGGAAATAACTTGCTTCCAAAAATTTTCCTAACGATTCACGTATTATGAGAGAAGATTTTTCTGTAGACGACCTTTTAACAAATGCAAATTCTCTTGATTTAGCAAAAATCAAATTAATCATCGACAAAATTTTGTAGGATTTTAATTACGTAAGCTGTTTAGTAATTCAAAACAAGTCGTTCAAACCTAAAATTCGATAACCTCTATTGGTAAAAGAATTCAGAAAATTCTCGGAATTTATTGGAATCCATCTGATTCATTTTCATACAAAACACATTTTAATTCTAATTCAAAATATCATGTGTTTCATCTAACAAAAAATATTATTATTTAATGTATTATTATTAAATATGTAGTGCTGTACATTCTTTATATATAACTTATAACACTAAAAATAATTTCTTGGCGTAACTACATTTTAAACACATCTATCGTTATTAGGTAGTATAATAGACTGTGTAATTTAAAAAAATTAACAAATATTTAATTTAAACAAATTTACAATTTTATGTGGTACTTATGTAAGCTTACACAACAATAAATTTTGCTAAAATTAACCCTAAAAAACTCATAATACCAAGAAACGGAACTATTTGTGATGATGCATTGCACAACTCTTCATTGCACATATCACATTCAGCAAAAGCATCGCAGAAACCTTTTTCTGCACATCCTCTTCTAATAACCACTTCTAAATTGATAAAAAAAATTAATTTTTTATTTCTTTATTACAGAACATACCTGTTTCAGGATTTACTAATTTGAAGCACTGTCTATTTTCTTCGCATGGATTTTTAGACATAGTCGTTAGATTTTGTGAACATTTGTCTAATTCACATTCGTAACATTGAAAACTAATACCTAAAGTTCTTGTTAGTAAATTATTATCAGTGTTTAATAAAACTTACAATTTTGGAATAAACAAAGAACAACTACAGCGAGTATTATTGCACACCGAAATAAAGCCATCGTAACAATATTTTTTTAGGTGAGTTGCTTAGTTTTATACTTTGCTCCGTTAGATAAAAAGCATCAATTTAAGTAAAGCATGATAAAGCAAAGGATTTTTATCTACATTTTGCCTACGTAATTTTAAATTATAACAAGACGTAGCACTTCTAGATAAAACAAGTTTCTTTAAATAAACAAAACTTAATTGTATTGATAATTACATTTAAATTTTGCCAAACAAAAAATTTTTATTTAGTTGCCCTAAATATTTTATTTTAAACATATTTAGTAAAAACTAGAAATTCTTAATAAACTGATTAGCAACTGAACAAATTACATTGTCTACAGAAAATGGTAGAGTAAAAATTAACAGATATTGCAAATCTTGCTATTACACGGAGAGAAATGTTTTCAGATATCATTCGTAAGACGCATAACTTATGCGTAATTTAAGCATAAAATACAACTACTACTAGCTATTCATAAATTTATAAACCATCGGTATAATTTGTGAATAGTCATGTTAGCATCGATGATGATTATAATTCATAAGTTATGAAGTAAACGATTTCGTTATATATGCGTAATAATCATATCTTTATGAATAATACTCACAAACAATGATCATATTAAGAATAAAATTTTAAGCAGGTAATTGTAATATGTGATTTAAGTCACATCTATTATAATTATAATTCACATCCAGTAACGAAGTATTTTCATTATGTATGCTTAATAATCATAAACTCATTCATAAACTCTAATTAAATAAAGAATAACTTTTTAAGCAGCCAATCATAATATGTGATAAATAAAGTATTGTTTATTAAATGATATTCAGAATAGTGTATTAACAGTTATGAATATTAATCATAATTTCGGAGTTAATTTTACTCTTCTTATACGAAATAATCACAAGATATTTCTCATATATATTTTATAAATTAGTAAAACATATATTTCGAGTTTCAAAAAATGTTTATTTTTTTTACGATGATTACACAACTTTAATGCAGCTATAAGTACACCACCATACTTTTACAACTAAATAATTTAAATAGAACACATAACACAACACATAACACATAACTAATAACACATAATATCATTATATAATAATACAGATTATTATAAAAAATAAAACATTATTCAAATAAATAAAACGTAAATAATATAAACAAAACTGAAACAGAACTTGAGCAACAATTTAAAAAAATAATTTTATGAGTTGCTAACCACAAACCTTTTCTTCTATTGCAGTCAAGATAATTTAACAAAAACTATTTTTAATATTGAAGTTGAAGAACATGAATACAAATAATTTTTGTAATATGTTTACTTATCATATAGGCAGCAACGTTTATCAATACTAAGATAAGAACGTCTTCCAGGTTTGAACCGTGTCAATGTTGTAACCGAAGTTGCCAACGTTTCGCCCACTTTCGTAAAGGGCTTCATCAGGGTGTGAGAGAAATCGAAGAACTCAAACAAGCAAATAGGCCGACGTCACTAATTTTTTCTATTTTGTAGTTCAATTTGTTTACTCTTTATCTCTCTAAGAGGCACGGAAATTATGCTTGGCATTGAATTAGTATTAAAAACTCTAAATCCAAACAGTCACGGCTGTTGTTTCTCAATTATAGCAACAAAATCTCAAAACATCAAACTTTATTTGACACAAAATAGTTTCAAGGGAAAAACCCAAGTAACAAAGTGGTTTTATAAATCTTAAGTTAGAAAACTTTATAATTTTATTGTATGTAGTTATGTAGTTGCTCTCTGTAAAATGGATCTATTAAAGTTGTCTGGAAGATTATTTTGTTATCTATTCAAAATTGTTTTTTAAATTGATGTTTAGAACGTTCTTACAACAAAATTATAAAACTGCTTATGAGATAAGCATAAAAGTGTTGTGTAAACGTTTGTATAATATTCGTTATAAGAGATTCACCCTTTACAAATAGCAATTGATTTATAATAGTTATGTAGCTTTGTCATTTATCACTTTAGAACTGTTTTATACAACTGTTTTAATCAAGTATGTGACTACGTTATATAATTGTTGTATTAGTAATATTATATAACAATTTTGCTTTGAACGTTTTATAAGTTTTCTATTGTGAGCAATTATAGTTGTAAGGAAATAAAGATGCAATAAACAAAATTTTATTTACATATAGTATCATTCATCCACGGCGGCCATAATCCGAAGATATACATAATATAAAAAAACCACATAAAACGTAATTTACATAAACTTCATTATTCTTAACGTACATGTATCCTTATTTTTATTTTTATTATCTCCTACCTTACCGGCTTTAAGACGTTGTCACGTCTTGCGCGCTTGCCAGTTTGTGCATAAAATCTTACAATTTATTTGCCTACACTATATGCATCATAATTGTTGTATAAGAGTAGATTTGGTAATAAAAATGTTCTATTAAAAAGGGGCCATTTTGAAATTGTACTTGCATATATTTACATGCCCGCCATTCTCGAGGAACATAAAATTAACTTATATTTTACTACTTCGACGACAAAAACACATTAATTAAAGCTTTTTATACTGGTATCTATCTACTATTATGGTTTTATGATAAAAAATTGAAATTTAAACTTTGTTTTTTATCTGATTTTTAAATTTTTGTTTAAATACTCATTAAACCTGCGGCGCACTTAAGATTTGCGACCTATCTACTTCATAATTAACAGTAAAATTTCCTTCGTAGCAAAAACGACGTCCGTGTAGATTTATCTCATTCGTGTAAATAATATATACTTGTATACGTTGCCATTTTTCATGAAATAGCCATCAGTTTTAGTTTAAGTAAATAATAGAAATAATTAAGTTTCGAAAAGTAGTACTTAATAACCGTTTGATTTTATTAAAGCTGCTCTACACTACAAAAATGTTTACTAAAGAGCCAACCAACTATAAAATATTCATGAAACTGTTTTGTAATTGACGTTTTCGTAACTATCCTATAACAGTGTTTTGTTGGCATTATAAAACACGTTAAAAAACGAATATGTTTTATAAATATGTGCCCATTTTGCATTTATAGCTACTGTAAGAACGTTTTAGTTACGTTCTTAGGACAAAAGGTGTTTTATAAATTTTGTTTTGTAAACGTTCTCTCAAACGTAACAAAATATAAAATTGTTACTTGGGAAGTCACCTTCGCAAAGCTCAAATAATAATATTGCGCTCACAAGCATGTTATGCAAAGAAAGGTTGAAAAATTGTGATTCACGTCCACTGACTCATTTTCTGCATGTTTAGATACGTTTGAAAACATTCGGATAAATGTAATTTTTTTTTCTAAACACAATCAATTTTAGAGTCAAAATCAGAAATTTAGCTAGGATTTGATTAGATAGTTTGGATTAATGAATCATGCAATGAATAAATAAACAATTTATATCGCGTGATTCCTGACAATTGCTTCACGACACTCTAAATAGTTAATGCGCATTTAAAAAAAAAACAACAAAACTAAATGATTTATTGGTTTATCTCGAGTTTTATGACGGTTCACAGTTCTACAGCTTCTAAGTTTATGACACGATTCGAACTACGTTGCCACATCCTTTCAGACGTAAAAGTTGCAAAGTGGAGATTTCATCTTTGGAAATGTGCATCCATAGTTTAAAAATTGAATTTTTTTCAACAGTTTAAAAATTGAATTTTTTCAACAGTTTGTCGCGTTCGCGATTCTTTGTCGTATCTAAAGAAAACTTACAGCAGATTGGACTCGCAATAAAAACATTTCGCGATGCGAAATAATCGACATGCCTTTTTATTAAATTCTCTTTTTTTATCGATTCTACAATTTTTTCTCCTATTAATATTGAACAAATGCACCACTGACTATAAAAAAGCATTAAAGGGATGAACTTTAGTTTAACATGGATCCTTTCTCTAGTCTTAACAGATTTATAACGCTAATAATCTTTACAATTGTTTGACTGTTGATACAATTTCGACATTCAAAATTAATTCAAATTTGGTTTTTCCTACTTTCGTCCTATGTTGATAACTTTACAGTGAAATCGTTTATGAATTAAACTATTAATTAGTAATAGTTTTTATTATAAAACTTTATAAATCAGGTTTATTAAATTATTTCGTTTGCGCCTTTTATAATTTGAATATAAATTATCGGTTTAGTAGAACATGTGTGTTTCGGCCGAGTTGCTTTTCGTGACTACTGCGGCTTTTTTTGTGGCTAAGGGTAGCTTTGTCGATGTCGTAATACTACACCAGCATCGAAATTAACACAATTTTTGTATTAAAATGATTTGCTTAATAGTTTAAAGTAACCAATAAACTATTACTCTAAAACGGTGCAATATAAAAGAAAGTAAACATTTTTATAGAGGACGGAATTTACTATAAAAAAGTCGGCGGATGAGTACAATTACGTTCAATAGTTTAGAAGAAACACGTGTAACGTTTCCGTTGCTGTTATTATTTGATTTTAAATTATTTGTATTAGTTTAACTAAATGTTGCGTGTAAACCTTCCTTTATTTTTATTTTGTGGAGTTGCTACTTTTTAGGGCGCGGCAGCCTTGAGATTCATTCAGTACTTAGCGTTCGACGAGTACGCATGTGGTACTTCATTTTGAAGTCATGTAGCTTTTATCTTACCTTATATCTACAATATCTTTATTTTAAAAATCTGTGTTAAAAATACAGGTATGTCTTTCATTTCTATTTTGTTGAGTTTATTTAATTCCCAGTTTTTATTTGTTTTAGACTTTTTTTGTACCGATTTTATCTTTAAATGAAATTATCGTTACCTATATAATTTGAGTGGATTTGGTGTATGAATACACCATCAATGCCAATTATCTAAATTGATTTTTGTGAAGCAAATATACCTTGGTCATCGATTCTTGATGGAAATTTCCCAATGCTATTCGCCAACATTAGTTCTGCATTCCGTTGGATGACGTGAAATTTGATCTATATGCGTAAGTTATTTATATCTATCTACATTCCTTTCGTGGATTAAAGACTGCTTCATCAACAAAGTTTTTCTTCTTAAAAAAATAACACATTTGAACGTAACTTATTAAATATAAAAAAAATAAAATTCTCTAATTAATATAAAAATTAAATTTGCGTACCGCAAATATTTAATTTAATTCAAAATTGTTTCTTATTATATGTAAAGAAATACCGGTATTATCTTAGTTTTAAGTTTAATTAATTAAATATTGAAAATTTCAAATATTTGTTTTAAGTAATCTTACTGAGTTTTACCTTATTGTTTTTGTTTTGTTTTGTTTTTGAATATAGGATTATAACTATCTTTTGAGATTGAATCGATAAATTTTTCCTGTGTAACTTTTTATTGCAGATAAGACTTTAATAGTTTAGTCTTAAAATCAAACTATTTGGCATCCCTGACATCGGAAGTTAATTGACCAATTTTGACAAATTTTCTAATTGTTTAATTAATTTTCTTACATCGTTTGTTAGTGCACTCTTCGCTTACCTGAGTTGCGCTACACACGTGTGCAAAGTTGCACAAAAATTACATTAAAATTCTGTAACTCTTAAACTATTAGATATAATTACACACTACCGCAAACTTTTTTGTAGTAAATTGTGTGCTCAATAAATTTTTTATGTGCAATTTTCATCTCTATTGTACCGTTTTTGCAGCGTACAAGGTGGAAGCTCAAGCGGATCTAATTCTACAATTACTATAATCATTTTTCATCACTGCTGAGTGAAATTAAGACTTAATATATTTTAAAACATAGAACGGATCATAAGGAATAACTTAATTAATAATAATAAACACTGCATTCAAAAAATTCAAAAATGAAGTGAAATTGAGCATCACCGCAAGTTTCAGATTTGTTTCATCTGAGCGTTTGATCGTTTCGTTACACAAGCCTTCGAATCAAGTTGCCTACAAGTGTTTTCAACACTAAAATAATTGACATGATAAATTTACATTAGCCAAATATTGTAGGAATTAGATAACAGCCACAAAATTCACATTTTCTTATATTTATTTAAAATCACAGTAGTAACATTACGATCGTTTCGCCAATTATTATAATGGCTTCTTCAGATATTAATTATACAACTTCCATCTTTCATGTATTATTAAGTTATACATTATTTCTACAATACAATTTAATAAATTAATAGATATGTGAAAAGATAAAATTTTCTTAAACTTACCCTGTGATAGAAACATTTTTAATTAAATATTATTTAATATTTATATAAACTTTAACTTTATGAAAGATTTTATACACACAACAATATTAATAAATTACCACCCCACAAACTCTTGTTGAGATCACTTCAAAAATGTACTCTACCTTGGAAGTACTAACGTTTACTTAAACACGGTGATTTTACCGGATATTACGTTGAAACCTTCCTGACTTTTAGTATATCTACGGAACCTGTTTCTTTCCTAAAATTACAAAAAATCGTATATTTACGGCTATAAGTTACTTTAAATTTTAAAAGTGTACTTAGTTTTTTTAACGCTGGATTATTATTATGCCCAGCGGTTTTTCTTCCGACGA
Organism: Aquatica leii; assembly: GCA_035610365.1. Lineage (NCBI taxonomy): Eukaryota > Metazoa > Arthropoda > Insecta > Coleoptera > Lampyridae > Aquatica > Aquatica leii. Next base: position 36,144,155 of record CM069437.1, on the reverse strand, counting down.
AATTGTTCTAATTCATATGAACGTTTCCTCCAACGGATTGTTTACTCCACGTGTGAAAGTTCCTTCAACTACCAAAATACTCCGTTCATCTGTAAACTCTACTAACGCTACGCTGAGAAGTCAACTTCGATTGCACCAACTGACGCTAAGTGAAAAAAAACCAACCGTTAACCTTCGTTTTATTGTGAATTAATTCATATTTGTGCAAATCTCAAAGATTTGATTTTCTATATTGAACTTTTAATCAAAATTATCCTACTTGCTTAATCAACTTTAGAAATTCAAGAACTTTTCTTTATAAGTACTTTAAAATTTTACAATTTTTTTTTGCTATTTAAAATTCACTTTTGTTATTTAAACTTTGGCTTGATTTACTTAATTTAATTTCCCTTTGTTTCTATAAGAAGTTGTTATCTGATTTACCTTGAATTTTTTTTTGTTGACTTATAACGTAATTGTAACCGACCTATTAACCTACATAAATTTGGCCACGCATCCCTTGATCTACATGATAGTAAACTTGAACCTAACTCTAATTCTCGGCTGTTACTTGCCGACGGCCAATTGTTTGTTTTAAATATTTTATTTAAGGAAACTTCGACTGGAAATATCGTGCACGGAGTTTCATCAGCGAAGTAATAAGGTAAGATTTTTTTTTGTATTTCAAATTTGTAATTACTGTCTTGTCGAATAACGATCGCTGCCCCAAATTAAATTTTTTTTGTTTGTTTTGCAAACTTAACGTAATTAAACTAGTTTTACTACTTTTGTTTTAAGACAAGGTAATTTAGCTTCTGTATTTTTGTAGTATTTGAAATCCATTATCGATTGTTTTACTCAACTTCACGCATATTTTGTTTGCATAATTCAAAACTGAATATTTTCTTGATTATTTTGTAAATTGCTATTTATTCTAAATTCATTATATTTACATCAAATTTACTGATTGCTATTTATTGCTTAACCTTCCCCGTTTTTTTTTCTTTCAGCAACCCTTCGCTACTACTAGAGCCCTGTTAAACTTTTACAATTTACTTAACAGGACCGTAACTAAACAAATTGTGTGGCGCTCATTTCTAACAATTTCTAATCAGTATTTGAGTAATTTTATCTACCACGACATCTTTGATTTAAATATTCCCCTCACAATTTCTAACCCACCCCATTTTGCCTACAAGAACCTACTGCGGCCATCGCTCCATTTAAATATAGTTACCCATAATTCTTACCGTAACCACTTAATAATAAATGAAAGATGGAAGTTGTATAAATAACATCTGAAGAAGCCATTATAATCATTGGCGAAACGATCGTAATGTTACTACTGTGATTTTAAATAATTATAAGAAAATATGAATTTTATGACTGTTATCTAATTCCTACAATATTTGGCTAACAAAAGTTAAACAGCTACATTTTTGAATTGATAAATTTACATGAAATGGCAATCTAAAAACAGTTTTTTACGAAAATAATTAAAACAATAAATAAACTAAAGTAGAATATTTGTTTGAATGTATTAAACAATGTTGCTTGATGCGAAGTAATAACATTCTGCTGAACTTTCATTGTTTATTATTTTAAAACGAATATACACAACGTTTCGATTGCTGTGGTATCTGCAATCGTCATCAGGTGAATACTAACAAACTTAGAAACTACTGGAGCTTATATACTAAAGACATGTTCGATGAAGCGTTCAAGCATACAAAATCAATTTAGCGTAACAGATTAATTAACAAAATTACTTAGTGAAGTTTAAGTTGTTTTAGAGGTTCGATAAGTGGTTTCCATATGTTGCTTATCTCAACACTTGGCTGGCTAAAAATTTCTTTGTTGTTGTTGATGAATGCCGCTTCTTTAAATTTCCGTTTGTACCAATGTTCCTCTCTGTGTATGATTTTTGCTTCCGACCATTTCATTCGATGTTGGTTATCCCACGAATGTTGCGCGATGCCGGACTTAGAAGTCTCTCCTCTCTGTGTGTGCGTCTGATGTTCTTTCAGTCTGATGTCAAGTGGTCTTTTGGTTTCCCCCACGTATGATTGCCACATTCACATGGAACTTGGTAAATACAGTTTTGGGAATCTCGACTTGTTTGTGCCTTTGTGTTAGAAATTATACTCCTAATGGTGGTCGATGATTTGAACACTGTATTTAAGTTGTAGCTTTTCCCTAAACGTTTTATTGATTCTGATAAACCTTTGACATATGGGATGCTCAGCAGTGAATTGGGCAGTTCTTCTGTTTTAGGTTGTCCTATGGTGTTCAATTGCTTTTTCCGTAAAAGCTCTCCTACAATCTTTTCTGGATAACCATTCTGCCTTAGATCGTTTCTAATGTTTTTGATTTCTTCAAGTGTAAAACGATTAACGTGTGACCCTAAAGTCATTCTATCTACATAAATATTCTATTATATAGTCCTCGCAATTTTACTTTCGATGCACGTCATTAACGTCAGTGACGTAGTTATTCAACCATGTTGTCGGTATTATCATGTAAACTTACTGTTTTCGTACATTCTTAATATTACATTGCGAATTACGTTTTCATTAAATGTTTCTACATTCGTAACAGTTGTATTACGCTTACGTTTTGAAGAGATCTAAGAACCTCGTTGTTAGCAACCGTTGTACATACAGAAATAACTGTAGAATATATGTATGTATTACCACAATTTAAATATTAAGTAAAAGGGTACTTCTCGCACAGCATTTACTGATATCAATGGACCACCATTATCTCGTTTAAGCTCAAAATAGTACAGTTTTGTATCAAAAATAATTATAAAAAACAATGAGCACTTTGACATAAAAAACACAAATTTAATTTGACAGATGTCAACAACGCTGCAACTGTAGTAAGCACACCAACAACGTGATAAAAAAAATTCCATAAAACAATTCGGTATTTATTTAATTTTTGCTATAAATAGGGTGGTATGAATTTTACGTCATTAATGACGTGCATCGAAAGTTAAATTGCGAGAACTTTAACTTTATTAATTAAATCAGTTGGTACTGCTATAAATTACACAACCACTGGGTGCGGCCAAATTTTAACCACACATCGTTTTGGCAATTAAATCCTACAATGTACAATCAAAATCAAAATGTACCTGCAAAATGCACACCTGTCGATAATATGTGTTACTCTCAACCATTTACGAAACATCCAGCAAGAACAACCAAGCATACACCATCAAATACCGTCATTACAATAATCAAGTGCCGATGAGTGGGAGACTGTTAAAAGTAAAAAAAGGAGGTGACCGATAGAGACACACAGTACTAGCTAAACAATATTAAATTTCTCAAAAACAATCACACCATAGAAACAAATGCAAATAATTTGACTCGAGCCAAAGAATTACACCTCCTACTAATTTTTATTGACGCAGTAGAAAATATTAATTCATCAAAAAGATAAATATCAGTACAAAACCCTGACTATTAAAAAATGGAACCAAAAGATAGCAATGCGTATACCAATATTATAAAAATACCAAACAAGAAAAACTCACTCTTATAAAACCAAACAAGATAAAAGTATTAGAGCATATAAATGTATACTGTTTAATCGACACTAACAAAACGAAACAAATAGTAGAAACTCTGGGACACGAAGTGACCAACGTATGAAACCATTAACGCCAACGTACCAATATATTTATGTTTTTGTCGATCTGAAACAAAAGGAAAACAAGAAGATTTACAAAGGGAAGTTATTGAGTTCAATTGTGACAGTTAAAGCAACACATGCAAAACATATAATTCCGCAGTGTATGCAGCGTCAACAATATGGCCATACAAAAATGTTTGTAATAAAACTCCACATTGCGTAGAGAATCATGACCAAAAAAAGTAAAGAAGTTTAATGCATCACCTGCAAAAAAATTGTCCTGCCAATACAAAGCTGGTATGCGCGGTCAATTAATAAAGTAATAACACCAAAAACTCAGTATGTTTAACCAAACATAATTTATGCACAAAGTGTCCAATAAGACTAATAACTAATAAACAACTTAAATCAAATCAATACAGTCATGGTCACACAGCAAAACGTCGATACAAGTGAATTAAAAAATATGAAGAGAGACCTCATCAGTCAAATGGAAGATCATGATGAATCTTCTTCCCACTCTAGTCAATAAAATCTTGTAATGGGTTAAAATAGAAATATAGAATCTAACGGCATTTGCCAACATGCACAAGAAATCAAACTGTTTCTTCATCGTACTGGTACCATATCCTGTTACGTAAGACAAGAAGAATATTGTTATCTAGGAAACCTTCCAAATGATTTTCAAAAAATTCTGCTTGTGAATTAGTATTTAAAAGAGGTGGGAAGAATTGAATTGGCAATATTTGTCCAATAAAAACACCACACCATGTGTTAACTAAAAATTTTTGTTGGTAAGATCGTACACTAAATGTGTGTGAGTTTTCTAAGGACCAGATATGTTTATTATATTGACTGTTAATGCCATCTCTCGTGAACATAGATTCATCGGTCCACAAAATTGAACTAAGGAAATTAGGATTTTGTTGATGTCGTTCAAGAAGCCATTGACAAAACCTTAGTCGCTGAGCCGATTTAGGGGTTTTCAAACAAATTTTCTAGATATTTATAGACGGGTGAAAATTCGCTTAATGCTGATTCCTGGGTCATCAAGAACTGCGCCAACTATTTTTTTCTCTTTTTCCACAGTGTGCTGTTGATGTGGATATTTACTACGACGGCTTCCAATTCCAAGAAAACAACTGATCTGACAAGTTGAAACTCAGGTAATGCGATACGAGTAGATATTGCTAACTTGATGTTCTTTTTTAATGTAGTTACGTAATAGGGGAAAAATTTTCTAGAACGGCAAAATGAAAAGTAGAAATCCACATAAAATTTTTTATACTTCGCGTCTATAATCAAAGTTATTATAGCATCCATTTGGGTGCTATAATATAACTTTCATTTTTTTTATTATAGCACCCAAAGTTTAATTACTCAAGGTTGGTCACATCGTTAAAATTGAACAAAGTTTATTTAATTTTTTCATTGCATTTTCCATAGTTCATTTTCATTAAATTAGTAAGATTAGTAAATTCTACACATATTTTTATATATTATATTTTAAGAATTTGCTTTGAATTTCAATTTTGCGCGCAATGTTAGATGTCAGATGACGTTCGTGGTCATGCGTGATTATAAATTATGATAAATTATAACCTCTGAATATGACGCCGTTTGAATGTTTGTTACCGTTCTTATATGCTTTATTTTATGTAAAATTCGTTATTAAGTACTATACAATATATAACGTTATTACTGAGTATTAGTGTTGTTTATTTCATATTTATGGTACAGTTGTTATATACATTGCAATTAATAACCACATTTGAGGAGTCCTTTGAATTAATTGTTAAACCAGGGTAAGCATTAATACCATTTGTTACATTAATATTATGTTTATTAATAATAAACGAAGTAGACACAAAAGCAATTAGATTTTCTGTTTGAAATTTAAATATTTATACACAGTTATATTTTTTTGAACATCCAGGTAAGTCGATATTTTCTTGTGGAACAAACATTTTTGCAACATCAATTTTATTTTTCAGTGAAGCATCTACATAGCCCTCTGCAACAGTTGAAGACTTCCACCCACGCCCAAGTTTTTGATTTTTTGGGCACATAACCAACCGATGCCTGTTTTAGTAAAGCGTGTAATTTTTTAAACTTTGATATATCTATGTTTTGATGTAAATTTAAACTACACCGTAACATTGAATACATTGACCACAAAGTTGATGATTTGTAATTATGTCGCTGTAGTTCAAAGTAAGCTAATGATGCATTTTCTGTTATTTTTGTCAGTTTTTTTCACGGCATCATTTTTGAAATTTGATGTACTGTTTATCATTTACATGTTTTGATTTAGTAGGAATTAAATTACTTATAGTATTTTGCGCAATTTCTCGAATTTCTGGTGGAGTACAAGATAATTCTTCGTCCATCTTTTTTAATTAATTTAAAACAAATGCATAACTATTAATAAACAAATTCGAATTTTAAGTTTTGAATGTCAGTGTAGCCAATTGTTAAAAATTCTCTAGAACGGCAAAAGGAAAAGTAGAAATCCACATAAAATTTCGTAGGCTTTACGGCCGGTGTTTAATATCATCTAATCTTCATCTGGGTTTTACCGTGTAGTCGTTGGTTCACTAGTGCGTGGCCGTTGTGCTCCATCCATTTCGAAGCTTTGATAAATTTGTATCTGTCGTCGTTGAATGCTTTTTTAATTTAATGGCCTTCTTCCGCAATTCGTGATTGTTCAATTCTCTTTGTTCATGTGTTGGTCTGAAGTTCTTTGAATCTTTTTACAGCATTTACACATTAGATTGTAGACTGTTTTCCCTTAACAATTATGTTCTTCAGTAGCTCTGGTTTGATCTTATTAATCTTTGTAATCTTCCTATCAATCTCTTATGGAACTGTTGATCTGTTGACATCCTTGTAATAAGGTTTATAATATCTCAGTGTTCTTTCTATAGCGCGTTTGCTAACGTGAAAAAAAGTTCTATACCGTTCGGTGATAACATCTGCAGTTCTCTGTACACTTAGTGAATATTCTTTCTCTTAGCAGCGTTATTTCCGTTTTTCTTAATAATTGATTTGCTGCCTTAGTTTGCATATTGTGATTCACTTTTACAAATGTTGGTGTAATCTTTTGGTCTCCGAATCATCGTAAAAACGCCAAATTTGATAAGAGTTTGGCTTTTTTCGTACCTAGTCTTTTTGTCAATATAAACACTCTTTAAATGCTTCGCCTGCATGCTTTTTGTTGTAAAGATTGGTAAAGTTTTAACCAAAAAGAACATACAAGTGAGCTTCAGCAGTATTGCATCTATCTAAAACAAGTTTATTTTCACAAAGGATAAATTATTGCGGACTAAAGAGGAAGGAGTCTACAAATTAATTGGTAAAAAAATCAAAAAACATCAGAACCACGCACAAAGAATGACAGTTAGACAATCAGCGACGAATACAAACTTAGCAACGCTTGGATAAACAGCCGCGCACCAGTGAATCAACAATATAAGAAAGAATAACTACAGAGAGAATCTGATTAACAGCAGACTACACAGTGAAACCCGGAAATACATTATACTATAAGGGTTCAAAGTCAGTTATTATATTAGAAAGAGTATCCAACAGAAATAAATCATTTAAATAATATTGAAATTAATGTAATTTTACAAAAAAATAGCACAAGAAATAACATCTCTTGTCGAAAGTTTCATACCATAACTCACTCATATACAAATGTTACATAAGTTACTATTGTAATGTTTATATACAGATGTTCTAAAATAATGATTTTATTAATCGAGTAACAGTTATAACATATGGAATTAAGTTGAGAAGTTGATTAGCAATGCAAAATTATAAACATGTACGTACGGTCAATCTATAATTAACATAACCACCAAAATACTAAGAATTTAAAACATAAAGTGTAATACAATTAATCTTTTTCAAGTAAGGGACTAGCTAGTTCCGTACCAGTATTACCTAAAACTTAATCAAAAACTAACACAAAGGTAAACGTACATACGGCGTTATCACAAGTAAATCCCTTTTTTAATTTATACGATCACGGAAAACAAGCAAGTACGTAGAGTTTCTCTCTAATGAACTTTGTAAATTCGGCAATTGTTTCCTCCGATGTGATTGTATTCAACCCCTCTAAAGAGTAAGTGGTATGTTAACCCCAGTGACATGATATAAAAATTTTCTAATTGCAACATGTGCTTATTAACTTCACAAGTAAAGAACACAGGTGGAGGTATGGAAACCCGCGACAAACGAAAAAATTAAACAAATCCTTAAATTCTCCTAATTCATTTCTACATAAGTGTACGTAAAACACTTAACGAGGAAAGCCTTGTTGGGCGTATACAACGCTAGACGAACTTTACCGGAAGAATGAAATGAATTTGTGTTGACAATTCGACATACTAGTCTTACTCCAACAACGAAAAGTAGGCGTACCAAGGTTAAATTTTATACTAGAGAATTTTTTACATAACACAACTTTCAACTTAAAATTTCTGGTTTAGTTTCACCTAAAATCACTACTTCTTTACTAATACATTCCTTTAATTCACAATTAGTAAAGGTTCGTCTAAAAATCTAATTAACTGATTCGGTATTGGTGCAAATGTATTTTACCAATTACTTTGTGTAGAACAAATTAAGCAATTAAATTCACCAATTTTCCAAAAAACCAAATTTGGTTGAATCTTGTCTGGGTTGTTATCTACACTAAAATCTTCTTTTAAAACTTCATATTTTTGAACTGGAACCGATTCACATAAATCTGGCAGGTTGACAAGTTTCATTCAAAAGTTTATATTTTTGTACCTGAAGAACAATACTACGAGCAATACTTTCGAAAGATAACCTCGCGTCATTTAAATTAACCATTCATCGTGAAAATTCTTTAAAAAAATATGCAAATTAGGTAATTTTCGAAGTCTGGCTGAATTGCGTTTTTTGCAATAGAAAAACGTTTTAATAAAGATAAAACTTAAAGTCTACGTACGTCAATTTTATGCAAGAATACGTTCATTTAAACTACACGTACAAAACTCAACTATAAAATATTAGATTCTTTCCTTTGCAGCATCCAGTCATTAAGGAATTCAGTCAAACTACAAAACTGCCAGTAGTTTTTTATGACTCTTGCCAATTAAATGCGGGATTATCAATTAATAAGGTTCAATGTACAGGGCCCACAAAGCAAGATGAGTTTTTTGTCATTATTGCTCGGTTTCGTACCTACCCTTATGATCTATTAGGTGACATTGCAAAGATGCATCGATGCGTTTAGGTGCATCAAGATGATAGAAAATATCAGGGTATTATTTGGGAAAAAAATCCAGATTCTGAAATCAAATATTACTTACTAAAACGGTTAATTACGCAATGACTTCTACGTTCTTAGCAGTTAGATCTTTGTTACAATTTACTTCCAAAATCTCAAAATTTTTCCCAACAGGATCACGTATTATGAGAGAAGATTTTTATGTAGACGACTTTTTAACAAATGTAGATTCTCTTGATGAGTTAGCAAAAATCATATTAAGCATCGAAAAATTTTTAAATATTGCAGGATTTTAATTGCGTAAGTGGTTTAGTAATTCAAAACAAGTCGTTTAAACCGAAAATTCGACAACTTCTATTGGTGAAAGAATTCAGAAAACGCTCGGAATTTAATGGAATCCATCTGATTCAATTTTCATACAAAACACATTTTAATTGTAATTCAAAAAATCAGGTAACTAAACTTTTTTATCTCTTACTTTTCAAATTTATGACCCACTGGGTTTACTAGCTTCTGTTACAACATTGGCTAAGTTTATTATTCAATCATTATGAAAGTGAAATCGGGGCTGGGATTCCTCTATCTTTATTGATCTCTAAACCAAATGGCTAAAATTTCAGGTTAATTAAAATTACATTAGTTCAATTAAGGTTCTACGTTGGTGCTCTAATTTCTGAGTCAAAATCAGTTCAACTACATGCGTTTTCAGATGCTTCAGAGCGCAAATATAGATGTTGTATTTATCTTAAGTCAGTAAATGCTCAAAACAACATTTCTGTACGTTTACTGGCAGTTAAATCAAGAGTAGATTCCTTAAAAAGTATTTCACTTCTAACGTTAAAATTAGATGTGGCCATTTTAGCCGCTCAGTTATGTAGAACATTTAAAGATATCCTACAAATAATCATTACAGAAGAATATTATCGGTCAGATTTGCAAATTGTACTTTGTTGGATCAATTCTTTTCCAAATAGACAGAAAACTTACGTATCAAATCGACTCCAACAATTGAACAATTATGTAATTCAAAAAATCACCTATCATCAACTGATAATGCAGCATTATTATTATTAGTATTATTACAAATGTACTTACATCGAAACTCTTGGAGCATTCAAAAGCGGCGTCATGTTTGCGTTTCATTTTTATTACAACGCATCACGCATGCTTAACTTTTATTATTATTATTATTATTACAATATGCAAGCGAGTTGGCATTAAAAGTTCTTTGAGTAATAACGTGTTATTATTTCTCTACTCAAAGAATAATTTCTATTAAAAAGATTATCTGGTGACACTACGATGGTGTACTTAATAAAACTACTCCAAAGACCATGTGTTTGCTTAAACCATTGAGTAATAATTTAAATTACATTTATTATTCAATGCTTAAACTCATTGACTAGATCTAGCCAAAGGAAATTTGTAATGAACAATTAAGTTAGATAACTTTTTATGTTGTCCTTGGGTCTATTTAAAGTACGACTATTGCTTTTGTTAATTGTTTAACACTAATTTTATTTTGTTGTTTATTATATATGTTTTTCTTACTGCTATTCCAGTTTTTGGAATATGATTTACATCAACTGACTGTTGTAAGTTTTTATTTACTCTGCCACGCTTCGACTGCTGCATAGCTGCTTTAGTTTCATTATTGTATTTTTCTTTGTGTAGTTTTTCAGGCAAGTGGACACGACAACAAACATAGATTTCTATATGTTACTATTTCATACGTGGCAATGTATCTACTAGATGGCGTTTGCTATGAGTTTGTATTTTAATTTTTTTTTATTTTGTATCAGTTTTTGTACTACATCTGACATTCATTTGAATTAACGTCACAATTCTACAATGTTTTGGTGCTTTTAATGATAAAATTAACTTTTCATAAAACACAATGTTAAAAGTTACAAATTTTCTTCTGATCGATTGTATAGTTTATGTAACTATAATTAAAATTAACTTTGCAATACCCATAGCATAATATAAAATAAAAACTATTAATTGGTATTACCAGTATTATATATATTCATGCTATTTAGAACAAATTTTTTTGTTTATGGTCAGATATCAGAATACTATTATTTTATCTCACTGTTAAATTTTGTCAAGAAACTACATTAGTTAAGTAATTAAGCGACAAACTCACAATTTTAATATTGTCAAAACCTACCCGTCTACGCCTATGTAAGCAGCGTATTGCGCTTGCGCGTCTATTTCAGATCGAAGACGCAAAAATTCGGAAATAAGGGTTGTTGCTTAACTTCGAAGGTCAACGGAGTTATGTTTAGTTTTTGTGCACAAGTTCAATAAATCTTTTACAATCCAAGATGGTTCGTTTTTTTTTCTTTTACGAAGAAATACAGTCCACAAACGATAGCTGATATGGACGAACTAAATCAACCATCAGCTAACATTTAACAAATATCGTATTGACAATATGTCAACAAAAGGATGTTGGTAACATTTAACAACTAAATGTAATACGTATAATTTATTCATAGAAATTTATTTATTGCTTCAATTAAAACTCATTGACAAAAAACCTCTAGTTTACATTCCGTTTTTTAAAAGTTTTCCTAAAACAGTTTCTTAAAACATCTGTTATGATTACGTGGTATAGTAGAAAGTATAACTCGAAAAAAATTAACAAAAATATGTTAGATAATTAAAATTTTTTTTGTTGATATATCTATAATTAATACGTAACAAAAAACAACAAATAAATACTTTAATATAAACACATTTACAACTTTATGTGGTACTTATAAAAAAATAAAAGCTTACACAACATAAAGTTTTGCTAAAATTATACCTAAAAAGCTCATAATACCAAGCAACGGAACTATTTGGGATGATGAATTGCACAAGTCTTCATTGCACATATCACATTCAGCAAAAATATCGCAAGAAGTTTCATTTGCACATCCTCTTCTAATAACCACTTCTAAATTGATAAAAAAAGTAAATTTCTAATTTCTTTATTACAGAACATACCTTTTTCAGGATTAACTATTCTGATGCACTGTAGCTTTTCTTTGCAGTCTGTTTTAGTCATATTCGTTAAATTTTGTGAACACTGGCTTCCTATACAATCGTAACATTTTAAACTAATACCTAAAGTTTTCGTTAGTAAGTTATTATAAGTGTTTAATAAAACTTACAATTTTGGAAAAAAAAAAGAACAACTACAGCGAGTATTATTGCACACCGAAATGAAGCCATCGTAACAATATTTTTTTTTTGGTGAGTTGCTAGATTTTATAGTTTGCTCCGATAGATAAAAATCATCAATTTAAGTAAAGCATGATAAAGCAAATAATTTTTATCTACAATCAATATGCCAATGTAATTTTAAATCATATCAAAGCGTAGCACTTCTGGATAAAACAAGTTTCTTTAAATAAATAAAACGTAATTGTATTGATAGTTACGTTTAAATTTTGACAAACAAAAATTTTTTATTTAGTTGCCTAAAATATTTTATTTTAATCATATTCAGTAAAAAACTAGAAATTCTTAATAAACTGATTAGCAACTGAACAAATTACATCGTCTACAGGAAACGGTGGAGTAAAAATAATTGACATGATAAATTTACATGAAACACAAACAAGCAATCTAAAAACAGTTTTCTACAAAGACAATTAAAACAATAAGTAAACTAAAATAAAATATATAACACTTCTAAGCACAGGACAATACAACAAAGAAGATACTGATAAACATGATACATTAATTTTGGCAACTAAAACAATTTTGTAGAGTAAAGTTTCATTTCTACGATATATCAAGTGTAAAGCGATTAATGTGTGATCCTAAAGTCCTTCTAAGATCCACGTAAATATTCTATTATAATTTTATTTTAACTTAAAATTAAATGAATTGGTACTGCTATAAATTACACAGCCTAGGTGCGGCCAAATTTTAACCACGCATCGTTTTTGCAATTTTTTTTGGCTTTGAATTAAAATAAATTTTTCAGCTACAGAATTTTTGTAATGACATTATTTTAAATTGAGATACCTGCTTATATAACAAACTCTACAAGGACAATGTGTACTAATATACATATTTTCAAAACTAAGAATGTACGTTATGTTCATTGGAAGTTGTAAGTTCAACGCTAGTAATTTTTCAATAAATTTAGATCTTTTCTGTTTAAACTTTTTACAAGAAAACAATAGATGATTTACGTTTCCATCAGATATATCATCACAGTCGTAGAACGGGCTTCTTTTGAATCCTATTTTATAAATATAGGAAATTTACCATGATTTATTCTTAGTCTTGTAATAATTTATGTAGCAAATTTTGAAATAATTACTTTATTATTATAAATTTTCTTTTTAGGTAAAAATGGATTTAAAAGAGTGTATTGGTTTGAGTTCTTACTACAATAACGTCTCCAGTTGTTTTCCCAAGATTCTTTTAATATTTTTAGTAGGTTTATGTGCCATAACCAAGTGTCGCTCTGATGTAGTTTTAAGGATTCTCTAGCCTGTAAGTCTGCTATTTCGTTTTCTTTGATGCCCGAGTGTGCTTTAGTCCATAGGTAAACCACTCGATAATCTTTGAGGTGTAATTTATATTGACTATATAAGATGTTGCACAATATTGGGTTTTGCCAACAAGTGACCGAAAAATTGTTTATTGTGTTTAAACTGATTTAGTATCCGACAGTATTAATACATTAGATGCAGCATTTTGGCAAGCCCATTGAAGAGCTTTATCAATGGCAAACGCTTCTGTCGTAAAAACTGAACTTTCTATAGCTAATTTAAACTGGAAGGACAAAATCTTACTTAGAGAAAAAACACAAAATGCAACCCCAACACCATCTCTATTTTTAGATCCATCTGTAGCGATACGTAAAAATCTATCGTATTTACTATTGATACTGCTAAATATGTATTTGTTAATAGAGCAGTTTTCAATGTACTCTGGAATTATGACTGAGCACTCACTTGCAGAAGCATCATAAGGTAACCGAAAGTATGGTATTTTTAACTGTGGTTTAATAGACGAAAATGCTATTATCGGTCTAGGACAACTGTCCGCTGCCAACTGGCCGCCGCCAAGTGGCCGCGGCCAACTGGCCGCGAGACAACTGACCGCCGGGACAACTGGCCGCAGGGACAACTGGCCGCCGGCGTCGGCGCCGGCCAACTCAAAACGTATTTAACTCCTTTTCAAATCTTAGGGTTGCTATTTTAATGGATGCTCACAACTGCATATATAGTACTCTACGGCGTTTAACATGGGAATATTGAAATAATTTTTTTCTGTTTCCTAATTGTATTCTTGCTATTAAGTATTATTATTTGTAGTTATATAAATAGATGTGTCGATACAGAACGCTTTTAGCACATACTAAATCAACTAGTCGAATATCAGTCAACCCAAAATGTACGTAGAAAGCGTTTTTTTTTTGTTTTTTTTTAAATATATTTTTATAAAAACAAGAAAGTATGTACAAAGTTGATTTGCATATTTTACAATATTTGCGACGCAAGCATCTAAATGAAATTGCTATTTATTAATTTGATAATTGTGAGCAATGCCTCGTAAGTACTCAATTACATCCCTATTTTTGTATGTAAAACATGCAAGTATCCACTTTGTAAATCTTTGTAAATACTTTGTTGTTCTAATAAAAAAATACATAAAAAGTACAAAAAAAATCCGCTTTCTAGTTAAATATATTTTTTACCGGCGGCCAGTTGGCGGCGGCCAGTTGTCCCGACGGCCAGTTGTCCCGGCGGCCAGCTGTCTCGCGGCTAGTTGACCGCGGCCATTAGGCGGCGGCCAGTTGGCAGTGGCCAGTTGGTCCATTCCGTGCTATTATAGTTAAATAGGCATCTACTAACGGGGGATTGTTTTTAATTTTCCAATATTTATTAGTCAAACAATGCAGACTTAGTATGTGAACTTTTTCTAGTAAAACACTGTCAAACGTTCTCATTTTAACTATAGCTTTGTTAGCAAGATATTCTCTTCTTAGGGAGAGAGGAGGTTCTTGGTAAAATGACATTACATTGTGATGAACGGATAGCACCAATACATATTCTAAGAACTTTGTATTGTAAACGGTCTAGTATTAAACGATTAGATTGAGATGTTGATTCATAAATTGTTGATCCGTAATCCATAATTGAACGTAGGTATGTAAGCTTTATAAAAGTTTATACATGAAGTAGTATCTGCTCCTTATTTTACTTTAGATATGTATTTAAGTATGTTTAACCCTTTTGGTACGATTGACAGATATATCAGGCACAAATAAAAGTGCGTCACGGACGAATGACGGATATACCCGTCAACGGTTCAAATTGCTCTCCAGACTACCGCCAGTTATATCCGTCGCTAATGAAAATTTATGCTTGCGTACAGACGACTGACTTTTTTATCCGACACAAAACATCGCTTCAGGTGGACGAGTGTCCGATATATCTGGCAACGTCGAATATAGCCGACAGTCGGCATCTCCCAAACTGTTATTGTTATTGATGTTCAGTAGTGAGCACAATGTCGACAGATGAGGTTGCCAGACCTTCAAGCAGTCGCTCACCCCGTGCGAAAGTTGCAAGGTTAGATCTTTATTGTGGATTAACTGAAAGTGAAGTGCGTATTCTTAGTAAACACGAGTATTTGTTGGATAGTGAAGAAGAGCCGTTTTCTGGTAGTGAAAGTGAGTATATACCAAGCTCTGGGGATGAAAGTAATAGTTTTGAAGAGGGCCCATAATCTGATCAAGAAGTCACAGAAGAAACTGTGGAAGCTGAAGCACCCCCAAGATGAATTTCCAACACCCGAGGTTGTAGTCGGTCACGATGAATTAGAATTTTTGTGGGGAAAACAGGATTTTATTCCAGAAGTCCATGAATACGACAGTAGTAATAGCGGAATAACCGAAGATATTGCTACTACCATTGTTGAGGATTCAATTCAGCAGAATATACCACAATGGACACATATTGACTTGAACGAATTTTTTGTATTTATTGGTATAACTATGCTGATGACAAAAAATAAGAAACTTACTTTCAAAGAGTTTTGGTCCAGAGACGAACTGCTCGATTCCCCTATTTTCGGAAAAAAATGACAGATACCTACAAATTCAAAGTAATTTGTACTTTTGCGACAATGAGATAGCTCCCGCAAATAAGTGCCTCTATAAAGTAGACCATATTCTATCAGAAATAAAGAAGAGGTTTCAAACACAATTTCGTCCGTTTCAGGACCTTGTCATTGATGAAAGTTTAATATTTTTTAAGGAAAGGTTGAGCTTCAAACAGTTTATAAAGAGTAAAAGACACCGTTTTGGGACTTTATAGTATATTTGAGAAAAGACACAAGTGAAGACTTGGGGATCAATCAAGACTTGGGTATATCGGGAGCTGTTGTAACCAAGCTCATGGATCAATATCTAAACAAAGGACACTCGCTTTTTACAGACAACTACTACAGCAGTCCTGCTTTGTCAAGTTTCCTATTCAAAAATAAAACAAACTCTTGTAGAACCGTCCGGCCACATAGAAAGCATATGCCAAAGTTCACCGTCAAACTAAATAAATGAGATGTTTATTGGTATTCTAGTGATCTAGTGATCTATTGGTATTAAAATGGAAAGATCGTCGAGATGTTCATATCATAACCACTATGCATGCAAATGACATTGTGGTTCTTCCAAAAGTAGACAGGATCACTAAAGAAAATGCACGGAAGCCCAGATGTGTAGTGGAATACAATTGCAAAATGGGAGCAGTCGACCGTACTGACATGATAATTTCTAGTATTGACTGTATGCGTAAAAGCATAAAATGGTATAAAAAGCTGTATTTCCACATTATGGATGTTTGTTTACTCAATGCCCATGCTATGTTTTTGACCACAGATTCTAGAAAAATTCCGTTAGCAACATTTCACTTAGAAGTCATACGTCAGTTATTTGAGAGGTTAGTAAATGTTTTCATTTTAGGTAGTTATAATTAACAATGTTTTATGTATAGGTTTTCCACCAATCATCTCCTAACAAGACCTGATCTGAACCTTAATTCTGCAAGATTAATCGAGAGACACTTTCTGATATACGTTCCAAAAACAGAAAAGAACAAGAATGCTTCAAGAAGATGCCTGGTTTGTTCGCACACAAAAAAACTAGAAAAGAAAAGGAGAGACTCTAGATACATGTGTAAAGAGTGCAATGTTGGACTTTGCATTGTACCCTGTTTCCAAATTTACCACACCCAGGCTAACTTTTAAATTTTTTAGCATTTTCTTTAGCTATTATCATTTAGGATGTATTTTTTAGGGTTCATTTATATAAATAATTTTATTTGCTTTATGAATAAACATGCATTTGGTATAGATCTATTGCTATTTTCTAATTTAAACATAAATTCGGGTTGAACAAAACCTAACCTACCCTCATTTTATCTATTTGGTATTTGACGGTTATATCCGCAACTCGTCTGTCGAGCACTGCAATTCCGTCGTCTGGGAGTAAAAAACATCTGATAATCGAGCCGTACCGAAGAGATTAAACCTGTTTCACATTTAGTTTTTATATGCTTTATGTGTTTTGTCCACAACAGTTTAGAATCTAGAATAAGTCCTAGATGTTTATGTGTAGACACTAGAGGAATTAATTTATCATTTTTTCAAATATTTTAGTAATGCATGACATTATCGATATATGACGATAAGATGATACTAATTTAGGATCTTTACTTGGTTTTAATAAATATACCACTATAATATTTTTAAGCTCAGAAATATAAGAATTGTTTATCCACCAATCATTAAGAATGTTGAGCAACGTTCCTTTAGCAATTGATAGTAGGTTAAAAATGATAATGTAGGTGCAACTATCTAATACTGGTGTTTTATTTTGTGACTGTGTAATTGCTAACTGTAATTCTTGTAATGTAAAATTCTTTCTCATCGTATTGTTATTATGGTTAAATTCAGAAGAGCAAGATATACTAAAATTGTTTGAAACAAAGGGAGAAGCTATTTTGTCAAAGAGTTCATTTATTAAAGAATCTGACATTGGCGTTTTGTTTGATGGTATTGTAATATTTTTAATGTTTTTTATAGTTTTCCAAATATCTACTGGTGATGTCGTTTTATTAATGTTGTTTCGATACGCTTTCCAACTTTCTCTGCTTTTTCTAAGTAGTAATTGTTTAGTTAGGGCTTCTAATCTCTTATAATTTAAAAAATTATCAAAGTTAGATTCTTTTTTGTATTTTTGTAACGCTATTTTCTTTTTAAGAATTATTTCATTACAGCTATCGTCTCACCATTTTGGCTTAAGACTTGACAATATCATATGGTTTATTGATTTTAAAACAACTAGAAGCAGAATTATTAATTGCTTGCATAAGAACATTAAAGCATTCTTGGTTATTATTACAGATGCTATTTTGATTTTGTAAATTTTGATTAATCAACTCTTGGAATAAAGTCCAATTAGCTTGCGAGACATTCCATTTAGTCGAGGGAAAGCAAAGATGTTCATCAAGTGTTTCGTTAGCAACAAGTAAAATTGGAAGGTGATCGGAATTCATAGGGTCATCTAAAAAGCTTCAAGAAATGCGATTAACTAAGGAGTTAGAAACTATTGACAAATCTAAAACCGACGAAGGTTTTGTTGGTGACGTGATAAGCGTAGGCGAGTTGAGAGTAATTAAATCTAGTGAATGTAATGCGTTATGTAGTATGTTACCTTGAGCATCATCTTTAGATGAACCCCACAATCCATGATGTGAATTAAAATCACCACCTATAACAACATTTCCTACAAATTGACAAAATACATTAATCCAATCGGATGCTGTTGCTCGTATGTTAGGCTTTATATATTATATATAGATACAATAGTTAAATTAGTTTTTATTAATGAAACTGCACAAACTTCTATCAAACGATTAAAATTGTCGTTAAGTTTGATTGGAACAAAAGAAATGGAATGTGAAATCAAAATTACTACACCTCCAGAACCATCTTTTTTTTTGTCTAAATTTATTAAATTGAAGCCGGGAAGTTTAAAGTTGTGTTTTGGTTTTAACCACGTTTCGTATATGGTTAGGACATTAATACTATTACTGCTTAGAAAATTAAAAAGCAAAGGTTTTTTCTTTGATAAAGATCTAGCATTCCATTGCAAAATTTTAATTTTAATTTTAGTATGTTGATTCGCCATCACTGTCAGTTAATATATAATAATAAACTTTTCAGTCTTAAAAACAATAACACCATAGAAACAAATACAAATAATTAGACTTGAGCCAAAGAACCAAACCTCCTACCAATTTTTATTGCCGTACTGGAAAATATTAATCCACCAATTGCAGAATTAAGTAAAGTAGCAAAAGATAAATATCAGTACAAAACATTGACTAGTAAAAAACAGAATCAAAAGATAGGCATGCGTATACCAATATTATAAAAATACTAAACAAGAAAAACACTCATATAAAACCAAACAAGACAAAAGTATTGGAGTATATAAATGCATAATATTTAACAGACTCTAACAAAATGAAATAAAGAATAGAAGCTCTAGGACACGAAGTGACAAACGTGTGAAACCATTAACACCAACGTACCAATACGCGTTCATTTATGTTTTTGTGACAGTTGAAGCAACATATGCAAAACAAATCATTCCGCGGTGTATGCGGCGTCAATAATATGGCCATACAAAAATGTTTGTAATAAAACTCCACGTTGCGTAGAGAATCATAACCAAGAAAAACAAGTAAAGAAGTTTAATGCGTTAGCTGCAAAAAAAATCATCCTGCCAATACAAAGCAAAGCAAAAATTGTATGCGCGGTCAATTAATAAAGTAATAACACCAAAAACTCAGTATGTTTAAGCTAACAAAATTTATGCACAAAGTTCCCAATAAGACCAAGAATAAATAAAGAACTTAAACCAAATCAATTCAGTCATGGTCACACAGTAAGAGAACGATACAAGTGAATTAAAAATACGAAGAGAGTCATCAATGAAATGGAAGGATGAATCTTTTTCCCACTCTAACAAATAAAATTTTGTAATGGGTTAGTTGATTGAAATAGAAATATAGAATACTAACGGCATTTCTACAATATCATAAAATACACAAGGAGGTGGTGCTTCATCGTGCTGGTACCATACCATATTATGTGACGTATGTAAGACAAGAAAGACATTGTTATCTAGGAAATCTTCCATTTGATTTTCAAGAAATTCTGCTTGTAAATTAGTATAAAGTAATAAAGTGGGAAGATTTGAATTAGCAATATTTGTCCAATAAAAACACCACACCATGTGTTAACTAAAAATTTTTGTTGGTAAGCTCGAACCCTAACTGTGTGTAAATTTTTTAAGGACCAGATATGTTTATTGCGTTGACTGTTATTGCCATCTCTTGTGAACATAGATTCATCGGTCCACAGTATTGAACTAAGGAAGTTAGGATTTTGTTGATGTCGTTCAAGAAATCATTGACAAAATCTAAGTCGGTGTGCCGCGTCGCCTGGTTGTAAGTGTTGAACTGTTTGATACTGATATAGGTAATGAATTTCCCCATTTAAAGTTTTTCAAACAAATTTTCTGGGTCATCAAGAACTGCGTCAAAGATTTTTTTTCTCTTTTGCCACGGTGTGATTTTGATGTGGATCTTTACTACGACGGCTTCCAATTTCAAAAAACAATTGTTCTGACAAATTGAAACTCAGATAGTAGATGTTGCTAACGTGCTGTGACCAGATATTTTACTACCGCTTATTGTAATTGTTATGTTACAATTGTTTTTTGTAATTAATTTTTGCCGAATAAAATTCTCCGCTATTATCTCAGAAAATAATCGAGGTAGACACAAAAGCTATTTAAATTTTTTGTTTGAAATTTAAGTATTTATACACTGTTCCATTTTTGACCTCCAGCTAGGACCCCTTGTATAACAAAATGATTTAATCTAACAGATCAATATAAAAAGGAAAGTGGTAACAACGTTTTCTAATAAACGTACTTCAAAAATTATGAAATATTGCAAATGTCAATATTCCTTTTTTAATGTAGTCGAAAAATGCTCTAGAGCGACAAAATGAAAAATGTCGCTTGTCATGTTATCTTCTTCCGGGTTTCACCGTGTAGTCGTAATTTGCTGTGACGTTTTGCTGTGCATACTGCTTTGTAGTTGTTTTTCTATCGATACGTTGTTGATTCACTGCCGCGTGGCCCTTGTGCTCCATCCACTGTGGCCAAACTTTATAACAAATTTTTCCAAGCGTTGCTAAATTTGTATCCGTCGTCACAGGATGCTTTTTTAATTTGATGGCTTTCTTCCGCAATTGGTGATTGTTCAATTCTCTTTCTTGATGTGTGATGTGTTGGTCTGAAGTACTTTTTTTTTTAATTTTCTTTTGGCATTTACACATTAGTTTGTAGACTGTTTTTCCCTTTATTTCATAATAATTTATCTTTAGCGTTAGTAAACTTGTTTTAGATAGATGCAGTGCTGCCGAAGCTCACTTTTATGTTCTTTTTGGTTAAAATTTTACCAATCTTCTCTGTTGTTCTAAAAACAAAAAGTAAACATGCGAATCTTATAGGTGGATCTCTTACTGTGAGTCTCGTTTTTGTTCCAAGTTTTCTAAAGGCATCACCATCCAGTCATTAAAGAATCTAGTCAAACTACAAAGCTGCGAGTAGTTTTTTATGGCTCTTGTTAAATAAATGCGGGATTATCAATTAATAAGGTTCAATGTACAGTGCCCACAAGGCAAGATGAGTTTTTTGTCATGATTGCTCGGTTTCGTACTTACCCTTGTGATCTATTAGATGACATTGCAAAGATGCATCAATGCGTTTGGGTGTACCCAGATGATAGAAAATATCAGGGTATTATTTGGAGAAAAAATCCAGATTCTGATCTAAAATATTACTTACTAAAACGGTCACTTACGCAATGACCTCTTTGTCCTTAGTAATTATGTCTTTGTTGCAACTTGCTTCACAAAATCTAAAACTTTTTTTTCCAACGAATTACGTAATATGAGAGAAGATTTTTATATAGACGATCTTTTAACAAGTGCAGATTATCTTGATGAGTTAGCAAAAATTTAATTCAACATTGACAAAATTTTAAATCTTACAGTATATTAATTGCGTAAGTGGTCTAGTAATTCAAAACAAGTCGTTCAAACCAAAAATTCGACAACCTCTATTGGTGAAAAAATTCAGAAAACGCTCGGAATTTAGTGGAATCCATCTGATTCATTTTCATACAAAACACATTTTAATTCTAATTTAAAAAATCAGGTAACTAAACGTTCTTATCTCTTGCTTTTTAAATTTATGGCTCATTGGGTTTACTAGCTCCTGTTACAATATTGGCTAAGTTTATTATTCAATCTTTATAGCAGTACAATCTAGACTGGGATGACTTTATTCTTATCAATCTTCAAACTAAATAGCTAAAATTTTAAAACAATTTAGATTACATCAGTTTAATCAAGATTTCACTTTATGCTCTAATTTCTAAGTCAAAATCAATTCAACTGCATGCGTTTTCAGATGTTTCAGAACGCAGATTGTTACATGCAAAAGAGGAAACAAAGACACTTGCCTAAAATAAAGTAACATAAAGGGTGCTATGCCGGTGCTCAGTGAAGACGGGGTGGGTTATATGTTACACTCTAAAACGATGGTTTAGAGAAGGTAACAATGGGATGGTGGTTTGCCAGCTAACTTAGTCGAGGAAGGGGCGGGTCGAATTATTTGTCTCTCACTTACCTTTTCGCAGAGTTTACTTAAATCAGGAAGATTTGTTAAGGGCGCCACCGAATTTTTAGTCACTGTGAAATGTTCGCCAAATCCGGAAATTCGAACACTCCGTAGATGAAAACAGGCTATTCAGAGAAAGTCAAATATGAGATAATAATTCGTATATTAAAATTTAAAGCAAGTAAGATGGTTAACAAAATCATTCAAATCAATCTTACATTTAAAAGTCGCACAGGGAATCAGCCGCAGAGCGCTTGGTCGTACGTACGACTCGCCGGAAACGATAAATGCCGCTACTCGAGAACTACCTTAACTTAATTCACAACTAAAGCATGCATACAACAAAACATCAAACAAAATAATAAATCAAGACTGCGAACCGAGTCAGAGGGGTCTAAAGTTTGATAATCAAGACATAATTGAATTCTAAGACTCTATTCTGATCAATTCGCCCGTCTTGTCTTTAACCAACAATTTAATTCAACCAAAAACAAAGTCAAATAGAAGTACACGTCGAAAATAACTGGTGTCCGTGATGTTCCTCTAACGATCGAATTGGAGGCGATTTCTTCGGCTGAAGAGGTGATAAGTTGTTAAAGGTACTTACAGGTATGCCTGCAGTTTGACAGCTACTAATCCTTAGTTTAAAACAAAAACTCAACACTTCATTGTCAGATTTGAATCACTTAACTCCGTCAAAGACGTTACACGCGTTCAGCATCGGTAAAACGCGTCGATACAGTACAAGTCCGCAGTAGCGACTATTTTCTCAAATGGGAAAACAACCGGCAACTTTCCCGGAACTAATTATTACAATCTTCGATTCTTTAGATGTTCAGGCTGCTCAACTACCAACACTTTAACATTCTTCGTTTACCAAACTTTTCACCTCAAGGTCTTATTCTCGCCTCAAAGGTTTGATTTTAACCAATTTTCGTAGTTCACCTTCTTTATTTAATTAAACACACAAAAGTGCGGTTCTAATTTGCCACTTGAATTAGAATGTGTAAGTAACGTAATGTTCATCACCTGTATTTAATATGCGTCGCCGAAAACTCGGTGTTAATTACCCGCATAAAACACTTGATTTGTTGAACCGAACTTAAATCAACTCTTTGTTTTACAAATTTTAATTATACAAAATTTCTGATTGGAGTAGAAATTATATTAATTGACCTTTCTTTACGAGGGCCAAAAAGGAACTTAACTTTCCTCTGGAAAGAATGAAGCTTGAAGAGCCCCTTCTCAAAAACAAAATCTCCAATCAAAAACCTTACATTAATTACATCGTACTTTAAGACAAAGAACTTAACATAATTTAGGTACGTGACAATTCTTATCCGAATCTTTCTACGCAACAGCTAAATCAGCACTTGCTTCTGATTATGAAATATAACAAGAATGATAGCTCAGCAAGTCCATGCGAACAGAGTAATAAACGCGTTCAGAAACATAAATCTTACTCTAATCTAAACTTAAAGTATACAAAGAGACATCTGAACAAAGAATAATTCTAAGTAAAATAATTTTTTAACATGAACCAAATCTCAAGTTTCAAAAATTTAATGGGTTTAAGGCACGTACACAGACATCCGTCGCCAAAAGATATTCAATTACCAGATAATAAATGATTTTAAATGACTGTAAGTAAATACAATGGAAACTTTTAAAATGTTAGCAAGAAATACGCAATTCGAAAATACAAAGAAGTTCAATAAACGATGGAAATGCTAAACACATCCGTAATTACAACATAATAAAAATAAATATATGGATAAAAACTCTCAGCCCCAAAAACCACCGGGACGGTGACATATAATCAAAATTTCGTGATTGATTTGGAAAACTTGACGAAAACACAAAGTCAAAATCAAAGGGCGTCAGAAAGGAGTATAGCGTAATGAACGTTTGACCCTTGTCAACCACAAGCCCGCTCCTGAAGGATACACTATAAATGAACTTACCTTAGTAGAGTGTATCTCACTTAAATCTGAAATAATCTAAAAATTCACATAACGCGGAGGCCGGTGGAATTAAAAGCTTGTTTACAATTTAACTATTTAACATTTGTTTGAACACTTAAAACATAAAAAAAAACTATTGAAATTAACGCAAGTTAACAAAATTAACAAAAAAATCAAACCAAAAAAAATGTACGTAAACAAAATAATAAACAAAAAAAAATTAAAGTTAATTGAATAAATGCACAAAAAAACAAAGTTTAAAGAAATAAAACAAAACAAAAGCAATGGAAAATCTTTATCTAATGAACGGCCGTGTGCACGTTACATTGAAATTAATTAATTATAAAATGAAATAAATTTATTTATTATAAAACCAGAATAAAAACTTTAATAGTAACATTATCTGTCAAACGAATTTTTAACACGGGATTATATCACATAGTTTCGACAAATACGGACAATATTCAATTTTTATTAATTACATTATCGTTACATTCATTAGTTCGCGACACTTCTGATTTTACTTAAAACCCAAAGCTTTTAAAACACAAACGCGTCAACAAAAATTTCACCACATTTAAATAATCGGTACAAAATAAATACCTTGAGGTGTCGTAAGTCCAGGAAAGAACTTGTATACGGGAACAAACGTAGGAAGGTATCCCCAGAAGACTATGTGCCAACGGGAGGTTCTCAAGAGCCGCCACCAAGGCGAAGATAAAGCCGCGTCGTAACACTCGACAAACACGGTTCTACATGTCGTAACATAAAACTGAAAACGTCTAAAATTCTCTTAAAATCGTAGATTCTACGAATTAGGAGTAACAACACTCCACAAACTGCACTAAAAATTCACGCGTTTGGCATACTACTTCCGCGGCATTACTTCCTCTAAAAGGGATGAGATTTCCACCTCAAAACCAACTAACAATCTATAACGACTGTTAACCGACTCCCTTTTATCACCAAATTCACATATATATAACCTTTTCCGATTACCATTTCCCCAAGGGCTGTGTTCGAAACTCCATGAAAGAAAACAATCTCATTAAGAAGTGCGACAAGGAGGCAAACAGATGAAATAACGTCACAATTGTAGTATTGGACCACCGTATTTGTTTTTGCCTAAAAATGTCAAATTGACAAAATATTATATTACAAGACGGTCATAAAATTTAAACTACCTAACAAATTAAGATAATGCCTTAATTTTCCAAGTAATCTAAACGATTGGCACAAAGAAAACAAGTACGACTGCACCGAGAATGCACTTAAAACAAAGAACTTTTAAACCAACTTAAAATAAACAAGCGGCTAAAATATATTTAATTACAATTATATCTCAGAAGGGAAACATCAATTACCACTGGAATTTTGATCAGACAAAGAAATTTTCAAATAAACAGAATCACAATGATTCACGACGCAACAAAATACAAAACTTTATCAACAATTTTGAATTATAACTTCGAATATAAAAACGTAAAATAACTTATAAAAATCAATCCAAAATCCATTAACACAAACTTACAACTTATGAAATGAATAACCTCAATCTAAATACCGGGTCTTTCACGAAAATAATCAAACAACCAATCATTTATTTTAAAGACGGTTACAGGATATAGATTTTGTATTTATGTTCAAATGCTCAAAACATTTTTGTACGTTTACTGGCAGTTAAATCAAGAGTAGATTCTTTAAAAAGTATTTCACTTCCAACGTTAGAATTAAATGCGGCGATTTTAGTAGGACATGTAAAGATAACCTACGAATAACCATTAGAGAAGAATATTATCGGCCAGATTCGCAAATTGTACTTTGTTGGATCAATTATTTTCCAAATAGATAGAAAACGTACGTATCAAATCAAGTCTCAACAACTAAACAGTTATGTAATTTAAAAAATTGGTATCACGTATCATCGACTGATAATGCAGCAGGTTTAATTTCATGTGGCATTCTTCCAAACCATTTAATTAGTACTCAGTTATGATGGCAAAGTCTTCATTGGTTTTCTCAAATTTCTAGTTCTGTTCAAAAATCAGTACAATCAGATTTTTTTAATTTTATCAGTAAACGAATTACGAAACGAAAATTGTAGCAGCAAATTCATTTTTTTTTGTGAAATAAATAACTTAAAAAATAAACAAAATCTAAATAGCAAAAGCAAACTATTGATTTTATCTTTTTTTTGGTCACACAAGGTGTAGTTAGAGGAAGTTGATTACAACTATCAAACTTTAGTACGGATAAATGGCAACTAAGTTTGCTACCAAAACATCATCATTTTACTAAACTTGTTTTTAATCATATCGATCAATTGATTCATGCGGGACCCAAACTTACTTTAAGTTCAGTTTTACGACGTGTTAAATCTCCACATATGTTTAGCGATAATGGTACTAATTTTGTTGGTGGTGCATTCAATGGTACTTCATACTTCATACTTCTGGGAAGCCGGAATAAAAAACGTCAAACATTATTTAAAACGCGTGTAAAATAAAACGTTCCTTACTTACGAGGATTTATACACAATTCTTGTTCGAACTGAACTGACGACGACGAATTGAACTCCTGGACATTTTTAAATTGGACGATCTTTTACCTTTTTACCTGAACTTAACTTAAACAAAAAATTGTCAAAAAAATATGTCAATAACGAATTACGACAAAGAAGTAAATGAAAAACAAATTGAGATCCCATCGACATAGGCGATTGCCGTAATAAAAGAAGACTATCTTCTTTGCGCATTGTGACAGTGAAGTGCGGTGGTGGCGAACTGAAGCGACCAGTAGCTAAATTCTGTTCAATGCCCAGAAAAGATTAATTTACAAGACAAATCTATTTTTGTTGGTGTAATTGTTCAAGAACAATTATTTTGTTCTTCACAGTTATGAAATCTTAATTTATGTTGTATCTGTATTAGGTAGCATTTTTAATGTTATTTTTTTGCTATTTAACTAATTTGAATTTGTAATTTATTCAATTATCATTATTATTATTATTACAAATGAACTTACATTGAAACTCTTGGAGATTTCAAAGGCGGCGTCATGTTTGCGTTTCATTTTTATTAAAACGCATCACGCAAGCTTAACTTTTATTATTATTACAATATGCAAGCGAGTTGGCATTAAAAGTTCTTTGGGTAATAACGTGTTATTATTTTTCTACCCAAAGAATAATTTCTATTAAAAACATTATCTGGTGCCACTACGAAGCTGTACTTAATAAAACTACTCCAAACACCATGTGTTTGCCTAAACTCATTGACTAGATCTAGCCAAAAGGAATTTAAAATGAACAATCAAGTTGGATAATTTTTTGTTGGTCTATTTTAAGTATGATTATTGCTTTTGTTAATTGTTCGACATCAATTTTATTTTGTTGTTTACTATACCCGTTTGCTTACTGCTATTCCAAGACAGTTTTTGTAATATAATTTAATCAACTGACTGCTGTAAGTTCTTATTTACCCCGCCTCGCGTCGACTACTGCACAGCTGATGTAGTTTCATTATTATATTTTTTTGTGTAGTTTTTCAGCCAATTGCATACGGCAACCTAAATAGTTTTCTAGATGTTACTATTTCATATGTAGCAATAGATCTACTAGATGGCGTTTTCTATAAGTTTGTATTTAAATTTATTTTACTTTGTATCAATTTTTATATTTGTTACATCTAAAATTTATTTGAATTAACTATACAATCTGACAATGTTTTGGGGTTTTTAACTACAAAATTAATCTTCATTAAAACACAATGTTGAAAGATACAATTTTTTTCTGATTGACTGTATAATTTATGATAATTAACTTTGTAATACCCATAGCGTAATATCATAAAATAGAAACCATTAATTGGTATTAGCAGTATTATAAATTCATTCTATTTAGAAGTTGTTTTGTTCATGGTCAGATGCATTTAGCAGTTCATCGAGATAATTGATAAAAGACGGAGCTATAGACAGAATTCAATTATTTTATCTCACTGTTAAATTTTGTCAAGATATTACATTAGTTAAGTAATTAACTCACAATTTTAATATCGTATTGACAATATGTCAACAAAAGGTTGTTGGTAACATTTAACAATTTTTTAATTTTGTTTTGAAACAAATCTAATAGCGTTTTAAAAATATGGAACATGAAAAGACCTTAATTGCAACTAAACGTACTACGTATAATTTATCCATAAAAATTTGTTTATTGCTTTAGTTACAACTCATTGACAAAAAAAACCAAGTTACATTCAATCTTTCAAATGGTTTTGCTAAAGTAGTTTCTTAAAACACAATTATTTGATTAACATGTGTTTCATCTAACATATAAAAAATATTATTATTTTATGTTTTATTATTAAATATGCAATGCTGTACATTTTTTATATATAATTTTTAACAAACTAAAAATAATTTCTTGGCGTAACGACATTTAAAAACATCTATTGTAAGGGGAGTCGGTTGTCCCTATGCCGCCAATGTTAAATCGACATATGTAAGGTACATTTTTCTCAACAACTATAAGAGATAATGATTCAATTTTTTTTTACTTGATAGATAGTTGTTTTGCCTACATTTTAACATGAGGGTTTACAGAAAAAAAATTTTTCAATCATTTTATTTCCAACCTTTCAAATTCTTAAGATTTTATTTTTATTATAAATGTCCCTAACTATGGAAATTCTAACAAACTCTAAAAACCCTCATGTTAAAATATGTATTAGCATAAAAGGAAAACGTTTGTAAACAACTATTGCGATATCTCTTTTAGTTTCTAAGATAAATGTACCTTTATGTAAAAAAAGTCATTTTTCAGGAGAGCGAAAAAAAAATTTATATTACTTTTTTTTAATACATTCCACTTCCATAACTTGAATTTTCTGCATCTCCTTGTTCTTCATATAGGTCTTCAAGCTTTCTTTTAGCTAAACTAGTCTTTTGGTGGCATTTTTTGTTGAGTAATTCAATAGATTTCTCACTTTTGCTTATTCGCACTTTATCAAGTTTACGCATCGCTTTGACACAATAATTGCTTGGTGTATCACACATTCCTAAGCTACTTAGAACTAAAGCCTTTGTTGAAACTAGATATTTTTGACCAAAATTGACAACCGACCCCCCATAATAGAAAGTGTAATTTGAAAAAAATTAACAAAAAACTACAAATAAATACTTTAATTTAAACAAACTTACAACTTTATGTGGTACTTATATAAGCTTACACAACATAAAGTTTTGCTAAAATTATACCTAAAAAGCTCATAATACCAAGGAACGGAACTATTTGTGATGATGCATTGCACAACTCTTCATTGCACATACTACATTCAGCAAAAACATCGCATAAACCTTTTTCTGCACATCCTCTTCTAACAACCACTTCTAAATTGAAACAAAAAGTAAATTTGTAATTTCTTTATTACAGACCATACCTGTTTCAGGATTTACTATTCTGATGCAATGTTTATTTTCTTCGCATGGTCTTCTAGACATGTCCGTTAAATTTTGTGAACACTTGTCTAATTCACAATCGTAACATAGAAAACTAATACCTAAAATTCTTGTTAGTAAGTTATTATCAGTGTTTAATAAAACTTACAATTTTGGAATAAACAAAGAACAACTACAGCTAGTATTATTGCACACCGAAATGAAGCCATCGTAACAATATTTTTTGGGTGAGTTGCATGGTTTTATACTTGGCTCCGATAGATAAAAATCATCAATTTAAGTATAGCATAATAAAACAAAGAATTTTTATCTACAATCAATATGCCTACGTAATTTTAAATTATATAAAGGCGCAGCACTTCTGCATAAAACACGTTTCTTTAAGTAAACAATGCGTAATTGTATTGATAACTACGTTTAAATTTTGACAAACAAAAAATTTTTATTTAGTTGCCTAAAATTTATTTTAAACATGTTTAGTAAAAACTAGAAATTCTTCATAAACCGAAAAAGCACTTGAAAAAAATTACATTGTCTACAGGAAACGATGGTATAAAAATAAATGACATGATAAATTTAAATGAAACACAAATTAGCATTTAAAAAAACAGTTTTCTACAAAAACTATTAAAATAATAAGTAAACTAAAAGAAAATATATAACACCTCTAAAAATAGGACAATACAACAAAGAAGATACTGATAAACATGATACATTCATTTTGAAAGCTTAAACAACATTTCTCATTTGATTTTCGTGTGACTCTAAAGCCTTACTAACTACGTAAATATTCTATTATAATTTTATTTTAACTTTTGTTTGGTACTGCTATAAATTACACTGGTCTGCAAAAAATATTTTTTATCGTGCCCTGACACTAATCCTGGTGATTCTTATGTAAAATGACGTCCTGAATCCAAATATGTCTTCCGTTTTCTTCCATCACCCACCATTTTCGAGGGAGCTCTAAATCTCTAATTTTACAACTTTTCGATAAATTAATTATAATTTATTTATCGAATGATAATAATAATTATAATAATTATTATGATAATAAATATATGGACATGAATTTAATTTAAATGGGAAAAAGAACTATTTTAGCTATAAACAGTACCCTGAGGTACAGCTCTCTCGGTTCAAAAACCAGCAGTACTCCGCCAACATGCTTGCACTCCACTTCCCTAAAGATCTCTTCTCCAGCTTAGCGATGTCTTGATGAAACCGTTCCCCGTGTTCATCCGAGACTGCTCCTAAATTTTCAGAGAAAAAGTCCAGATGCGAATAAAGGAAGTGAACTTTAAGAGACATGTTACATCCTATGTCCTTGTACGCTAAAAGCAGTTCCTCAACATGTGCGACATAATCTTCACTTTTGTGGTTACCCAGGACGTTCTTACAAACGTTCTGAAATGCAAGCCAAGCTCGTTTTTCTTTTCGATTTAGGTGTTCAATAAACGTCAAATCTTGGAAGAGTTGTCTAATCTGGGGACCAACAAAAATGCCTTCTTTGATTTTAGCCGCGCTAAGACGAGAAAATGTAGTTTTCAAAAATTGAAATGCGCCACCTGTCTTGTCCACTGCTTTCACAAACTGCTTGATCAATCCAAGCTTGATGTGTAAAAGTGACAAGTAAATATTTTCTCTATTTCAACATCAGAATTAGCGATTCTTACACTAAAATCCGTGTAAGAATAAGCAAATTCTTACACGAATTTTAGTAATGTTAGTTTTTTTAAAGTTAGTATCTCTGCATCATAAGTTGACGTTACATGAAAAAGAAACCAAAATTATTGGAAGTTAACAATTGAAATTCAAATTTTGATGCCAAGATAAAATAAAAACGTCCTATTAATTCAAAGTTATTTACTTATAAAGGTATAAAGAGAAAATTTTGTATGAGATTTTAGGTTAACACATAAATTTCAATATGTCAAAGTGTAAGTGCTGCCAATTCAGTAAAATATAAATTTCCCAATGTTGTTTTAAAAATTGAAATTATACGAAAAATATTAAATATTGTATCGAAATAGAGAAAATAGCATAAAGCACACGTCATAGAATACGTTTCAATCACTCGACCGCTTCATAAACTCACCGCTGCGCGGCTCGTGTATGAAACGCGGTCTCGTGATTGAAGTGCGTTCATTCTGTAACTTGTGTTTTAATATACTATTCTTTCGGAACCAAAGGATTGTGGGCGACATTTTTCTGACCAGGAATACGATTTTCTCGCAGAGGCCAGTCCCGTACGATGTAATGTTTATCTCGGGCTCGGCTATCCCATTTACAAAGGAAGCAGCAATATTTTGTGAATCCTAATTGCAGGCCCGTGGATAGAGCAACAACTTTTAAGTCAGCGCAAATTTTCCACTTATAATCATGATATGATAACTAATTTTATCAAGAATTCTGAAGATGTTTTCCTACGTTTCCTTCATATCAACAGAGTATGCAACTGGAACTGATGGGAAGTCATTCCCATTTGCCAAGAGGACAACTTTTAAGCTTGTTTTTGATGAGTCTATAAACAGTCTCCATTTGTCTGGGTCACATGGCATCTGTAGCTCTGTCATCAATAAATTTGCATTAGAGCAGAACACTAAACCTTTATCTTCTGAGAAAAGACATTTCAGGGTTGCTAGTCTGGTCCTGTAAGAAGATATTTATACTCCCTTTTCTAAGAGATTCCACGGTTGAAGTCGCGATCCTAGGAGCTGAGATTTAGTCTTGGGTAACTGCAAATCCCTGACAAGATCATTTAATTCCGATTCAGTGAGGAAGTGAGGTTGCCGAGAAACTAAATCTGCGAAATACTCTTCATCATCATTGAACATCATTCGAAGCCCTAGGTTGTGGCTCAGAGTCTTTTAAATCAATTTCCGGCTCTAGAATATAAGTGTTTGGGGGCTTTGGGATTGGCAAAGTATCGTTATGAGGAACAGGTCTTAGAGCTGACGGAGTATTGGGATACTAAATTGTATGCTTACTTTTGCTCGAAAACCCGACGGTGGAAGTCATACAAAAGTAACAATCTGTAAGATGACAGCGAGGTTCACGCCAAACCATGGGCACAGCAAATGGCATTGATTTACGGGTACCTTTGAGTCATTTGGTCAAACTACTGTAACAAGTCGTACAGCAAACTGATAGAGCCCAAGTCTTGTCCTGGTCGCCAACTTGACAATCAAAGTACAATTTATAAGCTGTTTTAACAAGCGGAGAGAGGGGTTTTCGTTGCGCTTTTAAAGTTAATTCTCCGCAGACATAGCAGAAGCTATCGGGATGATTTTTACACTTGCTTGGCATAATTAAACAGTAATTCAACGCCCGACATTAACCACAAATCACACTAAGTCACTTGAAAAAATCCCGAGTAAATGTAGTTTTACTGTTTTACACAAATGAACAAAAATGAACACAAAATCCAGCACGTTTAAAACGTCGACAAGTTAACTCTGCAACAGCTATAGATGTACTGATCGAAGCAGTTAAGCAAACAATGTAATATACTATAATGAGAAGAGTAATGCAAGTTCAAGCCTGTCGAAAATTCCCGTTCAAACCTGCATGTGGTATTGAGATCGCCAGCGTCGTGCAGTGAATTTTCTTAACTGTTTATTGATATTTTTTTACTGTTTTTACATATTTGTATTTTATTGTTTCTATATACATTTTATAGCAAAACTTTTGCCATATACTTTGGTATAAATTTTATTACCTGCTTTGGGATGTTTAACGGCTATAAGTTAAAATTTAAAAAAAAAATGCAAAAAAAATTAAAATAGGGTCCCCCCAAAATAGGTGGGTAATGGGTAAAAACGAAACTCATTTTTTGATTCAGGAGGTCATTTTACATAAGAATCGTCAAGAATGGTATCAGGGCCGATTTTCATGCAGACCAGTGTTACACAACTATAAGTGCGGCGAAATTTTAATCACGTATCGTTTATGCAGTTAAATCTTACAATGTACAATCAAAATCAAAATGTATTTCCACAATACACACCTGTAGATAATATGTACTCTTAACCATTGGCGCAACATCCAACAACAAACTGAACATACACCATCAACACCATTACAAAAATTAAGTGCTGATAAGTGGCACACTGTTAAAAATGAAAAACGAAAAACAAAACAAGAATCAGTGGACATAGAAGTGTCGTGAATTGGATAACAAAAATCAAACATAGTTCGACGACGAATACAAGTAAGAATTTATCCACAATATTCAAGTTAATATTCGACAGATTGCGAATTTTAATACTTCCAAAATTAACAAAAGTGCTTTCAGAAGAAAAAATTAGAGACTATGATAGGTATACATTTCAGCATTTGGAATTGGCTGTTCATGCCTTTAACATACCTAGTCCAATAGATATCATACTAGGGGAAGATGTACTTGAGGATATATTTTTAGAAGGAGATGAGATGGATGTTGTCAGAAAAAATTAACGCATCAATAACTTACAAAATTTTGGGAAGTAGAGAAAGTGGTGGTAACCAGAAATAAAAGTGATGCACATGAAGACTCATTATAAGAATACTCATTTAAAGAACACCGATGACACATATACTGTTAAAATACCCTTTAACGATGGCGTTAAGAAACTCGGAGAATCAAAAAAGGAGGCAATACCAAGATTTTTACAATTAGAACAGAAGTTTAACGGACACGATGGATTATATACGGAATACACGAATTTCATGCAGGAATACTTATCCCTAGGTCATATAAAACCAGTGATGGAAGAAAAAACTAACCTAATAATACATTCTACATCAAACCGTAATAAAAGAAAACAGCAAAACGACAAAGTTTAAGAGTTGATTTTGATACATCAGCTAAAACTACATCAGATATCAGTTTGAACCAATAAATACAAGCCTTACCAGTTCATCTCAAAGGGATGGATTTGATAAAAATAGAAGGAACTAAGAAAACTTTGGGTTTGAATTGGTCACTAAGGAAGGATTGTTTTACGTTTAAAGTCTATATAAGTCAACAACAACAGGTTTTACAAAACGATCAATTTTATCGGACATTGCTAAATTGTATGATTCATTAGGATGGCTAACCCCAGTTACAGTAAAAGCTAAACTATTAGTTCAAAGGTTGTGGATTAAAGGAATATCTTGAGACTAAACTGTTTCCAATGAAATACAACAAGAATGGATTAAGTTTAGAGAAGAATTGCCATGCGTAGAGAAAATATTGATAGACAGGTAGATAGAATATACAAATAAAATACAGTTACAACTACATGGGTTCTGTGATGAATTAGAAAAGGCTTACGGAGCAGCAATATACAGGGTTACATATACAAACGGAAAAAACTACATAAAACTACTATATGCCAGGTCTAAGGTGGCGCCACTGAAAACAAAAAAAAAACAATTCCTAAATTAGAATTATGTGCTGCAGAATTCTTAGCCAAAATGGTACAACAAGCCCTGAATGATTTATTTATGTCCAACATTAATGTTTTTTGTTGGTCGGACTCAACAATAGCTTTATCGTGGATAAAAGCAGGCCCTGAAAAGTGGAAAACATTCGTAGCTAACAGATTTATTACAATTTGTGGAATAATATCAAGTGAGAGTTGGGAACAAAAGCAGTACACTTAGAAGCTGTGAGTGATATGACTACAAATGCATTTTCTGCTGCCTTTAGAAGATTTACAACAAGAAAAGGAAACAGTGACAATGGAAAGACATTTGTAGGAGCTCATAGAGCATTACAACAAGAGATAAAGAACATTTTAGAAGATGATTCAATGCAGCAAAAATCGACATTGGCATTTCATTTCTCCGGCAGTTCCGCATATCAGAGGGCTCTGGAAAGCAGCTGTGAAATTTACAAAATATTATCTAAAACGAATTATTGGGACCACCACGCTAACATACAAAGAGTTGTCTACATTATTATGTCAAATAAAAGCATGTTTGAACTCTAGACCACTTTGTCCGTTGACATCCGAGCCAAATGACATTGCAATATTAACTCCTGGACATTTTATTGGTATGGGATTGATCATACCAAATGAGCCATCTGGAGAAGTTCACTACAACAATTTAACAAAGTGGAAACTAATACAAAGAATGAAAAATGACTTTTGGAAAATTTGAAGCAAGGAATATTTAAATACGTTACAAAAAGGAACCAAGGGGATAGTAACACAAAATAATGTAAGTACAGGAGATTTAGTTCTACATAAAAAAGACAATAACCCTCCCAGCAAGTGGTCTTTGGCAAGAGTAACAGAAGTGCACTCAGGAACAGATGGAAATCTGACAGTTGTTACAATAAAAACAAAAGGAGCAGCAGTTTTAAAACGACCGACAAAACAGGATAACGAACAAAAGCCACAATCAAAACCTGCTAGACTTAACCGATTGACAATTGTATTAGGCATGATGCTAGTATTAAGTACAACGGTGGTACCGGGAAACGGTTCATATAACATCAAATACTTTAGGCCGGGATTACTTATAGAAGAATTTTGATGAACTAAAGTAATAAGGGGACAATTAAGGATGGACATGGCTATTGACATACCAAGTTTTGACTATGACGGACACCAAATAAACAAAACAATCGAACAAATGAGGGAATTGTGCGATAACACTACAAAACTAACACGAGAAACTCACTGCCAAGAGTTGATCGGACATTTAAAGACAAAGACAAATACTGTAGAACATGATCAGTTTGCATGTGAACAATGTAAGAATGAAAAGAGGACTTTTAGGAGATTTCCTAACATCAGTATTTGGTGTAAACGATGAAGTGTATAGGAACATTGAAGGTTTAGACAAAAATCAACAAGAGTTGATAAAAACGACCGACCAGCACACTAAATTGCTGCTACCTATAACGACATCAGCAATAGAAAGTGAAGCCAGAATAGAACAACTTTTGGAAAATAAACTAGCTTCTAATTTGGTCATATTACAAGCACCAATCAACAAGATCGAAGTTCTATTTAATACAACCGCAATCACATTATTTTGTTACATAATCAAAAGGGGAGAATATAATTTAATCAAAGCAGCTTGGATTCCAAAAAAGAGAGAAAATGGGACATACACATCGTTGGACATTCCTAATGAACTCATCGCAATTAATGATGATAATTATACATATTTTGAAATAACCGAGAACGAATTGATGAAGCTGGATACACTTACAAAGCATTTGTATTTGGCAACACCGTAAGTAATACGCAGTATTAAAAACAATCCCAATTGCATTTTTGATTAAATTTATTAGCGATTGCACAGAATGTACGGCACAACACATCAATTTAAACAGCAAACAATGGTATGGAAGAAATTACATGCAGCAAACGTCAGCCACAATACCATATATATAGCACTAGACATCCTGACGGTGCTGCACACGGCGGTATAGCAATCGTTCTTTTTAAACAGATCTCTAAAACTAAATCACAATCATTATTTTTTACTTTGCAAAATCTTAAAAACAATTATTTGTTTATTTTATTGTGTTTAATTTGTTTTTAAATGCAACAATAATATTATTTGGAGACGGTCCAAATCCGGAAAACGTTCTCATCTTAATAAGAGTATTTCTGAATTTTATTCAACATTTTTGACATATTGGTTTCCCTTTCCACACTCAGACGTTCAAATCGAATGCGGAAAAATGTCATAAAAAGAAATGAAGCAAAAAAAATTAAAAACTTTAAGCGACATTTTTTGGAAAAAAATTTTGAAAGATATTCTGGAATATAGTCAAAAAAACTAAATAGAAGGTACTTAACAAAAATACTTAAGATTAAAAATATCAAAAGACAAATACAAACTAACAGAAAAAATACTACAAACCTGAAAAGAATGCTACGCAAATAAGTTTAGAGTAAACGATATAAAAACAGGAAATAAAAAAAAGAAAACAAACAGCAAAAGAAGAAAATTAAAAAAAAAGTTAAAAAAGACTAAAAACAACAGACAATAAAAAACGAAAAAACGTAGCAATTGTATCGTTGAAACGTATATTTCAGGAAGTATGAAAAAAATAAAAAACTTTTTAAAAATGGACAATTATTATAATAATATCTATCTACAAAACGCCAAAACTACCAATTGCGACAACTATAGGGCAATATGTATGTCTCCAGTGGCACTAAATTACCACTAGGATAATTTTTAAAAAATTAAAAGAAAAAACGGTTTTCCCACTGTGGCAACAAACTCAAAACCACATTTATATTGTACGTGCTCGCCGCTTATTGAAATCACGAATAATGTTATCACTTTATTAAGAAACGGGCCGGACGTATGCTACTACATACAAAAACACACCGTTTATAGTAATCGTAATTTGGGTTTATGTTATTAAATTTTTTCGCAGGTTTGTTTTAATACATGAACAATAACCTATTTTGCATGAATCTTTTAGGTAAATTTTTACAATACGCTTGTATAGAGTGAAAAATTTTATCATTGTGTATTTAGCTTTATTTTTGCAGTATTATTTATTTACTCAAGTGTTTTGACTGATCTACGTAATTTTACATCATCTGTAACTACGTTATGAAAGAAAGAAAACAATACAGAAACAAAAATAGGAAAAAATACAAAGAACTACACAAAAGAGTATTAAATGCAATTGAAGAAACTAAAGAACGATGGCCACAGGACAATGTATGGAAATCGAGATATTACGGGCAAAACATGATTGCTGCAACCTCTATAAAAAAAAAAAGCAACAAGAAGATACCAGATAAGGGTATTTTTTTTACTTTAGTGACTGATTCATAATTAGCTCAAAGTCAGATACATCAGACTTTCCACAGTTTCACGATATGGTACTCCTTCAATAGGAACATCTTCGATTGAATTACCAGGACTTACTTCAATCTGTACCCACCGAATTTGCCGATACCATTGAAACGTTCTAAAATTTTGGTGGTATAACTCCTCACAAAATAATTCATTTCACAGATGGTCACTTCGAACTGTTTTGTGAGGTCGTTTACAAAACTAGTCAAGTCTGCATTTGCATTGCTAGCTACTAGTCCATCGTCAACATATAGTGCAATATATATTTTTGAATTGTTCGAGTTTTTAATGAATAAACACGAGTCCGCAACGCATTGAACAAAGTTTAACTTTGTCAGGAAATCGACAAAGCGTATATTCTAACACCGTGGTGCTTGTTTACCTCTATATAGACTTTTGTTTAGCCTACATACTTTGTTACTGCCATCATTAAAACCCTCAGGTTGGTACATGTAAACTTCTTCCTTTAACGTGTCGTACAAAAATGCTGTCTTCACATCGAACTGCAGCAACTTCATGTTATCGGCAGCAGCAATACTTAGGATGGTCTTCACCGTATCAAACCGCACTATAAGACTAAACGTTTCGTTGCAGTCCAAACTTTCTATTTGTGAAAAACCTCTTGCCACCAGACTTCCAATCACTTCCTGATTTGGTGGTAGGCTGATCAAACCCCAGGTCTTATTTTTATGCAATGATTCGAGCTCTTCTTGCATAGCGTGTAACTATTGATTTGAGTCAACGTACTTCACTGCATCATAGGAATTTAGTGCTGAGTTTTCAGCAATGAAAACTTTTAGATAAGAAGGCTGTTGAACTTTTCGTTCACTTGTTTCGGCTTTCTCTAAAACAGAATTTTTTAATCCTATACTGCTTTCTGTTG
The DNA here is from genome assembly GCA_035610365.1 of Aquatica leii. Lineage (NCBI taxonomy): Eukaryota > Metazoa > Arthropoda > Insecta > Coleoptera > Lampyridae > Aquatica > Aquatica leii. Next base: position 36,104,373 of record CM069437.1, on the reverse strand, counting down.
CATTTTTTGGTTCAAATATAATACTCGAAGATGTTGCTGACTAATGCTCTTCTACATCACCATCTTTGACAGGTGACAAATGTACCTGTCTACACAAGCATTTTTCTATTTTAAAAATTACATCGCAGTTTATAATAACTTTGTTTTTCTTTTCAATCCAAATTCGATAGCCATCTTTATCCCCCGAATACCCAACGAACTTTCCTGACTCACTCTTTTTGTCCAATTTTTGCCAATTTTGTTTAGGAACATGCACAAAACACTTAGTACCGAATACATGTAAATGCTTCATCGACTCAAATTTCTTCTTGTGCCAAAGTTCGATTGGTGATTTCTCTTCGATTGGTGTGATTCCAGTACGATTCATTGTATTGATGGCAGTATTTATCGCTTCTGAACATACTTTAATTGGCATGTCATGAGCATGAATCATTGTTCATGCACATTCCACAAATGTCCGTTTTTCACGTTTTGCTGACCCATTTTACTCTGGGCAGTATGGCATTGTTATTCGGTATTTAATCCCATTTGATGGAAGAATTTCATGTACACTACTATTATTAAACTCTTTTCCACAATCACTTAAAAACTCTTATTACATGTCTAGCAACTTCACTACGTTTATAAAAATTTTAACGCATTCAGCCACTTCTGCTTTGGACTTAATAAAAAACACACGCCTAAACTTTCTAAAATCGTCTTTAAAACAAGTAAAGTATTTTGCACCTCCCAACGAGATTTGTTGCATTGGTCCACATACATCAGTAAGAATTAATGCACCAGGATTACATGGTTTATTCTTTTGCGCACTAAACCTTTTTCTATGATGTTTTCCAAAAACACATGCATCATAAAATTTGTTCTTAGTTTGTACACTGATTTCTTGCAGTTTCAACAACTTTTGAACATGTCGTTTGTTTTGATGGCACAAACGTTCATGCCACAGTTGTAATGTGTCTGACACCGACGCAACATACACTTCAGCTGCAATTTCTGGCAAGGACACACGCATATCTAGGATGTCTAGGATGTACAATCCTTGATCTGTTCTTTTACTCGTTAACTTAATAACATTGTCTTTCGCAAACAAACACTTGTTGTTATTAGCTATGAATATGTTACCTTTGTCTATTGTTTGACCTATGGAAAATAAGTTTTTCTCCACTTTTGGTACATACCATACCTTTTTCAAATAGTTTTTATTCCAAACGCCATTCACCTTCATGTGTACATTAATTTTACCTTGACCGAACGCTTGTATAATGTCGCCATTTCCAATTGGATTTGACGAATGTTTCATAGATAAAAAAGAATTCCTTAAAGCGTGTCATGTGCGCAGATGCACCGGAGTCTGCAAGCCATTGCTTAATGCTTTCGGTAGTTGTATCTTTGTCACACACAAATGCACCACCAGTCGGTGTAAGTATCTTTGTTGCCTTTTTTTGTTTTTCCGCTGAACTTGTAGCGCTTTCGGTTTTCTTCAAACAGCTCCGTGCATAGTGACCTTGTTTATGGCATTTGAAGCACTTCCATTCTTTCACAGGTTTGCCACCATTTTTTTACTTTTGGCAGTTTTGCCACTAAAGCCGACGACGATTCGCCATATTTTTCCGGTAATCGCATTTCTATCAGCCGGAGGCGTTCGGGTAAAGTGTTTATTATTCTATCTTGTAACGGCACCGATTCCCATACACTTTTAAATTCAAAATACTCCGACGGCAACGTAGACCTGATTATGCTCATCAATAATAATTCCGGCAATTCCGTCTTCACTAACCTTTTTAACTCCTCATTTAATTCACCAAAATTGCGCTGCAAGCGAGCAATATGTCTAACGATGCCTTCAGACATTCGACGGTCCACTCTCTGACCAAAGCTCTGTTTGTAAACCGACAATAGTTTTCTCCATATTGCATGTGACGATTGCGGTCAAATTTATATTATCGTCATAGACTACTTACTAAGATTAGTTGAGGTAAAGCATCATTTTTGTTAAAAATCGTAAGCTGCACTTCGTAGTTTTTATTGCTTGCTTCATCTAATGGCGGCGTAAGTACCTTTTTATCACCCACTACAAGTTCCAACACGTCGTGATGACGCAACAGCAATTCAATCTGCCTTCGCCATTTGCTCCAGTTATTTGTGCCATCAAGTTTCTCAATTGCATCTTGAAATCCATGTTCTTAGTTATCTTCTCATACAAAACGTAAGAAAAACTACCGCTACACGCTACCGTTACACGTGGTTCTCAACGTTTAACACAGTTATATACGCTCTGGGTTTATAACCTTTTAATACGACAAAAACTAAAGTTAAGAATAATGTTTATTGTAGCTAAAATTAATAATCAGCTTACAAATCTATCTACAATAAATTGATATTGTTCTCTTAACTTTTTAATTAAATACTATATATTGTTGAGAAATATATACAGTAAAAAATAAAAAATAAAATGTTAGATTAAAAAATAGTTAATGGATTATGGCAGATACATACATACATACATACAGTAAACATGCTTTTTATGATGTATTATTAAACCGGAAGTACTTGCCGTTTAAAACCTTGCTGGATTGTCTAGGAATTAGGTTTAAGTTTATGATACTACCTGTCGCATATTTTTTCTTGCAATTTTTACTCTTCACTTTCGTTTTAATAGGATAAAAATGTATGTTACAAGTTTATAGGTCTTACGAACCTTGCACGGCCAACTGACACAGTCGGAGTTAGGAGAGGTTCAAATGAATAATAATTAAGGGCGCCAGATCTTTTATAATTAACACCTAACGCCTCGATCAAGACAGACGGTCCAAGCTCGTAACGAATTTTTAAGTTTGTAATCCTTGTTACTCTGATGTTTGGGTAACCACAATAAAAGAGAAAGGTATGTTACCATAAAAGAAAGATTAAACAGGTATAAAAACTTTAATTAAGTAACGTACATTATTAACAAGAGTATATCTTATTCTCAATCCATAAATGCCAGAAGTATCGGCAACACACAATACATAAGTTGAGTCGAAGTGAATAGCGAAGAAAATTTCGAAATAAATATCGTTTGTACACAGCATGCGATACACACAAAACAATTAATAAAACTACCTTAATGGTATTGAAAAAATGACTGTAATTACGGAAATTAACATAAACAAAAGTTTCGTGAGTAACTTTTCTGACAGCGACAAAATAATTAAATAAACTTACCCACAATCCAGTACCTACTTGATCGAAGAAAACGTTTTCCCCGGTGAGTAAACCTGGAATAAATTTGAATAGCAAATCGTGTCAACACAATGACTCACGAAAGGAAGATCTACAAAATTGTTAATTACTGCTAAAAGAAAGTACACATAACAGAACCCGATTATCAAATGCTGTTGTATACATTAAATGAAAGTTGGTTTCGCAGGTGTTTGCCGCATGAGTAGGATCTCGAAGAAAAGTTCTTGTCTCTCTTGTATTACGTTATAAAAATTTTGCACGTAACATGTAGATACAGACATGTACATATACTTGCCAGAGTAAAAAAAAATTATCAGTGTATACCTAAAATTTTTTCGAACAGGTTTCAATATTTACTGCTTATTACGACGTTTATAGCAATGTTGATATACGAAGATGCATAAGTAAGTGCAGTTTAAGGCGCGGTGGCGGTCGCTACTTTACTTTTTTAAGAAACCGTGCATGTTATAGATGATTTCTTTACCGATTACCTAGCGATCTATAGCGATGTCGATGTCAAAACAAAATAGTTTTTTACCGCAATAAAACTTTAGCTTAGTGGTAATTTGCAAGCGTATTAGTTTACTTCAGGCCAAAACGTTTATTTATTCCTTAAGGAAAACAACTATTAGAATTAAGCAACGTGTGAATGTTGTTGCATTTTTTTTGTATATAAACATAATCATAAACATTTGATAAACACAAACTTCTTGTTGCTTATCTAGCGTAATAGAAAGGCAAATTGCACAGATAACAAATAATGCGAAGTAATAACATTCTGTTGAACTTTCATTGTTTATTATTTTTGAAATGAATATACACAACGTTTCGATTGCTGTGGTATCTGCAATCGTCATCAGGTGAATACTAACAAACTTAGAAACTACTGGAGCTTATATACTAAAGACATGTTCGATGAAGCGTTCAAGCGTACAAAATCAATTTAGCGTAACAGATTAATTAATTAACAAAATTACTTAGTAAAGTTTAAGTTGTTTTAGAGGTTCGATAATTGGTTTCCATATGTTGCTTATCTCGACACTTGGCTGGCTGAAAATTTCTTTGTTGTTGTTGATGAATGCCGCTTCTTTAAATTTCCGTTTGTACCAATGTTCCTCCCTGTGTATGATTTTTGCTTCCAACCATTTCATTCGATGTTGGTTATCCCACGAATGTTGCGCGATGCCGGACTTAGAAGTCTCTCCTCTCTGTGTGTGCGTCTGATGTTCTTTCAGTCTGATGTCAAGTGGTCTTTTGGTTTCCCCCACGTATGATTTGCCACATTCACATGGAACTTGGTAAATACAGTTTTGGGAATCTCGACTTGTTTGTGGCTTTGTATTGGAAACTATACTCCTAATGGTGGTCGATGATTTGAACACTGTATTTATGTTGTAGCTTTTCCCTATACGTTTTATTGATTCTGATAAACCTTTGACATATGGGATGCTCAGCAGTGAATTGGGCAGTTCTTCTGTTTTAGGTTGTCCCATGGTGTTTAATTGCTTTTTCCGTAAAAGTTCTCCTACAATCTTTTCTGGATAACCATTCTGCCTTAGATCGTTTCTAATGTTTTTGATTTCTTCTCGTAGCCCTTTCTCTGTGTTGCACAACCTGTACGCTCTGTCGATTACAGATTTTACTACTCCCCTCTTCGTAGATGTGGAATGGTTAGATTCAAAGTTGAGATATCGACCGGTGTGTGTCGGTTTCCTGTAGACAGTCGTTTCCATAATTTTCTTGTTCTTTGTTACTTGAACGTCTAAAGGAAGTGAGTTCTCCTTTTCCTTTTCCATAGTGAATTTGATGGATGGTTTGATGTTGTTCAAATGTTGTAGAAAAAGGTCTAGTTGCCGATTACTGTGATTCCAAATTATGAAGGTATCGTCAACATATCTAAGCCATGTTTTGGGTTTGAATTTTGATTTCTCTATGGCCTGGGATTCAAACCAGTTCATGTATATGTTGGCGACTACTGGTGATAGAGATGAACCCATTGGCAGTCCTTCGTCTTGAGTAAAGAATCTGTCTTTCTCCTGAAAGTACGAGTTCTTTAGGCAACATTCTAGGAGCTTCATTATTCCTTCTACCGGCAGCGTGGTTCTTTCCTGGAATTTTTCATCTTCTCGGAGCTTCGTTTGGATGATTTTCAATGCTTCTTCAACTGGCACATTAGTATAAAGACTTTCTACGTCGAAGCTGGCTAATTGATCCCGTGGTTGTAGCTGTATTGTTTTCAGAATCTTAACAAAATGTTTGGAGTCTTTGACAAAAGATGAGCTGTTCTTCTGTAGTGGTTGCACTGAAAACAATACAGTTACAACCACGGGATCAATTAGTCAGCTTCGACGTAGAAAGTCTTTATACTAATGTGCCAGTTGAAGAAGCATTGAAAATCATCCAAACGAAGCTCCGAGAAGATGAAAAACTCCAGGAAAGAACCACGCTGCCGGTAGAAGGAATAATGAAGCTCCTAGAATGTTGCCTAAAGAACTCGTACTTTCAGGAGAAAGACAGATTCTTTACTCAAGACGAAGGACTGCCAATGGGTTCATCTCTATCACCAGTAGTCGCCAACATATACATGAACTGGTTTGAATCCCAGGCCATAGAGAAATCAAAATTCAAACCCAAAACATGGCTTAGATATGTTGACGATACCTTCATAATTTGGAATCACAGTAATCGGCAACTAGACCTTTTTCTACAACATTTGAACAACATCAAACCATCCATCAAATTCACTATGGAAAAGGAAAAGGAGAACTCACTTCCTTTAGACGTTCAAGTAACAAAGAACAAGAAAATTATGGAAACGACTGTCTACAGGAAACCGACACACACCGGTCGATATCTCAACTTTGAATCTAACCATTCCACATCTACGAAGAGGGGAGTAGTAAAATCTCTAATCGACAGAGCGTACAGGTTGTGCAACACAGAGAAAGGGCTACGAGAAGAAATCAAAAACATTAGAAACGATCTAAGGCAGAATGGTTATCCAGAAAAGATTGTAGGAGAACTTTTACGGAAAAAGCAATTAAACACCATGGGACAACCTAAAACAGAAGAACTGCCCAATTCACTGCTGAGCATCCCATATGTCAAAGGTTTATCAGAATCAATAAAACGTATAGGGAAAAGCTACAACATAAATACAGTGTTCAAATCATCGACCACCATTAGGAGTATAGTTTCCAATACAAAGCCACAAACAAGTCGAGATTCCCAAAACTGTATTTACCAAGTTCCATGTGAATGTGGCAAATCATACGTGGGGGAAACCAAAAGACCACTTGACATCAGACTGAAAGAACATCAGACGCACACACAGAGGAGAGACTTCTAAGTCCGGCATCGCGCAACATTCGTGGGATAACCAACATCGAATGAAATGGTTGGAAGCAAAAATCATACACAGGGAGGAACATTGGTACAAACGGAAATTTAAAGAAGCGGCATTCATCAACAACAACAAAGAAATTTTCAGCCAGCCAAGTGTCGAGATAAGCAACATATGGAAACCAATTATCGAACCTCTAAAACAACTTAAACTTTACTAAGTAATTTTGTTAATTAATTAATCTGTTACGCTAAATTGATTTTGTACGCTTGAACGCTTCATCGAACATGTCTTTAGTATATAAGCTCCAGTAGTTTCTAAGTTTGTTAGTATTCACCTGATGACGATTGCAGATACCACAGCAATCGAAACGTTGTGTATATTCATTTCAAAAATAATAAACAATGAAAGTTCAACAGAATGTTATTACTTCGCATCAAGCAACATTGTTTAATACATTCAAACATAACAAATAATGTTGGTTTTTATCTATCACAATTAAGTTTTTAAGTAAATTTTTAATAGGTATTTGTACAGAACGTATTTAATAATATTCGCAACAATTAAATAAAGAGGATTTTTAAACAGTCGTAGTATTTTAGTCAGTAATTAATTTAATTAGTTGCTTAAAATGATTCGTGTAGGTTTAAGTATTCTTGGAAGCAATATTATTTAAAATAATTTATGGCATTGATTTAAAATTAAGTTTAATCTTTTAAATTTATTGCTAAAAATAATAATGTTTACGTGTGCAACACAACCTACAATTTTTAAATTTAATTTAAATACATAAACTAGTTAAAAACTACTGCAAAATTAAAATACATAAACATCGATCTGAATTGCGACTTAAACAGCGGCCGCGTTTATCTTCTTCGGTATGTTCGCTCCCTTGCCTCAGATCCAACATAAAAAATATCTTTCTATATTTATTTTAGTAAACATTTTATCTATGTACAGTATTTGATAATTTTCATCTTTAATATTTGCATTCAAAGCTACTGTGTAATCTGCGCAGTCTTATATCTCAGTTTGCTTTAATTATAAGTGCTGCTGATGTTTTCTATTCAAAATTATCAACTTTACCTATTATATTCAATTTTTCTAATTTGTCACTATCTGGTTTTACCTTACTGATTACAACAAACTGAGTATGACAAAGTTCGATGAATACATGTCTTACATTGTTTTTCAATTTTAATGTTGAAACAGGTGTTTTTGTAATGATAATATCAATATCTAATAAAAAACTTTATTTGTTGTAGATTAACGTATGCTTAAAAAAATTACTACAAAACACTTTATCAGTATATTTCTAAAAATATTTAGTCACTGATGTACATACATACATACCGTGCAATAAACTGTATAAATATTACAATAAAAAACTAAAGGTAGTTTATTAATGTGTAACCAAAAGCAAATGATTTTCTTTTTAATAAATTGTAAAATAAGAACAGTTGTGGAACATTGCTATAAAAATTTTATTTATAAACATTTTTAATGTACATATTACAATCGTATTAGCAAGTTATTATTATATTGCATTTAGTCAGTTGTTGAGCATATTATTTAAGTATTCTTGTCATTATTATTATTTACAACTGAATTCTTCTTTTTTTATACAAATCCGTGCCTTAGATGTTATACGAAATAGCTCTATCACAACAGTCTCAATATCTTGATTCTGCTACAGTGTCACAACTTTTTATAAAATTCAAGTCACACCAAAATATATATGAGTAAGTATTTTTAGTCGGTGTCATTTATTACACTTTATTGAATTTTAACGAAACTATATTAGTTACAAGGTACTATAACTTTAAAAATGCCAATAAAATTGGTAATTGATGCTTATTGTTAAATTTAAGCATGAATTAGTAATTCTATCTAAAAAAATATTTATTGATTTAGGATTATTTTATGCATATAAGAAATTAAAAGAAAATTGAAATAATAAAAAAGTAAGTAAAGTAAAAAACAGTATTTTTTAATGGGATAACAAAAGAACTTGACTTTTATATATTTCTGATAAATTTTGTAATGCCTTTTTCTTACGTCTATCGTAACTTTTAGAATGTAAAAATAGTCTAGTTAGTTTTATAAGTCTGTGGTTTAAGGTAGTGTAAGTGTTGTGCAAAAGTGAAAGAAACCGAGAGGGTCCTTTTGTCCGGGTCAGAGGCTGGACGACCATAATTAAGAGGTTAGCAGTGCGGGCCAACCCAGGAAGTATTGGGGCGATACCTTCGGTGTCAGTTTATAAATAAATCTAATAAACCTTTAAACTTGGTGCATACCAACAAATAAATAATTAGTGCCGACAAACATAATAAATGTAAATTACCAAAGTTTTGGTTCTAATAAATTTACGTGAATAGATTAAGCAAGCCAATCCGTGTAATTGGACCTAAAGTGAACGGTACGAGTGACGGTTAAGTTATTATTTTATTATTAAAAATACGATCAATATCGACCCACAAACTCCTAGAGAGAAAAGAGCATTTATCTCATGTAAAGCCGCGGATCAGATTAATTTCCAAAGAATTACAAAGTAGCACGCGTGAAGCGCGAGAAGGTGTTACAATGTTATCTTTACATAACTTTGTTTACATTAATTAATGAATTTGTTTAGTAATTATATATTACTGTTCTTCACATATTATTTCTTTATGTAAATTAATTGTTTTTAACTAACCAACCACAAAATTTTAACAAAAAAATTAGATTTATTAAAAAATTCTAGTATGCAATGGTTTTAACAATAAAATTATAAACAACATAGTTAGACAACATCAGTTCAATAATTATACAAAAAATGTAACTAGTTTAGGTACATACAAAAAGAGATAAGAAATATGTTACATTAACAAATTATCTCACGTATACCAAAGATCTTTCTAAAATATTTTCAAAATTAGTAGTCTGTTGACTATTGACTGTTGGGCAATTCTAATAACATAGCTGAAATGCAAGATAAATCGGGAATACATAAAATTAGTTGTAAAGATTAAGTATATATTGAGCAAACAAAAAATTTAAATATAAGAAACATATGTTTAGTAAGTAAACGAAAAAACTTACAGATCTTCAAAAATAAACGTTAAATAAATAATGATTGAATTATTTTATTTTTATTTTTTTTTTAAATCTCAAAAACTTTCCTATTAACTAGTTAACGTTCACAGTCAATAAAATGTTACAAAGCATGATACTATCCATGTCGCTGATGATGATAACGTAGCTATCAAAACGCGTTCGAGTGTTTATTTATTTATTATTGCGGTGTTTAAAGTAGTGATTTATGTTTATGTAATGATATCGTATTGTTTAAACTTAAACATAACCTACTAAGAGTGCATTGCAAAAACGTGGGTTAAATAATCTGAGATTACTACTGTCACGCGAATCAATTTTCCCAGCTCAAGCTACAGTATTGTGGCAAGAGCCAACACTAGTATAACAATGCTTCTCTGTGCTATATTGACTTTGGTCAGCAGACATGGCAGTCAAACCCAAACCTCTTTACTGCTCTGGACATGTCTCACGGACAAGTAGCGCTGGGGGGTCTTGGCTTAATTGTCTGAATCAGTAGGAAACAACCTCATTAAAAACCTAAGTCTATAGTGGGAAAGGCTTGCCGATAGATGCGTGAGTAAATAGAAAACCAGTCGTTACTGGTTCTAACCTTGGGGCACCAGGCGTTGTATATAGCATTTCGTGCGTATTAGAGCACTGCGCATAAGGACTTTCATTTCCTCTATACTCGTGGGACATGTATAGAACCACTTATAAAAAATTTGTACCATCTGCGGGAATAACAAAAGCGCAAACATGCATTTTTTCTAGCATTAGTACATCGGCTATCAGAAAAACCACCGGCAAAGCAAAGTCGAAAGGTCAAAGATGACGGGAATTACTCTTGCAATCATATTAAAAAGGTTGCCTAAAAACACTATCAGTCCTGAAGAATCAAAAGTCATAAAAACCTCGATACTTGGATGGATTGACGAACTGGAGAAGGCATAAGCTACTGCTCGTTTTTAGGAATGCACTCTGCACTCATAAAAAGGGACTTTTAAAAATAACAAGCGCAGGTAAGACAAATACAGAGTGGCCAGTCCGCACGTCCAACAAAAAAAACTTTTGGAAGAAGAGGAGTAGGAGGAGGACGAGAAAGAGAAGAAAGATGTGAACTCATCAAATCACCAAAATTGCTTGTTAACTATCCGGTTTAGTTCAGAAAAATGTGTCAAAATAAAAGGAAAGTCTAATCACATTTAGTTGGATGGGTTACATAACGGAAACGTGCTTAGAGAGCACGCAATTCAGAGAGGCACTTATCTTAAGGCTTATTCTCGTTTCTAAATCATAAAATGAAGTTAGTAGGAAAAGGATTTTGACAAGCAATGTAAGAAAGGCAAAAATAATCAAGTAGCGACGACAAAAAATAAACTGAAAAATGTTATTTAATTAAAAATAAAAAATAAAGTGATTTTAAATTAAATACATGCAATTAATAATTTCAAAAGTAAACACCTACTTTGTTATTGCCTATTTGTAAGAAATAAAACTAAAATTATGTATGTTTGCGTTACTAAACTAAAAATACTGTAAGCTCTGGTCTCTCTTTGCTAATCGTCGATAACAGTTTACATCAGGCACCAGTTTAGAAATGGCCTGAGGAGAATTAGAATAGGAGTTGATAATGGCTAGTAGAGCACTACGATTATCATCAAATTTGCTTCAAGCTAGAATCCGATGCGCCGGAGTGTCAGGAATTCCACACGACATACAGTTTTTGACGAAATTGGTTGTGTGAAGAAAGGATCTATACAATTTTTTTTTGTCGGGGGGGGGACGCAAGACATTTTTACCTAAGTGAGAATATCCGAAATAAGAGAGTAGGCGTTACGCCTTTTATGGAAAGAAAGCTAAGGCCTCTGCCATTTACCCAAGATCAAGACCTTTAAGTAACGCTTGGCTGCTGAAAAGGACGGAAAATTGTTGGTCGGATCGTGCTGGTTAAAGAAATTGTACGAGCCAGCCGTGCGAAAAACTTTGATGCGGTAAATTTCTTGCAAAAACAGATGTAGGGGAGAATGCTTGGGTATAACACTGACAATATCTACAGAAACGGTGCAAGCCCCGAGGATAGTTTTAGGAAACAATGATTGGAGCGAGACTAGTTTCCTGACCACGTAAGAGTGTCTAAGTCTATGGTACCAAATGTCTAGGCCATAAGTGTGAGTGGGAACGACTGCATTTTCGAAGATATTCACAAGATATTTTTTGTAAAGGTTACATTTCAAGCGTGAGTAGTTGTAATACAAGTGCAAGACGCTCTTGCACTTTTCAACTGCAAAAGCGCAATGTTTTACAAACCCCAGTTTGTCGTCAAGAACTAGTACGAGGTAGTTAAATACAAAAACCTTACGTACAGGAGTATCGTGAAGACGCAGTAAAATATCTCGTCTTAAACACCATGTACTTGATCTTCGCTGCAGAAATACTGAGTTTGTTGCTACCAACCGAGCTAGTCACAATATTTGGACACAAGCCTAATTTTGCCTCCAAGTCGCAGTCTACTGCCAATTCTTTCTCTAGGATATTATTAATAACTAAATTTTATAAGGTCGGATCAAAAATCAAGCCTTGTGGACAGCCCTTTGTCAGTCGTGTGGTGAAAACTGAACGTGATACGTTTGCAGAATATGTTATAAATCTATTCGATAAATAGCTACAAATGACGCGCATGGCGTCAGCAAGAACTTTCTTAACAGCTTTGATTATGGAGAACCACCATACGTTATTGAACGCTCCAGAAATGTCTATGAAAATAGATAGTATGTACTAGGAAACGTCATTAATCAACGTGCGTAGTCAGTTGTCGTTTTGTTAGGAACAAAGCCATATTTACTAGGATGGAATAAAATGTTTTGCGGAATGTGGTCGTGTCTTTTTAAGGAGTGTCCTTTCAAAGAGTTTGCCTAAATTCTATAACAATGTTATTGGACGATACAAGTTTAGGTTAGCGAAATCATTCTTTCCGGGCTTGAGACAAGTGAATATCTTGCCAGCTTTTCAGCTGGTAAAAAAATAATTTCGTTTTTCTGCAAGAGTTGAATCGGTCAAGATCGTAGATGAGAGAGAATCTAGAAAAACCGTTCGCAAAATATTGCACTGAATATCGTCAAGTCCAAAAGCTTTGTTCTTAGGAACTTTGCTAGCCACCGCGGCTTAATCGGCGCTGGTGACCGTTTAGTCTTATCAGGAATTACTTTGCAAAAAAGATCAGGATTTTATTTGGGCTTAATAAGGGATATCCGTCAATGGATCGTTTGGAAACAATGTGGATACTATTACTTTTATTGTGTGTCGTTCTGAGATAGTCCATTTGTCGCCGTCTTTAACATTAGAGCACGGTTGGATTAACAAGAACTTCCGACAGGACAATTTGTAAACTAACCCCTACGTACTCGTCGCCAAACTTTTTTCCACAAAATTTTGCTAGGAGGTATACTTTGCTGTCTTTACTGCCAGTTTGTATCAGCAAAGCGTGGCCTTGTACGAGTCAAGCTATTGATGTTTGAGGTCAGCAAGAGCTTTTTGGTGATGTTTTTGCAAACAACGCACCGTTCGATTTAATTTATATAACTTTATATAACGGGATCTATGCGTTTACAATCGAGGATTCTCTTAGGGATAGATGTAAGGTTAGCATTGTACATTAGTAAATATAAGACGCAAAAAAAGTTGCAATTGTGACAATTATAACTTTAAAAGTGTACCAAATTTTCTGTCCATGTGATTATGTCTACATTAGTGCACCTGATTATAATAATTGCATATTTCTAAGGTTGCTGTTGCTGAACGTTTTACTAGTAGTTATAATAATTTGATAACGCTTTGGCAATCGCAAAATCTCCATTCTTCTTTAACTCTAAAATGCAGAACATGTTTGATAGACGACATTACAAAACATGGGCTGAGAGGTTAGTTCCTATTACTAGAGTTTAATGAACCCAATGAACATCTCTTTCTTTTAACGTCAGTTACTTTTGAATGCTTCGTTGCTTATAAAACATTTTTTCGTAGTTTGGGGTTTATATATTTTTTCTGCATATGCGGCAACATCTCTTGGCTACTTTTATTTTAGAAAAAATTAGAGTTCACGTAAAGAAATTAAAACCCATAAAATTGCTAATAAAATCTGATTCACAGAGAATTTAAGTAGGTATTCTTAAACTTTATTCAATATAAATTTGGTTATCATTGCAAGCTGCGGTTCTCTACGAGATAGATAGATCGCACCGTATACGTACGTGTCTGAAATATTGTTAGCGTTGACAAAGTGGAGTAAACGGAAGGTTTAGAAACTGTTGTAAACATGTCAACAAATGGCGCTGTTTATTAAATACTGTTTTCTAAAACGCGCGAACAAGATTGGTTGAACTTTGTATGGAAACTTTATTGACCTGACTTATACATCGCCTTCAACACAAAAGTCAAATGGCATGTGTATAATTTCTTTTGCAAGTAGAGACAGAAAAAAATAGGTAACGTGTTAAAAACTCAAAATCTACGAGTGCAAAGCAGCGGAGGTCAGCTAGTTGTTTCTAAAACAAAACATCGAAAAACAAACTAAGCAATCTTTTGACCGTTTTAGTTTTTAGTGTACCAACAACTGCCATGTCCTTTTCCTACCTATAGATAGCTAATGGAACACTATTTATTGAAAAGTTTAACCTACAATTATAAACACTATCGACTAATGTTTAAGTAACTTCAAGTCTTAAATTCTTATGCGTTGGTTCACCAGGTTGTCGTCCCACATGAATCATACCATCAATAGCCATCCGAAGCTGCATTCACACATCCAAAATATCTTGAAACCACATTTTGTAGGTTTGCTAAACATATAATGTATAAATTTGCATCGACTTTGATAACGAAGAAGCTGCTCAGCGATTGTAACGTTATAATACACTTCTTACGCTGTACAATGAAAAGACCTTAGATATAAAATATCATTACTAATTTGTCAGTTTTTAGACGCGTCTTGCGAGATCTTTTATAATATTATACATCTTCTTATTTTTTCGTATCTGACATAGTTGCTTAATATATTGGATTACCAAATTTTTGGGAAAATAGTTTGCGTACAGCTTCGTTCTATTATTGCATAAACAAGTAAACCGAGGAAAGCACAAATTTTTTGTAAATGAACATATTTCCATACCTTTGATTTGTCACGATACATTCGTTTACTATGTAAGTTTGTATAGCTTACAATTTCTGGAAAATTGCATCAGTCAAAGTTTCTCTAAGCGTAGAACTTACGCGGCATTTCATCAAGCCAGGAAAGCGACAAATAATATTGTATTTCCGTATTTTGATTGCTGCAAACCGATCTGTATTCTAGTCTAAACCACTTGGAGCAAAATAACATAGTCTAGATACATTTAATTTATCATCAAAATTATCACCATCACTTGAATAATTCTATCAGTTCTCTTTCAAAAATGTTCGTCAACGTCTGCATTCAACTTCGCTTTTACCGGATAGCTTCTTGTCTGCATTATAGCCTATGCTATAATAGTTTTTTCAAAATCATCATCACCAAATCTGACACTACGTTTTTATCTACGTGACGCTATCTAACTGTACCACAACACCTTACAAACTGAGAGCAAATAAATGAATCTTTATGAACAAGCGCTTATACACCGTTCTGAAAATGCAAATTGCAACCTACAGATGCAAGATAATACAAAGCTACTCACACGTACACAAGTTGACTTGTTTATGTACAAATTATGTACAAATTATTTTGATGGCAAACAAAGGATTTACAAAATAAAAATAGATAAATAAAATATAAAAAACATCACTGGATCTGGCAAGATGATGTGGAATTCTGGTTCTTTTTCATGAACTAGTGCCCCAGGTTTTGTTCAGCAATCTCAACTAGTGCCATTTATTGGTTTTTTGTACATTTAAAGCAACGTACCGAGAGATGCATAAAATAAAGTTTGTGATCCATATTTGCATTTATCTCTGGTATTTAGCTTCGTATTTTTATTAAGGAACCAATGCATGTTGCATCCGTGTGCTGGCATCTACTACATTGAAAACTGATATGCGGAAAATTGGTGTACCTAATTTTATAAAGAAAGTCTAGTTAAAAAGTATTAATTGAACGTGATAATAATCGTCATAAATTTTGTAGGAAGAGTGTGACCATTGCAATCTAGAAAAGAGCAGTATTGACGTTATTAAACTTATGTGAATACTAATACAAAATTCAAAAGTAACCAATGTATTAAAGTACTAGTGCACCTTATAGCATTGTTCGTAGATTTAAAATCCGCTTTTCACAGAGTGAACAAGGAAAATATGAGGAGAAAAAAAAATAAATAAAAGACTAATAGAAAAAACTAAACAAATTTACAAAGAAACGAGGAGTAGAGTGAGAGTAAATGGAGAGGAGAGCGAGAAATTCGTTACAAAGAGAAGGTTAAGACAAGGATGCCCACTGAGCCCAAGCCTGTTTGCAGTATATACGCGAGATTTGTAGGAGACAATGAGAGGTCAACAGATAAGAAGGATAGTAGTAGGGAAAATGAAGATGTGGTCGTTGGCGTGTGCGAATGATATAGTGTTGGTAGCTAAGAAGGAAAAGGAAATGAAGGAGATGATAAAAACGCTAGAAATATACATGAAAAAAAATGGAAGTAAATACGGAGAAAACAAAACTAATGGTATTTAGAAAAGGAAAGGAAAAAAAGAGGAGTAGAAATAAAAAAAGGAGGAAGCGCAGCAAGTAAAGGAATTCACATACCTAGATTACACGATAAAGCAGGACAATAAGGAGGGAAATCGCATAAAGGAAAGAGCGAGGAAAGAAAACAGGTTCATACCACAAGTGTGAGGTGTAGGGAAAAGGTTGTTTAGGGTAGACATAAAGAAAAGAAGGCTGTTGTTTGAGAAATTAATAGAACGTGTGTGGTGATATACGGGGCAAAAATATGAGGGTGCAAGGAGTATAAAAAGATCAAAGGAATACAAGGAAAATACTGGAAGTGGGTATTAGGGTTAGACAAAGAAACACCGGGGTATATTATAAGAAAGGAAGTGCAGGTAGAAAAAATAAGAGTAGAGACAGAAAAAAGGGCTATAAGATACAAGGAAGAACTGAGGGAAAGAACAGAATGCAAAATACTACAGGAATCTTGAAGAGAGATAAAGGGAGGAAAAGTAAAGTACAGGTATGATGGCAGAAAAGAATATTATAAAAGAAACGGGCACGCGAGAAAAAAGTCGAGAGATTATGGAAAGAGGGAGTAGGGGTAAGAGAAGAAATAATGAGAGATAGGGACATAGAAAAACAGGAAAGATGGACAAAAATAAAAGAGGGCAGATAACCTGTGAATTATAAGATGATCAAGGGTGAAGAGGTACTAGAATATGTAAAGGTTAAAGAGAATAAAAGTAACAAGAAAAAAAATATGATAGCAAGGTTCAGATGTGGGAACGAAGAGTTAGAAAATAAATACTGGAAAAAATTAAAAGCAAAAAATGCAACAAATAAAAAAATGGATTACTTAGTGCAAAACAATAACAAAAACTAAGAAAAAAAGGACTACAGAAAGTGGTGTCGTTAGATACAGACATTAAAAAATATATCAAAAACGGTGATAAATTCTAAAGTAAAAAATAGAACCACTACAAAAAAATAAAATATCACTAAACGCTATCAAAAGCATGACCACACCCAAAACTTCTGTCACAAAACGACAAGGTGCGTAAAGTGCAGTAAGCAACATCCTACAAACGATTGCAGCACAGCCCACCAAACAGAACCAAAATGCGCACACTGCGGAGAAAACCATCCCGCAAACTACCTCGGTTGGAAGGTCTACAAGGATTTTCTGAAATTCAGTAACAACTATGATAAGAAGCAAACGTCGAATCAAACATGTCGCGAAGAAAACTTCAAAACCAGTTTCTTACAACCTAAACCAACAACCCCAAAACCAATCAGACCGACATATAGACAGGTCATAGGAAAACAACAAAACCCAATCAAAACAATGTTGTAGCAAATACTACAGCGACTTGATAAACTCGAAGCTAATATAGTTAATGGCTAATTCAGGTATCATAGAATCGCAAAGGGGCTGCTGCAACACAAAGATGAACTGCAAGCAATCCTAACAAAAAACATAGACATTTGCCTGATATCGGAAACCCACTTTACAAGTAAATTTCATATTAAGTTTCGAAACTATCTAACACACCACACTGTTCATCCGGCTAATGCAGCTCGTGGTGGAAGTGCTATTAAAATTAAAAAAAACATAAAACATAAATTATGCATCAAGCAGCTACAGAATGCGGATGTGAATTCGTGACTACGGAAAAGCCCATACACTGACCAACTGACCCAAACAAGATACCAGACTTGATCAACTTCTTTTTCATCAAAACCGTTTCAGCAAATTACATTCAAATTAAAGAAGTCCGACTATTGACCTATCTTATTAACAATCAGTGATTTTATCATAACAAAACACTAAACCTTGTCTTAATAAACATACACACGGACTGGAACTACTTTAGTCTTATGTTAGAAAACACTGTTAACTATAGCGTTCCACTTAAAACAACTCACTAACTTGAAAATGAGGCGCTCAACTTTACCACAGCCATATAGCAAACAGCATGGAAAAGTACACCAGTTGTTAAAAGAAAGCTCTAGAGATTGAACTATCCAAAAGAGATCAAAGATATAATTGCCAAAAAACGTAGACTAAGACAGCGCTGGTACCAAAATCAAGCACCGCAAGATAAAACAAACTTGAATAGATTGACACGACAACTAACCCAAGGACGTTAAAAAACTCTACAATTAACAAAGTACTAACAAGTCTGACAGCAGATAGCAGCACAGAATATTTTTTGTTGAAAACCACAAAGAAACTAAAATATCCCATTTCACAAATACCTCCTATTAGTTAAGTCAATAGACAAAGAGCCGTAATAATAGTGATAAAGCGAATACGTTTGCGGACCACCTTGAAAAAAGATTTTTTTTTAAACACGGGAACAGATAACTTACCGGGGCTAACTACATTGACACAATTCTACCGGTTACACCAAAAGAAGTTGCTGAAGAAATTCGAACAAATCTCAATCCGAAGAAAGCATCTGACTTCGTCTTGATAACTGAAGCCATACTTAAGAAATTAAAAAAAAAAGCTTAGTAAAGTTAACTACATTAATTGATGCTTCAATCCGGTTAAAGCATGTTCCAGTATCTTGGAAAGTATCTGATGTAATTATGCTACCAAAACCTGACAAAAACCACAACAAAATAGAATCTTATCGCCCAATTGCACTACAACCGATTATGTCGAAAATGTTCGAAAAGCTAAGTCTAAAGCGTCTCAAACTCATCATCAAAAAATATCAGTTTATCTCAACACATCAATTTGGCTTTCGTTCTAAACATTTAACTATCGACGAAATCCACAGACACTGACGTAATAAAGAATAACTTGAAAATAAAAAAAGTATGCTCCACAATATTTATAGACGTGGCACAAGCCTTCGACCGAGTGTGGCACACCGGCCTGCTACACAAACTAAAATCAACTTTCTTCTATCTATATTATAAAACTTACTAAATTGTATCTAAATGAACAAAAGTTTTGCATTAAACATGACGGTGCGTACTCAGAATTAAGAGAAATCTCCAAAAAAAGTTTTTTAGGTCTAGTGCTGTATTTGTTGTATATCAATTTCATGCCAAACACAAAAAATTGCACGATTGCCACATTTGCAGGCGACACGGCAGTGATGGCAAGGGGCAATTCAATCGAAGACTCAATAAGAAAACTGCAACTAGCAGCAGACATTGATGCCACCTAGACACATAAGTGGCGCATTAAGCTCAATGAAACCAAATCAACATATATCAACTTCACTAATAAAAAGATTAACCAATTATCAATATTTCTCAATGGCGTAAGGCTACAGCCGGTCAACACAGCAAAGTACGTTGGGATGACTCTTGATGCCAGGCTCTGATAAAAACCACACATAAAAAAAAACAAGAGCAAATACAATTCAAGTTTCAAAAAATGTACTGGTTATTTGCACGACGATTCGAACTGTCAATTTACAAGCTACTCTTATATAAAGAGCTGTGACCAGTATGAGCATATGGAGCCCAATTATGGGGATATGCAAAAAATCCAACACTTATCCGATACAGCGATACAAGAACAAACTGATGATACATAATTAATGCGCCATAGTATACAAGTAACAGCGACATCCATCGAGAACTCGGAGTGGAAACAGTCGTATCTATCGTCACGAGATATTCTAACTCTCATATAAGTCGCCTCCTGCATGACGTTAATGAAGAAGCGTTCAGGTTATTATATGTTAGAAATTTAACTAAACGACTGAAGCACACTAAACCGCTTAAAGTAGCCAACCAGTGAGACAACTAAGAGATTCCATGGGAAAACTTACTTTAATACAGTTTTAATATATTGTTGAATTAAAACAGATTGTTCATTCAAACTAGTTTTTGTAACAATTTAATAATTTTTTTTTTTGATTCTAACACAAAAACCAACCAAATCTATTTTATAAAAGATGCTTAAATTATTTTGGAAATAATCTTCTTTGCGTCGGCCACCAAAATTCAAAATATAAAAAGCAATTTGTAGTAGTAACAAAAATATTGAGCAATAAAAAGATCTTTATTTCTACATTTAGTAACAACTGTTAAGTTTTGTTCACAAATTGTAACTAAATCTTAATATAGTTAAAATTAATATTTTTGAAACTATATTAAAATTTTTAATATCTATTATTATTATTTCACAATATATTTCAATTAAACTAATTGAAATACTAGCGATAACATCCTAAGGTTATAGTTTTACGCCTCAATCTTGTGTCTAGACAGTCTTCAAGGTATTTTTTTTTATAAGTATTATTTAAATTTAACTTTGATTGTTAAGTTTTGTATTTAAATATCTATTAAATAAACCAAGCAACGACGTTCAACAATTAAAGTTTTTATATGAACAATATCTTATAAATGTGGTTACGCCTATGACATATTTATGAATGTCATCAATTACAATATCGTTATCTCTAAGCCGTAAGCAAATATTGAGTAATTATATTTTAACTAAAATTATAGTTAATCTATATTTTTTGATAAAATTTCTACTGAGTCGTTATAAAACAATATAGTAGATAAAGCACTATCAGTTAGTTTTGTCAATATTAAGGAACGTATGATTTAATAAATACTTAACGGTATCAAAGGTTCCTACTTAGAAATTGAGTAATAACACACACACACATATATATAGTATATATCTGTTTTTGTAAGTCGGGATCCGATTAAAATCATGACAACCCGAGATCCGCGGAAAAAATATAAGAAATTATTTTTGCTTTAATACCTTTATGGCAAGCAACTGAACTATTCTTCCCTTAGAGGGGAAAAAAATTTGCAAATTGATAAATCAGTTACAAGACGAGATTCTTTAGAATAAGAGTTTTGTGGTCTAACTTAGCAGCAGGTTGGATTTTACAACGTTTTCAATAGTGAACTTAATTTATTAATTAAGAATGTGTGCAAACATAATTTTATTAAAATTAACGTTAGTACACAAATACTAATAACTCAAATTAAAAATAAATACTTATTGTTTTACGTTAGAGTAGTATAGTAAAAACATTCTAACATAAAAAAACTACTCAAACAACACATTGGTACAAAAAACGTCTAAATGTCCGTCTAATAAACGTTAATAACGCGTTTAAAAACGTTTTAATGTCTAATAAACGTCTATTCGGCGGACATTTACACATTTTTTATACCAATGTGTTGTTTGGGTATTAGTATTGTACTATTAAGATAAAGAAATCAGTAATGTAAAATACAATTTAAAATCAAACTTTCCAAAATTTAATCGACATGAAATTTTATAGTGATTTTTTGACGTTTATGTTTTTATTCACACTCAGTTAGTAACGTACAGTTTTCCGAATCTCTTAAAGGTTGGTAAGTGAGCGGTTTCCTTGAATACGCAGTTTTGTAAATTATCCGCGATTTAGCTGGCAATAATTTTTGTGACGTTACTTTTAATGCTTCTACTAACTCCGGTGGAGAGAAAACTCAAAATCAAACATTTTTTAACTTTATATTATTTAAAATAGCTACTAAACAACGACTAAGCTTGCAATTTCTAAATCAAATCACAGAATTAAATAAACAGAAGTTTGATTACTTTAAAGGTTGCCTAAGCAAGGTCTAATTGTCGCTATAGTCTAACCGGTTTAAAACATCAAATTTCGCATCGATAATTTTTTGACTTGAATACATATTGTAATAATTTTTCAATATCAAATCGTTGTTTTTTCCGCTACAGAAAAAAATACACGAGAAGAATATTAGATTTTAGCCCGCAGTTTTTTGTTTCTCTCCGCTTTGCGTCGAGAGCCAACACAACCTCGAGCTAAAATCGATTACTTTTTTCCCTTGTATGATAAATAACTATTAATTAATTAGATAGGTATTTAAAACAATTACATGTGACATTTTTTTATCAGAAATATCTTTACTACTATACAACGATTTCCTAACACTTAAACATCAATTTCCTAAAAAAATAAAAAATAATTTTTTGAAAATGTACCAGTCTCAATCTACTCCTACTTTGTATTTTTAATTAAATTTTTGGTTTTTCATTTTGTTATCTATATACAAAATAATTAAACTTTAAAAATATTCTGTTTTTGAGCTTAACTTAACCATGGGCTGAGTGTAAATTTAAAAGCTTTAATAATAATACGCGTGTTCAATTTACTACGTTTTCATGTCTTAAATAAAACTAATTGAAATGACAGAAAAAAATCGGTAGACGTATTATCAACTTGCGAGAATTACGGTAAATATGTAAGTTATATTTATTCGTTCGGATTTTTTGTTTTTAAAAAATACAAACTTAACTTATTTATTTATTTGGCAAAAACTTCGATAAATAGATTTTCGTGTTTTATTTACAAGGTAAACTTAATAACTAACTACTTATCTAATTCAACTTCCTTATATAATATTTCTTATCGCTATTCAGTCGAGCATTTTGCACAATTATAAAATGAATCTTTATTATGGTATTTTTATGTATAATGCTATGCTGTTCTATGATCCAACTACGAATCTAATCTAATATTTCGCAAACCTGGTGTCTGTCATTATTTTCATTAATCAATGGAATGTTTGATATAACTCCTCCATGACCAGCTGGAAGACTGTCTTCAGGCTTTGAAAAATTTGTTGTTGACCTATCTGGATTGCTTAAAAAGTGCAGTTTAAATTTTATTTTATTTCTAAGTTTATATATTAAAAGCAAAATTAAATTAATCACAATGCTAATTATTAGGTAATGTGAGATTTCATGCCGTAAAGGTATTTCCTTTAAGTACATGAATTCGTCGTTTACAGTTTGTTTTTTCAGGGTTTCCTGTAAATTAACTTCGTTTAATTTGACTGGTACATTATTCATTGTAGCGCTTTCTAAATTTATTTTAACAATTTCAGGTATAATCATTTCTTTATAAATTTCATCTCTGTTATTTGTGTACAATTGATTATCAAATTCTACTGAACAATTTAAAGGTAATTTAATTAAAGAGTTTTTTCTTACTAGGATTGTTCCTTTGGTGTTACATTGATACTTTAACAAATTTCTTATGTTAGTGATTAATACATAATTAGCGTCATTTAACCCTCAAGTGCTACCTTCGAAAATTGTAACACTTACACTACCTGCCGGTATCGGATACCGCTATGTAACTTGTTTATTATACAAAGTTAAAGACTCAAAAATACATAGAATTGTTTTTTAAAGTTTTATTATTCATCTAAACATATTTACAGTCAAAAACCTAATCTAAATTAACTAAATAACAACCATTAAATCGAAAAGTTAATACTATTGCTTGCGTTTATCAACACACGTAGAACACATTTTCTTGGCATGTTCCAAACAAATTGGCTTTTCACAATCTCTACACATATAAAATGTTTTTCGTTTCAATCGGTACGGACATAAATAGCATGTTTTTTTAACGGCAGTCTTTCATCATTGTGCATTTGATGTTCTTGATTTATTTGTAAAATAGCAGCAATCCTACTTCTAACTTCTGTAGACAAATTTTGTGTATGGAATCTTTTTTGCATATATGGACCTCTAAGACTTTTACAATTTTTAGGAAATCTAAACGGTGAAGATTTTGTGGTTTTCTTTTGGCTTTGATGTAAAATATATGCATTGACTGTAGAAAAATTTACCATCATTAGAAATATAGCCATGGGCCATCTGCGAGTTCTTCGGGAAGGTGAATAGTTGGCGCATTTTCTGTCCAAGCTATCCACCCCACCTTTAGTTAGATTATAGTCTGCGATAATCTGTGGCTTTTCAGTTTCTGGATCATTTTCCTCGGAGTGGTGCATCGAGGATATCAGCACTACTCCTTTATTTTTTTTAACAACATAGGAAAGAAGTGTGATATTCTTTTGATGAAAACCATAAAGGCTACTTTTTACTTCCTTGTTTTTGTTGGGTAAAAACATTGAGGGACTTCCGGCTTATTTTTCTGAGAGTTCCCAAAAATGTGAGACCCTTTTTGTAGTTCAAGCACGAGCTCGAGGCTTCCGAACCAATTGTCGGCCGTAACATTTCGATTGGTTTTTTCAATAGGTTTTACCAATTGTATTACCGATTGGGTGGGAATTTTTAACTGTTGCTCTTGTGCTGTTAAAGTTTTTCCATCACTGCCTTTGCCGGAGTAAATATACGCATTGTACAGGTAATTGTTTCTTGCGTCTGTAAGACACATTATTTTTAAACCATATTTCGCTGGTTTTTTTGGTAGGTACATTTTAAACTTACATCGCCCTCGAAAAGCCACCAAGGATTCATCTACACAAACGTAAGCACTAAGAGAAAAATTATTCTGTGAATTTTCAATGAACCTGTTAAATAGATGACTTATAGCTGCAGCAGGGTCTTCTTCCTGTCTCTCCCTCTATCCAGAAAGTTATCGAATCTTAAAGCCGAAAGTAACGTTAAAACCTTCTTTGACATAACACATCTGAATACGTCTCTTCCAGTTCCATCTGTCGCAAATAAACTATGAACACTTTCGTTCCCTGATTTGAAAACTTCTGTATAGATGAGCAGTCCCAAAATGCCTTGAATTTAACAAATCAATGTCGCTTAAGCTGTAGTGTGCTTTGTTTTTATATTTTTGTCTACAGTGCGCTAGTTTCGTATTTGTCCAACGTATAATTTCTTCTAACATGTCTTGAGTAAACAATAAGTTCCATAGTTCTTCTGCACTTGGGGCATCTCCCAAATTTTTTGCCGGTCCTCGTACACCAGGCACACTCATAACAATATTATGTTTTCTGGTCCTTATATTTAGTGGCGGTGTTTCTTTTGACCTATAACAAAAAATAATAAATTTTCCAAATTGCACGCTGAAACAATGTTCTTACCATTTTGTTTTATCTTTTTGTAATTTCTGGCGTCCGTAGTAGAAATTTTCCTGTGTTTGTGCTCCACCTGGACCTGTATCCAAATTTTCATCGCCTTCCTCACCTGCAGACATTTCTGAATCACTATCATGTTCACTTTCTATTATAAAATCCGGATCTTCATCTTCATCACTAATCACACAATCTTCGTCTTCTAACAAATCTGTACACCATTTTTCAAATCCTGAATCGTCTGGATGCATTCTAGAAGGGCCTGGATTTCCAGACATATTTATTCTAGCAGAAAACTTCACAAAAAAGTAATGACACAATTTTATTTTCCAATACGTAAACGCTACCGCCCGGTACCACG
Source organism: Aquatica leii (assembly GCA_035610365.1). Classification (NCBI taxonomy): domain Eukaryota; kingdom Metazoa; phylum Arthropoda; class Insecta; order Coleoptera; family Lampyridae; genus Aquatica; species Aquatica leii. The sequence goes on along the minus strand of CM069437.1, from coordinate 36,078,855 downwards.
TACCGCTATTGTCGATCTAATGCTCAAAAATCAAAGATACGGCTACGATCGCAACGAAATTTATACTGAGGGTATACATCAATATACCCGAGAGGTATGTATGTAGACTGCCACGGCTTCAGGCGGCAGATTTTTGAAATAATCAAATACGAACTGTTAGTAGCGGTATGTGATACCGCTAGGTAGCACTTGAGGGTTAATGGTTTTAGCTCAGTTTTTACATCATTTATTTTAATTATCGTACAATTACTAATACTGTTTTGCAACAGGTTACTGAAGCAATCATTACTGTCAAATTTTCTATTGTTATTCCTAATTAAATACTTATTTTCTATCACCACATAGTCTGTAACACATTCTGCACTATTGTAGGACCAAGACAAATAGTCACATTGTTCTAGTACATAAGTTTTGTGATAAAGCATTTTAAAAATTTTATACAAAGTAGCATTATTATTTTCCACTATTGGAAATTCTATCGATATGGTTATTTTTTCGGTATCTAATCCGACTTTTACAAAAAGGATGGAGTAGTGGTAATTATTATTTTCTAAATTTAGCATACCATTTGGGTACAAAGTTTTTAGGTAGTTTAATTCTTTACTGATTTGTGAATATGATAACAAAAATGCTGCAGTTCGTTCGCAAATATTTCTACATCTCTAACATTATTTTCTAAAATTGCCAGGGCTTTTAATAGTAGTAGGTACTGATTTCGTTTTGAAATTTGACTTTTTATGCAGCTTAAATGCTTTTCTATTAATTGTAGATTGTTATTAGTAATATTAATTAACGATTGCATTTGATCGAACATGCTACCTAGCAGGGTAGTTTTGTAATTAATGTTATTTACTAGATTTACTTGATTTTCTTTCATTATTTTTATTATGTTATGAATTTCTTGTTTTTCGTCATCATCCATTATACCAAAAAGCCAATTAGCTGCTTTACCAACAAAATTAAAGGGTGATCGTTTTTTACGATCAGGTGATATGAAATTTGCAATATTTGAATCGATTTGATAAATTTGCCTTTTAGATTGAATTAATAGTTTAATAACGTTTAGATCATGTTCTGACATATTACTACCATTATTTTCTTCGCGTTTAATTTGGTTAAATTTCTTAAAGATTAAATCATGTTGCCTTGTTAGGTTGGAAGTTACTAAGCGTAAATCACTACGTTCTATTGTAAAAACTAATTTATGATTAAATAAATGTTTATATGATTTTCCTATTTCTAAGGGTAGAATGTAATTATTTATTTCTTTAACTTCGATTTCCTCGTTCGCTTGAGCTAGGCTCAGGATCATCAATATTACGATCTTCATCCTGTAACAACGAATTCCTTTTAGTTCGTTTTACCAAATTTTGTTTTAGTTTTGTAAGTTTATTTGTTTTGTTTTTAAACGTGATTGTTTTCTCGGTTACGTTTTGTAGTTTTATTTTTTCTGCATAAGGTGTGAGTTTGTTCCTTTGCGGGTTCCTTCGAACATAAACGGTCTGTTCTGGTGCCACTTCTTCTAATACGTATTGTGGTTGTTTTTGTTGAACTTTTTCTTTGGCTCGGGTGATATTTTGTTTCACTTGTTGATTAATAAGGTCCACAGTTTTACTCCTTTCGTTGACGTAATCCGATGACATTGTTAGCTGTTTGATCAAATGGTAGGGCGTTTATTTTGTTGCCGTTGATGATTTGAAAAGGGGTAAATTTTGTAGTGGAATGGATACTATTATTATATGAAATAACTGCCAAACGTAATTGAGTTTCAAAAGGTAACTTAAATTTTTCAACATTCGAAATTCTTAATGCAACTATTAATGTGGAGTTAAATCTTCCTACGATTCCATTCGATTTAGAATTTTCGGTGCAAGTTTTATGGTGGTGAATTTTGTGTTTTAAGAAAATCTGCCACTTAATTATTACAAAACGATGGATCATTATCGGTGGTTAACTTTGAAAAGATTCCGTGAAGTGACATCTATAGGGTTAAATATTCCAATATGGTTTTTGCGTTTCTGTCTGGAAGTAGGTATGCTTGTGCGTACTTTGAGAATGCATCTACAATGGTTAAAATTATTTTTCGTTGTATAAATAATAATTCGGCGTGTATTAGTTGAAATGGTTTTTCTGCTGTTGGTGTTAGTGCTATTGCTATTTTTTTGTAGATTGCGATCTATTTTGGCACTTCGCCTCTTGACGTATGCATTGTTGCGGTCTCGTTTTTTTCTTCTGATTGAGATAAGTTTTCTTATATTTTGTCTAATTCGTCTAAGTCTTCCTTAGTGGGTCCGTTTCCATATGCTACTAATGTGTCAAAATCTATGTCATTAAAGTAAATTTTTTTTGGGGGTCTTGATAAAGCATCAGCTACGAAATTTTTCTTTCCTTTTCTATACTTGATTTCGTAATTATATTCCATGAGTCTAAGTTTCCATCGTGTTAATTTAGAATTTGCGTCCTTCAATGAAAATAACCAGGTAAGAGGTTTATGATCGGTTTCTATAGTAAATTTATTTCCGTATAAATAAGGCCTAAAGTGTTTGGTAGACCATACGATTGCTAACAGTTCTTTTTCAGTGGTACTGTGGTTTTTCTCGGCGTCGTTTAGGGTTCGTGATGCATAAGATACTGGGTGATGTTCTTGGCTTAGCACGGCTCCTATTCCTTTGTTAGATGCGTCTGTTGTCAAAATAAATTCCTTGTTCATGTCGGGATACTTCAAAATCGGGTCGTTCACCAAAAGTGTTTACATTTATTAATTATTAGTGTTTCAATAAATCCTTCAGTAATTTTTACTTCCAAGTTTTTCTTTAACATTTTTGTAAGAGGTCGCGTAATTTTTGCAGTCTTTGATAAATTTTCGGTAATATCCAAGAAGTCAAAGAAATCCTTTAATTTCCTTTTGAGTACGTGGTAAAGAGTAATTCTTAATTGATTCTATCTTTTTTGGGTTAGGTTTAATTCCGTCATTTGTAATTAGGTGTCCTAGAAATTCGGTCTGTTTTTTGCAAAATTCGCATTTGTCTATTTGTAATTTTATATGGTGTAGTTTTAATTTTGGAAATACCTTTTCCAATGATTTTCGATGTTTTTTTAAATTTGGAGAAAAAATAGTTATGTCATCTAAATAAACAAGGCAATGTGTGTTAATTAATTTTTTTAATACGTTGTTCATCATGCGTTGAAACGTCGCTGGAGCGTTTTTCAGTCCAAACGGCATTCTATTAAATTCGTAGTGTTCATATTCCGTGTTAAATGCTGTTTTTTGTTTTGATTTTTCTGCCATTTCGATTTGGTGGTATCCGGATGATAAGTCTAGTACGCTAAAATATTGTGCGCGTCCAAGTTTGTCTAATATGTCTCCTATATTTGGTAGCGGGAAGCGGTCATCTATCGTTTTAGTGTTTAATTGTTGGTAGTCGATTATCATTCTAGTTTTTTCGATTCCGGAAGCATCTGTTTTCTTCTTTACTAAGTGTACGGGAAATACCCAAGGAGAGATACTCGGTTGGATTATTTCGTCGTCTAACATCTCTTCAATATGCTGTTTAATTTTTTCTTTTGTTGTAAAAGGTGTTCGGTATGACCTCAAGAATATCGGTTCTTCATCTTTCGTATTTATTTTATGTTTAATAAAATTTGTTGCTATCAATTTCTCTTCTGCTGTTTTGAATATCTCAATATATTTTCTGCATGTTTTAACTATCATTCGTCTTTCTTCTTGGTTTAAATGGTCCATCCTAATTAGGTTGTTTAAATTTCTAAGTGTGGTTTCTTGTGGAAAACCAAAGGTTGTATAAAATTGGGGTCAATTTTCCTTCCTGTAAGTTGTTAGTGTCGTATTCTTGTTCGTAATCCGTTGCATTTTCAATTACTACGTTAATATTTCCGTTAAAAATTTTGTAATGTCCTTCTTCAATTTCTATTCCGTTAAGATGTTGTTCGGATATAAAGACATCTTGATTTGGTTTTGTGTAAGGTATTGTATAGATTTGTTTAGTGCGAGGTTGTACTTTTATTTTAATCGGTTTTTTATAGTAAAGTGGAAAATTATTATTATCTATGCGTGATAATAAATTATTCTGTAAATCGATGTTGAATTTTAGCTTTTTCAAATCGCGTATACCAATTAATGCATCAAAATATTCGTGAAAGTTTAAAACAATGAATTTTAAATTTCCGGCTGTTTTAAATTCGTCGAAGCAGGGTATTGTTGCTAAGTTTTTTATTGAACTTATTCCATTGGCTTTGCTTAATTTCAAATTTGTGGGTTGAATTGAATTGGGATAAAATTTTGAAATTATTCTGGGGTCGATAATATTAATTTCGCTGCCAGCGTCAATTAATATATTTAATGGTGGGTTTTTTATTTTAATGTAGGGTAAACTATCTATCATGTAATTTCTGTTGTTGAGGAAGCCTCGAAAAAATTTAAATTTGATTCGGGATCATCGTTTATTTCTGTTTGTTTGACTACACTGTAGGTTGCTTCAAAATCGTTTTGATTAAGTTGGTTTATATCAATATGGGCAAAGTATTGATTAGTTTCTTCGTTATAAATAACTGATTCAGGGAGATTTTCTTGAAAATAATTTTTAATACTAGAAATTTCTGACATTGGGGTCGGTTTTGAGAAATTAAAATTTTGATTAGGTCTGAATACATTTGAAGTTGGTTTATTCGGTTGAAATTGATTGAGAAACATTTTTCTTTGAGGATTTTTGGAAGAAAATTTAGAATCGTGTACAATTGGCTTAGATGCGCTTGGTTGTGGAGATTGAAAATTAAAAGAATTTTTTGGAAATGGATTAAATAATGGTTTTGAATAATTCTTTGTCTGTGTGTTACAAAATTGTAAATGCTGTCCTGATCTTTGGGCAAAGTTTACTTCGTCTTGGGCATATGCAATTGCCTGTTCAATAGTTGTTGGTTTTCTAGCACGAATTTGCATGGCTATTTGATAAGGGATGGTGACCAAATAACGATCTAATGCATTATTAATTAAAATTTCTTGTCAGAGTGGTTTATGAGTTAAATCTGACAAATTTAATTTCGCTATTAATTTTCCTAATGACAATCTAATTCTGTGTCTATATTCGACTAAATTTTCACCTTTATTAATTTTAATATTGTTAAATTCTACTGTAAGTTGTTCTAGATCTCGCGAGTCCGAAAAATGTTGGGTTATCGCGTTTATAATTAATGACCAATTAGTTAAGTCATCACGAGGTGATAAAATTTCAGAAGCCCTACCTTTAAATTTTGAAAAAATTGCCGCTCTAATCACTGTTTGAACTTCTACAACTTCTTTATATCGGGTATCAACATTATCGCATGCTGTACAAAAAGCGTTTATTTGGGTTTCTTTTCCCTCAAATAAAGGAATTGTATCTAATTCAATTTTAAAAAGTTGGTAATTTATTGTTGGGTTTGTCATTTTTGTTTGTAAAGTTAACGAATCTAGTGAATTAACTAAATCGTCCAGTTTGTAAAAGTTTCTTTGTATTAATTAATTTTTGCAAATGCAATTTCCAATTAATGAAAAATTTAACAAAATTGTCTAAGGAAATGTCTTATCTGTTAGCGATTAACAATGTGAGTTATTTTTCGCGTAATTAAACCGTATTAACAATCCTAACGACTGCGCCAGTTATATTTATTCGTTCGGATTTTTTGTTTTTAAAAAATACAAACTTAACTTATCTATTTATTAGGCAAAAACTTCGATAAATAGATTTTCGTGTTTTATTTTTAGGTAAACTTAATAACTAACTACTTATCTAATTCAACTTCCTTATATAATATTTCTTATCGCTATTCAGTCGAGCATTTTGCACAATTATAAAATGACTCTTTATTATGGTATTTTTATGTATAATGCTATGCTGTTCTATAATCCAACTACGAATCTAATCTAATATTTCGCAAACCTGGTATTAGTCATTATTTTCATTAATCAATGGAATGTTGGATATAACTTGTATGTATTGTTGAAAAATTTACATATTTGTTAGTTATTTTAAACCTCGTTTAATTACTGTGCAATTTAAGTCATCTACAAATTATTTCAATTAAAAATGCACAGTTTCTTCTTGTTTTTTATGAACAATAACACTGAAGTTCTAGTCTAAAATTTTTGACTTCAGTTGTTAATTCTTAATTTAAGAAAAAAAATGTAGTTTTGAAACTTGTAAAAATGTATAAATAACTTAGCATTCACTGCATAGGTTTCTTAGTAAAACTTGACTAATGAAATATTACGTAAAATATTTAATATCAAATTAAACAAAATGCTTAAAGGTTTACAAAAATATATTAAAGAGATGATCTCATAAACTTTTAGTGTAAACGCAATCACCCAAACGCGATACATGTTTAAAAAAAATAATAAAAAGAATGTAACCCAAAATATCATTTACATTTTCTAGATTTAACACAGTTGCAAAAATAGTTGTATAAGTTTGGCTTATCTAAAAGAAACTTGTATTGCTCTATACATCGTATTGTCAAAACTGTTCTAAGTAACAAAGTAAAATGTTTTAAAAAAATTGTTCACATAAACATAATGCTGTTAAAATTCTATTGTTGCAATTTTGTTATAAAAACAATAGAGTGGAATGTATTCGTAGATATTTATCTGACAAAATTGCAATAAAAACATTGTCTTAATTATTTTCAATAACACAAAAATTTCAAAACTAATTGCTTTAGGTTAAATAATTTTACTACAGGTGCAAATACCAAAATTACTCGTCACAACAAACTATTACGTAACTTTCATTTTTATTTAAACATTGACGATTATTTCTAAATATAATGTTATGATACAATTATGCAATATTTTAATAAATGTACTTTTACATCAGAAGGTTTTAGTCATTACTAAAAATCATGGTTAAAATTTAATGTAAAAGTAGTAATTCAAGATAACCGCAAGCTTAAAATTAGATTTAATAGTTCTGTTACTAAAAAACTTGCTATTATATGATTATAATTTATAATATAACAATCTAAAAAAATCAACAAAAGATTAAAAAACAAGAAACATTTTATTGACTGCTACCAATTAGTGATGGGACGATATATCGATAGCAGCGTGTTATCAACTATTTTTCCAGATCTTATTGTTAATACTTACGACATCAGAGCTAATTAAAATGTCGGTCAGTGGATGTAATTAAAAACAAAAAAAAAACAAGCGCCACTCCTTGAATACCTGTAAAATCCTTGGCTCGGAGACACCAAAAGTATACTATATAAATCATTGCCAAAAAAATTAGGTATAGAAAAAAGCAAACAACTTACAACAAGAAAACGTAACGAACCGTTTATAATAACTTACTGTAAAGTAACTGCAACTGTTATTTACACTTTGTGCATGGATATACCCACTTGTGTAATTTTTGTAATAGTTAAGAGTGTATATAGTTCTGGTTTCATACAGATCTTTTGAAAGTGTTTCTAGCAGAAATACAAACAAAGCCAGTCAAAGAAAAAAAACATTTGAGTTTTACATTTTTGACTTAACTGGCATTTGGATACATATTAGCGACTGTTTCTTTAATAAACAATTATCTAAAAACCAATGTTTTTTATCAATTGGAACTAATCATTTTGACTCGAGTACCGGAAACTTCAATAATAACTAGTTTCATTTTTGTATATGATGCCGTTTTGAAGTTATATCAGTTACGGATTTGTGTGCATTATGAGTGAAGAGAGTTAAACATCATCAGTTACCTATCAACTGTATTTATAACCAGAAATAAAAAAATATATTTATTTGGAATGGTATTTTAAACAGTTACTTTGTTTAGTTAAACACAAATCAACGTCACATTTGATGCATTTGGTCCTTGTACCTCCTTTACATTGTGGTACCTTGCATCTTGAAGCAAAATTTTAGTCATCAGTTGTAGACAAATGATCAACCCTGCCTAGCCGAACATCTTCCAAAGGGCGAACTTCTGATCGTGTTTTCAAAGACCTAGGGATTGTAGGTATTGGAGATGGTGGAAAAGTTAGTGGTGATGACGGACGTCAAGTCGGCGTTTCATTGCACTTTATAAGAGCCCCCCCCCCCCAATGTATGCTTTAACCTTCCGATTATCATTGTTCTCTTTTTTGACCACAGACGTGTTGTTTTTGTTGTCTTTTCTTAAGTTTTTTTTACAACTATCCCAATTATTTTTTTAGCTGAGTCTTTCAACAATGTTTAATAATATACAACAAAATTGTCAATTGTTATTTGTTTTGCGACGTAAAAAAAATATTGTTTGGCAGACACAGAACAACACAAAAAAAGGTCGTTGTAAGATATGTCCAAGAGCAAATGACAAAAAATGTTCAGAAACATGTGAAAAGTGCAAACTCTTTGTATGCAAACAACATTGCCGAAAAAAAAAACTACAATAATATGTAATAGTTGTTGCCTTCACTAATTTATGTTTACATTTTATTTTTATATTTTTATTAGTTTATATGAAATCTAGTGTTAATTTAAAATATTAATAAAGGTTACCATTACAAATTAATCGGTTTTTCTTTACAAAATTAGAAAAAAAGCTTGAGATCAGATCTGACCCCACTTTGTAATCGGCGTCTCAAAAATTGCTTGGTAATCCGAAGGTTAAGTTGCAAAAGGTCCATAACGGAATTTTTGAGTAGGTCTAGCTCTTTTGCATGGGACTTGTGTTCTAGGTAAATGTTTACACACGTTAAATCTATTGCTTGTGTAAATAATTGCAATCCCCATTTTCTAGACCTTATAAATGTCCTATAAATATTGACTAAGAAATCCAGCTTATCAATCTCTCCTATGTGGCCATTGTGTTGTCTAATTACTTCAGAAGACGTTACATCAATGTATTCATAAGAAGTTTTGTTCCTACTCCAGCACTGATCTGTGCTGCCAATGCCCATATAGTTGGATGCCATGAAAACTGGATTATTGTCAATCCATTTTGTAAGGACGACTTCTCCGTCTTCGCTAATCAAGTGTTCCGATGTGCTTTATCTTTCTTTTTCATATTTTTGTCTGGTATAAACGATGGATTTTTATATCTATTCACACGTAGAGTGCACGTAGCGAAGATATTTTTTTATTGCTAAAACTGCAGCAAATTGTAGTTCTAAAAGTGATTGTCAAAATATAATTGTACACTTTGTTCTGTAATTCTTTCCGCTCATTTCAGGACTATAGAACCCTCCATACCAAACACCTGCAACTGTACTTGAACCAACTCAGTGGTAGACCCCTGGTAAATTATACAATCATAAAGGACTTCGCTGTTAGTACAAAAAGTAAAAATTTTGATTTTCTAAGGGCTGGGCTTGATACGAACGTACTGTTTTACATTCAATGTGCCCTTAAAAAGAACCATCTGTTAATCTATTGATAGGCAACATTCAATTGAAAGAAACAGACATTTTGGTCTTATTCTATTGTAAAGTGGGCGAATTATCCAAAAACTGTTTGAGTTGTCTCGTTTATTTTTGACATCTACGAAATGAAGGTTCTGTCGTAACTTATAGAATGTATTTTGGGGCATTGTATTGCTTACAAAAGGAATGTGAAGTTTTGGCTCCTAATCATTTTTAATACGATGGTAATGTATATTCCCCATTATAATGTGCATGCCCACAAACTTCTTGATTTCAGAAACATTTGTAGGTGCAAACGTAACTTGATTTTCTACGGCGCGTTATCAAAAAAATGACTCCTATTTCTTTGATTGACTGAGTCAAGCTCTGGGGTTTGACTTGAGTGGATGTAGATGATCTAGGTAACTCATCACTTACTTCTACTATTTCAGTAATCTCATTATCGACGGCTAAAATATCTTCATCTCCTGCAAAAAATCTATCCCAACCGTCATCTTTATCTCCTTCTTTATCACCTGAAAAAGCTTTAACATCAGATAAGATAATTTTTCTATCAATTCTAACAGGTTATGTTTACCTGGTATGTGCAACCGCCGATTTTATTTAGAATACAAACGTGTACCAAAGTTTAATGACAAAAATTTAAAAACAAAACAAAAAAACTATAAGGACGTTTTCAGCACTGTCAACAACTATAAAAACATTTCACATAAAAATTTGAACTGTGAATTTGTAGCAAAAGAAATTCCAAACAGAACTCTGCATTCAAAGAAACGAAAGGGTTAAAATATTTTGGTGTATTTTTTGTACCGTAGGAATTTTGCGCTATAATACGCCATTATAGATACTAGAGACATAAAAAACATAAAAAGGCCACTTTTATTTTGTGCATAAGAAAAGCCACATGTATGTGTTAGCGTCAAACTCGTAAGTTTCCACATTTTTAAGTATCTCAAATTATCCACGCTGATTGTGAATAGTAAATGACGATTTGGGATATGGTTGTCATGAGGAATTCATCGGGGTAAAGAAGCATTTTTATTTTACAGCGCAATTTGATTTTTCTATTTTAGCAAATTTGGTCACCTACACGTGTTCTTTTAACTTTGGTTACCTGCACATGTTTTTTTAGTTTTGAAATACCGGCACCTGATTTTTTATGTTGAAAAATTTTTTTGAACGATTAATATGACACGCATCGAGTATTGAGAATTGTTCCGGATGCGTATTATGCAACCCTAAGTTAAATGAGGAATAAAAACCATTGTTTAAATTGTTACAATTACAAACAAACTGAAAAGCACACCTACCGAAATGTCTACACTAACAGAGGCAGCGTAAAGCGTGTGCGACTTAATCCAGAGGGGCCTCGCGCCTCGAAAAATTATTGTTTGAAGTTTGCAGGTCAACCCTAAATAAGAATATTGAGAGAACTGTTTATATTCAAAATTTTTGAAATTTTGTTTGTGTTTGTGAAGAAAAATAACGGTAGCTGTAAATATTTAAATAAGACAAAGAACAATCAAACACATATTTTATAGTTAGCTATATACAGTTATTTATTATATTGTCTGTTATATTTTTTCAATTTTTTGTGCTCAATTTTTTTACAATCTTTTTTAGTAGACATATATAGTGAAGGAAGTATATTATAATAGTACAATTGTCATTCATCACAGTTATTAAAGAAATTATGAATCTTATTCACAAATTTATTGTGGACATGTTTGTTAGGTAGTTAAGCAAAGATAGAAGTACAAACGTTAATTTTGTTTACAGATAGATTGTACTGAACGTCTCATCCTAAGATAACAGACCTAGAATTCAAGAAAGATAAAGATATAGAGAGAAAATGGAATCTGGATCAGCAAAAATCAAAGAAAAGCTTAAAGAACTGTATCAAACTAGGTTTTAAGTTCAAGTATAATTAAGTTTCTTAATAAACTACATCGGGTAGTACAGAATCATCTGAATGGATTGCTTTGACTTCTAAATAACATAAAACCTTGACCGAGACTCCGTTAAATTTTGTAAGTATTCTTGAGGAACTAAATATCAATACTGAACTACAGTTAGGAACAAACTCTAGCCAATCAGAATCTAACACTGAAATTCGTATGTTGCAATATAGTTCACGATGATGAACAGATGGAGATACATCTTCTGTTAGTCAGCAGCGACGTCAGCAATGCAACTGAATTTTTAAAATTTTATTTTTCAAAAAAAGTAAATAATGGTGAAACTTAACATCGTTGCTAGTTGGTTGATTTAAATTTTCAAAATAAAATTTTGTGTTTTGCATGCAGACTATTTAGCAATACTAGAAACACTTTGGTAGTATGTTACATAAGAGTACCAAAAAACATATGGCTTTTATATGGATAACGGAATAAAGCACAAAAAACAATAGATCAAAAAAACAAAAAGCTAATTTGTGAATCTCAGCAACATGGACTTAATTTGTTTGAGAGAATAATTAATTTAATTAATTTTTTAACTTCTCATAATGTGGCATTTAGAGGTCACAGAAAATTTCTCAAAACATACGACAACAGTAGGAACTCACATTTTCAACGACAGAAGCCTACTATGAGAAAACTACAACGGAATACGAGTTTGTTAAAAAATATCGATTTTTAATTAAAATGAGTAAAATATGAAATCATAGACCCCCACATGTTATATACTATTGAAAAGAGAAAAAACAAACAATTTTAACTGTTTAATAGCCTACTATGATTTGTATTTAAAAAAACACGACTATTTTCCATAACTTAAAGTATAATAAAGTTATTCAAAATTATACAACGCCATTGCATTTTACTCAAAAAAGTGCTTTAAAGTCACTTAACCGTTTTTTCTGCTTTGAAAACTAACCGAAATATCGCCATGTGTCAAAAATTGAGAAAATCAAATTATACCTGGAAAACAAAAAAACAATCGCTCAGGGATACGCAGTTCATTTTTTCGATTTTATTATAGTTACCAAGTTTCCCTGTCAAAACGCCCAATTCAGTACACCCTGTATTAGAGACTATAGTAGAGTTGAACAAATTTCAGTTATCTTAAGATTTTGTAATATCGGATATCTTACTCTCTAAAAAATATTTAACTAATGCAATATTAAAAGCTAGAAAAAATGACTTAAATATTCAAAGCTGTCGTGGCTAAAGATATGACAGTGATGCAAATATGCTGGGCGTTAATAGTGGAGTTAAAATTCAAATATTAAATATTAATTCCAGAGCATTTTTTACACCTTTCAGTTGTTAAAGTTGGAATTTGCTATTAGTCTTTTTTGTAGCTTTCTTAAATCCATTTTTGGGCATAGGTATTTCTTAATTCCTTGCAATGTTCCCGATCTTGTGCTATTTGGATCCAATTTAGTCCACTCGTTTTCTTGAGATCATTGTGATCTTCAACTTTTATTATAGTACGATCTCCATTCTATAATCCTGCAATTCCATCTGTTTTTATTGAGTTTTGCCACATGTCCGGCGTAGTTCGTTAGTTCTGCTACTTCTTGATGTTTACATCTATTATTTTCGTTGTCGCCCTTAATTTTTCGTTTCTTACTATTTCCTTTCTTGTAATGTTTTGCATGGTTCTGTTACGTGGCAACGTCTATACTTTTAAATTTAATAATTTTTGCCTTGCACCGTTGATGTTAGATATCGTTCCAGTATTCTTATCAATATTCATTTTTCAACCTTGCACGTTTATCGGTGGAACATAGAAAAACGTACTTACTTAAATTAATTTACTTGCTAATTCCTAAAGTAATGAATGGAAAACTAGATACAAATGTCTTTAATGAACGCTGTAATAAGAACTAATGTCTAAGGTAAAATTTACCACTGTTTCGGGTACCTAAATCCGAGTTTAAATTGGTAATTGTCCTACTGGAAGGACAAGATATCAACACCGGCGCAAGACGTCCACACGACAGAAGATAAGTTGTGTGCTTGTCCGCAGTAAGTGCAAATGCAAGATAAGTTAACATTCTTTGTAGTTAGTTTGAGTTTTTTATCTTCTTTAGGAGGGGCAATAAAAACCACTCTAAACTGTTTATATGGCTACGTTTCGTGCCTCTAGCGTGCACTTCTTCAGGCCACTGAAAATTTATTTACGGTAAGTGAACAACATTACACAAACGCATAAAACAACTAACTGAATTTGTTAACAGGTACAGCATACAACAAAAAACTTACAAGAAAAGGTTACGAGTGGTGGTAGTCCACTGGTCCAATAAGCATACCGTCTAATAACTTATTTAATCTAGTTAACATGAATTAAGTCAATAATTAAAAGAATTTAAATATATGTACAAAGAAAACAACGGACATTAAAGTTAAACAAACAATATACACTGAATGCAAATTCAAAAATAATTGTAACTATGATAAGGCTAATAGATAAAAATGACCATGAAATCGCATACAACTATAAAGCTTATCTTGCAATTTTTGAAATTAAATTATTGTAAATATTACTTAAATTGTTGGTGTCGTTATTGAAATTAATGTTGTTTTTATATATGTTGATGTATATCATTTCCGATACTAACCTTTTTTTGAAATTATTTTCAACATCTAAAATTGTAGGATTGTTGAAATCGAAGGTATGTCCAGTGTTAATGTGATGGACTGCTAATGCTGTGTCTGCTTTTTTTGTTTTACATTCATACCGATGGTTATTAGTCCGATTTTTTACTTTTTGTTTGGTTTGGCCGATATAACATACATTGCAATTGGTACAGTCTAGTTTGTATATTACATCGTGCTTTTCTATTGTGTTTGTTTTGTCTTTAGTTTTACTGTACAGTGTATTATAGATGGTGTTATTATTGTATATTGCTATTTTGATGTTATTTGTTTTTAAAATCGGAATGATTCTATTTGTTAAATTTGGGACATTAATTATTTTCATGTAAGTGATGTTAGTATTAAGGTTAGTGGTAGGATTGGTGTTAGGGGTCGTATTAAGATTAGTTGTAGGTAGGTTAGTTGGTGGCGGGATCACGATAGTTATGTTAGTATCAGAAAGTATTTTGTTTAATATGTTTTTTGGATAGTTATTATTCCTTAATATGTTATTTAAGATGTTAAGGTTTTCTTTGTGAAATTGAGGGCTACTCAAATTTATAATTTTATTTTTCATGGCCTTGATGACATTAATTTTTTGATGGTGTGAGTGTCTCGATAAAAAGTTAATTGTTCTATTAGAGGCAATTGGTTTAGTATACCATTCTGTGACTAACATATTAGTGTTAACATCCTTACTGAGTCTAACATCTAGAAATGGTAATGAACCCTCTTTTTCAATTTCAACCGTGAATTTTAGATGTTGATTGTAACTGTTGAAAATATTTAAAGTGTTTTCAATTTCTGTGTCGGGAATGCATGTAATGATATCGTCAACATAACATAACAAAAAGGTCGGTGTAAATGTCATTTTGTTTTTTACATAATTAAGCAAATCGTGCATTGCAAGACTGGCTAGTATAGGTGATGCTGGGTTGCCCATTGCAGTGCCAAATTTTTGAACATACATTCTGTCATTGTACGTAAAATAACTAGAATTAAATAAGAACTCAATAATATTGACAACATTAACTAGTTCTAATGTAGTGTGGCTCTTTAACTCATTCCAATATTCTTTTTAACAGTTTTACAGAGAGCTCTTTGTAATGTTGGTGAACAAAGATGACACATCAAATGAAACAAGCAAATGATTAGGCGGCATTAATGTGTTTTTTAGTTTTAGCAATTAATTCGTATGAGTTTTTATATTATATATAAATAAATATGAGATGTTCTGTATTATATTAGCTATGTATTTTGATAATTCATACGTAGGGGTTCCTATACAAGATACAATAGGTCTTATAGGAAGTTCATCTTTGTGTGTTTTGATCAGACCGTAAAACTTGGGAGGTGTACTTGTATACGTTGTAAGTCTTTTATATGTCTTTAAGTCAATATGTCCGTTATCGTATAGTTGTTTGCTGATTTTGTTATTGTTATTTTGAAATTTGTTAGTAGGGTCTATGTCAATTTTGGTGTAGATTTTGTCGTCATTCAGTAAAGTCAGTATTTTTCTTTTATATTCATTTTCGTGAATTATGACAGTAGCATTTCCTTTGTCAGACTTGGTAATTAAAATGTCTTTGTATGTTTTTTTGAATTTCCTCGTAGATGTCACCAAAGTCTTAATAAACCGGTCTTGTGGTGTCAAGGTATTTTTTGTTTTATTATTAATAAAGTTGGTAATCACGTTGACAACTTTTCCCCTTAATGTTTCTTTTCCTTCAGCGTCATGACTAGCAAGTATGTATTCTGTGTCTTTAATTAGGTTAATTATAGGAATATTATTATAATAGTTGTACATAAATTTAGGGGACCGTAAATAAATTTTCAGTGGCCTGAAGAAGTGCACGCTAGAGGCACGAAACGTAGCCATATAAACAGTTTAGAGTGGTTTTTATTGCCCCTCCTAAAGAAGATAAAAAACTCAAACTAACTACAATTTGCCAACAGGAGGACAAACTACTTTACCATTAACATTCTTTGTATGTGTGAACATTTATTTTACGTTAGTTACTAACAAACAATATTTGATCTACGTAGATTTTAAGACTATAAGGTGATTAAGATTAGGTTTCCAAATAAATAGTTAATTTTGTTTGACATTTATTGTGTATTATAAGATTATGCCATTCACTACCTTTATAATGACTAGATACAAATGATCAGATTGATGAAGTCGATTTTCTTTATTTCGTTTAGCCTATTCAGTCGATCCACTGCTTTAATTTTTTTTTATTCTGGAAGATAGGCTAACAGTTCTTGCCATTGCTCTTTGAGCAAGTTAGTCAGTCGTTCTCCATTGATATTGATTCCTTTTTTGATCCAGTTCATGTTCTTGAATATGTCTTTCACTGCTAGTGTGAACAGCTTTGGCGAAAGTTTTTCTCCTTGTCTCATTCCTCTTTCGAGTGAGATAAACTTAGTTTTTTCATGTAGGATATAGATTGCTGTAGCTTCTTCGTTTAGTTGTTTTATGAATCCTATGTATCTTTGATCAATTCTGCTATTAGTAGACGCAGCTAATTATTCTGTAGCAGCAAAAACATTTTTTGGTTTTGTTCAGAAAATGTATTTACTGTGAGTGCGTGAGAACGACTTTCAACCTTACGAAGGTATAGCCTCCGCATAGATTTTAATATTATTTGGAATAAAAAAGACAGTGATTATTATTCTAAAAGTCTGTTTCGGTCGCCGAAAAGCTTAGGATTAAAGCAGTTAGTAATTTAATATTTCGAAGTAGCGGCGGGTTTAAAAAGTACAATCGATTTAGTGTTCACGAATAATAACATTTCGTACGATTGCAAAGTGCTAATATTACTGAGAACATCTGATCATTCAATTGTGAAACAGGGAAAAGTAAATACCCATAAAATAACAGTAAAAAGAAAAGTAGATATGCAAACAGTAGAAACTACATTAAACAGGGAAGAGTATAGTTGGAGTGAGGTGCAGTCTGTGGAAGTAAATTATGTAAGGTTGTAGAAGTGGATTAGTGAGGCAATCACTAACGTTAGAGGCGCTGATAGAGTAATTCTTGCTATACGTTGCGGTCCTTGGTTTAATGAGAGGAAGGAGTTCAAAAAGAAAAGAAATAAGTGTCTGTCAGTATACCGCAAAGAACAACGAGGATACTATGAAGGTGAGATTGATGGCAAGATCCAAAAGGCATGTAGTCGACGCTGAAAAAATTAGTAAAACCTGTGGAGGGTAAGTGGCTTGCTGATTGAATCAGTACTTTACAAACAGAATTAAAAAAATAGTCGAAATAATTATATTGGAAGAGTACAGTATAGAATGGGAGTGACTGTGAAAATCTGTTGTGTGAATTGGGGAAATTACTAATGAAAGTGTAAAAAAAGTGGTGACGGGGACTAAAAATACCGGGTGTAAAGAGATTTTAACATGTAATATGTTAAAGGAATTATGGGGTATAATTATGAATTTAATTGTAAAATTTGTAACTCTATCCTTCAGCAAGACCGAAATACCTGCAGGTTTAAAAAAGTTCTGTGTAATTCCTATTATAAAAGTTTCTAGCAGCATTAAGTGTAGCGACTTAAAACCTATTAATTTGTTACCAGTAGTTAAAAAAAGTATTCGAGTCTGTTGTTTATAGCCAGTTAATCAAATATGTTGAGAAGAAAAATATATTATGTATAAATCAGTCAGGTTTTAGGGGTAGACACTCCATTGAAACTGCTATACAGTTAGTGTTAGAAAATTGGTAGCTCAAAAGATATAAGGGCAATGTCATAGTGGCAGTGTTTCTGGACCTTAAAAAAGCCTTTAAAAACACTTTTAAAAATAAAGTTGGTATAGGACTAGAAGAAATATTTTAAAATTGAATTAAAGATTATTTTGTAAATATAAAACAGTATGCTAAATTCAATAATAAGATTTTAGAAGATAGGGATGTGAAATAGGAGGTTGCTTAAAAAAGTAAGTCAGACCCATGGCTGTTTATCTTATACATAAACGATTGGCCGAAAGCAGCACGTGATGCAATATTGCATTTTTTTGCTGATGATACGCTACAGGATGTGGTATAAATTCTGTTATAGATATTGTAAATAAAACTTTAGAAATAGTGTCTAAGTAGTTAAAAACAAACAAATTACTCTTATAGTAAGAAACCTAAATGTATAATAATTAGCAATAAGAATTTAGTATTAGAAAAATATGTAACTGTTGAAGGTACTGCTATAGAAGCAGTGAATAGTTTTAAGTATTTAGGTGTTATAGTTGATCAGCTAAATGTACATTATTTGTTAAAAAAAAATAAGAAAGAAGATAGGAATCTTGGGTAGGCTCAGGATGGATTTGTCATTGGTATGTTACAAAATGACCCGTTTAAACAAGACCGATTGAACGCGATTATTTGAATGCAATACCTTCGAACGCAAGTACGTTTTTCGTAGACAAAGTAAGAACGGTAGATGTTAAACTGGCGAAAAGCAGCTGTATTTTGTATCATCGTCATTTTAAACATTTAACGTATTAAGTAAATGCTAACGTTTAAATTTAGAATAAAAAGTGAAAACATTTTAAAAAAGAAAGTAAAAAAAAATAAAATTAAATAACCGAAATACCATCAATTATAAGTTTTCTTAATAAACAGGTAGAAGTTTATTTAAAAAAAAAACTAAAATAGATATTGAAGAAAATGTTTGGTTACTAAAAACGTTGAAGTTAGTTAAAATGATAAAAAATGACCCAAAACGATCTCAAAAACATAGATGATTTTAAATAAATTAGTTTTCATAGACTTTCATACTAAAAATGTTGCAGTTGTTGATAACAAAAGAAAATGACACAAAAAATTCAAAAACATATATAGTTCAAGTAACTATAAAATAAAAATTAGCCATATTCTATAAATATTACTGCAATAAAAATAATACAAAACAGTGCTAATATAATGTATTAAAACAATAATTAAAAATTTGTGATAAAATAACAAATTACAAATTAAAAATGTATTTTACAGTGATACATGTATTTATACACTGTAATGAAATATGACTGCTAGGATCTGGACAAGTACAAGTTTTTATTTATATGCAAATTTTAGTGAATTGTTGAGAAAATCAGAAACAGAAATTAATAGATTATTGTTGACAGTTGAATAACAATGTGGAAAATTTTTTATATATTGCAAACGAGAAAAAAATAATTATGTTGTTTAATGACTGCAGTAAACAAGAATAATCAATTATGTCAACAATCTATCCGGATAATAAAAAAACTTGTATACTTGTATTGCTGTATCAATGTAGGTATTAACACATGCTTTTAACATTAAGACAAAGATAAGTTAACGTTTTATTCATTTTAATTAATTAAGTTGTTATTGACATTCTTTTAGTATCAGTTTAAGTTTTACTAATTTTTTTGTTTACGTACGTATATAAAACTTGGAAATATATTTTCATATAATTGCTAATATAATTTAATTTTTCTTTAATCAAAATTTTGTAATTATGTACACAAACAATTTTATACAATATTATCACAAATAAAACTACAATTAAAAACATGCTTACGAAAACAATAATTGTCACTATAACAGAGACAAACACGGTTTTAAATAATTAGTAAGTCAAAGTCAAAAACAAATATAAAAGCAATACAAACAATAACAAAAACGTAATTATCATAAAAGGTACGAATGGCAGTGACTAAGGCGCCATCCACAAAATAGCACGCACAAGCGTAAAGCTTCAGTGTCATTTTTTATCACAAGTTAAGATTGATAGTGTAATTTTTGTTAGTATAAACTTTAATCAAAACTATTTATTGAGCATATCAATAATTTTAGAATGTTTATGCTTGGTTTTGAATCTAGAATTTCAAGATATACAGTATAATTCAAACCTTCGATAATTCAAACCTCTCTATAATTTGAAGTAATCGTTGGGTTCCTAGAAAACCATTCGATAAATCAAATAAAGTCAATGGTACACTCACAGCCGTATTCATAGTCGTTCGCCGGCGACTCGCTGGCGTTTCTCCGTTCGCCAGAAGGAAATTTCAATGCATAATCGTTCGCCAGCAACGACGCGCATGCGTTCTATCACAAACTTCAGTGAAAACCTGGCAAGTCGCTGGCGAACGGTTGGAGGTAGTCGATACCATCTCCGGCAATTCTCTGGCATTTGGCAATTGCGAATTTTCGTTATTTTAAAAAATAAAATTGAACGTGAATTAAAAATAATTTATAATGCAAACAGAGACATTTTTGATCTGCAAATTTACATACCTCGTCGGTATCAAATAAAAAAACCAGTATAAATGTTTTTCTTTATATTTTTATTTCATTTTTCTTATTTAAAAGCGGACATCTGACTATTAATTTAGATATTATAGGTATATTCGAGACATGGAAAACTCATTAGAAGTTTATAATGAGGATCAATTTAAAAACGGTACAGATTTAGAAAAATTATAATACAAGACCACAAACGAAATTACTAATAGAGGATTACCGGTTCTTGTATTAATTCTATCTATCTGAATTTGAATAAAAACTTTTTTTTTTCATCGTAAAAACACAAATAATATGTTTACTATCGTACATAGATAACCAGTTGCAGAAATTTGATATATTTAAACAAGTGCATTTCTTGTAAACATGCAAAGAAATGAAATGCGCATGATCAGTAAGACAAATTTTTGCCGGCGTGGCGAACGGCGGGAGAACGACTATGCAACACAAATTATGTTTTAGCTGTTCGCCGGAGAAACCTCCAACGAAACCGCCAGCAAATCGCCGGCGAGTTGCTAGCGACTCGCCGGCGATCGTCTATGAATACGGCTGTCAGTAATTAATTAGTATTCATTTTTCTGTGACATTATTAGGTTTGTTTTTGTTTTTGTTTTAAAATGAGTTCTAATAAATACAAATGCTTGTCGATTTTGGAAAAAAAGGAAGTTATTGAAACTGTAAAGAGAGAAGGCAAGAAAACTTATGTGGTTAAGAAATTCAATATTTCTCTGAGTACTTTGCCAACTATATTAAAAAATTAAAAAAATCTGTGTTGCACCGTAAAATAAAATAAGAAAACGAACGACTAAAAGCTAATCTAGACATTCAGAATTTTGCTGCAAGTGAAAGATGGTTTACAAACTTTAAGAAATTTATTAGTGGTCAACCTTGATAAAAGACATATTTAACATTGACGAAACTGGCTTGTTTTTCAAGTGTTTGCTTGACAAAAATCTAACTTTTAAGGATAAAAAGTGATGCGGTGGGAAGCATAGTAACGAAATTGATGAAAATTGAACGCACCCCAATCTGTAAAATTCTTTTTAGGTTCGCTATGTATATGTAGCGACATAAATATAATGTCAATGAACTGCAGTGTGCGACATTTGGTTTTCGCAGTATTTGATCTCCGAGTTAATCTCTTAATAAAACTTAAATATTAAAGTTCTTTATTTGTAGAAAACCCTACATGGTAGCAGAACGTGGTTCTCTATAAAGAAATTCTAAAGTTTTACCGAATAGTAAAAGTGAGGTTAAACGATCGGCGGGAACGCATTGCACGTGTAAAAATTATCAAGATAAGCTCAAACGTGTTTAATATCGAGAAGTTGAATGGAAGAGACAATTTCGCTACGTGGAAATTCTGTATTAAAACATATCTGGAGCACGAGGGTTTATGGGAGTGCATAGAATATGGCGCAGGAAGCATCGTTGATCCAGTGAAGGACGTGAAGTCCAAATCTAAACTTATTTTGCTGATAAACACTCAAAACTATGTACATATTCAGAAGTGTAAGACTGCTAAAGAGGTGTGGGACAGTTTACATAAAGCTTTTGATGACAAAGGGTTAACTAGAAAAGTGGGCTTGTTGAAGGAGTTGGTCAATACGTTACTTGAATCAAGCACCGGTGTAGAAGATTATGTAAGCAGAATTATGACTGCAGCTTATAAACTAAGAAACATTGGTTTCGTAGTGAACGATGAGTGGCTTGGCACGCTAACGCTAGAAGACTTATCTGATGAATACAAACCCATGATAATGGGGTTAGAAAACTCGGGTGCAAGAATCAGTGCAGACTTTATAAAAACAAAATTGCTTCAAGAAGTGAAAACCAAAGATTCGAGCAGTGCATTTTATTCTAACCTAAAAAAGGGTCGTCAACAGAATAACCAACAGAAGCCGAAGCCATCTGTAAAAAATAAGGGTCCCAGATGTTATAATTGTAATGGCTTTGGACACTGTGCAAAGTTTTGTAAACATCCAAAGAAAACAACGACCAAAGAAAATAATAAGCGAGAAAGTTTTGTTGCAGCTTTTCCAGTTTTCTCAGTTTTTCCAAGTAAAAAAAACGAGAAATGGTACATTGATAGTGGGTGTTTGGCGCACATGGTTAGTAACAAAGATTTGATGTACAATATTTGAGAAACACCAGTAAAAACCATCACAGTAGCCATTGTCTGTATGTATGGAGATATCAATATTCAAATTACACAACAGGAAAAAATCCAGGTAAGAAATGTGAGCTCAATTACAAAGAATGGATATATGGTGTCATTTTATGAGAAAGGTTGTCACATAAAAAATGCAGATTGACAATTGTTGTGCTAAGCTACTTTAATAAATAAATTTTATGTTTTAGACACTTATGAAATGATGATGAAAGTGCACATTTAGTGTCTAATAAAGTTAATTTAAATGATATTAATTTGTGGCATCTTCGAATGACTCATCTAAATGTTTCAGCTCTTAAAAAATTGCCTGATTGTGCTGAGGGGGTTATGCTGTCGCTGGATCCGCAGAAAGATAATATTCAGTGTTCCACCTGTTGCGAAGGAAAACAAACAAGGTTGCCTTTCAAGTAGGCAGGAACCAGAGCAATGAAGCCATTAGAAACAATACACTCCAACTTGTGTGGACCAATGGACAATGCATCATACGGAGGTATGACATATTTTATTACTTTCATTGACGATTACACTAGAATGGTTCATGTCTACTTTCTAAGAGACGAAATGGGATTATTTTGTTTATACACAAGTGTTTTAGATCCACAAAGTGTGGAAGAAGCTTTGTCATCCCCGCATGCTAGTGAGTGGAAAAAGGCGATGGATAAAGAATTTAACTCCTTGATCGAAAATAAAACTTGGCAACTTGTTGACTTACCCAGAAACAAAAAGGTATTACTAAGCAAATGGGTGTTTAAAACAAAAACTGACCAACAGTTATTCGATATAAGGCAAGACTTGTTATAAAGGTTTTGCACAAAAGAGAGGAATAGATTCCCAAGAAGTTTACTCTCCAGTGGTAAGATACACCTCTCTTCGCTATTTGTTTGCTATAGCAGCAAAGCACAATCTACACATTGAACAAATGGATGCTGTATCAGCTTTTCTACAAGCAAAAATAGATACTGACATATACATGCTACAGCCAGAGATGTATAGTGAAGGAGATCAAGTATGTCACTTACTGAAGTCTATCTATGGGCTCAAGCAGGCGAGCAGATTGTGGAATATTAAGTTAAACAAAGTCTTGAAGTAAATGGGAATTGAGCAATCAAAGACCGATCCCTGTGTCTATTACGACATTAATAGAGGAATTTACATTGCCGTTTGGGTTGATGATGTAATAATTTTCAGTTTTCAATCAGCAATTACTGAAGAAGTGAAGAAAAACCTATATTTAAAATTGATTATAAAAGATCTTGGTCAAGCAATACAATGCGTGAGCTTAAGTATAAATAGAGACAAGGATACAATTACATTGGACCAGGAGAAGTATATAAACGAAATTCTCTCAAGATTCAGCATGACGGATTGTAAACCAGCAAAAACACCTGTAGAAGTTGGTTTGAAATTTGATAATACCAATGAAGTTCTATACGATTGTCCCTATCAGCATGCTATAGGGTGCTTATTATTTGTAGCTCAAGGAACGAGACCGGACATCTCATACGCTGTGAATGCTCTCAGTCGATATAATAAGAAACCTAAATCTGAGCATTGGGTTGCAGTGAAAAGGGTAATGAGATATTTACAGGGCACTAAACATTATAAACATACTTATACTAAAAATGGACAAAGTGAATTAACAGGTTTTTGTGATGCGGATTGGGCGAGTGACATATGCGACCGTAAATCGTGTACGGGATACATTTTTATACTACAGGGTGGTGCAGTGTCGTGGGCTTCGCAAAAGCAACAAACTGTAGCCCTCTCTACAGCAGAGGCGGAATATATGGTTATGTCAGAGAAGAGATTGGGGGACAACGTGATCACACTCTAGTCATCTACAGCGATAACCGAAGTGCTATTAAAATTACATCTAATGATTGTTACCTACTCAGGTCTAAACATAGATATAAGATATTGAAAGAACATGTCAATAATTTAAAGTTAAAATTTAGTTATGTATAAAGTAAAAGGAATGTTTCTGATATTCTAAGGGTACAATTTTAGATAAACATTTGTATTGTATATTAAAGATAGGATTGCGTTCTGAGGTGGGTGATGGAAATTGAACGCACCCCAATCTGTATAATTCTTTTTAGGTTCGCTATGTATATGTAGCGACATAAATATAATGTCAATGAACTGCAGTGTGCAACATTTTGTTTTTGCTGTATTTGACCTCCGAGTTTATCTCTTAATAAAACTTAAATATTAAAGTTCTTTGTTTGTAGAAAACCCTACAGAAATGTTGACAGTTTTACTTGCAGTTAGCTTGCACGGTTCTAAAAAGTTGAACCCTTTTGTCAGGAAAAGCTATATATCGAAAATGCTAAAGGGATCGCATCCTTTCCCACTACTTATCGTGCTAACAAAAAATTTGGATGACCACAAAACTACTTAATTGATGGTTGCTATCACTAAACATTGACTTAAAAAAGCAACACCGGATTAACTTTTTATTTTAGACAACTGCACTTTTCACAACACTATTTTAAAACTCCAGGCACTAGACCAAAGAATTATTCATAATTTCAAGATGTTCTACCATAAGAAAGTTATGAAGACTCTCTCAGTAAAAAACAGACTGTCAACATAACGGTTTAGTCTGCTATTGTACTGATAGACGAGACATGGAGAGCTGTAACTCCGCAAACAATTGTCAACTTTTTTAAAAAATGCGGTTTTGCAAAGAATGCCGAAGCTCAAGTTGCCAAACTTGTGAATTTGGCAGTGGCAACTGGTAGTGAATACTGTAAAAGGGTCAATATTAAAACACATTTTCTTCATTGATCAAATAAGCTAATGGAGAAGCCGCCACGGAAATTTGGACGAGTATGTGCAAGTGGATGAAAATTGGGACCTCTTACCGATAAAAAAATTGTTGTCTGCTACGAATACAAAGGAGAAAATTACTTTGGCAGGTATCCAATGTTAGAATTCTATCTATTGCGGAAATTAATTTGTATATTTTGCACTAAGCAAAGTCAAACCCATGGACCTTAAGTTAAAATTAAAACTTAAACATTTATAAGATTGTTTTGAGGTGAATTGACAATTGCTGTCATTAACCACAAATTCCAATTTTTTAATACACGATCCTTAAAAATGTCTTCGTAAAGAGGAAAGTCATCCAAATAAACTACAGAAAGTAACTGTTGCGACCGTAAATGTGCTACTATTGGCTTTATTAGCATTGTAAACAAACTGAGCGGTTGATAAGCCAAACAGGAGGGCAGTAAATTCATAAAACGTGTGATTGAAAAAAAATCTCAAGTATATTTTATGACAAGTATCTACAGGAACCAGAAAGTAGACGAATTTTAAATCCATAGTGGCTGAAAACCAGTCTTCGCTGACAAGTTTTGTCACAATTTTAAGAGTTTCTGTTTTAAAACGTTTAATTTTTGCAAACCTGTTAAGGTTCTTTAAATTTAAAATTAGTATATAAAAACCATCAGGTTTATTTACTAGAAAAATAGGAAATATGAGTTGCTTTAAAAAAGTAGATTTTGAGATTGCACCTAAAGCTAATAAATGGTAAATACAATTTGATATGCCAGTCTTTTCTTTCAAATACTATACATTTTTTAGTGTGACGCCCACTCCGTGCGCACAGTGCTATCTGAAAACAGAAAAACCAAAGGATCGCACGGTTCCTAAACGCTAGATTTGTTGAAGGAGTTTACTCTCCTATAAGACGGTGTTGTCCGGGTAATTGCAGTAAAAACACACGTTGTTTAAAGCTTCTAGCGGTTTTAAAGTCAGAGTTACCCAACGAAAAATACAAGTCAGCAATAAATAAAAATAACTTTATTTTACACTCTTAGAAACGGTAGCTGAACTGTATATTTCTGCAAGCTAGTCTAGGTAAAACTTAAACGGCAAAGATGAATAAGCAAGCGTTTGGTAAGCGGCAAAGATGGTGGTCAAACAAACGTTTGGGTACGGTAATAGCCTTTATTGCGTTGGTGGAAGAGACTAATTTGGGTTTGGATAATTGGTAAAGGGACGGGACCCAGTATGAGCCAAATAGCCGTGTGAAAAGCCTTCAACACTTTACCTAGACTTAGTGTGGACAGCGTATTACGCAAACCATAGCTTTACAATACAAATACAACACCCGCTAAGAAATAAAGTGGACCAAGTCGACATGCAAAAAGCCCTTAACGCGTTACCTTAACCTGGTGTGGATAGCATATTACGCAGGCCAAAGCTCAACATTTCAAATACGGCGCCCGGTATGGAGAAAAAAGAAAAGTTACATGATGGAGTTGTATCTCCCTGGAGGTTTGGACCCGTATACCTTCATTGATAGTAGACAGTCAAATTTTTGATGCGTTCCCCCAGATCAGATCTAAATAAACAGGTATTAATTGGAGTATTTAACAAAACTTCTTACATTTTTGTAAAGATGAATGGATAAAGTAAACATTACATAAAATTCTGCAAACGTCACTCAGTCTCTCGATCTTGGAAATGTTTTTCCATTCTATATATCTTTGGAAACGTCAGAGATTTTTTTCTCTAATCCTGACGAGATTGCACCAATCGTCTCGTGGGTATTAACTAGACACTTGTCTTGTTGTATCACTCTCTGGGAAAAAAGTTTTCTTTATTTCAAGATTTAATTTTGTTAACTGCAAGCATTGTAAATTTTATGGTGGTGGAAGGTAGGTTTGTGTAAAGGAGGAACCAAGGCAACTGTCAAAGCTTTTAATAATATAAGAAAAGGAGGATATAGAATAGTTTAATGTCATCTGCCAAGGCATATTAAGTTTACAACTCAGTTAGGTTGTAAGGAAGCATATTTAATTACCTATTTAATTTCTTAGAAAAGTACTACAAACTGTCATTAATAACACTTGTCGGTTTATTATTTTATTTCATCATACAGAAAAAAAAATGTGCAACTTTGTTAGGGCTAAATAAATCATAATAACCTTTTCGAATTATTAAATCAGTAACCAAATTTTAAGACAAAAGTACAGTCGCTACCAGGACATAATGCGATTATTTAGACGTCACTGGCTTTAATGTTATAAGTGCTTCTGTTTTTCTAAAAAAGAACATTTTTTGTGCGACCTTGTCAAGGCATAATTAATCATAATAACACTTGCCGGCTTATTATTAATAAAAAATTTAAACCTAAAAGTACTTTTATCCGTTTCGTCATCCAACTCAGCATCTAAAACAAAAATGGGCAAAGATCAACGTTTATGCCAGACTAGCAAACAATGGTGAACGCAAAGAATTTTTTCCAAGCTTGTTCAGTTTTTTGTTTTCTGATTTTTCGATTATAAGCGAAGAAAAATAATTATGTTATATACACATGTGCAAAACGTTTGAGCACAAAACAAATAATAAATTTTGATTTTTATTATTTATGGGAAGGTTTTGAAAACTTTTCAAAATAAAATAATATAATACAAACCCATTTAGAGTTTTTTTAAAATAATTAATGGAAAAAATAAATGTAATTGAGATTCTTCGTATTTTCTTTTTTTTATACTTAAATTTAAAGATTGAAATTGAAAGCGGTGTTGTGCAGATGTTTCTTTGTTTTTAAATAAAGCTACTTAAACTTATTGGCCATTTTGTTTTTATTATATACCTTTGACGTATTTTAGAATCAATTTACGTAATCCATTAAATTATATTCTTTGCAAATTATTAATGGTAATCTTTGACTTCAATTCTAAATTATGCAGAAATCTTATTTGATACATCTTTATAACTTTTGTTTGATGTATTACTGGGTGTTTATTATGTATGTGTATTTTTGCTGTTGTTTGTTTATCCCGATTATTCAACTAAATAGCTGGACTGCTTCCGCAACTAGGATTCTAGTACCTACTGGTAGGCCGTCAGTTAACTCTTTTTCTGTTTAAAATAATAATGTCGCACGTGTTTATATGTGTAGAGATTTAAACCTGTTATCATATCTGTGTATTCGTTAAACCTAAATTTGGAATGTGTTAACTTCCCGATATTTATTGATATCTTTGATTATAAACTGATTGCTTGATAAATCTAAATCATGTAATTATCTTGCATTTACATTTAGTTAGAAGACCGGAGTAGTTTTATAGCCTGTTTTTCCCGTTCTACTGCAGGTTTCACCGAACAGCAAATTTTGGTTGAAATTTAACTAGTTCTACTTAAATTGAAACTACGATTTATTTTTGCTGTGTGTTTTATTTAACTTACTACAGTTTTCCCACATATTGAAAGTAAGCATTGTATAACTAATTTAATACAACGTAGAAAAGGAGCGAGGTCCTTTTTTAATTAATTCAATATTCTTTAATTATAGTAAAAATCTGAGAAGAGTAAAACGAAGGAAAGTATAGAGACAGCTTGATCTTCGCGTTGATTGGTTAAAATACGGGGCAAGTTTACAAAAAATTTTCTATTAAAATGAAAAATTGTTATTACCAGTTTTGTTATAAACACAAGTTGTTTAAATTGATTTCAGCCAGATGATGATTTATATTTGCTCAAATTTGAAAATAACAATTAGTTGTTTAATTTATTTGAAAGAAAATTATAATTAAAATTTATAATTGTGTTAATTGATCTTTGTTTAACCTACAAAGTGCTAAATAAAAATTGTAAAAATGTGAAAAATCATATATGAAATGTGCAAGCGCTGTAAAAAAGTATACTCAAAATATTTGTGGCTATTTGTTTACGTCGGTAACATTTACCAATTTCATGTTCTTTTTAATTTTTTTTATTTTCATTTGTTGTTAGTTGTAGTTATAAACTATTGTTATTGTGAAATTGCATCTTGTATACTATAATAATAACCAAATAAAAAGAAAATCAACGCAAAAACGCATGTATATGAAATCTTACCTTTTAAGCAACTAGTTTGATGTAATTTGGGAAGTGGATTGCAGGTCCCGGTGTGCTGATTATGAAATAATATTAAAAAAGCGCCAAAACGATTGGAAGATGGTAATGGAAAACACTTAAAAAGAACAACGCAGATTATAACAACAAATATATTTATTTTATCAAAGAAAGAGAAGTTAACGAAAAACAAGCGATGTAGAATTACATACATAGTGTGAATTAAGGCTGTATGCCCGGAGCAGAAATCGTTTTTACAATTTTACAAAGCCAAATTAGATCGGAGGATTTTCAAAATGGTGCCAAAATTCTTAAAAAAATTATCTTCACTTAGGTACAGAGGCATTTTTTAAATTTTTTTTTCGGGGCCTTAGATAGAATCAAAAAAATTTGAAATTTAAAAAAAGAACTCTGCTACAAACAAATTCACAACGCTTAGAAAAATAAATTGTTCTTCAAAAAAATCCTATCTTTGCAAATAACGTCAGGAAATTGAAAATAAAACTTAAAAAATTTACTGAAATCTATTGTGATATTGTGGTACGACGTCGAATTGTAACTTCGATTGTTGAGATCCGCGCAAGTGTTAACGTACACAAACACGATACTCTCTTCTCGGAACGCATAAAACTGATAATGTTACAGAAAAGACGTACCTATCAACATTCGGGTTTTTATTATTCAATGCAAATATATAAATATGAAATTTTTTGTATTTTTTTATTTTCTATAACTTTTCTAGATGTAAAAAAATACATGAATATAAAACTAGTTGTAATTTTTTATTTTCTACCACTTTTGCCTAAAATAATTGAATCGGTTATTTGGAAAAAGGTACAACTACACTAAATTAAATTTTACACTACAAGGAAAAGTGTTATAAATTAACATTCTGAACTGACTGCCATAAAACACTTCTTTTGCACTGTTTTTGTACCAAAAAATGCGTATACAGAAATATAAAGAACTTTTTTCAAATAACCGATTCAATCAAGAAAGCCAACATTTACGTTGAATAGTATTAGTTTTACCCAGCCCAGTGGGCTCCAAACTACGAAATAACAGAATCTTCTTCCTGTTATTTGTAATTGTCTCTGTATTTGATAAAAATAATTGTGCGATCTTTTTAACTTTACAGCATTTTCTTGCAACGGTAAATACAATACTAGTTTGCGTTCAGCTGCTTTTCTCGGCGATATTTTTAATTTTGCCATTTTGTAAGAACACTTTATCTCAATTAAACCATCTTCGCCTACTAATCCGTCAGGAGTAGCATCAAGATACGTAGTTTCTGCAGACACAAACAATCCACAGCTTTGAGCTACCTGTCCAAATTCTTGTGAAAATTGTCGTTTTGCTATTTCTTCATGATCCGGACCCCAATTTGTCGCGACGCTTCCAGAAAAAGTTGAATAAAGTAACCAACCTGTTTGCAACTTTCTTCCCATCTGTTCTTTGGCGTCTCTTACAAACAATACCAAAATTTGATGCCGTGAGCCGCAAACCTCTTTCTTTTTTCCAAAGGTTACTTGTATTTTGCCCAACAGTATTCCGTTCTAAAGAGATTAATTCATGTCATGTTTCATTTATTGAATTCAATATACATGATTTCTTTTCCTCTAATTCTTCTGTTGGAATTGGTTCTTCCAGCAAACCATAATCTTAATCAAGTTCTCCTCCGCTTCTTATTTTTTTTTTATTGCGGCTTAAAAAAAGTTTTGCACGACTCTGTCGGTACAGGCGTTTTGTTTCCATTTTTTGGGCAATTAATAATGTCTTTCTTTGAGGCATTTAGTTGCTCTTGAACGGTTTTCTTCTCCTTCCGTCTGTAGTTTACAGCGGTATTGACACCTATCGTAAGTCGTTGAATGTTTGATTTTAATATCTTGCGTAATTGGGCCTTACACCGCTTACTTTTGAACTTTTTTTGTGTCGATATTTCTCGCTATTTAGTACAAAAATTGCGAAGAAGGTGATTCTTGTATTCAATTTTTTTGGTTAAAATGTCTTTCCGGTATGGTTTATTTGCATACAAGCTTTTTTAGACACTACTATCCCCGTCTCCAACAAGATGAGTGTACTTTAAACCGTGCCACCGTCCACACTTCGCTTAAAACTCTCTAATATAATGTCAGATTCCATTGCCGTAAATGTTCTTGACCAGTCTTTGTAATATTTGTGTTCGCCACTGTAATATTTCTCCGTTTTGCCCTTTTACACACAGGGCAATATTTGTTCCTAACGGCGACTAATAATAATTTGCCAGTGTTGGCACCAACAATACATGTCACACCAGAAGAAGCGTCATACTTTGTCTTATAGGACCGTTTCGACCACGCTCCATCGGCAATGACCGTTATAAGAGGATAACCTTCTGCATCATTTTCCGTTTTCTCGAGCAGTACGTGCTTCTTCAATTTCTGCTTCTTCCGTGGTTCCCCTTATGTTGCTAATATTGTCTCAGGCACTTGTTCAAAATGTTTTTCAAACTGTCTTCTCCAGAGTTGGGGCATATTCATAATACTCAAATGTTGTGTCATTTGACTAAAGCCCATTCCGTTGGTTATGGTGGACAAAACCATTGCTGAATTGGCAGTTCAAGAAACTTTTCAGACCATCATAAGACTCTGAAATAAGATCTATGTCATTGAAGTTACAGGTAAATAGCTAATGGCTATTAGCTTTTCGTAACTGTTCAACAAAATCCTCAATATCAAAAAATCTTCGACCCGTTACATGTCGATCGGGTTCTTCGGTTTGTTGTAACTCTGGTAGCACTTGCTCTATTTCAACTTCTTCTAAATCAGTGAAGCTTTTTTCTATTTCAGTAAATGTTAAAGGGTTACAAAGTGTAAAGTTATCCGGTAGATAGTTAGCAGCAGAAGAGGTCGGTGTATTAATCGCAGGCATAACTTCAACCAGCGGAAGTGCATTAGTCCGTTTTGTCCCAATGTTTGAGCGTAAGAAAATTGATGATTATAATAAATGTGTTCATCCTTGTAATTTGTATACTTTCATTGATATCTACGGTATACCGCTGTATATTTACAAATTTCATGTCGTTTGTACGATGAATAAGTTTAAAAATACACAAAAAGGCACACTCACCTTTTCATCTTCAATTTAACACTTCGTTTTCTATACAACTTCTATTAATTATTATATTACACTCACACTAAATACAGCCTTCCTGGCTCCACACTATATGTACAAGTCACTAAGTAAATTGATGTGTAGGTAGCACATTCCCCTTGAGTAAACTGAATAATAAAAACTTATAATTCCAGAAAAAACAATGATAACTATTCTTTCTCGGTTTCCCGAATTTTCAGTTCAGTGATCGATGTCAGTTTTATGCCTACCGAGAAGACAGTATCGCGTTTGTGTAGATAACTTTCTTAATCGTTTGTGACGAAAGGTTACCCTAAAATTAGATGTTTCGAATTATTCTGGAATGTGAATCCTTATGTGAAAATAATTTTTGCGTTTGATTTTATATTTTACTTATACTAAAGAATTAAAATTAAAATTTCAATAAAAATACGTTCATTTTAAAATTTATTTTGTTTTGATCGCTCTACACCATAATTGACCTTTGAGTCTTATAAATTTTAAATTTTGTCGTAAAATATTCCACAAAATTTCTTTGAGTCTAATTTTTTCAATAATTTTGCTACCCTGCCAAAATGTTTAAATTTGGAAATATACATTCCTTGGAATCATAAACTTTCATTACTTTATTATCGCTACGTTTAAAATCAAATCAAAATTTGTTTCTAGCCTAAATCTTACTATCATTTTCAAATCGTTTATAAATTATGCAAGAATACAGTACACGCTCACAAATGTTTTGAAGATCAACTTACATAACAATTAAATTGTTTTTGATTACACCGAAATGTTACTACTATCACCTGTTTATTTTATACATAGTACTAAAACACGATATGACACATGGTTATCAAGCTATAAAATGTGATATAACACGTACACTTTCAGTGTACGTTCTTGTTCTTTATATATGTTTAATATAGAACGCTTGTGTTTGATTATAAATAATGCAAGAATACAGTACACGCCCACAAGAATTTTTAATTCTCACCAAGTGAGCAAACAGCCTTAAAAGTTGACAAATATCACAGCCAGTAATCGTTGATGCAAACCCTAAAGGGTAAGCAACACTACATACATAAAATTATCGTAGTATGACAGTATAAGTTAATCGAAAAATTAAACTTTGATTCGATCCAAATTTAGTGAATTCCAACCAGAAGCAAATCTCACTTAGAATAAACTCAAACCGTAATTATACAAACAAATTGCGTTTGTTAGATGCGATACAGAGATAAAAGTTAACCAATGCAATTTTAGTTTAATATCATTTAACACTTTTTTTACAATGCAGTTCACTATGATTATCAAACGTGAGGTTTTCAATACATATTATTTTGATAAGTATGTTGCATCGCTAACAAAAATGTTGGTACTACATTAGCTGCGCGAAAAATGGTTGACGTTTCTAATTTTACTCGAGACGAATTCTAGCTGGGAAATAAGTTTAGAATGTTTCAATTTAGACGTGTAAATGTAACTTGACTTAAAGAGCCATCTACTTTATTCTTTACTACCATAAAACCTCGTGTTTGTACAAGAAACCTCGTACATATGGCAACACTGCTCCGGCACCACCGTCGTTTTTTTTAAGTCATGATGTAAAATTGTGCTGCGTTTCTGACATAAACAAAGAACTACCGTATGATCATATAGTAAAAGTACCTGAAATATACTTAGTGTTTGGTTATCAAAATAAGTAAAAGCGCCAATACCAAAACTTTTAGATTTTTGAAAATATATTGTTCTTTGTTTAAAATTAAACATAAAGTCTTGATACAAACGTGATGTCAGTAACGTGTTACAATCTAAAACGAAATTGTTTAATCTTACTAAAATTAATAATTCACTATTTTAATATATAATCTTTCATACTTTTATTTATACTTAACAATTCAATTGTTATTTTATTCATTTGTGTGTTACTTAACAATAAAAAAAAATTGTTTGTAACTGGAAATCATTTAAATAACAATTGCATTTTTATTTGTCAGTTATCGCTGTTCAAATAATGAATAAACATTTATTTGTTATTCAGAATGACTAAAATAATATTTCAATTTCTCAAAATAATAATGGAATTTTTGTTTATCATTTCCAAGTCATAAAAAAACAGTTCTCTCTCTCTACACTAAAAGGTTTAAAACTCCTATAAGAAAGTTTCGAACAAGATTTATTTTGTAAGATTTTTTGATAGTATCACTGTGCAAAATGCTGATTGTTATATGTTTACAACTTGTTTTGTGGTTGTGTTATTCTTCTTTTAACCCAGAACGGTTTCTTGTTTAGAAATGATAATATATATCATTGTCATACTGATTACCCATAAAAGCGATAATTACATAAAAATCATTTTTATCGTTTTAGAAAAGAACAATTTTAAATCATCTGCTCATTTAAAACTTTTTCTTGTTCGGCTTCAGTTATGATTATGTTCAGTTTATGCATTTTATGTGATCTGCGTTAGTGCCAACAAAAACTTAGCGTTCTAACAAATCACGTAATTGAAAATGAGGAAATAAATGCTTATGTAAAAAACAAAAATGTGCAAATAACGCAAATTAATATTTTCGGAAAAATGTACTTATACTTACTTACCATAAATAATTACACACCAAAATCCGCAATTTTAATATTTCTTTGTAATTTTTCCGTTTACCAACAGTAATTTTATAAATTCCATTATAATTACTGGTTAACCAAAATTTGTTTTTAAATACATCTATTAAAATGATGAGGTAATAATTTTTAGAAGGGATTACAATATAGAAACATATTTATGTGGCTATTTATAAATAATTGTTTTGTAATAACACATTACTATTACATAAAAGAATACTATCGAACAATGTATAATACTTGAATATATTTTTTTAATGAACAGGAAGTTCAAGTCATGAATTTAAATTTTGAACGTAAAATTAAATGATTAAAGAATGCAATTTGAATAAATTTGTTTTAATCTTGCACTAGTCATGTTTATTACTTATATCTACTATTACATTGCAATTATTTCTTTATTGTAAAAATTTTGATTAATCCCAAACAATTATGCAATTATAAGCACAGAAAATATTGTTCTCAATACTGAATCTTTATTGTATAAACATTATTTTTCTTAATTATAATTTGCCATTTTTACACAAAATAGAAAGTTACGACAGCCAATTTCTTATAAACTAAATTAGAACTAACTCTAAGGTGAGATCATTGAAATGTAAGATTACATTAAAATGTTAGGAAGATTTGAGATAATTTCCTAGTAATTACCATTACTATTGATTCAAAGTGTTTTAATATTAAATATATCTTACCATAACATTCATATCATTATTACAAGCTAAGTAGTATGTCACAAATTTTAAACATATCCTCCAAGCTAAAACTTACTAATTAGATACCGAGTATTTTTTCATTTTAATTTTACTCACCGCTAATACTGTAAGGAATGACCCGATCCACATAATGTCGGTTCACATTAATAAAAAAAATCATTTAAGAAGTCGATCGGCAGTTATTGCACAGCTTCACATTTAAATAACAAACAATATAGCAAAATTTACTGAGAAATATAAATAAGAGTATATGAAACAGCATTACAAATTAACTATTTAAAAAAATTTACATAGCTATGTTAATTTCTAAATTAATTCTAAAAATCATGTAGATACAGATAACAATTTAGGAATATATTCACATCTAAATATAGCTAAACTAAAGTATTAATAAAATACTTTGAATTTAGACAAGTTTACGTATAGGTATATTGTTATATTGTATATTCCATATCATTAGCACATTCCATAAATATACATATAACGTTTTTGAATATTTGAAGAATACCTATACATGTAATAGCGAAGGCTTCCACGGCCGGAGTCTATACTAAGATAAGAACGTCTTCCGGGTTTAGACCGTGTCAATGTTGTAACCGAAGTTGCCAACGTTTCGCCCACTTTCGTAAGAGGCTTCATCAGGGCGTGAGAGAAATCGAAGAACTCAAACAAGCTACCGAAATCTAACTAAACACTTCTCAAAAGTTAGGTAATCAACTTGTGAACCAAGCCAGATTCTAAACTCAGAAAAGGTAAGAAAGAAAACGATAAACTCAAAAAAGCAAACGAAAATCTAACAAAAAACCACTACAGAGTTAGGTAATCAACTTGTGAACCAAGCCAGACTCTAAACCCTATAGAAGTGACTTAAAAAGAAATAGTTTCCGTATATAAAGAAGAAGTATCGTCACTACTGGTTAAGCTCGACTCTGATTGGGTTACGGTTGAACGAGGGCGTGTTTTCGATAAAGGACTAATGACCCGGAACCAAAGAGGGGATAGCTCGAAATCATGATCACGATTGAAGTTATTGGGGTGTTTGATGATTTCTATGCTCTCTCGAAATTTCCTGTTAAAAAAGAATGGAGATTTGGCAATCACCGAAACGTTATCAAAATCTATCTTGTGACCTGTAGTGAAATGATGTTCAGCAACCGCAGACTTAGAAATATGTCTTTTCCTTATACAACGATCATGTTCTGAGAAGATTTTTTATGTGCTGTCGAGTCTTCTACATATAAGACACCTTCCTCGCCACATCTCAGATCCCATTCGTATTAACACTGGCAAAATCCTTGAATATTCTAAAATTCCTAAGCCCAACATTTCTAGGTCGGAAGAGTTAGCCCTAAAAAGTCTTCGTAAGAACCCTGATATTATTGTTCTTCCCGCCGACAAAGGCAATGCTACTGTCGTCTTGAACCATATTGATTATGTTGCGAAAATCCATTCTATTGTGTCTGAGGAAACGTACGGTCTTCTAACTCGTAATCCCATTTCAAGGTTTGAAAGTGAGGTCAGCCAAATCATCAAATCTTCCAATCTACCTCCTGAAACTAAACGTCGACTTACCCCTTTAGATTCTAAACCACCTCGTCTATACGTCTTTTCGACATATCGTAAGTACTATCCAATCTCCCACCTACAAGCTAGCCAAGTTCTTGTCCAACATTCTTTGCGAGTTTACAGGTAAAACCTCTTTTCATATCCTCAACTCTCAGCATTTTATTGAACGTCTACAAACTATAAAACTTGAACCCCAAAATCTTCTTGTGAGTTTTGATGTCACTTCACTTTTTACTAAAGTTCCTATTAAGGATTCGCTGATTATCATCGAACAGATTCTGTCTCAACATGACAAAGACTTGAGTTTGGTTTCTCTTATTGATAAGCCGGAAGACGTTCTTATCTTAGTATAATACCTATACAATTGGAAATGTTCACTAAACATGCAATAAATATTTTAAATGTTTTTAAATATAACACAAATATTCACCTTTGTGTGGGTAAAAGAATAGTGACCCGCGAACTCTACAAAAAATAAAATATAATATTTATGACAAATAAGAGTTTATTGTATACTGACCCACCAAAAGAGTGCTTAACTTTTTATAGATAAATGATCGTGACTCACATTTGGAAGTAACACGTGGTGCTAAGATAAAAATATGAAAATTACATTTAATCTGAAAAAGAATAAAAACAGCTTACCCTGTGTTAAATAAATTAACTACTTACAGCTGTTTTTATTATACATTACGCCACAACAAGCAGATGTTTAAAGAAATAATTCTTTAAATTCAAGCAGACATATTAAATGTGC
Organism: Aquatica leii; assembly: GCA_035610365.1. Taxonomy (NCBI): domain Eukaryota; kingdom Metazoa; phylum Arthropoda; class Insecta; order Coleoptera; family Lampyridae; genus Aquatica; species Aquatica leii. The sequence continues at coordinate 36,040,817 of CM069437.1, read as the reverse complement.
GACAAAGTGGAAGTAAGATGACGATTTAAACTTTGACTTAAACAGAAAAGATAAAACGATACTTGTTAGAGAAGTGAAAGACTTTCTTTGAGTCAACCAAGAATATACAAGGTAGTTCAATTTAAATTTAGAGGACGAAACAAAAGACTCTGGTCTTTTTTTTGCAAAAGTCTATATACATTTACATCAAGCAGCAGTCTCAGGATGACAGCTGTCGCTAATGCGTTTCAAATGACAACAAATTCCGCAGTTTAACGCCTTTTCTGGGAAGTGTCCTAAAGCCGCTGCCATTCACCCAAGATCAAGACCTTTAAGTGACGTTTGGCTGCTGAAAAGAACGGAAAGTCATTGAGCGAAACGTGCTGGTCAAGCAAATTGCACGTGCCGCTTAAAAACATTTACCTCCAGACAATTTGCCCCCAGACGATTCATTTCCGGACAATTTGTCCCTGAGAACAATTCACCTCCAGACAATTCGCTCCCGTACTTAGTAAAAAGAACAATGCAAACCACAAAATATACAAAAATCAAAATAATAACATTTATTTACTATAAAACTGCAGAAATTAAAAACTACGTAATCAAACATTTAAAACGCAAGATTATGTGCGATTCCTCAAAGAAAATCTAAGAAATCCCTGTTTTCGTAATTTAAAACTACTTGTCTTAAGCGTTCAACCACAGCGGTGGCAGCAAGTACTCCAACTCTAAATTGGTTTATTTAGTAATTGTGTAATTTTGCTCTTTTTTAAGGGCACTAATAAATTTTAAAATGTTTGGAGAAGCATCACATGTTCTACGAAATTGGCGATGCCATCCTTCTACGTGATTATTGGTACGATGCTGGTTCTGTATTGTGCCGTCAAATATATTTCGTAAAGAAATAGGAAATTAAGGAGAACGCTTTTACCTACGTTCACGGTGACCAATATAATTGTCAAAATAATCCACCAACTACAATTTTCGTTTTTAACTAGGATATCAAAAATGTCTGCGATCTGCGCAGGTGGTACAAAGGAAAGAGCGGCAATAATTCGCATCCATAAAGCGAAGACATGGTCTCTTTGATAGTTGGCTGTAAACCAAAACAAATAAGTTTTAATTTTTGTAACAGCATTGCAATGACTTAAACTTTCTACTTATGTTAACAAAGTTATCTATTTTCTCATAATGTATTCTTACAATCTTTTATCATTATCATTAGAACAAAGATATATATATTGACAGTGTCAGTTTCCAATTTCGCCAAAACTATTATTACTGTCATTTACTCGAAAGTGATAAAAAAATATATTTCATCTAATTTTATTCTTTATGGTCTCGTTAGTAGGTATTTCAATTTTTTTTGGTAAATTATCAATTTCTATTGCCTAACACTACTTAAGTTAACTTTTTTCCCTTTCTTGGTTTTTTTTCTTTATATATTATCATACTTATGTTGGTTTAGTCTTGAGTCATTGTTAAATAAGTAAATATAATAAATATTATAATACATAAAAATAGTGACTGTAAATGCGGGGGCGAATTATTCTCATGAACAAAGTGTCTGAGGGCGAATTGTTCGAAGACAAATTGTCCAGGTGTAAATAGTGGGGGTGGATTGTCCGCATACCGCACGTGACAATCGTGCTAAGAATTTTGCTGCAGTAAATTTCTTGCAAAAGGAGATGCTTAAACATGACACAGGAGGTATCTACGGGAACGGTGCGATAAGCCCCGAGAATAGTTTTAATGAATAGGGATTGCTGCGAGGCTAGTTTTCTGATAAGGAATGTCAAAGTCTGTAGTTTTGTATTTGTAGAACAAGTGCAAGACGTTCTTGCACTTGTCAACCACAACTGCGCAATGTTTTACAAAACTCAATCTGTCGTCAAACAAAAGTCCTAGGTACTTAAATTCGAAAACACTACGGACAAAAATGTTGAAGAGAGTAAAAATAAAGTAAAGAACGTGACTTCTCTCGAGCTGTTCTAAAAGAACTTAATACCAACCAACAATTTGATTTTTTGTTACCATTTACTTTATATTATAATATAAGACTCCTCCGAATCAAATACATCAAAAAACTTACTAACTTAATTGTTATACACTTTGAAGGAGTTTATTGGAAACAGCATGGCACTTACTATACATAGTAAACTAACTAACTTCTGCAACAATCTCAATCGTAACGTTTGCTGACAACAGTGTGCTACTGATGAAGATCTAGCCAAAGTTTTTACTAAACTACAAAAATATCTCAATACCAAAAATACCAAATTTAAATAAATTTGTTAACATAACCTTTGCAAATATAAGAGACATTTCCACTCATCTAGATCAATAGAACAATAATAATAAAATCTGACAATGCCAAGTATTTAAGTATTAACCTCGATAGAATCCTAACTTGGAGAACTCTGGAAGATTGCGTCATCTGCTAACTATCTATAATAAAAAGATTCTAAACTAAAACCTTTTAAACTATCTTTAATTCAAACGCACTGTTCTCTATAAGTAACCGAAATATCTACAGTGACCTAAAAGTGGGTTTTGTAAAACAGTAAAAATGGAAGGTTTTCAAATATGTATGTCAAAATGCAACCAATACCAGTAAATAGAACAAATCAAAAAAGTAAACGTTATAAATGCATTTTTAATAAAATTTAAACCTAAATAAAAACAAAAACCAAAATAAAAAAATCATTATTCATATAACTCTAACGACCCACCCAAGTTAATCAAACATTCAGAAAAAATATTCTAAAAAACAACAAAACAATAAAAATAGTGCATTTTAGATAGTTTTAAATAAAACGAATAACTGCAATCAATCAATGTAGCAAAAAAAATGTATAGTAATAAACAAAAAAAAAATTGTCTATCCCACTGTAAAAAAAACAATTTCTAAAATAACTTTATAATCGTATTACAATTTTCCATTATGAATAATTTTTGTGTAGTCGTTATCACACAGAGTTTTTGTCACACGTCGCAGTGAACATCTTTAGAACTTGGAATAAACCGATTGATTGCGCCGTGAAGTCTTGTTCTTATAGACCTGTCTCCGATTGATTAAACTGGTTTTCAAATCTCCGCTAAAGAAAAACTAGAATCTCGGTTAACCCTCCGGTTTACTGACTAAGTCTGTGAGGCCCAAGCAAATCTTCATTTCTTGTATTTTTTAAAATATTTTAAAATTTTTTTTAGTTTTTTGGTACCTTCCTAACTTTAAGACCTGTTTTTCTTAATTTGTCTTAATTTTATCATATGTCGTTTGGCTACAAGAAGGGCTTTGAGCTTGTCAGTCACAACCCATATATTCGTGTAAGTTTTTTTCCTACAATTTATTTTATTGTATTTCGTAAAAGGAATAATTTTCTGTCGTTTTTAGGCATAAAACATTCTTAAGGCTTTCCTCTAGTTTGTAAGTATTTACGCAGAATCTTTTGCATACGCGTAAGTCTCTAAATTACAATTGTTTATCGATTTTGCGTGTTTTGCATGTTAGCAAACTTTAACTCCAGTTTAAAGAATTTACCTTTCTTTCTCTAAATAGTTTATCTTTTGTAGAAGAATTACCGCTTATATAAACTTGATTCGTACTGTATAAACGAAGACAAGGAATTTTTTTGGTTTAGTCTCTATTAGATGTGCAACTGATAGTTGTTTTCCATTTGTGACGTTTTCCACTTGTGACTTAATTACTTTTATTTGGTGAGATGGATGCTTATAAACTTTACAATGAAGTACTAACCCCAGACGTTTCTGAAACATCTGAGTCAGAAGACAAAGGTACACAAGATGTAATTAACGAATACGATACAGATATGGAGCAAGGAAGACCAGATGAAGATGGCAACCAATCAGATACTTCTAGTACAACCTCCACATCTCTGTGTTTTTATAGAGGAGATAGAATCCAGTGAAGAAAGCATACTTTAAGCCAACGAGTTTGAACAAAGCAGCAAAATATCGTTACCCAATTGCTTGGTGTTCGTGCAGGTGAAAGAAACGCAAACGCGTCAATTTAGTGTCGGATGCTCTTTTTTGAGAAAATTTTAAACACAGTTATCAAAAATACCAATTTGTATTTTTAAAAACTAGCATGAAAATACAAGAATAAATACGACGTTTATCGGATTGCTGTATTTGGTGTGTTCTCAGCATGGGACGCAAAAAAATTATATAAATTTTAGTCCGAGCACGGCTCCAATTATTTCCTGCTAGCTTATTTTAGCAAAGATTTATGTTTCTGGTAAGATGTATACGTTTTGACAATACCGATGCAACAGATGAGCGAAAAAAGTTGGATAAACTTGCTGCCGTTAGAGACATTTTTGAAAATGTCAATAAGCAGTTTAAAAAACATTATAGTGTGCTTAAATATGAGATACATATTTAAGCACACTATAATGTTTTAGATAAAATGATGTGGTCTATATTCCGAATAAGCTCAAGAAATATGGGATCAAAATGTTTTCTACAGTGAATGCAAAAACATTTTACACGTTGCATTTGCAGATCTTTGCTGGAAATCAATCTGAAAGTCTCTTTCAGATAGACAATTCTGTAACCGCTATCATTCTATGAATGACAAACAACATCTTAGGAACTAGAAAAAATGTTACCATGGATCGATGCTTTACTAGCGTGGAAACGATAAGTCGTTCGTTGCATGATCACTGCCTAACTGTATTTGGTACAATACAATCCAGTCGAAAGTCGTTGCCAAAAGAAGTTAAAAGTGTTAAAGTCCTGTAAAGTCTTCATTTTTTGCATAACATGCCAATATGACAATTACTTTATATGTCCAAAAAAAGTCAAAGGTTGTATTACTTGTACCTTCAATGCACTACGATAACAAAATAGACAAAAATGTGAAATTAAAAAACCAGAGCTGCTAACATTCTACAATTCTATAAAAAGCGGTGTTGATGTAGTCGACAGGATGGTTAGCCCGAAAGAAAAGACGATAGCCATTTGTGTTTTTTAGGCAACGTAGGAGCAACGCATTCATAATAAATGAAACGAACAATCCAGAAAATGAAACGAACAATCCCAATGGAGAATTTTCAAAAAGCAGACGACTATTTTTGGAAAATTTGAGCAAGGACTTAGTGCTAGAAAACATGAAACTACGAGCAAATACGCTACCACGAAAAGTAAGGCTATTAGCTGGTAAATTTTTAAGTGTCTCAATCACAGAAGAGCCCCGACCAACTACTTCAATTGCTCGAAGAAAGTGCAAATTCTGCAAGGACCGAAAATCAAGATACTCCTGAATGTTTTGTGGTAATTGCATTTGTTTGGAACACACAAAACCATGCTACGCCGGCTGTGCGGCAAAATTTAGTTCTATTTTCTATTCAATATTTTGTGTGTCAAATTTATGTACACTTATTTTATATATTTTTTACACTTAATCAGCCATATTTTTTGCAAATAATTCTATGTTATTGTTATTGTCAGTTTCGTTTTTTTAATTTCTAATTTCTTCTAAAAACTTGCATTACATGTAACTTTTTTTAAATAAATGCGAACTGCCAAGTCCATGTTTTTTTCACAACTATTTTTACTCTTAGCAGTGCAAAATAGACTAGCGATATCAATGTGTTATTAATAGAAAAAAATATAACACAGTTTGGGTCTGAGAGAACCAACCCGTGAAATTGTGTGATTCTAAATCCACCCGTCAACCGAAGTGTTAATAATAAAAGTATTTACCTATTGTCTGCGCTATAAATAATAACTCTTAGCAAGAAAGATTTAGTAATTTATACTTAATTCTGGGAATTTTGTTTAAAAGTTGCAACATTACTAGATTTTTATTTAGCGAATACAATATTTCAAGCGACCTAGTATCTATTATCAAAAAATGTCTGACGTTTTACTTTTTGATAAACATCAAGAGCCGCTATGGGTTCTCCGCCGTGGGTTCTCCGCTTTCACTGGTTGTTACTAATATATTATGGAATATTTCGAAAAAAAATCTTATCTACATTTTATCTAAAATTTAAGTGCTGGTACAGATGAGATCATGACATTTTTGTTATTTGGCATAATCTTTTTACGCTCAACTAGTTTCTATGTCATTAAAACTCAATTTACTACAAATTACTATAGAGTTAGAAAGAGCTTCTCCTTGCCATTTTTGGACGTTTTCGTTACTCGAAATGAAGATGGTTTATTAGCACATTCAGTTTATCAAAAACCTATCCATACAGATAGATATCTAAATAGATCGTCTTACCATCACTCCTTTTAGAAATTATCAGAAGTAAATTCTTTAGTGTACAGCTGTTCCCTTATGTCAACCTCAAAATCTTCAAAAAGAGTTAAATTATCTAACCAACGTGTTAGTCGCCAACAATTACAATAGAAAAAGTATTAAACATTCTGTTACAGAGTTTACGTCTGTAAAACCAAGAGTAACAGCGGAATCTATGTTTTAACCGGTGCCTATCGCTTAACTAACTAATGTCAAAATTACCGCAAACCGTATAAGAAAAATGTTGTCTAAACAACATTATTACTTGGTTTTCTATTCTTCCTAAATTGGATCAATTTTTAAATTCTGGGAAGAACGTGATTTCTTTTTAATCTGACGGCGTTCATAGCATTCCTTGTTTTTGTGGTCGTGCATACATAGAAGCAACGGGCAAAAGCGTGCGGAGCACGTGCTAGAAACGGGCCATCAATTTTTTTTGATAACACTGCTAAGACTTTTCCGATTGTTTCTAATTCCTATCAGCAAAAAATTAGGGTGTCAATTAAAGTAATTAAAATTTTGTTTATTATTAACCGAGATTTTAGTTTTCCTTTACCGTAGATTTGATACCTAATTTTTTTTGATCGGAGGTCGGTTTATAAAAGCGAGACTTCACGGCGCAATCAATCAGTTTATTCCAGGTTCTGAAGATGTCCACTGCTACGTGTGACAAAAACTCAGCTTGCGTGATAACGACAACACAGGACTTATCCAGAATGGAAAATTGTAATACGAATGCAACTTGTGGAAACCTGAACACTATAACTTTATAATCCTTAATTAACCGTTTAATAGGAAAATTTTAAAGATAAACCAGTATAATTAAAACGAAAAACAATCGACTAAAATTTGTTTTTTAATTTTATGTTTAATAATTATTTATAATGTAAACACCTAGTGCTTTCTTTGCGTTATTATTATATTTGATTATTGGTATTTTCCGAAAATTATTAGTAAATGACATAGAACTATTAAAAACGTCAAATTTTAGCGTGTAGTGTTTGCAAGACATAAAAAATGTGTGAACTTTGGCAACTGTCAACGTTAGAATCTCAGCTAATTAATGTATTTTGATTTTTGTAAATTATTTAAAAAACCACATGTCAAATTGTTTTTAAGAGTTTTAAACAACAAAACAACTTTTCAAAGTATTTACAGTTGAAGTTAAATAAATAGGTCAAATTGAATGTAAATATTTAAAATAAATATAGTATTGTCTTCATTATTTTAACACATTTTTTGATAATAAAAAGTTAAAAAATGTATGTTTAAAATATGATTGACAACTTAATCCAACATTAGTATAGAACACGTAATAACGCGACATCTAGGTCAAAAATGTTAAAAGAGTACTCAACCCAACCCAAAGCAAGCTTTAAAATAGCGATTTTTAACAATAAGTAGTTTCGTATTTTAAAAAAATAGGTTAAATAACAAAGAACTAAAGTAGAATAATCGTTTGATATCTTGCTTGAGTTTAAGTTTTACAAATGAATTTTGAAATTGCCTTGTCCTATTTAGATAAACTTAAACACAAGTTTAGTAACTAATGATTTTGTTTAATCTCATTTTTAGTTATAAATAAAACAATAACAAGCTACGTTGTACTATTTATATTTAAATACGTTTTCTTCGTTTATAATCCTCAAAACAAGTAAATGTAAATAAAGTAACCCACATCTAACCTCGTTACTTCTACTAAAAGCGGACATGCATAGGCGTCAAACTAATAACAAAATTGTACTAATAAAGATTTTTCAATCGACATCAATTATTAAATAAAATTATACAAATTAATTATTAGACAAACAAATTTAAATATTTTTTTTGTTTTGAGGTAGTTATAAATACTTCTTTAACAACAATTACAAATAAATAATTTATAAAATTATTAAATATTAAACGTTTACAAATATATTACATCTAAGTATTTGGTTTTAAAGTTTATTTTTGTATATGTAAAAGGCAAATTACAAAAGCACTTAAAATTGTATTTCTCTCTTTTTTTTAAGGCCCTAAGCTTAAATTTGTTTACAAATAAAATTTAGCACATAGAAATCCAATAATACTGATTATAATGGAAGGCACCATTATAGAAGACGAATTGCAAAACGACGTATGGCAGACTAAACATTCGTTCGAATTTGGGAATAAATCGCAGTAGTGGTCCGGGGCGCAACCTCTTACGACGCTGAGGTTTGGATCATCTGAAAATAAAACGTAATTAATTTTATTGTACAAATGTAAATACAACAGTTGGCAAAAAAATTATATTATATTATCTTCTAATAGACGTAATCATGACCTAAGATTAATTAAACGTTTATCGAATGTCAGACTAATTGACAACGAACAAAGATATAAAAATTAAAATTAAAAGCAAAGCCAATACACCTTTTTTGATTACTTCAGTGTATGAATAAATATACATAGTTTCTAAGACAAAAAAAATAATCATATGACACATCATTTGCTATTTTTAAAAGATATCAATGGATAATAAAGAGTAAAAATGAGATACAAAAATGGTTTTAAAAAAAATTATCAATCAATATAGCAATTTTTTATATATACATATGATTAAAGTCATATTCAACTTAGGTTTTTGTTTCTCAATTATTGTAATTGCTGAATAAAATTAAATTAAACCGGGTACATTGTTAAGCGCCATCTAGTGTGCAAAGAAACAGCGACTCTTGGTTAGTTCAAGTTTTTTGTAGTGTGACCCAAGAAGTGTTTTTTTAGTTAGTTGGTCAGCGTAGTTATAACTTTGTAGAAACTATTTTTTCTTTGTATACACCTTTTAATAAATCACGTTATGCGCCCAGGTGTTCTTTGATCTTGCGATAAGTGTATTCGTTGTAAAAGAATTCAGTAACAGTTCGTGACAAAGAAACAATGGCCGCGACAACGCAACAAACTGACAATAGTGTTCGTAGTACGGTAAGCATTAGAAAATTAGTAAACAAAAAAGAATGGGAAACGCAGAAGTGGCAGATTGAACTTTTTTGAAAGAACAGTGCCTGTTTTCGTTTGTTGATGGTACACGTGTATGTCCGACGTCACCTACAAAAGACGAAGAACTGTCTGATGCATACCGCAATTGGCAACGTGATAATGTTCGTGCAGCTCGTATAATTGGTACAGCTCTAGATGAACAACCCGCTATACATGTCCAAAGAAAAACTAACGCGAAAGAAATTTAGAATACCTTAATTTCAGTTTTCGAGCAATCTTCACTGTAACGCTTATACATTAGATTCTTTTTTCAAGGCTACGAAAGATGACGTCACTTCCGTTACATATACACACTTCGCGATTATCAAATGTATTCAATGGCCTGTGCGATAAATTACGCAAAAGTAATCCAAATGCAAGGCTTGGTATCATTTCCAAAAGCTGAACAAACAATAAAACTGCTTATTGAGAATTTGCCTTCGATTAAGAATTCGCTGACAGCATACGGAAACTCGCAGAAAATTAGTGCTTTCTATGCAAAGTCTAACTTAGACGTAAAACAAAACAAATTTAGGTCATTAAAAGATATAACAAATCAAACAAAAAGAAGGAAACCCGATCGTGTTTATATTGCAAGAAAGACATCTAAATGACGTCTGGTACATTCCAGATGCTCGGCACCAACTTTTTCCCGTTTGTCAATCTGCTGAGCATGGTACTGATGTTGTTTTCAATTGCGCCAACATTCAGCGCGACGGACGGTAAAATTGTTGTAATAGGCTCATCGGTAAAATGTACATAATAAATATGCGAGTTTGGCATACAAACTCCAATGTTAAAGTTAATTTAGCAATTTCTGGAAAATTACTACAAGTCACTACGTCAGATGTTGAAAATGTTAAAACATTTTTAAATGAATGTGACACCGCTGGTTACAAAGTTAAAGTTTTTTGTTCCAGCAGTAGTCCTGAATTTGATTGTAAAAAAGTGTCAAAAAGTTGCGCGATCACGGTATTGATTTTTGATTAACATGTCCAAATACGCCGGAACAAAACGGCGCCGTGGAACAATCAAACCAAAACGTTCAATGCTTTCGATCAGAAATTACCAAAATCGTTTTTGGCTCATACATGTGATACTGCTACGATTTTAATTAACCGCATCGGAAAGTCAGGTGTTCAAAGCAAAACTCCGTTCGAGTTATGGCACGGAAGAGTATTTAACAGTTTAGATTATTTATATGCGGTTCAGATTGTTACGTAAACATATCAAAGAGGTTCAGATCAAAATTGGATAATAAGGCAGTATTTGAGCACTTCATCGGTTATGTAACTACAAGGATGGTTATAAAATATGAGTACCGCCTCAACATCATATAATTAAATCGCGCAACAAAATATCGCCCGAAAAAATTATGCACAACGAACAATTTGATTGAATTTGAATGCAAACACATCAACGAAAAAGTTAAAAAAAAACAAGAGTCTACAAATCAGTTACCTTTGAGAAGTAATCCGGAATCAAATGAAAACAATTTAAAACCTCAAGCTAAAGCCCAGAATAAACTTCCGGTTCGCACAATTAATCCACCAGCTAAATTTGAAGAGTATGAAGTATGAAACATGGATTAGTATCTTTACCGAAAGGTAAGCGTGTTATAGATAACCGTTAGGTGCTTTGTGTGAAATACAAACTTGATAGTTTGATAGGTCGATATCGTGCTCGTTTGGTTGTTTGTGGGATATTTCAACGTGCAGGAGTCGACTATGATAAGACTTTTAGTCCGGTTGCTCGTTACGACACGATTCGTACTTTAATCGCAGCCGAAGAAAAATTAGTGCTTAATCAATTTAAAGGAAAAACAGCGTTCTTGTATGGAAACAGAGATGCAGAGATTTACATGACACAACCGGAAAGTTTCGATAATGAATCAGGTCGTGATAGCTGTTTAAATAAATCTTTATAGTGTCTGAGACAATCTCCTCGGTGTTGGAACAACTAATTTCACTCTTTTATAGAAAAAAATGGTTTCGTTCGTTTGACAGCAGATCCGTGCATTTACATTTGGCATCAAATGGAGAAATTATTGGTAGCAATTCACATCGACAATAGTCTCATCGCGGGTTCAACACAAGATGTAGTCAAACAAATTTGAAATTACTAGAAGTAGAATTTAAGATAATAGAATCCGAACTGTTCGTTTCACAGAAGCCTTACATTAAGAAATGACTGCAATGTTTTGACATGATCGAATCTAAACCTACAAAGACACCTTCTGCTAATGGATAACCAGACAGTATATCCAACGGTGCTCTTCATAGTTCCGTTCTGTTTCAGTCCTCAGTAGAATCACTTGTGCTACTTGCAACCGATATTGCCTATGCAGTTTCAAAAGTTGCACTACATCTTTCAATTGAATCTGTTTTAAATGTATTTTCAAGCACCTTCGTGGTACTCCAAAATTTGGATTAAAGTTTGTTAGGAGGTCCATTATGTGCGTACTCAGATGCCAATTTTGCTAAAGACATCAAAACTAGACAGTCAACAAATGAATTTGTGTCATTAATTGGCGTTATAGCTGTGTCATAGTTACAAGAGTCACTCGCATTATCCAATACCAAAGTAGAATTTGTCACTGCTACTGAAGGTGCGAAGGAGTTAGTGTGGTTAAAACAATTGATATTCGAGATTAGTGAAAAGAAAAAAGTGCCTGTATTGTTTGTTGATAGCGCGAGTGCTTTTAAACTAGTAAAGAATGCTGAGTTTTACAAGCGTTCCAAACACATTGAAGTGCGTTACTATTTTGTGCGGGAACTTTATCAAAATGACTTTTTAGAAGTAGAACACGTTCGTTCCGAAAATCAGCTTAAATCAGAACATTTTTAAGAATATGTGTTCCAACATTGGACTCGGCGCATAACCAAAACTTTGTTTTCGAAGGTTTGCTTTATGGGGTAGTGCTGAATAAAATAAACTAAACCGGATGCATTGTCAAACGCAATTTAGTGTGCAAAAAACAAGCGAGATTGATTTTCTATATTTGTTTGACAGAAAACTGCCTTCACAATAACTGTAACGGAAACCAACCAAATGCGATTGTCATAAAAAGATAGAACGGTGGATAAACAGTTAGTGTTCTAGAGTATATGATGACACATAAATAATGTCAGAATTAATGATTTGTAAAAGTATTGAAAAAAATTGTGTTTTACAAGGTATTGCCAATTGCATAACCCAAATTTGCTTTTACTTTTATTTTACAATATTGTAAAAATTTAGAATTAAAAATTTGTACAAAAGCAGCAGCAGATCCAGAAAAATATGAAGAGGGGTGGGGCAAGATACAAAACTAAAATATTTTGTATGTATATGCACAATTTAATAAAGTTGGCGTGGGACTTATTGATAGATTGATATGAGATGGGTTTTTTTTCCGATGCGCTTCAGGATAAAAAAAAATGCAATATCAATCATTGAGTTTTTAGGTACCCTAATCGGTTTTGCCATAAATTCTATTTGTACTAAATTGTAATAGTTTTTATTAAAAAAATTCTGATTTCTAGTTGCATATTTGTTATTTACATACACACGAACGCTGCTTAATTATAAAACTATACGATACCTGTACCGTACAGAACACTTACGGCTCAGATATTATGCCATTACATAATACAAAAATAATTATACATTATAAAGTTAAATAAAGAAGCCGAACATGTTTAGTACAAAAGGTTTGAAGAACTTTGTCGGCACTAACTGAGTTGTCTCCTTCTATATTTAAACTTGCAAGTCCGTTTAGTATTTTGTTTTCCATGTTTGGCCGGAGATAAGTTTTTATCCTTTTTAGAGCAAAAGAGGATCTTTTTTTGGAGATTGGACAACAGCTCCGCTTTTTCATATGCTACAGCAATTGTTGTCAGCTCAGAAGTGTTCTTCTCAACGTTTGTCCATATTTTTAACTCTCCTTTCAATTCTGATAAGCACAAATCAGTGTTGTAATCTTCTGACATGATCTTTATAAACTCTTCGGTATTCATTTTTTCGCACTTACTGGGCACAAACCATGACAATTTTGTGGTTTTGTACATTAACTTTTCGTTGAACCGATCTCTAAATTCTGCTAAAATAAAATCTAGAAAAGGTATCCAAATCGTTTTTCTTTAATATTCCTCCGGCGACTAAGTTTCTATATTGCTCCTATTAGTTTGGATATTCGTCAACCTAGGAATTTTAATTTTAACGTTTAGAGAATCTGCTAAGGCTTCACTGTGCTCAAAACATTCTTTGAAGTCGTTATCAGTGTTGCAGCGCAATTTTTCTAATTCATTGACAACAATTTTTATTAAATCAATAGCTTGAGCAAAATCCAAGTTCTTTTCTTGAAGTTGCTTTGATAATTGCGTCGTATCTTTCCACCCAACAAGTTTCACACAGTCGTTTGATGTTATAATGATTTTTAAAATTGACGTTTGTAGAAGTAATGCTTTCAAAAATAGCAACTCTTTTGGAAGATTTGCTAACGAAGTTGGCTATACTAACAATAATTCCCCATGGTATTCCGAATACTCAAAATTTCAAAAAAATTGACTAGCACACAATTTAGACAATGATTATCACAATTTCCATAATGAGCCGATGGCTGAATTTATAAATGCGAACCCCTTTAGTAACACTACTCATATTGGCTGCACCATCATATGCTTTACCATATTGAGACCTAGGTTTTTTTTTTTTAGGATTACAGGCGCTAAATTTTTCTCTGTCAGACAAGAAACTTCAATAAACTTTATAAATCTTCCTTGTATAATGTTTTTTTCAGTATTAAAATACCTTAAACATAAATTCATAAATACTAGTCTGTCGTTTCGTCGGCGATTATTGTAAAATACTGAGATTTCTTTATCTCATCGATAATTTTCTTACTTACTGTTTTGTAACAACTATAATATCATTTTGTGTGGTTTTCATTATATATGCAGCTGTCCTAACTGTGTTTTGCTTTGTCACCAGAATCTACTCTGAATTTTAACAGTGCACGAAAGTTTCCTTCTTGTTCATTGCTAATGTTATCATGTGTATTATGAGTAAACAATTGGCCATCGTCTCTGTGTCCGCAGAGAGCAATATTTTGACGGCCACAAAGTACTATTCTTTTGATTATAGATAATAGTTTTTTCTTATTTTTTTCAACAACTTTTTTTCTATTATCGTCAATTTGTTTAATTACCCTAGACTTTTTTCCTTCAACAAAATTAAGAAAATTTTTTATGTCTGACAAGCTCTTTTGATTGTACGCATTTTCTTGATGAGTTCTTAAGACCTCTGTAGCTTTTTCATAGTTTTTCATCGGTTCAGTGACCAGCTCTTTTCCGCCAACTGCTTTTTTACTAAAGAGTATACAGGTTTGGCAAAATCCTTCATTTTTTTTCGCAGTAAAAGCAAGCCACTTATATTGATCGAGCCACTTTGCCGGGAATCGTCGTTGATGTCCTACTTTACTATTATGATCTATCGGAAATTTGTAGTTATTCTCAGGAACCCATAAATTTTTTTATACATTGGTAACGTTCATGTTTTGATTGTATTTCTATATCACATATATGGGCTATGTCCCATACGTTTACTGTCTCTGTGGTAGCTTCTGTGGTAGTTATTCACTAGAAAGTACTTGTGGAATATTTGGGCATAGAAAAGACTGCGAGTACACTGTCTGTTGAAGTAGAAACTGTGATGTGCTTACAGCTGAAGTCTCACTACGGATTCTTTTAGCAAGCTAAACAACAGAGTCTAATGTTTTTTGTTTTTCATCATTTAAATTTGTCAAAAGTTATTAACCTCAATATCAACAAAATACAAGAGGCAAATTGCCTCAATATTGAAAACCATTATATTTCACATTTTACAGGAATTGCAATTGTTTAATCATTTACTGTACTCTGAATAAAATCAATACATCAAAATAAAGACAAACAATAAATTATACTTACAAAAATATGTTTCAGTTTAATTACTAAATATTCAAACAAAGCGTTCTTTTTGTCGCAGTAATAAAAAAATAATTTTTAAATTCCTTAATTTACACATTTACATACATTTCCACTTTTACAGATATAGAACTCCATTCCATAAAAAACTTTTTATGTCAATATTTTTTGTTATCTGTTTAAGTGTAAGTACAGTCCTTCTTAAAACTTCTATTCAAAGATATTTACATATTTCTTTAAAGAAAAGGTTCATAACTTATGTTTTTAAAATGTGGTTTTTTAGAATATGATGAATTTTGCCTTTGTACTGCTGCAAACAAAGCAAAATACACAGATTACATGGTAAATTTTATCTTATTTTGTCTTAAAAACTTGTCATATAAAATAGTTACTTTGTTATTTAGAAACAATTTTATAAGTATTTCCTTTTTAAGTGTGTTGCATATAAGGGGGAGCGTGGCTCCCCGGCTTCACCCCCTGGTTCCGCCACTGTACAAAAACTTAAACTTTTAATATTAAATGTTACAAAAGTTATATAAAAAAAAATTTGACATAGTTGAGGCGTGCAAAAAAAATCTGCACACTAAATGTACAATATTGTTTGAGATTATATAAACAATTCAAAAAGAATGAAGCTACATTATTAAGAATACAAGGAACATGATGAACAAACTGAAATGTGATAGCGTATTTTGAAGTATTTTACAAAACGTCATACGAAATAATGGATAGTTATCTTACACCTCTATGGAAACAAATATTCAAAAGCATTGCCTTCTCGCTCATTACATTCTCGCCCGATAACATTTCTTGCACTTTTAAAAAAGTTTTTTGATCAATGTTTTTTGTATGTGTTTGTAATCGCATCCTGTAACTCACATTTCAATACCTTTGTTTGACAACCTAATCATTTAAAAAAAAACAATAATACAAATATAGAGGGGTTAAATCCGGTGACCCCGCAAGTCAACGAATTACCTCCTCCCTCAAAGATTCCTGTCAATAAGTTAACACTCCCAAAATAGTTGTGAGCAGGTGCTTCATCCTGTTGATAGTGTACATGGGGGTAAACAATCAAGCAATCAACGGAATGTTCTCCAGAAAATTAATAATAATCGGTTCTAATAACGAGACACATCTCTCTCCATTCAAATTTCCGCCATAGAAAACGGAACCAACAATTTGCAAACCTATTAAAATGCACCAAACATTTAAAATAAATTGGTGTTGGGAATTAAGTGGATTCGTTATAAAAGAATCTGCTCTGCTCTATTATTGTTGATTTTGTTTCTTGCACATACCTGAAGTAGAAAAGTTAGATTCGTCAGATTGTATTTGTTGCACGCACCTACCTAAATTCAAAAAAATTTATTTATCAGAACATTACATAAATTTGACATTCATTACAAAAATTTAGTAAGGAGTTACAAAAAAAAACTCGCCTAGGTGCAGGAAACATAATTATGTGAATTTTTTTTTAAATATAGAAAACAAATATTAGAACAAACAAAAAAATACACGAAAAACGAAGTAAAACGGAGGAAAAAAGATAACAGGCTGAAGCACAGAAAAAATTTTTTACTCAGAAGAATAGGTCTACACACTGAAACAAATTCTAACAGATGCCTACAAATATAAGATTCCAACCCAAATATTGTTTGCAAATTCGTTTACTGCTTCATCAAGGAATTTTTTTTAAAACATCAAGAAAAACAGTAAAAATGACGCTACAAAACAACATGTTTACATTTAAGATATCACAGAGTTTTAGTTTGAAAAGAAATTTGAATTTTCTCATCTCTTGTTTAACGTAGGAAAGAAGGTTAAACAAAATTTTGGATAAAACTTATCAGTGCCTCGCATATGCTGACGATATGATATTAGTAGCAAGAAGCAAAATTAGACAAAGTTGCAAGAAATGTGACTAAAACTGCTAAACATATAAAATTAGAAATAATGCCAATTTATGTTTATCTTTATTTGCTCACTTAAGTGATTCGTGTTTTGCCTATTTTTACTTCTTTTTTACATTTACATTTATATTTACATTTACATTCTTTTTACATTTATTTACACTTCTTTCTCTTTTTATTGTTCCTCCTCTTTTCTAAGCTGTTTCTTCCTTCTCTATACTTCTAACATTCACTCCGCTCCTTTTCCGCTTTCTTCTAAGATTACCTCTACCTTCTTAACCTCTTCTCTTAACTATCTTCATTAATTCCTCATGTGTTTCAAGTCCTTCGTCTCTTCTCTACATAGTCTGCACCTCATTTCCTCCTCTTTTATCCAGTATTTATTTCTTAACTCTTTCTTCCCACGTATAAACCTCGCTATCATTTTTTTCGTCTTGCTTTTGTTTCCTTCCCTTTTCAGATATTCTGGAACCCCTTCTTTTTTGATATTCTTATAATTCACTTTATATCTAGCTTCTTTTATCCTTGTCCATCTTTTCTGCTTAACTTAAACTCAAAAATAGCCAAAAATAGGAGATTTGAAAAAAGTGAAAATCAAATAATACGATCAAAAAATATTTCTCAAATCACAAAAGTTTATATTTAAAAAGTGCTGCGAAACGTAGACTATGACAAAAAACAACTCAGCAATAAAAAAAAATTAACAAAATAGAAATTATTTACAAAGCTATGAGCCCAAAAGGCTGTTTCTTTGTTGTTTTTTGTAGTTGCTTTAGGTCCACAGCTTCAATGTTTTTTACTCGTTTCTTTGTATTGTTTAAAATTTACCAATGTTGGTATGGTTATCACATGAAGGATTCTTAGATTTGTTTTTTGTTTCATTTTCTTCTTTCGTAGTATTGTCCCTAATACATTTAATTTTTTTGCCTTGTGTGTTAATTTCACGTATAAGTTTTTATCAGTAGTTAAAAAACTTTCTAGGTATTCATAAGCTATCTCAGATATTGTGTTGTTGCATTTTTATTCTGTTTTATCTTCTTTTCTCACTTGTATTTTACTTTTTTGTGTATTTAGTTTTGTTTTTATCTGTTTTACTTTTTGCGTTTTTGTGTTTATTATTTTCGGAATTATTTATTCTGCGTCTACTTCTTTTTCTTTTAAAAAATTGATTATTTCTGATTCAATTTTGTCTTTTTCTTCTACCTTCTTGTTTTCTGATTTTGAATTGTCTGTTTTTATTTCTTGTATTTTTATTTGTATTTATCGGTGCTTTTTTTCTTATGTTGGTTTTTTCTTGTGTTAAACTGTTCTCTTTGTTTTTATAATGTTGTTAGTTAGATAGTTATGTTTGTTATATCTATTTTTCTCTTACGCTTGCTTAAAAGTTTCTGTTGTTTGTTATGTAATTTTTTTGTAGTTTTTTTTGTCTCTGTTTTTGTTTTTTAGATAATTGTTTTTATTTGTATTAAATTTAATGTTTTTTCTAAGCCATTTGTTTTATTTTTAGTTCTCACTTTACTATTGTTATGTAAAAAAACCCTAGTATGGTTTCTGGCGCTGTATGAATTTTGTCCAGTCGTAAATGTCATCTTCGAGTTGGACTTGCATATTATTTTTATTTCTAACGCAAGGCTACAGCACGTTTGTTAACGCCATGCCTAATGACCTACATTTTAAGTACTTTGGAACATCTTCGCTATTAATGGGTAAATCAATTTCTATTTCGACGTGTCGTGAGAGATTCGCTGGGGTAAAAATGCATTTCCATTTTACGGTTTAATTTAATTTTTCTTTTATTATCGTAGCATGTTTGGTCACTTCTACGTGTCTGTTATCTCGAGAAATTTCTAATACTATTACCTATTTAATTCTTCATTCAGCGTCGATAATTAGAAAGTGCACAAATACTGAAAGTATATATCTAAAAAATGATCGCATGCCAGAAAAACCATAAGTAACCTATTTCTATTATTTCATAATTATCGATTGTGAACACAAACGACTTAGATATATGCATGCTATTGCAATTAACTTATGCAGATTTTCTTTTGTAATTACTTCTTAAAATTATAACCGGTGTGCTTTGCTTTTGACTGCGTAGTTGCATTAGATTTGTATTGATTTGATTCTCCTCTTTGTATTTACCGAGTTTTATTCATTAACTTTAATTAACAACTCGTCACCTACATGTATGAAATGTTGTCTTATTTTAAAGATTTGCTAATACTAGCTTTATTGTATTTTTATTTGTGCACAGTTATTTATTGTGTACATTGTTACTTGATGGTTTTTTTTATTCTGTTATGTTGCTATTGCAATAAATAGACTCGTTGTTATATGTGGTTGTTTGATTTGATGTACTTAGGTGTAGCCAGGTGAAAATGGACACCTGGAGTTGTTTTAATTGAATTATAATTGGCACATTAGAGACAGGCTGAATCTCATTAGTTACTATATGCCACTCTACAAAATTGTGAGCTGTCGCTACTGCTTTTGTGGAGATTAAGTTATCGATAAGTGATTGCACTTTAACCTAGTGCAAGGTTACGTTTTACCGTCACACCATCTCATTCTTTTATGTTTAATGTAACACAACATAATAATTTTCTTTTTTTATAATGTAATTATAACATATTTTTTTAGTCTTTGTGTTTTCTCAACTCCTTATCGGTTTATTTCTTGTAAACTGCATTTTCTTAAATTAATCTAGCTTTATTTTGTGGTATTATTTTCTTTTTTATTGTTTTTAGTATTTTATTCTTTAGTATTCTGTCACTATTCTATGCTAAGTTAATAATTCTTTTTTTTTTGTAATTATATTTTTGACAATTTGTTCTAGGTTTCTTGTATATAATATACACTAGATAATATGTTATAATTTTTTTCTTTTGTTACTATGTTTTTTGCTCTGCTTATGTCTTTTTTGGGTCTTTGAGCACTCTTTTTGTATTCTGTAATTATAACTTTTCTTTAACGCTTTCATGCTATATCTATTGTCTTGTGATCATCATTCTTTAGTGTTTTTGATTCCGAAGATTTTTTGCTAGTTTTTTTTGTTGTTTTGTTTTTTTTTTGTTTATTCAGCTTTTATTTGCTTTTTTCTTGGTTGGTGGATGTTATTTTGTTTATTATCAGTTTGTCTGTATATTTTGTTTTTTTTTATCTCTTGCTCCTTTTACTATTAATTTTTTTGTTTTTACTTTTTTGGATATTTTTTGTTTATTCATATTTCTGATCTTTTTAGCTTGTTTACGTTTTTAATATTTTTATTTTTTGATTATATTTTATCAGAAGTTGTTATTATTGGTTTTACTTTTTGTATTTGTTGATACGTCTTTTTTCTTTTATATCAATCTGTTACGTGCTCTACATTTTAATTGCGTTACATTGTATATTGTGGATACTTAAAGTTAGTCATTGACTTTCCGACGCCATCTAACAAGTATCGTGTTCGTCATTTTGGTTTAAGTCTTCATTTTCGTTCCACGTTGTCGTACACTTAATATGCCTGGTTGAATTTAAAGAAATGTTTCTTCAAACATCTACGTGTTCTGACTTTGTGTAATTTTCATGTCATTTTTTTAGCACCACGTGCTACCTCTAAATGTGGATCACTATCATGTACCTATAAGAGTGAGCACCTTTTTGGTAAGTCAGGAACATTTGATACAATTGTAGAAAATTTTTAAAACAAAACATGTAGTAAATAATTAACTTCTATTTGATTTGTATGTTGATACCTTTACTACAAGGCATGGACGTTTACCATCACTTTTAAGAAAATACACATATAACAGCATACGATAAACTCCGCTTTTTTTACTTGTCATAAATGTTGTTTTTTACTTTTTTGTAGATTTTTTGTCGCTAGTTTGAAACGATCTTTTAATTAGCTAATTACAGGTAAACCATTGAAAAAAACGTTTTCTTAAGGTCAAGACCGGATTTGGGTAAGTCAAATTTTGATTATGAATTGTTGTCACTACGGTGCTTCTCACGATTTTTTTTGTATCATAGTTTTCAGATGTATTGTGAGTTGCCGATGTATCTGGAGTTCTTATAACTAACGTTGTACCTGTAATCACACTAAACTACATTTTGTGTGGCTACCGAATTTAAGACTTATCAGTTATTGATTTTAATTTTATTCATACGTTAGTATTCTAAGATAATTAAATCGAATTTGATGTTAACGATTTAGTTTATTTTTTCCTTCTTTCAACTTTACGGATTTCCAAAATTTTAATGCAAGCATCAAACCTTCTGTACTGATCAAACAAGAGCTGTAGCTGCAAACAAAATCTGGCGCCCATAAAAACTTGGACTTCCCTTTTCTTCGATACAAATTCTTTTAATTCTGTTGCGCGCTGGCCATGCAAGGTACGTAAACTTCTAGAAGCTTGTAGCAAACATCTGCATCTATCTATTTTTTATTATTAGATGTTGTATTTTAATTTGTTTTATTAGCATTTCAATTTTGTGTTCTTGTTTTTTTGAATTTCTTTTTACTTTCCAGTCTGCTTTATTTAATAGTTAGATTTTTGATGCACGTTTTCCAGACTTATGTCTCTGTCAATCTGCTTGTGATTCATTGAAAAAGCTTCTTAATTTTTCTAAATTTTAATTTGCCACATTTTGGATGTTCTTGTGTTTTCAAGCATTTTTATGTTTATTAAGGTTTAAAATAAGAACTGACGCAATTTAATTTTTTATGCGGTTCTTTATGCTGCTTACATTTAACGCACTTTGCGGTTTCTTTTGCAACCACTTCGTAAACGTATACGTATACGTATAAAATTTAATTTACTGTTTCTACTTTAATTCTAATCTTGTCTTTGTTGTAATTGTATTAAGGTATTTACTATCTTAGTTTTACTTGTTCTCCTCTTTCTATTCAATATAGGCCAGGAAAGAAAGAAAAGAAGTGTTTAGAGGGCTTTAGTAATCTGCGTTATTGATTTAGCTGTTGTTGTCTTTTTTACAGGCAAGTTATAAAAATGAATTTATAGTTTTAAAAAAGTTGTACTTAATTTACTCTCTAACATAAATATGATCAAATAATTTTAATCTGCAGTTAGTAATTTAAATGACAAAATCCAACTTAATTAAACAATTAAAGATCAAAATAAAATGTGCTTTGTTGTGATTGTTTGTTACCTTTTCTTTAACTTAGAGATTTTTTTAAATAAGTTATAAACATTACAAATTTTATGATATAATAAGACACAAAAAGACAATACATTATTTTTTGGGTCACTGAGCAAATGCCCGCATTGCAGACGTTAAACGCTTGAAAATAATTTTAAATTAATTTGGTGTAATAAAATCAATAAAAATTACGCTATTGTAAAATAATACAATTTTATAACCACAGATAATTTGACACTCGGGGAGGCGACGTTGTACAAGATACTGTTAATTAGTTTGATAGATCTACAGGTGTTGCAGTTAAAGTAGCAATTGTTGTCACTGATTTTAAAAAACAAGGA
This sequence comes from Aquatica leii, assembly GCA_035610365.1. Taxonomy (NCBI): domain Eukaryota; kingdom Metazoa; phylum Arthropoda; class Insecta; order Coleoptera; family Lampyridae; genus Aquatica; species Aquatica leii. Next base: position 36,018,223 of record CM069437.1, on the reverse strand, counting down.
AAAACTTTGTAGAAAACACTACATAAAGAATCAACAATAGTGTACCGAGTTTATCTGTTGTTGAAAAAAAGACGTCGTTTAAGCTACTTTGGTTAAATTCGTTTTAACAGAACAATATAAAAAAATCGATTTAATGCTAGAGATAAAGAGCAGTTCCTATTAGATTATAAGAAATATTTTTGCGTTATTATTTTTAGAAGAAAGTGTGTATCAAATACTTAATGTTGAGATGGTGCATGTTTCTTATTTCTAAAACCATTTTTTAAGTGTATGTTAAATTAGCTGAAAAAATTTAGTTAAGTTACAACATACTTACCATCGTATGTTTAAAATAACAAAAGCATTAAAGTTTAATTTAGTAGTAAAATTATTTGTAGTTTTAAATATACACTTTTTGCAGCTATAAAAAATGGTTTTTGTGAAGAATATTGCGTCGCTGCTTTCTTTCAAATCAAAAATTATAATTACAAAAAACCAGTACAAAACTGGCTTAAAGAAAATTATGTTACCCGACAAAACCGTGGAATTAGATGGCGTCTACCAGTATTCTTATATGAAATATGAAATACTTATGATAAAATTATAAACACAAATAATATAAGTGTATAAAATTTACATTTTCAAACATTTATTTCTGATAATATTTCACATGAAAAAGAATATTATTTTAATAACTATGTCTTCTCTCTCTTTGCTGTATCTAACTGTAATTTGTCTTAATATTTCTAGCGTTTATCTACTATGCATTGTAATTTACAAGTATTTGCTGTAAGTATGTTTTTTTTTAATTTTTACGAGTTATGAAATGTAACTTATTGTAGTGTGTAGTGTAGTGTACTCTAAGATAACATATTTAAGTTGGATTTCTAAACCTTACCGTAATTTTGCGTATGAAACCTTAGTCTTGCAGATTTGAAATCAACTCCTAACTAAAAACTCACATAAAATTTTCAGTATAAGTTTACAATAAGTGTTCAAAATTAGAATTAACAAGCTAAAATTAGAGTACCATAAAAAAGGTTATTATTATATACTAGTTTTCAAAGCTGTTTAATCTTTTGTATCATGTAATATATGTATTTTGCTTTTCTATTTTATTTATAGAAGCTGTTCAAATGCATTGGTTTCATCATAGAACGACTACAATTACATGTTTTAGAAATTTTGTAGTTAATTGTATCACTTTAATTTAAATCTAATTGTAAATTTACAGTAGTTTATTATGATTTTGCAGTTACTTCATAATTGTATACTTGCAGAAAGTATACAATCTTAATTTGTGCATAGAAGCTGCAGTTAATTCACAACTTAAGTTATAGATAACTTGCAGAAAGTTTACATTCTCAAATTTGCAATGGTAAGTGTTACACCTGGCTTTTAAAGGCTTTCAGTAAATTTGTTGTAAACTATGAGTATTCTACATTATAACTTACATTCTCTAATGTTAATTAAACTTTAGTTAAAAACTTGCACAAAAATAACTATTTTTTATTGACTTAATAAAAACCAAAAAAAATTATTTTAACAACAAATTTGTGTATAGATTTACTGAACGTTTTTTTTAAATAAAAGTATTTACAATATAAATATTTTAAGAATAGACCCTATTTACATTAGAGCGCCAGCTACTACAAAGACGTTTTAATTTGTTAAAATTAGTATACCTACATTAAAGAAAAATATCAGAAATAAACAAAACAAGTAATGAATTGAAAACGTTTGCCAAATACTACGCTAACATGCGTTAAATCTTTGTTTTAATTATAAAACAGTAAAAAAACTACATATCGTATTAATAAATTATAAAATATAATACACAATACAAAAGCCAATTCTTATTAATTAATCAAATTATAAAAAACTGGTTTATTGAATTTTTATGTTTGATGTTTGCAATCACAATCAAACTCGCTAAAGCTTGTTTATGCAACAATTTCATATTTTTATATTTTAATTATGGTTGAAAAACGCGTTGAGAATTTTAATTAACGCTTGCATAAATAGCGAGAGGTAACGTGTGAGAAAATTTTCCAAGGAATTATAAATTTTATGGCATTAACTTAAAGCACGGAATAGGGGCAGCAATAAAAGGGTAAGCATGCATTAGTTCTACCCTTAATATCCGGCATTTAACTGACACAACAATAATAATAGTAATAATAAAAAGGGGAGTGGGTTGATGACATTTTTACGCGATCAATAACTAAACTAATTTTTGCTTATATGTTTTAAGCAATTTAGTTGATTAATTAATTAACAAATAAGTATTTTGTTTGCATTTAACATTCTCAAACTTAATTAAAAAGGTAATAATTACCGCTTTGGGACATTCGATGTACAACGCAAACATAGGACGATCCAGCTTGGGGAAAGGCTTTGACCAATTTCGAATTTTCACAACCTTCATCTGGAAGCGTTCTTCCTCTTGCATCGTCGCAATCTCCGTTGAATTGCGATTTACACGTATAACACCTTAACGACGACGAACCTAAAAAAATTACATTCATCGATAATATTAGAACATTTGAAGTTACATGAACAAATTATTGTGTCAAGGATGCTGATGAATCTTTGACCTTGTACAGTAATAACGAAAATACAACAATACCATAAAAATCAATTGTATTCCATAATCAATTTTTTTTTGCAAAAAACAAAATATTTAATGGCGTTACGTTTGATAATTTCAAATAATTGTTGCAACGCGTAATTTAAATAATGCATAATAGGTGTTGTTTACATACGTATCCGCATTATGATAATGATTTGAATTGAAATTTCTAACACAATTTAACTCGTTATAAATCCTTGAAATGTCATTTGTTACAACAAGTTGGATGTTTTGTATTAAAATATTTTAATTAAATGGAATTGTAACGGTTCAGTTTTAATTAGTTGACGCTGTATTGTTTATAGAAACTATGCCAAGTATGTTACAAATTTTGTATTAATAGAAGTGCAAACGCAAATGAATAATCTGTAAAATATAAAACAAAACGCATAATAACATTATATTAAACTACGCAACTAATTAGTAACAATTACGAATACTTTGTAATATTTAGCAAGCACGAAATGAAAACTATTTTAGGTACCGAATAACATTCTTTGAGTGCTATTGTAAATGATAAATTTGTAATGTGTTTGTAATATATTTAAAATTTTAATAGTTAACTAACATTGTTAAAAACCAGATCGCAATTAATAAAATCTGCATAAAACATTAAAAAACAATAAACATTAAATCATCTATACGTTTTCTAGTCACGCGCTTCTACTAGATAATAAAATGTTTGTTTTTTATACGATGGAATAGATACAATACATTTATTTAACAATCTTTGCAATAACCACAACAATGCTTAAAATTTAAGAATGCAACAATAAAAAAATAACAAAAATTCTTAATGAAATTAAAACGCAAAGTTACATAAACAAGGAAGAAAAGAAAAACATTGGATAAAAAGGAACATTTTAATGCTTCCGTTGCAATAAAACAAAAACCATTTCATAAAAAATTGAAAACAGAAAATATTTTTAGTTGGTTTTAAAATTTTTTTTGTGGTAAATTCTTCTACCATTGAAAAATCAAAGTACGGTCGAAAATGTTTTCCATTACCAAAAAGATCAGGCTCATTAACTCAAATGCAGCAAATTGTTTATATGCAGCTATATCTAAGAAGCGCTTTGATTTCAAGCAAATACAATCAAATCTTTTAACAAAACAAAAAGATCATCACACCAGCGTCTGCTGCAAAATCGTACAATGATTTTTTTACTTTTACTAGCTATTTTCAAATTGTCGCAAAAAAATACCACAGTTTTTATAATTACTTTCTCTGAAAACACTTTAGAAGCAAACAAACAATTTTTTCAAGCACTGCCAACATCTCTTTTTGGTAGATTTAAATTGTAAGCAATAATAAAAGCTGTAATAGCGAAGGTTTCCACGGCCGGAGTCTATACTAAGATAAGAATGTCTTCCGGGTTTGGACCAAAGTTGCCAACGTATCGCCCACTTTCGTAAGGGGCTTTATCAGGACGTGAGATAATATGAAAAGCTTAAACTAGCAACCGAAGTGTAACTAAGAATCAATTTGTGAACCAAGCCAGATTCTAACCTCTAAAAAATGTAAGAAAGAAAACGGTAAACTTGAAAAAGCAAACGAAAATCTAACAAAGAACTACTACAGAGTTAGGTAATCAACTTGTGAACCAAGCCAGATTCTAAACTCCATAAAAGTGACTTAAGAAGAAATAATCAGACCGGGAACTAAAGAAGTGATAGCTCAAAACCATGATCGCGGTTGAAGTTATTTGGGTGTTTGAAGATTTCTATGCTCTCTCGGAACTTACTGTGGAAAAAGAATGGAGATTTGGCAGTCACCAAAACGTTATCAAAATCTATCCTGTGACCTGTAGTAAAATTCTTTATACAACGATCATGTTCTGAAATAAGAGTAATCATGGAACAATGTAGACTAAACCACATGAACAAGCAATTTGATATACACCTTGAGATGAAACTGTAGAAAATTTTTCATTGGGAGAAGGAAGAATCTGAGAGATTTTGCCTGTCGAGTTGAATATGGGTTTAATACCATTCTTACGAAGGAGTTTCCCTAGTTGATCTGTAACCTTGTGAATGTAGGGTAAAAAGGCCAATTTTGGATTGGATTCGGAAGTAGAAATGTCCTTAAGTAATCGAGTACGTGGATGTAGAACACGATTAATAACTCTATGAATATCTCGCTTTATATAACCATTGTTCACTAGGGTTCTAGTAAGATGTCGGAGTTCTGAGTCTAGATTCTCAGGTTGACAAACACAAAAGGCACGATGAATCAAAGATTCAATAACAAAACGTTTCTGTGCAGGATGATGATGAGAAGAAGCATGAAGCTTTCTGTCCGTATGGGTGAGTTTTTGATACACAGAATGACCCAGAAGTCCGTCCGGTTTATAAGTCACAAAAACGTCAAGAAATGGGAGAGGACCTTTACCTTCAATTTCCATAGTAAATTTGATATCTGAGTGTGGATTGTTAAGATGATCAAAGAACTTAGACAATTCAAGATAACCATGAAACCAGTCAACATACCTAAACCAAACTTTAGGTTTTTATATTGATGATTCCAAAGCAACCGTTTCAAAGGATTCCATAAAAATGTTAGTTACAACAAGTGATAAAAGAGAACCCATAGCAGCACCAGAAACCACTTCGTAAAACTTGTTATCAAATTGGAATTAAGCAGAGGTTAGACAATTATCAATCAGAGGAACCAAACTCAGGACCTTGCCATGTTGAGAGAGAATCTGTTTGATGATAATAAGCAAATCCTTAATAGGAACTTTAGTAAAAAGTGAAGTGACATCAAAGCTCACGAGAAGATCTTGGGGTTCAAGTTTTATAGTTTTTAAACATTGAATAACATGCTGAGAGTTGAGGATATAAGAAAAGGTTTTACCTGTAAACTTGCAAAGAATGCTGGACAAGAACTTGGTTAGTTTGTAGGTAGGAGATTGGATAGTACTGACGATAGGTCGAAAAGGAATGCCTTGTTTGTGAGCTTTAGGAAGTCCGTATAGACGCGGTGGTTTAGAATCTGAAAAGGTAAGTCGACGTTTAGTTACAGGGAGTAGATTGGAAGATTTGATGATTTGACTGACCTCACGTTCAATCCTCGAAGTGGGATTACAAGTTAGAAGAGCGTACGTTTCTTCAGACAAAATAGAATGGATTTTCGCAACATAATCAATTCGGATGTCAAAGAAATTCCAATCATCCGGTGATAGAGTGTTGGCTAACTCAAGATGAAGATAAAAGAGTTGTTTCGAATTGGTGTCTAACTCTCGACTAGTTTACTCAATCCGTTCGCGTATCAACGCTAGACTAGCACGGTGTAGGATGTTTTTAGAAGAACGTGTCTGAATGTGGAACTTGATTCTGAGGAATTCAGGAATGATGAAGCCCCTTACGAAAATGGACGAAAGTGGGCAATTTCGGTTACAACAATGACACGGTCCAAACCCGGAAGACATTCTTATCTAAATATAAAAGCTGTTTAAAATTTTAGTAACGTGTCTCCAGTCTCCAACATATTTATACTAGCGTCACACTCAACCATATTGCTCACGTACTGCTGCTTGGTAAAAAAGAACTGTTTAAACTTTCAGTTTAGACCGTGTTATTGTTGTAACCGAAGTTGCCAACGTTTTGCTTAAAAAATCGAAGAACCAATAGAAATAAATTGATGAACTTGAAAGAAACGAGTATCTAACAAAGAACCAATACAGGGTTAAGTAATCAATAGCAAACAATTCATAGCAGAGCCGTCTCATAGTATAAGGTGCTATGTATCAACGATAACTGTAGATAGCAATAAAGATGGTAAACGTTGTAGGTCGATTTTACACCCGCGTAATTCAAAATAACTTTAAATAAAACTGCGGAATAAAACCGTAACGTAAAAGATATTGGGGTTACAGCAATGTCGATGCAATACTGCAAACGCCACCAGAGTGAGTTACGCGGGTTTAAAATCGACTTACAACGTTTACCATCTTTATAGTTATTTGCAGTTAAGTAGTCAACTTATGAAGTACTTAAATAGAGGTATTTTTTCTATATGAAAAAGAAGTGTCGTCACGGTTGTTTGACTGCAATTTTGATTAGGTTACCGTCAAAAAGCGGAATTTTTTCAATAAACGGGTAACAATCAAAAATTCAAAAAATGATAGTTCAAACCGTCGCCTCGTCATAATCTTAGTTATTGGGGTGTTTGATAATTTTTACACTTTCTCAAACGATCAGTTTTGCCGATGTTGACTAAACTACATGAACAAAAAATTTGATATACACCTTGAAATGAAAGTGTAGCAAAATTAGTCTTTGAGAGAAGAAAGAAACCGAGAGATTTTACCTGTCGCATAGAATATAGGTTTGATACTATTTTTACAAAAAAAATTTTTAATTTGCTTTGTGACTATGAATGTAAGGTAAAAACGCCAATTTAAGATTGGATTTAGAAGCAGAAATGTATTTAGGTATTAGAACGCGTGGATGTAGACAACCATTAATAGCTACCTAAATGTCTCGCTTCATATATACATTGTTCAAAAAAATTTTAGTCAAATGCCAGAATTAGAGGTCTAGATTCTTAGACTGACAAATAAAAATAGCGTGATAAACCAAAAATTCAATAACAGTACTTTTCTGTGGGAAATCGGGATATGACAAACCCTGAAGATATCTGTTTGTATGGGTGGATTTGCGATCAACAGAATGGCTCGAAAGTCCGTTGAGAACTGTTATTTTTTTTAATAAATTAATTTGATATCTGCGTGTTTAATGTTTAGATGATTAAGAAACCTCGACAATTCGAGATGATCTTAGGACCAAACCATAAAAGTGAAAAAAGACTTTAGGTTATAGCATCGATGATCCCAATGCAACTGTTTCTAAAAATTTCATAAAAATTTTAGCTAGAACAAGAGATAAAGTCTTCTTTATCTTTACTTATAGCGACACTAAAGATTTGCTATCAAATTGAAAGTAAGTAGATAATAAGCATTTCTCAAAAAGAAGGACTAAACTAAAGAGATGAATTTAGAAAAAGCGTAAGTGCCATTTGTACCGAAATTCATTTTTTCACATAGAAAAACTATGTGCCATGCTTCATGTTCTATGAAAGATTGTAGCCTTTTAGATTATAGATTTAGTTTAAGTTTAAATATAAGTAAATTAGTATTAATATTATGTAATTTAGGCAACCCAACTTTCGGTTTAAAAATTACTTAAACCACGCCCACTTTAAAAATGCCATCTAGTTGTGGGAAATTTTGGAATTAAGGATTTCTTCTTCGATTTTCGAGAAGTCAGTGCGGAAGAGAAAATTTCAGATTTGATTTAATTAAAGAGTAATTCCGCAGAAAGATTTCATCTCTCCTTCCAGTTTCCCATAACCGGTCCTTACCGGAGATAATGGTGATATAGGCAAATGTAATTATAGTTAATTAAGTTGGAAGCAATAAATTAGAATAATTCTTTCAATAAAGAAAATAAGAAAAACTGTTCTTGACTTATAATATATAATAATGGAAGAAAACCAAAGAAAAAGCAGAAGTGTAATAAGTAGTTCATTCAGCAGTGAACAGGGTGGTTTGAAAAGAAGTGGAAAGTCTTACAAAACATATAAAAAAACGATAGTACCTGAAAAAAGCTAGCCAATAGACCAAAAGAGCAGGTTAGAAATACAAAACAAATTTTTGTTTTTCTTGTTATTGCCGAGTTTATTCTTTCGTAGATCACATGCAAATGCAAGTTGAGTTGCAAAGATGTTAGCTACGAAAGGAAACGTTTTCTTTTTGAAAAGTACTATGCACAAGATAATATGAAAACACAAACACTTTTTTAATGGGGCTTATAAGTATTTTTGATGTTAAAAGAAGACGACATGGTTCATATGAGCAAAATAACCGACCTCAAGTAACAATATGCTATTCCCTTTCTGATGGACAAGGAAAATTTGTTCGAGTATGTGAGAAAACATTCAGAATACATTCGATACCCTTATTGAAAAAAAGAAAATGGGCGAAACTTGTTATAATGTTAAACGTACAAAACATGCTGGTACAAACTTTTCTGAAGCTGATCGTTTTCTGTTAAAAAACCACATAAACATAATTTCAAAAGATGGTGGTCATTATTCAAGAACGAAATCTGAAAAGGAGTACCTGAGTCCTAAATTTAATATTCACAGACTGTTTAAAGTTTTTACGCAAATACATTCAGATTCGCTAGTAATCTACAAATTTTCTAGATCTGTTTTCATCAAGAATTTTCCCAACCTGTTTCCATAGACCTCGAGTCAATACGTGCAGCGCATGTGACAAACTAGACTGTGAAATTAAAGCTAATATTGAGTCAAGTCAATCTGCACAAAGTTCAGCTTGATATACATCATCGCAAAGCCGAAAGAACAAGATAAAACAAAATACAATTGAGTCTCAAGATTCCGAGAGCACAAACTGTTGTTTATCTATGGATCTACAGCAGGTCACGTTTGTTCCATCATTGACACACAGCGAGATGTTCTACATGTCTCAGCTATCTTGCTACAATTTAGGAGTTCGTATTGGGGATACTTCTATATGTTGTTAATAGTAGGCTGACTCTTAAAGAGCATTTGGTAGTATGGTATGATAATTACTGGGGTTAATCAAGAATAGAATTTTATGATTTACATTAATCTTTCTGGTAGCCAATGTGGTTTTCCAAATTATTGAACAGAAATTTATTGTAAGCGGCTATAGTTTTATGCCCTGCGACAGAGACTTCGCTTTGATAAAACAACTCAAGAAAATAACTAAAGCGTATGTACTCTCAGACCCCCACGCAACAGTAAAACCAGCAAGGTACACTCCACCATTTAATGTTATTCGCATGAATATATTAACACTACCAAGTTAAATATCAGTAAAGCTACAGTGATAACAGTCGAACTGCAGTTTTTTAACCATGTTATATTGCTCCGAGCGGTTTAGACTGAAATACAAATTGGCCAACAACAAAAAAAGTACGGAAATACAAAACTATTTGTCGCTCTTTTGGTTTGATAAGAAAGCACATAGTTCTACACTTAAAGAAGCTTTGCAGTTGTTTCTGACTGATGCAATTTTACAAGAATTTGATATTTGTACGAATTTACAAGGTAAACGAGTATATCGTGACAAATCAAAAAAATGTTTACTTATTTAAGAATAGAACAAAGGTAGGACGTTGCTGTTATTGAACAGTGTAAGACATGTATCATACCTAATCAAAACGTAACAATCGATGGCAGCTTGTTGGTTATCAAGATCGCTGTAGATTTGTACAGTATATGCAGTGCTGGCGTTACCATTAAGGCAAACTAAGCGGTCGCCTAGGGCGCTATCCATAGATGCGCAAAAATTTGTAATTGATCATTATTAAAAAATAACTAATAATTAATAACTTTGATTATATTATATATTATTATAATGAGATTATATTTAATATAAATCTTTTAATTTCGAAAACTTCATATGGTTATCTAAATTTAATGTTGATTTAGAGATCGCTTCAGGACATGACGCGGTGTTCAAAAACACGTGTAACTTTGATTTTTAATTCTGCCAAGAACGCACTTTTCGATATTTTTGTCTCGCAGTAAACACACAACTATACTATATTTGCGCTATCCAGATAGCAAATAATAACTGACCCAATGTTTGTAAACATACTAGAGCTCGCAACGGTAGCGAAAAAGCACATCAAGATTGCATTTATGAAAATGTGTGTAGACAAATACTATTCTGTGCCGCCTCCACCTCCAAAACAACGGCGCAACATTTATAATTGCTCAGTATTTTGCTGATAAGTGTGCATTATTAGAAAAATATTCGATTCAGTGAAGTTACGTGCAGTAAATTTTCTTTTGTTACCCGTCATACGATTAAACTACTAAAAAACTACGGTAGTGGTACTGGATTCAATTGGTAGTGGCACTACCAGTACCACAATTAATTATGCAGATTACAATGATCCGGGAAACTGGCGTAACTATTGTAATGATAATTTTTGTCAGATTTTATTACAAAATCCACTACATCAAATTATTAATTTTTTTCCAAAGATTCCAACAATTTTCTCCAATTCACTATTAGAGAAAACTAGTTAATGGTAAAGAAATATACCGTACATGGTTGATACATTCAACCATAAAAGATGCAGTTTTTCATGTATTTGCTAAAAGTTATTTAACAAAAACAGTTTGTCAATTCTAGAAAAATCAGGATCAAAAGACTAGAAAAATATTGGAGCAATTTTATCTTATCATAACATTCCAAAAGAAGAAAGAAGAGCTTATAGAATTCGTCCAGTTTCCTTTCTCTAAACGCCTTTATGCTTTTTACCAAAGAATATCCAAATTACAATCAAGGGATAGCTTACAAACGGAGAATATTTCCGAAAGATTTAGCAAAACAACTGGTGGTACCGTATATGCAGAAAAAGTCTATAAATATTTTTTTATGCTATCTAAGATTTTTTCAGTTTTCAAATATTTTTGTAAAGCTAAATTAATAAACAACTTTACTGTAAATACATGTAGGTTTTATTAAAGTCTATTGCAAAAATTGCTAAAACTTACATCTACTAATACTGTAACGTGTAAATTTTTTTCGTTTGAATACGTCTGATTTTCGTTAACATTTTTGTATTCACTGTTGATATAAATTCTTTCGCGCAATACATTTGGCGCATGGCACATGCGTTATGAGCCTTCTTCTTAAGTACGAAGTGATCCTCCATCTTACGTTTAGAAATGAGGTGAAGTAGATATTTTTTTGCGTGCTGCAAAAAGTGGAATTACCACTTATTTAATTTGTGTTTGTGAATTTTTGCCCCAATGGTGAAAATTATTTAAGCTGGCGTTCGTTGTAGCCCGCAATTGTTAGTAGCACCGCATTCGTTAGTAGCAATTGCATTTTGTTGTATTTACGAAAATTAGAATAAAACCCGTAATTCGAAGGGGTAAGTCATTTTTGTTTTGATTCAAATGGTATAATTCATCGCAATTTACGTTCTAGTTTTTTTTTCTTTGTTCCGGATTTTTGGTTTCGTTCTTATACGATGTTTTTGAGTATGAAAATCCTATGAATACGATTTCGATCTTTATACGTCTGCGATTATGGAAATTACGATCTACGATTATCAATTTTATTGATTTCAAAGGCAAGATATCAATCAAATCTTCGCGAAAGATACGATTTACGGAAATTACATCAGATTGCATCATTCAATGAGTCATGACATGACCACACCTTAATAGAAGCTGCGCGATTCGCAAGTGGTAAAATTAAACCTTCAAGAACACGTATGTAGATATCTGTAATTATTAGTTTTAAGTTACGTTTTTGGTTTCAATATTTAACCATTCATATATAAAAAATATTGTGGCGTCCAACTTATAATTTTTTTTTGTATTTATCAAATTCAAAATTATTAATCTTAAGTAACGTAAGAATTCCCACGACTCTAATTAAATAAATATGAAAATTCTCAATGCTCTTATGTAGTTTGTTGATAATGTGTTTTAAATAAATATTTTTGTGAGCTAGGCCGGTGCATTATTTAATTTATGTGTTATGCGTTTGTATTATGTTACATATTTGGCACCGATTATTTGTGTGATGTTACAATACAGCGTTTCTCAAAGTGTTTTTAGGAGCTCAGCGAGCAAATACATGAAAAAAAATTAAGTCATGCGTAAGCTTAAAAAAAGTAATATTTAATTTTTAAAATGTACACGTACTGCATGCTTTGTTTTGTATAGTGCGTTATCAAGCTATACATATATATTTCAAATCACTGACCTCTGGGCATTGGATATATTTTCAGCAAAAAATTATGATTTAAGAGTTTCTTCAATTTAGATGTACATGTAAATATAAACAATGAATAGTTACTAGTAAGATGTTTTTGATACGTACTTCTTATTTGTATACATATTTTAAGTAGGTTTAGATATATGTTAATTTGGTATCGATACCAGTAAACAATACTAAGTGCTTTTAATGCTACATTAAAAATTACAGCACTTAAAGTTTCAATAAAAAGCTTTAACTTTTTTCTGTTAAAAACTTTGAAACATTGAATTTACTAAATATTTTTTGAATCTACTGAAATATATCAAAGTAATCTACCAACGCGAACAAATTTCTTCTGGCAACAATGACTGTTCTCAGAGTTCCCAGTCAACAGTCTGCGTTAATAAATGGCAGTGAGTCATAGTTATTTAGGTTTTATGAGCGATGTGTTATCAATTGTTTGCAATGGAGCATTGTCTTAAGACAGGAATTTAAAAAAAAACACGTACGTTAATATCAAGTTCACAAAGTACAGAATCAAAGCCTGGACCTTCTAGTTCAGGTACAATATTTTTCAATATTATTAGATTTTTAGAGTGTTCAGAAGCAAACACCTTAATTATGCTAGAAAGAATAAGCGTTCTTTAGTACGCTAATCTTTAAATAAATTTCATAAAACAAAAAAAAAGAGGAAGTATGACGAAAGTTACATAGCTTTTGGATTAGAAATGCCGATAATTGTCCTCAGTGTGTTTTGTGTAACAAAATTTTGCCAAACAGTTCTATGTTTTCTGCAAAAATGCTTCATCACTTTCAATCTTTGCATCCGGAATATAAAAATAATACGGCAGAATTTTTTTCCCGAAACGAGAGGGGCTTTTAAAAACAAACAACTTTATACCTCAAGCATTACAGACTGTTAACAAAAATGCTACCAAAGCTTTTCACATTTTTTCTTGGGTGGAGAGGCTCACACAATAGCAGAAAAGCTCATAAAACCGTGTGCAATTGATATGGTAAAATGTATGAAGAACTAAAAGTCGGTTAAACCATGATACTACTTTCGAATAATACAGTATCCCGCCGCATAAAAAATCTTTCAGATAACACAAAATCTTCTCGTCTCAAGTCTTTTGAGTTTTCTCTACAAATGGACGAATCCAATTTCTGCAAAAATGAATTACCCTGGGATTATTGCAACGATGTTTGCACTGATGGAGCAAAATTGATGGTGGGAAAAACTGCAAGAGCTCTTGCCAGAATCAAAAAAATTGCTAAAAACTGTAGTAGTCACTGTATAATTCACTACTAAGCTGTCAAACATTTACCATTTCAACTTAAAACTCTTCTTGACGAGTCATTGAAAATAATAAATTTTATAGTTTTGGCCTTTAAATATGCGGTTATTTAAGATATGGTTTCTCTACATTAAAAACGCCATTTGAGAACCGACCACTATCAGAATTTTGGTGTAGCCTTAAACACAAATATCCAGAACTGTCAAGAAATGCTATTTTTGTGCTTCTTCTATTTGTCATGAAATACCTTTGCGAAACTAGGTTTTCTTCGTACGTCGCCGCTAAATCGAAATATCAAAATCGCTTGGATGCAGAGCCTGATATGAGACTCCAACTTTCTTCTATAAAACCGAACGTTAAAGAAATTTGCGCAAATAAGTCTCAATATGACACATCACACTAATATACCAACACTTTTGTTACAATTAACAATAAAATAAGATTGTCTTCCGGGTTTGGACCGTGTCATAAATACGGAGACTATTTCTTCTTAAGTCACTTCTACGCCCGTTGAAGCCTTCACTATTACATTAACAATAAAGATCGTTTTTAAAAATTGTTTTTATTAATTTTACATAAAATTTACCTACTAGTTTCTTAAAATTAAAAGTTTCGATAACAATTATTTAGTTAATTAATTAGTTGAATAAATATACCACGGCTCTGCCAAACTGCCTTCAATTTGTAAGAGCTCCACGCTTAAAAAAGTTTGAGAAACGTTGTACTAATGGAAACGGGCCTATCAAGTCTGTGTAGTGTAAAGTCGTATATCGAACATGTTCTGCATGGTAGGGTTAAACAAAAAATAATTTTAAAATATTTAAAGAAGAAATTTAGAGAAAATATGTAACTTAAACGTCAGCATAAAACGTAACAACGAGATCAACATAAAAGTCAAGCAGGTAATAATAATAAAAAAACTTAACAAGTAGAGATTATTTTAAAACCAAAGAATGCTAAGATGCGCGTCGGTATTTGACGACTATGGAAGCTACATTCTAACTAAAAACATCAGCTGTTAACAATGTGTGAACGTAATGGTTAATCTACATTTTTCAGTTGGATAATGTATTAATATTTGGAACGGAATTGGTTAATGCGCAACTATTATTTAGTTTTGAAACGATTTGTATCTATGCTATGAAAAAAAAACAGAATAATATAGAAAAATTATAACCAGATTTCTACGAAAACCATAACAAAATTTTCATTTAGTGAAGGATATGAACAAAGCATATAAAATTATAGAATTAAGAAAGCTTGCTGAGTTACCAATTGGTCAATTATGAAGAACAGATTCAGATAAGTAGCTTTAAGCAATAGCTATGAAACTAAAGTCCATAATTAAGAAAGACATTTCTTGTTCTTCTTTAGCATCAACAAAAAGTTAAAAACCGAACTATATTAAAAATACAACGTAGAGAAAGAAAGAAAGCTAGACAATGACTTAATATACATTTTGGTAAACTAGTGGAGCGAAGCAAATCTATACAAACACTTACGTCACTTCTAATAGCATACCTAAAAAAGTTTAGCATTCACCAAACATATACAAAGCTATTATTTTAGCTAAACTAAGTGTTAGTAAAGTGAGAAGAAAAAAAAACGTTTTTAAGAGTTTAAGAAAGAAAATAAAGTCTTATAAATAACACCATTTTCGTATTTTTTAAAAGATTTTAAGATTAAAAACGTAAAGCACTGCTTTGAAATAAAGTTTTCTAAAAATAAAAAATTACAATGAGTTAAAAAAATTATGTACAGAATGTATTAGAACGGTTTGACATATATTTTAGTAACTTTAATATACCCATCAGCAAGATTTTAGAAAAATGAAAACATAATGCAAAATGTATCATCATGGGTAGTAACATCAATGTACTTAGCTCTGAGTACAAGATCAAATAACTTGTGTTTTAATTTTTTTTACTAAACAGCTACTGAAAAGTGTTGAAATACCATAATGAAAAACAAAAAAATCATTGATTAGTAAAATTATTGCAAACTATGCTAATTGTATTGATTACAAAACGTCCTACACCGGATACACTTTTTCTTTAAAAAAGTTAGATTTTTTTGAGACTCAAGAACTCTAGTGCTGAAGAGTCTATATGGGACAAAACAGCTGTAGACTGGTCTGTAATCATTGTTGCAATTATATAAACCAATTTTTGCGCTTGCATAGTACAGTTAAAAATAACACGTCGCGTTTACTAACAATTTTTAATTTCCTACTTCTAGATTAAAAATCAACTTGCCAATCAAAATCGTTGGAAGTCAGTGTATTATTTAACTTATTAATAGAAACGCTACAAGCATAAGCCCCAATAGTGTACTCAAAAACTAAAGGTTAGAACAATTTAAAAAAAATTATGTCAACCAATATAAAACATTTTGAAGATGAGCTTAATTTGCTAACAAGCTTCGAAACATGTTATGTAAAACATTTATTAATAAAAATATTTTTTTCTTAAATTTAAAAATACTGTAAAACTTTAAAAAAATATAAAAAAGTAAATATAAATATAATTTATATAAATAGCACTAAACTGTTTTAGAATATAATTACCTACATCAAAAGAAACCACAAATGAATTTGTTCTTTTTCTAGTCGGTGCTTTTGAAATAAAGTTGGCTTTGCTTATTTCAATTCTAATTAATTTAATTTTATTCTAAAAAAATAAAATGCAACTAAAGGTTCTGATATTGCATTTCAACAAATTTTGTCACCAACAGAAAAGTTACATAATTTTCCAAACGTTAATTAATTAATTAATAAGTATTTTATATTTTGATTTTATAGATTCATTACGATATTTATCATATACAAACTATTTATTAAATGCTTAATTCAAAATGTAATTTTGACTTGCACAACCAATAACATATTTACGAAATTTTGTTGCAACGTTTCGTTTTGCTAGGCGTGTTTTTAGACCGCAAACATTAACAAAAATATTAGTTTAATAATTTGCGTATTAATAATAGGCAATGACACAGTTTTTTGAACAAATTAAAGTAGTTAATGAAATAATTAAGGTCAGTGTCTGTACGACGTTGGTACTTACAACAAATCATGTTTATGCAAGTTCAAGGCAAGTTTGTCCTTAATAATGTAAGCATTCTAATTTGAATTGCAATTGCATAGACAACTATCATATTAAATGCACAATTTATTCTAAGCGAATACATAACAACCTACAGAGTTATAACGAATTAAAACGTAAACTGAAATTGCAAAAAGTGATGAAAAAATTGGAAACGACAAAAGCGTAAAAACGTTTTCTAATGCAATTTATTTGATTTTTTTACTTATTGATTTTTGAGAACTAGATCAACTTTTACAAATAAATTCTGTTAAGTTTTGTGACAACCTAATGTTTTTATGCAATACATTTTTCGTCAAAGGGAGCATCCTGTAATGATACGCGTCTAATTTTATGTTGTGACCTAACTAACGCGATACTAAATTTGAAAATGCTTAGTTAATATATGACACCTGCAAGTACTAAAGATACCTTTTATGTAAGCAACATATCGGTGTCGTCCTGTCTTAGTATTTTTAGTTTGAAGGGATTTACCGCCAATACATTTTGTTTTTGTTCATACAATGACTATTTACAGCAATCACAGCGCATGCTTGTCAACTGGATCAATCTCTGCACAAGCATCAAAATAAGGACACGCTCGTTAAAAAAAAATTAAAAAACAAATAAAATTTATCCAAAATTTAAATTAAAATAAAACAAATAAATTCTTACCTAATTGTACGTATGCCAACAGGAAGAGCGTTATACACAAAAGACGGGAAATGCAAGTTGCCATTGTCGCGTAAATTTTAAACAGCAACTTTAATTACAGAGCTTTTACAACAGCCGTTTTCATGCGTAAACAATCATCGTCACCAAAAATATTTTTTAAAATAATCCCGCTTCAACTCTTGGGATTCCCCCGAAGCACTACGCTAAACAGCAGAGTCGACCACTAGAGGGCTTGTTTCGTTATGGATTTATTTTCTAACGCTCGAAAAGAAACTCTAATTATACAACCAAGGTTGTGGAAGGCGCAAGCGACTCAGCTGTGACGTCACAAAATAAAAATTATATGATCTAAAAATGTTGATACATTCCGTAGTAGATTGGAAAAAAAGTTATGCAAAAAACGTTTTCAAACATGCAATAAAAGTTTTATTGGTAGTTTTATTACATTAACACAAAAATACGTGATGTTTCAATGTTGGTAAATAAAAATTGTGCGTAAGTTAGATATTTACCTACTTTTATTTAGGAAGAAATAGTATTTGGTAAACATTACATAATCTATTTGTGTACACAATATTTTGGCAAGTGGTTGGTATGCGTGGTCAAGGTAAATTTAATATAAGTGAAAATAATTAGTCAAATCAATTGAGGCAAAACAATAAACTCGAACTATTGCTTGCGATAAATTAACTTAGTAAATTAACATGTGCTTATTAATGCTGTTAAGTAAGCATGCCAATTATTGCTCAATTATTATGTAATAGTTATTAAAAAATTGGTAATAGCAAGGTACGAATATGATCACTAGAAATTAGGTCATGTCTTAATCTAATTTTAAAGCAAAGTATCATAACTATTATTACTGTAAGATGCTATTTCTGCATTACAACAACCAAAATATAAAAACAGAAGCTTACGATGCAATGTTTCAAACGATTATTAATGCTACACTTTACCAATGTATGTCAAAGTTACATATAATTATAATACATTTTTTTTTGATAAAAATATAACTAAATCTATTCAATTGTTAATTTGTTTATTATTGCTATAAAATTATCTGACAGTTTACAATCTGTATTTATTTATAGCACAATAAATATCCTTGTTAGTTTAATAGTAATTGTTTATGTAAACTCAAAAGTGTAATAAATTTAATTTAAAGGTCCGTGGAGATAGCAAAACATTTAAAAGGAATTAGTGCTTAATTACTGCTAATTAGTGCTCAATGTTAGATCAGCAGCAAACATTTAATTTGAAAAGTTATAAGGGGTAAACTTTTTCTGCTTCACGCTCACCGAAAAATGTTGAACACTAATTCTAAAAATGTGTTAAAGCTTAGTGTTTTGTTAGTACGTATTAGCAAACACTTGGCTTAAAAGTTATCGGTGGTTGAAGTTTTCTACTAACTTCACGCTGAACCAAAAATAATAAGTACCATTAACAAAAGTAATTTCACGTAAACAAATATTTTGAGATGTGTTTATTAGTCATATGGATTTATTCACGTGTTAAATGAAAATTTCATTGCTTAATTGGAGCTTGGTGCAGTTTATTTGATGTATTTTATTTTTTTTTAAATTGGTTCATTTTTTGTTAAAAAATTTTATTTTATCTACGATTTAAATTTTATATTTTACAAGAACCCAAAAAAAAATTTTTTTTGGTTTATAAAAAAATTATACCTTGCAATAAAGCAAAACAAGCAGCATAAAAAAAACTTAATAACAACATTAAAAAAAACTTCAAAATTAGTGCTCACAATTTTCAGCTAGACGTGAAGTTATCAGAAAACTTTTACCACTTATAACTTGTACACCAAGTCTTTACTGATGTTTTAACATAAAGTATTATTAAGCAATAATAATGCACTAAATCCTAAAAACTTTTTACAATTAGTGCAGAGCAGAACTTATTACTTTTATCCCACGTGTTTGCTGATGCTCTGATATGAAAAAGCACTAATTTTTAACAAACCTTTAGAATTAGTGCTCACCAGTTTTCGCTGAACGTAAAGTTAGCAGAAACACTTCCCAGCTAACATGTTTGCGTCGTAATGACGTCGAAATATAGTTATTTTTAGTCATGTTGGTCAAGTGCTAAATAAATGACGTCTGTATACCGTCTCTTTAAAGACCATATTATACCCTTCTGAAACGTGACGTCTTATCCACATTAACAAAACGTCACTATTTCCAAAATTTTTTTGGTTATATTAAATTTAATTAATAATAATATTTTTTATTAAGTGTAACAGAAAAAATACTAAAATACATTTTTGAAGTTTCTGTAATATTAAGTTACTTGCAGTATTAATATGCTCATCTGCTGATAAATTACATAATTAAAAACTTATAAATATGTACTTACTAAAGCTTCAAAGTTTCGCAAAACTATCAGTGATTTAGTTTAGCTTAAATATAGCGGGAAAAATTATGTGTTCTCGTTGGTACGAGTTAGTACAAAAATAAACGACCACTTCGCGGTAATTTTACTAGCATAGCAAGTAAGCTTAGTTTATGAAGTAAGCACAGTAAGCAAGTATAACCTACAAACTTTAAACCAGAGGTTCCCAAACTTTTTTGTGTCGTAGACCCCTTGCCATGTTTTTCGGTTTTCGGTAGACCCCCTACTTATCTGATATTGATTTTTTGTAAATTTTTAACTATAGGAAAGTTTAGTATTAAAAAGTTAAAGTAAAAACTTATGTTAAGTTTTATACATTTATTAATTAAATTTAAGTTAAAACAACTCAAAATAAAATTTTGTATCTGTTATATAAAATATACGTAACGTTAAATAAACTGTTACGTGCGTAAATTTAAATAATGCATTACCCTGTATATTGGTTTAATTAAAAATTACTTTTATATTTCTCGACGCCATCTATCGGATTCGTTGGTCACTTTGTATTGAGTAAGCGATATCCGGCGAGATTACCGGCATTTTGACTTTAACATCGTGCATGTGTTAATCTATGTCTGCGTGAGTGAAAAATCGTTTTCTAAAATCATCCACGTGTTGGGACACGATGGAAATTAGAAGTTTCCTTAATTAACTAATTTATTCACGCAGAGTAAGTGGGTTTTGTTCTTTCTTTAATTAAAGGTAATTTTTATGTCTTTTGTTAGCGCCATGTGCTACCTCCTAACTATGGGTATTCTTATCGTCATCTAAAATCTTCAAGGAAAAATTAGTGCAGAATTTCGATTCGGAGGCAATTAATTACATTATTGAATGTCACCTGTTCGGAAGATCCTAATACGATAAGATTGAATTCTATTCGGAGGCAATTAATTACATTATTGAAGGTCACCTGTTCGGAAGATCCTAATACGATAAGATTGAATTCTCTTCGGAGGCAATAACTTAATACCACCTTAGATGGGAAATTTAATGTAACAGCATACGATAAGTGTCGGTTCGAGTACTTTCCTTTAAATGTGTCTTTTACTTATAGTTTGTGAGTCGCCAGGTAGACACGATTGTTTTCAGGAAGTTTAATTGCAGGAAGCCATTAGGAAAAACGTTTTTCTGAAGGTAACCCTGGACTTTGGTAAGTCAACTTTTACTTATTTATTCGTTGTCACTAGGGTGAATACTCACGACTTATTATATTTACTAATCGTACGTTCGAATTGATTTGTTACTTGTTATTGTGACTCAATTAGTTTAAGTAAAGGACTTATCGCTTGCTGCTTATATCCACAGTCAATTATCATTATTAATGTTACTTACTGATAAAGTTTTATATATGTTATGGTAGTTACACTTTTGTTTGACGTGCAGTGTAAGTTGCCGATCCTGCTGCTATTCTCTTTTCTATATTCTCTCCAGTACCTGCTTATATTTGGCTATTTAACTGTTAATATATTTATCTTGATAGAGTAATTAAAGTAGAATTGTTGTTAACGACGTAGTTTCTTTTTTTTCGTTTCTTTTAGCATTACGAACCTAACATCTTGTTACAAGTTTCTACCGCCTGTCTTGAGCGGGACAGAAGTGACTTTGAGATAAGCTCTAGCGCCCTTAAGTATATTTAATGTATCTATGAACCCCCCCTCTCACCGACTGTTGTGAGTTGGCCGTGCAGGTTCGTAAAATAGCTAAAGCTTGTAACAAAACATAAAATAAACTAAGCAATAAGGAAGTAAGAAGGATGAAACTGATGCTTTAATAATAAATTATCAACATTTGGCGTCAATTTTGTAAGGTTTAATCTTATATCTTCTTGGCTAATAATGTCCAGTCTGTTTCTTTTTTCGTTAGGAGATTGGGAACAGCGCTGAACCCCTTTTCCACTAGGTATGACGATGGAAAGGATTTAAAAATTGTCTCGCTATATTCTAAATACAGGATAAGTAACGAGTATGTTGTTTTGCAGCCAGAATTGCTGATATCCGTTTTTAAACTGAACCTGAACTGAAGTTCTTCATTTGTACTTAGTTCAGTCAGTTCCTCTTGTATTATGACATTCGTATATTCTATGTCACCATATGGGTTAATTATCCACGGTGGTATTACCATAGTCAAAACATCCTCAAACCTAGTTTTAAAATCTGAATTGAGGGCATTTAAATGTTGAACCTAGGTTGAAACGTCGTTTTCCTGGCGGTTTGACTTTGTTTTGTTTAATCAAATTTAGACTGTCGCCTTATAACTTGAAATTAACCATATTAAATTTTGTAAACAAATCTGTTAAATAGGCGATGTCTGTTTCCCACTTCATTAAATTGTCTTTTAAAATTTTATCTTTAGTATCCAGAAATTCTAAAAGTGTCTCAAAAAGTGCAAAAAATCTTGTCAAACATAAGCCGTTCAACAGCCAGCGTACTTTAGTGTGAAGGAAGGAGGACTCAAATTTTTAGCAACTAAATGTTGTCGATGGATGATGCAATGTATTGCTAACACCCCTGACACATTTTGTTTTAAATACCTTATAAATCCACGATAACGTTCAACCATGGCAGGTGCTCCATCTGTAGCTACTGATATTATATTTGATAAAGGGATTTTTCAATGAAGTATTCCTTCAAAACAAGAAATATTGATTCACCTTTAATGTCGGTTGCCAAAGTTCTTGCGAACAGCAGTTCTTCGTAGATTTCTTGATTCATAATAAAACGAACATATGCCAATAATAACGCTGAATTACCAGGTAAAGTTGACTCGTCCAATTGTATAGAGAAATGGGTCGTTTGCAAAAAATTACACAAGAAGCTTTCAATATCAGAACTTATTTCATCAATACGGCTTTCAACAGTATTGTTGCTTAAGGAAATTCTTTTAATGATATCAGATGCACGTTTGTGTAAAAGAGTTTTTAAAACCTCTTCAACGGTTGGCAAAATTAACTTCCGATAGTACCTATGCGGTTTTCCGGATTTTGCTATAAGTAGCCCGCAAATCATCATCGTTTCTTTGTGACGTCAAAGCGAACATTCTGTCCAGCGTAGATCTCTTCTGAAGGTTATCTTAGAGTGTTTGAAAGTATTTCAAATCTTTATCTGTTTTATCAGGGTGACATCGTCTCAGATGATCCTGCAGCTTAAATGGTTTCATATCGTCATTGCCCAAAATATGTTGCATAAAAGGCACATAGGCAATTGTTTATACGACAATGATAGAATGAAGTTTCAAATAATCAACACTGTACTGTCTAAATTTCTTTTTAGATTCGGACATGGCATCAGTCATCTGTGGGTAAAATTAATCTATTTAAATAAGACATAAGCAGCTGTATATTAAAAAATATAAATCAAATTTAAATCGTATGGCCTTAGATTTTATGGCGGGCATAGGCGTTCAGCCGTTATAAATGAATGTGAGAAGGGGAATGTTATGAATGTTTTTGAATGAAAGGTTTTGATATGATGGAACTTTAGGGAAATTTAAAAGTAACATGACAAAAAATGTTAAAAAAAAATATTATACAACGAATAATAATAATAACAACAAATTATGCGATTTATCTTTACGTACATTTGATTGTCATGTGTAAAAATCTACTTTAGCAATAATACAAAACTTTAATTTTAATATAGGGAAGTATGTACAGTGCAATATCCATAATCCAAACTTCTGTAATCCGAACATTCCAGTAATCTGAACTGGCCCACAGTGTAAACCCAATGGACAAAAATACAATTTTTTTACTTTTTTTTGTGTAGTTCTTTGTTAAGATATATGTATTTATAAAAGAATAATAAATACCTAGCAAGGTCGCAAATAAGTAAATATTGACACACATACAGGTCTCACAACTAAAGATGATTCGGGTCGCGCAGATACGTCATTGCGCTCGGGAACAATCGTCAAGTGTAAAATCGCTTACCAGTGGCGGCGTAATTAATCGTTGGTGCATGTACAAAATCACACTTAAAGTTTTATGTTATTTTATTAATTTAATAATTTATATACATTTCGAACATGTAGAAATACTTATATATAATATTATGTAATAAAAAATTTAATCACTATCACTAAATTCATTGTCCGAACTGTTTTCTTCTTCCAAATTTATTACTATACTTTCCGTTTGAATATCAAGAAAATGTTCCTTTTTTAAGTAACTGTCTTCATTTTTAATAACATTCTTGCAACAATTTCGCCAATGGTCCTGTGTAACATTCGAAATTTCTTCTTCCAATAAAGCTTTTACTTCGTTAAAATTGAATGTCACGTTTCTTTTTGCGACATTGTTTTTTATTTGTGCCCAGATCAATTCTATTGGATTTAAATCAAATTTGTACGTAATATACTGTTTTTTGTGTTGTTTAATAATATCGTATAACTGCGGTTTGAACATTTGCGGAGTAAATGATAATTATTTTTCAAGTAACCACTTTACCATTTCTTCTTTTTTAGAAGCACTGGATGGAGCTCGATTAACTTGGACGTTGTGATAAGGCGCGTTATCTATCACTTTGGCGGCAAATTCGGTAAAAGCTTCTCCTGCAACCATTTTTCATAGTTTGTCGAGTTCATATCGTCATGATAATCTCCACTTTTTATCCAAGATTTAAAAACTAAACTGCAACCATCTAGAAACCCCATTTCACCACCCGCATGTACGTCGTTGGAGTCAACCAGAGTTTTTTTACGAAAGCGAGTATTATATGTTGAAAAAAATTATAAATATAATACTGAATTCAAGTACTTATTTTTGACATTACTGAGTGATTGTGTTTTAACTTTTTTTGCTGTAGAAACGTCTCGAATTTTCTTACAAGGACGTATATTGAGTGTTGCATAAATGATTACCAAATACCTAATAAAAATACGTTTTTTTTTAATTTCTCTTCAGAACTACTTTAAAGGAAACGTATCCCAATATTTATTTGCATGCCTAGTTTTTTTACAACTTTTTAACAACTCCATAACATTTTGTTTTGCGAACTTACGAAAATTAATTTACTCCAGCTATTTCCTACATCTGCGATGTTACCTATTGTAATGAATCGGAAGTCCACCGCATATTTGTGTTAATAAATATTCAGAATTTAAATCAAATTACGCGTGAACTTGTAACGATACGAATCCAGAAATGCAATTTTTAGGAAATTGACAATAATTATTTGAAAATTGCGCGTGGACTTTCACCGTATCGTAGGTCCCCACCAAATCCGAAACGATGCGCACGGTGATCCCCGCTACAAAGGCAGCCAAGCGGAACCACCGGGGTGTATAAAAGCGGCCACGCGAGCTTAGGAAGAAGATAACTTAGCCTTCTCCTCCAAGATCCGTTTCCAGAAACTCCTCTCCGAGAAACCTTTGCTAAACCGAACCTGATTATTACTTTTGTGTTTTGTTGACAACCGCTATTACCTGGACTACTCGAACGACCTGTTGATTGATTTACTCCGACTACGCTGCGATTCATCTGGACCTGTTTCATTTCGTTCATCACTCATTCATTAAAATCACCGTCACCGCCAAAACATCACTCAGAGTAAATGTAAAATTTGTAAAGTCGTGTATCTGTTTGTTCCTGTTGGAGGTGTTAATTCTCCCGAGGTTAGGTATTCTCCTGGCCCGAGCATTAGCACTAATTAATCCAATTTCCGAGTGGTTACATAAAGGCCCTTGTTTAAAGTTTTTGATCTTTTAGTGGTTGGGTAAGCCCCGGCTCAAAGATTTAACAATTCAAAGAAAAGAACCATTGTCAAGAACTTTATGTAACTGGAGGAGCTATAAACAAACAGCTACCGTAAAACTTTAATTAGTAACGCGCCGTGGAATCATATTCACCTGATTATTAATTGTACATTGAAGCTACCGTAAAACTTTAATTAGTAACGCGCCGTGGAATCATATTCACCTGATTAGTAATCGTGCATTGAATTTACCTGTCAAGCTTTTCCGAGTTCACCGGATTTATTCAGTTTCATTTAACAATCGAATTTAACGTTATTGACCTTGAATTTTTGTTCA
This sequence comes from Aquatica leii, assembly GCA_035610365.1. Taxonomy (NCBI): domain Eukaryota; kingdom Metazoa; phylum Arthropoda; class Insecta; order Coleoptera; family Lampyridae; genus Aquatica; species Aquatica leii. The sequence continues at coordinate 35,992,341 of CM069437.1, read as the reverse complement.
ATCAAAGGTTTTAATTACATTTTGTGATCCATTCACGATCCACTCAATCAAAAGTTGTCTGCAATAGCACCGTCCACCAGCCTGTAAAATTTCATAATTATCGGAACCGTAATTACTTACTGTTAATGAAATTTTTGGAAGTAAGAAACAAAAGGTCAAAGTCCGCCGTCGATTCTTAAAGATTTATTCATTGCTTACCTGTGTGTTTGTTTCCTTAACTGCTTTTAATCCCCGTTCTCCCCTAGGTGAAATAAAATCACCACACCTCACACTTAGCCTGGCATTAATTAAAAACCGACAATTTAATAAGGTAATAAAATACGCCATATTAATACTCTGTTGTAGGACTGATAACCGAGTTAACGCAGCCGCCGATAGATGGTAGCCTTTCCGAACCGAAATAAAACTACATACAGGGTCAACCAACCAGAAAAGAAGTTGTTTATTTTGTTTTATTATTGCGTAATCGTCTGTTAATTATTTTAATTATTTTATTTTATCCGTTGTTATTATATTATTACGATTTATTTTGTATTCGTTTGTAATAACAAGTATATGCATTGTAAGTTAACAATTATTTACTACAATCTCCACTTAGTTACCCGAAGCACCTTAAAGATAAAGCACCACCCAGCCAGAGGGTTGGTACACACTTAGGACCCTGTGCAGATGAACCACCTCCACGCCGACGAAGCGCGCGCCATACCCCACTCATGTGCCCTCGTACGTGATAACCCGCTATAAAAGGAGATCCGCTAAAACAAATTTTACTTAGCCTTAATCCTGTTTACCTGTGCTCTACTTACCTGTAAACCGAATTAACCTGCCGAAATCCAGTAACGACAAACCTCGCACCGTCTCTTGATAATTCTCTGTTCGTTTTAATAATTAACCAGACCATCCGCTATTTACCCTGCTAATTCTCTAACCTTTTTATTTAACAACAACCGCTACGTCTTGGCCTTCTCTCCTGAAACCGACTAATTATTCCTGTTACCAGAGACCTGTTACACCGAACTAACCTGTTGAAAATTAATAATCCTGTTAACACCGAACCTTGCACCGTCCCTTGATTAATTCTTTAGTGATTTCACCGATTAACCTGACCAAACGTGATTCACCTGGCTCATTCCTTCGATGGTTTTGTGTTACAATAAAATCCATGTACTGACCAGATTTCTTGTATTTTCATTCACGATTGTTGACCTGTTAGTAAGTTCACCGTTTAATTAACTTCAAGTCCAGCCTTGTACCGAAACCAGCAGCATCGCAGTGCTAGAACAGTAGGAGATTAAGTGTACAAAGTAACTAAGCCTTTTGTATCGAGGATTCGCTACAACTGCTTATTTACGATTGTCAACTTACCCTCGTAAAATTCTGTTACAGACTACAGTTAACTCGGTACGTTTGTAATCGTTTTAACCACCTAGTGTAAAGTAAACCCTCGAGTTAAACAAAAATAGTGTATCGGGGAGCCGTAGCGTATATTTGTTCTAAGTCGTTGGTTTACCCACCTGCAACGTATAGTTTCACAAGAGTTAAACCTACGAGTAGTATTTTAAAACAACAATCATCTGAATTCAAGTAACAATCGTAGCCTTGTATATTCAATACGTTTTCCTGGTCGAATTGAATTGTATTAACTTCTCGAACCACCCTTGTACTCAGAATTAATTACCTGTAGAAATACCGTTTGCAATTAAACCCGTAGTTTATTAAATATTCACCTGGCCGTCAGCACAAACCACGGGTTAACATTAACCTCAACCAACAATCCCACAAACTTCCTGTACTATTATCTACCTGATCCGAATGAAATATTGTAAATCCAGTTAAATTGCACAGTAATCCTTTCCCGTAATTATCCAATTAACTACACACGTTCTTTATTTTATTTATTATTAGTTTTACCGGCACTAACTTTTTCAACTTACAGATAAAAACGGAAGTCGATAGTAGCGCCCTCTACGTGTCAAATCCTGGATTGGATAAATAACATACAGTACTTTTATTATACGATATACAGTGTATATACAAAATAAACGCAATTGTTAACATTGTAAATTAATTAACTCTTAAATTCATTCTCTACCTTAGCTGAGCTACCAAACCAGTAACCTGGGCCAGTACGTATCAGTACACTATTTCAAAACTCATTTTTACGTACGCCATGAGTCTTAGGAGAAACCAAGTTTAAACGTTTACTCTTTCTTCTTCTTACTTCTTTTCTACTGATCTAGATTGGTTGAAATATTTTACATTAGTAATTAGTATTCCCGTTTTGCTAGAAAGACTTCTTTATTTGAAATCGTGAGTGGAGAAATGCGTTATCATGATGTAACATTTTTTTTTCTTGTCACTTTACTGAACTCAGTAGATAAACAATTTTCAACTTACTATATATCGGTAACTGTCTTCTGTCTTTCTAACTTAATTACGGCCATCAGACCCGTACTTCTACAAACTACTGCGTATATAAGTTTCTTCGTTGCTTGTTCTTGTTACAGCATTGTAAGAGTTTCAGCATTGACCAGCAGGCGCCACTGGTTAAAGGAGAGCCAGCTCTTTTTCTGTGTACTTACTTGCAACTTTATTCTTCTTTCCAGGATTTATTTTGTTTTATCATTACCCAAGAACGTTTTGCAGCATTAGTCTTACTTTCAATGTTTATGACAAAACTTTTAGCATACTTAGTTCTAATAATAATACGAGTAAATTTGACTTTTAATGTTTGATTCAGAAAATCTTTAATGTAAATAACTAATAAAATTGGACCAAAAACATTACCTTGTGGAACTCCATACAGGCCAACTGCTTTTTTGTAATAACTTATTATAATTGTAACGTTTTAATTATAAAAAAAATATATAAAGTTTTTTTAAACGTACATTATTCGTTAAAGAAAACAAAAAAAAACGTTTTACTACTTTTAATCATTTTGCAAAATTTTTTATTACAGATTAAAAACAAACCCAATCTAATTTTTTTTTTTGAAGGGATCCATGTTATTGGTGTGATAATTTAAGTATGAAATAAAGGTTAAATAACCAATAATTAAAACTTCTAATTAACGGTTAATATTTAATGTATGCAACATGTTTTGGCCGAAACAATAAAAATTGAGACTATCTTCAGGCAATAATTACACTAAAAATAATAATTAAAATTAGTGTTAGATAGGTAAACCTACTAGTTTTAATTATTGGTTATTTGACCTTTACTTCATATTTGAAACCCAATCTAATTCGAAACACAAATAAAATTATTAGTATAAACAAGAACATTTAAGCACAGCAAAAATTTTTAGATTTCTTTACAGTAGTTTTTAAATAAGTTTAAAGATTGAGAATGACAAAAAAGAAACCTTTTAAGTAAAGTCACAAAATCTATTGTAACTTTGTGTTTTAGTATTTTAGTATTGAGAGATTTTTCTTAAACTTTAAGAATACATTTATTTTGAATAAAAATTTGAAATTTCAGATATTGTAGATGTACATAAATTTGCAAAGATATCAATCTGCAAAAATTACTTCGGTTAAGACAAATAAATTAAAAAATTAAGCAAAAATAAAACATCTATAAATAGAAACAAAAATTACAGTGCTGATGAGTTCCAAAAACACAAAATAAAAAACTGTACCGACGCTACTCACCAATTACAAATTTGTTTTTGCATTGTTACTATTAAGAATTTATTTTTGTTTGGACATGTTAATAATGTAATGATTAATATAGTAATGCTTTAAGTATGTATAAAAAATAATGATTGAAAACACGCCAATCATCATCGTCATTAACAGAATCTAGCAAACAAGTTTATTATAATTTGTCTGCTATTCAATAACTTCGACTGTAAATAAACCACAACTATGTTTCATTAATTTTAATTATCTCTATTACTATTTAGGTACCTAATTGTACTTTTCTTTTTGTGAATTACACAAATTTAAATGTTTATCACTAAAATAACAGTCTGAAAAATTTAGGTTTACTCAAATATGTGATTTTAAAAATAAATTTTTATGGCTGAAGAATAAACATTTCTCAATTATTTTTAATGAAACCGTTCAATAATCTTCAAGTACTGTTTTATTGCTAGCAGATTTACAAATCATTAGAAAAGCAGGCAGTAAATGCAAATACAATTTTAGAGGTTTTGCACCGGATTGTTTCAAAACTACTGAAGCACAAAAACCAAACCAATATAATTATAAAATTTGAAGACTAAAAATAGGTATAAATTTTTTAAAGAAACAAATTATTAAATTAAAAAAAAATCACAGAAACAACAAAAATGAAAATTAGTTAAACATCGACAAGTATTAGAACAACAACAAAATATACGAGGGTAACAAAAAGGAATTGTAACACATTTTTTCATACTCCTTTCTCTATTTTGCTTCAATTTATATTATTTATTGGCAACAGTGTCTACATTCTAGTTTAAATTTTTTTTTTTGTATTTTTATTTTTTTTCCATTACTTCTATATATAAATTGTTCCATTTTTGTCTGATGCTAAATTTTTGAATAAAATTTTATATCCTAATTCTTGAAAATTACCTACACATATTTTAATGTTCATCAGAAGTGGATTTTCAAATTGTGACAATAGATGGTATTTGTTAGTGATTTTTTTAGAACTCATAGGGCATTCGATAGTATTACAATACTTCTTTTTGTATTATTAATTCTAACAAGAGTGACAAACTTATTTCAAATGTAACTTGATTTTATTTCTTTGTTTTTACTACTATTTTAAATAAAATAAAACTTAATGCTGATATAATATTTTATTATTCTTAAAGTCTTCTCCACAGTATTCTGTATTTTTTTAATATTTTATTTTAAGAAAATATACATGTTTCGCTAATAACAATTAGCATCGTCAGTATATATAACTAAAAACTAAAATTAAAACATTGGAATATAAATAAAGAATACTAACCGAATAAAATAGTTAACAAATTATACAATAATACAATCGCCTATATTTAAAAAATTAATTTAAATAAAGAAATTAGAAAAATATCAAAAGAATAGAAAAATGAAAAAAATAAAGCTATAATTTTGAACTGAGAAGAATTGAGAGATTTAAATTTTACATTTCATTTAGAGTCTCTAATGAGTTAAGAAGAGATCCTTTAGAGATCCTTTATTTCATACATGTAAAATTTTGATATTCAAATCTGAAGAAAATGAATGTCCTGAACATAAAATATTATTTTAAACAAGGCTCCACTTAGAGCAATGAACTACTTCACCAATACTTAATGCTGATAATTTTTCTTTAACAGTACGAACATTTTTAGATTTGTGCACTTCTATGACCGTTAGAATTGATATTTAGTTATATCGCTATAAACTAAAATTGCTGATGATGAGTTTTTGTCACATTATTTTCAAACCACTAACGAAATAGTCTTTTTAATAATTAAAAAAAACTTTAGAATTATTACTAGAGTAGTTAAATTTTTGAATTATGTTTCTAATCTTTATGTTTGATATGCTGACAAAATAAATATATAAATTGATGATAAATTAATTTTAAGCCTAATTTAACTTGATCACGCAACGAGACGTATAAGCACAGATTACGACGTCAAAATATTTGAAATGTTGATCAACTCCCACTGTTTTTTTCTTATTTTAATTTGTTGAAAGTAAACAAATTTATGTTAATGTTTACGTTGACGGTTCAGGCTATCGGAGAAGCAAACGTGACTTATCACTACTTAAACTATCACATATTAAAGTTGTAGTTTGGTCAAGATTGTAGATGTCATCAAATCTCAAATATTATCGATTTATGAAATTAACATTTTGTAACTTCTTTTCTGTCACGATAATTTGATTGCATGCATGTAACTGTTTATATTAAATAAATTAGTACATAACAAATGTTAATTTGTTTTGATTAGTAATTTAAGTGCTGTATGGTAACATAGCTATAACGCAAATCAAGATTCTGCAGTAATCTACAACAATTAGCAAAAGGGTTAGTAAATATACTGACAAACAAATGTGGAGAAATAATTTCATGTTTTTTGTAATGTCGATTACGCGCAGATGCGAAAAACAGGAGTTGTAAAAAACATGGCGACAACTCCAGTTCGCTTCTGAGATTTCTTATTCTCTTCCGCACCACGTCGTTTTAAAAAAAGATGGTATTAATACTAAGGTAAGAGTTGCTTTTGAGGGCTTATCGCCATCCAGTACGGAATATTCTGTAAATGATTTACAGTTTAGATTAGACAGTTTTTTGGCAATGGGATGTTTGCACCAGCTTGCATTTGATTTTAACAAACAATTTTCCGTTGCTTCTAAAATGATATTAGAAAATTTTTATGTTGACGATTTAATAGTTGGATTGAGACAGAAGCGATAAAGGTTTGTATAGAGATTTCTTACATTTTACATTCGGGTAATTTTAATTTAAGAAAATGGAGGTCGAATAGTCCAAAGATTTTGAATAAATTTAAAGATGATTATAATGATTCAAACATTTTAAGAATTTGTGATAAAGACACTAAGTGTTTAGGGATTCAATGGAATTGTGATTCTGATGATTTGTCGTTTTTGTTTACAGATTCAGTTGTTGTTGGTCGTTGTACCAAAAGATATGTATTATCTGAGATTTCAAAAATTTATTACCCGTTAGGAGTACTTTCTCCGTTTGTTATACTTGCAAAGCGTTTGATCCAAAAACTATGGAATCTTAGAATAGATTGGGATGATGAATTACCTTATGGTTTAAGAGAAAAATGGCGTTTGTTACAAAATCAAATATTAATTAAATTTCCTTAAGATTTCAAGAAACGTTTTGGTGTCGAAACCGTTTGGAATTCAACATTTTAGTTTTTCTGATACTAGTAACCGATCATATCCGATCAGTTAATGACCACGGTGAAGTTAAAGTTTAATTTTTATGTGCAAAAACAAAAGTATCTCTTTTAAAACAGCTTACCATGCCAAGATTATAACTTTTAGCTACTCTAACGTTAGCTAGATTAGTCGCAAACGTTTCCGAATGTATGATGTTTGATTTTGAATGTTATCTTCGGTCAGATTCTTTAATTGTTTTCCATTGGATTTACACAAAACCCCTTAGATTGCAAACGTTTCTAAGTACACGAGTTAGTGAAATTCAAAGTTTGACTTATAAGTTTAAATGGAATGATGTTTCGTCAGCGCAAAATCCTGCTGATATCGCGTCCAGAGGTCTTTTTCTTTCCAAACTTTTTAGTAATGAGATGTGGTAGTGTGGGCCTTCTTGGATTTGCAATTTTGATGTTTCTAATTGTGATTTTAAGTTTACTCTGTCATTAAATGATTTACCTGAAATAAAGCAAGAAGACGATCCACATATACTTTACGCCATTCAACAATTTATTTTCAAGGTTTTCTTCTTAAGATTGCAGAGAGTCATAGTATACTGTCGTAGATTTTGTTTAAATACCCTTTTCATAAGAATTAAATTGATTGTCCAAAAATAATAACAAGGGTTTGAAAAATCGTTTTAATAGTCCGATTATATTAGGTTCTAAGCAATTTCTTACAAGGTTGTTGTTTCGGTCTGAACATATTAAGTTGTTACACGCAGGTTCGCAATTACTGCTGAACACTATCAGACAGATTTATTGAGTCTCGCAAAGGTTGTTGCTAAAAATTGTATAAAATGCTTTAAGTTTTGTTCAAAGCTTTTGAATGTTACAATGGGAGATTTACCAAGGCAAAGAATCACAAATGTTTTGCCATTTTGTCACACTGGTATAGATTACGCAGGTCCTTTTAATATTAAGGACAGAAAATTTCATGGTGCAAAATTACTAAAGTTTGTGTTTGTTATTTATTTGTTTAAGTGTTAAGACGATTCACCTTGAGTTAATTTCAGACTTAACGTCTGAAGCTTTCATTGCTTGTCTCAGAAGATTTTCAGCTCGTAGAGGTTTTCCGTCTGAATTGTACTCTGACAAGAGAACAAATTTTATAGACGCAAATAATATTTTAAATGAAATTTTTGAGACAAAATGAACATGAAATTGTCGATTATACTGTTAGAAATCAAATAAAGCGTCATTTTTTGCCTCCAAACTCACATCATTTTGGAGGTATTTGAGAAGCCAATATTAAATCTTTTAAAAAACATTTCTATAAAGTCATAAGCAAAACTATTTTAAAATACAAAGAATTTGCTACTGTTTTTACTTAAATTCCAGACCGCTTTATCTTTTATCGCCTGACCCTAATGATTTAACTCCATTAACTCTTGCTCCTTTTTGATTGGCAAAATAATTACAATGTCAATTGATCCAGATGTTTTAAATATACCGATAAACAAGTTACCAAGATATCAGCTGCTACAGCAATTGTATCAAAGTTTTTGGCGACGATGGAATCGCTATTACTTAAATTCTTTACAACAAAGAAGAAAATGGGTCGATAATTCAACTAATATTTCCGTTGGCACTATGTTTATCATTAAGGTAGATAATCTGTTACGAGAAAATCAGGTCTTTTTGAGTTGGACAGATAATGTTTGTTACGCTGGTTTTCTTGTAACAAAACAAAGCAACGGCTAGCACAGCTTCTCCTGAAAGGGATCGCAGGTTTTGTGATGTTAAATTATAATTAAATCTAAAAAAAAGCGCCAAGACGATAAAAGATTAAATCAGGGAGATAGCGTCTAACTCTACCCGTAGCTGGAAAAGAACAAATAACACCACAGAAGTAATAACACAGAATATGTATTTATTTTATCACAGACAATAATTCCAAAGAGGATGAAGAAGATACATAAATCTAAATTTTCCAAACGTTGATACGTAATTCGAATCGATTATAAGTTGCGCCATATACTGGGTAACACCTCGTACAATAAGCTGACCCTGTCGGTCTAAACTTTTACATAAGCAGAAAGTATGAATTTATATTCGCAAATTTAAAATCGCAAACAAACAAAACAATTTAAGCCTTCGAGACTCAACGCGCACTGCATATGAATTTGTGAAACACAAAATGATCTTATTATTAATTGTGTTAATCTAACATGCACGTACGGTCAACAATCGACATGACCACCGAAATACAAATAGTAAAAATTGAAATAGTAATACTCACAGTTAGCATTTATGCAGTAGGGGATTAGCTAATTCCGTACTTGAGTTACCTAAAAAGTAATATTAAATACAACACAAATGAACATATAGCGTTAATACAAGTAAAGTTTCCCATTACCATCCAATCATTTGAGATTGCAAATGCGCAGCGTTTCCCTTCGACTTAACAGAATAAATTTTCGTAGTAGTTTGTCTCCAAAAAAGGTACAATCCTGAAGGTTTCCAATCCTTGACGGTGTCAACAACGTTTTCAATAACGTGACGTCATAGAAGTTTTCCCAACTATTCCACCTGTTCGTTATCTTCAGTGATAACGGTTAACGTGTTAACGTGTCGTACCGAAATCCGTTACAGACAATTAGCACAGAATCAAATTAAACCCACAATAAAAAGAAATCTACAAAACTCACCCCGATTTAGCCTTCACAAATTTAATTGCATATACGCGTGAAACGATCTAAAGGTGAAAGTCCGACTGAGCGTAAAAATAGAGAGCTCGTCGATAGCCTTACAGAAAGTTAAATTATAGATGCAGTCTAAAATTTGACGTTTCGACAAAAGAATAGGGGGTTCTAAGGACAAATTTCATACTTGAAGAGAAAGTTTTATACTCGAGAATTGAACTACTAACTTTTAACATAACAAATTTACCTCCATAAAAATGGATTCTTGGAAAAATCGTCAAGCTACATACTGGAAGTGATAAGTGTTAAAATAGTCAAAGGAGTGTTTAAACGTCCTGATGTTAAATTGTGCCCTCTTCCATGTAAGCCCGAAAATGACAGTCTTACTTAAAATATAATTTTCCTTATATATTGAATAATTAGTATTTGTATTTTTTTTTGTTTTACTGAATTTAATTTTAGTTGCCGATGTTGTTTCATAAGGTAAGTTAATGTTAAGAATTGTTTAATGTTAAAGACGTGGCACTCTGTCAAGGTACGCGGCATGGAGAAATAATTTCAGGTTTTTTGTAATGTCGATTATGCTCAGATGCGAAAAACGGGGGTTGTAAAAAACATGGCGAAAACTCTAGTTCCTTTCTTATAAAAGTACAATTTTTTTGATGTTTATTAAATTTAGAATGAAGTGCAGTTTTTATACAGTTTGCTATGTCACACAACAATAAATTATCAAGATGAATCGATGCTAATCAAATGAAGGAGTAAGGTATATTTTGAGTCATATGCAATGACTGCTAATATTAAACTGCCACAGCGTCTGGCACCAAGATTCAAAAAAAAATTTTGCACTTTGGAAAACTGCAAAACAATATTGACATATATTTATTTATAAATTTTATTTTAGAAACAATTTCATCAAATGTTGAGTTTTGTAAATTATAGTAAAATCAGTTTGTTACATGCATGTTTGGCATTTTAGCAGAACATTTTACATACATAATAAACTATGTCACAAGCATTTCATCTGTCGATATAACCATATTAAAAAAGTAATTGAATAAGTAAAATTAGAAAACGTCTTTTTGTAGATTATGTGCCAATATAGATTAAGTATAGTTGCATCGCTGAGTAATTTATAAATTAAAATCCTGACGTCATAAACAGTCATCCATAGACGTGATTAATCTACTGCATGGTGCATTTTTATTAAAATTGCATTGCAGTGTTATACAAATAGGTTAGTCAAAAAATTAAAAAAAAAGATTAGACAGCGCAACAAAGAACTATTAATTTTTAATATTTTTCTGACTTATTAGTATATTTCTCATCGAAAATAGACATCTGACGTTGCAAGGAAAATAAATGCATATTACGATCTAGATTATTCTATTTTTATTTTATTTTAAAATACCCATTTCTTTCTTACCGAACTAAATCTTTTGACATAATTCAATTACATGAGGTCAACGAACTTTGTAATATTGAGCGGTGCAGTTTCGAAGCCGTATTTGGAAAAGCCAAGCTTGTTTTTAGTATTTAATGCTGATAAGATTTACGGGCTTTAATACTTTTTTAAAATAATTATTTGTATTATCCATATTAGATATTACACAGATTTGTTTTATTTAAAATACAATTTTTTGTGAACGAAGTTTTATACATATTTGACATTTACTGTAATTTACAAAAGTTTGCAACATTGCAAAATTGTGTCAGATTTTAATGATGATATTAATACCTTCTGTATAAAGTTTGTTAATACGTCTACTAATTTAACGCAAAAGAAGTAATATGACCCTTTTGATTAAGACTAATAAACTTAATTTTATAAAAAGTCTTTGTTACAAAACTACTGATTCCTTGCGGAAAGATATCAAAATATGCCTTTTGCAAAAATAATAGGCGTTTTTAGGTTTGTTAAATTTTATAAATAGTTTCTAAATAAAAGCTGTTGTATGTTGTAGTAAAAACTATTCGTTTTGTTATCTGTTCAATAACCATATTATTCTTTTTTTTCGAAGGGATCTATCAAGTGTGGTTGAAGTTTAATAAATATCACTTCTTAAGTCTTTACAACCAATAACGTTTTATTATAAAGTTAAGTTAATTGATTTGGCGCGGCATGTTTCGGCTTCTTAAAAGCAATTAAGCTATCTTCGGGCGCTGTGTAACAGAAGTAAAGAAAATCGTCATTACAAACATTCAGTTGATAAAATTTTAAATATAAAGTTAGTACACAAAACTATAAATTTACCTGATTTAGGAAAAAAATTAAAAATTGTGTCGGATAAATATTATTACAAAAAACACATGGTGTATATAATTAACTTACTCAGAAAAATTAATAACGTATTAACTAACAGGACAACTAACAAATGCGAAATGTAAATGACCTCCTAATACAAACTTGAACTAAGTATTGATATAATTATCTAATAATGTATTAAATTTAACAAATTTCAAACATCCAATTTATGAACCAAAGTAGTAAAATCATCAAAAAATAGAACACTGTAACGAACCAGAAACTAAATAAAATACCAGATGACATGGCTACAGAGCTTGGCTAAATTAATAATTGAGTTTTAAATCTACGATACTGTGATTAATCTGGTCATTAATCAAATTATTATTATTGTTGTTTAATTTAATATAAATGACTTGAATAAGTTTGCAATTGGAATATTTGTGGTTGTTGAAAAGAATATGGAAAGCTAACGAAGATTTAACAGTATCTTTATTGGTGTTGTACTTATTAGGGTTTTTAAGTATCTGAGATGTTCTTTAAGACAAGTGTTAATTGATCTGTAGTTCCTGCCATTCAAATATTTCTCACAAAAACAATTAATTTGATAAATACCTGAAGGTTGTCAAGTTTATCTTTAACATTACAAAGCAAGTTCTTGGTCGTAAGAGGAATATCATAAGTTCATTTATTATTGTTGTTCCTGTTGATTTTTTGAATGAAGTCAAATTGGAAAATGAAAGGAATACCAATATAATGATAAGTTCGTTCTGTATTTTGCGTTAAAGTGGTAACTAATTTGATTTTGTGCTGTATAAAAAATTTATAAAACAAATTATTAATGTAATGAATGGGGTAATTGTTTTTTCTAGCTAAATTGAAAAGTCTACATTAGAAACTGGAACCGTAAACAATCTCTTAAAAAGAAAATTGAAAGCTGCTAGTTTATAGTTGATAGGGTGATTACATTCAAAAGGGATCGAGTGATTCGTCGTAGTTAGTTAAAGTTAAATTTATTATTATTAATAGAAATGTATAAATTCAGAAAAGGTAGAATATTGTTGTTTGAAATCTCGACAGTGAATTTAAGGCGGGGGTGTACGTTGTTAAGAAAGTCCAAAAAAGTTTCAATCTGAGAATTATTCTCTTGAAAAATACAAAAAACATCATCAACGTGTCTATTCCAAAGAATGACATGTTTTTTTAAAAAAAATATTATTAGTTATGTGCTGACATTCTAAATTATTCATAATAGTTTTGGCAAAAATTGGTGAAAGTGAGAAACCGATAGGAAGTCCTTGGATTTGTTGAAAAATGGATTTATTAAATTGGAAAAAAATATTGTTGGTTGTGTCAATTCAACGACTTCTTGTGCTACAGTGTTAGAAAGATCAGAATTACTTAATAAATTAGGAAGAATAAGTTTCATGTCATTAGGTGGAATAGAGGGGAACAGATTAACTATGTCAAAAATAATCAGTTTTAAATTAAATCTGTTCATAATGTTGATGTTGTTAATATTAGAAATTAATTGCCTGGTGTTTTTGATAGCGAATTTAGGTAAACAGTTTATTGTGTTTCTTAAAATTTTAGCTAAAAATTGAGAAATTGGGCATGTGGGAAAATTAATGAAACTGACTATCGGTGTGATTGGAAAATTTAATTTATGAATTTTAGCTAAGCTATCGTGGTATCTGAGGGTTAGAAACTTGTAAATTAGAAATATTTTTTATTAAAGGTTTTTATTAACAACTTGGATTCTTTTATCATGTTATTAGTCTGTAAAGTTAACTTATCTAAAGAAAATTTGGGCGAAAGAGTACTTTAGTAAGTAGAAGAGGCAAAAAAACTGTTTCATGGTTTTTTTAATGTCTTTAGAAAACACATGAAATAGTTTTCTTTGCCTCCCCTACTTACTAAAATATTTACTAGATCTTATCTTCCTTAGAGTGTATATTGTTTGTTTAACTTGTTCGTCGTTTTTCTTTGTATATACATTTAAATTTAAATTTTATTCATTGACTTAATAATTTTATGTTAATAGTATTAGATGGTATGCTTGTTGGACCAGTGGACTGTCTCCACTTATAACCTTTTCTTGGGCGTGAAGAAGTGCACACTAGAAGAACGAAACGTAGCCATAAAAATTGTTTAGAGTGGTTTTTATTGCCTTTCCTAAGGAAGATAAGATCTAGTACTAACTACAACTTAACAAACAGGAGGATAAGCTACTTTACCATTAAAATATTTACCTATATCGTTTAATTGAACATTAAAGGGACTAAAACGGTTTTATCAATCATTATATATTTGTTTATTATACTTTCAACAATTTTAGAAAATTAGTTTAGATATGCCATTAGCTAATTGCATGTTTAAAAAACCTTAAATAATCCCTTGTTTTTTATTATCTAATAATTTATGTTGGTGTCTAACGAGGTTACGATTGACTTAAATATATGTTGTCATAATTAATGCATGCAGATTGGCTTGATTAATTACCTATTAACGTTATCACCGTTGCCCTGTGCTTCTGATTATGTAATTACTAGATTCTCATAGATTCAATTTTAATTCTTTTTTCGCTCATTAAATTGTATTCTCATATGTTGTACCTACTTGTATAAGCTGTTGCCTACGCTAAGAATCTGCTGATACTAGATTGATTTGTTTTATATTTTGTAATTACTGATTATTAATTTTACTCTATTTTATGTTGCCATTGCAATAAAGATATATTTGTTGTTATACTTGTGTTCTGCGGTTTTAGTTACCTTCAGTGTTTGACAGTTTTGCAGTGTATATTTCCTTCGTTTTGGCGATCTTTCAATTATTTTATAATCAGCACATTGAGAATTATCTGCAATTTACTCTCCGAAACCCTAAGCTGCCGCGTACATTAAGTTACGGTTATATTAACGTAACAAATCCCAAACAAACATGAAAAAGTTTAAAATATTTCAAAAAATCTATTTATTGTAATAATATTATTAAACAATGTATAATTTCTTATCTAAACTACTAAAACAATAATATTAAACGCCAGTTCTATTAACAAGATAATATAATGTAAAGTACATGAAAAGACAATCCATTTATAAATTCAATATTTGCGTTTGGAATTAATTGAAAAGATAGTTCCAGGTGCGGCCTGACGTTCTTTGTTGTTTCCGTTCTTGTTATTATTTACAAAAGTTTCGAATCGTAAAATTTTTAAAACATGACTAACGACACTACTATAATAGTTTTATTAAACAATTACAATTACTGTTTAAAGACGAATGAAACACCGGCGTAGGCTTTCAACATCTCGATTTAAGTAGCTCAGAGATTTGAACATTTATTACAAGTCACTTGATGTTTTTAAAAACATAAAAAAAACTTAAAAGTTTGTGTTGTTATAGTTAAAGTTTATTTTTTCCATTTATTCTATAGTTGCTCAAAATGGGTTAAATATATTATATTATTTATTTTTATTTTTATATAGATTCACTAAACCTTCCCATTAATATATTTAATTTTAATTTTTATATTTTAATTAACGCTACATGTTTCGACAGAGTCATCTTCAGGCGTATACTATAAAATCAAAAAATATAAAATTGAATCCTAATTAAATATAAACTTACATTGGAATTGAAAAATCAAACTTCAAATATTATATTATATATATATATATTATAATTTTATATTTTTTGATTTTATAGTATACGCCTGAAGATGACTCTGTCAAAACATGTAGCGTTAATTAAAATATAAAAATTAAAATTAAATATATTAATGGGAAGGTTTAGTGAATCTATATAAAAATAAAAATAAATAATATAATTGTGTTGTTATATTATGTTATAACTTAACGTATCTCAACTAGATTTTTAACAAAATTTTAAGTTCAATACTATCTAAAAGATAACTTTTTCTGTTTAATCAGAAAATTAACTAGGACGATGTAATCAATGTATATAAATATTTAACACGTGTTGAGAAAAATTTGCAAATACTGTTGTTTATAATAAAAAAAATATGGTTTTAAGTTTAGGAAATAATGTAAGTATTTAGCTTTTAACGTTCAATATTCTTTAATAATACATCATTTACAAAACTCTTGTTTAAAATAATATAAAGAAGCTATTTTTGAGTTGTTGTTTTTGGTCACCGTTTATCGTTTATCGATAAGCGACTACGGCAACAAAACAAAAAGAAAATAACATCATATCTTATTATAATTGGCGTCGAACGTGGGGGCTCAAAAATTTAATAAAAGTGTAAAAACTATCAATCAAAGTCTTGACATTTTGTGTTAGTGAAGGTAGTTAAGGTTAAAGTGTAGAAAGTCAAAATAAACAAAGATTGATTGTCTATAAAGAGTGAAATAATAAACTTAAAACGTTACTTTGCTAAATCATATTGTGTAAAACTAATTGTTTTGGGAATTGGTATTAAAATTGAGTTTTGGTAAATAGGTCAATTACTAAGAGAGTTATTGTTTAAGATCCGCATCAGTATTGTCAACGCTGTTTATTAACGGATTCATCATTTTCTGTATTATACTAATCAATTTACTATTTTCTCATAAAATAGTTTTTAGGTAAATGGTGTAATATATTTATTAAAGAACTCACAAGCTTTTGAACGTGGTCTACGTTCTTTGTCAGGTGACAATTAATAAAATAACAATTATAAAACTAAGGTAACTGGAAAAAACGAATGTTTGGAAAACTTGCTAAATGTTGTAAGTTAAAGCTACAGCATTTACTCAAAGGTCTAAAAAAAAACTCCATTAAAAATTCAAGACGTAGCTTATGGTATGTTTGGTGAATAAAGTAAAGATCAGGAAATAACAGGTAACCAGGTCAGATAACTCATAACCATTGTCCCTGTTAAAGTTGATGGGTACTTTAATAATTTCAATCGCTTCTCTGATCTTTCTTAAACGCCAGTTTTTGGTTTTAGCAATCGTTATAGTTTTTTCAAAGTTTATGTCATCTAAAGTGTTTAGCTCATGTTTGGCAATGGCAGATTTAGAAGTTTGAAGTATACGAAGATGTCTTTTGTGTTATTTTAGTCTAGTTTCAATAGTTCTACCAGTTTCTCCAATATGTACTTTGCCACAACCGCATGGAACTTGATACACTCCACAGGTGTTATGCGGAATTTTATCTTTTACCGGATTCTACAAATTTTCAATTTTTGTGGTAGTATTATAAGCAACTTTAATGTCATGTTTCTTCAGTATCTTTCCTATTTTGTCACTTATATTGGCAACAGAAGGTAGAACAGCAAAATTGTTGCTTAGAGTTGAATCAGTTGATACAGTAGGTCTAGTTTTTAGTCGAAGTTGCTTTTTAATTTGTTCTTTGTTAAAACCATTGTTTATAAAAACTTTCTCAAGGTAATCTAACTATTCTGGTAATTTATCTTAATGGCAAATTGTCATCGCACGGTTTTATAATGTGCGAATTGTTGGATGATGATGAGAATTTGCGTTTATATATTGATCCGTATCTGTTGGAAAATTTAAAAAAATTCCATTGTTTTGATAGGAAAAAATGCAGAAATCAATGCATGTATTGACGCAATCGAAATATACAAAAAGTGTGCAAATATGGCAACCATCAACTCATTTTGAAAATTAGCGATGACTTTATACAACTTTGCTACTTCCTGGTGGCAAAGTAATCATTTGATTGGATGCAGTTTTGTTTGACATTTTTACAAAAAAATCCATCTAACCCTAAATATGGTGAGTTGTTCTCTTTCGAAAGTGCAAAAACTCCAACCAATGTGTATGTTTGTAAGTGTCCGCAAATTCTCATACACCTACCAAAAGCTACTTTTAGTAAAAAAAACTTAATCATATATTGCTTTTGGTTTATTACATATAAACATTTGTGAGAATACTTTTAATGATTTATTACAATTATCAAGATTAAGGAAAAATACCAAATGACATGGGAAAACGCAATAGTGATATTACTGTTTAAAAAAGTGACATTGAATACCTAGAAAAATTACAGTCTTATAAATCTGCTATAAGAATACTATTAAACCAATTAGATAACAAACCCAAATTATACTTAAGTAAACAACAAAGTAACTTTAGGAAAAATGTTACTACTTTGGATTATCTATTGACAATAAGACTCTTGTTGAAAGAACTCGAAAGAACAATATACTGTTATAGATAGAGTTAGTAGCTTTTAAAAGGAGCTTTGACAGCACCAAAATATGAGCGATAATAGAAACACTAAATAAAGTAAAAATTGATAATAGATACAGTACACTAATAAAACATATATAGAATAACACTACTATGCAAATAAAGCTACACGAGGACCTAAAAAAGTAAGAGGACACAAAGGGTTGTAATTTCTCCAAAATTATTACTAATAACGCCTGAGCGTATATTGAAAAGCGTAGAACAAGAAAATAAGAGAATACTAATACAAGGAGTTTATAACCAAAACCAGAAAAGAATTACAAAAAATGCTGACATAATTACATAAGAAACAGATAGATTAAGCAAAAAACAAAAGTAACTGCGATTATTGACAAAATGGCAAAGCTAAAGTGTCAATGGGCGGCAGGACATGCCATAAGAAAATAAGAACGATGATGCAATAACATAATCCAATAAGACTTAACAGGGAACAGAACAGCACTAGACCGCACCAGATGAAGAAATATGGAAGAGGCTCATATCTGTAAATGGGTAGAAAATAGCTTATGGTATAGATGGTGATCAAGGCCAAACCAATTAAAGGCTCAAATGCAGGTAAAGTGAAGTGTTTGGTGCTGTTACTTTAAGTAAAGTAAAGTAAGTTTGGCCATTCCACCGATGAATGCAAAAAACTTGCTCTCAAAGCAACTGATAAGAGTACTTACGCTACTTAAAACAGAATTATATTCCCAATATGTAAATAATGTGCTTACTTTAAGAATTTTGGTTGTGGAATACCTGGTTTACTAAATGTCCAAAATGCAAATTCAAATCTACTTCGGAGTCAATAAATTACAAGAGCCAAACGAAATGTAGCTAGCCAGTCAATATATCAAGCCACGAAAAAAAATATTTAAATTTTTGTGCAAACTAGTTGACGAAAGTATCACTGAATAAGACGTGACGGTAGCAATAGTAAACGTCCGTTTAAAGAATTGCGTCATACCTACAAAATTTACTATTGTACCCAACGAGTAAGTTTAATCGACTTTGTTAACGATTGTGTTGAACGCAACCCATTTTTAGTTACGCATTTTAGGTAATCGAGACATGCGCAAGAGCGGCTCGGAAAGGTAGTATGTCAAGAAGAGGAGAAAAATTGATTCAACTGAACGCTTTATAAAATTTGAACCATAATATCTTTAAACTAGCCAAAGATATGACAAAATTTGGTAAACATCAATTTGACACTGGAAATGATCTTGTTATCTCTACTCCATCTTATCAAATGACGGTAAAATTACGTATAGGAATTGAAAAAACGCTAGCGTATAATGTTATAGGAGATTGTGAATTGCTTTGGATTTCGCCTGTAGTGCTGATACTTAAGAAAAACTGAGAAGTAAAAGTGTGTGTTGATTAACAAAAATTAAATCCAGTTACTAAACCAAATTCGTATGCGTTACCGCGAATAGACAATTTACTGCGCGCCATCGGAAATGCTGATTATATGATTACTATGGATTTTCGATTGGATCAGGTAAAAGTGGGCGACTGCGATAGAGACAAAACTGCATATGTGTACTCATTTTTTGTTATCGGGTAATGCCATTTGGTTTACAAAACCAACATACAGCAATTGCTATAGTAGAAACAGTTAGTAAATCTATATGTCTCTCACATATCAAAAGATTGCAATAAATTGATAATTTTTTTGCATTTGTCTTAGTATTTTTTTGGGTATGATTTGGTAAAGCTTATTTCAACAATAATTTAATCATACTTAAAAATACGGTGTATTTAAAGCAGAGGCAAGCGTGACATTGCAAGCCCACAAGTCAACTTATAACGATTTACTTTGTTTGCTTACCTATACTTAGCTGATCATTACAGTAAAACTGTCCAATCGGTTGCAAAATTAAAATACCATAGAAGACAACTGCCTGTGCCTTCAACTAGTTGTCTGCGCTGGTGTTTGTGCTGAAATACTGTCCTCCTAACTAACTAGTTGCAAAGAGATAAAAATCAAAGCCAAGACCGGGTTGTATGATGGGGAATCAAACATTTCCTATCAATAACGCAGCTGGAACGCCGAAAAATTATAATGAAGAAAACCGATGCTTGCTGACAACATTCCTCTTTATTTGTTCTGATGGTCGAGCCACGTTTTATGAGTTTTATCATAAGAAATCCTTTTTGGTTTCATAAATCACTAGTGACACAATTTTTAATGATATTAATTTATTGGAGGAATAAATATGCATCAACTGTTTGGATTGATTTTTTTGTTTTTTCATTTTCACATCTCGTTTCTTGTAACAATTTTGTTTAATCTTTTTCTTCATGATGGTAACGTTAGAGAATCGTTAAAGCGGCACTCATTTACTGTGTTTTTTGGTGATCAGCAGCATTTTGAAAACCCATCTCGCACGCAGTTTGTTGTACTGACTGATTTTCTTATTTATGATAATATAGAGAGCTGATCTTAAAATTTTTGGAAATTAAGCACTCAACACAGAAATTGTAAATTAATGATTTTTTCAAATCGACTGATCTACTTGTTACAAGCTTATAGGTCTTACGAACCTTGAACAGCCAACTCACATAGTCGGAGATAGGGGAGGTTCAAATAAATAAAAGTTAAAGGGCGCCCGATCTTTTATAAGTAAAACTTCTATCTCGATCAGGACAGAAGGTTGAAGCTTGTAACGAATTTCAGGTTCCTAATCCTTGTTATCCTGTTGTTCGTGTAACCAACAAAGAGAAAGATATGTTACCATAAAGAAAAGATAAAATAGGTATAAGAACTTTAATTTAATAACGTAGATTATTAACGAGTCTCAGAAATTCTCAATTCATAAATGCTGGAAGTATCGGCAACACACAATACATAAGTTTACACGATGTCGATAGCGAAGAAAATTACATAACAAATATCCTTTGTACACAGAATGCAATACACACAAAATAATTAGTGAAACTACCTCAAATGTTATTAAAACAATGATTGTAACTACGTAAGTTAAAATAAGCAAACAACCGAGAGTGACTTTTCTGACAGCGACAAATTAATTAAATAAACTTACCCACAATCTAGTACCTACTTGTTCGAAGAAAACGTTTTTCTCGTTGAGTCAGCTGGAATAAATTTGAATAGAAAATCGTGTCAACACAATGATTCACGAAAGCAAGATCTACAAAATTGTTAATTACTACTAAAAGAAAGTACATATAAGAACCCGATTATCGAATACTGTTGTACACATTCAGTGAAAATTGGTTTCGCAGTTGTTTGCGGCATGAGTAGAATCTCGAAGAAAAGTTCTCGTCTTCGTTTTTAGTTTTGAGCGTAGGCTTTACAGAGTTATACTCGTCCCATGGAGGTATTTGTCGATATTAACCCTTGATCGATAATGCATCGAAACATACAGCTAAAAACGTGGCGGGACGTGCTGTCAAATTAAGAAGGAAATTACCAAAGAATTCTAAAATATGATATGAACAGCTTACCCTGTGATGAATAAAACTACTTTAAATGCGTAATGAAATTATAATTTCATTTCCATTAAGGTCGATGTTGTTAGAAACTTCAAATTTTAAACATCACAGGCCATTTTAAGTATTTGCCAGTTTAACGTCTTGACAGGAAATGACAGTAAAAAGAAAACTCGGTAGAGGGTGTCAAAACCGAAATTCAATTTTAATTCAACCAACATACAGGGTATTACGTTATGACATTTTTGCACGTAACATACTCACTGAGCAAGATCATGGGTTAACAACCGTTTCCATCCTTGGCAGCTTGCAACATAAACGTCCTGCTGCAAAATTGTTGCACCATTGCCGCACTTTGTCGTAACTCATGAAAGTATCACTGTACATCACTCATTTCTCAATAAATGTTTCAGCATGAAGAAATTTTAGTACACACTTCGTACACCGCGAGAGACTTTGTTGTTGTAAGCATGTTTATGTGCTCATTGCGCGCTTAAAACTGATACCTCGACGCGGCGCCATCGACGGGAGTACTGCACAAATATCTGCGTAAAGTACTAAGATAAAAACGTCTTTCGGGTTTTGACTGTGTAATTGAAGTTGCAAACGTTTAGCCAATTTTGTAAGAGGCTTCAACAAGGCGTGACAGATATCGAAGAACTTAAACAAACAACTGATTTTTTAAAGAGTTCTGTAATTAACTTGTGAACCAAGCCTAGTTCTAATCTAAAAGCGCAAGAAAGGAATCGATAAATTTAAAGAAGCAAACGACGTCTTGTGTCAAACCGTTTTTTATTTTTCTTAGAGAATTGCTTTACCCCATGTATAGACGTGAAGTAAATGACTAACATGAACCTACATTCCACTATATAGTGTTGCTGCCCGGATACGTGTCCACCCAATTACGGCGTGAACTTGGTCAACGGCCGAGACGTACCGTATCCCAACGTGATAGTAGCTGTGACAAAGCTAATCTTTTGATCGGTTTTTTTCTATAGAAGTAGAACGTTTGCGAGTTGTGGATTTGATTGTGTACAATTCAAACATGCGGAAACAGTTTGCTTTGTGACTGTTAACCATAAATCACTACAAACTTTATTCAATTACAGGATTTGTTTTTGGACAGGAACTGAAAGCACGGTTATGAACCATCGCTTCTTAATTGATTTTACCATGCCAGTAAATCTGGATCTAGTTCCAACTCAAAATCTCGATTCAAACTTCAGACAGGAACTTGAGGCACGGCCATGGGCCCAAGAATTTCACTAGTTTCGGTAAATCGAAACTTATTTCTAAAGTGAAGAGAATGACTCAGTCTTTTTGCAAAGAAGCATGGTAAAAAGGAATTATCCTTCAAGCAGCTAAACCGTCTTGTGGCAACCGTAGGTGGTTAGATACGCTTGGGGTCTATGTGAGTTGCCTTGCGCTTTAGAAACATAAAACCTACAGCAATCTACCCAATTCCAGTATTTGTACTGGTGCATTTATTCGATAAAGACAAGACTGTGTCAGTGATTCGTCAAACATGGTCCGGCAGCAACAAAAGTATGCAAAGGAGATAGAAAGCCCGACCGAAAACCTCCGCTATTTGGAGCTCTATCTACATGATGTCAGTTAGTCGGAGGTTTGAGAACTAGCTTAGACACATATCGGACATCAACTTATTCTGTCGTACACATTAGAATATCTTGATAAAAGAAAGAAAGATTGCTTAAGCACTTTATCCCCGCGTCAATACACATTGCTACCTTCCATAATTGAGCGTGCAGAAGCTGATAACGAGGTGCTAAACTGGCCAGAAAAAATCCGAGCAGATACAGTTTAAACTTAATGAATCTATATCTTTGATGTGTTTGAGCAAACGTTTATAGTTGAACATAACTTTTTGTATTCTTTAAACTCTCAAATATTAGAACCGTTTTTTGATTATGTGTACGTTAAGTTCCTTTTTTCTGCATTTTCTTTTGTTTACTGTAGTCCTAAATGTAATAAACTCTCGAGTTTTGATTTTAGTTCTAGTTTTTTTTTGGTTTTAAGACTACTACTAATTCATAATATTTCTAAAGTTTTGCTCTATTTTTTCGTTTTTTGTGTTGATGCATTGTTAGATTTTTTTTGTAGACGTGTTGGCGTATCGTGTTTAAACTACTTTGTGTAGAAATTATTAATTCTATACAAGTAACAGAAATAACTAAATTATACGCCATTTTCACTACATTGTTAAGAGTACTTTGAAAGTTTTTACTTTCATATAACACTTAATGTACATACGTTACTGTTGATATTGTTCTAACCTAGAACGAAACAATCTTGCTAAGTCACATACATTGTCAGGCCCAACAGTACCCAAAATTTTGTTAAAAGAGATTTTTTGGTAACTTAATTGCTAACGACTAACTCAGTAGAATCGGTAGGCAGATTGCAGGTCTCGATATGCTACTTATAACGTAAAATTAAAAAAGCGCTAAAACGGTTAGGAATTAAAATGGGAAACACCGTTTAAGTCTATCCAGTACTGAGAGAGAACAAATGACAGCACACATGTTGTAACACGAATATTTTTTTTTTATAACAGTTTAAAAGAGAAGGAAAGTAGATTTTTACAGATGCGATTAATTGCTAGTATGTAGGTATAGATCACAGATAATAATTGATGATGAAAACCCTTTTCAGTTAGGCAACACGTTGTACATAAAATTAAACTTGTTAGCCATACTTTTACGTTCCAAAAAAATGAAAATTTACATTGATAAATATAATACAAATATGCAATATCTCGATTATTAAGAGAACCCGAGCGCACCCTTTAACCTTCCTATTTCCCTCAATACTACAAGACACTTTTTACCCTTTTGGTCGTACCGACCCTTTTCAACTGAAAAAACTTTTTCGCGTGTATATTTATAACTTTATTACAACTAAACACATAAATATACATACAAGTAATTAAAATTATTGTTAAAAATTAAAACAAAATCACTTATTGGCAATTATTATAAAAATTTATAGTATGCTCCTTACAAATATAACATTGGCACTAATTGCACTTTGTTGTTGTTTTTCTGTCTTTTTTTACACCTACCTTTTTTATAGGATCTAAATACTTCAACTTTGCACCGTTAATATTCCTTTTACTTTAATTTTCTTCACAATTACTGCTGCTCTAGGAAGACGTTGTCGCGCATCTATAAATGGTGTAACTAGTTCGTAACCCAGTTCTTCCAAAAATAGCCGTCGTTTATGTAATTTTTTCGCGTTCCAATCTAGGTTGATTGCTCTCCATAGAACATACGCATTGTATGCACTTACATCCAGTATGTTATAAAAAACAGTAACAGATCAATGAACGGTCATCCTTTTGCAGGAGTAGGCAGCCACAAGTTTATCTAATGTATCTAGTGGCCCTTTTGTTTTGTTATAGTCCATCATTATATCCGGCTTTTTATGATCTTCGTTTGAGATTGCCTTATTATGATGCATGGTACTCAAGAGAAGAACTATTTTACTTTTCTTCGGAAAATACGATACAATCGTTGTATCTTCAGTAAAACAAAACTTTGAGTATAGTGCTGGTACCGATTTTGTTGCAACCATAGATGCTAGTATTTCTGGTTTGTTCTTCCTCAGAGTTCCGAGAAGAGTAATTTTTCTTGTTAGCAAAAGTTGGCCTAGTCCGTAAGAGGTAAAAAAGTTGTCACAAGTTACACTATGGCCTCGCAACCCGTACGTCAAATTCATCACTAATCTTGTTTCTTGATATTTTTCGGGCTTTTCACCTGCTAATTTTCCAGTGTATACTTGCATATTCCAAGCGTAACTAGTGTTACTGTCATTACATGCTACCCAGAATTTGATACCGTATCTCGCAAGTTTGCTAGTCATATACTGTCTAAAAGAACAGCGTCCCTGAAATGCCACTAGTTGTTCATCTATCGTGATGTTTTTGTCAAGATTGTATAAGTTGGGTAAATTTGCTCTCTATATGTTCCATAACTCTCTTATAGCTGCTAGTTTATCACTTGCTCGTATTTTTTCTCTGTTAGATTCATTATCGAATCGTAAAACTCGCGAAATAGTATTAAATTTTTGCAAAGACATTGTACCCCTAAATATTGGACGTCCAGTTTTTTCATCCTACAAGCTGAAAGTTGCTTCGCCATTAAATTTTTACACACCAGTAAGCAATAGCAAACCAATATACGCTTGTAGATCTATCGAAGTTATCTGAGCCCATTCTTTTCCATAAACTCTTGTTCCCTCCAGGTTAGTCATATTGAGTGCAATAGTCTGTTACGTGCAAACATTTCATAAAGTAATACCCTGTATATTGGTTGCATTAAAATTAGATTTCTGTTTTGACGCCCTCTGCAGAATGTAGTTTTCTTGCATTTCCTGTCAAGACGTCAAACTACATAAAATCGTGCTTGTGATAAATGATTCTGAATCCTACAAAATCGATATTAACGAATATAAAATTTTAATTTGAAAACGCATTTCGAGTAGGTTATTTATCACAAGGTGAGCTTTTCCTATTAGTTTTTAGAATTATTTGGTAATTTTCTTCTTAATTTGGTAGCAAGTTCCGTCACGTTTTAGCTACATGTTTCGAGGAATTATCGATCTATGAGGAATTAATATCGACTAATATCTTCACGAAACGATTAGTATTCTGAAAGGCATTTGTTCAAACTAAAAACGAAGTCTCCACAAGAACTTTTCTCCGAGATACTACTGCTTCAGTCGATTGCGATACCAACCTTTTACTAATTGCGAGAAACAGCATTCGATACATCGGGTTCTTTTAACGAATTTCTTTTAGTTATAACAATTTTGTAGATTTGTGAGTCATTGTGTTGACACGATTTGCTATTCATAATTATTTTAGGCCTACACAACGAGGAAAACGTTTTATTCGGGAAGTACTGGATGGTGGGTAAGTTTTATTTTATTATTTTGTCGCTGTCAAAAAAGGTCACTTACGAAATTTAGCTTGTTTTAACTTACGCAATTACGATACTTATTTTAATACTAGATATAGTCAGTAATTATTTTTGTGATATCGCATGCTGTGAACCTTATTTATTGAACGTATATAATTTTCTTCGCTTATCGACACCCGATGTGTAACTTATGTATTGTGTGTTGCTGACACTTCCGGCATTTATGTATTTAGAATGTACTACAAAATTTTTGGAGCTCGCTGTTAATACCCTACGTTATTGAATTATAGTTGTTAACAATCTACGTTATTGAATTATAATTGTTAATACTGTACGTTATTCAATTACAGTTGTTATACATATTTTATCTTTCTTTTATGGCAACATACCTTTTTTTTTATTGTGGTTACACGATCATCAAGGTAGCAAGGATTACAAACCTAAAGTTCGTTACAAGCTTGGACCTCGTGTCCAGATCGAGACAGACATTATAAAACATCTGGCGCCCTTTAAATATTATTTACTTGAACCTCCCTTATCTCCGACTATGTGAGTTGGCCGTGCAAGGTTCGTAAGACCTATAAGCTTGTAACAAATCTCCCTATCACTTGAAAATAATAGTTCAAAACATGATTTTATACCTTTCACTTTTCTTACAGAGTAAGTAGTGGGCTCTGGAGTTAACTTGATCATATTTTCACTTGAAAATCGGTTGTTTCTCTTTGGAGGTGAACTTCTCTAAATAATTAACTTATTTCTTGAGATTAATTCGCCTTCTTTCTCCTTTGATGTCCGTTAACGCTGTTAGTATGATGTGCACCTTCACAATCACTTTCAGAAGAATCTTCAGTATCGGAATTCGGTTCATAATTGTCGTCTTCATCTTCTGAGACAACTTCGTCTGTCAGAAAAATCTGCTAGCTCTTCTAACTATTCCCTCGATAAAAGCTTTTTAGACATTGCTTCAAAATAATAATAAACTTTTCACCTTTGATGAACAACAAGCAAATAAAAGTTATAGCGTAATCTCAATTATATATAGAAGTCCATTATGAAAAACCAATTAGATTGACTGATAAATGGAAACAATGAGCTATTACGGATAATTAAATTCTAATTGAAAGATTAAGTCTTTAGTTGTAATTAACATTATAATGTAATGATTTTCCCTAAATACCTTGAAGACATTTGTTGTTATCACAAGAATTCTCTAATAGGTCGGTATGACCCTGAAGACAATTGTTGCACAAAGTTACATTTTTCTGCTAGTTTAAATTTTAAAAATTAATAGCATTTAGGAGTAGCTATCTAATTAGGGTGTAAACAATGATTAATAATTTTAAGGAGCTTAAACAATTATTAAGGAAGTAATGTAAAATTAAAGTTTACATATGGGTCGAATCGACCCTAAGGTAATAGGACGGTTAATACTACATTACACAAAAAAAATCTAGTTAATTGTGACAACTATTTGATGCCTACGTACAGTCGTACGTGCAAAAGACTGACAACGTAGATAAAAGAAAATTAGAATCAGAAATACAATACGTACAATTTATTTTTTACTAAAGGATGCGCTCGGGTATTCTTAATTATTGAGATATTGCATAATTGTATTATATTTAACAATGTAATCTATACCTATATACTAGCAATTAATCGCATTTCTGTAAATCTACTTTGCTTCTTTTTTCTTACCCTTCTGTAAGTGATGAAATAAAAATATATTTGTGTTATAACCTGTGTGTTGTCATTTGTTCTCTTTCAGCGTTGGATAAAGTTAAACGGTGTCTTCCATTCTAGTTTCTAACCATTTTGGCGTCTTTTTAACCTTACGTAATATAATTAACAGATCGCAATCGCCGATCAAGTAAGTTAGTCGCCACCAATTAAGTTACGAGAAGATCCTATTAACAAAATTTGGCGCCCAGCTTGGAGTTTTCAGTTTTTCTACATTCTTACACGGAGATCCTACACTTTCTCCAAATGTAAAAATTGTTTTTCCATCTCTTCTTTCCTTCTTCTAATAGTTCCTTTCTCTTTCATTGGCGTCACAAACATCATAAGTTTTAGTTGTGCTTGTTGGTTTTTATAATTTTGTTATTGTTTATGTTGTTAGTATTGTCGCTTTGTTTTGTGATTTGGTTCTTTAAATACGCTGTTTTATTTGGTTTTATCTCGGATGTTGTATATGTGTGTGCTTTCATTTTGCTGGAGCTTTTACGCTTTTGCTTGGTTAAGTTTTTGTGGTAAATACTTTTTAGTTTTCTTTTTTTTATTTTAAGAATATATTTTGTTTTTATACCCGCTTAAATTTTATTTTTTCGGAATAGTTTTCTGTTTGTTTTTTACTTTTTTTATTTACTTTTTATCAGTAACAATTATCGCTTTAAAAATGCAAGCTGCAACGTTATGCAAAACATTTTCAGTTTGTTTGGGCTCACAAACAACAAAAGCCAATTTCAACTCCTTGTTTTGACTTACTATGATTAAACTTAAAAAGTCTCAAATATACAACCGAAAAACAGTTATTAACTAGGTTTCTATGTAAGTCTGTACATAATACGCTTGGAAACGAATGATTACATTTTATTATGTTTTCTGATTCCGTTTTTATATCTTATTCAAAATTTCTTATCTACATACGATTATAAATTAGCAAAAGTTTGTGTAAAAATCGCTACGAACAATTAAATAAAAAATGTTATTTTAATAAACTAAAAATAATTACCGTACAATGTTTATTTTTTATTGATATGATGTTTTCTTAAAATATAAAAGTAAATTAACAAGAACTAAATACGCACTTTGTTACAAATTCATTTTTAAGTAACAAAAAATATTCACAATATCTTTGATAAACACATAATATGCGGTATAACAAATCGAAAGTTTTATGCAACCCGCACTATACACCTGTATACTGTTTGTAAAAAATATTATGAAGACGTAGTAAATGCATAATTAGACGGAATATTATTATTTAAATTTTAAAATACACAAACGCTGAAATTACGATGCAGACAAACATTGATGGTAACAACGCAGTAGCCGAATTGCATCTTTCTTCTTCACACAACTCACACTCGCTCATAGTAGATTTAACCAGCTTGCAATAATTTTCCGGGACACATCCACGTTTAATGTAATCGTGCGAAGTTCCTAGAAACAAACCAAAATTTATTTTTTTATAAATCACTGTAAATACTTACCGTCTTTTCTCTTTGCTTTTCCACAATGAGTGTTTGGACCCGCTCCCGGAATCGAGAAATGCGGCGAACTTTCGCAATTAGTTAGTGCCACTGTAGCTTGTGAATGAAACGAAAACGTATCGTCGCAAAATTCATCACGAGCCGAACTACAAGTGTAACACTGCAATCCAAAACCTAAAAAAACGTTCAAAACATAATTAAATGCCCACGTAGAGTGAAAGTAGGTGGAGCAATGATGTATTAGTGTAAGTTTACTAGCGTTTCTTTGTATGCATTAACCAGGCATAGTCAAACAATCAGTTTAAATTAGTACTTACTCAATTGAAAACACAAGAAAAAAACACAACTTGCAATAAGTAAACGAAGTGAAAAGGTAGCCATCACAGATTTAATGCACTAGGTGTGTTTTGTTATTACCGCGAAGGACAACTGGAATCATTCCCCCACGTGAAATGTGTGTATCCAATAAAGTAGCAATGGTTAAACCGCGTAAATCTTTAGTAATTAACCTTTACACCGAATACCGCAATTTAAACATTTTAGTTCGTGCGTTACTCATGCATGCTTTTATGCTTAGTGTATTTTTTTTGCAAAAACATTTATTTAAAAATGTACGATAGTTATGATAAACAAATGGGCATGCAAGAAACTCTTGCTCTTTAGTTCAGGTCAAAGACCTACCGTTATTGTCTTAGTAGTGTTATTTTAAAACTTTCTCTTATTTAGCAATAATATCTTCTAGATTTGGAAAATTAACGTTATATAAAAATTTTAAAAATTAGATTACAAGCTCGGGATACAGCACAATTTCTGTTTCGTAAAAAGTTTATTTTTACGTTTTTAAAGACATTTATTACTAAAATGCACACACTCAAGCTCGTAATTGAAGACAGCAAACTGCAAAAGTTGTCCAGTATATAAAGACTTTTAGCAAAGAAAACATCCTGTTCTTAAAAAACCTTAAAAAAAATAAAACGAAAAAATTCTATCAACAAGCAAGATTTCTGATGGAAAACTATTTGTAGTAACCGCCGATAAGAAACAACTAGTAACGCAAAAGTTACTCTCTTGAGATTGTAAAATTTCAAGAATTTTTAAATTAAAAAAATTAATTGAACATATAAGCTTTTTTTAAATCAACATCCCACTCTCCCTCACCTTTTAGTTGAAAAAATAGGTCAAAATTATTCCAATTAAAATTGTGAAGAATTTTCCGAAATTTCTAATTTTTACATTTTGAAAAACTTTAAAACAAACAACGATCAACTAAGGACTAGCGCCAAAAACACCAACGATGGAGAATCTGCTACTAAAAAATGTAAGGGAATTAAGAAAATCGGATGAAGATTAGCGTAATGTTATCAGAGTTAAAGGGCAAAAATATATATAAAAAAAATATTAATATGTTTTAAGGTAAAACTTGTATTTCAAAAAAGTATTCCCTATAAAAATAAAGCTAAGAAACCTACTCAAATAAAAGCTATGTCCAAATAAGAATATAAAAAAGTTTGTAACAAATTTTAAAATTAATTTATTTATAAACTAAATATTTACACGATTCAATTTAACTACTTTCCACTAACACTAATAAAACGCAATGGTGTTTAAGAAAAACACTTACAATAATTACTATAACTCAAAAAGTAATGTCCACAGATAACTTCTCTTTATCTAAACCAGTATTTGTTTATATTAAAAGCACGTACACATATTTATCTTAGTAGACGCGTTAAACATTTAATTTATTTAAACCGACAGTCTTCTTAATTTCTGACTTTAAAAAACTCACTTGAGCTTCTTTTGCATAGCTTTTATATACTTCTGTTATTTGTGTCTATAAAAGGTCGTGGCAATAGCGGCAGCTCTCTTCATTTCGGCAACTTCCTTGAGCATAAAAGTAGCAGTCAATAAACTTTTCCTGACTCGATATTCTACATGTATGGTAACGGCAGACCAACGCTTGAACGTCTGTTCATCGGAAGACGATTCCAACATATTTTGAACTGTTCTCCAATCCAATTAATTTAAACTACAACTAAGCTTGAGTACTGCCAATTTTTGAATATTGTGTAACTCTATTTCTCTCTTGACATTCTATAATCTTTGCTACAGATTTTTGTAGAACCCCAAGTAGCACAAAATATTGTTATAAGATTTAGTTTATATTATATTGATATTGTATGTTTTATTAATATTGCAAGATACAAGAAATATTCATTGAATATTAGTATTCTATTAAAAATATATATTATATTCTAAAATTACTCGTACATTTAGTTAATATTAAAATTAAATCTTATAAATTTTTATGATTTTAATATGTGAGCAATATTAAAACATAATATAACAGAAATATTAAAATTGCAAGCTAAATGAAATATGCAATAAATATTAGTATTGTATCTAAACCTCATATTACATTTTAATATTAATAATACGTTTAGTTAATATTAGAATTAAATATTAGATATCTTTGTGATTTTCATATGTGAAGAGTATTACAATTTAATATAAAGTTAATATTAGAATCATATATTACCCGAATACGAATTTCATAAAAAATGTAAATGTTGAAACAAGATATTAAAAGAAAGTAACAAAAATATTATTACGGAACATTACGAAAATATATGATTAGTACAATTTTAATAAAGCTATAAACACAGAAATGTGTTTACTTCGTCAAATACGGTTACCAAAAGCACACTTTCAAAATAAAAATATGTAAACAAAATTTATAACTAGTTTTTCTACCAGAAGTATTTGTAATTAATTTTAATTTGCAGTTTATAGCAAGTTTGTTTTTTCTTTATTACACATTACCTTTTCCTTTTGTGTAATTGATTAAAAAAGTCTCTGCATTAGAAAACAAAACATTACTTATTATGTCAATTTTTTTTAATTGATAAAAGCGGCTTAAGTTTTGGTTTTAATCGAAAAATCCAAAGAGATATTTTACAGAAAGGTGATTTTAGTTTTCTTCAAATAATTTGAATCTTTTTCTTAAACCTATTTTAGACGATACAATTTTCTTGTACAAGAAGATTATATACGATTTTATAGTATCGTGTGAATTACTATTTTTAAAATCTAGTACCCAAACAACACATTGGTACAAAAAACGTCTAAATGTCCGGCTAATAGACGTTTATTTGACATAAAAACGTTTTTAAACGCGTTATTAACGTTTATTAGACGGACATTTAGACGTTTTTTGTACCAATGTGTTGTTTGGGTATAAACAAATATGTATTAAAAAACCGAAGCTGTTCTAATTTCTACAATTTGTATGCTCTTATCTTATACAAGAAAATTGTATCGTCTAAAATATGCTTTATATAATTTTTTTTCAATTAATTATAAATACGTATAATTTGCGTTTAAACAGTTTTTGATACAGATGCGACATTAGTCATTTCTTTTTTACATCTGGGCATAATAAAGTTCCTAGAAAAAAAGATCTGTTTACAACCGGGCAGGTAAAAAAAGCATTTAAGTACTTAGTATTACAACGCAACAGAATTTCGTAACTCTTTATTTAAATTTTTAGGATGTTGCAATACGGTAAACATGCCATCATTATTTTAGAAAATATTTAATTAATTCAAGAAAATAAAAAAGAGGCAAAATCTATTGTTTTACGCATATTTTTTTTTAAAAGCATAGTGTCGGTACCGATATGGACTTCTGTGGCGTACTACTTGTTTTATTAAATTACACATAAGGACAACAATATGTAATAAAAAAAAAAGAACCCGGTATTTCTTTCAAAAAAGAAATTTTAAGTTTTATTATACACAAATATAAAAGATACTTTAGAAAATATATACAATATTGATCAGTACTTATTTAAGTCATAATCTCTTTTTTAAGGTGAACGAGGTTAAACGAAAGTTTTAACAGTTTCTTGAAAATGCACCCTGTTTGAACAAAAAGAATAACAGACAAACAAGGGATATACATATAGCTATTTCTCCGCATTTTTCTAACAGTCAGCGTATTTTGAAATGCAATTTGCTAAGTAGGCAATGAGATAGAAAGAAACAAAAATCAACACGTGAACAACAAGAAAGTATTAATACTCCCCCCGTAAATAGGTATTAGCTACATTGTGCTAAATACACAGGTACACATACAATTAGTATTATTTAGTCATTGATAATTTGTGTGTTGTGCTGTTCCGTCTTCAGAAAAATAACCCTCTCGTGGACACGTATTAATTTGAAGGTTACCCAACAAACAATTTTACATTTGACCAACGTTGGAACTATGTACCCCCGCCAACTCTGCCAACAGCGTAAATATGTTGGCAAACAATGTTGGACCTTAATAAATATGTCTCGTTGGCCGACGGTTGGTTCGACGTTGGCCTACAACGTTTTTTTTATGAAGGAAATATGCATGATTAACATTGGGTATGCGTTGGCAAATGCATTGGTAGTGCATTTTTTATCATATCTATTATTGCGCACAATATAACTATTGATGTGCTCAATATATAATTATATCATTATTATACCTACCTATACTTACCAGAAGGGTAAATCTTGCTTTAAGTCCCAGTTTTATCATCCCGGTCGCATGATTCCAATTGAATCATTTTTATTGAAATTACTAATTTGATTTTTAAATAAATTATTTGCTTATATTGACCTATTTAAAAAATCGTAATTTGATTCAAGTAGGTATAACTTATAAAAATTTACTGAGGTGCTTCCCATAAAAATAAACATATATATCATGTTTTATTCTAAAGAAATTAATTTTTTAAACAATATATTTAATTACTGATTGTTTTACTTCTTTTGGTTCTGCCGCCATCTCGATCAGCAGAATTTCGTAACCATGTTTTAAAACGGAACTAAAATACATGACTACAAAAATCGAAAATTACTTAGAAATTAATTTACCTGTACACAATCTAGGATTTTGCGTCTTCGTTGCAGTAAAAATCGTAAAAATTACACAATGATTACACTTATTACAAACATGTAGTAATAAATAACCTGTGTAAATAACGTAAACAACGTAAATAACTATGTGCACAGTGACGAGCGCTATCTAGGAAGTAAATTCCTACTTCGTTGGCGCTACAAGTTAGGGCGGTCTTTTTAAATACTGTCTGAAAAACACACGCTTGCCAACGAAGTTTTTATGCCATTTTACATTAATGTGTTTGCGTCGGAAAACAACACATAGCCGGCATTCCCTAGACATTAGTGAAAGTACATATATTTGACAACATTGACACTACGAAGGCATTACGTTGACATACCGTTGCCAGTCATTTACCAACGTTGCCGATGAAAATACAACCGTCGGCCAACTATTTAATGTTTGTTGGGTAGTTTCAGAGGTAAGCAGTAGTTTAATAATTAATGCATATGTAATAAAATAATTGCATTTGCGCAGATACTCCAATAGCATCCGAAGACAGAAGCAATAGCACAGTGTGGAAAGTGTAAATTAATTTGGGCCGGTTCGCATTTTGAAGATAAGAGCACTTTTTAAGGATGGAAAGGCAAGTGGCGCAAAATAGGGCATTTTTATTAAATTGCCGTGGGCGCATTTAAATTGCGATTTTGATTAATTAAATATGTCAATTGATCGGTTATAACAATATTATACAACAATACTAATACTAATGATACTAATACAATAATAATAATAACAATATAATACAACAAAATATTGTTTGATAACATTTTTATTTACAATGAGAAATGTTCACCATGAAAGTCTAATGAATACGAATATAAAATTCAAGCGTAGTATCATTTCAGTTAATGTTAATCGAACAATTTCCACACCACTAGTTTACGTACGACACTGTTAATATCAGTAGCAGCATGGTTGCCTTTTGCAAGCCAAGAACGAACATAACGTGAGGGATTAAACAAACTCAGTGGTGGTCCATTTAGCAAGATGAACATAAGGTTAGACACTCTTTCGATTCGCAGTGAAGATCCAAGTTCATTGCGCTGAAAGCTCGTTCGCATTCAGCACTTAACATTGGAATGCACTTGATGCACATCAGCAAGTCATTAAGTTCAGCACCGATCACTTTTCCTTTGCTTTGCTTGTACTTTCGGAAGCTCCTCACAACAGCTTCGTTATTCAGTCGAAAACGGTCACAAAGAGCAACAACTTCATTCTCTCCATAAAGAATACCGATATTATCGTTCCAGTAAATCGGAAACAGTACCTTGATTTGTTCCACAAGCAGTTCATAGGCACTTTCATCTACTTGTGACTCAACAGCACTACGACCTACATGTGAAGATCTCACCGTAAACATTCTTTTTCTCAAATTGTTTTGCAGGCTTCGATAGAACTGAGCCCGAGGTATCACAGTTGCAGCACCTCTGTTTCGACCACCACTTTCATGCAAAGTGACTCCTGCAAATTTTGATTTCCCAGCATCATTCAGAGATTCAGACTCGAAACGTCCAGGTTCGTTCACTCTCGCCTCGAAAACCGAGATCTGAATAAATATATTATGATGTGCCTCAATGATCGAAATGTCACGTTTTTGCAGTTCGAGGGATAATTCACTTAATTCGCATAAAACATCATACATAAGGCCCAAGTTCTTGACGAATTCAACCGAACTGAGAAGACGTGCACAACCACCATATACGGCTCTGTCATTATCATCACGTTTTCTGTCTGATTCGGATTTCTATAAGAAAATTATATTGCTCGAATAACTTCATATAAACAAACGAAAAAATTGATTTGCCTTTTGTCAACAAGTTATCGAATAACTTGAAATTATACCAGACAAGCAAATCGTTCTTACCTTGCAGTGGGCAAACAAGGCAGCATAGTTTTCCCACACAGCACGGACAGTTCTTAAGCTTGAGGCTACCCAACGAGTGCTTAGAATTTTTCCTATCTTCAGCAACTCCACATCTAGATTGTTCGCACATTCTTTTAATTCTCGCTGGTTTTTTGGGTTTGTAGTATAAAGACCATGAAGATTTTTGATAAACACCTTGAAGTGATTGATTTGATTCAGTTCTTTCATGGTATCTCCAACACACAATTCAAGGCGGTAGGCAGAGCAGTGCCAAATGACCAAGTTTGGATAATGCTGCCTCAACAATTTAGCAACATCTTTTATTCTTCCAAGGATCACTGAAGCGCCATCACAAGTTACGCCTATCAGGCTTTGTTGAAGATTGGACTCCTGAATTCCGTGACTTCTTAGTGTAGTAAGAACTTTATCACAGATGCCTTTAGCAGACAAATCATGAAGTTCTACCAATTGTAGAAATATATTAACTGGTAATTCGGCTCCTTTAATAATGACACGCAAATAAATCGCGATTGACGATATCTGACTTAGCGAAGTTGATTCATCATATACCAAATTTAGCGAACAATCTCTATAAGCAGTTTGCTACGCATTTTAACGCCAATGAAGTCAGCAATTTTAGCACATGTCGTTTTCGAGTGGAGAATAGTGCCCATATCACAACCGTTGAGTTTCTGCATGTCAATTTTTGAGGGAAGGTCCTTATATAGTCGACAGTTTTTTACCAAATTGTACACGGTACGAAACACGCGTTCAGTTGTTAACTGGAACTCCTTTTGCTTGTTCGCAGCATATTTGTCAAGATCAAAGTCCTTCGATTTCACCTTCTGAATGAGATCGGCAGTGGTCTGGTGCGATTTTGAATTGACATGATCACGAATTTTCTTTCTCAAAGAAGCATGTTGAATCAGCTTGTCTTTGCCGTACTCCTCGACTTCCACCTTTGCCCATTGCTGCGCAGGTGTTATTTGTTTGATTGTAAGGGAAGATTTGTATTTCTTAAGAAGACTAACTTCTCTGCAGTGAGAACATCCAAGCTTGCCATT
Source organism: Aquatica leii (assembly GCA_035610365.1). Classification (NCBI taxonomy): domain Eukaryota; kingdom Metazoa; phylum Arthropoda; class Insecta; order Coleoptera; family Lampyridae; genus Aquatica; species Aquatica leii. The sequence goes on along the minus strand of CM069437.1, from coordinate 35,954,901 downwards.
TTTGATGATGAGCCATGGATACTTTCGGCAAAATTCATTTCTTTGCTTGGTGTTCCAACATTTCGGCAATGAATTGTCATCCGGGAAAACTATTATTTGTTTCTGCGTATCTTTGTTGTCCATTTGAGTGTCTGGACTCTCTGGGGTAGGCTGATCAGCACCAAAAAGCTAGAAAATGTGATCATTTGAATTATCACTTGGTAACAGTAAACAACCAATAAATTCGACCTATAATTAATAGATTCACCATCTGCAATTACGAGCTGTGGTTGTTTTGCCAAACCAAAATCTGGAGCATGAGTTACTGAATCATTTGAGATGTGTTCATCATGTGAAAAAGGTTGTTTTTATCATTTTGTGAAAATTCCTGCAGAATTATATGATTTAATCGCTTAAATAACATTTTCCAAAAGTAACTTATTCAGTTATAGTTTCAATAAATTTCTCAAATGATTTGTCTTCATAAAATTCAAGCACTGCAATGAAGCAAATTTCACTACTGTATTTTTTGTGCTTAACTTAAATTTATCGTTCACATAAATTGCAACGAAAGCAATTATTATTATGAGTTTTGACATTATTTTACCTACTGCAAATTACGAAATTTTTTTAAAATATATGAACAGAATTTGGCTCAGAATCTTACTATTAATCTTAATATTATTTTAAAATTAATGTAATAGTGTATTTTTATAAAGGATTAAGGAAGGACAATCATAGCAAGCTATAATAAGAAAGGTTCGATCAAATGGCCACGTACCTGCGATATATGCTCATTATTATTTGAAACCGAACTTGAATTTGAAGCCTGAAACGAGGTGTTCAGAATTTCTTGTTCGTCCTGTTCATCAAATTTAGAACTCTCTGAGAAATTGTTTGAATTTTTATTTCCACTTTCAATTGCGCCAGTGTTAATTTGCGTGCTCGTGTTTGCAGCATCTTCAGAATCTTGATCTTTGGATGTTGTATTGTATTTTGCCTTCTTCGCTGCAGAACCGCCGAAAAATTCATTTATCTTTTTGCACTTTTGAGCAACTGTTTGAGAAACTCTTGCTCTTTCGCGATTAACTCGGTCTCTTTTGGGCATAGTGATAGTCATTCACATTCACGTTAATTTCTAACTATTAAATTAATTTTTATTTCACTTATTAAATTCACTGTTTTTTTTTAAATCTGTTAAATATAAACTTTTCACATTCACTTCTCACTATTACCTAAACTTTAAATAACGAAATTACCATGACAGACGCACTTCACTAAGTTACTGATTAGTGATGTTACGAAGCTATGACGTTCGACTCACTCGTCTAATATATTATTTTAAATAGCTTCATAAAACGAAAACGGCAAGTGCTGCAATCTGGATTCTTAGACGCGTTACACAATACAATAAATAACGGCGCATCTGTTAATTTTGTTTATGGTTGGTACAAGACCGAGTACAAACAACACCGCAAGTAAACGAAGGGCCGGAAATTGTGGCAATAAAAATTTTGCTCTGTAAATGGAATTTTTCAGATTGTCAACTTGTAAAATTTTGCAATACGATTTTTATTCTTCAATCTTCGCTTATTCATGAATTTTTTCTTACCTGAACCACAGTATAAAATAACCAATAGATGTTTTATGTTGTTTGTTTACATATTAATGCTTTTGTTGATTTTATACTTTGTTTATTGTGTTTATTTCGCTCTGTAATTGTTGGCGGTTCGCCGTCAGTTAAGGCAGGTTCGCTGTACCTACAACAGGGCCGGTTCGCCGAACCTGTGGCTTCAGGGTGGGCCGGTTCGCCGAACCGGTGCGAACCGCCACACTTTCTGCACTGCAATAGCAGGAATTCATCCGTAGCGCAAAACCATTCGATACATGTCGCAAACGACGTTTCAGGTATGTCTTAATTTTTTTTGGAAATTAACAAAAGATTCGATTTTTTATAAACAGCAAAAAAACACAATGTATTCCATTTATTTTCAAACTTGCTTTCTTACTCTTTTCATCCAGTCTGCTCTTGTCTGTTTTTTATCCAATTCCACTTCCGTCTTCTTGTCTTTCTTCTTCCATCATTCCTCACATTCTTCTTTCATGTGTCGTATATTTTCCCACACATTCTACATCTTTACATATCATTTTTTGCTCAATATTTAACTTCCACCCTTTCCTACACAACCTACACATTCTGTTTCTGTGTTTCCACCAGTATTTATTTTCCCTACTCGCTATAAATTTCTTTTCTTCTAATCTTCTCTTTTCCCGTTACATAAGTTGGTTTTCCGTTTGTCTTTATCTTCCAGTATTTTTCATTGTATGATTTTATTTTGCTAGTTCTTTCTTGTATTTGTAAAGTTTAATCCTTTCTTACTATTGCCGCTTTCATATTTTATTCTTCTCGGCTTATTGTTTTTATTTTCTCTATTTCGTATCCTCCTCTATTGTAGTATAATCTGCTTTCTTTTTCTCCGCATTTTACTCTTTGCATTTCTATTTTTTTCAACATCATATAATATCGTTATTTCTGTCTTAGCTTCTATCCTCTTCTTATACTTCATTGTTTTTTTTAATGTATCCAGATGTCTCCTTCAGTTCTAGCGTCCACTTTGAGTGCTTCCGTTGAGTTTTTTCTAGCTCCGTCCATTCCCATATCTCCACTTTATACGTTATCACTCTTCTGATTATCATATTCTTTTTTCTAAGTCCCTTTCAAATGTTCTTTCCCCTAACCCCAAAACTTTTCTTTTTATTTTATTTCTTTTTATGTTTTCTACTTTATCTTCTTCCCACCATCATTTTACTTTTTTCTTCTTTTTTTTTTAAACTCCATAATCTTCGTTTTTCTCACATTTGCTACTAGCATTCTTTCTTAAAACTTTCATGCTTGTTCTTTCTTATTTTCTCAATCTCTTCTTCCAAGTTTCTCTTGTAATCTTGTTTTTACACACCTTTTTGAAGTCCGTTTTTATCTTTTTATGTTCTTCTATCCTTATTCTGCGATTCTTCCATCTTCTTTTCCACTTTCTCATTTCCTTCTTTGCCGTCTGACAGTCCCCATTCCACCATTAATCTTTTCTTCCTAATTTATTTAATTTTTTTTTATATTTGATCTTTTCCGTTGCTTCCTTCATTTTCTTACCACTAATTTTATCTACCATTTCTCTTTCAACTTCTCCCTGTACGTGTCTATTCTCTCCACTTTTTTCCTTCTTGAGTCTTTCTTTTGTCCCTTCTTTTTTCACTATGGTCAAATATAACGATTGATTTTCCGACCCCCCCCTCTCTCCAGTCTTAAAACTTTTGATGTATTTTAAACTCCTTTCATTACTATAACCTAATTTATTACCGATTCACATATTATTTCTATAAATGTAAACTCCCCTTTCCTGTTTCTTTCATATTGCCATTCATTATAGGTAATCCTGCTGTTTCCTCGCATTACTCATCCGGTTTTTGTCCTTGTCTGTTTATTTTTTTTATTTATTGTTCTCTTCTTTTTCGCTCTTTCATTTATCATTATTCCTTCCCACTTCCCCTATTCTTGCGTTAAAATCCTCTCCTATTATTAGCTTTTTTCCTCCATCTCACTAACTGCTTTTTCTATTGTTTCCATTTCCTTTCCATACATTGTTATTATCACATACCTCTCTCCTTTTTTGTTCTTATATTAGTTTTTACTAATCCTGTCATCATCTCTCCCTCCTCATCTCCTTCTGTTGCCGATTCTTTTTTCACTCCTGTTATTATTTCTCCTTTCGTTCTTTTTTTCTTTACTATGCTGTAAGTTCTATGGAAAAATTCTTTATACTAAATGGAATGTTAGAAAAAGAAGAGTACAGAAATAGTTTTGTAAGTAAAAATTTACCATTTGTAGACGCACTTTATTGAAAATGTTTTTTAAGGTCAATATTCTATACATTATTGGAGGAGAAAATCTAAAAAAAAATGTATCCAGTTGCAGATGCGTCGAACGCTAAGCCATGACATAGCGCTCATGTATTCTGGTTTAGGAAAGAAAGGAAAACTTTCATTTTGCGTGACCAACATTTATAATGCGATTTTGGGTAATTTTGTAACATTTAAATAAATACATAAGTATCTAAAAGTATTTTGTATGTTTCAGAAGCAACACAAAAACGATTTGGTACATCAACAAACGAATAAATTTGACGCTACGTCTCAGCGTACCTCGCTACGTCTAAAGACCGAATAATTAGGTCTAATAAATAAGAAATAATTTAATAATTTTATGCAGTTTAATTAATTTTTTTTATTATATTATAAATATTATAATGTAAGCATTTGTTCTTTTAATATAACGTTTTGTTGAACCTTTTATGTACATTAAATATTTATATTTTTACGCACATTTCCTTCATCGAAAGCCCTTTTATAAAACCAATACGTTTACAATTGACGATAATTTATTCATCATTTACAACTTCAATGATGTTCGGTGTATTTATAGATGTTCCTTGAAATAATATAACTGTTTGTAGCAGAAAATGGTTGGGAAACTAATCAATTAGTAAATTTATATAAAAGACGTTACGATTTTAACCGAAAATTAAAATTAATTTTTATCCTTATTTTTTATTTAAAAGAAAGTTATTAATACCAAAGAATATAACGATAATATTTGTACTAATATTATTTTCATATTTAATTTTAATATGGTGTAATATTAAATATTTAATATTTAAACTCTAAGATTCTTCTAATATTAAAATCCAATATTAACAAAGTGTTAAGTTTTGATATGTAGTAATATTTCAAAATGATATAAAGTGTATGTTTGCGGTAATATTTTTTTAATATTTAAATCCAATATTAACAAAACGTTCAATTTAAATATGTTTTAATATTGAAAAATGATGTAAGGTTTATGTTTGTGGTAATATTCTTATCACATTAAAAATAAATATTTATGGCGTGTTAAGTTTTTATATTGGGCCATTATCTTCCTTTGTGACATTTGGATATTAACAGTATCTCTACTTTTTTATATTATTTTAATATGTTGTGCTACTTGGGACGGCTCTGTACTTCTTGGTGACCAGATAGAAAGCAAATCATCGGTCACCACGTAATATTAAAACTTTTTCGACTGCCGGTTGCTGTTTTTGTAGATTATCTAGCCTCCAAACTTTTTGTGTTTAGAACATATGTCTCGTTGTTTCTGGGTCGTAACTCCAAATCTTATCAAAGCGCATTTGTCGACTGGATTTTTGGATCTGCCAGTTATTACTCTGGTTCGGACCTGACCTTGCGTATCGTTGTTATCGCCAGCAAATGTGACTAGACGATCCATGTGGACTATTTTTGGATGCGATGTATAACGCCATTAATACGCTGCACGACTTTATAGGAGCCCTCCCATTGCTTCTGCAGCTTTGGCGACAAACTACGCATTCTTTGCGGATTATACTACCACACTATGTGTCTAGGTTGAAATCTACTATTTTGTGCCTTGACCTCAAATCTGGTCTTTATTCTGTCGCTGGCAATTTGTGTGTTTTTACATACCGTTATATGTACTTGGTCTAGCCTCTTTGTCAGCTTGCTGACGTAGTCTTCTCCGACAACTTCTTATTCCGGACTTCGTCCAAATTAGAGGCCGCATAGCAGTCGTATTTCGCGACCGAGCATAACACAGGATAGTGTTTGACCTGTGCTTTCGTGAACAGATGATCGGTATTCCATTAGGAAAAGATGCATGTAATGATCCCAGTCTATTTGTTGTTAAGACACTACTTTAGCTAAGTACTTTTTCATTGTTTGATTGATCCATTTAACCATGCCATATGAGAATGGACAGGCGTCGTCCTGGTTTTTTTAATTCCCAACAGTCGACAAACTTCTGGAAACAGCGCAGACTTAAAGTTGCGTCCTTGGTCGGAATGTAATTCCAATGAAACTCTAAATCGGCAAAAACACGTTTTGACTAATACGTTTGCAACTGTAACTGCTTTTTGATTGAGTATGGCGTACACCTTTGTTCATTTCGTAAAATAATTATTCGCCACCAGGATGTATTGGTTTCCCGAATCGCTACTCTCTTTAAAGGGCTTCTCACGTTATACTGTTTGATCACTCTTTCACAGGTTTGTTGTTGACCGTTTTTTTCTAGTTCAGGAGTAGTTTTATTTCGGGATTGTCTTTTTGTTCGCGACGCATCTGCTCAGGTTCCCACTCGTCTGCAACCATAGCAGTTTTTCGAAAGTATTTGACCCTTTCTTCAAGTCGCGAACAATAACTGCGATTTGCCGGAACCGGGTTTTGTTTCGTAGTCATACTCTTGAAGTATCACGATCTATCTTGTCACTTGTGTTTTTGGATGGTGCATAATTTCAAAGCGGCCGAGTCTGTTCTTAGTAAAAATTTGTCCATACAAATATTTGTAGAAGTGCTCTATAGACTTGACGACTGTTTACAGCTCTTTTTCAGTCATGCTGTAATTCTTCTCTAGCATGGAGAAAACCATGCTAAAATACGCGCAGACTTTACTTGTCCATTTTGCACCTGCGACAGAACCGCACCTATGGCGAGATTACTTGCATGGGTATTCAAAACTAAAACTTCTATCTACTCTTGGATAACTTAAAAACGACGAAGTGACTACAGCCGGTTTTTGATGATTAAAAGCGCTTTCGCAGTCATCATTCTATCTAAATTCTACTTTTCCTTTGGTCAATTTTGTCAAAAAAGGCGATGTTGCTAAATCTAGGTACAAATCGTCCATAATACGTACACAGTCCGAGAAAACTGCAAACATCATACTTGGCGATCGGTCTTGGCCATGCTTGCACTGCTCAGACTATGTCTGGATAAGCTTTTACTAAATCTTTAAATACAACGTCGGTAAAAGTATTGCACTTCCTTCTTAAATACATGGCACTTCTTTGGGCTCGGTTTTAGATTTGTTTCACGTAGTCGTTACAACACTTTTTTAAGGTGTTTAAGTGATCTTCAAACGACTTTCCAACCACTATAACGTCGCCTAGGTAAACCAAGGACGTCTTCCAAGACAGATAATCTCGATCAAACGCTAGAACGTCGCATGAGCGTTACACAGGCCATAGAGCATCGCAGTGAAATGCCACAAAACAGTTCCAATCGTAAAAGCTGTTTTTTTACAATCTTTGAGTTTCAATTCTACCTGTCAGTAACCACTCTTTAAATCCAACGTGGACAACCACTGGGATCCTGGCAGAGTCTCCATATCCGTAATTATTTGTTCGGCTTCTTCTTTTTTTTGCCAAAGGAAGTCGGCGATGTTGTCCTAACGGTCGAACGTCTCCGGTATAAATTTTATGTTTCACCACGTTAGTTTTTCTTTTAGAATCACTTTCCAGCGCAAACTTATCTTGATACTGTTGCATCAACATTTTAACTTTAGCTATTAGTTTTGGCTGAGATTTTGGCTGAGATTTTGGCATTTAGAGGTTTGAATGTACAATAGATGTTGAGGACACTTCTTCGGCGACGTATCTACTAGAATTCACGCATCTCAAAATTTGAGATTCTGGCATACATTGGCCTACCAAGTCTTTTTTTCATTGTTACTGGATTTAAATTTACATTTAAGATCTTTACTGGCATCGTGTGTTTCACTCGTACTATAGTTCTGCCAACAAGTATTCCTTTTCTAACTAAATCACCCTCCATTGGTTCAATAGCGCGAATATAGCTTTTCCGGATATTTCCATCTAGGCGTCCCATTACCATACTTTTAGTCCTTGCAGGCAGAGTCACATCTTCACTCAATAAAACTCGCACGGCTGCTTTCTCTGACGAACGAAAAGGAATTTCTTCACTGTCGATTTTCAGAACATTGTTCTCCATATCCAAATAAAATCGATACTTTTTTATAACGTCAATTTTCAGGATAACTTTTTCCGTGATGTTGGCTACCAGTACATAATGGTCGAGTACTACATTTTCCAAACCAATAGTCACTTGTACTTAATTGTTCGTGAGTAGGTATTTTCTTGCCGGACGCCGTATGAAGTCTTACTGTTAATGTAGATTTTTCCATAATATGTCCGGACGAACGACGATTTTTGTCGCTCTCGTGTCAACCAGTAACTGAAAACTTTTTGCACAAATTTTCCATCGAGATAAATATTATGCAATTGCTTCATAGGCGATTACATTTGAATGGTAATTTCCGGTACATAACTAGATGAGATTAAATTTTGTCCCTTTTAGTCAACTCGTGCCAAATTTTTGAGCGGTCTCCTTGTCTTTTTTTAGGTTTAGTACGGTGTCATCGTACGTAACCTATTTCACCGTAATTCAAAATCGGCACTCCTCTTTTTCGAAGTATTTTTCGCGCTACCTCCTAGTGTCTGCGCGGGTATTTCCGCAACACAGCGGTGTTTATGACCGTCTCGTTGCGATGCTTGTATTGTTCCTTCAAACTCCAAAGCATGCACTAACACGTCTTCCATTGTCTTAGTTCGAGCTAATCGTAGAGTTTGTTGTATTTCGTTGTCTTGAAGGCCGTTTACAAAGGTTTGAACATCCAATTGCTCCAGAAAGGTATTTGGTGCTGTATAATACGCAAACCGTGTCAATTTGGCGATGTCAGCATCGAATTCTTAAAGACTTTCCGCAGCTTTCTGAACAGGATTTTTTATTTGGGCTTGGTACACCTGTTGAAGATGAGCATCTCCATATCTCATTTCTAAACGTGAAATTAAGTTTGTATGCAAGTGGTCAGAAACAGTCTGCAAAATTCCCAGCGCTTCTCCACGTAAAGCCACTATTAAAGGCGTCGCTTTCTGCTTGTTGCTCTAACCATTAGCTATAGGCGCGGCTTCAAACTGTTTGTGGTAGGTTGACTATGGAACTTTGCTATCAAAATTTGGAGGTACAACTTTAAATTTCGAGCTTTGTAAATATCTTCTCTCAAGTATAACATATCTGCTTGAGTTTCCATCTTTTATTTAGTTTTCTATGTTCGTTCGTATTTTTTCTTTTAAACTTTTGGAATTTTTCAACAATTTTTCTTCTATTTTCTGAGTATTTTTAATTCATTTTTCCTCAATTTTCTGTTGCAAAATTTTTCCATATTTTTATCATCGATTCTTGATGAATTTGTATTAATTCGAAACGCTCAAATAGTTTTGCATCCATTTCTACTTGATAACGTTTTAGCAGCTTAAATTATAACACGAATAATAGCTATTTATGTACCAAGGGTGTTATTACGATGATTACGCCCGGAAAGCAACTTAATGCAGTCCGAGGGTCTCTGGCCCGAGAGATGTATGTTGCAAGATGGGCGTAATCATCCAGTAACGTCAGTGCTGCATACATGCTTTTATTTTTCACTTTATATAAAACTTAAACTAAATATCAACAGTAGTAAAGTGAGATGAGATCTAAGCCACATTTTCCCGCGTTTTTTTAAAATTTTGAATTTCGGCTCCATATCTGTGAGCTTGAGAAATATTAGAGGAGATCGTATTTTTTTCGGCTGCGTTCGTGTAATATTTTTAATTTTAAATTTTGTGTAAATTCGAGATCGGGTAAGATCGGGAAAGATCGGGTTTTAATTATCCCGCGCTTTTTGAAAATTTTAATTTCTTGCAAGTTTGGGTAAGATCTTAACCGGAAGCGTTTAAAAAATACGCATTTAAAAATAATAGATAATTAAATTAAAGTAAGTTGAATAGGTAGAAATGAAACAATCATCAACAATAAAGTAGTTTGGTTAGCCTGTTTATCTCAAGATATGGAAAATGGTTCTTATCAAAAAATAGATAAATTATCCTCTTCTACTTTTCTTTCTTTCGTATGCTCAAAAAGGTTAAAACTGTAAAGGTTAGCTACCGTTTTTTAAATTTTTTTTAAGTATTTTTTTTTACTGTTTTACCCTCTTTTTTAAGCTCTGTTCTTTTTTATCTGATATAAATTTTCACCATAAAACATAATAAAATAGTTTTTTGAGAAAATTGTGTATGCATTTATTAAAAAACTTACAAGTTTTTGAACGTAGTCCACATTCTTCTTTAGGTGACAATTAATGAAATGACAATTATAAAACTAAGGTAACTAGAAAAAACAAATGTTCGGAAAACTTTATAAATGTTGTAAGTTCTTTTAGCTACAGTATTTGCTCGAAGCTTTAAAATAAAATCACCATTAAAAACTCTAGACATATCTTATAGTGTGTTTGGCGGATAAAGTAAAGATCAGGAAATAATGGGTAACCAGGTGTCAAATAACCATTGTCTCTGTTAAAGTGGTTGGGTACTTACTTATAGCTTTTTTTTAATCTTTACTTTCTTTTACTGTTACGTTTCGTTTGTTTTTAACTTATTTCTATGGACTATTTGTCTTTTTTCTACTTATTTCGTTTCCCATCTTTCTAATGTGAAGTAATTTTGTGTAATATTTAATGGTTAAAGTGGTTGTTTTCGATTAACATATGATGGGTTCTTCTTCCGTTATTAATTATAGTATGTTATAAAATCTTAAGCTTTCGGGGTTGTTATGTTTATGATTATAAGCTACTTTCGGCTTAGACCGCGTCGTAGTTAAACACCCAGACTTAGGCTTGGTCCTAGTCTCTTCTTGAGAGCTAAAACAAGAAGTAGAACTTGGCCTTTGCTGTATTGTCGTTCGTGAACCCAAACAAAATGACGTTTTGTAAGACATTGCAGCTCGCATCTTCAGAGTGGTAAATGTCACTGAAGGAAAAAGTAATATGTAATATGAACCGAGAAGACGGTTTAAGACTTAGCAAATCTTGGCTACCATTATTATATCATCTAAGACAAAGATCAACCTTCTTGGAAAGGACACCAACAGTTACTTCGTGTAATAACAAAGTCAGTCAAGCGGTAACGGAAAGATAAGGTCCGTTAATCACGCTAATCGCTATTGGTATAAATATCGTCATTTACAGTTTTTTTTCAGTGACATTTACCACTTTGAAGATGCAAGCTGCAATGTTTTGCGAAACGTCAGTTTGTTTGGGTTCACATACGACAACACGGCAAAGGCCAAGTTCCACTTCTTGTTTTCGCTTTCAAGAAGAGACTAGGACCAACCCTAAGTCTGGGTGTTTAACTACGACGCGGGCTAAGCCGAAAATCGCTTATAATTATAGTAGATTCTTTTTCATATTTACTTATAGTACTGTATCTTGTATCTTGTTTATTTTTTGTTCTGATATTTCAGCCTCCATTTATTAGTATGTATTTATTAGTAGTAGCTTTCTTATCTCCCTTTACTACTACTAGGAATTCTCCGTAGAATGTCTTTTTTTTTCTTCTGAGTTTTAATGGGGGCGTAGATCTATATTAGAATTATTTTTTTGCAGTTTTAGGTCTGCATTTAGTGATTTCTATTGTTTTACTTGTTAAGCCATTTTTGTGCTTAGCATTATTCCCACATCCTCTAATTCTGAGTATATTAGTTGGTAATCTTGTTTTAGTAGTTGTCTTCTATTGTGTTTCTTCTTAATTCCACTTACACTTAACGTCACCGACTCCTTTTCTTACCTTTTGCCCGTTTTTTAAGCGGTTGTTTGTTGTCTGAATTTATCTATCCTTGTGCAATTGATTAGCAACAAGGGACCGTTACTTTGGGACAACTGGTAGCAAATAATACTCTTGGTTGTTTTCAACAAAGCGACACGGTGTTATATAATTCCCAAAGATGCAGAGGTAAGGGAAAAACCTTTATGCAGCGTATGAATGACCAAATACACGCGCATGGACTACTTTTGACTTGCATTTTAGTAGTTCGATCAGCTAGTTACACAAAACCGGGTCCCAACCAAGGTAATCACAAACAGAACCAGAAATTAAGTTTATGGAATGGTTTGGACATCTGAAGAGCTACAAAACCTGTTATAACACAAAGGATTACGCCATTGCAGATTGCGCAAATAAAAACTTTAAAATGTGTAGAAGGATTGCGGTAATATTTAAGAAAAAGTTTGGACGGTTAGATAAACTACGAAGACAGCAACCGACGGTAGGCAAAGTTTTAAAAATACGTGATGACCGACGTTTCGTTTTCACTTCGTGGTCACTAAAAAGTACTCACGTGCAAAGCCAAAACCTGTAGCAAACATTATGCAAAATTCTGAGTTGCCGCTGCTTTCTTTATAGTGATTAAGTTATCGGTAAGTAATCGCATTTCAACCTATTGCAATATTAATTTTTTACCGTAATAATTTATTTATTTTTTTTTATTAATTCATAGAAAATAATACTTAGCGGTAAACTTGATTGTTTTCTTCATCTGGGAATTAAGTAATACAATACGACAACGTAAAATTAAATTTTTAGTTTTAGTAAAATGTTGATGTATAAATTAAGTAGTTAAGTTTTGAGCGTAAAAAATAAATCTTTAAATAATTTGTAAAAATACTTAGTATTTGTAAAATCTTTAAATTTTTGAAATTAAAATCTAAATTATGTAAGAAACTAAATGCAAAACATATATCTTTTGTGTTCTTTAGTGTTGCGATGAAGGGTGGGTCTTGATACGTGAATATATTTAACTTTCAGGCAGAAGAAGCAATTGAGTTGTTACAGATATGAGTGGAAGGTTCGGAGCGCGAGCGAGTGTATGCTATGTTCAAAAAACAATTGTACTGTAGCGGTTGTGATGTAACGGTAATATAACTACAATCTAAGAGTTGTAATGTGACTGTTGCAATGTAATGGCAATATAATGTTTGTAACTCTACACTCTAAATTTACTGTGATTAAGACAACACAATACATTGAAATAACCGTGACTAATTATTTAAACCCATAATAACACATAAAAATATTTATATAACACTTAAAATGTCGATTTACGTTATTATTATTTGCAATAAATTTTTTCTTATTTATTTCTACAGCACAAGAAAAATTTTAAGACGTTTGGTACCGCCGCGATTGTTTCAGAATGTTACAGTATAATCTAAATTATTTCCTTGTCAACATTTTTCTAATATTTGTATACGATTTATTAGTACTATCAGTTGATTTTGTCTACTGAATATTAGATTAATTAATAAATTTCTGTTTAAGAATTTAAATTGTAGTTGTGTAATAAACATATTTAGCATAAACTGTTGTTTATTTATTTTAAATAAATTAACGTTGTTTTTCGTGTTTTTTGCTTAATAAACAAACAGTTAAAAAACTATTTACCAATTTATTGCTTTTTTGCGTTTATCTTCTATAAAGTAAAGTAGTACTTTGTCAATATTTTTAATACTCTAAATTAAATCAACTGTATAACGTTGATAACGCAATTTAAACTCGTATTTAGATAACCGTTTTCTTGAATTAAGATTACTTAAAACTATAACTACAGATATGTAGAGGCGGTCATTTTTAATAATTTTGTCACGCAATAACAATGATAAGTTTGAAGTTTGTTGTTGTATAACAAATTATTTTTATAAATGTAGTTTTTTTATAACATATCACTGTTTAAAACAATTAACAGATGTTAATAAAAATTATTTAAAAACATAATTTTCAATTCAATGTGTTGTTTTAAAAAGTGTAATCATTTGTTTTTTAAATAAGCATAGCTTGGATAAATATAGTATTGATAAATACTTTAATTAATGCACACTGAAGATTACTGTTCATCAAGATTATTGAAGAATTTAAAACAAGATTCCCGCTGTTGAAAAGTAACCGTGTAAAGTTGAACAATTTATATCTATGAATAATTACAATTATTTATAGCAAGTATACGTTGCATACATTTAACATCTTAATAAACTAAAAATTTATATCATCACAAAGCTAACAAATTCTTTTGTGGGTAATCAAATTTAGCATGTGAAATTTCTTATTAGAACTCGTCTCGCGTAAGATTGGGAACGTCGATTATTTTTCGCGCTTCTAATGTAGTACCAACATTTTTGTTAGCGATGTAACATACTTATCGAAATAATATATATTGAAAACCACGCGTTTGATATTCATAGTAAACCGGATTGTAAAAAGATTGTTAAATAATATAAAACTGCATTGGTTAACTTTTATTTCCAAAGTAGATTACTTATGAATAGATTGCAACTTAAAATCCAGTGGTGTGTAGAGTTCATTTCAAGACTAAAGAACCGCTGCGCAGAAACCAATTTTGTTCCGAATGTCAATACACTAGCTAACCAAAAAACGTTTGCACTTTTCACACGGCGTTTGAAGTGTCCACATTTATTCCACAAGTCGTTACAAACTCTTGTTCATGTTTGTGTTTTATATTTTTTTTATATTATATTCATCGTCTTGTATGCATTCATTTTTTAGTTCAATTAAAGGTAAACTATTACAGTTAATGTACATCGCTTACAGATGATGTTTTTAGTTAAAATTTATTTTGCATGATCGTCAAATTCCGTATTTATCCGACGCGCATCTCTCGGTTCTTTAGTCGTGAAATGATCTCTATCATAATTCAAAAACATTTAAAAATTGAATACATACATATGAATAATTCGGTTATTATGATATTTAATAACAACTTTTTTGTAACATAAACGTGTTGTTTGTCAAAATAAATTTATTATGAGGCACGTGCTTATTTTATCTACTAAATATGCGATATGTTTGAAAAAGATCTAAGTGGCGATTTAGGTGAAAATATGTTTTGAACAAATTTGTTTAAAAAATTATCTAAGGATGTACTTTCACCGCAAATCTACTACTTCTCAAGAGTACCTTGTTAAAATAAACAATCGCACATTAAAAAAGTGGCGTTAAGAAACTGAAATGCATGATCGTACGCTACTGTAGTCTAATTGCGGCCAAAGGGGCTGTATTTTACATACATGCGTTTTTGTGTCAATCCTCTTTTTAGCTGGTTGTAGTTATAGTAGTGTCTCAATGCTCAATATGCCATGGCGTCGACAACGATTGTTTGACAACCTCATTTAATCTGTATCAATAAATTCATTTTCGTGTCGCAAGTTAAAAATAAGTGAAGACCGCTCTAAAAATAACAAATTAATTTACTGATTTTTTTAATTCTAATGAAACATTTTATTCTGCTGCTAACTCTAAAAGTTTGTTTAATGTTTAATATTATTAATAAAATATTTTAAATGATGAATACAAACGATTATGTTTTAAATTTTACACATCGTTGCACAAGTCTTCATTACAGGTATAACACATGTACAATTCTGGGTGATGAGTGTCGCAATAATTTTTGTCACTGGTACAACCTCTGAAAATTGATCCAGAAAAACGGTGTGGTCTCGAAGTGGCGCAATGTTCATCTGGTGCACAATCTATTGTCGGCCGCAAATGACGAGCTCTGGGTTCGTTTATAACTTCGCAATTGCCTTCACACGTGTAACTATAGCATTTTATACTAATCCCTGAAATACCATCATTGTGTTTTACTACAATTTTGAATTTCATACTTACCAACTGAAATTAAGCAGACAAAGATTAAGAGAATATATGTTTTTGTTACTGGACTCATTTTGATACTAACCGTTTAGGTCATTTGAAAACTACTTTTATATTAATGATAACAAGTTGTTTTATTAAATCCAATTAAAATATTACTATGACTATTTTAATCATAAGATAGATAATCTGAAAACGTAAACATACATACATTCATTAAACATTTTGTTTATATACGATTGATAGTAATTATATTTACAGTTTCTTTCTTCTAAAATAATTCGACTACTGATAATTTTTAAATATAATACAATTGTAAGATATTTACATAAAACTGTGGTATCAGTTTATAAATGTTCACAATTAAGATGCGTTTAAAAATTGTTAACTATAATATAGGTATTAGACATAAAGGTTTCACAATTGTTTTACAAAATGGTGTATTTATTTGATTAAAAATTAAAAACTTAAAAGTTTTCAAACGTGGTCTACGTTCTTTATCAGGTAATAAATAATAATGACAAATATATGAGTAAGACTACAAGAAAAAACAAATTGTCACAGAATTTAATAAACGGCGCAAGTTTGTTTTGCTCAAATGTCTAAAAAAATTATCACAAAAACTCTAGACGTAGCTTAAAGTGTGTTGGTAGAAAAAAGATCAGAAAATACAGATAGTCGTAACTATTGCCACTGTTAAAGTTGTTAGAATATTTGATAATTTTAATTTCTTTTCTGATCTAGAGTGTGTATATTCGGCAATGGCAAACTTGGTAGGCTGGAATAAACTTTCCGACTAGTATCAATAGTTCTACCAGTTTCACCAATGTACACTTCGCCACAGGCGCATGAAACTTGGTATTATAAAGAATTTTATCTTTTGCAAGATTCAAGAAATTTTTAATGTTTGTAATAGTACTATAAACAACTTTAGTCTTATGCTTTTTAAATGTATTTTCAACTGTGTTAATTAAGCTAGCAACAAAAAGTCGAATAGCAAAATTGTTGTTGATAGTTAAATCATCTTATTTTAGATCGTAGATGATTTTGAGTTTGCTTTTTGTTAAAACCGTTTCTTATGAAAACTGTTTTATTGTAATTATTTTTATATTGTTTTAAAGAACTGTATTTTACATTGAATTACATTGTACATACAAAAAATGAATATCATCTCATCTTACCATATTCAGATTGGTTTTTCTCCACTACTTCATCGGAAACATTTCACAATAATAAATTGAACACACAAAATATAAACTGTTATTAAATAGTTGGATGCTCAGGTTCTAAACATGCCCCCAGCCTAGTTTAGTTTACAGGTGTAAATTTGGAAATCGCACAAAACTATTGTTCTTTGTCTTGGGAGTCGTTTTCGTTAAGCCTATTTACTGGTAAATAACAAACTTTTGTAATACATCTTTTAAGAACTGATGGAGGCACATAATGCTGACTATACGCACAATGTCACTTGGATCTGGAAAAAGCTCTTGTATGCGCCTAAGCTTAGATTTTAAGGGAGATAGATTTTCATCTTTGATAAGAACCAAATCGTTTTTCTTGAGATTTTCTTGCAAAGATTTCCATTTTCTACGTTGTTGTAACTCATGTAGGTAGTCAGAAGACCAGCGCTACCAAAAATATTGTTGAAGTAATGTGTTGATAAATAAAAAGGTGAGAAACATTAATATACTTCAGATCTGGATCGAACAGTGTTGTTAATTTTTGCCCAGTCAAAAAATGTGATGAAGTCAAAGCTTCCTGATCATTTGGGTCAGAAGATATAACAGAAATAGAACGAGAATTGAGAATTCTTTCAATTTGATTTAGTAAACATAAAAAAATTTCAAATGTAAATGCAATATTCCCCGCTATTTGTTTTAAGTGAGCCAAAATGTGGCGAGCACGTTGGTATAAAATGCCAAGTAGTTCCTGAAATCAAAGCTGCTTCAGAGAGTTTGTTCTGGTGTTTATTTACAAACGTTATCAGATTTGTTATTTGAGTCTGAGCACCCACGAAATTATCGTTATCAGAGTACAAATGAACTGGTACCCCATGGCTTGATATAAATCGGCGTAAAGTTGCAATAAATGCTTCGGTTGTAACATTTGTGACAGGCTCTAAATGAATTGCTCTGGTAGTTAAACATACAAATAAACAGATATATGCTTTGAACGTTTCAATACCGCGAGTGTGTTTTTCTTTAATAGCAAAAAGACCGGCGTAGTCTACACCAATTATTACAAATGGCAAATTAAGTTGAACTCTATGTTTAGGATTTACAAGGTAGCATCTAAGGCAATTCTTAATTGTTAGCTTGGTAGTATTACGACCCGCGATTGCCCAGATCCTGTCGCGTACCGACGACAACAATTGCTCTCAACCTGCGTGACCCAAGCGGTTATGTTCATATATAAAGTACAATTTAACGACTACATGTTTATTGTAAACTAACAAACGACGCTGTTTATTATAGGGCAACGATGAATGCTTTAACCTGCCACGGACACGAAGAATTGCTTTATTGACCGAAAACGGATTTAATGATAAAAGTTTGATAATATAAAAAATTATAAATTAGTACGGAAGGTAGAAAAGTTGCCATTGGATTTAATGACAGCGAAAGTCAATGATCTATTGACAAGTGACGCTGTTAAAATCCCAACTATAAAATAGGTTAAACTTGTTACGGACGAAATGTTCATTACGTGCGACTGTGTATATTGACTTGAAATTAGATTCCGGTTTGGACGCCCCCTACGGATCTTTTCGCGTGACTGTCATTTACGACGAATTCTTTAACGTGACAACTGCATAAAATGGCCGGTGGTACTTGCAAATAAATTCCAAAGACCATCCACCGTAATGGGGACCGATTTATAAGGGTATTACGCTTATAATACATTTGAGTCGTCACCAGGTAAGCTAATAGCTGTCATTTATTAAAACTCTGTTGTAATTTCTCGTAATTTAATAGCCGTTCCGCCACGTGTTGGCATCTGTTCAGATTCGATAACGAATTATGAAGAATTAATTTCAAACAATAATTTCGTCGGACGAGTATAATCCGCTGCATAAGACGTATGGTTAAAATTTAATGTACCGAAGCTAATTGTAATTCGACGAGATCCCACTCAGGCGGCAGATACCTGCGAAACCACCTGTGTTCGTCGGGGTATAACAGCATACGTCAACCGGGTTATGCTTTATGTACTTTCGTTAACTATAAGTAATCATTTTGTAGATTTTACTTTCGTGAGGAATTGGTTTGACACGACTTGCTATTTAAGAGTGTTTACAGGATTGCTTGCCGGGGAAAGCGCTTTCTTCGTTCGAGTGAAGATTTCTGTATTAGGGGTAAGTTGTTTTATGTATTTTCTTTGTGGTCGGCAAGGTCGCTCACGAAACTTTTGCTAATACTAATTCCGTAATTATTTATATTGTTGTTTTACCAGTTAGGTAGTAATTTTACTTATTTTGAGTTGCGCATGCTGTGTACAACCAACGAGTAATTAACGTTAGTGTTATATTAATTCAGTAATTAGTCTCACTGTCTTATTACCAATAAGGTCGTATTATTACTTCTCTTGTATACTTCGCCTACGATGTACTACCACGACTTGTTACGATAGTTTAATATTAGTACAGTAATTATTATCATTGTTTGATTGTCAGTAATGCCGTATTACTAATTATTTTGTGTATTTCCCATATTTTATACAAACGATATTTACTACAAACCATTCTACGCTATCTATTTCAACGTAATTTATTTATGTATTGTGTGTTGCCGATACTACTGGCATCTCTGTAATGAGAATTCGATATACCTGTGATAATCATCAACGATTCTAAATTAAAGTTGTTATTGTGGTTACTTGCTCTTTTATGACAACATACCTGCCTCTTTGGCTCCTCGTTAGTTAATAACAAACGTTGACTACTCGAACAGCCGAGTATAGGCTTACGAACCTAACATCGTGTTACAAGTTTGAACCGTTCTGTCTTGAGCGAGATAGAAAAGTTACTTTGGATCAGCTCTGGCGCCCTTAAGCATATTTCCTGTTTCTTTGAACCTCCCCTAATACCGACTATTGTAAGTTGGCCGTGCAAGGTTCGTAAAACCCAAAAAGCTTGTAACATACTGACTAACAACCGTACTCTTTTATGTCGTGTAGACATTACCAACATATTTAAAATGTTTTTGGAATGCCATCTTGTAGTAAAAATACCACGTATGATAATATAGATCATTGACTTTCGCTGTCATTAAATCCAATGACAACTTTTCTACCTTCCGTACAATTTTATTGTTTTCTATATTATCATACGTGGTATTTTTACCACAGGATGGCGTTCCAAAAACATTTTAAATATGTTGGTAATGTCTACACGACATAAAAGAGTACGGTTATATTTTTCCAAGTTTTCGTAGTAATCCGTCTTCCAAAAGAAGGACAATCCTATAGGTTTTTAACCCTTGACGGTGTATAAGCAATAACGTTAACACTGACGTGACGTCATGGAAATTTTTCGACTACCAGGTGTTACAAACGTCACCGATAAAAGAACAGATGGAAGGATCGGACCCGCTAAAGAATTAATTTAAGCTCTCAATACAAAAAACGTTATAAAATTACATACCCCAAAATACGCTTTCACTCAATACTACTTAAAAATTCGTCCACATATTCACGTAGAGTATCGTGAACTAACTTAATAATGAAAGCTTTTTGTTGGGCCAAATAAACAGCTAAAAACGATGCGTAATTTAGCAAACGTTAGCAGGAAATAAATTCGTTTTGACAGCCAACTACGCAGAAAAAGATCGCGGATGACGCGGGACAAATTTCATACTTGAAAAAACATTTTTATACTAGAAAACTGAACTACCAAATTTTTAACATAACAAATTGTGAACTAGTTGTCTCGAAGATCTCTGGGTATAAGCTCATCCCATCTAATTTTTAAGCTCCATAATTGTTGTATTAAAATTTTTACCAAAATCATACACGGAGAAACTAGACCTAAGGAATCAAATATATTAGAAACTAAAGAAAAAATATTTCGCTTGGTAATTGAACAAAATAATTTAATATTTGTAGTGTTGTAGGTTAGACATCTTTTTGATGATTCCATTGAAGACTTAATAATTTTGTGTTGGAATGATTTCCTAACGTTGATATTGTGGACAACAACTGAGCAGATGAAATATTTTGAAGAACTTCCAAATGATTATATGCCCATTTTCTAAGATAAAAATTGTCATTGGAAAGAATTTTCTGTAATTCTCAACAAACCTCATGCGCTTCATGTATAGTATTTGTTCCTGTAAGTATGTCATCAACATAAAAATCTCGTAAAATAATTGACGATGTACGCGAATGTTTTTTGACAAATTCCTTACCTAATTCATTCATACATCTTATAGCCAAGTATGGCGCACTAGCGGTTCTGTATGTAACCTTAAAAAAATTCTTTGAAGCTTTTGACATTCTAACAATACTAAAATTTGACGATACATCATTGCAATGTCAGCAGAAACAATAAACTTGTGTTGACGAAATCGATTTCAAATAAATCTTGTTGTAGTTTAGGACCGATATGCTGTATATCGTTAATAGATAAAGCGTTATTAGACGAAATTATAAGCGATAAGAAAATACAGCAAACTTTGGAAAATGACACTTTTCAGTTTTGTCCAAATAAAAGACGAAAAAACAAAAACTTCTTTATTTTGCCAATGGGATAGTAAAAGAATATGAAATTACACTACTTTAACCACTCAATCGGCTTTCTATTTTCTGATATACCAATAGTGAGCCTCTGACAGTCATCAACTTGTATACTTTAGAAAAATTCTTTAAATGAAAATTTTTGTTTAGATGACGTACAACATTTTTATTGTATAAAATTATTGACTTCCTGCTTTATAGCGATTGTAAAAGATTTGTTGGATTTTATTTATAAATAATGCATTCTAATACTTTACGAATAAACGTTGATTAGTGAAATGTTATTGCTTTATTGTAAGGTGTAATGATTTAAATAGTTGCATTTGTATTTTTTGATTCCTTAATATACGGAATTCTAATTGAAAACATTTATAATATTATTGCATAATAAAAAGCTGTAATTCGAGTTTGGTTGTTAAAATAAATAAAAAAATTAGATTTTGTCAATGTATATATTTTTGCAGTGTTAGTTTTAAAGTAAGCAAATACAACAATAAATAATTTAGCATGAACAATAGACATCTCGGTAGGTTTAAAACCAAAACAACAAACCGAATGAATACAAACTTAAAGACGATGTACTCAAACAGTGTAAATTAGCATCGGAAAATTTTCCGATCTTATTAGTTTTGTTTTACAGTAATTATATAGAAGTATTACTTATAGATTAAACTATGTTTATTTTACCCTATCTGAAAACCGTTTAAGTTAACACAACTATTTTGTTGATAAGAACAACATATACTTGCTTTGATAATAGAGTCATTTCGTTGCATCAACAAAAAAATTTAAAAAAACCAGTTTTTGTTGATACAGCTAATAAAATTTGTTGATAGTACTAATCGTATAACTTAAATTTTTTTAGACTATAACAAAAAAATTATAAAGAAAGGAACCTCAGCAAACATGTTTATCAAAGTATATAAAAAAATATCAAATTTACATTTGAAATAACTAGCGTTAACAGATATTAACGAAATAATTATAGACACATCCTAACAGAAAATGTAAATAAATATATTTGATTTTCGTGTGGTACCGTTAAAGGTAAGGCGTGAAAATATGTTATTTTTAATTAATTTTTACATAACATAAAAATTGTTTTTAAACATTTACTTTACATTATATTACATTTTTAATATATACATAAACACACAGACAAAATCAAATTAATACAATGCAACAATTGATAATATCTATATTCCTAATTAACAAGTTTTTATTTATTTATGTATTGACTATTTAAATATTTTGAAACATATTTTATAATCTTTTTTAATTAATGCAGTCAACATGTTTATATAAAATGAGGACAAAAAAGGTAATACAGCGACCTATACAATAAAAAAAGTTGCAATAACTATTTTTTACATAATTGTTATTTACTTAAACTTGCAAATAATTACAAAAACAATGTTAATTAAAAGTAAGCATTGATTAACGATTAAAGACTGTAGACAAACAAAAACAATGAATTTTTACAACTATTGATTTTTATTTGTTTATATGTTTCTAGGATAAAAGCTAGCTTTATTTTAATATGTTGGACTATGCGTATTTACTCTATAGCCCAGTAACCTAATACATTTTACCTTACATAAAATGTTTGTATTGTATGTAATAGTACCGAGATGCCAAATCCAATGTGTCGACCTCGGCGATTCTCCGGATCACCGCCAAAAAGCGTAAAAATCATCGGAATTTTGGCTTTTTTTTACGTTTGGATAAATTTGACCACTGAAGCACCACTTTTTCATAAAGTAAAATTATAATCATTTTAAAAGTACATTATATTTATTACAAACTAAGGCTCAAATCGTTATTAGAAGTCTAATAGTTTACGAGATATGGCTCCGCTCAAAACTGTTAAAATTGCCAAATTTTAAACTTTTTTTAAGGTTAGTCAAATTTGAGCCACACAGGCTAAAAAAGTACAAAAAACGCCAAACGTATTTGCCGAGCTCAATCACATTCTTTTCTTGAGATTATATTTGAGGAGACAACCGGTCCCCAGATTTAACAAGAAAGGTTTTTACCTTACGATAAAAACAAAGTGCGATTCATTCACCTACTGAAAGCAAAAATGGAAACCAAAAACATTTAAGTTGTTCAGACTGAAGATGTTGATAGGCTGATCGTCATTGTAGTTATTGCAAAAGCATCTAATTTTGAAGTATTCGTCATTGTAGGCGAGGACATAGTAACATCTACCTTCAAAAGTTGGGAAGAGGTAAAACTCCAGATATCTTTTACTCAACCACTTCAATTTCTTATGATCGTCATTTATTTTCTTTCACCCATGCTTTCAGTAGATGTGATTCTACTTCATGGTTTTTTGGTCAGAGAGAAGATAAGCTGCTTGCAGTAATTTAGGAGATACTAGATCTTACAGAAGAGGCAACAGTTTTTTCCAACTTGTATGTCTCACCTGACGACGTAACCCATAGAGGAAAGCAAATTCTTATTGGGGTGTATAATGGAAATAACTCAATTATACTTGCGCTATCAGCTTATTGTAAAGGCTGCAACCAAAACGAATTTCAATCTTGTCAAACTGCCTCCCACTCTAGACGTTGTCAGGTTCAACTAACTTAAAACCTATTACCAGGTGCAAAGGTGGCTTGGTATGGATAATGATTCTTTGAATAAGGGATGGTAAGATACGTCCTTTTTTCAGTAATGTTGTCGAGAGATGTGCTGCTATACACCTCATGCAGATGATCTTCTGCAACTGTAAAATTATATGTGGCAATGCTTGTAGCTGCAGAAAAGCAGGCTTAAAGTTCTCTATTATATGTGGCCAACGCAGTGAACAGTGCTGCTGCGCTGACATTTATCGGGCTAAAAAAATACAGAAGAACATGGACACGAAAACTGAAAAGTATTTTGAACATAAGCCTTCTACATAGTTTAAACAAGGTCGAAACGTGTTTTTCCTGTTACTTTTTTATATTTTCTAGCAATTCTTTTCTTAATTTAAAATTGTATATTAACTGGCTAATGATGGTGCTGTGATATAACACAAATTTGGTTGGTAAAAAAACAGTATTAGTTACCAAGCTAGCTGTCTTAGTGGTCGTAACTGAGTGAATAATAACCTCCTACAAACTGGTATTAATTATTACTGCTTTATTGTTAATTTGGAATCGTATAAAATACATAGTTAGCAATTTTAAACCTAGGTTATTTTGCTGTAATACATTTTAAGTAATTTGCTGATTTAGTTTACATTTAGTGCAATAAGTTACGTTAGCAAAATATTATGTTACCATTGTGTAGTAATAATTGATAATGTTTGTAAAATTTGCAAGCTTAAATTATATCGGAAACAGTTTTAAATGTTTATGATCGAATTTGATTGTTTATGATTGAACATATTGCCATCTCTAAAAGCAGTGACGTAGCTAGGATTTCAGTTAAGAGGCGGTCTAGTTAGAATATTTATTTTACCATATACATAGATTAAAAGATTTTGAAACTCCCGCAACTATAACTTTATTCGGGATTTTTAATAAATATATTGGAATTCAGAACTCTTACTTTGACTACGTCACTACTAAAAGAATAATTTGTTTTGTCAGTTCATTATTAAACATACTGCCGCTTCAACAAAAAAATTATTTTGTAATTTGTATTGTACCATTTCGTTTCTTCCATTTCGTAATTTGTATTCTCCGGCTGTAGTTGTTCTACCTCGTTGTATTCTTCGGTTGTATTTTTTTCTGTAATTGGTAACTGTTTGTTTTGTTCGAACAATTGTTCTAAAATTTTTAATAAGTTGTAAGTCTGTTAAAAATGTTTTTTCCATTATCCGGCTGAATTTGGCCTATTTCGTTGTATTCTTCGGTTTTTTTCCACTTCGTTCTAGTTTGTTATAGTTCGATTGATTGGACCATTGCACAGTAGAATATTTATATCAAAAATTTGTCAAAAATTATTATATATAAGCAAGTTTTTATGGTTAGTTTTATTTTGTTTTAAAATTATAATTATTAATGTGATAATATTTAATTATTATTATTATTCAATTATTCCCACACTGGATAATCCCCTGCCAAGACAAGCACACACAAAATTGTTAATCAGAGCTAAAACCAGATTCTTTTTTGATTTTTCGGCATTTTGTGGACTCACTTTGTAAATGTTTTTGTCGAAAATTTTGTGTCTTAGGGGAAAATGGCTTAGTTTTCTACTATCTTTTTTTCTGGTGCTGAGCAAAGGGTCAGAGCTTAAAAGTAGTCTATTTAAAACAATCTTATTACAAACTACTTGAGAAATTTACTTGCAAACTGATACATTCGTAAGTGCTTGTTTCGGACCTTTGCTGCTTTCTCTGATAGGTAATATAGAATGAGCAATAGCTGTGAACCTATGTTAAAAAATTTATGCATTGTCAGTGACATTAAATGCCAACTATATAGCTGGACATAAAGTTTTGCGGTTTCTTTGCAATATTTTTCAAATTTTCTGCAATCAATTCTGCGTTCGCTAGAATTTTTTTCTAGTATAACTTTGAGATAGTGTATTAAACTTAAGTCATTGCCAGTGATACTAGAAGTTGTCTTCATTTGTATTTCCAAATCCGGCTACTGGTATATCTACCAGTAGTTCCATCTGGTTTTTGAATTCTCAAATTTCGGCTAGACTTTCTCATACCCTATGTTGGTTAAGTTAGTTTACGTTATCGAGCTTCTGCTCTTTTCAAAAACATTTGAAACACAATTAATCATAAAGAAAACTAAAATAAAAGAAATTTTGAAACAGTGCCTTTTTTGTAGTTAATTTATTTAATAACAAAAAAACAAACAAAGAACAACTAATGAGGTATTGACAATACCGCGCGGTAAGTACGACCGATTTAATGTTTTAATAACAGATCATTTATTAAAAAAACGTTTACTTGAAGTTTGTTTTTGCGGTTACAAATATTTTTTTCGTTATTACAAAAACAAAAAAAATTCAAAAACATTTTGATTGTTTTATAAATTTTGTTAATGAAAAACCGAGTTAGAAAGACGAACCGTAAAACCTATGAAATAAAAAAAATTCAACAAACGACAACTACCAATTTTTTTAAACACATTTAGAAATGCATAACATTTATTATGTATTTATTAAATAAATGTTTTAAAGTTTTACCGTTTTATTTTGAAAAGTGTTCATATAAAAAGAAATTGTTTCATAATAATATTAAAACTTTAGAAAGCGGAGCTTGCATAAAACGAAAAATTTACCTGGTTTCGGCAAATGTTAACATGTTTTACTGTATTCACACAGCAAACGATTTAAATATTTACTTTACTACCTCTTCTAAAGTACTCTTGCGGAATAATTTTATGTTGTAAAAAATAATATATCTAAGTAGTGCGGCATGTACAAAAAACTATATAACTAAACTTTTTAATTAAGATATCAGCAATGCAAAATAAATACATTGACTAATTTTATATCATACTATAAAAATTTTAAGTCCTACATAACGTTGTCTTTGTACGTATGATTATTTACTTAAATTTTATACGTAATGCTATGAACAAATGTCGTACATAAATTAATTCGTAATATTATCAACAAGTTTAGAAAGTATATAAATATTAGCACAACTAAAGGTAATTATTACAATCTTCTTAGCAACACTTTGCAACACACAGCACAGTAACGTAACAAACCAGTTCAGTACAAAATTATACGACTTCTAGTGCTCAGTACAAATTGATTGGTCGCATATTTCAGTAAAGTTCACTATCTTTAAGAATATTTTAATCAACACTATTACTATGAATCACCATGGCACTAAAGAACACAAGTGTAGAATACTTCTGAAGACAGCAGTGTTAAAAAGACTTTTATAAACTGTTGTAAAATAGATCGTTAAAATTTTTTTAGTTTACTTTTAGTGTTTAAAACACGTTTTTTGGTTTATATTTCATTCAACACACCCTATAATATTAAAACAACGTACATATTTGAGTACTAACCTATCCAACTTAATTAACATTAACCGTAACAAATGCATCTGAAAATAGCATCACTTACATTGAAATCGATAAAATTTATATTTAAGCCGTTGGTAAACAATAATAATGTTTCAATACTAATAGAGCAATAACTTTATTTTTAAATTGTTGAAAATAAAAGTTGTTTGTAAACAGTATTTATAAAAGATATATTTTAGTTGCCTTCATATATATTAACTTTAAAAAAATACACTATATGTAACTAGAACTAATTTAACAAAAATATAATAAATGGACATAAGCGAAGCAGTAGAACTATAGTTTCAGATATAGTTATTGAAGAATTGCAAAGAAATGATCGACACGTAGAACAATGTGACGATCTTTTTTCTTCCGCGAGACAATAATCATCATTTACACAACCACGTCTGACTTCATCGTCTGCCATGTCTAAAAAATTTGTTAAACGTTTTATACTTACAAATAAAAAATACTTACAGTAAGCTGCAGGTATCTCTTGTTTTAGACATACTTGGTAGTCGTAGTTGCAATCTTCTGTTAGAGTAAACTGCGAAACGTTAAAAGGATCTTTGCACGATGGAGTAAATAAACTTGTGCATTTAAAACATTTGAAAAAATCATCTAAAAAAGATTAATTAATTAGATAAAATTGTTTAATTAATTTTAATTAAGTTTTTTACATAAACATTCCATTCTTTTCAGTTATGCATTACTAAGGCTTAATTCATACAGAACTGGAAACGTTAATCATTTTTTATGCAACTAACGTACCCATATTTTTGTTAACAATGCTATACATTTTTCTAAGTAACATGCATAAATAGCCGCACGTTTGATAACCATCGGGAACTGAATTAAAGGTAAAGTGTAGAATAATATGCAAATATTTTTTTTTGTTTTTTAATTGTGCGATTACAACATGAGTTGATTTTGTAAAATTTAAAAATATTATTTTTCTAGATTGTCTATTAATTGATTTGAATTAATGGAAACAGACTATAGTGATCTTAAGTTAATTTATTTTTATTTGTACAATTCTGTTCTAGTGTTAGAAGAAGTCTGCACTTATTGGTTTTGTTCGGAAAGTTTTTTATTCTGCCTTCAGTGTTTTTAAAATTTGGTTTTCGATCATCTGTTATGTTTTTTTAGGTATCTTTAGGATCACTTTGTATGTTTTTATTTTTGTAAAGAATCTTCCATGAATTGATGATTGACCATGTTTTGTTGTGTGTATGACTCAAAAGTTTTCTGTTCCGATTGTTTCGTATGCGAAAGTGGTCCTATTGATACATCCGTTTTCGGTTTCAAGTTTTTCTCCACCTCTTTTTATATTTGACTGAGTAGCAAGTGTAACATGCATATTTTTGAGTACCTCTGATTTAATTTAACATTTTTAAAATCACTGCAGAGTACTCATGCGTTATCTGTTTTAAGTCATCTTCCGTTGCATTTCCGTAAGAAAAGGACGTCCCTGCATACAGTTGCAGAAAAATTTCCACATTTTAAATTAAAAGTTGTGGTGTATTGCTTTTGTCGTTGCGTTGACAATTCGCTTTTGTTGTTACCTAAATAAGCGATTCTGGTCAATATAGTAAAACCCGTAATTAAGTCCTTTTTTGTTCTTTATGCATGGTGATGTAACCTTTAGAATTTCAGTTTTGGTTTTTACGTAGAAACCATTTTGATTGTCTAATACGTTCAATTTGGTCTTGTTTAATACGCAAATATACATATAATATACATGATAATACTGGAATATTTATGTTATGTACGTTCTGTCACAAAATTATGATTACTGATCATAGATCTAATGTGAAAAGAATCCATCAAATCCTGTATGAAACCAATAAATTATGAATTATTAATTATTAATATTTCATATTATTGTATCATCCAAAGCAAATGATAACAAACTTTTGATAACACCTATATAAATAACCTGTAGTTATTAGTTTAAGATTGATTTAAGTTTCAATATTTACTTTCTTAATAATGTAAAAATATTGTAGCGTGCAAATTGTAAATTTAAGTAATTTTCATATTAAAATAAAATTTATGAGTACGATAGAATTCCTACAACCCGGTTTATAAATTTGTATATAATTGTTTTATACTTTCTATTTTGTTTTTTTTTAATAATTAATGAATTATAAGAGCTAGCCAGTGCATTATTTGTATTATGAATTTGGAACTAAGTTATATTATTAATGACAATAATAAAAAATGACCAACTGTAAAGTAAGTAGCAGCATAAGCGGTTTTAGTCACTTTAAGTGGTGTACAATTCACGAACAAACTGCTACAAACTTCCAGCAGTTACGAACCGTGCACGGTTAACTCGCCCTATTTGGTAAGAGAGGTGGTTCGAGTGATATATTTTCTTAAATGGGCACCAGAATGCTTTTCATAGAATAGCTTTTGTTGAATCAGGACAGAAGGTAGAAGGACCTGTAGTAAAATTGTTAAGGTCAGTAACCTTAAAAAGACAAAATAAACACAATCGTTTACAACAAACTCGGTTTAAGTAACTTAGATTAATGACGAGATAAGAAATAGATGTACTTTGATTACCAGTACAATGGTGATTATAACAACGCCGAAAGTAACGGCAACTTACAATACATTTGAATGTCCAATGATGTATAAACTTCTTCATAAATTAATTAAATTAATAATGATCATTAAACGTATGTCAAACAGCATGCGACAAAATTGAGGTAAATTATTACTGATGAAACAAAACGTTTTAAAAATTATAGAGGTTATAGTAACCAAAATTCGTAAGAACACTGTAATGACACCAAACATGAATATTTAAAAGTTGACTTACACAAATCCAGTGTTGCCCTTAATAAAACGTTGGCTCAATGGCTCACCTAAAATTTAATTAGTTAGAAGAAATTATGTCAAGTTAGTAACTCCCAAAGATATACAAAAAAAACATAACCTATATGATAAGTTAAAAATATTTCTAAAATCGCTTAAGGTATCGTCGTTTTACAAAAAGGTGCTTGCAGATGTTAGCCCTTACAGTTAGAATATGTAAGCCATATGTGGAGGTATACGTTGTGCTAAGAAAACGACATGGATATTACATTGAATTAAAAAAAATATGTAAAAAGCTTACCCTGCGTTGAATAAACGATTTAAATAGCGCTGTTGTCAAAATACATAACGCCACAACACGTGGAAGTTTTAAAAAATATTGTTTAACTCAAGCAGGAATATTTGACGCCTCGAAAAGAAGTGACGAAGACGAAACTCGTTAGAACGATGATACTACTATGTGTTTAAGTGCAGACAAACTATTCATTGATATTCAATTTTAACAAACAAACACTTGTGGAATTATTAGTTAGATCTTAAACAATACCAATTTATATAAAAAAAAGTAAAAGGAAACATGCTGGCATAGCAGTGAGCAAATCGTCAGCGTGACGTGGTAATGCTTACCTCCTTCTACAAAAATAAAATTATTACGCTCCCTAAAATTGACAGGCTTACAAATGAAACTAAAAGCAAATTGACAAAATTCTTTAGAAGATTTGTTAAAAATTATGCGGTCATAATTTTACGACCCAAGAGCGGAAATGGAATTACACACAGATGTGAGTTCAGTAGATGCAGCAGCGAAGTTGATGCAAACATATCACAAATCTCGATTGGAGTTACTAGTTGTTGTCTGAAGCGTATAAGAGTTAAGAGAGCTCTTGCTTAGTATTAAATTTAAAACTGTCACAGATTGCCAATCAATTACGTACTTAAATGCGAAAAAAACTTTGAAACCTCAGATAGCGCAATAATTTGCTACGTTACAAGAATACGATTAGAAGATTAAATTCAGAAAGGACGAGTTGACATGTTGACGACTTGAGCAGAGTTTCTGTAAAAAAAACTAATACATTATAAGACAAGTTAGAAGTTTTTTATAGACAAATATGATGAGGTATGCTTAATACAGCGCCAAGACGAAAAGATGACTAAAATCATACTTGTACTACAAAAGTCGCAAAAACAACTTACAAATAAAGAAAAGAAACTTAGTGAAATTTTTAAGTTAAAAGATAATAGACTGTTGATTAATCTAAGAATAAACTGTGCCGAGAGGAAAATTTTCGTGGTACGGGACTCGATGCGGAAAACTATACTTATGCGGTGTTGCGATTTAGTTGGACACTTTTTGGTCGAAAGAGCAGTTTCGCGTATTTTACAAAATTAATAGTTTAGAGGTGTTCAGGGGTATACGAAACGACATATATCTACGTGTGTAGAATGATTGCTCAAAAAATTACCAGTACGGCACAAACCGGGAAAATTACATTCAATACCATCTACGACGAAATCATTTCAGCGTGTACAACGCCAATCATTTGTAGCCATTTGTTAAAAGCTTAAGAAGTTTTTGCTACTTGTAAGTAGTAGTAGATTCATTTTCACGTTTTTTGAGTTTTGTTTGCAACAAAAACTACTAAAACAACAGCAGCGGTTAGATGTTTGAAAAAGTTATTTTTGAGGTTTGGAGTAGTGCAGACATTGGTTACTGATCAGGGCACATGTTTTACTTCTAAAGGTTTTGCAGAATTTTGCCGAGAGATTGGCATACGTCACGTTAGACATTCTCTACGTCATGCACAAGCAAATGGTATGGTGGAAATGGTTAACCGAGTGATTGTTTCAATAATTCAAGCGGAAATGAGTACCAAAAGTTGTTGGGATCAAAAGTCAGAGAAAATTGAATACGACATAAATTCGTCAGTAAACAAAACTACAATGAATTATTGGTAGGATATAAGTCCCACACTAAGGAAGAGTAATATTTAAGAAAAAAATCATAAAAATAATTGGGTTTCACCAAACGAAGAACACAAAAAGGTACAGAAACAGATACAAACCGAGCAACACAGATACAATACATATCATGACCGCAAACAATACATATGACACGAATATGACAAAAAAATTCTAGTAGTCAGAAACAATCCAGCGGCAACTGGAAAAAGACTGAAATTAAAGTCCAAATAAACGATTATGTACATAAACAATTAAACTTTGGAGAAGAAAAAACAATGAAAGAAATATTAGAAAGTCTTTATCAACAAGATGTTGCTATATGAGTCTGGTGAGCAATGATTACCAAGGCTATGATTTGTTGTAGCATGCCATTGTACGTGTAGAACGAGTAAAGAATTCATGAGGTGAAAGTATGCATAAAGTTGAAGTGCGAGAGATGTGAAGATCAACAGTTTCAAGAGAGAGGCAAAAGTGACCAAGTGTTACAAGTGTGAACAATTGGGACATTTTGCAGCGCAGTGCAAAAAAAGCATTGTGTGTTTTAAGGGCAAGAAAGAGAAGCATACTCAGTCAACTGCTCTAATAAGAGACTTAATGTGGTTTTAAATCAGTTAAATAACAGCCATGTGAAAAAGGAAACGATTTCTTAATCAACGTATTGTACTTAAGAGAATTTATTGGCACTGGAAGTTCTGTGTGTACTATGAACTCTGAACTCTGCGTTGTAGATAAATTTAATTTGGATATGTTATAATATATTATAATAATTATTGTTAGATTAGATATAAAGTTTGTAAAGACAATGTGGAGTTATCAGTCGTGCAAGATAATGCGCAAGATATGGATCTTCACAAAAGAGACAAGTGTGTATTATTTGACTACACTGAACGAAATCCGTTAAATTAAATTGTCGAGAGACAGATGTGTCTAGCCATTCGAATAGAATCAAAGTTAAAACAGTAAAACATAGTCAGCCGTGGCGTGAACGATGTAAACGTAAAAATAGACAAAAAAAATCAATAGAATATACAATACGACGGATCGAAATATAGTGCAAGCGAAACGACGACGAGTATGAAAAATTGCTCCTTGTAATAGAAAAACGTAAACGAAATATCACATTGGATATGTTAAATATAGAAGTAAATGTTTCTGAAAAAAAGAATTATTGGAATTGGTAGCAGCATATCACGATTGCTTTGCGTTGGAAATTGGAAAATTGGAATTCACAAATGCGATAGAAGTAGAAATTATTGACCAAGAAAAGCCTGTACGTAGTCTTCCGTATAAAACCACTTGTTTATACACAATACTTTTAGCGAAGTGGTCATCAACACACGCATAATATTTTTTGCGATGTGGTCTTCATATATGACAATATGTCAAGCGAAGTGGTCAAAACGTTTAACACAAACTCTCAAAATGCTTTTTTTAATTGGCAATGGTGCCATCGGCCAATGTTGAAATAATTGCGATTAATTCATGTCGAGTGTCGACTCGTATATGAGTTCAACCAAACAATAATTCGTTCGTTTTTTTGGGGTATGGGCTCGCGTCGGAGAAACAAAAAAAAGGAAAGGATTTTTTTTGCGAGAAGTTTTAAATTTAAATATAAATCCAAAACAGTAGTGCTGCGGATTGTAAAACAATTGCAAAACTTGTAGCAGAATTGAAGGACACGGATTGGCACAAACAGCCCTTATGCTTTACCAGTGTTGTTAATCAGAAGAAGAAAATGGAGACTCAAGGCTTGTAGTGGATTAAAAAAGGTTTAACGCGCAGACTCTTAAGATGAATTTTCCAGTTCCAAACATCGAAGATCAATTGCGACATCTAGCTTGAGGGAAAATCTTTGCTAGCTTAGATTTGGCAAACGGTTATATGCAGGTGTTTAAAGAAGAGTTCCAAAGCAAAAACGGCATTTATAAATCCTGATATGACTGGTGAATTTATAAGAATGGTTTTTGGGTTGACGAATGCACCATATGAGTTCGTTCGGATGATGAATGTAATATTGGGCTCATTGAGAAATAAAATTTGATGTTGCTATTTGGATGCTGTAATCATACCAACCAAGAATTTCAAAGAATTATTATATAGACTAGAATTAGTGTTATGAGCGTTTAGAGAAGCAAGACGCACTAAATTTGCGTAAATGTGAATTTGCAAAGGAAACTGTAATTTTTTTGAGATTTACAATTGCGGAGAATGTATGCAGCCGGGTTTAAAGAAATGGAAGTAGTAGAACAGTTTGCAATTCCCAAATACATTTAAAGTGTAAGAAGAATTCTTGGATTGCGGTCATAACAAGATCACTTACCAACTTAACCGTCAAAACTGAAATTGTACGACTCAAGAACGGAGATGGAATTACACACAGATGTCAGTTCAGTAGGTGTGGAGCGATGCTGATGTAAAGAGGTGATGACCGGAAGAACCGATTGGTTTATTGTGTCAAAGAAGACAACGTTGTCAGAGTCATATTATCACTCGTTTCAATTATAGTTACTAGCTATTGTCTGAAGCGTAGAAAAGTTAAAAGACTTTAATAATTCTGAGGCTAAACGCCATTTCGTAGGAACGGAGCTACGTACGAGTAGGTCCACATGTAGGAAACTATGAAGTTGTAGCTTCCTACATGTTAAAAGGCTTTCTGCATGGTATTAAATTAAAAATTGTTGCAGATTGCTAATCAATTACGTACTTAAATGGAAAAAAAGCTTTGAATCACAGACAGTGCAATAATTTGCTACGTTACAAGAATACGATTACGAGATTGAACACAAAACCACCAGAGAATGGCACATAATGACGCTTTGAGCAGAGTTCATGTAGAAGAAAGCAATACATTGGAAGGCAGACTAGAAGTTTATCTTATAGACGAATACGATGAGGTATGTTTGAATTCAGCGCCAAGACAAAAAGTTAACTAAAATCATACGAATACTAGAGTCGCAAGAACAAGTTACAAATAAAGAGAAGAATATTAGTAAAGATTATGAAGATAATAGACTACTGGTTAATTAAAGAATTAGTTGTGTCGAGATAAATTTTTGTGGTTCTGGACTCCATGAAAACTATGCTTGTGTGGTGTCACGCAAAGCTGGCGAATTACATCCAATACCGCCTACAACGAGACCATTTCGGCGTGTACATTTCGATCATTTGGGATCATTTGTAAAGAGCTCAAAAGGATTTTCATACTTGGTAGTGCTAGTAGACTTATTTTTACGGTTTGTGAGTTTTTGGCAACAAAAGTTACCAAAACAGCAGCAGCGGTAAGGTTTTGAAGTAGTGCAAACATTAGTTACTGATCAAGGCACATGTTTTACTTATAAAAACTTTAAGGAATTTTGCCGAGAGAATGGTATACGTTACGTTAGAAATTCTCTACGTCATGGACAAACAAACTGTTGAAGGACAATGTTACACGTGGTAACACTGAAATAAGTAGTTTTAGTTTTGTAAAAAGTTGTTACGTTATAAGAATTGAGAACCAGTTTATTTGTGTATTTGTACTTTTATAACAAATAAAATAACTTTGTACCACTGTGCACATATTCTACAGGTTATGGGCTTAGGCCAGTAAGCTTAAAAGTTATTGTAATAAGAGTGAAAGAAAAAAAAACAGAACATAACCCCAATCTTCGAGCGTGTCGTCGTTTTTGTTTTGGCGCGCATTCTTGTTTCTTTGTGTTGTTTCAAATATAAAGTACGATGAATCAAAAATATATACAAGTTTTAAAACTAAATAATGAAAACTGCGGTTATGCTAAAAGAACAAGGACCGTTGGATGTAGTCACAGGAGATTTACCAAAGCCTTCTACCGGGGAAGATGAAATGTCGAAGTGGTTGAGAACTGACGCAAAAGCTCAGGAAATGATCGTCACCAGAATCGAGCAACGGCCATTGACGCATTTATTATCCTGTAAAACGGTAAAAAAAAATGTGGACAAAGCTAAAATCCGTATATGATAAGGAATCAGTCTTGAGTATACACCTACTACAACAGAAATTTTTCTTGTTGAATTTTGGAATTGAAAATGTATCAACGTACATCTCCAAATTGAAAGAAATCAAAAATAAACTTAAACAAGCGGTGGAAATTTTATCTGACAAAATAATCATGACAAAAATGTTAATGTCCTTACCGGAACAGTACAAGCATTTTACGTCTGCATGGGAGTCTGTACCCGAAGATAAACAAACCCTTGCCGAACTAACCTCGAGATTACTAGTGGAAGAGGAACGAGTCTAATGAAGGAGCAATTGCATTGGCAAGTACAAGCAACAAATTAAAAGACATATAAAACGGATTGTGGAAATACGGTGGAGTGTAACTTTTGTCATAAGAAAGAGCATTATGAGAAAAATTGTTTCAAGAAAAAGGACTCACGCAAATGTCAGTTTACCAAACTACAGCTGATTGCAATGAAAACAGTACTAACCTTAAAAATTCAGAGTGTCAAGTTGTGGAAGTTGTGAAAAATTTAAGTACATGCCATAATTTGTTAGCTCATCTAAATATTCAGTACATTAAACAGTTTTTTAGGCAAAACAATATAAGGTTTAACGATAATGAAAAAGACCTTTTGTGCAAAAATTGTTTATCGGGTAAACAGCATCAGATGCCACATCCCGTTAGTGGCTCACGTGCACTAAAAACATTAGAATTGGTTCACACCAATGTATGCGGACCAATGGAGACGCCTTCAATAAGTTATGTTATGTTTTTTGGTCATAAAAGACTATTTTTAAGCTTATCGGTTTATATATTTCATGAAGTATAAATCCAAAATAAAAACCCATATTGAACATTTTATTGTACGAGCTGAACGTGAAACAAACAATAAGGTAAAAATATTGAAAACCGACAACAGATTGGAGTTTGTAAATCATGAAGTAAAGGCATTATTGGAGAAACTAGGTATTCGTCATCAACGATCGGTTGTGTATACCCCACAGCAAAACGATCGAGCTAAACGAGAAATACGTACCTTGGTGGAAGCTGCACGAGGGATGATCAGCAGGATGAATAAAAGCTTCTGGGCTGAAGTTGCAAATACGGCAGCTTTTGTAATCAACAGAACGGGTAAAAGTTCGATAGCAAATAAAACTCCATTCCAGTTGTGGTACAACAAGGAAATAAACCTACAAGATTTTCAGATTTTTGGATCGAGGGTGTCTGTACATATTCCCAAAGAAATCAGATTAAAATGGAATCCTAAAAATAAACAAAGCATTTTTGTCGGATATGGTGAAGAAGTTAAAGAGTACCGTGTCTATTTCCCTGAAAAGAATAAATTGGAATGTCATAGAGATGTTAAATTTCTACCTGAGAATAAACATGAGGTAGAGGAGCAAATAGAAACTCGTTTTGAGGATGAACCAAAGATGAAGATAGAAGATCTCAGTCAAAATAATGCAGCCAAACAAATGGATAATGAAGAAGTTGTACATGAACCAGTTGATGCCTACGTCGATCGAAATGAAAAACAGCAACAAGCTACTGTTGGTGAGGATCGACCGTCCAAGTATAATTTACGACAGATCATAGGAAGGCCGAAGAAATTTAATGATTACGAGCATGATTTAGATATCGGATTGTTGGCCCTGGATCACCAAGATGGAGAACCCAATACGTATGAAGAGGCGATGTCTAGCAGCAAGTCTGACAAATGGAAGATAGCCATTGAGAAGAAGGTGAGTGCGCTAGATATAAATAACACATGAGTGGTAATGGAAAACTTTTCGAATGATGTAAAACTTATCGAGTGTAAGTGGGTATTTAAGAAAAAGAAGGACGAAGCTGGCGTTGTAGTAAATTATAATGCACAATTAGTAGCAAAAGGTTTTCGCTGACAAGATGTATCTTTTTTAGACATTTATAATCCAGTTGCAAAGTTACCATCTTTGCGAATCTTTTTGACCATATGCAATCAATTAAAAATTCAAATTCACCAATTGGATGTAAATAGTGCTTTCTTAAACAGTAAAATAAAGGAAAGCGTTTATACTTTAGTGCCTAAAGGTTTTCATGAAAAACAAAACACTGAATGTAAACTAAGAAAAATATTATATGGTCTAACATGTTCACCAAAAAATTGGAAGGAAAAGTTTCATGAAGAAATGTTGTCACTAGAATTTATACGATTAGAATATGAATTCTCTATGTATGTTAAAGTCAAGAATGCAAAAGTTTTATTTTAATATATGTAGATGATGTGTTGATAGCAGAAACTTCACATTATGAAGTCGATAATATTAAAAAAATGTTGACTCAACATTTCAAAATGAAGGATATAGGATTGGTAAAAATTTTTTAGGCATGCCTATAACTTAAGATGTTGCGAAGGGTGAAATATCAATCAATCAAACTCAATACCTGAAGAATGTTTTGACCAAGTTTAATATGCAAGATTGTAAACCTTGTAAAACCCCAATGGATTGTCAAAGTAATCATGAAACATTAATGAAAGATAAATCTGAAACTATTAATCTAAAAAAACATTGCCGTATGGCAATAGGATCATTAATGTATACTATGCTGTGTAGTAGACTTGACTTAGGTGTATCACTTAGTATTTTAAGTAGGTATCAAATTTGTGCCAGCTATGATCTTTGGCTTTGAAACGAATTTTACGATATATACAGGGTACTTTAGAGATAAGTTTGGTTTTTAAAAATAATGGAAGTGATGACATTGAATATAATATACTGACGTAGACTGGGCCGGTGACAAAACTGACAGAAAGTCAACTACTGGTTATATTTTAAGATATTCGGATGCACTGTGTCATGGGCATCTCGTCAACAACCAACGGTTTCACTTTCTTCAACTGAATCTGAATATTTGGCATTTAGTTAACGATTTCAAAATTAAAGATGATTTTGTATGTGTTGTAATATACGAGGATAATCAGTCAGCAATAAAGGTATGTAGTAATCCAGAGTTTTATAAAAGACTAAAATATGTCGGCACAAAGTTTCATTTTATCCATGAAAAAATCAAGAAAAGTGTAGTACGTATAAAATAAATTCCCACCACAAAACAATTAGCCGATATGTTTACTAAGCCTCAAAATTGTACAACGTTTAAAAATATGTGTACTAGTTTAGAATTAATATAAAGTTTCCACATATACCATTGAGGGGGTGAGTTGAAGGACAATGTTACATGTGGCAACACTGAAATAAGTAGTTTTAGTTTTGTAAAAAGTTGTTACGATATAAGAATTGAGAACCAGTTTATTTGTGTTTTTTGTATAGCAAATAAAATAACTTCGTACCATTTTGCACATATTCTACACAAATGTTATAGTAGAGAGGGTTAACCAAGTGATTGTTCCGGTAATCCAAGCGGAAATGAGTACAGAAACTTGTTAAACTCAAGTTAGAGAAAATTGAATACGATATAAATTCGCAAAGAAAACTACAAAAAAAAACTTTATATGAAGCATTGATAGGATATAATCCGACACTAGAGAGGGATGATATTATTATTATTATCATGACAAGCGATACATAGGACACGAATAAAAAGTCTGAAATATAAAAGACTATATACTATAATACAAAAACTGCCCGTTGACACGTTATGTTAAAAGTGTTCCGGTGTGATGTTTGCACTGTTTAAGATTTATTCTCGCCTACTTCCCGCTAAATTGAGGGTTTTGCTGTGACGTCAAAAAGTTTTGATATCGTAGTTGGATTAAAGAAAAATCATATATCCGGTGACGGTGAAATAATTTCACATAGCTTTTATTTATGATTGTCCACACGCATCTATGCATGTTTTTACTACTTTCGTGAAAGTCTTTATTGAGCGGGTTTCTGGACACCCACACGTCTTTCATCAATGTGAAGATAGTAAAACTAGTTCATTTATTGTAAAAATTTTCATAATAACGTCATGTTATTTGCGTTGAAGATATCGAAACCGTCGAGTATTGGATAAAATTCTAACGGTATTGGAGAACCCACTTAATGCAATAATATAATTAATTTGTAAGAAACTCGGCGCATTTGATTTGTTTTCATTGATCGTACGAACCAAGGGAAATTTACTTGTAATAACACTGTATGTACGGCTTTGTTTATTTCAGCAAGTTTTAGAAATTTGTGGACCACATTCTTTAAAAGAAAACTAAACTGTAAGTATTATAATTCTTATTTTAGTTTTTTCTATTTACGTGGTCAGTCAGTTGCACGTACGACTGAACGTATATAGTAGGTTGTTATCACAATTAACTATAATTTTTTTTTGTGTAAATATACCTCTTTCTACAAGCTTATTTTATATATAATACAATAAATATACTCTTTGTTACAACTTTTGTTTTGTCATTTGTTCTTTTACAGTTTTGATGAGATTTAAACGGTGTCTCCCATCATAATCTTTCATCGTTTTGGTGTCTTTTTTTAATTGCTCCATAATATAGCACAATGAAATTACTCACTAAATCAAACTGAATTAGTAGCTGCTTTTTAAAGTTACCAGATAATTCTTGTAACAACGTACAGACAAGAAAAAATTAAAGATGGAAAGAAAACGACAGTTTATGTGTCACACATGAAGAGGTATTCTAATATAAAGATGACCTGGAAACAGATGAGATAACTAAAAATACGAAGACGTTTTCAAAGTCAAGATGGTCGAATGTGTTACGAAAAAACGTAAAAACGTATGAAAAATAATGGCTACCGGCGTTGTTTGTTGGAGTAATCATAATTTGAGTAAATTTTAAAGTAGTTAATAAAATGTTTTAGTTTCTTTGTGAAGATAAAATTTTATATGGTGTTGTTGTTTATTGAGTGTGAGTAACTAGAAGACAACGGCCCACATGCGTAAATTTTTCTAAAAAGGCTTTGACAAATAAAGGAAATAACTTACACTTGCTTTTATAGACATAGACGTATTCTTATTAAAATTACGTCTTACGCCATAAAAGCCTCTTTACGCCCTAAATACGTAAATTGCAGACAACTACGTTTACACAATGTTTTAATTTTTCCCTATTTGTTTTTCAGCTTTATGACGAGAAACTTGGATTTCAAAAATTCCAACAAAAGCAATCTTCCAACCGTAATGTTAAAATATATCCGACAGGCAAGCATAAAAATGCAATGTCTATGTGATGTTAGTTTAATGGTTTTATTTTTACCGGTAAAAAAAATTGTGTTCTCATAGTAAATGCTTTTGATTTTTTGTAAATATAATTGTTGCTGTAAAGCAACATGCAAGTGACATGATGTTATGTAGTTGTAAGTACATAAAAACATCTAGTAAAATTATTAACAAAATTAATGTAGCAGATTATTATTTACTGACATAAAAAGTAACTGTTACACATATATAATTAAAAATTAATTTAAGCGTCTATACATGATAAGTTTTGATAAATTTTAATTGGTTAGTTACATTAAAGAATTGAAAAAAATAATACAAACAAACGGAAAGAGAGAGCAAAGTACTAAAATGTACGTATTATATACACTGCATATTTAAATTTTTTGAAAAATTTTTTTGTACCTTATGTACCTTTGTTTACTTCCAAAATTACAAAGTACTATTAGATAAGAAAAACTGGGTTAAATGTTCATGGTTAAAGTTAATTATATTCATTAGCCTTCTACTACGATATTCTTAACATTGAAACTTACAAATTCGTTCAAAGTTAATTATGAATATATAAAACGTAAGTGATAATGTTACAATAAACTACATAAACACACATTTTACTCACCTCCTCTAATTGAAGAAACTAAAAAAAATATAACCAACAACAAATAGCACTTATAATTAGACATTTTGAATAAAAGTATGCTGAGCGATGTTTAGAAATATATTTAGTACTGTGCGCATGCTTACGTAAAAATAAATTTAGCACAATTTATCAGTCGAGCTTAAAATAGTATTATAGTAAAAAAAATAGGCCAAATTTGTAGTTAATTATTATTTTACTCATTTATTACATTTTACATTAATAATACAAACACACATAGAAGAAATGCGTATTTTACGGAAGACTTTGCCGGTGCCGAATTACAAAGGTCCTCGTCACATGTAATGCAGTGTTCGGTAAATTCGTCGATTTTGCTGCAGTAAAATTGGTCAATACATCCTCTTTGAATAACTTCCGGCATATGCACTGACAACAAGTTTCTATACTTTTATTGAAAATCAAGAAGAATTACTTACGCACAGCGGGCGATTTATGTATCATACAAACATCGCGTTTACCATCGCATTCCACTTTTTCAATTCCATCCGATTCGAAATCTTCTCCACAATCGTCTTCTAAAAAATCGGTACACACGTAACACATAATTGCAGAACCTAAACAAAACTTATTAATCGTTTGTATTTGTATTATTTTAAATTTACCGCGGTTTAGGTAAATGAGTAAAATTATTGTAGTAACAAGGTGTGCTTTCATTTTTTTCGCCATGATGAACAACTACAAGTACTTAATTTTATGAATTGGTGTGTTAATTACATTTTATGTCAAATGCGAGGTTATTTTGCGTTTTAGTTAAGTATTTCCGGTGGTATTTAATGCTTAACATGGTAAATATTTATACATAGGAACTAACGGAAACATAATAAGCATTAAACATTCTTGTGCTAAGCAAGAATTGTTTTGTATAAAATGGTTTACATTTTTTAATTTGTCTATAAATATATAAAGTTTTAAAATGATTTTCTTTGATTAAAAATACGTTCTTTTAATAGATTAAGTACTGGTTCAACTTCCGCTTACAATAAAAAAACAGGAAAAATTCAAATTTAGATTTGATATTATAACAGATTGTGGTTTATAATATTAGTTAAGTGAAATTAGAAAAAAAAATTTGGTATAACCTCGAATATGACAGTATCTTTTGAAATTAATTTGCACAAGAAATTAGACATTTTCTGATTTTGTTAATGTCTATGACAACTGTACCAAAATTGAAAATTTTTTGTCAAATTGTCAAATAACGTTCAAATCAGTTTTTAAAACAAATACAATCTGAATTTGTTACATTAAAATTATTAAAAATACGTAATAGACGTCATAATAGCTTTATGGTGTCCTTATCTATGGTTTAATAGATTATAACTAAACTTTAAAATTGTGTAAAAATTTATTATTTAAGAATTTTTAAAAACGCTTAATCAATACAATTAAAAAATCAAACAATTACTGTGTCAAACTTTTTTTTTGGACAAACGTAGAACTATGTAAACAAATAGACGTTTAAAAACTGTAAAAATATAAAATCGTGTAAAATATGAACGATTTTGTTTGTTAAAAGTAAAAATATAATAGTTTTATAGTCTAATGATGTTAAAACCAAACCTTGAAGGTCAAAAACAAAAAAACCGCAAAATGGTCCTTTGAGCCAAAAATTTATTGATAGTGACGTTTAGTAAAACTGTTACTATTTGGCATGCGTTTTGATTAGTTAGTAATAAAACATTGCAGCGAGCAAGTCAATTTTCTTATGATTAAATTTATGTAACTCTTGTAACGCACTTTCCGGTAGCGGCTGCAAATTAAGGTTACTTACGGTGCTTTGTCTCTAGGTATCTCACTGAAGATGTAAATAACAACGATAAATACATATGTTTGGTTTTATAGTACAGGTAACTTAAATGTTAAAATTATTTATACTTGTAAGTACATCCAGACTTACAACTAAACAAAATTCTGCATGAAACAAATCAATGTTAATAAATTAAGTAAATAAAATTTGCTTCTAAATGTACATTGCCTCAAAAAAGTTTTTGGACACTTTTAAGCGCGACCTGCAAGGTAAGCAACCAAACTTACGATATAACGTAACGACCAGTTAAATTTCACAACATTGGCATTATAAACATTATTTGCAGCAATATTACGAACCATTCTTTATAAGCACTGCCTCAAGCGTTCAAAGAACGTGTTTATAACTTTCAAATATGTATCTAAATGGTACCCTTAAGTATTAAATTCTTCATCGCCGAGTTTTCTATTTATATATGTTCTCTGCTTAAGTGATTAAAAAAAAATTG
This sequence comes from Aquatica leii, assembly GCA_035610365.1. Classification (NCBI taxonomy): domain Eukaryota; kingdom Metazoa; phylum Arthropoda; class Insecta; order Coleoptera; family Lampyridae; genus Aquatica; species Aquatica leii. The sequence goes on along the minus strand of CM069437.1, from coordinate 35,910,978 downwards.
AATTGTTATTTACAATAAAATAAGCTTCATGCATAGCTTGAATAATGATAAACTTTATGATCAAATATGTAAATACTGTACTAAATTAGCCTAAACTCTTAATATATCCGGATTAAATTAAAGTCAAAATTTCGATTTGCAAAGGAAAAATTATCACCATTAACACGTAACTAATGGTCGAAAAATTGCAGTATAAATTCCCATTACTCCCTTTAACTTATTCGTATAAAAAAGATACATAAATCTTCCTTTATAAAATCAGGTCGAATTTCTTATACAAAACGCTAAAAAAATTCTAAATAAAATATACAAATGCTGTAATTCAAAAATCACACAAAACGCATTTTTCGCTCTCTCCTCGTAATATTTAATTTAAGTATTACCTATTTCGAAATTATATAAATTTAAAAGTAAAGAACTGAAATTTGCAATTTCGTAATTGGCATTTTTTTTTACATTACTATAGTACCTACTAGATTTTAATAGAAGTGATACCTTAAATTTTATTAAAAATGATATATAAACTCCACTTACAAGATCAAAACAAGATACGGAAAATACTAACAATCTGTTTCTTGATCGTAGGCTGTTCTCCACATCGACGTCGAATATCCTCGTTTCGGATGCGGTCACAAAGCAAGACGCGTAAGATTTGGCGTAAGCATTACATTTGGAATACCTCAAGTATTTCCAGATCCAACTTTAGCGTTGTCCAAGTATCTGATGCATAGAGAAGAATTGGCAAAATCAGGGTCCGGAAGAGGCAGATCTTGGTCTTGGTGGTGATGTTGGTTTGCTTTCACAGACACCACTTCAGTGAGGCAAAGACCGCAGAAGCTTGACCAATTCGTGCGTGGATCTCTGCTGTGGACGCCACTTCCTTCTCTTGTATTATTGACCCCAGATACTTGAATTCTTGGGCTTGTTCTATTTGGACGCCATCGAGTTGCACTATGGATTGTGATCCATCTGTTATCATCACTTTTGTCTTCTTTGTGTTGATATTAAGTCCGTACATCTGGGCAGTGCAGGCGATACCAAATAGGGTGTTCGTTGCCTCAGCATCATCGTCAGCCAATACGGCGTTGTCGTTGGCAAACATCAAGTCTGTCAGGAAGTAGCCTTAGTCGAGCTGGGCGTTACGTTTGTCTTTGAAGACTTTCCTCATTATTGCGTCGACCACAAAGTTGCTGTCGAATGCTGATTTAAAGTCAATGATGAACGTTCTTTTTCCGTATCGCATTCTTTCCTCTATTAGCTGCCGGATGACGAAGATCTGATTACAGCATCTACGGTTTGGTCAAAACCCTGCTTGTTCTTCCCGGCCGGTCTGCTCGCTATATCTTGATAGTCGCAATTGAATAATTTTTGTGAAGACATTGCCAACCATGGAGATTAGGTTGATCCCACAATAGTTTTTGCAATCACAGCTACCATATTTTTTGTGAATGGGCACAATTGTTGCTATCTTCCATGTTTGTACAACCTGTTCGGCATGCTAAATGTTCTAGAGGAGTAAGCAGGGGCAGTGAAACAGAGTGTCTCCTCCAGCCTTTGTTACAAGCTTTTGGTATTTTACGAACCTGCACGGCCAACTCGCAATAGTCGGTGAGAGGGGTAGGTTCACAAGAAATATAAAAAAAGGTGTTTCAGGGCGCCAGAGCTTATCCCAAAGTAACTTCTGTCCCGCTCCAGACAGGCAGGTCACACTTGTAACAATATGTTAGGTTCGTAATGCTGAAGGAAGCGAAAGAAAGAGAAAACTAAATCGTTAATAACTATTGTACTTTAATTACTCTATCAAGATAAATATATTAAAAGTTAAATAGCCAAATCTAAGCAAGTACTAGCGAGAATATACAAAATAGAATATCAGCAGGATCGGCAACTTACACTACACGTCAAACAAAAGTGAAGTCACCATAACATATATAAAACTTTATCAGTAAGTAACATTAATAATAATAATTGACTGTGGATATAAGCAGCAAGCGATAAGTCATTTACTTAAACTAATTGAGTAACCATAACAAGCAACAAATCAAATCGAACGTACGATTAGTAATGATAATAAGTCGTGAGTATTCACCGTAGCGACAACGAATAAATAAGTAAAAATTGACTTACCAAATTCCAGGGTTACCTTCAGAAGAACGTTTTTCCTAATGGCTTCCTGCAATTAAACTTCCTGAAAATAATCGTGTCTACCTGGCGTCTCACAAACTATAAGTAAAAGACACATTTAAAGGAAAGTAATCGAACCGACACTTATCGTATGCTGTTACATTAAATTTCGTCGACGGTGGTATTAAGTAATTGCCTCCGAAGAGAATTCAATCTTATCGTATTAGGATCTTCCGAACAGGTGACATCCAATAATGAAATAATTGCCTCCGAAGAGAATTCAATCTTATCGTATTAGGATCTTCCGAACAGGTGACATCCAATAAGGAAATAATTGCCTCCGAATCGAAATTCTGCACTGGTATCGCAGCGTTCTTAGCTCTACAGCTCCCGATTATAATTTTCCCTTGAAGATTTTAGATGACGATAAGAATACCCATAGTTAGGAGGTAGCACATGGCGCTAACAAAAGACATAAAAATTACCTTTAATTAAAGAAAGAACAAAACCACTTACTCTGCGTGGACTAAATCAGTTAATTCAGAAGACTTCTATTTTCCATCGGGTCCCAACACGTGGATGATTTTAGAAAACGATTTTTAATTCACGCAGACATAGGTTATAACATGAACGATGTCAAAGTCAAAATGCCGGTATCTCACCGGATATCGTCTACTCAATACGAAGTGACCAACGAACCCGATAGATGGCGTCGAGAAATATAAAAGTAATTTTTAATTAAACCAATATACAGGGTAATGCATTATTTAAATTTATGTACGTAACACCTTCATTGCTTCTGCAGTGACTTTGTCGGTGCCTGGTGCTTTGCCATTTTTCAAGGATCGAACAGCTGCTTTTACCTCGTCGACATTTGGTTCGACATTAAACAAGTCGAACTCTAGCGGATTGATGTGCAGTGGCTTTGTTGGAGATCCTTGGTACGCATCGGGGTTGTACAGGTCTTTGCAAAACTGCCTCCAACGTTTTAGGCGCTCGGTTGGTGATCGTACAAACGTTCCATCGACATTTTGTATGTTGTCGTTTGTCAATTTCGTCTTTCCGCTTATTCGCCGAAGAGTGCGATACGGCGTATGGTACTTATGTTTCGCGGCCGCTTCTTCTAAGTCAGCCGCTACTTGGTTCCAATGTCTAAACTTTCGTTGGATATCCATGTTTGTGTTCGGTAGCGCATTGGTAGGCAGATTTGTTTGGCTCATTGTATTATGACTCTTGTGATTTGGTGCTCTTTAACATCGACGTCCTGTTGTTCGGCCAGCACTGCGGAACAGTTAGATAGTGCAAGTTGGAATTCCGTCTTGCCAGCGAGATCCAAGACACGCGTCTAGTCCAACTTGGTCAATAGTCGTGAATTTTGTTTGGCCCGTTGTAGTCAAAGTTTGATAATGGCACGCACAAGGTAGTAGTCTGATCCGTAATCAAGGCAACGCATTGAGCGATCTGTGTCAATGTGAGCGTTGAAGTCGCCAGCCAACACAATAACATCGGTCTGTGGGACTGTGTCCAGCGTTTGTAGGAGTTGGTTGTAGAATTCGTCCTTGACCATGTCGTGGCTGGCTTCAATTGGTGCGTAAATGGAGACAATGTGGGTTTGGATGGTGCCATTGACGGCGAAGACTGCCAGGCGGTTCGAAATCGGTTGGAACGCAACCACAGTTTTGACCGCATGACTGGCAACTATAAATTTAACGCCATATTTGCGTTTCGCTCCGCTAGAATAATACAATGTCATTGTGTCATCCATAGATGGCAGTTGAACGACTACAGTTCCTGAGCCTGTAAGTCGTGGTTCAGAGACTGCTGCGACAGAGATTTTGCAGTTTAGCAGCTCCTTGGCGATGTTTTCCTTTTGGTCCACGTGATGACTAGTTTCGACGTTTTACGCTGCGATTAGAGTTTTCAATTTTGGTGAAAAAACTTTCTTTTTTTGGCCGGTAGCACACTTTTCACCAGCGTTCTAAAATTACGTGGCCTCTAAAAAACTTTTTTTATTTATCTTAGGATGTGCAGAAGGTTTTTTCATCCTCTTCAATCTAAATATAATGTTTTTTCTGAAAACTGCAATTTCTGGTAAGCATTTTCTTTAGTTATTACAGGTTTCTGTACATGTCGATAGCAGCTTATTTCTTCAGCTTTCAAAGTATTCATTATTGTTTGCAAACTGCATTGTAGCTGTAGTATTTTGCGACTGGTGGCGGAAATTGTAAATGGAGTCAAACAAGCTTCTTGGATAATGTTGTTTTTTTCAAGTCTGGATAAGAGAGATGGCCCTCCATTTCTATGAGCTGTCTGCAAAGGACGATTATTTTTCGCGCTATATTCTTTGGATCACACATTTGTATTAAAATTGCCAATTTCTATTTTTTTGTTATTTTCTATAACTTCCTTATAAACAACTTCCTGTGATGTAGGCGAATAATTGTGCAACCTGAATTATACATCATATTATCCATTAACTTAAAAACTACATTAGCATACCTGTAAAATCTATATGTATGCTTAAAATTAAAAAGACTGCTAAAATTAAAGAATATTATTAAACGCAAAATAAAAAATTATTTTACCGATAAACGCATACGTGCCGATATTACTCGGATAGAAAATCCACATTCTCATAAAACAATAATTTTTCCTCTAGTTTTTAATGGTAAAGCGAAACTTTGAGCAAAATGGAGCATTACTGGGGGTATGAAATACGTCCCAGGAAAACGGAGGTTCGGGGTCTCTTGAAACACTGTTTTAAACGTAATTTTGATAAAAAATTTTTGTATTCTTTCTTCTCAAATTTTAATTTAATCTTTGATTTTGGTTTCAATACGATAAGTATTAGTCATAAAAGTAGAAAAATATTTGTAAGTTTTTGTTTCATAGGTAATTATACTAGTTTTATAATCAACAATACTAGGTTTTCCAAAATAATTGAGATGTAATGAACCAAATCCAAATAATTACAAAATTCATTACGTTTGCCAAATGTAATGTATTGCACCCAATGTAAATTTATTAACATTGTTAAAAAAAGCAAAATAATGAATAAAAGTTAAGGAAAAAAAAATTTCTGCATTAACTTAAAATTTGATGGGACAACTATTGCGACACATATTTTTTTTCTAATTGTATAGAACAATTATTAAAGCATGTTTTAGCATGTTTTTAAATTTTTATTCTATGAAAATAAATGAGATAATTACTCAGGTAATTTTAACTAATGATTTATAACGATATAGTTAGTCTGACGTGGCACGGTAGTAAATTGAAGTTTTACAACAGGTGTTTACTTTATAGTTTAAGGTTCTAATTTGGCATAGTAAAATAAAATTGAATAACTCTTCGGTCGGGGTTACCCAATCACACAAACATCTGTGGCGTTAGACAACTACTTTGTAGTTTTAACTAAGGACCATGTAACCACCAGGAAGTATGAATAACAGTCGTCAATACTTGGGGTAAAGGTTTGCCTTGTCGTACAAATGTCGATGCTGTTATTCAACTAACGACAGAAATAAACAGAAACACAGCTTTACAAATTCAGCACTTACTAAATCTGATGTGCGACACGGTTATAATGATTTTAATAGATCGACGGTAAAAAATCCAAGGGAATAGCAGCGTAGTCGTTGTCATCAAATTTGCAGGTCGTTTAAGTGGTTCTGGTAACAGCGGTCGTTAACAAAACAGAAATTACTAATAATTAGGCTTGGTTCACAAGAAAGAGAGAAAAGTTCTTGAAATAGATCTTAGAATAAGGAAGTTGGTTAACCTCGTAGCGGGGATCACCGTGCTCATTATCTTGCAACTAGTAGGGACCTACTGTGTGGCTAAAAATTGCTCAATATTAAAATTTTTATATTAATTTCTTAAAAATGTATACACGCTTTTTGAAAATTGCAAGCTACATACACACTGCATACATTCACTATTTTGCGAACTTTGTATGTTTGGTGTCATTCTTCTGATTTATTTTCTTGATTGCAATTATCGCATTAGAAGCTTATTATTTATGCTACATTCATACCTGAGATCACAAAGTAGTGTTTAGTTATCGTGTTAAATTAATTTTTATGCCTCCGTCCGTTTTGACGTATTTTACAAGCAATATAATCGGCCGGAAAAATTACTTTTCCGGACTAGGCCGGTAAAGTCAAGGTTAAATGTAGTGAAATTTTATAGCTAGAAGTTGGCAGTAAAGTAATTCGCCTTTCTTCAATAGTTTATGTGTCATGTCACTTATGTCAAAATTATTATTTTATGAGCTTGTTTAACTATTAAACCACTCGAAATTACCTATAACGACTTTTCTAATAACGAATGCAAACTTATTTCAATCTTATTGACAAAGAGAACGATAAAGGCAACCGCAAAATTAAAAATCACTTAAACTTATATCGATCAAGTAAGTATACCTATGTATATGAAACATCTATAACTTTAAATTGTAACTTTTAGCTTAATCAACAGCATATTAACATCTCTATCATTTATTATGAGAAACTTACTTATTTAAATTAAAGTTAATTGTGCAGCTTGAAATATTTATATAAAGTAAACTCGTATGATTTAAGTTGAATTGTAAGTTTTGAACGTTACAATTTGGTTGAATGCCATCGACATTAGCAAAAACTTATGGAACACTGTGGTATGGAATTACATTGTCTTGTTAGTTGATTGTCTATTGCGATTTTAGGTGTCAAGGAGTCTTCTATAATTCTTCGGCAACAGTACTGTCCTTTTCAACTACGTGATATTAGTTCCCTGACTTACTAATGCCGTTCCACTATTTCTACAAATGCAGTGTCCTGTATATAATAAAACATACTTATTATAGACGCTTGCTGAATTTTTAATACACCAGTTAACAAGATCGTGGTTTCCAGTACCGATCCGAAGATTTTGTCGGTAACCAATTGTTATCACATTTTGTGCAGCTTCTTTAATGTGTGGAGGAATATCCATTTTAAGACGATACAAATAAATAATACTTTTAATCAAGTTAATTAAATTGTAACAAAATTAAGTATATTTACATAAACAATTAAAATTCAAAATTACAGATTTCGTTGTTATCAACATAGAATATTTAAATTTAGTTAGTAAAATAAATCATTTTTTAAACATTTTTTTTTAAAGTTCGGCACAAAAAACGTTGTGTATCACTCGTCCTAAAAGTATTTTGCGAGTATTCGCCTTTTGTAGGCCTCTGCTTCGCCTCGGCCTACAAATATGCTCATACTCGCAAAATAGCACTTTCTGGACTAGTGATACAAATAACTATTTTAACATTGTCGGTTTTTTAAATACAAGTAGTGCAACAAATCTTTTGTTTTGTCTTCTAATATGTTGTTGCAATTTTGAGTATAATTAGGCACCTATTTCTTAGTTTTATCCTTTATTGAATTTTTGAATTATGGAAACTTTAGTTAGAGCAAAGGTAACATTAAAGTCTACATTTACTAGATTTTATAATTATCTAAAAACGATTCAAACCTTGTGCGACGATGTTGCAATGTCTACCAATCCCAAATAAAAAGAAGCTTACATAGAACAATTTAGAAGTGATTATTTTTGTACATTGGCAAATGCTAAAATGATTCTTAAGGTAAAATGGCTCTCGTACAATATTACCTATTAGTGTATGATCGATGAATTCTAGTCGAGCAAATTCGTTTATCAAAGTTTCAACAATAAACCTTTTTGAATACAGTGGTAACATATACAGTTAGATTGAATTTCGTTACACATTAAATACATCAATTAATGAAAACAAAAACGTTTCTAGACATTACACTACTTTAAAGCTAGTTTACAACAAGACGTTGTTAAACTAACAAAGTTTTCTAGTACCAATTACAAGATTGCGTGGAACTTTATATGTGAATGTTATAATAATTTCCGTATGTTAGTACATATAACCATATAAAGCTTATTTTAGACATCAAAGTTTTTAACTACGGAATCCTTTTTCAGACTGAGAAAAATAGATAAACGATACTTTGTTTAATCATATAACAAGGTTTAAGTCTCTTGGTTTTCTGCAAGGAATTTAATTTTTTTCTTAAGATGGCGTTTCAAATGATGTTTTTTAGATGTAAAATGGATGATTTTAATTCCTAGATAACTCCATAAATAATCATTTTTATGAATTTTTCAATTAATGAAATTGTTGTTAAAGGTCCTTAGATATGTTTAAAATAAATTTTAAACAAAAAAGTATGAATAGATTATCAGGGTAACGCGCACAAAGAGCTCCATTTTTGGAATTGTTCGATGGCAAAAAAAGTGAAGAATTGTAATAGTCATATGCAAAAAATTGTATTTAATACTTTTTTGGTATACCATAGATTACGTTAAACCTATATTTATTAAATTTAAGTAAATAATTTTGAAGTTATCAAGGAAAATCATTTTTAGGGTGACATCTATTGGTTAGAGGTGTTACTAGACATATTTCTAAAGAAATGTAAATTTATGCTAGCTTCTTTTAAAACTTTAGTTTGGCATTTTGATTGTAGGTGTCACACGCAAATAAACAATATTTGGTACTTTTGAAACTGATAATCACATAGTAATAACACATAGTAATTTCAGCTGTTTTGACTTTTAAAGATCAAAACCTCACTTCATTTTATAGCATTTAAAAACTATTAAAACAAATGATATACGTATTCATTAATACAGTAAAGAAACTCTTTTCGGGTATCAGAAGATAAATTGTCCGAAGTAAGAGGTTTTTGTACAGTTATTTAAATAAACCCATATATTATAAATGCATAAAGCTTCAAGACTAATGAGGAATGTTAAATTGTAATAAACTAATTTTTGTTATACAAAGTTAAAGAACGGTTAATGGTTATTATGAATAACAAAAGTTGTTTTGTTTTGTTTTTTTATTAACTTTTATCTACATATTTATTTAAAATACCAGAGTTAAATTTGATATTCTAAAGAACAAATTTTATTTTTAATAAAATTTATAAGCTAACCTTCGAATAGGAATTTCCTATAGTAGCAACAAAATAGTCAAAAATTATGCTGACTGTAATTTTAGAGTTAAAACTGTTATAAAATGCATATAATTAGTGTTATCAGTATCATCAGCAAATTAATAATAAATACCAAAAAATTGTAGAAAATAAGAGTAAATACACAACAAGAAATCGACAGTAATGAAAACAAGCAACCGAATTTAATAATCACAAATTTAATTAAAAAAATCTTTGCATTTTTTATTCAGTCGAATATTTCCTCGTATCATTTCCATTAAAATGCATTCTTTATACGGTGTGTATTTTAATGATTGTCTAGTATTTGAATCTGCCGCTTGTTTATTCGTCAACAAATGACGACGCGGCAAATTCAAACACCGGACAATCATTAAAATACGCACTGTAGAATTGACATAACGTTGGAATCATTTCATTTTTCCACAAATCTTCGTCTTTTGTAATTTTTTCAACATGAAGGGGCTTATCATTACAATAAACAATAAAATAGCATACTTCTCTATTTCAGATTTTTAATTGACCCTAAATCTAAAAGAGATCATAATGGCAATGAAAAATCGAAATAATAGATTTTATATATCCGGCTGCTTGCAGGTGTACCGTGGGCGTTAAGATAAGATAATCGCAAAGAAATTGACACGTGCTGTTTGCATTTACTAGCAGATATCTGTTACTTGGTGGCTTCTTTATCAGTCTTTGAATAAAAAATATAAATTTAGTAATGTTATATGTTGTTCGGATACTAATGAAGGAATAAAACTTCAATTTGTATTTTACAGATTTTGAGCGGTGAATAATTTAAAAAAAATATTTGATTCTCATTTTTCCCATTGTACATGATAATGAGTGGTTAATGCGTTTTTTATTTTTCAACTTTTTGTGATATTTATTATTAAATAATTAAAAAACAAACTATTATATTCAAAAAATGGAGACGTCATGCCATTCTCATTATTCAGAATAACAACGCTGTTTTGAAGTATTTTCAACGAACGGTTTTCATGCTAAACGTGAAGAAAAATTAAAATTTTTTATAACTAATATTTTTTTATCTTTACAGAATTTAAGAGGTTTTTTTACTATTTTTTCTAAGTTCTACAAATGTAACTTAAAACTATACTATTTATTGCAACCGTTTAGGACAAGTTTTTTTTGTAGCGAAGACCTTTAAATAAATACAACAAATTGGTTATCACGCCAAAGAATTAAATAAAAAATAACTATTTTATAACAACTGTAACTAAACCGGTTTCTTGTGTCGTCGTTGCAAATTCAACATGTAATTACGGCGCTTCTAAACAAAGCATAAACATAAACAAAATTAAAATTTCGTAAAATCGTAAAATAAATCTCAATTTAAACACAAGAAATTACTATGCAACATATATACTATATCTATAGGACAATAAAAGTATTGATAGTATTGTTGGTTGCCTATATCGATGTTAATCGCAATTTATTCAATTTAATTGCCATCTTAATGCAGCTTGTTTCAGAGGCTGTCTAAAAAACGGCTTGTAAAAGTAAATATATTGTTTTGGGATCATCGTGTAGGTACTGTTGTCGACTGTTTCTGTAAAAATTCATGATTTGGTAGAAATCTAATTCTTTAGATGCGTTTTAGATTCAGAGTCAAGAGCAAATTTTATAAGTTCAATTTTATTTACCCGGCCTACAAACATATCAATTTTAAGTGTTACAAAAGTTACGTTACGAGTACGTTCCAAATGCAATGTTACTATGTGTCATTAATATTTCTCGTACAAAATTAATATGTCTTCTTTAGTACTAGACGAGATTACAGATGATTTGTCAACTTCTAGAGTGAATAGTAATCTTGTCAAAATAAAAAACAACATACGTTTAACTGATCTAAAATTTCAGGAACCCGAAACTATAGATCAATTATATTTTTTAAACTACTTTGCAAATGTCATGTGTGTGTCTTGGTTCTAACCAGTTCATCTTGCAAAGGGCGCGATTTCAATGGATTGTATCTGGGTCCGCAAAAGTTAGCGTTAATAGTCAGGTATGTTGCAATTTTACTAGTAACAAAAGTATCTCAAACTAACTTACAAAATTTTAAAAACTTTTTTATTATTTTGCCGAACAGAATGCCTGTAAAAAACACTTTTCTCAAAATACTAAACAAAACTGGTAGATTCTTAAAATGAATACCGTTCAAAAAGCTAGTGGAAGAACTGGGTGATTTATAAATTATAACGCAACTGAGATTTTTTGAATTAAAAACGCTACTCTGAGTTGCGATTACGTTATACCGTTTTTATACAAGAGTATCATCATATGTTTCTTGCCACGTAGTATTCTAATAACTTTGCTTATTACATTTCTCATGATAACGTTTTAAAGAAGAGCAATCTTACTACCAACCTTTGTCAAGTTTTTAATGGGTTAATGCCTACCACCAACAGTCAATCAATAAGCAGCATACAAATAATTGTCCCAACTAAACAAAAACACTTGTTTTATACTTTAGTTTATTTTACGCATCACTTCTATGCCGTATCTACTAACATAGAAAAAACGTTTATACAAATGTATATTAAACCAAGTCAAAAAGTAATGAAACACATTTTGTGGCGTAATTATCCTACCAATGAACTTAAAATATACAATCTGAACACAGTGACACATAAGACAACTTCAGATTCTTTTTTGACCATATGTGCACTAACTCAATTTGGAATCGATTGCAAATTATCAAAAAAAAGAGACTTTTATGTAAATGATTTATCGACTGGTTGCGATAGCTTAAACAAAGTGCAAAATATGTGTACACGTTCATTCAATGTTCTGATATCCGCTGATGCATTCGCAATAATTTTGAGGCTTTTGTCGATGTTCCAAAGACTACATTCCAGTGTTTTTAATTTTATTAAGCATGATGTAACGTACTTTTCTTAATTGTTTTGTTAGTTTTGCATCATCTTATATTTCTTTGGTTTCGTTGTAAACGTTCTCTTTTTGCGCATCCGATTTACGGCCATTGTAAAGTTTGTTGCACGCTTTACCGCGTGGATCCTTATAATGGAGTTTTAAAATGTTTAAGAAGTTTTGGTTACTAATGCCTATTATGGAACGATAAATTTATAAGGCAATTTAATTTTGCGTTCGTTGAAATTCCACGCTGGTAAAGGTAAGCGGATTTTTTTTTCTCTATTTTATTAAATGTACAAGGCCACCTCGTTTTTTTTCTATTGTAACGAGTTTGGTTGGGCGTTGTTTGCCCTGAATAACGGCGATTCCCGTATGGAACTTTTCTACAAGCCGCCTCGGCCCTTACTTTACCATCTTGTTGATTTCTAACATTGCAGACACAAGTTCGACCGGCCACCTGTTGACCGTTGGCATGCTATCCATGTATAACAAGACGTGTAATGAAGCTGCGACACCTTTTTCACTTTGAAATGTACAACAGCATTCGATAAACTGGGTTTTTTCTTTCTCATTGTGTAATTTGCCTTTTTAAAAACTAATACTGTTTTAGATTTTTCTTTTGTGTGTATTATCGTGAGTCACTGTGCTGACTCGATTGTGTTTAATATTATTACGATTCCAGGTTTTACTGAAAAGAAAGCGCTTTCTTCCAGTTAACTGTGGAAATTCGGTAAGTCGTTTTTGTTTATTAATGACGGAGTCAGAAAGGTATCTCACGTGTAACGTAACTTTTTTGTTTGTTTTGTATTCATTGTATAGTAATTTATTACCTTAAATTAGGTTTTGACTGCTCATTTTTGTTTATCGCATGCTGTCACGTTTTTTTTTTGGTTAAAATTTGGTTTGCTATTCATGATTTTGTATGTGAAATCTCCCTGTTGTTAATTGGCCTTTACGTACTTGTTAGGTGTGTTGCTGGTACTAACGGCGTTGTTATCTTTTGAGTAATATTAAATTTTGCGCTTTACTAGTGATTAATTAAATCATTTTGTGCTATCATATGTTCAGGTTTGACAAGTAATTGAATTTGTTTAAATTGTAAAATTTAAATCCAGTAAATTTGTTGGTTTTAATTATAAGTAGCATTATCTTTCACAATTTTAAGTAATCAATACTAGCTGCATTTAAACTGTTGTGTATTGCTATTCATGTGTAAAATTTGTGTCTTGTTGACTATGTTGTAAACCTGAATGGTGGACACCCATTCTGGTGTTTTATGTGAAAGTGTTCTGGCGCCCAAGGTTTCTCTTATTTTGCTAGTTGTTTCTGTATGGTTCGTTATACGAGATCCTTCCGGATTTAAAGTAAAGGTATAGTTTTAGTCTGGCATTTACCGTATTGATTTCTTTCTTCTACCCACCCCACTCTCCGGCGGTTATGAGTAGCCTGGCATACGGTTTGTCAGCTTTGGTTTTCGTTGAACAAGTTATTAGCGTAACAATGACCATAACAAACAAAGTTAGTAGACTCATCTGGTCTTTCAGTTTTGATGCTTGATGTATTTTGTATCAAAGTTCTATGACGATAGTGTCACTAAGCGAACGATGCTTTCTCAAATTGTTTAAATTTTTGATCTACTTGGGTTACTAGCTCTACGTACTTGTTAAGTTATATCTTTTTTGCAAACATCTTGGTAGTAAAAACTAGCTTGGAGTGACCTAGTTCTAAGTCCTATTCGAGAAAAGTGGTTGACTTATCGCTCTGAGTTGATTGAACTAAGCAAGTTAAAAATTTCATTGAAACACAAATTCATGGTTTTTCTAATGCATCTACTAGAAGTTACGATGCTTGTTCAAATAGTTCCGTCCCTCTAAAGTTCATTACTATTCTAAAGTTGCAACTTTGTGGAGCATTGCTACTCTTTTTTCTAGAATATGTCGAAAATTACTTTGCAAATTTCTCTTTGTTTTTTGTAGACCACTACAATTTTAGGGTGGCTAAAAAATCTAAATCTTTTAAAAACGGTTGTGTACAACAGAATTCAGCAAAAAAAAAAACGCTTTCATGCTATGTGGCGTCATGTTCTAACAAAACTTAACCAAGCTGACCTTTTGTATAAAGAAATAGCGACTGAAAATGTTAAAATTCTTTCATGTGGTTGGATTTTTTCATGTCGACAAATCTGGATGGCCTATTGTTATTGACTTACATATCCACTTTTTCGAAATGTAAAAAGAAGTACATGTTCTGAACCATTTAAGTTTAAAAGATACTCAAATTTATATCGATAAGACGAGTGATTGCATATTTTCTTTGATTTATTAACAACATTTGTGTTTCCAAAAAGTACAAAAAGTTTTAAACTTACACATTGGCGCTGACAGTGTTGCCCGAGTAGCCAAAGTTTCTACGTAAACAAACTGCATCCATAATGTACAAAACACTTTTTATGCTTAACACTTAAAATATTGTAAATGTGTTTTTTTTCTTTTAATCAAAATTAGCTATTACCAAACAAACAAAAATTGTTTATGAAAACTTAAGAATGTCTCATATAGTTTTACACAACGATGCATGCAAAAACATATTTATTTGACATTGTTTATTTTATTAAATTAAATATCTTACAATAAGAAATAACGGAAAAGCTAATAAGGAATGTAACAACGCTGATGCGGTGTTACAGAAATCTTCATTGCACGTTTCGCAAAAAGAGGAATGCTTTCCTGGAGCAGTACAGTAATCAGGAGACACGCATCCTCGAAATATGTGACTTCTTCCTCCATCTAAAACATCAACAGTTATTAGATAATTTAAACAATTAAAAAAAAATTAAAATAGATAAATTATATTTATACAAATACATTTACGTATTTAATACCAAAGTCTGTGCTAATACATAAGAACAATTATTACAGGTAGTGGTGCTTGATTTAAAAAGTTTTGTAGAAAGTGATAAAGAAAATTAGAAATAAAACATAAATTTTACAAACGTGTTGTAATTAATCGTGTGTATGCAGCAAAACTATTGCCAATGAATAGAAAGAAAAATATTAGTAATAAACAAAAGAACTTGAAAACACATTTGACAATAAAAAGGTTCAACAATTACATCAAAAAAATTTCATAAGAATTAAGTAAAGTGTGTACAGTACACAAAGTAATTGGTAAATTAAATACATAAAATATTTTTATTTGGAAAACAAAACTTAACTAGGAGAATTACAAAACAGTATTTTTCTAAGTAATTCTATCAATATTATGTTTTCAGACAAGTAAAACTATTGTTTCTAAAGGAACCATAAAAATAAAATTAAATTAAAGAGATATAAACATTTGTAAAAAGGGGCTATTGCACTAAAACAAACCTGGCAGTGATGATGAAGACTGCACTGTAGCATATTTATACTATGTTAATATATTTTTAAAAAAGCAGTCGATATAAAATTACAATATTCAGGTTGCAATATTATTTAATGCAATCTCAAAAGATATAATTAAAGCAAAGAAGCATAAACTACAGTTGTAATTAAAAAAAGTTAAGATACAAAAAGGCTGATTTATTGGATGTTGACTTTAAAAAAGTATTCCTAAAATAAAAACATTCAAATAAGTTACTGTACATATTAGTTTGTTGTTAAACTACATTTTCTAATCTATGTTCTATTTGTTATAACACTACCAAAAAAAAATATAGTTTTATAAAGCAACACTATAATGAATATCACATAATTTATAGGGGGAGGAATAAGTTGCAACAACAGACAAGCTATTTACTACAAAGCTAAAATAGACACATGCATATGCCTACAATAGCCATCAATTAAATAGTATGTTACGTACCTAGGAAGAAAAGTATAACTTTCCCACCCGCAGTTTGTTGTCACCCGAACCGAAGGCGAGAGTGACATAATCGCAGGTGGGGATGTTATATTTTTTTCTCGTGGTGCGTATACGAGTCATTACAGGCTAGAAAAAAAGTCGAGCGTCAACTCTTTATATGATCAAAATTATATATGATCATAATTATGGTTTATTTAAATCAATAAATATTTAAACCACAAGGGGGTTTAATGTATTTGTTCTTTCAATTTTATATTTATATATTAAATATCATTTAATGTATTATAAACAAAAACTAAGTTTTCCAAAAGTTAATCCAAACTTGAACAAGTTTCCTTAATTATATTAAACTATTTTTTTTAATTGTTACAGTCCACCAATAATAAATGCGTTAATTTATTTTTTAGATATGTTTTCAGGATGTAATTATCAAGCTGTTCTTCAAAAAAATTTTTTTTTAATGGCAAATGTGAAAATATGTAACTGGATACCATATTTAGATAGATATTCTAAAGGAAAATATTATTATATCTTCTTTTTTGGTTAATACTTGTCACAATCAGAATGTCCTTAAGAGAAAATATATTATATATGTAACAGTTTTTTTGGATGCAAATCCAAGAAAAAATCCATTTCATAAAAAAACCGTAGAAAGCATTTGTATAACGCATTTTTATTTGGCATTCAAAACTAACCCAACGAATTCCAAAAACACTTACTCAGCAAGCCGTCATATTTCTAAAAGCGATATTAAACAATAATTCAAAATATAAAAAAACTACCCAATAAAACAATTAGAAATCCTACCAAAGCACATAACTAAAATTTGGTCTTTATAATGTCACAAACAAGAGAAAGTAATAACTTCACGTGGTGCAAAAAAGTATACCAGATGAATCAGAGCATTATAAAAGTCAGCTTAATTGTAACGTTCACAGTAGTATATTATAGAATGTATTTTAAATTATTATCTTGCTATACAGAAACTTTTAGATAATTCCTATTGCAATCTATTTTAATATCACTAGATTTCTGTAACCGGCTGATGTTGCTTGCTTTAATTTCGAATTACTTCAAAACCGTTAAAAAAACTACGAGGCTTATTTAACTGTAACTCAAGTAAATAATAAACTTGTAATTGAAGATGACGCCATATATAAAGTCGTGTTTGACAATAGATCTGCAAATGATCACAAACCTGATAAGCAATTAGCACAAGACACCATACTGTTGACATGAGATGCTTTGAACTAAAAGATAGATATTCAGAAATTGTAATTGCAAATCTTTGTAAAACAGCCATCAATTTGGTGAACAACCTTTAAGTGTTTGAGTAACTCAATGAGTTAACAAACTAAAACAGTATTTACTCTGACAGAAAACGCCCAACCCCAAAAACTAACAAATAACCGAGAAACGTTCTTATGTTATTACTTTAATTGGGTGAAAAAAAAACAAGTAAAAAAAAGACAGAGCAACAAATATAACCCTTTGAAAAAAGGTGCAAAGAACTTAACTTCAATATTGACAGAAACATCAAATGTTATTCAAAAAAGTAAAAATAATAAAATTAACTGAGCCAATAAAAAACATCTTGTTTTGTGGGAAAAAAACGGAAGAAGAGAAGTTATTACTCCCTCTAAAAAGCAGAGTTTCTATTAAAAACTTTGATAAAAACAGACCTCTTTTAAAAAACTAATATTAACAGAGACGTATGTTTTATTTGTGCTAATGATGTTACAGTATTAAATTACGGTATTTCACAATAGAAGTATTCCAGAATGTATCATTATAAGTATTTAAAACAATTCATTCTAGTATATGCTACTAGATGTAGTTTTTTATGACATTCTTCAAGTTCTAATTATTGGATTGGTTACTAAAAACTAGCGAGCGCTTGGTTACTACAAAAATTTAAAAATATAGAAATAAATAACAACTAGATCAAGCGTAAAGTTTATTTAACGTGGTGTACTTTGTGCAGCATTAAATACAGGGTCTAGGACATTAGGGCGCCGCCGATAGGACGCGACCGAAAGGGCGCAACCGTTAGGGCGCAAAAACAGTTGGGCGCAAAGGCATGAGGGCGCAAAGACAGTAGGGCGCTAGAACAGTAGGGCGCGGGGCAAGGTATACAAGACAAACATAACTTCTAGTTTTTTTATTCTTCAGGCTCAAACTGCAGTGATGTAATATATGTTAAAAAAAATAGAAACTTACTTTTTCCACTTGTAGATGTCTATCACAATGTAAACATTGCCGAGTTTTTACGTGGCATTTCTCATAACTATGAAATGAATGCATGTTTTTTTATACATTTTTTATAAATAACTGTTATACATTTCATAATGTTTTTGAATAAAACTAGTTTTACTTTATTGATGATGGTGTTATGAAGTAGATGCCAACTTTTTTTATTGTTAAACAAAACAAACAAGTTTTGTTTGAGTTGTATACTTTGTCCCGCGTTTATTTGCCCGCGCCCTACTGTCTTCGCGCCCTATTGTCCTTGCGCTCTCATGTCCTTGCGCCGAACTGCCCTCGCGCCCTAACAGTCGCGCCTTTTCGGTCGCGCCCTATCGCCGACGCCCTGATGTCCGGACCGTTAAATACATTAATGTTTCTGTGTATTTTATGCCAGTTTTCTGCTTATGAAAGTACTGTTAGTATTTGCGTTGCATGGAGCATGTCGAGTAAAAGCAATACGTTTTCCAAAAGTAGATGATATAGAAGATTTTTTTTAGAATAGAAGCTGTTGTGATCCAAGTTGTGGTCATTTGCTAGCGTTGACAATAAATATTGAATTTTTTCATCTACATAATTAATGTGTCATAAACTGCATAGCAAAAATTAATTTACGCACAGACGATATTGCACAAAACTCCCAACATCAAAGTTTAGAAATTAAAACAAAAACGTTTACAATTAATTTGACAATTTTATACAATTATTTAGAAAAATTCAAAAATGGAAGCTTTAACTTTTCATCTAAATAACAAAGAAACTAATTATAAATTAAACGTAATTTTTAACAAACATTAAATTTATCATAATCACAAATCAAAATACTTAATTACAATTTTTTGTACAAACCCAATTTTAAAAAAGCTAGCTGCAAAAACCAAAATAAAACTAAATTAGCCAAAACAACATAAGACACCGATGCTAAGGTGCATATCGACTATGGCTTAATTTAATTTTATGGAAAAAAATGTGTCTCAGTCTGGATTGAGAGTAACCACATGAATCTTATTAATATGAGACCAAATCAGACGAGTAATGCGTTTAACGCGAACTACGTAGTTACCAGCATTTTGCAACATTACTCCACCAAAATTTTTTTAGATAAAATACCTATAAAAAATTTTACAAAATAAAACAATGTTTGCTCAAATAAGACACGATGTGTTCAGAGCATTAGTAAATGTAAAGTAGGCAAGTTTGAATGCCAAGCTAGAGTTAAAAATTGTAGAGTTTAATAATGATGTTTGCTGATTAGGTGGTAGTTTGTTAAATGTATTGATACCTAAATAACGAGCAATATTGTTAGATGATATAAAGACTGAGAGTATAAACAAGTTAGAAGCTAAGGAATCAAAAACATTAGCAGGCTTTAAAAAATGTAAATGTGTATTTAGTAATTCAGGGTGTGTCAAAAACTTGGTAACTAACATCAAAAGACTGCTCATGCTATTACTAACCGTAACCAAATACTACATTCAATAAAAAAAAGGTAGCAGCAGAGATAAAAAAACCTGTAAAAGAAAACATTTTGGAACCCGTAGAAACATTAGGGTGGGCGAGTCCTGTCGTCGTTGTACCAGAACTTAATGGAGACATAATGATATGTGGTGATTTTAAAACTAGAATTAACCCACTCATGCAAAAACCATTACTATTCGTTGCCAACGGCAGAATAAATTTTTGCATCTTTATCCGGAGACACCATTTTTTCAGTAATAGCTTTAAAGAATGCCTACTTTCAATTAAAAATCAGCAAAAAAAGTAAACAATTGTTAACAATTAACACACCAATCAATTTATTTACCTGTACAAGATTACCATTTAAAATAAAGGTAGTTTCACATATATTTTAATTCTTTATGGAACGTCTAGTAAACGATATTGAAGAAGTTTACTGCTATTTAGACGATTGTCTGAATCAAGAAGTGAAGAGGAAATGAAAAAAAAATTAAAAACTGTATTAGATTAATTTAGCCATTACAAGCTTTGTGTAAATCTAAACAAAATTAATTTTTTTGACGAGAAGATTAAATTCCTTGGCATAATCTGTCAGCGAAAAGAGCCATCTGTGCGAAGATAAGGTCAGAGCGTCAGAGCACCAAAAAACAAACAATTATTAGTGAAATTAAATGTGTTAATAGACTTTGATTTAAATTATTCAATAAGTTTAGTATGTAGCGCGTAACCATATGAAGTAGGATCAGTTTTAGCCAGACAACACGTTTACTGGCATAATATTAATTAAGATTTAAAATCAGTATAAAAAAACTGTACATGCTGTCAGTTAATCTTAACGAGAAAATGGAAAAAATTTGCATCTATAATTTGGAAAAAAAAGATAGTCAATTTTCTATTATTAATGATGCCGTAAGTAAATGGGTAGATGCATAGATATAAAAAAAAAACTAGAGCAAAAGATCTCATAACATGTTTCAAAAAATCCATTTCAATGTCTGGTTTACCCAAAGTAGTATATTCCGATAACGGTCTACCGTTTAGATGTAAAGAGTCTTTAAAGTTTTGTGCTGCTCAAGGTGTAAGATTGTTCAAATCACTGCCCATACGTCTAAACTCAAATCTTGTTAGCAAATAAAACATCGAAGGTAAACAAAAATTAGCTTAATAAAACCAAAATCCGAACAGAAAAAAATCTGCCTAATGAAAAGAATGCAACTAAGAATGAAAGGATGAGCATGGAGAAGTATACTAACTACAAGGATGAAGAAAAAGTGTACGTACAGAATGTAAGATGGGAGAAAGATAGATGGTCATATGGGATTATAAAAAACAAGTTAGTTGTGTTGCATATATAGTTTGACAAGCAGATAGTAAAAGACTTACCAATGTAGATTACCTAAGAAAAGTTCTAAAAGATAAGTTTCAAAGCACTACTTTTGAAATACTATAAGATTATACTCTACCTGCCATGGAACTGAAATTACCCAACGAAGTCAAAAAAATAATGATAACGGAAAAAGAGGTAATGGAATAAGAAACGTCTGTAGAAGAACTGATTCTGCAAAGATCTACACGAGTTATTAAAAAACCACGACGTTTTTCCTTTTATTGGAGAACAAATGTTATGTAAATTGCGAACGTTCTATATATAATAAGTTGAGAGTGAGGTAGAATATAGAGAAGGCTAAGTATGTATATATGAGTCAAATAGTGATAAGTCTTTGTGTAATAAAAAATTATAAATAAACTGCGGATAGTCTTATTGATTAACAAATATTTATTTTACACGCATGCAAACGTTTATAAAAAAAAACGTCGCACTACTGGAAGTGTTCTTTTAAAAACAGTTTCAAGTAGTAAGCAAGATCTTTTTTTAGCCACTTTGGAATTTAAGAACACAAATGACAGAAGAGTACTTGATGCAATGTCAAAAAACGAAAAATGGTCAACTTCATTTACCACCAGATAGACGAGGAAAAAGTAACTGCATATACAAAGTACAAGAAACTCTTATAAAGGACCGTATCAAATTATTTCATTTCAAAATTTTTCATTATAGGAGTGAGCATGCTTATGGCGAAACAATATTTGTATTTGTATCTTCCAAACAATATTACAATTTATAGGATGTAAAAAGACTTCAAATACAACTTTTTTGATTTCAAATTGTCCCCTTGATACATATTGTTTAAAAGTTAAGGAAAAGAACATTTCACTTACAAAATTAAGGAGAGAAGGGCGTGAAAAGTTTACAGTGCACAAAGACAATTTAGAAGAAAACTGTAATGTGTGTTCTAAATAGAAGAAACAAATATCCCATTCAAATTACTCTAGATAATTATATCACAAACACGCTAACACTAAATTTGAAAACGGCACAGCATGTGTTTCAGTAGATCTTCAAAAGATTATAATGCTTCCAAAAATAGGCACTTTAAAATATGTAATTTTTATTCAAAGTTCTTTTGTGCTAGTGAAGAAAAATCAAATTTGAATAAGTATGTAGTCTTGTGAAATGAATCTATTTCTGGAAGACGCATAAAATATACATTTCATACGTTTTTACTACACAGAGATAATAAACGTACAATCATTTGGCTTGACAATTGTTCAAGTCAAAATATAAATTCGTGTTTGTAGACATTTATATAAAAATAGGTAAATTGGGATGTAATTTGGTGGAATGAGATTTTTTTCTCTATTTTAAAACTTTTGGGTTTCTATATAAAATAACCATGGAGAAATCAGGATTGGTCTAAAATGTAGATGCTTTAACAAAACCTTGTGGGTTTTAAAAAAAATAAAGAATAAACTGTTATTAAAAGTTCTAGTGTTTTTATTCTAGAAAATAAGAAACATTTTTGAATTAATTTACTAGAGTGTGATTAATATTTTTTTTGTATTAATTTTATTTGTTGTAACATTCTAGGTAATTGCGTTTGATTTATTTTATTACCATATTTTTTCGTTAATTAGATAGTAACATTTTTGCAAGAAATTGTGTTTTTTGATTCTTAAAACTGTAGTACAAAATTAATTTGTATACTTTAGGTTTTGTTTATAAACAAAATGTATATAATGAATAAAATTCTGCAAAAGTTTATATAAAATTACAATCAGTTCCGTGGTTTGATTTATACATCAATCGGTTAACGTTATCACTTCATTAACCGGACGTATGCTACTACATAGAAGAAACATCGTTTATAGTAATCATAATTTCGGTTTATGTTATAAATTTTTGAAGTGAAAAATATTTTTTTGTTGTTAATAAAATAATAAAAACAATTAAAAAATAAGAAAAGATTACATTTTAGATAAACACAACAAATATTATGTATCACAGACTAAAATGAACTTCTGCTCGTCTATTTAATTCTGCTGGCCTAAAATTTTATAGTTTGTTGTGATCTGTTGAAGAGTTAGAAGATGAAGAAGGTATCATCGTTTATATTATTTTCTAATATATAAATCAAATGGAATTATATTTAAAACTACAAAACTACCTACTACTACTTTGAAAAAAAAATGTTTTTTCTAAATATAAGGCTTTGATTGAAATGTAAAACGATAATAATATTACAGGTAAACAAAAAGAAAATGTAATTTTAATAATTACGACAGACAATATAAACAAAATTAATAATTTATTAAACAATCTAAAATACCATAAACTACATATTAGCAAAATTACAACTTAAGAATTCTACAAGCTACTAAAGAATATCTATTACGTTGATTAAGTATCAACACTGTAAAAGACTTTGTTAAACATAACTCTAGCACATAAACCCTTCCCTCCTAATGGAAGGGGTATTTGAGAACTACGATAATTCAGATTTCTAAAAAGTGAGACATCCTTTCCATAAATTCAAATTTACATATGAGTAGAGTAACTGATCAAATCAAATCAAAACAATCTAATATCCCTATCAGTTACATCCAAATGAACCGTCAACGTCAACGTGCATTAAAAAAATATTATGTAGTAAAAAAATCATACACCATGCCGTAGCCTTGTTAAAAGCTGTATATAAAAATCCTACTTCCATCAGAAACCACAGAATACGGCATTTGCAAAGAAACTATTGCGATTCGTCTTTTTGAAAGAAAAATGAACCTTTCGGTTGTTTCTAGTGGTCTGTGAGTGGACTTCTAGAAAGTAGATAACACTATTCAATTGAAAAAGAAACATCTATATTATTTTCAAAATACATCACGGAGCTAACACCATACAAGTAATTGTAACAAACTTTTTATACTGTAGGTGCAAAAACAATTAAATATTTTAAAAAGAGCTGTGCTATTTTGTGATACACGTAAACAATTTAATGAACCTGTATATTAAAGAAATCAGAAAAGACGAACATTTTTGGAGAACTGTTGTGCTACCAAAACTTAGTCGGCTTTATATGGAATGTATCGCTCCAAAAATTATTAGGAACAACATTGGCTTGAAATGTGTTGATTCCAAATACATAATCGATGCAAGACATAAGTATAACAAAAAAAGGCAATGGAGTTATCACATGTTGATTAGTACTAAAATTTGAATTTCTAGTTGCATCCAGGGTTCCAAATAGAAAATAACATTCGTTAAGAAATAAATAAACTGTTGTGAAGTAATACCATCCAAAATTTGGATTACAAACATTATATCCGTTTTGCTCTTGGAAGCAAGAGTAACCATAAAAAAATGTGTCCCAAGAAAATGTTTGGGGCTACAATATTATTTGTTCTTATCGGTTTCCTTTAGTAAAGTGCTGTTATTTAAACTTTTATTCTATTCCTTATCTATTGTCTTGTTGTTCTTATGTTTAACATATACAGTTAGTTTTTCTTCAGCTGAGAGTTTTACTTCTGTGTGAATTACGATTTAGTGTGTCGCTTTCCATTCACATTGATGTTTCTGGTTCCAATTGCTGTTTTTGCGCTGCTTATTATATTATAACTTGGTTTTCTCCATGCTTGTTTGACACTCTCTGCTTATGTTATCATCTTAGTTGTAGATATAATGTTGTAACACCTTTGTTTATATACATTATAGTTAAGGAATCACTGCGCTGAAATTAGAATCATTAATTTGGATGCAAACGCAAAATTGACATATATAACGCTTCTTTTATAAATATTACATATTTATAAGTTACAGAATAGTATATTTGCTTACAGTAATCTACAAAGATACAGTTTCAGAAATTATATCCGTGCACGATAACACTATTGTTTTTAAATTCGGTCTACGTAAACAACTGGTACATCTGAGAAACATAATCATTCTCTTAACAGAAGAGGCTTTTCTGGCCTATTGCCTGCGTTTTTTAAAACTTTGAAAAAAATCAAAATGTTAAGCTAACGAACCTGTAGCATTAAAAAGTTTGTTGACACCATTAATAAAAAGATATCAAAAATAACGTTATGATGTTTCATTTACTGTTCTAAGAACTACACAATTCTTCTAAAAAATTTGCTGACACTAAAAATAAACAGAAAATAACGTAATCACATAAGACGTAGTTAAATTAAGTTTTTATTCTAAGAACGCACATGCTTTCCAAGTTAACTCTAGAAAATAACGTATTTACAGATGTTTGAACGTTACGTAGATCAGTTTAAATACTAATAAAACTAATTATGCAAAACAACTATTTTTAGGGTACAATGATAACATTTTTTATTCTAAACAAACGTATTGTAAACATTCATACAAAATAGGTTATTGTTCACGTATAGAAACACACTTGAGAAGAAAATTGATAACGTAAACCGAAATTATGATTACTATAAACAATGTTTTTTCTATGTAATAGCATACGTCCGGTGTGTTCTTTAATGAAGTGATAACGTTACCCGATTGATATATAAAACAAACTACTGAACTGATTATAATTTTATATAAACTTTTGCAGGGTTTTAATCATTATATACATTTTGTTTATAAACAAAAATTAAAGTAAACAAATTAATTTTGCACTATAGTTTTAAGGATCAAAAAACAAAATTTTACTATCTATTTAACAAAAAATATGTTAATAAAATAAATCAAATGCAATTGTAATAATTCATTTTTGAGCAGCCAGTACGTTCTGGTACTTGTTAACTACGGCGCTATCAAGTTTTTTTATTATATTGTACGATTCACCTGCTATGAGTGATAAAAATAGCAACACTTTTTTGTCTTCTGTGACCAAATTATACAGAAACAATTGCTCCATCCGTTCCAAATTTAACGTGACTGCTGATTCTTTCGGGTTGTAATGTTGAATTGATCAAATTAACATTTTTTTAAGATTTGGCTACTATGTTAGTACGACTTTATCTTCTTCGCCAAATGTTATATATTTTACAATGTTAAACAATAATATTATCCACAATTTATTTATAACTTTTCATTACACAAAAACTTTTTAATATTTGTCACATTTATACATACTTAGCCTTCTATATATTCTACCTCACGCTCAACTTATCATGTATAAAATGTTCCCAAAATATATAACACTTGCGATGACAAGTTCCAAAATTTACTGTTTATATATCTTCGTCGGTTTTCAAAAATATGCGTAAACTTTTTTTTCTACAGTATGTTATTATACAACCTGGCAACACTTCGCTTTTCTTGGTTTTTGTTTTAAAATTTTTTGGTCTTTGTCTTTCTCTAAGATTATCAGTATTTATTTTTTTTATCTTTGTGATGTAAGCTCTTCTAATCATCATTTAGATTTTGTAAATTTTGTAATGTAAGCTTCGCATTAAATGATTATTATCGTAGCTATTATTACTGGTGAAAAAACAATTGTGATCTGTTAACAGTGCGCTATATGCATTATGCTTATGATAAAAACCATACCTACAATGGTACATTTACTACATTTTTAACTAGCACAAACTTAACGGTGTAAACAAATGTTTGTTGTTGACTCTGCTGCCACGTTTCATTTTATGACATACACTTTTAAATATTGTGTACAATCAAGTTCATTTACAAGTAATAGTTAATTTTAACAAATCCCAAAGTCTTTAGTGTACAATGTAGCAGATGGTTAAAATTAAGGAGTAAGAAAATCAATAACTTTGTAATAATGACCTTGCAACCTGTTTTCTATAAAACATTTCAATTGCAGAAAATCGGCATACTAGAGAGTACATGGCAGAACAAATAAAAATTGTATTCGAAGAAATTAGAATTAACAAAATAATGGGATTTTACTCAGATAATGCTGGAAATATGAAAAAATCTTACACGTTTAACCGTGATTCTTTTTATACCAAAAACTATTAATCACGAAAATTTCAATTTCTCAAAATTTGCATAAAACATTTGCATTTTTTAAAATTAATTAACAGTAAAAAAATAATAAGGTAGTTATAAACACTCAGTAAATGAAAGATCAAACTTCATAAGTTTAACTAACAACTGCGTAGTTTCCTACATGTGGATTGACTCGTACGTAGCTCCGTTCCTACTAGATGGCGTTTAGCCTCAGATTTATTAATCAATTTAACACCCGAATGGGATAAAACTATGGCAATTTGTTTTATATAGTTGTGGAAACTGCATTAGAGTATTGCAGTGCCAAGGAGTCCAAATAGGACGAAACAGCTGTCCACTGGTCTCTAAGATGGTTTCTGCAATTATATAAACAAATTTTTGCACTTGCGTAATACAGTTAGAAATATTAGGCCGCGTATAATTCAAATACATGTTTTGAAATTCGCGGTTGTAATATTTACTATCTAACTAAAAATTTCATAGTTTCCTACATGTGGATTAACTCGTACGTAGCTCCGTTTTTACGAGATGGCCTTTAGCCTCAGATTTATTAATCAATTTAATACCCGAATGAGATAAAACTATGGCAATTTGTTTTATATAGTTGTGGAAACTGCATTAGAGTATTTCAGTGCTGAGGAGTCCAAATAGGACGAAACAGCTATCCACTGGTCTCTAAGATGGTTTCTGCAATTATATAAACAAATTTTTGCACTTGCGTAATACAGTTAGAAATATTATGCCGCGTATAATTCAAATACATTTTTTGAAATTTGCGGTTGTAATATTTACTCTCTAACTAACAACTTTATAGTTTCCTACATGTGTTCATAAGTTTCATAAAAATCTAAGTTCTGCTTGGTAACATTGCTAATAATCAGGATTTCACATTGGCCTATAAGAGTTAACAGAGTAGTTAGTAAATATAGTAAGAGAACACTCTAATGTAATTGAAGTGAAACTTCTTTATCGGCGTTGGAAAAAAATTTACCGTCACATTTTACGCGTCACATTTTTTACCGTCACATTTTTCCGTTACGCGCCATCTTTTTTATTTCTGAAACGCAATAGCGACGTGATAAATAATATATCAATACTAAAGTGATCAACAAAATCAAAGGTTTTATTTTAATTCTAATTCCAGTGGATTTTTAACAAAAGTAAGTAATTATATCTCTTTTTCTAATACTTGGGTGGGATTGTGGTATTTATTTTTTTAAATTTAAGATATTTAAGGTTAACCTCAGTTTCTGATTGTAACTATCGGTCAATGTATATGATTTCATTAAAATAGTATTTATTAATTAATACGACTGCTAATTTAATGAACATCAATTAATTGACATAGAGTATAAATTCTGAAATATGTTATTAATTTTTTTAAATTTAAGATATTTAAGGTTAATCTCAATTTCTGATTAAACGATGACAATGATAGTAATAATTCTACTTCAATTAATGAAATGCTGTAATAATCTTAGTAGCAAAAAGTTAAAGTGAAACACGGTTGGTTCAGACGAAGAGTACTTTCAGTTTCTCCAACGCAGTAGGGATAGCATGTCGCTTATTTCGTTACGCGTCACATTTTGAATTAATACGACTGCTAATTTAATGAACATCAATTAATTGGCATAGAGTATAAATTCTGAAATATGTTATTAATTTTTGTAAATCAATTAACTAATTTTTGTAGATTCAATTTCATATTTCAGTTACCATAAGCCATTAATTACAAAAATATATAATAACGATGACAATGATAGTAATAATTCTATTACAATTAATGAAATGCTGTAATAATCTTAGTAGCAAAAAGTTAAATTTAAATAATTGTATTATTGAATTGAAACTTCTTTATCGGCGTTGGAAAAAAATTGCTGTCACATTTTACGGGTCACATTTTTCCGTTACGCGCCATCTTTTTCTTGCCCCTACCACGGTTGGTTCACACGAAGCGTACTTTCAGTTTCTCCAACGCAGTAGGGATAGCATGTCGCTTATTTCGTTACGCGTCACATTTTTAATTAATACGACTGCTAATTTAATGAACATCAATTAATTGGCATAGAGTATAAATTCTGAAATATGTTATTAATTTTTGTAAATCAATTAACTAATTTTTGTAGATTCAATTTCATATTTCAGTTACCATAAGCCATTAATTACAAAAATATATAATAACGATGACAATGATAGTAATAATTCTATTACAATTAATGAAATGCTGTAATAATCTTAGTAGCAAAAAGTTAAAGTGAAATAATTGTATTATTTGTATTCATGTCTATGATAATAAAATCCTTTTGTTTAAACTTTATCTAATTTAACTTTATTTAACCAATTTCTGAAAAGTTGCATGTAGATCATTTTGCGAAAAATAAGGCCATAAAGAAGTTTCACTTCTTACATGTGTACACTAGTACACGCCCTCATTTTTCCTACAATTGCATCGACAACCCTATAGCTTTATATTTAAGTATCAATGAGGTAATCATAAACAACGTTTGATGGCAGAGCCATCTCATAAGTGAATTAATTCTAAATTTCTAGTAAGGAGCAGAGTTTTTTGGCATCTTAAAATTTGAAATAGATGATTTTTTGGTTGTCTCATAAAAAAATCGTTTACACGTTTAGTGATTTTGTAAATGTTTATAATAGTATAAACGTTTAAACGTGTAAACATCAAATTAAAGACTACCGAACCTGTAGTTAATGCTTTTAAATTCATCCTAATTAAAAGAAATCGTTTTAAGTTCAGCATTCTAAAGACTAATAAAAGAACAGCACAAATCAGAACCATGTACTCTCAAACTGCCTCAAATTCCATGCGCTTTTAGCAAGGTATATATTAAAGAAACTGGTAGAACTATTGAAACTATACTAAAAGAACACAAAAAACATCCTCGTTTACTTCAACCTTCTAAATCTGCCATTGCCGAACATTACACTTTACATGACATAAATTTCGAAAAAACTATAATGATTGCTAAAACCAAAAACTGGTGTTTAAGAAAGATCAGACAAGCGATTGAAATTATTAAAGTACCCAACAACTTTAACAGGGACAATGCTTATGAGTTATCTGACACCTGGTTAGACCTTCGAGCAAATCCTGTAGTTAAAAGAACTTACAAGATTTATCAAGTTCTCATTCGTTTTTCTAGTTACTTTAGTTTTATAATGGTCATTTTATTAATTGTCACCTGAAGAAGAACGTAGACCACGTTTGAAAGCTTGTAAGTTTTTTGATAAATATATTACACCGTTTACCCAAAAAAGGGTTTAAATTAGTTGGTTCAATCAACAGTAAAATTTATGGCGTTGTAACCTGCAAAAAAAATAATTTACAATCAGGAAAAAATTTTGAATTTTCTCAAGTTGACATTTTTTTAGTAATAGAAATTTTGGACATCAGCGTAGTGAATATACAGGGCGTCTCTAAAAGGTCTGTACAAAATCCTACCACATATTCCTGAGGTCAAAATAAGCCGATTTAAGCAAACTTACCTTATTCCAAAATTGCTTTGTTTCCTAGATACAGGGTGGTAAAGTTTAAAAATAAAAATCGTTTTCTGGCAAGCTTATCCAATAACAGTTAATATGCTAATAGCAAAAATTCTTAGAATACAAAAAATGCTTAAATAAGTTAAAACTGAGCACTACTAATTCACTAACCAAATTTCATTCTCAAAGATACCTTTTTTTTATTCAGAATAATTTGAATATTCCAGCACGGCATCCAACATTAAAAACTGAATATCTTGAAAGCGGCTTACTTTAGCAGATTTTCACAAAAGAACCTTTTTGCTTAAAAATGTTCATAAAATTATTATTATTTCAAAAAAAAATTAAAAACTTACTGAGAAAAGAATTATAGCCATTTCAAGCCATAAGAAATGCATTGTAGAGCGCCCTCTACAGGCCACAGTAAAATGGTATTCAAATTCAGATTTCGCATCTCAAAAAACCTCCGGACATAAATTTTTGAAGTAATTCGTTGAAAAATGTTCATACATTTAAAAATAAACGATTTTTATTTTTAAACTTTACCACCCTGTATCTAGGAAACAAAGCAATTTTGGAATAAGGTAAGTTTGCTTAAATCGGCTTATTTTGACCTCAGGAATATGTGGTAGGATTTTGTACAGACCTTTTAGAGACACCCAGTATATAAACCACCAAATGTAGATTGGAATCGTCATGTCATTCATACATTTGAACATCCCATAGTATACATTGGTGATTTCAATAGTCATCATCCTTTATGGGGCTACAATAACAACAATAAACAACAATCGACATAAATTATCTACATTTAGTTTATAATGTGAAGGATAGATCAACATTTCATTCGGCCTGATAGACTAATGGTTACAACTCCGATCTATGCATTGTTACGTGACAAACAAACATATACCTTTGAGAAATTCAAGAACTGTTCTAGGAAACTCTCCACACTTTCAACATAGGCCTATCATTATTAAAATTGGAAACGAAATTCAGTTAAATTTTGTAAGTCCTAAATTACAATGAAATCTAACCAAAGCAAAATCGCATTAATTTTCGCAAGAATTGGACAATTGTGTTGGATGGATCAAACCATGTTGGAATAATTATAATCGTTTTTCTAGATTAGTTATGAAAATAGCAACAAAATGGATTTCTAGAGGTCACCGAACCAATATGTGTCATATTGGAATGGTCATTTGTTACGTGCAAATTTTTTCTAACGTAATACCCTGTATATTGAATTAAAATTAGATTCCGGTTTTGACGCCCTCTGCCGATCTTTTCTTGTGACTGTCAGTTTTACGACGAAATCGTGAAGCTGTCGATTGCATAAAATGGCCTGTGCGGCTTAAAGAAAATTTCGAATGACATCCTCAATAATGATCAAATTATAATTTCATTACGCTTGTAAAATAATTGAGTCGTCACAGGGTAAGATAGTTACTTCCGTTTTATTAGAATTCTTTTGTAATTTCTCCTTAATTTGATAGCCGTTTTCCCACGCTTTGAGCACATGTTCGTTTCAATAAAGAATAATGAAGATTAATTATTATTGAGAAATACCGTTACCGAACGCGAAACGAAGTCTCGACAAGCATTACTGTGGGAGATGTTATTTCTTGTACACCAGTCGATTGTGTTAGCACGCACCTGTTCGTAATTACAACCAACAGCATTCGATACAACGGGTTCTTATATCACATTTAATGTGTTACTATTAACAATTTTGTAGCTTCCTAATCTTCGTGAATTATTATGTGACACGATTTGCTATTCAATATCTATTCTAGGCTGCTAGCGGGGAAAACGTTTTCTTTGCGCAAGTGGACACTGGATTTTGAGTAAGTTTATTTGATTAATTTTTTTTCGCTGTCATAAAGTTACTCACAGAACTTTGGTTAATGTTAATGTCCGTAATTACGTTTACTGTTTATATACCAATAAGGTAATTTCAATTATCATTTAGAGGGTATCGCATGCTGTGGACAGACAATATTTATTACGAACTTTGCTTTGCTATCTCGATGTAATTTAACCTATGCATTGTGTGTTGCCGATATGTCGGGCATTTCTGAATTGAGAAATTAAAAATACTCCTGTTAATCTTTTACGTTGCTAAATCAAAGTTTTCTACACCTGTTAATCATACTTGTTAGTCTTTCTAGTATTTATGAATTGAGTAATTAAACATAATACTGTTAATCTGCTACGTTGTTAAATCAAAGTCTTTATACCTGGTAATTATACTTGTTAACCTTTCTAGCATTTATGAATTGAGAAATTAAATATCCTCCTGTTAATCTTCTATGTTAATACATTAAAATTGTTATACTTGTTAATCTTTCTTTTATGGTAACATACCTTTCTCTTTTAATTGTTGTTACCCGTTAACCAATTTTGGCTACCCAAACACCAGAGTAACAAGGATTACCAACCTCAAAATTAGTTACAAGTTTGGACCTTCTGTCGTGATCGAGGCAGAAGTGTTAATTAGGATTGATTTGGCGCTTTTAAGTATAATATCTTTCAACCTCCCCTATCTCCGACTGTGTGAGTTGGCCGTGCAAGGTTTGTTAGACCTAAAGCTGGTAACACATTGTAACACACTTTTACACTTTACAGAGAATTTCAAAAATTGAAAAAACTGCCAATCTGATAATAAAGAAATTAGATAAAGTCAAAAAATTTCAATGGAGAAGTATTTTAGAAAATATAAATTTCACGCATTCAAGCAGAACGGCATGGTTTCTTTTAAACACTTTACAAGCCAATATTTTCTATAAAGAAACCAAAAATCCGCATCCTAACAAAATTGCTGGACAGGTTGTAAAAATGTCAGAATCAAATGCCGGCAATCAGTATAGAAAAACTATCAATAAAAAATTACGACTAATTAAAAAATTTCAACAAGATTCTGAAATTATGAAATCTTTCATTATTGAAGATATATATTATAACAAAACTAGACTTTGATTATTAGTTAGACATAGTTTCTAATCATAAAGTACCGAGAACTTTTTTACATTCTAAATTTTTAGGTATTTTAAAACTTGGCAAAACTCCAGAATCAGAAAATTTTCGTCCTATTGTTTTACGCAGTGTCTGTTATAAACTTTTGGAACGATTAATTTACAATCGATTGAGTCTTTTGTTGTACGACGCTCTACCTCCAGAACAGGCCAGATTTCGACCCAATAGAAACTGTTGGGATCAAGTTCTAGCATTTACAACGCATATTGAAAATAGTTTTCAAAAAAAGAGAAAATCAGCAGCTGTTTTTGTTGATCTTACTGCTGCTTATGATTTTAAAGAAAAAGTCTTTTATGGAAACTGTCAGTTCGTTCTCTGCCAAAGTTTTTTAAGTTTAATAAATAACATGACATGACATGAGACGAGTAAGGTCAGAATATTAAACAAGAGTCTGCCACAAGTGTCGGTATTATCTCCATTATTCTTCAACATCTATACGAGTGACATCCCGCAAACTAAATGTAGAAAATTTATTTATACGGACGACATTGCAATGATCTTCCAACATCAAAATTTAGAAATTGGAGAAACACCATTACAAATGATTTACTATACCCACAAAAAACGAAAGTTTTAACGTTTTATCTAAACAATAAAGAAGGTAATTATAAATTACATGTAATTTTTAACGGGCATCGTATCTATCATTTTGTACGCCGAAATACTTAGGTGTTACTCTTGACCGCACTTTGTCGTACAAAGCAAATATAGGGAAGTTAGCTGTAAAAACTAAAACAAGGGTGCAGATGCCAACACCTTACGCATATCGACTATAGCTTTAGTTTATTTAATAGCAGAATATTGTACCCCAATATGGATCAATAGTAAACACATTAACCTAATTGACGTACTACTAAATGAAGCAATGAGAATAATTTCTGGAGTACTGCGTTCAACGCAAACTACGTGTCTACCAGTATTGTGCAATATTACACCACCAACATTACGACGTCAACATTTTTTGAAGAAAAAATATCAAAAAGTTTTACAAAATAAAACAATGCCTATTAACGAAGACATGGACATTTTTTCAAAATTTAATATAAATTTAAGATTAAAGTCTAAACGCCCATCATGGATTACTGCTAAAAAAATCTACGAACAAAAATTCGAAATGAAACAACAATGGAACGAGATTTGGAGAAAAGCAAACAATGAAAATAAGCAACTTGTGGATGATCCAACAATCAAAATTGAAGGTTTCTCATTAAAAAGAAACCTATGGACAACGTTAAATCGGATACGTATTGACCAAAGAAAATGTAAATTTTTGTTACATCGATGAAAATATTTGAAAACCCCAAGCTGCAGTTGTAGAGCTCCAAACCAGACCATGGACTACATTACCACTAAATGTCAATTAACAGCTTTCAATGAGATTTTAGATGATATCAATAATCTCACTCTAACAGCGTTAGATTGGTTATCGACCACAACAGTTGGCTTAAATATCTGAGGTTTCCGAATTTTGACAACGCCGTCCTTCTCTAATCAAAATTCGCTATTATGTCATCAATTCCTTCGTATACTCATTTTAGCATAAATATGTATACATATATACATAATACCTATAGTAGAATAATAATATTTACCAAAGTTTGAATACTCTTATACAACTTTTTATTAGCTTTAGCACTCTTTCTATAACAATATAAGACATTTTATTAAAAAGATTATAAAATGGTTAGGTTCGCTAATCATTTACTAAACGAATTTAATGCTACATTGTTATTTACAAAAATGTTAATAAGTAATACATTTAGTATGCAATAAATTATATTTTGTATCAAACACAATTTATTTATACCCTGTTAAACTACATTAATTTTATTTTAATTGTGAATATTATTAACAAACATTATGGTGTATACATACATAAGATTACCAAGTTGTTTTTTAATTGTATGTGTTTTTGAAAAATGAAATATTTTAACAAAATTTCTTAAATTTTATTACAGATTAAGTATATTTTCCTATTTTAGTATTTACAAAATACATTATTTTTGTGTTGACATATATGCTGGTTACACTCGAAAAAATGTTACTATTAAATTAACAAAACGAAAAAAATTACGTTTAATGAATAGGTGAATATGTATTTATGTGATAATTAAAAAAAAGTAAAACATTGTTTTTTAATTATTTTTTTTCTACTTCATTCAAATACAATTTTTTTTCTATTTTTGTCAACTAACTGTTATTATTCTTTTTTAATTCAAAATACTAAAAAGAAACGTATTAAATCTAAATCTAGATGTGATCTCTGATTCTAAAAATATTAATCCAGAAACTATTGATACGCGTATTAAAATTTTATATTTAGTAAACCACTTAACGATTTGAT
The DNA here is from genome assembly GCA_035610365.1 of Aquatica leii. Taxonomy (NCBI): domain Eukaryota; kingdom Metazoa; phylum Arthropoda; class Insecta; order Coleoptera; family Lampyridae; genus Aquatica; species Aquatica leii. The sequence continues at coordinate 35,875,232 of CM069437.1, read as the reverse complement.
ATATCTTCCAAGAGTATTTTTATTTTTTTTGATTTTTTTTCACTAGTTTGAAATTTCACTTACCTACGGAAGTAGTTTTTTCTTTCAAACACACATGGTTTGCAACATCGCATATCTCATCTTTAGCAGCCTCTTTATTAAGCGTGTCTCCACAATGCTCATTTATTCTAAAAGTATTACACACATAACACTTTCTGGAAGTGCCTAAAAATATTTGCTTATTAAACAATCACGTATCACATAAAACCAAACCTAAAATGACCATCGAAACTGAATCTCACACAGAAATAGTATTATGTAAAATCCTTAAAGGAAATACCTACTCACCTATAGTTACACACCATAAACAAACTACAAGCAATAAAATTCGTTTCATTATTTGATTTTAACAACAGGCGCTTGTAATAACAATTAACAGACTAAGAATTTTCAACGTACTAATCAAAATTTATTTTTGAAATTAGGTTGAGGAGAGAGTAAAACTAAATTTTCAAACACATACTATGTGTGTGCTATTTTTAATCTGTTACAACGTGTTTGTCTATACAGTGTGCACGATTAAAGTTTATGTACAACTTATCAATGTAGCAACAAATAATGAAAAGAGGTAGTAGTTAGTTCTTGATTTTATAGACGAGTTACAGAAATCTGTCTCACAAGTGGCACAGAAAGTTGAAGCTGGAGATTTAGAATCGCAGTGATCTATTTTAATGCAGCTTCGGTGGGTAGCTGCAGATTGTTTACCTGAAAACAAAGAAAACATTAATATTTTGTTGTTACAATAAAAATTGCTTTTATTGGTTCTGAATTACCCGGATTGTTGCATAGCTGAGTGTTGTAAATATTAGCACTCAAGTATAGAAGTCGAATTATATATAAATGTATTTATGTTTTTAAATTATATGTAACACATATTTATGTTAAAAATGATTAGATGATTTATTTACTGTGTTACAATGTTTTGGTGGTTGATTAAATTCGTAAGGTCAAATAAGTTCGTAATTTTGAAATTGTAAACAAATGTTTAATTATATTTTTGTAGTTAGATTTGGTAAATTAACGTGAATTTAACAGTTTTTATCATGATTTTTAAAGCATTTGTTAACTGAGTAATTTTATAATTTGTTGTTTTATAGTTGTTTATTATATATAACTTACATATTTTGTTTTTGTCCTACGATAATATCAAGTTGTGGTTGTTTTGTAAATGAAAAGATATAAACATCGAACAGTTATTAAAAAAAAATGCAGGAAAAAAGTAAATAAAACTGAAAGAAATTAACAACTTACAGATTCGAGTCCTATTATTGTGACTACTACTATTTGCTATAATGCGAGAGAAGAGTAATGTTGAAAAATTGTGTCATGTTGCTACTACTACTACAACTTACTTATGATTCGTTTTTTAATGTGTAAAAAGCCAACTTACAAATATTTTTTGTCTTATACTTATTCCACCCATCAAGAACTGGCGTCATATTCATTATGTTTGTGTTCGCAAGATGAAGAACAAGCTGTTTTAGTTAACAAAGCAACAATAGTCTCATAAATCAAAAGCAATCACTATCTACTAAAAACTATAATCGATGAGAAACAAAAAAAAAACAAAATTAAAAAAAATATATAAACGTTTAAGTTAAAACAACAAGAAACAAATAAATAGTTACAAAATATAATTAAAACGAGATAACACAAAACAGATATAAAATATACAAAAGAAATACAAAAAAAATTTAAAAAAGCAAAACTATTAAAAAATTCTATAAAATGTTAAAAAAAACAAAGGGACATCTTACATCACATCGCATACAGACAAATAATAAATGAACAAAAAGAATAAAAAAAACTAAAACATAACATCACAATAATTGTAATTGATTGTAAATCTGATAATAAAAAAATCAAAATCAAAGTTGAAATAATGCATGTTAAATAGAAAAAGATGTCTAAAGTTGTTTTTGCCATCAATTTAGTAGTAATGACAACAACCAAATATACAAACAAAAATACATTAAAAAAAAATTTTTGAAAAAATGTGAAAAAAAGTATGTAGATTAAAACAAAACAAATCTGTGAGTACTATAACAGACTAGAATTCCGGTAGGAAAAATGAAAGCGAATTTATGATATCTTATCTCGTACTCAATTAAATGCACCGGGTTAAGTTGTTGTAAAAGGTATGCATAGTGAGGCTGTTTTACTTGTTATAGGTAATCTGTAAAAAAATTGTCCTAAATCAAATTATAAACGTTTTAAAATAATATTACAAAAAATATTTGATTTATAAATAGAAAATAACGTATTATAATTGCTGGTAGAAGATTCTAGCAAATAGGAGCAAATTAAAAACTAGACAAATCCATGAATCACTTTGGATAAGATGCTGTAATTTAATACTATTTTAATTTTAATGCATTATTGTTATTCAATAAAAACATTTTTTTAACAGTTTCTAAACAGTTCCAAAGCTTGTCCCTAAAAATATTTTTAGAAGCATTCTTGTGAACAAATTATATTTTAATACAAATTATCACGGGTATTTTGTAATTTTTTTCACATCAAGACAACGACATGCACGTAAATGAAGAATACAAAACTAAGTTTAGAAAATGTACTGGTTTAATATTGATAAATAAAAAATAATTCTATAGTTTTTTCCAAAATTTGATTTTCAAATGTTATCTTTTTAGTCATCTATAACAAAAAGTTTTTCTCCATAATAATGTCAAAAAAAACCTCTTTCTTTTAAAACAAATTTCGTGTTTAATGGGTCAAGTACGGTAAAAACAATAAATGTCATAAGTTGATTCTTGAGAAAAAATAAGTTTATTTGGTGTACATTCTACTGGTATTTTATTCATGCAAATTACAGTGCATCTAAAGGGTTCTAAAAAGAGTGAAGTGAAAAATTTATGTATCGTGTCGATTGATCTTCATCTATATCTATATATAGCAATATAAAGCTAGAATTATATGTAAAACTAAATATTAAAACAACGCAAAAAAGAATATTCTTTAAAGTATAATAATAAATCCGTAAGTTTAATTTAAGACGTATTATAACCTATAAAATCTAGAATTTTACAGTGTTGTTTTAAAAACCACTTTGATACACGTTATTCAATGTATTAAAATGATTATTAAAAATTTTTAAAGCAATTACAACGTTTTCAAAGAAAAACGCTAATAAGATGTTTTCGAAATTTTCATGCAAGTAATTGTTATAAAAACGTTAACAACGAATTGTTTATAAACAAAATAATGATTCATTGTACAATTTTTTCCATAAATATACAGGTGTTTGGTAACAGTGTTTCGAAAACACACATATAGATTCAGCAACAAAAAAAAACAAGTACAAAGCGGTTAGTTATTTATATTTCGGTTCAGATAAAATTTAAAAAAATATTTTATGTTACGAAAAAAGACGAATTTAAATTAAAATGGTATTTACATATTTACAATAATTGTTCCTTCGTTCACTTGAAGGCACAAATAGACTTTTTATCCTAAAGATCGGCAAAGTTTTTCTAACATGTGTTACGAGAATTTACTGTAATTCAAAGGTAGGCGGATAGCTCAATAGAATTCGGCGAGTGGATTGCAGGTCTCGGTGCGCTAATTATAAAATAATTTAAAAAGGCGCCAAAACGGTCGAGAACTATTATTGGCAGATACCGTTTAAATTTGTACAACATTAGAAGAGAACAAATGATAAAACACAGACTATAACTTCAAACATATTTATTTTAACAAAGAGAGAGAAACGATGTAAAATTACATAAATGCTATCAATTAAGAGTTTGTTGTTAAACATCACGGACAATAATCGTTGTTACATCAACGATTATTGTCCGTGCCTCTTAGGTTGAGTACATTGTACATAAAATTAAATTTGTTGGTTTAACTTTTACATTCCAAAAAAACAAATGAATATTGGTGAATATAACACAAATATTTAATATCTCATGATTAAGGGAAACAAAGCGCACCGTTTAATAATATATTACCCAAAAAAAGTTATACTTTATTGTGATAACATTATATGAACGTACAGTCGTCTGTGCATACAATTGACAACGTAGACAAACAAACTAAACAAGAAACAAAAGATTCACAATTTTTGAACTGAAGTATCCTGTTAGCTACCGGTACATTCCACACAAGTTCCTAAAATTTGCTGAAAAGTAAGGTATCACGTACAAATAGCGTTATCACAAATAAACTCTTTAAGTTTATACAATCTATAAAACAAAGAATAAAATGCGTTAAGTTTTCCTAAACTAGTATAGATATTTCAGTAAATGGGCCTTCCAATTTGTTCGTAATCGTAGCAATTGATGTTCTCAATTAAGGTAGGTCAAATACACATCTAGAACGATTCTCAATACTGCATTAATTGTCGTCACCATATGAATTTTCCAGTATGAAAAAATAGGTGTCAGAATCCCAGCATTAATAGAACACGCGCCGGTAACCAAAGTTATTAATGATTAAATAGAAAAATTAAAATGGCAATAAGAGGTAAGGGTAAGGAACCCGGATTAAGTCCTCAAAACAAACGCATTTAATTTGTCATTTAGGACTTTACACCAACATATGCGTCTGACTTTTGTTCTGCGCCAAATGGAGGTGGCCGATTAAAAATGTAACCACATATATTGCAAGGATGCAAGACAGAATTCATACAGTTTAAAAACCAAACCAAAATATTTTCAAAGAAAACATATTATTACAATCATCTTGCATCGCGTAGAACGGGGTGGCTTAGCCTACGTTGCTTAAAACAATATTAATTGCAGCATCTAGTGAAGAAAAGTTAATGTTAACATCTGTTTTTTGTTAGTAAATTGAAATTTGCCATGCAGTAAAAATCTGATTGTGGTAATATATTTAAATGTAAGTTGATCATATTCATTAATATTAGTTAACGTTTAAAATTTTTTTGTTCTAAAGAGTGCAAAACTCATGGTTCCAAAACATGCTCTAATTTTTTTTTTTAAATTAAAGCCAAAAAAATTTCGTTTGAGCGGCTAGTTAAAAATACGGTTTACACCCAAACACAGTTAAAGCTATAATAGTGCTGTCTTGTGCACTAGAAAGCAAATGTCTTTGAACCTAAAGAAGAAACCATATGTAAAAAAACGCAGGCGTTTATCTTTTATATTCTAGCTTTCTAGCTTTAAGCACAATTATCTTTGAAAAAATAAGTGTGTTCTTTCTAAATTGTTATAAACACCAACTAGTTAACAAAGTTGCCAGAAACATTACTCACAGCAGAGCTGAAATTAATAAAAAAATTGTCAACAATTTTGTGATCATCTAAGAAATAAAATAGAAAATGTATCAGATGCAAATGTATGGAACTATAACAAAACATGTCTCGTTGATGATCCAGGCTAAGGTAAAGTGTTAATGGGACGAACTACAAAGTACCCTAAAATAATCAAAAATTCCCACAAAACAAACAAGTATTTCGATTATAATGTGTGACAATGCAACAAATGAACTTACTCCTGTTTACGTAGTCTACAAAACTGAGGAAATGTAGAGTACTTGGGCTAAATAGACCTTGTAATGCGTAATATAATTGCACAAAGTCCGGGTGGTTTGACTCGCCGTGTTTTAAAGACTGTTTTGAGTTTACCCTTCTTTCTACTCTTAGGAACAGAAGGGGGAAAAATAATAATACAGTAAGGTAAGTGCTCCTAATCAGACCCGGTCTTTTAATAAAGCCTACTCGTCATTGTAAAAAAAAGCATAAATGTTACAAACAATACAAATACATTACAAAGATAGATTTTTATCCCAAGCGTAGACCACCAACATTTCTTATCTTACAGCCACACATTATCGCCATGCATGGACAATTCCTTTAACCCGACTTGCTAATAAGATGGATTATGAAAACGTGTATTTTGTTCTTCTGGAGATATTGTAATAATTTGTAAAGAAAATCGTAAGTACATGGTCTCAGATAATGCTTAATATGTATTGATACTTGTAACATAGATAATTTATTTTCCAAGCATACCTATAAAAATATAAACAAAATTGTAACCTAAAAAATTGGTACATTTAAGAGTCTTAATAAAGCCCACAAAAGTTTTAAATAAGATCGCAGACGCAGAAAAGGTAAACCGGAATGGTCTATACATACAAAAGAGAGGATGACCACACAAATATTTGTAAGATGAATAGATCCCTGTGTCAACTTTAAACCAGCAGGTAGAGTTATGTTATTTTTGACGGCGTATCGTTACATCTAGACTACATTGTTGTAGCGGCTGCGGAAAAACACCGGATCACTTTATTCTGTTTGCCAGTAATTGCAGTCAATGGATAAAGGAATTTTAAAGCTTTTTAAGGCGTCCTGGGATGACGAAGTGTTTCTCTATTAAACAATAAACTTAACCTTACATTAACTAAACCAGTTTTAAACTGATATTTAGTAAAGTGTGCTTAAAAACAGATAGTTCAAAGAACGACTGGATTTCGCGAAACTAGAATTTACCCTTGCGATCTAAATATCATCTCGGACGCGGCATATGCCGCGTCCGAGATGATTAACAGATGAAAAACAGTTAGATGAATAGTAAATAACAAAAATGGAAATATTCTAGAAGTCGCAAAAGTTGCTCCTATAAATGAAGCTGTTGGTCTGGCTAACACTACGAACATTATCAATATTTCTGATAAAGCTAAAACTGGCTCAAGCGGAAAAGGAAACATAAATGCTCAGATTCCAGATCCTCATCAGATGACAGCGTTTATTGTTTCGAAATACCTAATCGTCTGAAGGCAGAGAGAGCTTCTCGGATGAATGAAGAAATAACCAAAAATTTTACTAACACCTGACATTGAAGAAAGGAAAATTACACTAAGGAAAAAAATAATTATAAATCTCAAAAAATTGCCTGTTTGATGAATAAAATAAAAGAATCCACGTCAAATGGACGCGGAAATTTAAACGCGCGACAAAAGGACACAGACATTTGGCCTCAACGATATTTGGTCGCAACGTTATTTGGACGCAGCGACACTTGGACGCAGACACATCGAACGTAGATTTCATGTATTGGGGTATTGTTTATTTAATAAAAAATTAATGGTTTTCGTGTAGCAGGATGTGGACAGTAATACGAGCCATTCCATATTAATAATAATCGCCTACACTTAGGTAATTAAATTGAATAGAACTGTGGTATCCCGTAATTGAAGCTCTTTTAGAGATAATTAGAAATTTGATAAGCATTATTAAAGAGTATTTAAAATAGTGTGTATATAATGCAACTGACTTGCAATATAGCTCACAGTCGTTACGTTGATCGTGTCGCAAGGATGGTGCTTCAATTTGTGAAAAGTACAAAAGCCAAAAATATGCTTCTGTATGACGAATTTATTCATAAAAAAGAACTCATTAGCGGTAAAAAGATAATTTGGAAATGCGTTAATTTCAAATCCAAGTGTCCCGGTCGCGTACATAGGTTGGACGAAGAAGTCGTGAAAAGTGCTAGTCACAATCACGTTGCTGATGCTGCTAACATAAAAGCTAGAAGAGCCATAAATCAAATGAAAACAGCAGCTGAAGATTTGCAAATTACAGCTCAAAGTGTGTTGGCTATTGTAGCAGAAGGTACATCTTGTGCAGCAGTAGGGCAATTACTTTCGGTGTTATCCATGAAGCAAACAGTACAACGTATTAGAAAACAAAAAGAAGGTGCGCCGGCAATTCCAAGAAGTTTGATGGAGCTAGTTATACCAGATGAATACCTACAAGACAACAGAGGGGGCCCTTTCTTCTATTTGGCAGTGGTCCAGGTGAAGATCGCATTCTGCTATTTTCCACTGAACGAAATTTATCGTATATGGAGCATATCAGACATTAGTATATGGATGGCACTTTCAAAGTCGCTCCACCGCTTTTCCAACAAGTATACACTATCCCTGGAGTACAATAGAATAATGTAATCCCAACGATGTATGCATTGCTCCCCAACAAAACTGAAGGCACGTATAAACGATTATTTGAAAATCTTAAAAGGTTGAAACCAGGATTACAACCGACTACTGTTATGGTCGATTTTGAAAGAGCAGCTATTAATGCCGTGTAAGGTCAATTTTCAAAAGCTACATTATGTGGCTGTTTTTCCACTTTACCCAATGTATATGGAAACATATTCAAGAAGCAGGATTACAACGAAAGTACAATAACGATCCAGATTTTTCCTTGCAATTAAAACAACTAGCGGCTTTAGCTTTCGTACCGGAGGACCATGTAATTGTTTGTTACTAGGAATTAATAGACAGTGAGTTTTACATTGATAATGAAAATATTTTATTCACCAGTCACCAAGTATTTTGAAAATACTTGAATAGGTCGTCTAGATAGAAGACGACGAATTCAACCACTATTTTCAATAAACATGTGGAATGTTTATTAAAAGGTGGTGAAAAATTTGCCACGAACTAACAATGCGGTAGAAAGATGGCACAGTAGCTTTGCCTCCACACTTAACGCCAATTATCCATGTATTTGGCGATTTATAAAAGCATTAAAAAAAGAGGACAGCCTCAATTGCGTGAAAATAGAGCAATTAATAGCAGGTAACATAGTCCCACAAAGGAAAGTGTATAAAGACACAGCACAGCGCATAAAATATATAGTTGCTGACTATAAAAACCGTCTAATTATGGAATATCTACGAGGAATTTCACATAACTTTTAATTCCAAGTGTAGATAATATAGCTATTTGAAAAACCTCCACCAAAAAAATTAAAATAAAATATAAAAAATTAGAAGTAAAATGACCGAATGTTTTGCAACGTGAAAATAATTTGAATAATACAAAATACACAAAAACACTTTTAAACACGCCAGTACAAGTACTGCCAGTTTTAGCCTGGACAAAGTGCGAAGGAAAGTTTACGTATCTATTCGGTGTACGTAATGGTCTGCGTCCAAATGTCGCTGCGTCCAAATGACGTTGCGACCAAATATCGCTGCGTCCAAATGCCGTGGCGACCTAATATCGCTGCGTCCAAATGTCCGCGTCCTTTTGTCGCGCGTCCAAATTTGCGCGTCCATTTGTCGTGATACGGAAATAAAAGAAAAGCATAAGTCAAAATAAAAAAAAATGAATAATTAATGAAGAATGAAAGTAGTTGAAAAGTGGAACTGCCCTTTATCTAACGAGGAAAGACAGTTGGTTATGAAACTTTGTTTAAGGTGCCACAAACAGTGTTGTGTAGGATCTAGATCCAAATAATTTAGATCCCAGATCTAGCTTCACAAGGGGATACTGTATCTGAATTTAGATAACTTATAATTTAAGATCTAATATCTAGAACTAGATCCATTTAAATTTTGAGTAAGGATCTAAATCATATTAATTTACATATTTTTTCATTAAATCACTCTTGACAAAATAAATGTAAATTTATTATTGTATTTCGAATATTGCTTGAAATTTAGCTAATCAAACAATATTTCTAAAATTAATCTATAAAACATCTAGATCTAACTTTAAAAATCTTGAGTGTTGATCTAGATCTTTATGTACGTGAGGATCTTGAATCTGGATCTAGATTCTAATTTTCAAATGTGTCTGGATTTAGATCCGCAATTGCGAAATGTCACCCAACACTGATAAAAAGGTAATGAATATGTATTCACTTTTGTTTTAATAAATCTTCGAACGTATCACAAAACCACCCCGTTCTCCGGCGAACGGACATTCTCTACCTTTCCATTTTTGAGAATAAGAGTTGACATACGTTTTGTAGAAAACGTTGCATTAAATCCATTACATTGTTTTCAACGTATAATTTCGGATTTTTACTTACAATTTAAAACCTGTCGTATAAGCAGCTTATATTACATTTTCAATTTAGCGTTGACATTCTGTTTTTTAATACCAAATGGTTTTTTTGGATTTTGTTTAATTGGCAATACTAGATTTTACCGAGAATAGCGTATGTTGGTTAAATAGGATAGTTTTGGCGTTCCACATCTTCTTTGTATCTGAAAGTGCCGATAAAAACCTAAAGTTTAAAATCCTTTTTGTACTTATTAGCACATGTTTGTTTTGGTAGTTGTTGGGTAAGAATAATTCTGTAAATTCGACGTTTGATTGAAATTCCGTCGTTTATATTTAATCACGAAAGAATTTATGTGTATTACGGCTGCATCCCAAATTTTTGTTGGGCTGATAAGAACATTTGGTAAGTGTAGAAAATGGCGGAACCAACAATACTAACTCATTGTTTCTTTTAGTGGTTTTTATTTTTTTCTAGAATATCTTTTTCTTATCTTTCCGTTCGTATTCATTTCTGGATGAATTACTGCAATTTATTCTGCCGTTCAATTTGGAGGATGCTTGCTAATTATTTGATGTAACAATAACTTGGCCTACGCTGTCACCAGCAAGAGTTAAGAAAATAACTAGCGGCGGGCCGGATAGTTATGTACATCTCAGATAGAAGCTTAGATAAAGCTACAGTTTTAATAATTTATTATATTCCTTTAAGGAGACAACGGCAGTCCTCTTTGCGGCTCTCGTTAAAATATTGCATCGGATAACATCATTATTGTAATCTATTTTGTATGTTAATCTGTAAGTTCAAGTAACATACTCAACATTTAAATGAATATTATTAAAATCTTGTGTAAAAATTAATTGTAAGATTTCTCGTCTCGCAAATTGCTTCGGCCCACAGGTCAATTAACATCTGAAGTTAATAATTGTTATTGCAAGCTTGTACTTTCAACGTACCTGTAAATTCGCTTTTTAATTTAGCTTGATATACTGCCGTAATAAAAGACAATATCAATAACGGTCTTTATAAAGTTTAAATACCTAACCTTAAAGTGTAACATCTTAAAATTAGTGACATACTATCAATTTAATTAATAATTTATGTTCAACCGTACGTAACTTATAGTTCTAAATTTTATTATGTTAAAACTTTTTATTCTATTTTCTTTGTATTAATAATAAATTTAGATGATTGTGATTCCTTATGTGCTTATTTATCTAAGATTTTCCTGTGCTCTCACTGCTGTTATAACTTTATCCGGCGTTTAGAAAGGTATCTGTTCGTGACCGTTAGTTTCAGTCAGATTATCTCTAGTAGCAGTAACGTGCCGCCTAAAAATACTTTACTTTTCCAAAATTGAAATGGATATCTGCGTCTTCTTTTAAAATCGATTCTATTTTTGAAAACTTGAAGCTGACAAAATAAATATTTCACCAACAGATTACTTAGCAGAGTACTAGCGATCTAAATGAATTATTTGCAAACGGAAATCGGAAATACTCTATCAACCTGATAATAATGGTTCATAAAACATCAAATATTTAATTAATATTTCAGTTATGTACCATGTGTGTTCAGGCAGTACAAGCATGCTAATGCCGCAAAATCAATTAAATATGAACTTTATCTGAAACAAAAAGTCGGAGCCCACAAGCTCATTTAAAATCTCTCGCTTATTTTTGGTTGCTGAATCTATATCCGAGTTTTTGGAACACCTTAATAAACACACTGTATATACAACGGTTATATTGCGTGTTTTAATTTGAATGTAAAACCAACAGTATGAAACAGATGTACTCAAAGTCTATAGCACATAACTTTTTGATTCAACTGCGCAAGTGCGTTGAGTGTAATGTTCTTATTAGTTAATACGGCTTATATAAATGGGCAGTTTAACTAACCAACAAAAACATTATATTCCATACTGATGCAAAAGATAAAAACAATACATGCGATAAAGTTATGAAAGATTTATATTTTGATTTTATTTTCTTTTCTTATACGATATTTTTATGACATGCGCGTAACGTATAATAAAGTTGGCTTTTGCCTTGTAAAACAATTTTTTTCGAGAATGAAACAAAAAAGTTTAAAACGTTTTTGTTTTTGTTGAAAACCAATTTCGTTAGGTATTTATTATGCTATTAAAGTCAATTATTTTATTGGCTACGCATATGTGATGTCAAAATAATTTGACTCGATTCTGTATATATTTGTGGTTCATATTTATTGACAAAAAGCAAACGTATTTTTTTCATAATGTTACATGATTGTTATTTAACATTGTTAAAAAATCAAAATCGTTTCGTTATTCAATAAATTCATGAACCGAAAAAATTTAAAAATAGTTTACTAAACATCAAGTAAAAATCGTAACAACGACCGAACAAAAGTTTTGTTGAGGAAGACTCTAATTGAAAGTGCAAACGTTTAAGGAAAGTAACTATGTACATTATTACTATATCATGCCCACACACTAATGAAGAAACAATTACGCAGAAAAGTAAAATCAAAAATAGTAGATAGGGTATTTGCAATTGAAATGTAATTTTAATTTTTGTTACTTACTCAGAAACGTCTGATGAACACTAGCTGAAATATAAAAATATTTGTTTATTTATTTTTATCAATTTAAGTAAAGTGCTTGTCTTCGTGTTATAAAATGGTATGTCTTGGTAAGGTGCGTTTTTTTTGCAGTACAAACACTACAAACATCTACAATGTAGAAACAAATAATTTTAGTTATTGGTTTTAGAAATACATCAAAAGCAACAATAACCAAAAATTTAGATTTGTGGGTCAACATTAAAAAAATTTTAAGCTGTATACAATTAATTTAACATTTTAATAGTTGTATTTGAATGTATTAAGTTGGCAACTTGTATATATACGCGTAGATCCTGAAAAAAATAATTTACAAGGTAATTGTTAAAAGTTATTTTTTTAATCAAAGACATTTTTTCTCTTCGTTAAGAAGACAAATAGAACCACATAACAATCAGATTTTATACTTTTACATTTGTTGTAAACTGCTTAAAAAAGTGGTTTTGTTTTAGATGTTATTCAAAGTTATATTGTGCTAGGCGTAGGCATTACATTTTTTATTAATCTATTCTAAGAAAAAAATAACAACGGTTTTTATTATTTATAGAACTATTTATTTTAATTTAAAATATTAGTTACAAATTGCAGTAACTTCTTCACATGCGTGGCATTTATTCAATTCAACATTTACAGATGCAAGTATAAATACAAAAAACAAAAAAAAATAATATAAACTGAACTGATATTACAAATTTAAAACCTCAATTAATCAAAAAATATATAAATATGTCAAATTTGATTTTGTTACTTATTTTTTCTATTGCAAAAATACAAATTTCATTGTAAGTTGTAACACGACACAAGAAAACTTATAATTTTCTCTTGTTTCTAAAATTATTATTTGTATAAGTATCTATTTTAGTTATTGATTAATTATTCATTATTTATTTTTGTATGCACGCGAACAGTTTAACTCTAATTGACTACCCTACTTTATTTGTAACGCTTTTAAGTGGGTTTTTTTCTAGTTTTTCTTGTTTAATTTTGGAGTTATTATCTCTCCACTAAAAACTAATACATGTGTTAACTTTTTTGTATTTTAGCTGTAACTAACATTAGAAATACAAAAAGTTGTGCAGACATGTTGAAGTGTTTGTTGGTTAAGTTTCTGAAAAAAAAGATTTGGATATTATGTAAAAATTTTAAAATTATAACGGTGTTAGTTAAAAGAAAAAAAATAAGCTAAGCATAAGGTTAAGTACAGCTTGAAGTTATTACTAACGTTTAGAAAACAAAAAATAGTGTTTTTTAAATTTTGTATTAGAAGGCTTAAAAAAATTGCTAAATCGTAAAAACGCATTTTTTGTACGAATTTAACATAATTTTTCAGCGCCTGTCAAGCTACTAAATAATGGCAAAAAACTTATATTTACATTTAAAAATGTGTGTGGAAAATTTACTTACGTATTTTACTCTAGTGTTTTATACAAAGTTAAATAAAATAAACGTTATTGGAAATATTTTTTATTTTTTTTAAATAACATTAACAATAACATTATAACTGACAGCATAGTTTATTTTGATCATATTACCAACGGCCAATGAAACGCTTCCTACCTGTTCTGTACAGCGCACATTTTGAATTTTTGTAAAATAATTAAATAATATAATTTTAGATCTTTGATTTAGAGAAAATTTTTGCGGTATTTTATTTTTGATTTTTTTATATAGTTTTTCCATAGATTTGACCAATTTTTTGTAGTTGTCTTATAAGTTCGAGTGACTTGAACCAGTGGTCTTACAGTTGTAATTAGGTTTACTAAACGCAAATTATCTACGAAGTTGATGAGAACTTAGTTTGTTTTGCCAGCGTAAATAAATTCGTTGATGAATTAATGCATTTTTTTGTTATACAAAGACAAATTTTAGACCATATTTTTGAAGAAGTTTTTTTAGATACATTGCAAAAACCCAAGTTCTTACAGTTTTGTCAAAATAAAACCGCAAGCAACGAATTGTCAATAACCCTGTTAGTAATAATGCAAACTTTAATCGTCAACCCCAACACAGACGAAAAAATTGACCATAAAAAGAAGGAGTCCTTCAGACAAAATCCAAAAATAGGCATCAAAAATAATAACAAAACTTTATCCTCAATCTTTATTAATATGAGCCAGAGTATATTAAAGGACAATTGTTATGCAAATCCCACAGTTTAGTACGGAGCTGAAAGAAAACAACTATCTAGAAACTCATTATTTAAAATGTATTTTAGCACTGATATCTTAGAGCACATTATTTTTGAAAGCAATAGATATGATTTTCTACAGCCAGTACCAATAAGAAAATAATCCAGATAAATTTAAAATATTCAAGTACAACTATGTACATGTCAATATATGGTCTGCATAGACAATGAATGTATTTAGCTAATGAAACAAAAGTTCCTTGAATGACAGATAGAATAAACGAAAGATATATAAACAATTTTTCAGTCACATTGATAGAGTTACAGTGAGAGTTATCATATGGTTTGACAATAAGTGTCATACTAGCTATCACTTTCTGTAAAGTTAAAACTACAAACGTTGCTAAACAATTCTAAAAAAAAAGTAAAACTGATGTATGCAGACCCGTCATAGTTAAAGAGGATAACAGATTTGAAAGCATAGTTGACGTTAGACGGATTGATAGTTTACTACAAAATTTAGATTTGTTCCAAGAAATAGTATCTACGAATATATTTTTACTGTTTTGATATGACTTTAGTCAATGCATAAATTAGGTACAAGGATTGGAAGAAAAAGAAATATCTGATCTACTGCAATTTAAAAGAAGCTGTAGATCATTTTTGGTTTTTAGAAATATTGTCTATGAATAGAAAAAACTGGGCTCTCCATCAACAAATTCAATTAACTAACATTATGAGAAAAAAAAAGAAGAGGCTCTACAAAACCGATTCCAAAAAGAAACCAGATAAAACATTGGCTTAACAAAGATTGAGTAAGGCATAAGTACAAGTAACCATTATTTATCTTTGCATCAAAAATTGTTTTGTAGAATTTCATAGGTAATAATGTTTTTTGAACTGGTCATTTTTATTGTGGTTGTTATTTATTAGATAAAACAAAACACTAATGTTTAACAAATAAATATTTTTTTAACTTTTTTTATTTCATTGATTGATTCCAGTATAATTTTAAAACAAAAATATTTTTTAGAATTCTGGTAATTGTTTTAAACATCTTGGTTATTGTGACAAAATCAAACGAAAAATGTTTGCACACGTAAACACAACATTATTTTGCACTTATCTATAGGGTTAATACATCAGTCAAATGTTGGAAGACACCATTGGAAATTTGGCAGCGTTTTTCAATGATTGTATGTTGGATAGAATTTTAACCCTGCAGTACCCGTACTCGATCTGTGAGACCAACGACATACATAATTCAGTATATCATATGATGCGCATGCGTTATTTTACCGTCTCTTTCAGTACCTTCCTACGTATTGCCGTTGAAGATCAGTACAAAGTTTGAAGTTCGTGAGTGCAGTGGTTCAAAAGTTATTTATAGTTTCGGTTTCACAGACCGAAGCGGGTACTCACGTTGTTTTTATTTTTATTTTTGATGTTGGCGGAGTTAGGTAGTATTTCCGTGATTTTTTAGTAATATTAATTATTGTTATGCTGACCAATTTTCGTCATGGGAGATTATGAGCGGGAACAGGCGCGACTGAAACAGATGATGAATGACCTAATGGGGG
Organism: Aquatica leii; assembly: GCA_035610365.1. Lineage (NCBI taxonomy): Eukaryota > Metazoa > Arthropoda > Insecta > Coleoptera > Lampyridae > Aquatica > Aquatica leii. The sequence goes on along the minus strand of CM069437.1, from coordinate 35,859,100 downwards.
AGGAGGATGACAAAAACGTATTATATGATGATGAGACGTCTTCAGACGAAGAAGATTTACTTGAAACAAAAGGAACAAACAGCAATACTGAACAAGAAATATCTGACTGTGAAGACCTCCGTAAACAAGAAACCAATAAATTGGGCTATGAAGGGAAAACTAAAGTTACAAAATGGAGAAAGCATGCACTACGTAAAAATGTACGAATCAGACCAGAAAATAAAGTCATTCGTATACCATCGTCAAGACTATCTACAAGGTCATTACAAGAACCACTTGAGATTTGGAAATATTTTAGCAATGATACAATGTTAGACCTCATTGTAAATAGTACCAATGTTTTCATAAATTAAATATCCGTAAAAGTAACGTTAGACTCACAAATAAACTAGAAATACAAGTTCTACTAAGATTATTATACTATACGGGAATTCTACAAGCAAACCATTTGAACACTAAAGACCTATGGAGAACTAACGGGTCAGGAGTCGAAATTTTCCGGTTGACTATGTATTTGAACAGATTTCGATTTCTTCTTAGCAGCCTTAGATTTGATAACAACAAAACGCGCAATGAAAGGAAAAATATTGATAAATTAGCTCCCATACGAGAATATTTTGATCAGTTTATTGAGAATTGTAAATATGGTTATAGTCATTCAGAATATGTTACTATATATGAAAAACTCGAAGCGTTTCGTGGGCGATGCGGATTTAGGCAGTATATTCCGTCAAAGCCGAATAAATACGGAATTAAAATCTTTGCAATGTCAGATGCCAAAATGTACTACACCAGCAATTTAGAAGTACATGTAGGCACTTAGCCAGAAGACCCATATATCAAAAGTAACAGTCACGATGCAACAGTTGAAAGACTTTGTGAAACCATATATAGCACAGGGAGGAACTTGACTTTAGATAATTGGTTTACAAGTATTAGATTGATCTATAGATTGCTGCAGAAAAAACTGACCGTTATCGCCACAATTCGAAAAAATAAAAGAGAATTGCCATTGAAGTTTAGTAAACCAGTCAAACGTCCATTGAAATCTAGTATATTTGGCTTCATGGACAATTTCACCTTAGTTTCATATGTTCCCCGAAAAAATAAAAAGGTACTGTTAGTTTCACGACGACGATGCAATTGATCCTGCAAGTGGTGAAGAATTTAAGCCGGAGATAATAACAATGTACAATAGTAGAAAGGACGGAGTTGATATTGTTGACCAACTATGTTCAAATTACAATTGCGCTAGGAATACTCGAAGATGGCCCATGGTGGTGTTTTATTCAACTCTACTTGTAGCTAGAATCAACAGTTTAGTAAGATATAGCTCTGATAACACCAATTTATTCATATTAAGACGCGAATTTTTACGTAAACTTGCCATGGATATGATAAAGTCACATTTACAAATAAGAGCTAATGTACAGAGTCTTCCTCGAAATTTGAAAATCCGCATGCAATAACTCTGTGGTTTAGAAGAAAATCCTAAAGTTGCAAATCTTGGAAACGAAAAAGGCAGATGTTACTTCTGTGACACGAAGAGAAATAGAAAAACACGTTATTTTTGCAAGAAATGTAAGAAGTTCATGTGTTTGAAGCATGTTATGGTAATTTGCGAATCTTGTTACGAAAACTCTGTTTCAGGTTAGTATTTTATTTTACAAGATTTTTATTATAAAATGTTATCATTAGGTATAAAAAGTTTTTTTGTTCTTCAAAAAAAAAATTTCTTTCAAATACTAGCTAATGTAATTTAGGTTTTGACTGTTTATTAAATAAATTTGACCATATTTTGTTAATTTGTTTGTAAAAAAATGCACTGGACTAGAAGAATTCAAGATGACAAATGAAGCACAGTAGACGTAGATGAACTGCATGCATTTTATGGCTTATTACTTGTGGTTAGTGCTTTGAAAGCGCAGCAGAAACCAATCTTAAAATTTTGAAGTACAAAACACACACGCTTCACAAATCAATTTTTGTTTTGTGTTACGTATCGTTAATAATAACGTTTCACATTTTCGTATGTTGATAAAGTTTTTGAAACGGCATTGGTAACCGGCGCTCTTAGTTGGATATATTAGACTAATTTAAAATCCACGGTCGGGTTACGTTGTCGCAACAGCATTTTCCTGTTTGATTTTGCTCGAGATCTTCTTTTTGACGCAGCTACTAAAAGTGGAAGTAGTATATCCTTAGAATGGTGTCGCAAACTTCATCGACCGATTCAGTCTGTATAATTGCATGTTGGATTGATGACTTTAAAAGTTTCGCTCAATTTGAATTTTGAACAATTGTCGAGCATCGTTATGTGACTTGCTTGCCTTCGTTTTAACGTCTAATTCGTATTAATCTTTTTGTAACCGTGTTACGTAATTTATCTATTTTTATTTTGTCTACTAAGCCTTAATTTTGTTATGCGTTATTATTTGTATGAAGCCTTTATTTTCATTAGTCTATTTTAAGGTCATTATTATTAAGATAGTCTAATCCATAATTCAGTCTTCAGCTGCTCTCAAAATTGTTTATTATTGGTAACGTTGTAACGTGTAAATTTTTTACGTTTGAATACGTCTGATTTTCGTTAACATTTTTGTATTCACTGTTGATATAAATCCTTTTGCGCAATACATTTTGACGCGCGCACATGCGTATGAGCCTTCTTCTTAAGTACGAACTGATCCCCCATCTTACGCTTAGAAATGAAGTAGTGAGCGGACATTTTTTTGCGTGCTGCAAAAAGTGGAATTACCACTTATTTAATTTGTGTTTGTGAATTTTTGCCCCAATGGTGAAAATTATTTAAGCTGGCGTTCGTTGTAGCCCGCATTTGTTAGTAGCACCGCATTCGTTAGTAGCAATTGCATTTTGTTGTATTTACGAAAATTAGAATAAAAAACCCGTAAATTAGAAGGGGTAAGTCATTTTTGTTTTGATTCGAATGGTATAATTCATCGCAATTTACGTTCTAGTTTTTTTTCTTTGTTCCGGATTTTTGGTTTCGTTCTTATACGATGTTTTTGAGTATGAAAGTCTTATGAATACGATTTCGATCTTTATACGTCTGCGATTATGGAAATTACGATCTACGATTATCAATTTTATCGATTCAAAGGCAAGATATCAATCAAATCTTCGTGAAAGATACGATTTATGGAAATTGCATCAGATTGCATCATTCAATGAGTCATGACCACACCTTAAATAAGAAGCTGCGCAATTCGTACGTTATAAAACCTTCAATGACACGTATGTAGATATCTGTAATTATTAGTTTTAAGTTTTGTTTTGGTTTCAATATTTAACCATTCATATATAAAAAATATTGTGGCGTCCAACTTATAAAATCTTTTGTATTTATCAAATTCAAAATTATTAATCTTAAGTAACGTAAGAATTCCCACGACTCTAATTAAATAAATATGAAAATTCTCATTGTTCTTATGTAGTTTGTGTTTAATGTGTTTTAAATAAATATTTTTGTGAGCTGACTGGTGCATTCATTTATTTGTATGTTACATATTTGGCACCGATTATTTGTGTGATGTTACAACGTTGATTTGTACCGTCCACTCACCGACATTTCAGCCATAGTGACGTGGTTGCTGTTGGAACAAAAAGGTTGGTAACAGCTGTAATGGTTAGTAACTGTACGACAAATTTATTGAAATAAGTTCGGTTTTGACGATATATGTACAAGAACAGAACGTCGCGAAACAAATATGTTAACGGCTATTCGTAACATACATGATATCTTTGCTGTAAATTGATGAACAAAAACAGGGTAAGGACGTCCTGTTTGTTTTTATTTATTTGTTCACGGTTTACAAAAGGTATGTAGAATTACAACAGAGATTTTTTAAATTTTTATATCAGCAAAAGAGCTGATTTGACAATCAAAAACTTTCACAGAAAGAAAGCGGAAAACGCATAAAAAAGTTTTAAAAGAATTGATTCCAAATCGCAATCGGGCAGAATATTTGATTAAAGTGCTTATAGAGAAAATGTAATTTTGATATTATACGTCTTAAGGAAATATAGAAGTGCTTTACTACTATCTTTACTAACAAAATTTAAATGTGTCCGGTGATGTGACGATTTTTAACCTCGGATTTTATTCTGGACTTAACTGACAAGCAACGCATTTGGATTTTGTATTTGTTAGTGTTTGATGATGAACGTTCATATCTTAAGGTTAACGTTGCAGTTTTTTCTTTCTTCGGCCTTCTTGGTACTGGTGCTTCTAGAACCACTCTGGACGGTCCAAGATAACAAATTCTAAAGTCTTTGGATATTTGTTTTTCTCCTTCTTCCGTGTCTTTTTGTAATTTGGTTATTAACGACAAATGTACGATTAGTTCTTCTGTCGTTTTCTTTGGAAGGTAAAGTAAGAACTCTTAACCCTTTGGTTATTCTGAAGTGTCCCAACAACTGATTTTAGGCATCGACTTCTGGAAAGTTATGAACTTCATTCTTGACTTTTGGTGTGGATTTTTAATTTTTCTTCTCCTTGGGTCAATACTATTTTTTTCGGATTCTACTAGTGCTATCTTGAAACTTCTTTATGATTAACTACTTTTAAACGGCTTTGTTACGGACGCATTCTCAAAACAGTTCTCTTTTGCTTGCGTTGCAAAAAATCGCTAACGAGGAGTTGGGCCTCATGCTGAGTATGAGTGTTGCAAAATCGTCGAACAGGCCGTGGTCTAGTCTAATGGTTTTAGTGAAGAAAAAAAATAACACTTATCGGTTCTGTGTCGATTTTAGAAAGTCGAACCAGAAGTATGCTTATCCGTTACCTCATATTATCTTCATCTTATATCGATTGAGAGATGCACATTTTTTTCCAGTTTTGATATTTGGCCGGCGTATTGGCAAATTTTGCTCTGAAAAGAATCCAATGCTTGTACAGCTTTTTCTGTTTTTTCTGGAAGCTTTTTTAGTTAACGCGCAGGCCATTTAGACTATATAATGCGCCTGCTACATTTCAGCGATTTGTTATGTTTAAAGTTAGTAGTTTAATTCTCAAGTATAAAAATTTCTCTTCAAGTATGAAATTTGTCCTTAGCACTCCCTACTCTTTCGTCAAAATGTCAAATTTTAGACAGCATATTTCATTTCACTTCCTGTTTAATTTGATTCTGTGCTAATTGTCTGTAGCGGATTTTGGTACCCACCACATGTTAACCGTTATCACTGAAGTTAACGAGCAGGTGGCATAGTTGGAAAGCTTCCATGACGTCACGTTATTGAAAACGTTATTTATTATACACCGTCCAGGGGTTGGAAACCTTAAGGATTATACTTCTTTTGGAGGTGAACTACTACTAAATCGAAGGGAAACGCTGCGTATTTGCGTTCTCAAATGACTGGATGCTAAAGGGGAACTTTACTTGTGTTAACGCTGTATGTTAGTTTGTATTGAATTTAATATAACTTTTTAGGTAACTCAAATACGGAATTAGCTAATCCCCTACTGGATACAACCGAACTGTGAGTATTACTATTTTAATTTTTTTTTACGATTTGTACTTTAGTGGTCATGTCGATTATGACCGTACGTACATGTTAGGTTAACATAATTAATAATATTTTGTGCTTTACAAACTCATGTGCAGTGCGCGTTGAGTCTCGAAGGCTTAAATTCTTTTGTTTGTCTGCGATTTTAAAATTTGCGAATATAAATTCATACTTTCTGCTTATGTAGAAGTTTAGACCGATAGGGTCAGCTTATTGTACGGTGTGTTGCCTAGTATACGGCACAACTGATAATCGATTCGACCCACGTATAAATGTTTAGGAAAATTTAGATTTATGTACTTTCTTCATCCTCTGTGATAAAATAAATATATATTCTGTGTTACTTTTGTAGTGTTATTTGTTTTTTTCCAGCTACGGATAGAGTTAGATGGTATCTCTATTAATTTAATCTTCCATCGTCTTAGCGCTTTTTTTTTAGATTTAAGTTATAATTTAGCATCACAAAGCCTTCGATCTCTCTCCGGAGAAGCTGTGCTAGTCGTTGCTTTGTTTTGTTACAAGAAGACCAGCGTAACAATGCTACCTAATTCGAGGAACCTGATTTTCTCGTAACAGATTAATTGATCAAGTATTGGGTGTGGATATAGAATCTTACATCGTAACAACTACGTTTGATAAGCATAATAGCGTACTCAAAAACATGTTAGAACGTCTAATCTCTGCTAAAGTTACCCTATGTCAGAAAGAATGCAATTTCTGCCTATCTGAATTAAAGTACCTCAGATACGTGGTCAACAAGGATGGTCTATTGGTAGACCCGGATAAGGTAACAGCAATAATTAATACTCCCGCTCCTTTAAACGTCGCTGATGTCAGACGATCTAGTAACATGACTAATTGGTACCGTCGTTTTAATCCTAATTTTTCTTCTCTTACGTCTTCATTTTCTTCTTTTACTCGTAAAAATGTTACCTTTTGTTGAACATCAGAATGTCACACCGCTTTTGATTTTTTAAATACGGTTTAGTTGCTGCTCCGATTCTGTCGTGTTCTAATTTTTCGTTTCTTTTTGTGGTACAGAAAAATGCTTTGGATTTTGGTTTAAGCGCTGTGTTAAGTGAAACGACTGCGAATGGTAAAAAAGTTGTTAGTTATCTCAATCAGTCGTTCACTAAAACGGCTTTATTTGAGTACTGAGAAAGAATGTGTAGCTGTGTTATGGGCCATAAAATTGTTCCGTTCTTAAGTGAAAGGATTCGATTTCTCTGTGATAATCGATCATGATTTGTTGTTGTAGTTAAATTGTTTGTAGAGTCCTTTGGAACCATTAACTCGTTGGTTTCTAAGGTTACAACAATACGACTTTTCGATAATCTATAGGAAAGGGAATTATCACGTCATTTTTAATGCGCTCAGTTCTTTTACTAGAAGCTGTCTATCTGTCTCATTTCTTTTTATACTTAATGTTTTGACTACTTGGTATAATTTGGTTGGTTGGTTGGTTGGTATATGGTATAATAACCTTCTTAAACGTGTCTTAGATGCTCCTCATAAATTTGTAAAATAGTCTGTGAAAGATAAAGCTTGTTACCATCGTGTTGTGACTCTTTTCTCTTTGGTTTCTTTTGATGTTTCAAAAATAGTAGTTATTATTGAACAACGTGCAATAATGATTTGTAACAATCACAATCTTCCTGTCGCTGGACACTGTGGTGTTTTGAAAACTACTGGGATTTTACAACATTACCTGCTCATGTCACATGCTAAATACGTTGTTGTCGTGTGTATACTGCGTATAAAGTGGAACAAATTTGTCCGCTTGAAATAATTGCTCCTCGTGCTGAGCCATCACACCCTTACCAAGTCTCTTGCTGTTACATTGTAGGTCCTCTGCCTCGATATTTGAAAAACGATAGTTATATACTAGTAACCGCTGAGTGTTTTACAAAGTTTTCTCTGTTTGTTCCGTTACGTTCAGTTTACTGGTGTTCAGTTTCGTAGTAAAAAATTAGCAAAATTTTCCGCCACTTATGAGACAACTATAGTCTTAGCAGCAAAATATTATCCTACTACTAATCACGCCGAAGGGATTACTTTTGTCTTAAAATCATGATTTCTTCATACGTCAAAAAAATCATAGACATTGAGATGTGGATCTCCCAAAGATTGGCTACGCTATTTGTTCTTCAAAACACGAGGTCATTGACTGTACTTCTTTGTTTGCACTTTTTAGACGTGCACTCTCTAAAGCGTACATTAAAATCAAATATTGACAATAAAGTACGTAGCTACATAGGTATCTATGTGTTAACTAAAATCCATTTTAACTTAGACTAAGAAAAGCCTTAACCCAAAAAAATAAAAAAATCTTGCAGTATCAGTAATTGGGCCACCCTGGCCAATGACTAGCACAAGTACAATTATGTGTACCGACAACAACCTAACCAAACTTTCTGCACTTAACAGATTCATAAAAAAAAATATAAGTATTACAATAAATGTATAGGTATCTCGATTATTCGCCAAAACAGCAACTTCATACAAAACTGACAAGCACAAAAGCTTACCAGTTTTCACTTCACAATGAGGACACACTTGACGCACTGTTGATGATTTGGCGCTAATTTACCAGGTTTGCCTACCCGACAATAAAAATTTCACCAGTAAATAAACAAATGTTTCTAACATCAAAAGAAACTATAAACAGGCAATGAAAAAAAATATGGACCTTTTGGAGTGGGCAATGACTGCTTCCAGGCCAAAATCTGTACCCATTACCATATTTGTTATAATTAAAAATTTGAATTAAATGTTTTTACAATATAAGAATAAAAATAAATTTCCAACTACAACCCAATAAAGCGTTTCCATGTCATTTGACGTTGCCTCCGAACAGCTGATATCTGATAACTAAAGTTACAGCTACATTTATATTCATTTTATGTTAATGGAACAATATTATATACATTCCAATACAAAAAAAAACCCATACAACTCTTCATAATCGAAGTTCGAATAACTAAGTCTAAACCGTATATTAGAAGTTATTTATGACATTTAGCCCCCGATCAGCTGTTTTCGCGCTGTCGTCACGTCACGTGGAAATGCCTAATTTCTGTAACAGTAAATTTACCTTAATAACTTTTTAATTGAAGTTTAACCTTAGTGTAATACCTGTTTTAATATATAGAATAGGATCATATGTATCATAGATTAATATGTTTTTTAAAAGTTATTAATAGTTTCTTCATAATTAACTAAAAAAATGAGTACGGTACCTGCAGCGAATATGGCCAGGGCTAGTAATATGGCCAAGGGGCAATATTTGCAAAACTACTAAAATTGAATTACAGGAACCTGCAAGAATATATTCAGAAAGGTTACTTTTCAGTTTAGAGTAAAAAATCCGCCTCTTAGATGTCGCCACGTGGCCGAGATTTCTTGTAATATCCGATTTACATCAGCTGGTTGAAAGCGTTATAAAATTACGGACCTATTTTGTGTGAAATATGTTGGTGTTTAAGGTATGTATTATTGCATATTTTCTGAAGTTCGCTTTGAAATAATGTACTTCCAATATTATAATCATGAAATTATTGTTAAATTATTATTTACACTAAATGTTCGAGACCTGCATATCCTATTGTAACGTGTAGAGCAATATGGCCAACTTTGGTGACTAGCACTATGGTCATGGCCATATTCATCTACACTTAATTACAGTGAACAAATTTGTATTTTTACCGTGTTGAATCTTACTTATTGTTGCAGTTCACACATAAACATTCCTTCAAAGAGTAAAGGCATTAGGGGTAATTGGATACAGGAAAACATGACCAGAGCTATAGACGCCGTCCGTAGTGGTATGTCAGTTAACAAAGCTAATCAAACACACAATATCACACGCCGTACCTTAAGGCGATATTTGTAAACAAATAAGGAAAACAAATCTGTTCTGGGGCGCAAACCTATTCTCACGGTGGATCAAGAATCGGAACTTGTCCAAAGAATTATTCGACTGTCTCAAGTCGGTTACCCACTCACTTCTAAAGTTCTTCGCTCGTGTGTGTACCGATATGCAAAATCTAATAATATCGCAAATCTGTTTCGAAGTGAGAAGAAAATGGCTGGCCGGTATTGGCTAAAGGGTTTTTTATCTAGAAACCCTTAAATTCGCCCTCGGAAATCACAATATTTAAACCCTACCTGGGCACAAAAATTAAACCCATTTATCGTTAAGGACCATTTGACCAAATTAGAAGGTATTCTGACAGAGCTGGACATCATAAACAAGCCAGAGAGGATATACAACATTGACGAAAAGGGCTGCAGACTGTGTCTCGACCACCAACAAAAGGTTTTGGCACAAAAGGGTGCTAGAAGGGTTCACATCGTGAGAAACAAACATGGTGAAAATGTCACTATCGTTGCTTGTGGTAACGCGTTGGGCGTCGCCATCCCTCCATTAATTCTATTTAAAGGCAGCCGCATGAAGCCAGAATGGAAGGACACACAATATTTATCAGTTGGTTTGACCATTTCGCCAAGTATAAAGTCGCCAGTCCGTGCCTACTTATTTTTGATGGAGCTAAATGTCATCTTGATTATAGCATTGTTGAGAAAGCCACCGATTTCGATATACCGTTATATTGCCTCCCCAGTAATACGACCCATGAGTTACAGCCTATGGACAAGGCGGTATTTAGGGCGTTTGAGTATTACTGGGATGATGAGGTTCTAAAATTCTTATCTGTCAACAAAGAACATTTTATCACCAAATATCGATTCGAAACGATTTTCTCCAAAGTTTGGGATAGAGCCCTAACGCCCGCAAACATCAAGTCAGGGTTTTCAGCAACAGGGATATATCCTTAAAATAAAGATGCAATTCCCGAAGTAGCTTTTGCCTCTAGCACCGTTACCAATCGGGATTTAAATGATGTGGAAACACCAACTGAAGTATTGAGTCCACAACCTTCAACTTCTGGTCTCCAAAAGAAACATTTGAAGAGACGTCGAGAGTCTTCAGACTCAGACTCATCAGAATCCGAGGTAACTTTGCATGATGAAAATGCAACAGATGACAGTGATGACGATAATTATTTTGACTCCAACGATGAACGTAATGTCTCTTTCCAGGATATGCTCAGTACTCCTGATGAGACGTTTACTAAACGGAAAAGTGCTCGTACACCGGCAGTTAATTGCAGAGCCCAGATTGTGAAAAAAGGCTTGTTTCATAAAGAAGCTAAAGAAAAGCCTACCATACAAAAGCAGAAAACCAAAGATCCGAAGCAATCTTGGTTTTGCAAAGCTTGTGGAGAGGATCGAATTGCAGACATGAGGTTGTGTTCGTCATGCAAATTATATGTCCATGAAGAGTGCGTAGGATTGACATCTAAAGATAAAATGGCGGTTTTCCTTTGCCCTGATTGCGAGAAGGATTGAACTTTTGTATTAATGTTACTTAGTTGTTCTTTCAATTGAAAAATATTTTTTTTATTTCCTTTTAAATAAATGTTTATTATAACTGGGACGTTTTTACTGGTACACTATGCCTTTACAATTCCAAACAAGCCCGAATGTAGCACTTTTCTATATTTGGCCATATTACCACCACCGTGTCGGAAATATGGCCAACTGCAACTTTTTTTTTTAAAATGGTTGTCAACTAGTTGAAAATTTTACTTACCACATTTAAATACTGCAAGGCGTTGAAAAGTGCTTAAAATTACATATATTTTCACAAAACAAAAAAATTAGCGTTATTAGCGGCACAATGTTCACTTTTGTCTTAAGCTGGCCATATTTGCTGCAGATACCTTACATACAAATTATATTTGAAAAATGAAACTTTTACTTTTACTTTTCTAAAACTTACAAAAAAAAGTTATTAGCGTAGAAATAGATTCTCTTTTCAATGAAACTAGACATATTAACATTTTTTTGTTATAAACCGTTAAAGTGAGGGATCAAGACTTTTTGCGCCAATGTTAGTTTACCAACTGCAGTCTATTTGACTGTTTGTGTAGGTTTGTCAGACAGACAAATTTTTAAGAAATCGGAATGTAGAACAGAAAAACAATAGAAATCTAAAATCTTATTAATAAAAACAAATTCAAAATTGTTTTTTGCATGTATTTGCAGTAATTCTAATAAGCATTACTAAAATTGAAGTTTTTTCTTCAAAACTTTTTATTTACAAAAATAAAACACGTAACAAAACAAAAGTCATTACAGCAATTAAAACGTATAAAAAAAACGCTATAATGCATTCAATAATTTCATAGTCAACAGTTAAATTTTTTTATAATTTACGTAATCAATTTTTTTACATAAAAATTGTAACATAATTTAGCCAACAATGTATTCAAAATTTAATTACTTATAATTATTTAATCGAAAAAAGTAAGTAAGTAAAAAATATTTGATTGTATTTTTATGTCTGATTCTTATAATTTGAAAACATTTGTTATATTTTATAGTGCTATTATAGACTTCTGGAGACTAATTTTAGAAAAATATGATTATGTATTCTGTTTATTATTGATTATGCATGCGTTATCGATTTATTAGTGAAACTAAAATATTTTAAAGTCTAAAACAATTTTTGCTTAATAGGGCTATGCTTTAACTTTTTGAATAACATATATTTAATTATTTCAAATTAAAAAAATTTTAAAAAACTAAAAATCACGTCGAAAATAAGACGTGTTAGAGCACGCGTCAAGTTGTTACATTGGCAAATTTACATTAGATCGCGTTCAAACTGATTTTAAAATTAAAATTATTATTAATAATTAATCTCTCATCGTAAGTAGACACCGTTTTTGCATAAATAAAAGCCTTACATTTACTAAATAATTACATTACTAATGAGTAATGATTAACAACATTAAATAAATTTCATTTTTATATAAAAATTATAATAATAAAACAATAGTCTAACATTAAGAAAATTAAATGCAATCTAAATAGGTCGTTATATAAATAAGCGATAATCAGATTGATGTCTATCCAATACATCAACTATTTAAACAAATTGCTGTTATTGATTTTTTCCAACCCTTTATTCATCCCAGAGTGTTCGCGTAACCTGGTTTGTTATTCCTAAAGGTTGCATTCATAAATGCACAATACTAATTTACTAAAGCAACAAATGTTGTCTTTTACCGTAATGGCTGAAATGCACGCAAATGTCGATAACTCACCTGATGCTGCTAATTTTTCTTTGAGACAAACTGGAGTGTCAACATCGCAAATTTCGGAAGTATGAGCGGTTTTGTTAAATGGATCATTGCAATCGCTTAACTTAGATGTGCAAACGAAACATTTCAAAGACATTGCTGTTAGAAAAGAAAACGAAATAGCATTTTTATAAGAAATAACATATCACTTACAAATTTGTATGGTTGAAAAAAAACAAAACACAGTCAGGAGGTAACAATTTGAAATCATTATTACTGTTGAATTAACATTATTTAGGATTGATATAAGGGTGGCAGGATTCACGAGCTACCACGCAGAAATACAAAACTTATACTGCAATATTCGACGTCAAGCGTGGTGGCGCCAATGGTCTTGTACATTGACAGTAAAGATTGAACCATCTTTTTTGAATAAATATTTTATTTATTTTACGGTATTTGTTTATTATTTAAAAAAAATTGTAACGTTATAAATACCTACTGCCAAAAAATACTTTTATTTTTTTTGTGGCATACAAAAGTGTTTGCTCAAGTAAATAATGCTTGTAAAAACTTTGTTTTATAATATGCAAAATTATAACATTGGTAGAATTTAAATATAATTGTTGTTATAAATGACAATAATTATTAGTAGCTACATTCTCGTTTAGAGGTCGCCTTTTCTGTCGGATCAATACTATTTTTACTGTGTTTCGTTCATTTCATCTGTTGATAACTGCTCTGTGCACAAAAATGTCTATACAACCGTGACATTACAATGTATAATTATTAAAATGTACAATATTGAAATATCTACTTTTTCGCATAAACAAAAAAGTACTAGTTTAACGCAATAACGTTTTTTGTAGCACATACTTAAGTCTGACCAATACAAAAAATACAGTATTTAAAGTATGTTTAACTGCAAAAGTGCAATATTAAACTGTTGTTTAATTGTATAAAATTAACAAAAACTGTTAAAAAAGTATAATGTTATTAATAGTAAGTAAGTAACTAAGTAAGAATTTATTTAGTAAAGATATACTAATTTAACATAAATCGTAACATATTTCTATTAATACTAATTTTTGCTTAAAAATTATTCTTAACATAATCACTCAGATCCCTTTTAAATTTATAAATATTTTCCTCGTGCTTAATTTCATCGGTAAGTCATTATATAATTTTGTACAGAAGAGAATTTTGTGACTTTGACTTTAAAAATTTTGGCAATCTGAAGTCACACCGACTTCTCGTGTTATGTGAATGTATATCATAGTTACGTAGCACTAATTTTGACATGAAGTTTGGAAGCAAATTACACTGGTCTGCAAAAAAATATTTTTTATCGAGCCCTGACACTATTCCGGGTGATTCTTATGTAAAATGACGTCCTGAATCTAAATACGTCTTCCGTTTTCTTACATCACCCACCATTTTCGAGGGAGCCCCAAATCTCTAATTTTACCACTTTTCGATAAATTAATTATAATTTATTTATCGAACGATAATAATAATTATAATAATAAATATATCGACATGAATTCAATTTAAATGGGAAAAAGAACTATTTTAGCTATAAACAGTAATAAATAAAAAGATATTCATCGTTACTTGGTGCTTGCTTTCCTTTTATACCCTGAGGTACAGCTCTCTCGTTTCAAAAACCAGCAGTACTCCGCCAACATGCTTGCATTCCATTTCCCTGAAAATCTCTTCTCCAGCTTAGCGATGTCTTGATGGAACCGTTCCCCGTGTTCATCCGAGACTGCTCCTAAATTTTTAAGGAAAAAGTCCAGATGCGAGTGAAGGAAGTGAACATTAAGAGACATGTTACATCCTACATATGTCCTTATATGCTAAAAGCAGTTCCTCGACGCGAGCGACATAATCTTCACTTTTGTGGTTACCCAGGAAGTTCTTACGAACGTTTTAAAATGCAAGCCAAGCTCGTTTTTCTTTTCGATTTAGGTGTTCAATAAACGTCGAATCTTGGAAGAGTTGTCTAATCTAGGGACCAACAAAAACGCCTTCTTTGATTTCAGCTTCGCTAAGACGAGGAAATTTAGTTTTCAAAAATTGAAATGCGCCACCTGTCTTGTCCACTGCTTTCACAAACTACTTGATCAATCCAAGTTTGATGTGTAAAGGTGGTAAGTAAATATTTTCTTTCGGAACCAAAGGATCGTGAACGACATTTTTCTGACCAGGAATAAGATTTTCTCGCAGAGCCCAGTCCCGTACGATGTAATGTTTATCTCGGGCTCGGCTATTCCATTCACAAAGGAAGCAGCAATATTTTGTGAATCCTGATTGCAGGCCCGTGAGTAGAGCAACAACTTTTAAGTCAGCGTAGAGTTTCCACTTATAATCATGATAACTAATTTATCAAGGATTCTGAAGATGTTTTCGTACGTTTCCTTCATATCAACAGAGTATGCAACTGGAACTGATGGGAAGTCATTCCCATTTGCCAACAGGACAACTTTTAAGCTTGTTTTTGATGAGTCTATAAACAGTCTGCATTTGTCTGGGTCACATGGCATCTGTAGCTCTGTCATCAATAAATTTGCATTAGGGCAGAACACTAAACCTTTATCTTCTGAGAAAAAACATTTCAGGGTTGCTTGTCTAGTCCTGTAAGAAGATATTTTTACTCCCTTTTCTAAGAGATTCCACTGTTGAAGTCGCGACCCTAGGAGCTAAGATTTAGTCTTGGAAAACTGCAAATCCCTGACAAGATCATTTAATTCCGATTGAGTGAGGACGTGAGGTTGCCGAGACTCTAAATCTGCGGAATACTTTTCATCATCATTGAACGTATCATTTGAAGCCCCAGGTTGTGGCTCAGAGTCTTTTAAATCAATTTCCGGCTCTAGAGTATAAGTGTTTGGGGGCTCTGGGATTAGCAAAGTATCGTTATGAGGAACAGGTCTTAGAGTTGACGGAATATTGGGATACTGAATTGTATGCTTACTTTTACTCGAAAACCCGACGGTGGAAGTAATACAAAAGTAACAATCTGTAAGATGACAGCAAGGTTCACGCCAAATCATAGGCACAGCAAATGGCATTGATTTACGGGTACCTTTGAGCCATTTGGTCAAACTACTGTAACAAGTCGTACAGCAAACTGATGGAGCCCAAGTCTTGTCCTAGTCGCCAACTTGACAATCAAAGTACAATTTATAAGCTGTTTTAACAAGCGGAGAAAGGGGTTTTCGTTGCGCTTTTAAAGTTAATTCCCCGCAGACATAGCAGAAGCTATCGGGCTGATTTTTACACTTGCGTGGCATAATTAAACAGTAATTCAACGCCCCACATTAACCACAAATCACACTTAGTCACTTGAAAAAATCTGGAGTAAAAGTAGTTTTACTGTTTTACACAAATGAACAAAAATGAACACAAAATCCAGCACGTTTAAAACGTCGACAAGTTAACTCTGCAACATCTATAGATGTACTGATCGAAGCAGTTAAGCAAACAATGTAATATACTATAATGAGAAGAGTAATGCAAGTTCACGCCTGTCGAAAATTCCTGTTCAAACTTGCATGTGGTATTGAGATCGCCAGCGTCGTGCAGTGAATCTTCTTAACTGTTTATTGATATTTTTTTACTGTTCTTATATATTTGTATTTTATTGTTGTTTCTATATACATTTTGGTATATTTTGAACAAGGTAATATAATCCTGATTGCTATATTTTCTTGTTTCTGTAACCGTTTTAAATCGACTTCTTAACACATTAAGAATATACTACTGCAAAAATCAAAATATGGTGCAATAATCGTTTTAAAAACAGTAATTCTGGCATTAAGCGTCAATTTATTAGATATTCTTCTTAATAATCTGATCTTGTTTGCTACTTTTTTTATTACATAATTCAGATGGTTTCTAAAATTTAGATTCTGATCTATAACTACTCCTAAATATTTAATTTGTTCAACCTGGTCAACTCTATATTTTCAATTTGTATTTTTGTTCTTTTGACATTATTATTTGATATTACTTGTCTTACTTTTTAGCACATTTAATTTTAATTTGTTTGATTGTAAGCAATTTGCAATAATTTTTAATTCTGAATTTAGCTTTATAACAGCTGAATGTACTTTTTTATCAGTAATTGATAAAAGGGTATCTGCAAACAAATTAATATTACAGCACCTAAGATTAAGTTCTAAATCATTAATATAAATTAAGAAAAGCAATGGACATAAGACTGATCTTTGAGGTACACCTAAATTATTCTGAATTAGAATAGATTTGCAATTTTGGTACCTAGTAGTCTGAGTACGAGATTCCAAGTAAGTTTCGAATCATTTAAGTTCTGTGCTTCTTATTTCATATTGGTAAAGTTTATTTATAAGTCTTTCTCTGTCAATAGTTTTAAATGCCTTTTTATAGTCTAAAAGCACTGCTACTACACTATTACCCACGTCGATTTCAGATTTCCATTTTGTCAGCACGAGATTTGTTACGTGCAAAATTTTCATAACGTAATATCTTGTATATTAAATTAAAATTAGATTTCGGTTTGACGCCCTCTGCCGATCTTTCTGGTTACTGACATTTGGGGAATTCATTTTTCAAGCTGTCAACTATTTAAGATGGTCTGTGTCGTTTAAAAACGACAATTTAAAACAACTCAAATTCGAGTTTGATATTTTTAAACTTTTATTGGACGAATTCAAAAAAAATATTAATTCAGTAATAGGTAACAATTCTGATATCGGTGACTTACTGAGTCTCACCGAATTCTGTAAGCAATACGTTTTTTACTCAATTAATGCCGAAGGTTTATTAGAGCATAATAATAAACAAAAATTTTTGCCCGTAGCAGTTCGAGCAAATGTAATCGTGGTACAAAAGATAATATTAAGCTGCCTACAATTTCTCTACCTATTTTCGATGGTAGTTACCAAAACTTTAGGAGTTTTTTCGAAACCTTTGAAGCCCTTGTCGGCTACAACCATGACTTGTCCCAGACAGAAAAATTTTTATATTTAAAAAATTGTTTAAAGAGCCCTGCCGGCGAAATGATAAATGAACTTAAATCTACAGAATCAAGTTACAATGTAGCGATTCAATTACTAAAGGAACGTTACGATAATAGAACACCCTAGATTAACAAAAGACTCAAGCTTAAGAAAATTTTACGACAATCTTATTAAACATCTTATTAAAAATTTACGGGCTGTGGAAAATGAAAACACGACGGAGTACAAAGACGTCGTCATAGCATATATAGTAAAAAACAAGACTGATCCTTGCACGTCGGCTGAATTTGCCAAAAACTTTTCCAAAGGAATTCCTACAATTTACGAAATTTCTCAGTTTTTATCAGACAAATATAACGTTATTGACGACACAACAAATTTCGCGGAATCTTTAAAGCTCGCTAAGAAAAGTATCTCTAAGGGTTCTTATACACTAGCCCAAACATCATATGCTTGCATCTTATGTAAAGAGCAGCATTTTTTAAATCATTGTCCATCATTTTTGGCCTTATCTACCAAAGCTCATTTTCACAAGGTAAAATCTTCAAAATTATGCCTAGTTTGTCTTTGCCACGGCACCAATTCAAAGTGTAATTTTACACTCAATTGTAAATTTTGCAATCAACGTCATAATACGTTGCTGTGTTTTAAAAATACGAAGTCTTCTGACCAAAATGATATACGACCCCGCATCTCATGTTGTTCCGGAAACATCTCAAACAGCTGAAACTCCCACAAGCGTTTCTGTCTGCAATTTTTCTAGATTATCTGTGGTTATATTAGCTACGGTTCAAGTTAAGGTCAGCTACGGTGACACGATTTTTACTATACGTGGTTTGTTGGATCCAGGTTCACAACATAATCTTATTACAGAAAGCTTGCACAATAGATTAAATTCTCCCTGCAAGCTCATTAATCTTACTTTAAGACAAGTAAACGACTTTACTTCGTCCTGCTTTAAATACACTTCGGTGAAATTAGAATCCACTACCGGACGTTTTAAGACGGGTATCGATTGTCTAATCGTACCTACAATTACTGATCAGCACCCTCGAGTTCGATTCAACAGGGATCTTCTAGACATCCCACCTCATTTTCGTCTTGCGGACAGTTCTTATCACGAACCGGGAGCTATCGATATTTTACTCGGTTCGGCCTTGTTTTACAAAATCTCTTTACCTCAAAAACTTTCCTTGGCACTTCCTTGTCAACTCTACAAGGCACTTTATTAGGTTGGGTCGTTGCAGGTGATTTACCAAATAATTTTACTTCGTCCTCAAAAACTTCAGACCGAGAAATTTCGGTAATAACATACTATACCACAACCCAGAGCAGTGACTCTGGGAATTAGAGAATCCTGTTCCCATCTGCAAACGATCTTTTTTTTCTAGAGAAGAAAGATTTTGCGAAGATCATTTTGCAAATACAATCCGTCGTGATGACACTAGTCATCTCGTGATTGCAATACCATTTAACTCGAAATTACTATTGTTAGGTAATTCTAAGCAAATAGCTGAATCCCGTTTCTTTAATTTGGAGAAACTCCAAAACTCCAAAATTCAACTGCGCTTCTCAAGGAATATTTTCAATTTATGGCTGAATACGAATCCGTGGGTCACATGACCAAAATTTCTGAATCTGAAGGACATAGTCCTTCCGAGCTTGTATCAATACAAACAATTAATGGCCCTATTGACATCGCGGACATTCCTCCGCAATATTTTCCTCATCATGCTGTAATCAAACAGTCATCTATAACAACAAAACTGCGTGTAGTTTTTGACGCTAGCGCAAAATCATCTACTAACGTGTCAGTCAATGATACACAAATTACCGGACCTCAAGTGCAGAATAATTTATTTGATATTTTACTTTGTTTCCGAATCCATCCAGTCGCCCTCTGTGGTGACATTGCAAAAATGTAGCGGATGATCAATGTCGATTTTCCTTGTCGCAAATTTCAACACATTCTTTGGAGAGATAGCCGTGCTAAACCTCTCGCAACTTGTTGTTTAAATACCGTTACCTACGGTACCGCTTCGGCCAGTTAATTGGCTATGCGTTGCTTGAAGTACCTCGCCAAGTCGCATAAAGATTCCTTCTAGACGCCTTTCAGGTGCTTTCCAAATATTTCTACATGGATGATCTATTGTTTTCTACAGACTGCGTGGAGAATGCAAAAAAAATTATGAAAGACCTCTCCTTCATACTCTCTTAGTCAAGGTTTACAATTCGTAAATTCCTCTCAAACGTAGCGAAGGTTTTCGATGCTTCGAGTTCCAAAAACGTCAAATTAGCTATTCTACCCATGGAAGAACGTTCTGATTCGAAAACTCTAGGTATTCATTGGAATGCTTTAAACGATTACTTATTTTGTAAAATCAATTTGCCCAACGACAATTCAATGCCTACAAAAACGAAAATTTTATCTATCATTTCTAAAATTTTTGACCCTTTAGGGTTCTTTTCTCCACTTGTCGTTCGAGGCAAGCTATTCATTCAAAGGCTATGGCAACTCGGTCTTGGATGGGACGATCCGATTCCAGAAGACGTTTTGTCCCAATGGTCCGACATTAAAGGCCAACTCGAGTTCTTGAGCAGCATTCAGATTCCACGTTGGACTGCATCGGCATTTTCAAATCCGTCTTATTCTTCTCAGTCGGTCACCTTTCCTGTTTCGTATTTGCAGGTCGAATTGCACGGCTTTTGCGATAGCAATTCGGTGGCATATGGTTGTTGTTTTAATCTGCGCTATGTCCTCTCTGATGGCTGCGTTCGCAACAATTTATTATTTTCCAAATCAAAGGTCGCCCCCTTGCGCACAATCACTATTCTTCGGTTAGAGCTCTGTGTCGCCGTATTAATGGCACAATGGTGTTTTAAAACACTCAATACTCTGAAAATCATTTTTCATAAGGTTTTTCTGTGAACCGATTCAAAAATCGTCTTAAGTTGGATCAATTCGGTTCCAAATAAATATAATGTTTTTGTCGCAAATCGAATCGCAGTTATTCAAGAATGTACTAACACTCAGGATTGGTATCACGTAGCCACGTCCAATAATCCTGCAGATTTAGTATCACGCGGGACAAGTATTTCTTATCTAACTTCTAATCAGTTATGGTTTCAAGGCTCAGAATTTCTTCTTAAAAAGGAATTTCAATGGGACATCAACCTTAATATCATTGACTTGGATGAATATACTGAAAGAAAGGGCATGATTTTAATAAATGCGTCCGTAACCCAACCACGAAATTCAATTTTCGAATTATATTCTTCCTTAGGTAAGTTACAAAGAGTTTTTTCTTACGTTCGCAGATTTATTTACAATTGTCGCAGTCCTGACAAACTAACTGGTCCATTAAAGATCAATGAACTCAATGGTTCCTTAACATTGAGTTATGTCAACACGAGTCCTTCGCTACAGAAATTAATCACATAAAAAATAATCGTAACTTAAGGTCTTCTAATATTCAATCATTGAATCCCTTTTTGGATACCAACGGATGCCTCCGTGTATGAGGCCCAAGTACCACAAATTTACTAAACTAATTGTCCGAAACTATCATAAAGAACACGGTGGTGCTCAACAATTGCTCTATAATATTAGAGAGCGTTTCTGGCCAATCAGTGGCCTAGCTCACATCAAAAAAAGGATTGCAATCGGTGCTTCAAAACCAAACCACTTATTCGGCATCCTATGATGGGAAATTTGCCCATTTTACGGTTAAATCCTGTTTACTCTTTTTATAACGTCGGCCTGGACTATACGGGCCCGATAATGATAAAAGACAGAGTCACAAAATGCTATATTAGCGTATTTGTCTGTATGGTGACATGTGCCATACATTTAAAGCTTGTTACGTCTTTGTCTACGGACGCCTTTTTAAATACTCTTAAATGATTTATTGCCCATAGAGGCATTCCTAACTGTATATCAAGTGATAATGCAACTAATTTTCGGGGTGCTAAGACTAAGATTGACTCATTATTACATTCAAAAGAAAATCTTTTTTTGTAGACCATTATGCCTACGTCACATATTTTCTCCATTGTCGTAACCCTGACCCAGCAAATTATTGATATTTAAGCCTTCTTTCTCTAACGCCGACAAAAAAAAATTGTCAAGCCTTCACCTGACACATCATCTATAAGACAAAATAATAAAAAATGTACTTCTATACTAATTCCCGTGCTCTTTAAATGAACAAATCTTATACAAACTAAAATTTGTTCTTGGTGACGAAAGTCAGGAGTGCAGTCTAATAATATGGAATAATATTTTGCCTTTTCAGTTAGTTCTAAAATTTTGAACTTGATATTTTTACCGATGAAGTTGATTACTTCATTTTGTCTTTATCCCCGAGATAGTTGTTGTGATCTTTTACTTAAGAGCGTTTTGTATGTTCTGACATAATCTGATCGAATTTGGAAATCATTTCTATGCATTTTTAAAAGTTACCATTGTTTTTCTCAAACAACTTATTACTATTTCCACGAAAAGCTAATTTTGCTGACCTAAAAACTAAATCACGTAGAAAAATCTTTCTACAACAGCTTGCCAGTATTTAGTTTCTCTGTTTATTACATTTTGAATTTCAGAATCAATTATGTCTTCTTTAATAAAACGATTAGAAATATCTAGCAATTTTAGAACATTTTCGATATGTAACTTGCTCTTTTCATGAATGTTTAAATGTTCACTTAAATGCTGCCAGTCTTTGTAACCAGATTCATCACTAAGGCAAACAAATTTGAAATCGCTATCATTAAAAATTTTGCAACAGAAGCAGTAAAGTGAATTTTTTGTTTCGAAATACAACAACCAAAATTCTAAAGAAGTAGGTATTGGAAAACTTACGCGCCCCGACTCCGAAAAATCTCAGATAATATCTTTTTTGTTTTGATAATGAGCAGGGCCATGTTCTACTAATTCTTGAATATTATTAGGACGTAATTTCTTTGGTCATAATGCAGCATCTTTCTAAAGTTGACTCATATTTTTCGTTCTGGTAATTTTTGTGAAGGTATTGATTTCTTATTATCAGCAGAACTTGAAGATGTTGATGTATTGCTTTCTAGAAAATCAGTTTCTTGTCTGCTGCTGATTCTTGTTTCAAGTACAGGTTCAGATTATTGGGATTCAGATGTATTATTGTTTTTATTAATATCTGGTAAAGTAAACTCGGATTTTGAAAAAAAATGCGTACTTTTGACATGGTTTTCCACTTCTGCCTCTCTTTTTCTTTTATTTAGCAAATTTTGGTATCCAGACAATTTCTTCTTTTTTTCTGACGTCCTGTATATTGTAAAGAAATGAATACATAAGTCAACAAATTGACAAATTAATTATGAAAAAAAGAAACTTTATTGTCGTGGTGCAGTTGTGAAATGCATTAAAAAAGATAAATATACAATTTGTAAATACATCTGGGGTAGGTAAAGATAAAAGTATTTTTTTGCAACGTGATTTTTGGATGGTTCTAAGGATTTACTTAAAAGCTGTTTACTGCAAACTTTTTTGATCCTAATTGTTACTGTAGTAATCAAAAGCAGTACCATGTTTGATAAATCTTCAAAATAATTTCATTTTTGTACCATAAATTAAACGTACTTAATTGTACATAATTTCGAAAAGCGAATATCTACTTAGAAAGAAAATTCGACTTAAAGTATATTCTGTTTGTTTAGGCCATAAAACTTAATTGTCAGACAATGGTGTAGATATACCTGTTTTATAGAAACTAAATACATTTAAAAGTAGTAGACATTGTACAGGATTATTTAGTTGGAATTAAAAATATTATCTAGAATTTAGAATTCGGTGTTACTTTGAAGTATTTTTAAATTTAAACGTTTCAATAAATCGTCAAGTATCGATTCAAAGTATCACAATTTGCGATAGACGATACTAAAGAAAATGATTACTATATCTATATC